>JASGLE010000001.1:5502000-6898500 GCA_030179965.1 Cyperus esculentus
TTCACAAATCCAACAAATTAGAACAGTATTGTATTTGAATGTGCATAATGACAGAAATTAACAATGAATTTTCATACTTCCGCACTCGCGCAACCTCCTCGACGAACGGAGGCGGCATGTTCGCAACAACAACGCAGCATCGTCTCCGCGCAGTCCTGTTCCCTGCACGGCACAAAAGCAAGAACCAATACCAATTCACACGTGATTACACAACATAAACAAACTCAAAAGTTGCAAAAAAAAAAAAAAAGGAGTACTCGTATTTCCGAATTGGGTAATACCTACCTAACATCCATTGATGGACGGTCCATAGAGTTTAAATGCTACAAATCAGGTGTAACTGTTACAAAATTGAGTATAACTGTTATAAAATTTGTACGCTATGGACTATGGACATGGACGTATGGACATTTATTTAGTGGGCACTATGGATGCATGGACATGAGAAACATCTTGCATCCATTGAAAAACTGTTCATACAGATCATCCATAGACACACTCAGAATGTAACAAATACATCCGATTTGGTAACAGATAAAACTGATTTTGTAACGTATGAACGCTATGGACAGATATTCTATGGACACTGGGAATTACTCCATAGATATTTATTTTGATGGACAGTTATTTGTACACTATGGATGGATGTATGGACAGTTATTTAGTGGGCACTGAATGTATCCGTTCTGAATTTAACACAGGTCCTTGATTACCTGAGAGATGCGGGAAGGAGACGGTCCGAGCATACAGCAGCAGATCGTTGGCGCGTCCTGAGGAAGACCGGAGGAACGAGGAGGAGGTGGAGGAATGGGGAGGGGAAGCGAGAGTTAACCCCGCCATGGTGAAACGAGCGAAAGAGAGGGAGGGAGGGAGGGAGTGAGTGAGGGATAGAGTGCGAGTAAAACCGAGTGATTGAGGAGGTTGGGGTTTTGGGGGGTATGAGTATGACAAGTGGGCACCCACTTGTCAGTGAGTAAGGGTCGTTGATACCGGGCTTTGGATGACGGATTTTGGGCTTTCGGGCTGTCCGAGAGAAATCCAATGGGTTATGACTTATGAATGTAGGATCCGGCCCGTTATCTCTTCTGGATATAACTGGGCCTGAGCAATAGAGTAATTATTTTGTTTGGACGGTCCATGCATGTAGAGTTTTGTCATGGGTCGTAACTAGTGTCCTCAATGTTATTATCCACGTTTCCATATTGTTACAAAATTTGAGTTAAGTGTTATATAATTTGATATAAAAGTTATAAATTTTGTATATATGTGGACGTGTGGATAGTTAAATGAGGACGCTCGGAAAATTCTTTTTGTCATGCAAATAGAAACTTTTTAAATTTTAAGTCTACATGGGGTGTTTGTAATTGATAATGTGATTGGACTAGAACTGGAATGGGTATAGTCATTCATAGATGATTAAGGAATTTTGATGTTAAACATCACGGGTTTCGTTTAATTATTGAATGCAATCTGCATGATGCGGCATACTTGTTCATTTTTTAATTGTCCGCTTTGTCATGCGAATACAATTCATTTTAGAGTTTGATATGTTCCTCTCAAATTTATCAGGGTTCTAAGAGAGAAAATAAACGCTTCGTATCTGACTTTTTGATAATATATTTCCTCTTAACCTACTTCTGCAATTCTATACATCATCTTAGTATGTTTGATTGCAATGTTGAATACTTTAATGTTCATTTATATTTATTAATTTTTTAAAAAATAAAGATATAGGAGAAAAACAAAATTTTATTGAAACAATGTTACAAGATAATATGTACCTCACGTTTGGGACAGATGCGCTGTAACCATGTTTTTTATTTTAACTACAATTTTGAGCACCAATAGTTTTTTCATAACTAAGCTAAGAAAACACGTATTTATTTATTTATTTTTTTTAAGAAAGGCGTAAATAGGCCTGTTTTCATTTTTCAGAAAACTGATTATATACAAGACTTCGACTCTATCTATACTCTATACTGTTTACATTTTTGTCAACCCAAAACCTGCAATTTGATTAAGCTGCATAAACTAGCAACTATAGAAATACCAATAATAGCATCAGACTGAGTATCCCACCTCCTCTGATACCCCAGCTACCCTATTTTACTTTATTCCCTAATTACTTTCAAGCATAACTCCATGCAGAAGACTAATCCAAAAACTTGGCAACAAGTACAGAACATATAGTAAATTGATCAACAAACACAAAGTATGCAAGCTGTATGTAGAACTACTGTCTTTTTTCCACATAACTTGTATAGTCAGACTCTTTTTCACTTCTGGTGTGTCTTCAATTCAGCGGAAGCATAGGAGGTAGCATGTGCAGAGGGATCTCATCAAAATTGCTTGGCATCCACCGGTGCACCAAAATCTTCACCGCCTCCTTCATCAAACCTGACTAAGAGGATATCAAAGAGCAGATTAGTATAATTGCATTTCTAACAGATGGAATTTGATTGCTCTTGAATGTGTAATTATTTCTAATATGCTAAATTGTCCAACAAATAGCACTCAGTATACCTAAAAAGGATTTTATTTCTTTCAAAGGCTGAGAAATAGCATAGTCAAGTATATCATCCAAACTATTCCAAAATTGAACTAATATAGACATATATCCATCCAAAATCATATCTGTCTTGCAAACACACGTAGTTAACTTTCGATTCGACAGGTGCATTCCACTTATCGAAATCTCATAGGATGCAAAATTATTTTATTTTTGAAGATTGCTAACCATTTTAAAGATTTTTGAAAAAACGACCATGAATTTGAATTCCAAATAGATTATTTTATTATTATTTGTTGAGCATTTTTCAAAAATCGTTAAAAATAGCTAGCAATCTCCAAAAAAAAAAAAAAAATGTATTCTATAAGATTTCAATATGTAGAATGCACCGGTCGAACCGGATCAACAATCGGAGTTACGGTTGTTGATCGAGTGCATAACAAAAATGTTGTTTTGTTATGCGTAACACCGTAACCTAACTTCATATATAGATATTTCATGTTTCAAGTTTCAAATTTGTTAAGCAGTGATTGCAACAAATATAAATTAAGTTACTAAAAACTGTTAGAAACTTAATCGAGTTAATTTCATATGTTAAATATCATAATTATTAAATATTATTTATTTATCAAACAACCTATAAATCATAAATTAATAATATAGTGACTCTGTGACTGATAAGATAGTTACCAAACTCGTCAAACAATCTTAACTTCATGTTTTGGAATGCACCTATCACGTCGCAACTATTTATTGACGTAGATATTAATGAAGCTGCCATCTCCAATCCTGAAGCCTCTCTCTCCCTCCCCTACTCTGAATCTGATCCTCTCATTAGTTTCTTCGAGTGAATTATGATGCGCATCCGTTAATCCGTGTGATGTGATTTGTTACTCAATCAACAAAAGTCGGATGTTAATTTTGAACAAATACGAAAGTAATTTTGAAAATAAAATTATAAATCCACATATCTATAATAATCTAGAAAGAGGAGTAACTCTCCAAGCACCTCAACTATGCTACATCATCAATATTATTAACCATTGATTTTGTTTAAATCTCTTCATCTACCTTGATCCAATGGTTTATATTTATTCTCACTCCTCATCTAATACAATGATATGATATGTCTAAGACAAAATTTAATCCTTAGAGTGGTCCAACATTTATGTGCTATTATTTATAAATTATACATCATCATTTTCATCACTATTCACATCAAAAATTTTAAAATTATGTTTAATTTTTTTTAAATAAATATTTTTATTTTATAAACTTTATTTATTTTTTTGTTATCATATTTCGGGGCGAAGCCCGAGTTACAGCTCTAGTATAATGGTTTAAAATTAAATACTATATAATTTCTTAATTTTTTTTCATTTATATTAGATAGAAAATAGTCACACGGTCACACCCACATATATTGGGTAAATTTTATGGGAGGTCACTAAACTTCACCTCAAATTCATAATTGGTCACTGAACTTTCATTTATCCATTTTTAGTCACTGAACTTAGATGTTTATCCAAATTTGGTCACTCCGTTAGTTTTTTCATTCAATTTAACGGAATAATTATTATGACCCTAATTTTAAACTTTGGAAATCAATTTTTTTTACATAAAAGCATACAACATCTTATAATGTAACACCAATTAAAATAATTTTATTTAATTTTCTTTCATAAATTTATTTTTTCATAATATTTTTTTAATTTATTTTTTCATATAAGGTGTCTAAAAATTTGAAAGTTTTGTATTGTCATAAAGAAAATAAATAAATAAATTTTTTCTTTATATTCTTATATTTTTTACATGAAAAAATATATGTCTAAATCATAAAGTTAATGTCATGTCACTTACTCTATTAAGTTGGATGGAAAAAACTAACGGAGTGACCAAATTTTGATAAATATCAAAATTTAGTGACAAAAAACAGATAAATGAAGGTTCAGTGACCAATTATGAATTTGAGGTAAAGTTCGGTGACCTCTCAAAAAATTTACCCACGTATATTTATCCGCTGCACAAATTAAACCATTAACAGTAGCAGTAGCAGATCTGAGATGTCACGTGATCATGCATTCACTGTGGATGTGCCTTTGTGGTGGGCTCTTTACGAATTCATATCCCCTGCTGTACTGCATTATGCAGTTCACAGCGTCAGCTAGCTGTTGAATTGTCTCAACTATTCGTGCTACCACGGATCTCGAGATGATCCAACAGCTAGGGGATGAACACTCGGTTTTTACGAGTATCAGTGTGGTGCGGTTGGTGCCTCCAGTTAAATTTGTTTTTTTTTTTTTTTTTTATGTATCAGGCAATCACCTACTATCGTTTTTCATTAAATTCAAAAAAAAAAAAAATTTACAAAGTTTGAAGAATATACAAGATGTAGTAGGCCTCCAGTTAAATTTGTTAACCAAACAGAGCTAGCATTCAGTATTTTGATCATCTTATATGCACGTCGTCTTATCTAAAGTCAAGGAACGGAACCAATGAAAATTAATATATTTATTTATTCATCATCTACTCTCATTATGATACATGAAGTTGGCAGGCTTCGGAGCTTCCGTAATCGAAATACTTATGAATCAAATTTGAAATCTTCAGGTCCATAAACATTTTGGACCGGTATACTTATGAATCAAATTTTAAACCTTCAAATCTGAAATTTAGGTCCTAATAATCCATAATAATTAATTTTGATGAATTTATTGGATACTATATATATTGCCATAAATCGAAATTGAGGAGGGTTCCAATGCCTCCATCATGCCTCCACTTTTTAAATTTGAAATTACTCAAAATTTAAAACTCATTTTTCAAAACAAAACCGTTAGATTTAATCTATATCCTTTCATTTATGTATATGTAAAAGATCATCAAATTTGAATATTATTCTGTTTGACATCAAGAGCTTCAAAAAAATGTACTAATTTGAGCAATTTTAGACGTTGATTTTTACAACTCACTGATTTATATAAAATAAAACAAAAAAGTGAAAAAAGTTGTTATGTACATATAGAGAATATCATATTGATCAAATCTAATGGTTTTGTTTTGAAAAATGAGTTTTAAATTTTGAGTTATTTGAAATTTAAAAAGTAGAGGCATGATTGAGGCACAAAAAATAGAGGTATTGGAACCCTTCTCATCGAAATTTTGGTTGTGGCAAAATATATATAATTAAAGTCGATTGTGTTAATTTCGAAGCAAAATACAAACATTTTCGTAACAATTTTATTCCAAAATGATATATATACACAAATTATTGCATCAATTTGTTTTTTCTATTATAAGAATTCAAATATAATCATTTCAGATTATTTTTTTTATGGTAAGTAATGTAACACCGATAAACGATGGTCACTTAATCCCTATGACCCTATCCCCTTCTCTGGATGTATATATAATAAACTATGGATGATGTCTCATCATGCAGAATATATTTCAGATCAACTTCTTCTAATACATTTTCCTTAAGTCAATATTCAGAAATTAATTAGACAAAATTTGAGTTAATATACTAAAAATTAATAAGCAATATATATTCCTACAAAACAGAACAGAACAAATCTACAATAATTAATCATTCATAGCCAGATTGATATATATATATATATATATATAGATATAACCTCAATCTCAGGGCTTTGTATATATATATCAACATTTAATTTCTCACTCTAACATGTCTGATTAATTAGCACAACTAATTTCACCTCCTGAATTTACTCAGTCCCCACCTGATATATATGTATAAAATGGTACCAGCTGCATCTCATTTCTCATCATCTCTTCATCAATTTCCTCTTACACTTAAAAAAGTAATCTTAAGAGACTATATAAAGAAGAGAAAATTAAACAAACTTTTAAATTTAAGAATATGGCAATTAGGTTCACCTTTGCAATGCCAACAACTGTGCTCATAATACTATGCCTGACTGCAACCCTTGCACAGGCAAGGAGCATCCCTGGTACCGCCCTGGCCGACGAGAAGCTCCACTTAGGGCTCAACGGATACGGTGGGCTCGGCATTGGTGCAGACATTAAGGGTTTGCCGCTCATTGGGGGTCTAGGTGGCTTTGTTGGTGGTGCTGGTGGTGGTGGCCTCCATCTTGGCAACAATGGCCTTGGCGAAACTGGCAGTGGCGCCCTTGGAGATGGCGGTTTAGGCAGCGGCATAGGCGGCATTGCTCCTTAATTAGCGCTCTCGTTACTTCCTTAATATCACTAGTTTTTTTTTTTTTTTTTTTTTTTTTTATGAATTTGCATCGGGCATATTTTCATTGAAGTAATCATCTTTAATTTGCTAGTTTTCTAAATTAATCAGTTTATTTCCATGATGTATTGATATACATGCATGCGTGCCTATGTCATGGATGCATGTTGTCATCTAGTTAGTTAATTAAGTTTGTAATTTTTTGCATGTATTTCCTATTTTAGGTTCTTAATCAAGGTTGAATCAGTAATTCAGTATGTATCTCTCTACTAAGACAATGTTTGAAACAATTAATTAATATTATGATATGCATACTTTCAGTGGGATTTTGACTTTTTGTCAATGTGGCAAACAATGAAGTACTTCTTGATCCGACAGTTGAGAAATACTAAAATAATTTGAGATTGGTATGGCAAACACCGAATACTTCGAGATCGGTGTGGCAACCGATCCCGACTATCTGATCGGAAAAGCAGCAGATTCAGATCCCTCTTTTTGGGCTAATTTTAAGTGAATATATTCCATAATGGAAATCGTACATGAGCAAGTAACATGAGTTCGAATACTTGTGCCCAACGATTTGAATAGCGGATAGCGGACTCATCGCAGTGAGGTATATCTGATAGCGCATATCGGCGCTATCGTGGGCGCTACCGGTTCCTGTCATGTAGAATATTTTAACTATTTTATTTGTTCACGAGCTAAAATATATAATAAAAATGTTGAATAATTAGAATAATGTATAAAGTTTTCTAATTAAATTATTTAAAACTTACATAATTATCGTTTCACTCTTGAATCTTGAAACAAAGCATTCTTATTCAAATATATTGACATAGTACAACATGTTGGCTAGTCTTTTATTGCACAAGTATTATTTGTTTCTATCAAAAGGATGTCAAATTGAATCATTGAATAATTACTTTTCCTAAATATGAAAAAATTAAATGATTATTGTAGTTATCAAAAATAAATTATCTATCTATCATTTTTCAAGAAAAAAAGTTAGAATCTAAAAATTATAATAGAAAAATTGTAAACAAATTATGATAAAACATTATGAAAAAAAATATTTATTGATTATATAACATTTTAATGGATTTCAAGTATATGACTTTCATTTTCACTAATCAGTCCCACTATTTTTCTTATGTGGATACTAAGTTTATATAACATTGAATGTTGTTTACAAATCCAATTAATTGTGTATTAAATGATTGTAAAACATAATTAAATAACAAATATTAAGCGTTAGATATCATAAAATAATTGAAAATTCAGATGATTATAACCATATTTATATGGTACTATATAAAGTATCAAATAGTAGCAAAAAACCGATAGCGTCGTAGCAAAACGCTATATCGACCGCTATAATGGCCGCTATGAGCGCTATTTACCTTTGCTTGTGCCATGCACTAATAAAATGGGAAATCAGAATTAATATGCTCGATATATATATATGGCCCGAAAAAGTATTTGATTCGAGGCCCAAGTTCATAGACAAGGCAAACGCAGCATCCATATTTTGCTGTAATCGTTTATCATATTTTGGGCCTTGTTCACTCCACCGTAGGGATTTCCATTTGCTGTCAATTTGGAATTATGTTTGATTTCCCTTATTGCATGGCATGTGCAAGTGTTACTAGTTCCAAAATTTTTGTGTTTTGTTTTTTAAATAACAATTGGAAACGGACAAAAAACAGACAGAAAAATTATTTAAAAATTTAAAACCATTCCGAGCTAGAGAATTGCAAAGCTGAGAACATAATTAATATACAAGGAAAGGTTTTGATATAAATAATTTATTGAGCACTATAAATCAATATTTTGATATAATCTACTCCTCATTAAGAGCAGTGTAGTTTTGCTCAAATATATGTTCTAGCATTGTCAAAGAAGTACACTAGAAAAGTTGTTGTAATTGTCATGTTGGTCATGAATATTTGATGAAGGTGGAAGGGCAATAGTTGTATTTAAACAATGTTTATTCTAAATACAATTAAGAGTAGGATGTCTCACATATTAGATTCACTATTTAAGTTTATTCTACCGTATGCGTTTGGAAAGTGTGGCTTCAAAGAAGCAAAGGGCGTGACAAGCAATAAAAGTGTGAAAGGGTTTGAATTTAAATATATTGAGGTTCAAGCAAAGGGTCTAATCATGCATACTTCAATTCTGGGAAGAAAAAAAAACCAAAAAAATGAACAAACCACATTTCATTAATATTAGACAAAAATTTAAATAGATATTTTTTTTCATAAAATATATGAGGAAATTGAAGTTGTAGTAATTATTGTTAAAGCAATTAACTTATTAAGTCTACAAAAATATTAATTAAGTAAAATATTGTGCATTTTTTCTTAGAGAGAAAAGAGTACAACAAGAGAGAATCAAATAGTGAGGAATTTAATTTTGTCCAGAGGCATACTAGCTGGTTATTTTGAGGGTTTGGGTCCTACATTGTCAAATGCACAAAAAATCATTAATATTCAATATGTAGATGCCATTTTGTTATTTGATAAAGCTGATTATGACATGGTTGAAAAAAAATCAAACGGGCTCTTATAGCTTTTGAGATAATTTCTGGATTATTAATTAATTATACTACATCAGAAATTATCCCACTTAATATTGATGCTCACTCTGCTTTCTATTTTGCTAAATTATTAAATCGCGACAACTTTTTTTAAATATCTTGGCTTGCCTTTGTATTGGATAGAACCTTACAAGGTAGATTGGCAAAAACTAATTGATAAAATTCAAGCCAAATTACTTATATGGAAAGGAAAGCAAATGTCCTTAGCTAGTATATTAGTGCCTTTAGATTTAGTTATTTCTTCTATTCTACTTTACTACATTTCTATGTTAAAAATACCAAAATGGTTTCTAAAAAAATTGATCAAATTAGAAAAAAAAAATTCTTATGGGTTTGTGTGCACGATTCACCTATTAAGAAATAATATTTGACTAGATGAGATGTTTTATGTAGGGAGAAAGAGTATAGTAGATGTGGAATAGAATAAACAATTTAGAACAAATCAATATTTCTCTACTGTATATATGGGGTTGAAAATTTATTTATAAAGATTGCGTTTCATTATCGAAAAGTTTAGTCAGTATTAATTCACATTCTTCTAGCAAAAGTTCTCCTTTTTGGAAAGATGTTTTATCAGTAAGTCATTTTCTGCAATTACATACATTAAGAATAGTTGGTAATGGATCTTCAATTTGATAAAGTTGGTTAAGTCTAAACAAAGTCCTCAGTTTACATTCAATATCAACCAACTAAAAATCACAATAGCACACAAATTTATCTCTACCAAAAAGAAAAATAAAGTAAATAATTAAATAGAAGTAGAGAGACAAAGCAGTGAAGACACGCCGATTTAACGGAGTTCGGCCTTTTTTTTCCCTACCAAAACAAATTTGTATCAATTTTAGTATTGTTTTTTTTTATATATATATCGTGACATTGCTCAATTTATATATACACACCCACAATTACATCCTTTACATAACATCTCCAACATAGCTGCCGAACTATTGTAAACGTTCATGTTCTATTTGAATTGCCATCACTTCTACATATTACAAATACTTTTGGTTATTTGATTGGCTTTAATTACTTATGAGTTATGACAAAGGGTTTGGATATTGTCCAAAGTCATTTGGACGGTTCAAAAGGTTCTGAGAGCCGTACGATCTAATTGTTAGTAATTGATCAACCGTGATTTAATCATATAGGTGTTAAAAATAGTATGCTGGTTATATTTAGAATGATGGGATCACATGCTGTCACCGTTGATAAACATATAAATTGAGTCGAACGGTTTATTTACGGCTCTGGACGGAGACCGTCCAAATAGTTTTAGACAAAATTCTAGTCCTACGACAAAACATATAATATAGTCGCATTCCCATATATACAATCTTTTTCTCCAAAATTAACCCAACACAAAAGCTCCTAAAGAACCAAAACAATTTGTTTCATCCAATCGGACTGTCCCCATGACTTATTGAGTAAACATCAGGATCAGGTGAAGTACAGTGGTTGGTAAATCAGATAAAGGCGTAATTAGATGTGAAAGTGAAACATGGTGCTATAAATGTACATGACCCATTGACCCCAGTTAAGTTATTCCCGCCATTTTCAAAGTGGGGCTAAGCTAGCTTAGTTCCATTGCCGGTTCACAATCACAACTTCACGGTCGTCGACTGGTTAGTTCCAATTAGAGTCTGGTCTGGTACGTACTAGTCCTACCACTCAGCTCAATTCAATGGGCTTCAAATTATTATTATAAAAGAAAAATATCAGAAAGTTTCACAAATACCTCAAGCATTCCAACTTGATTTTACCGTTTTCTAATCATTCAAACTAATTTCACATATATATGCCTAAATAAAAGGCGCAAATTCAACATGTGTCCTTTAAATAGATAATTAGAGGATGTAACAC
Organism: Cyperus esculentus; assembly: GCA_030179965.1. Lineage (NCBI taxonomy): Eukaryota > Viridiplantae > Streptophyta > Magnoliopsida > Poales > Cyperaceae > Cyperus > Cyperus esculentus. The sequence continues at coordinate 5,513,191 of JASGLE010000001.1, forward strand.
TATCTCTCGCCCTTTAATTTGAATTTATGTGAATATTTTAAGGATAGTGAAAGTGTAAAGTTGAAAACACAGGGTTCAAAGGATGCAAATTCAACTTACGCTCTTTTTTCAGGCATATGTGAAAAAATAATTTAAGTTATTATGATAAAGTTAAGTTTAAATGTTTGGAAATTTGTGAATTTTTTCAAAACAGCAACTTGAGAGGTAACAGATTAACAGCCCACAAAAGCACTCGCATGATGCCAGATAATACGACACGGTTCTCTCCCAATCAAAACATTGGTCGGTACATGCATAGTGCCAGTATTTTACAGTGCGTTTTGTTTCGGTCTGTACCAGGTCGTTTATGTAATTTCGGCTTGTTCGCACAAGGTTTTTTTTAAAGGTGTCGGTAGATTTGGATCGTAAATTTCAGATCGGACGGGTTGTATTGGTTTAGTATTATTAATTTTGGAATTATGATATTTAATTAAAAACATTTAATTAGCTAGAGAACCATATTTAATCTTATGACAAATGTAACGATATATGTATGGCAAGTTGAAATATGAATGAGGTTCTAAGTTTAGTAGCTTAAATTATCATTTTTATTTCAAAACCAAATTTTTTATGATTTTATCATACAAATAGAAATCACCATAAAGAAAGTTACTAAATTTAGTTATAATTTAAATAACCTATAATCAATCTATGATATAAATAAAATATCACTAAATCATGGGCAAAAATGTTAATCTATACTTTTTATATCACTATGTTATATCATAACTATTGATTTTGTTTGAAATTCTTCATCTACTTTGATCAAATGGCTTGTATTTTTTTCTCTTCTCATTAAATAAGATGAATGTGACATGTCTAAAACGTTTAACTTTAAAATGGTAAAACATTTATATATGTTCTTATTTATAAATTATTTAATATTATTATTATTTACTTACATAAAAAATTACAATTTTTTTTAAGTTTTGTTTAATATAAATATTTTAAAATTTTATAAAATTCTTAGTTATTTATTTGATACCACTTTTCGGGGCGAAGCCCGAGTTACAGCTCTAGTAAAACAAATACTAATGTAATTAATAATTATAATGATGGTACAATTTGGTACAAGAATAATTTTGGTTCAATTAATTAGATCAAGGACTAGAAGCATCTCAAATGCTTGCTTGCTTAGAATAAAAATAGACAGGAAATCTCGTGCACAACTTGGCATGTGGGCTTGGTAATGCTTGCTCAACCCAAAATTTACATGATGACCTGACCACTGACCTCCATACAAATTTTATTTTTTAGTCTGTAAGCCACTAAGGCAGAGCTAATTAAGATAGTTGAAAACTTGGAAGGGTAGTGAATAGCGCGCTGCACACATTGCCTCCCACACTATTGATGTGTTGGCATTTCTAAGAGACACTTTACAAAACGTTCTAAATGAATCTTGGGAAGAGATGAACAACAAATGGGCAGTTTACAAAATGTTCTAAATGGGTAGCAAATGGGTCCTCTTTCTAAAAGACAATTTACAAAACGTTGTAAACGTTCTAAATGACAAAAAGACAGTTTACAAATTTGTAAAACTGTCAACTTGAGATACCAATTTACAAAACGTTCTAAATGAACAGCAATACGTCAGTGCATCGTATAACTGAGTGCAATGTCAGGAGCATAACATCTTTATCCAACTTGGAATAGAGACAAGTTGTGTCCAATCCTTCCATTGCAGGCAACTCCAAATCTGACCATACATCACCGATTATCTCCGTTGAAAGTTAAAACATTCCAACTGATCACTTTTATCAATTTGTCAACTGTTTGCATCAACAAATAAAATTGGTTACAAAAATTAAAATTTGTCAGAATTTTAGCTGATAAATTTATACCAAAAATCGATACAATGTTTCTATTCATGTTGTTATAATTAACATCAAATAAAGAACCAGCCTTTGGTTTAGTGGCTAAGGGCAACGCTCTCCTTGTGGGAGGTCGCAGGTTCGAAACCCGAATGGGATGTCTTTTATAGAAATTTAAATTTGAATAGCTTGACCCTCATCTTTATCTCAAAAAAAAAAAATTAACATCAAATAAGTTTCTACTCACATTCATGATTTTATTTACTTATTTTATATAGAATTCTGTCTGAATACCTATTTACTTATTCATGATTTTATTTACGCAAAGGGACGTGTCATTTATCTGTGTACCAGTGTATTTTGACTTTCAGTCAATTTTTATTTGATACAGTTAAAATAAAAATTAAATGAATTATACACAGTTAGTTACACGCTTGTAAGCAAACCGGTTTCCACTTTCCATTGTGGGCATGTTTGATATGCTGGAAAATGATGAAAAATAACGGAAATTAACAAATTTTTTAGAATCTTAATTTAACGTTGTTGTTTGATGATAAAAATTTTTTGGGATAAATGATTATTGTCTGGAGGTTGCCCCCCCTTGCCCCCCCCCCCCCCCCCCCCCTTCCTTCACTTTGCTTTCCATTCGGTTTTCACCAAAAAATAAAATTTTCCTTTATTATTTCTCCACCACTCCCAAAAACTCATTTCTTCCACTCTATCTCTCCTCATTGCTAGCTAATTAAACATAAGAAAAATAATTCTGGAATCCAAATTTCTTCCATATCAAAAGATCCGTGATGGAAACAAAGAACCTGAAAACTGGAATGATTGAAACATGTTTCCAGTAATTTTTAAAATTCCTACATTTTTTTATTGATCAAACATGTCCTACATATCAACACACAGATAGAGCGGAATCCCGAGTCTCCAACTCCCAAAATCCAAATCCAAATCCTCTGGCACAATGCACCGCACAAGATAGAACCCCCGTGCACAATTACCACTAAGCACTGCTATAATCATTAATCATGAAGAGTTAGACTATTATACTAACGTTAGCATTCAGACCGAAATGCTAACGGCTCAAAATTTATGTTATCGTGTTCGAAATTTTAATTTATAGTGCTCCATAAATTCTTTATATAAAAATATTGGGAAATACAAAAAATTTTCATTGTTAGAATTTTTTAAATATTTGTTTTGCATTTTTTAAAATAGCGTGTACAAACATCAATATTTTATTAAAATTTATGAGCATTTTTCTAAAATTCAAAATAAATACTTAGAAAACTCTAAAAATGAAAAATTTTTGTATCCCCCAATATTTTTATATAGAGAATTTATTGAGCAACATAAAATCATGATTTTGGACACCATAACATAAATTTTGAGCCGTTAGCATTTTGGTCCGAAATGCTAACGTTAGTATAATAGTCTAACTCAATCATGAATCATCAAATGTTGGGTCTTGGTTTGAAATCACAGTAACAAATTAATAGGTCAGGAAATACTTAAAAAGGTTAAAAGTTTGTGATCCGAGTATAATTTGGATACAGTACATATAATTTTCTACTAAAATGTGTCTTTTTTATTTGTGAGTAAATCATATTGGAAAATTTTTCTTAAATAGCCATTAGACCAAACTAATCTTTATTAATATTTTCTTAAATATAATCTTTATTAATATTTTCGTAAATATAATCTTTATTAATATTTTTATGGATGGCCTTGACAAGAGCACCGCTTGAAGTCGCACAATTTTAACTATCTCTTACTTGAAAAGTTAAATTATTGAAGGGCGCAACTTGAACTTGCGCCCTGTAATTTTTTCAAATTTTTATTATTTTTTTTCCAAAAATACCATCCTGTAAATCTTTTTACGACCTTTCCGGAACGTGGTTGTATGTTTCGTGGGGAGCTTCCATTGACAATACTTATCCTGACAATTAGAACTTTTGAAAAATGTTAAAAAATTCATAAGAATTCTAAAAATGGCATAAAAAAAATTTATGGATATATTATGTAACTTATATACTGTTAGTGTATGAAATTTCAATCAATTTGAATATAGTTTGATAGCTTATCAAATTTTTATACATTTTTTAATTGTTGTAATTTAACACTTTGAAGAGTTATCAAATATCACTTAAATTGAATATAATTAAAAATAAATAATCTATAAGTTAAACAATACTTCCGTAAGCTTCTTTTTGTTATGAAATATTTATGTAGACTTTTTACCTTCTCCACTCTCTCCACTTTCTCCTACATTAATCTCCACCTCCTTGTGTATTAATTTGGTGATTAATTGTATGGCTTTACATTTCACATTTTCTAGCCTATAAATAGAGGTCTTGTAAATTGTTGATGTACCTTTCACTTGAATAAGAAATAAGATTTTGTCTCTCCCATATCATTGTCTTTATCTTTATTTTATAATACGTTATCAGCACGAGTTTGCTTTAGTCGAGTCAAGACGAGGTCGCAATTTTTCTAATTGGAGTAGAGTTTGTTCTAGTGAAGTTGTGACGGGAGTACAATTCTTGGTGGAAGCACGAACTTACTAGATTGCTTGAAGAAGGTATTCTTTAGATAGTAATTTTACTAATATTACTATGAGCATTACTATTTGCAAATATATATATATTTTTTTAATTGCTTTGATGACTTCTTTTGTTTTATTTTAAATGAGCGTAACATTTTCATTCCCTGAAGAGAATGTAAAAAGTACAAGATAATGGCCAGAAGCTTTTGTACATAACTATAGCTAGAATTTTTTTTCAAAGAACCCGAAGTTCGTAACATACAAGAACCCGAAGTTCTTATATGAAAATAAATGTTCCCACATACAAAGAACCTGAAGTTCTTAATGAAATTTTTATTATCATAAAATATAATAACCAGAAGTTATTATATACAAATAGATGTTATTATAATATTTGATAACCTGAAGTTATCAAATAAATAAATAAAAAAAGTGCCTCTAATATTTAATTTGTTTAATAACTTGAAGTTATTAATAATATTTAGATTTTTTTTTCTTGACAGCTTTTATTTGTTTTATTTGTAACAAATGCATATTTAATTGAATTAGTAGCCTTTTCTTTTGTAGTTTTTATGGCAAACCTTACCAAACTTGAGTTCAATGCCCTTGATATATCGGGTAAGAATTATCTCCCATGGACTCTTGATGCTGAAATCCACCTCACTGCAAATAATCTTGGAGATACAATAAAAGCTGAAAATAAGGCATCCCCGCAGGATAAAGCCAAAGCAATGATTTTTCTCCGTCATCATCTCCATGAGGATTTAAAAACTGAATATTTAACGGTGAAAGATCCGTTAGAATTGTGGAGAAATTTAAAAGAAAGATTTGACCATCAAAAACAAGTACTCCTTCCAAAAGCTCGTTATGAATGGATTCATTTAAGGTTACAAGATTTTAAATCTGTTAGTGAGTATAATTCCGCAATGTTTCGCATAACTTCTGAATTAAAGTTATGTGGAGAAAAGATTACTGATGAGGACATGTTAGAGAAAACATTCTCTACATTTCATGCCACGAATTTGCTCCTGCAACAGCAATATCGAGAGCGTGGTTTCAAAAAATATTCAGAATTAATATCATGTCTTCTTGTTGCGGAACAACATAATGAGCTTCTTATGAAAAATCATCAAGCACGACCTACAGGTTCTAGTCCATTCCCTGAAGCGAATGCGACATCATTTAAAGGAGGTCGTGGACGAGGACGTGGTCGCGGTCCCGAAAGAGGCTGTGGACATGGTCGCAGTAATGTTTGACAACGTGATGGTCATAATTCAAAATCAAATGAGAAAAATGCTGAGAGCCATGAAAAGGAAAAGAACTCACCATCTTCTAAGAAATTCGAAAGTAGTTGTTATAGATGTGGTATGGCAAACCATTGGTCACGCACATGTCGTACTCCTACGCATTTAGTTAATCTCTATCAAGCATCAATTAAGAAAAAGGGAAAAGAAGTTGAGACAAATGTTGTTGAAAAGGATGTAGATGATTTGATCATGGATACACACTTGGATGTTTCTGATTTCTTTGAAAATGTTGATGATGAAATTAATAAAATTAAGGAGTAGTTTTTTTTTTCTTTTCATTATAAGAATAAAATAAAGAAGTAGCTTGCTTTATCTTTTCATAATAAATTTAGTTTTATGATGTAAGTTAATGTTTATGATGAAATAAAATTAGTTTTCAATAATTTTTTTTTTCTTATACGTTTTTTTTACTTGTCAAGGAAAAAAGAATATGATTGGAGGCTCAAGAGATGAATGTCTAGTTGACAGTGGGACAACAAACACAATATTAAAAAGCAAAAAATATTTTTCTCAATTGTCTCCTGAAGAGGCACATGTTAATACAATTTCTGGCATTAGTAACTTAATTGAGGGCTCCGGAAGAGCTTGTATTTTGTTACCTGAAGGAACAAAATTAATTATAAATGATGCACTATACTCTAGTAAATCCAGAAGAAATTTACTAAGTTTTAAAGATATTCGACTTAATGGTTATCATCTTGAAACCATGACTGAAAATAATAAAGAGTATCTTCAAATTACATCTAGTAAATATGGCCAGAAGATCATATTGGAAAAGCTTGAAGCTTTATCCTCTGGATTATATTGCACTTATATAAACTCAATAGAAGCAAATATGGTCAGTAACCAGAAGTTACCTGACACAAAGATGTTTACTCAATGGCATGATAGATTGGGTCATCCAGGTAGCAATATGATGAGGAGAATAATTGAAAATACAAATGGGCATCCTCTAAAGGACCTGAAGATCCTATTAACAAAAGATTTATCATGTGCAGCATGCTCTCTTGGAAAATTGATAATTAGGCAATCTCAAAATAAAATTGAAAATCAATCACCTGCATTTTTGGAAAGAATTCAAGGTGATATTTGTGAGCCTATTTCTCCTCCATGTGGACCATTTAGATATTTTATGGTTTTAATTGATGCATCAACTCGGTGGTCACATGTTTGTCTATTAGCAACAAGACATGTTGCATTTGCTAGACTGCTAGCACAAATTATCAAATTGAGAGCACATTTTCCGGATTATCAAATTAAGAAAATTAAGCTTGATAATGCAGGAGAGTTTACATCCCAATCATTTAATGATTATTGTATGTCAATTGGGATTGAGGTAGAACATTCAGTAGCTCATGTACATACACAAAATGGTTTAGCTGAATCATTAATTAAAAGATTGCATCTGATTGCTAGACCATTACTTATGAAATGTAATCTACCATCTTCTGCATGGGGACATGCCATTTTACATGCTGCTGCACTTGTTAGATTAAGACCAACTGCATATCATAAATTTTCTCCATTACAATTGGTCTCCGGAAGAGAACCAAATTTGTCCCATCTTAAAATTTTTGATTGTGTTGTGTATGTTCCAATTTCTCCGCCACAACGCACAAAAATGGGACCACAAAGAAGATTGGGAATTTATATTGGTTTCAACTCTCCATCGATTATTAAATATTTAGAACTATCAACTGGAGATGTTTTTACAGCACGCTTTGCTGATTGTCAATTTAATGAAATGGTATTCCCAATCTTAGGGGGAGAAAAGAAAATGCTGGAAAAACAAGAAGTAACATGGAATGCATCATCAATATCTTATCTTGATCCCCGAAGTGGTCAATGTGAACTGGAAGTTCAAAAGATTATACATTTACAAAATATAGCAAATGAATTGCTAGATGCATTCACAGATACAAAAAGAGTTACTAAATCCCATGTGCCAGCTTTAAATGCACCTGCTCGTATTGATGTAATCCCAGCAGATGTTACAGTACAAAGAAAACGTGGAAGACCAATCGGTTCCAAAGATATAATTCCACGGAAAAAGAAGGAGCAGAAAAAAGCAGTTGGTGTAGCCCCAGAAGAGGTAAATAAAACCCCTGAAGAGGTTGATAAAATCCCAGAAGAGATTAGTAAAACCCCAGAAGAGGTAAATAAAACCCCAGAAGAGGTTGATGAAGTTCAAGAAGAAACTCAGGTACCTAATGATTACGAGATCTCAATGAATTATGTACATAATAATACAATATGGAACCGAAATGAAACACGTGTTGATGAAATTTTTGCATATGCTATAGCAATTGATGTCCTCAATGAGGAAGATTATGTGCCTAAAACTCCTGAAGAGTGTATGCACAGAAATGATTGGCCAAAATGGAAAGATGCCTTGAAGGCTGAATTAGATTCGCTTGACAAGCGTAATGTTTTTGGACCTGTAGTCCTAACTCCCAAAGATGTTAACCCTGTAGGTTACAGATGGGTATTTGCAATAAAAAGAAATGAGAAAAATGAGATTGTGAGATATAAAGCAAGGCTTGTGGCACAAGGTTTCACGCAAATACCAGGAGTTGATTATGAAGAAACGTATTCACCTGTAATGGATGCAATAACTCTCAGATTTTTAATTAGTCTCACAATCACTGAAAATCTGCACATACATCTCATGGATGTAGTTACAGCTTATTTGTATGGATCACTTGATAATGATATCTATATGAAAGTCCCCGAAGGACTAAAAATGCCTGAAGCATTTAAATGAAAACCTCGATATATGTATTCTATAAAGTTGAAAATATCTTTATATGGACTAAAACAATCTGGTCGAATGTGGTATAATCGACTTAGTGAATATCTTATAAAAGAAGGATATAAATCTGATGTAATTAGTCCATGTGTTTTTATTAAAAGATCAATATCCGGTTTTGCAATTATTGCAGTATATGTTGATGATTTGAATATCATTGGGTCTCCTGAAGAGATTGAAAAGGCTGCAAGTTTGTTAAAGAAAGAATTTGAAATGAAAGATCTTGGTGTAACAAAGTTATGTCTCGGCCTGCAGATCGAGCATTTGCGTAATGGTATTTTTGTTCATCAATCAAACTACATCCAGAAAATGTTGAAACGTTTTTATATGGACAAAGCTCATCCTTTAAGTACACCAATGATTGTTCGATCACTTGATATAAAAAAGGATCCATATCGTCCCTGAGAAGAAAATGAAAAAGTTCTTGGTCCAGAAGTACCATACTTAAGTGCTATTGGAGCTTTAATGTATCTTGCTAATAATACAAGACCTGATATTGCATTTTCTGTAAATGTATTAGCAAGATATAGTTCCAACCCAACTCGTCGACATTGGAACGGAATAAAGTAAGTATTTCGTTACCTTTGTGGGACATGTGATATTGGACTATTTTATCAAAAAGATACAAAATCAAAATTAGTTGGGTATGCAGATGCAGGATATTTATCAGATTCACATAAAGCTCGGTCGCAATCCGGATATGTATTTACATATGGTGGTACTGCTATTTCATGGCGATCAACCAAACAGACGTTAACAGCAACATCATCAAATCATGCCGAGCTAATTGCTTTATATGATGCTGGTCGAGAATGCGTCTGGTTAAGATCAATGATCCAGCACATTCAGGAGGAATGTGGCCTTGATTCAATCAAAGGAAGTCCAACAATAATATATGAAGATAATGCCGCATGCATTGCTCAAATCAAAGAAGGTTACATAAAAGGTGATAGAACCAAGCACATTTCGCCAAAGTTCTTCGCAACACATGATCTACAGAAGGACGGGTTGATAGATGTTTGTCAAATTAAATCAAGTGACAATTTGGCAGACTTGTTCACAAAATCATTGCCGAGAAAAGTTTTTGAACAACTTACACAGAAGATTGGTCTCCATCGTTTAAAAGATGTATATTAAAATGAGGGGGAGTATTATACACGCTGTACTCTTTTTCCTTCACTAAGTTTTGTCCCACTGGGTTTCCTTACTAAGGTTTTAATGAGGCAGCACAACTGATCTAGAAGTATCAGCTTATTCAGTTTGGTCCTGAAGTACCTAATTAATATTGTCCTGCAGTACAATGTTAATAGTGTATAATATAAGGTAAAATGTCTAAGGGGGAGTGTTATGAAATATTTATGTAGACTTTTTACCTTCTCCACTCTCTCTACTTTCTCCTACATTAATCTCCACCTCCTTGTGTATTAATTTGGTGATTAATTATATGGCTTTACATTTCACATTTTCTAGCCTATAAATAGAGGTCTTGTAAATTGTTGATGTACCTTTCACTTGAATAAGAAATAAGATTTTGTCTCTCCCATATCATTGTTTTTATCTTTATTTTATAATACTTTTCAATTTTTGAGAATTTTAGTTGAGTTTTTTTAATTTTTTGAAAGCCCTATTATCATGCAAAAAAATTGTCAAAATAAGTGTTATCAATGATCCTATATTTTTTTTTTTAAAAAAAAGTATTATCAATGATATCCCTCTTGATTAAATTCTGGCACAGAGGATCTGAATCCAATCCAAGCATCTGCAAGCACATGATGCTACAAAGAAAACCCTCTTTTTATTTGTTTCCCTCAATCCCTCGTCATCCCGTGACAGCTCACTCCTCACTCTCTCACTCCCCTCCCCTCCCCTCCCCTCCCCTCTTCTCTCTAATAAGCAACTCATTACTATATACTCATAACTCATCCATCCATTCACCACCACCACTAAATGCCACAAAGATAATACACACCCCCACCCCACCTCCAAACAAATGTACCCTTAGAGACAGATCCGATCTCCTCTTGTTACCAAATACACAGAGAAAGGGACTCTTTGAACTCCTCAAGTACACACACACATACATACCAAATCTATCAATCTAATACGGTTGTTATTGTTGTGAACTTGTAATAAGGAAAGAAGGGCCGGGGGAGGAGGATGAGGAGGAGCACCATTCTCCTCGCCGTTCTTCTCACGACCGCATTGCTCGTGGCGGTGTCTGTGCGCGCCGAGGACCCCTACCGGTTCTTCACCTGGAACGTCACGTACGGCGACATCTGGCCCCTCGGCGTCAAACAACAGGTACATTGTTACATTGCAGATTATGACAATGAAGTGTATATATATATAAGAAAATTTTGCAAATGTGTTTATGTAATGTAATGCTGTTGATGTTGATTTGGGGGAAATGAAAATGCAAATTATGTATGCAATGCAGGGTATTCTGATAAACGGGCAGTTCCCTGGACCCCAAATTGAGGCCGTGACAAACGACAATCTCATCATCAATGTCTTCAATAGCCTCAATGAACCTTTCCTCCTCTCCTGGTATTATTTTTTTTTCAATACATTCAATCTGGATTTTCACTGCATTTTTCTCAAATTTTTTTTTGGTATTTTCAACGCCTGCATTTTTATTTTTTTGAAAGAGAAATGATGTTGATATTTCTAATATAAGTAGGCTAATTAACTATTAGTTTATTAATTGTTTTGTGATGCAATTAGTGGTTATTTTAAGTCTGGATCTGAGTTCTCGATATCGTAATTAATTAGTGCGTACGCTAACATTCATTCGAGTAATTAATTAGTGATCGAGATCCAGCGGAATTATGGTCTTCCCGTGATCTACGGTCAGGAATTTAATATGTTATAAGTTGGGTTTTCTTATGTGTACCCAATTCTCCAGCACCCAGTATATTTTGTGCCTATGACAGTACCATTGGTCAGAGTATTTAATTTTCTATTAATGCAGATGTAAATATGTAATGTAAATGGAACTGGTAATAATGCAGTAGAAATAAGCGAAGAAATTATGATCCCATATAATTTATTTTTGTCTGGTCAAAATTATATATTTTTTAAGCTATCTTAAAATTTTATGCTTTTCTAAATTAAGTTGATATATAAAATTAAATGAATACAAGATGGCATGACAGTACATGAAAACAGTTATATATTTTTAACTTTGAAACCCTTCATTATAAGTTTCATATTTTCTAATTATAAATATGAAACAGGCAACTGACCCCCAATAGTTAATGAGAAGGGATCCAATAACCACAAAATATGGTGTCCTTGATAACCACATTATTATATATACATAAATTAATAAATCAAAACCGTTAGATGTATTCTAAATCATTTCAATAACATATATATAAAAAATGATGAAAATTTAACATTGTTTCGATAGCCATCAAGTGAGAAGAAAAAATCATAAAATTTGAACCGTTGATTTTTGTTAATACTTAATTTACATGTAAATAAAATTAAAATGATAAAATTTTCCTATTACACATAAATATAATATATATAAAATATTTCATCAATTGTTTTGGTTATTTAACTATTAAAAATATATTTATTTGAGATTTAATTTTGTAGTTACTAATAGGGTACAAAAAATTGTGCTCATTTGATCCCTCCTATATATAGCCATTAGTTTGGCACATGAAAAAAAATGGACAAGTTGGAGTTATGTATTATCACATTATCAAATCAATGTGGTGAGAATGTGATAGTATATGAGATCCATGTGACAAAATTGGATCTCTCAAAAAAAAAAAAAAAAAAAAAACAAAATTGGGGGTGGCCAATTGGGGGAGAGGAAGGAAATGAATACAAATTAAATTACACAATCAATGCCGACGCGGTTGCTTCTGAAATCTGAAATTTTCTGATTTCTTGAAAGCTGGCATTGGTTGCTTGCCTTTTGGATTCCACGGCCTTTACCGCGATTCAAGAAATATTCTTGGCCTTTTGTGCAATTTTATAAAGAAATATAACTACATATGAAAAAGTGGAGGGACAAACTCAGAAATGTTTCCTGGATTTCTGTTTTGTGGGGCCCATGCTCAGTCTGATAGACTGATAGAGTGAGAGATTTAAAATTAAAATTCATTTAATGATGAATTAAATTGGCCTTTTTTGGGTTCTTGGATCCAAAAACAGTGCTGGGAATTAATTATTGGATATTAAAATATTCATATATGTGTGTCGGTGGACAAAAAATTGATTCTTTCTTTGATAATTTTTTAACAGCACTTTTTTGGTTTTTACTGTCCTAAAAGGGGATGCAGATCCGGCCATGCCTCATGATTTGTGTCAAATCAGAACATATGATTGTGACAAGTGACAACTATAAGTTATGTGGAACAATTTGACCTCAAAAAAAAAAACAATTTGACCTCACTTTTGGCATCATTATAGTACTATATTTGTTCTTACAGTATATGCTTTACAATTAATGAACTTGCAATATTTCTCTCCAAAAAAAAAAAAAAGAATTTGCAATACATATCTGTACTAATTAAATTATTGGTTACTGTACAAGTTATGCATATGTTCGGGATTCACATCCGCTGCCATAGTTTTTTTCTATGGCAGCAAAGTGCCATAGTTTTGCTTAGTATGACAATGGGACCCAGAATTAAAAAGCACCCCTATTTGCTAAAATCTGAGTCGTTCAAATTTATTGGATGGACCGGATGAACTATGACATTTTGCTGCCATAGTTTTTTATGGCAGCAGATTGGGACCCCATATGTTCGTACTTAGTTTCTTATCATTCTTTCAAACATTCTACATTTTTACATATACAGAATAAAAATATGTGTTCAACCACTAGAGTGACATTTTACTATCTGTTCAACATTTCTGTGCTTCCATTATTCCACAGAAGAAAATACCATTTTTTTTTTTTTTTTGCATTGCAATAGTTAATCATTTTTAGGCCAAAAGGAGAGTCCCTGATCTGCCCCTTTTTATAGTGGAAAAATGTTGGCATTATTTTAGAAAATGAAGATCTGTGCTTTTGTGGAAGCAAGAATTTGTAATGTAGCCAACTAAATGTTCCTCCAACATGCTACATGTGCAATTTTATCTTGAATTGTTTTGATGGGTTTGCACGTGACATGCACCTGCCCAGGTCAGGTCAACCATATACTGTTTTGCTGCTACTGTTACAGTTTACAGCTGCCCTTGTTTTATTTTCCAGCCCATATGTCTTTGGGCCCATATATATAATATATAGCCCCACACTTGAGTTGAATTATGAATAAATTTTTTTTTAATTATTATTGATTTATTATTTTGTTTATTCACTGGCCTTTATGCTCATGGTTGGTAATTAGATCAAAATATTATTGATTTATTTTTAACCAAGTTTGATATTTTCTTCTTCCTTTGTCAATATGCAGACAAAATACTTACCTTGTTTTTACTGGAAAAAACCTTATATGACAATTCAAAGACTATTCTTAACTTGTCATTGTGGCAGTTACAAACAAGTTCACAAAAATTGTTTGTTTGATTGATAAACACTTTTCTATTTGAATTAAGTAAATTAGATCCACACATTAACAATTTCAATCTGATTTGCCATTGCAGGAACGGCATCCAGCAAAGGAGGAACTCGTTCGAGGACGGCGTGTACGGGACAACATGCCCGATACCTCCCGGTGGGAACTTCACATACATACTCCAAGTGAAAGATCAGATCGGGACCTACTATTACTTCCCTTCCCTTGCCTTCCACAAGGCGGCTGGCGGGTTTGGTGGTATCAGGGTCCTGAGCCGACCCATGATACCCGTTCCATTCCCTCCTCCGGCTGCTGATTATACTCTTCTGATCGGTGACTGGTACAAGGCTAACCACACGGTATGCCTGCTAAGTCGATTATACGGGTTACTTCGATATTTATATGAAAGCAATGTGTTTGAATATGCCGGCATTTGAATTGCCTATCACTTCGATGTATTGAACTATATCGATCTTTTCTTTTTTTATAGGATCTTAGATACATACTAGACAGTGGCAGCACTCTAGGATTCCCCGACGGACTGTTGATAAATGGACGCGGATGGAACGGCAATACCTTCACGGTTGACCCAGGTACATATAACGAAACGAACAGTTATACTATTTTGGCGCTATATAAAATTTTAAACATATCAAATTGCCATAAATGATTATGATTTGATACGAAACAATATTTTTGCCATTATTGTATGTATGCAGGGAGGACATACCGGTTCCGCATATCAAATGTCGGTCTGACGACCTCGCTGAACATAAGGTTTCAAGGTCACACGATGAAGCTAGTGGAGGTTGAAGGGTCGCACACCGTGCAAAGCTTGTATTCGTCCCTCGATGTCCATTTGGGACAATCGTACTCGGTTCTGGTCACAGCTGACCAGCCGGCCTTGGATTACAGCATCGTTGTCTCAACCCGATTCACCAGCAAAATCCTGACATCTACCGCAGTGCTGCATTACAGCAATTCGGGGGGCAAAGCTCCCGGTGGACTGCCTGGTGGCCCCACAATTCAGATTGATTATTCCCTTAATCAAGCTCGGTCGATTAGGTGAGTAGCGCACGATGAATAAATCTATCGGTCTCTATTTTTTTCATGACTTGAAAACATGAAGTACAAGTATTCAAGATTCTTATTAACTTACAATTATTTCTCTGAATTGATTTTATAGATGGAACCTGACAGCCAGTGGCCCGAGACCGAACCCTCAAGGTTCGTACCACTATGGGTTGGTACCAACTGTCAAAACCATCAGGCTTGCCAATTCGGCGCCAGTAATCAACGGAAAGCAAAGATACGCAGTAAACAGCGTCTCCTTTACTCCTGCTGATACACCTCTGAAGCTAGCCGATTATTTCAAGATCGGCGGTGTGTACTCAGTCGGAAGCATTCCTGACAACCCCACATTTGGTGGCGGATATATGGCAACCTCGGTTATGCAAGTGAATTATAGGGACTACATCGAGATAGTCTTCGAGAACTATGAAGATACGGTTCAGTCTTGGCATATCGACGGATACATGTTCTGGGTTGTCGGGTACGTATATATCTCTTTCTAATCGAAAACTCATGCTGGTTGTTCTTAACTAAAAGTTTGTGCCGTTGTACTTAACGTACATCTTTTTGTTTATAACAGCATGGACGGTGGGCAATGGTCGCCTGCTAGCCGAAACAACTACAACTTGCGAGATGCAATTGCCCGGTACAATGTCCAGGTACTGAAAACCAAACAAAATTACAAGAAACCAGCAAAATTAGGATCAAATTTAGCCAAACATGCTATGAACTACTTGAAATTTTATGATCAACTCTTTACTGTTTTCAGGTGTACCCGAAATCTTGGAGTGCAATCTACATGGCCCTAGACAACGTCGGCGTGTGGAACGTGCGATCGGAGAATTGGGTCAGGCAGTACCTGGGCCAGCAGTTCTACCTCCGCGTGTACACCACCTCCACGTCGTGGCGGGACGAGTACCCCATTCCCCGCAATGCTCTCCTCTGCGGGCGGGCGTCCGGCTTCCACACCAGGCCGCTCTGAGTACATACAGAGAGGCGCCGAAGGTCGTGCCTCGACACTCGACAGTAGATTGTTCTGTCACGACAGGGTGACAGATCATCAGACTTAGTAAATTAAATGTCGCTTAATTTGCGCCATATTTTGAGTATCTGTTAATCATTATTATTGATGTAGAATTATTGTAATGACAACATTCTTATTTAATAAAATTATTTAATTTCTGCTGATAGATTACTTGTGACTTGTGTTGTCCCAATCTCAGTAAATGGTTCATTAGTGATTCTGCTATGAATCGGCTAAGAACTTTTTCATTTTGAATCGAGCGGCTCTTATCAAACATGCCTCTTTAATTGTATCTAAAGGACATAACATGACCATCCAATTATGAAAAATGAACGGTCCATATTTCATCCGATTCATAAGCAGAATTAGCCTTATTGGTATATATATCACTGATTCACAAGGTTATTAATACTGTGTTGCCAGTAGTAAAAATTTACTGTACTTGAGTAGTTGAGTACTAGTTATTATATGTACTGAAGTCTGGAAAGTCTAAAAATTTCCTCAAAAAAAAATATGTACTGAAGTCTGAAAAGATTTAACATTGCTGAACTTGCAAAAATATTTTCTGTTATTTGAATATATGAATCCAAAAGAAAATTGGACTAGCTCAAATTTAGATATTTACTGGGACAATAAATACAGTTAATTATTTTTATATTTAATTATTAACTTTGTTATAAAATAATTTCATTGTGACAATATATAGAATAAATTTCTTTTATATACAGGCAGCAGACAGTTTTCACAGTATCAAAATATCATTGTGACAATAAACAGTTAATACATATTACACTTCTCTTGAAAAAATTTAAGATTGCTAAACTTGCAAAACTATTTTCTGTTATTTGAATATATCAATCCAAAAGAAAATTGGAATAGCTAAAATTTAGCAATTTACTGGGACAATAAATACAGTTAATTTCTTTTGTATTTAATTATTTACTTTGTTATTAGAAAATTTCATTGTGACAATAAATAGAGTTAATTTCTTTTATGTACAGGCAGGAGACATTTCACAGTTCACAGTATCAAAATATCATTTATCAGCACCAGTTCATCAGTGAAACATAATTTGGAAGAGCTCAAGTTTTCAAATTTCAAACAAGTATAACAACTCTCTGAATTTATTTGTGCAAAACAGAAAAAAAAGTAACAGTTAATACATATTACACTTCTCTTGATTACAGACCAAACACCTTCAAACTTGAAATTTTATAAATTTAAACATTTAATTATGGTAAATCTGCCAAACTAATTTAATACATTACAGCCTCTGTTTAATCACTTTTAAGTGCATTCATCAATGCAATGCCCCATAATGGTACCGGTATTTTTACTTTTTTACTTTTTACCGCCACCTCCTCCACCGGTACCGGTACCGACACCGGTACCAGTGCCGGAACCGGCGCCGGCACCAAACCCAACACCTACACCGACTCCGATTCCTACTCCAACACCGCCGCCAAGGCCATGACCGCCACCAAGCCCGCCGCCACTTCCGAGCCCGTTGCCGCCTCCTACACCGCCACCGGCCCCAAAACCACCCCCGTGGCCACCGCCAATTCCTCCACCTCCACCACCACCGCCGCCTCCTCCGCCACCACCACCTCCTCCAAGGCCACCTGCACCACCACCTACACCACCCCCGGCACCAAAGCCGCTTCCGTGTCCACCGCCAACACCTCCACCACCACCTCCTCCGAAACCACCACCACCACCAACTCCTCCGGCACCACCACCACCTACACCACCTCCAGCCCCAAAGCCTCCACCATGACCACCCCCAAGTCCACCACCTCCACCACCACCACCACCACCTCCACCTCCACCTCCACCACCGCCTAGCCCACCACCGGCACCACCACCTACACCACCACCAGCTCCAAACCCTCCACCATGACCACCTCCAACTCCCCCACCACCTCCTCCACCAAACCCACCTCCACCACCTACACCACCACCATTACCACCTCCTACACCACCACCGGCACCAAACCCTCCACCATGACCACCTCCAAGCCCCCCACCACCTCCTCCACCCATCCCACCTCCACCACCACCACCAAGCCCACCTCCTGCACCACCTCCTACACCACCACCAGCCCCAAACCCACCACCACCACCACCCCCAAGTCCACCACCACCTCCCCCACCAAACCCACCACCACCACCAGCTCCACCACCTAACCCACCACCACCACCAGCCCCACCTCCAAACCCTCCACCACGACCACCCCCACCACCCAAACCTCCACCACCACCGCCCCCAAAACCACCACCACCACCAAACCCACCACCTCTACATCGCCCAAACCGACAGTCCCGACCGAACGGCCCCCGCCCAAACCCCGGCCCGTGCCCGAACCCCGGCCCCCGGTCAAATAAATCGGCTCTTGCCACTGCACTCAGCTGGAGTGCAACTCCTACCAAAAGAACCAACCCCAGAAGAGACCCCTTCATATAAAGAGAACCCATCACTCACTCACTTCACTTCACTTCACTGTGTACGTATGATCACAAGAAAGTGGAAGTGGTGTGTTTATATAGGCAGGAAGAAAGAATGGTATGCATGTATGCACTTGTATAGAGGAGCTAGTGTTGAATGGAATGGAGATGGGCATTGAATTGAATGGGAGATCAATGTTGCTTCCGCGTCTGATGAGCAGTTGAGGGGTTGATGGAGGCATTGATTGCCATGCATGCCCGATTGCAGACTCATCATAGATGCTACATTGCTAGTACTGGAGACTGGAGAGTGATAATTGGGCACATTGGATTGAATAAGATAGGTTGACTTGGAAAGAAAAACTTTGAACAGAGGAGTAGAGGAGAGAGAGAAGGTGGTCCTGTCCTGTCTAGAAGAGAAACATCTTGTGTCTATTGAAAAACCGTTCATATATACGTACATAAATGTGTACGGAATGTAACAGATGTGTACGTTCCGAAATGCAACTTATGGATTGGACACTATGAACGGTTTTTCTAGGTTTTACTGATTTACTCTGATTAACATGGAATGGATTGCCAATGCAAATTAAGTGTAAACAATTAATCTTCTCATCTTCGAATTAATTAATCACTCTTTTATATTATTCTGTGTTACTTGCTAGTTTGTTTGGTGTTTCTTAAATTTATGTTATACATGTTGATGTTTCCAAATATTGCAATTGTGCTATTTTATTTGTGTAGATCAATTTATAATTAAGCAAAATTAAGACGTCAGAGATTCATTAACAAATTAATTTAATTGAGTACGTACGTATGTGTTTGTAATTACAAACAAACACATAACGGTTAATTAACGAAAATAAAATACAAGAGTAGTTAAAATAGACATCGAATTAAGTGGACAATTAATTAATGGCTAGCTATATACTTCTCTTAAAAGAATGGTAAACAATAGATATAAACCAGAAAATTTGTTAATAAAATTTTGTTCTTGGCTGCCAATCAGTGTTTTATATTGAACCACTTAATTTGTCCAAACAAAACTTGATTTAGCTAGCTAGCTAGCTAGCACTGCCAGAAAATATATATAATGTACTGGCATTCACAAATTCACTGTGCCGTTATTAATTGTTCTACAGCTATGTCCTGTTCCATTGCAATAAAAAAAAAAATGTATATACCCAATAATTCTCCCTTAAATAAATGTGTATATATATTCTGACATATTTTATTGTATCATAGATTCATATTATTCATATATATAATGATATATATAGCTGTCTTCTTTCATGAAACATGCCGAGTGTTTCCTCTTTCTTTTTTTTTTTTTTCGTTATATCTTATCATAATTTATTAATTTAGTTTAATACATTATTTGTGGGACGTACCAATTAATGCATTTATCAGAATTTCTTCATATAGCATTTAATACAAATTTTAACGCCCATCTTCCCACATGCAAATCTTTCATTCTTTTCGCACTTTTTTTTATTTATTTTTTTGTGGTGGTAAGGTTGGACGCGGCTATGTATAGTGTAGTCTCGTTTAATCGCGCTTTCTCATGAATGCCTTGTATAGTTGTATTATTCATATAATTAAGTTAGGAGAAAATAAAAAAATTATACACCTCATGAACACAGGAAATAATGTACATATGTTGGAGATCTAACTTCAGTCACCGTCTGCTAAGATGTATATTAATTTAAGTTTGTTTATTTTGCTTAGTTATAAGGTAATTAGGGTCCAAATTAATTGCCAATCATGAAAAATGTAGAGCATGCTTTAATGAAATTAATCTTATATCTCATAATTAAGAAGGAAACTCTGGTACATTCGCAAATTGGACAATTAATAGATACATTAGGATTAATGAAGGAGGTGTGTTTTGAAAAGGGGAGTGCTATTTTACACGCAGCTTTTGCAATATTGAGAGCAGCTACAAACATTTTACCATGTTTACCTATTTTGCCCCCTCTCTTATTAAACTCTCCATTAATTGCACAATACATTTAATGAAAAACACTCCATTTTACGAGAAAATGCTTCCCAAATGATTTATGCTTAGGTACAATGTTTTTTAATCGGCATGCCAAGCAACACCAATCTGGGTTTTTGGAATTTTCATGAAACATGAACCAAAATAATACTTCATCCTTGTATATAAATGGTGAAATAATGATGTATTTTTCATAAATGGATTATAATAAACATGTTTTATACACGGATGAGATATGGCTGAATGATTAATTGTTATGCAGGTGATCAATCAAAATATTTTGTTGAAGATTTGATGTTGGTATTTAGTAGTCACAAATATTAATTAGCTCCAACAGAAATAGTTTACTTACATATATATTTTGCAATAATTACATATTAAATTTATCTTGGATATACAAATAAAAATTTAAAGTGCCAAATTTAATTACCCTAGCTGAGTCATTATAAAATATATATTTACTTACATAATTTTTTTTATATTTTCTTATATGTAAGGTTTTTAATGTTTTATAAATTTATATGCTTTTCTTTTCTTTAAAACAATATGCTCATGAACTATTTTTGTTATTGTCAATGAGAATCAATCACTTTGAGGCCAAAAAAAAAAATCTGAGAAATATTTAAATGACGAGTTTTGTAAAAATCATGCCCTCAATGTTTATTAAGATTAGATGATAAAATTTTAAGAAATCATTATAATATTCTTTATTAAAGAAATATAATAATATAATTCTTTTCTTTGCTTACAACACAACTATAATTATTTTTAATTTAGTAACAATTTGATTTAAAAACCTGTCATACAGTAAAAAGTTAAAAACAAAGAAACATATGATCAAATTGTTCATTTTTAAGTCTATCAAAAGTTACTAGGTGGGCTCATGTCTTAGTGTCATTTCGCTTGAAATTTGATTTTTTTTAGAGTATAATTGCATTCAAATCTACTATAGTCTAGTAAATCTACATGGCATGATGCAGTTAAAAAAAAGAATTGACATATGCATATTTATTATTTTCCTTATATAACGGGTGCACCTCCTTTAATTAATGATAATTATTATTACTTTATTAGAGCTTAATGTGGGAGAGAGAGTGGGAAGGATAAAACTGGCATTTTGACAAAATATTTCTCTCAGTGTTCAAAATAGTGAAAACTGTGTGTAAAATAGCACTCCCCTTTGAAAAGAACTTAGAAAAACTCAACTTGAACATAATTAAAATAATAATAACAAAAGTTTAATTTTAAGTTATTTTCAAAAGGTTGTAGTTTTAATTTGTTCTGCTTTTTACTTGACATGATTGCAACTAGAAATCCATTATTGTCAACACCTTTTAATCTAGCAAAATTAAGCATCCTCATGTGCCAAAGTGACAAATATAATCTGTTCTGTACTAAAAGATTTTAATGTCGTAGACATTAAAATGAACAATTAAATAAGCAACAGAAAGTTTGAAGCTGAATATTATAAGAAACCCCCCCCCCCCCCCCCAAAAAAAAAAAAAAGTGTACTGTAAATATTGTTAGCAGGGGTTTGAGAAAAATAACAATACATGTTTTCCTGTCAACACTTATATATCCTATTAGTCATATATCACTCAATTGCATTATTTTTTTTATTGACATTACATTTTTGATATACATAAGAGTCTAAGAGACTACCTTATAAATACCAGCTACCAACATACCTTATAAAATATATTGAAACTTGAAAAAAAAAAAATTCCGATTTTGAATAAACAAAACACGTTGATAATAAAGATATTAATATACATTTTCCAAATTAAACATTTGCAGAGTCTATGAACTATGAAGCAACACTGCAACAGCCAACCACCTTGGCCTTACCTTTAAATTTAATTCAACCTACCATACACTATTCAACATGGTCAGCGCTGACTCGTCGTCTTCGATCGATACGTCCTTCTCCCTTTGACTTTTTTCAAACTGACAAACCAACAAAGCGCCTTCTTGAAATCCATTCCGAATTCATATCCCCTGCTGTACTGCATGCATTGTGCAGTTCACAATGTCAGCCGTTGAATTGCCTCGAGATTCGTGCCAGACCGGATCTCCAGATGATCCAACGGCTGACACATTGTGAACTGTCCAATGCAGTAAGTCAGGGGATCATGATTCATGAGCTCAGCTTCCCGCCATCTTCTCAACTACTCAAAAAAACTCATTCATTTGCTTTACTGCACTGCGATATGCAATTCGCATGATGAAGATCTAGAACTATATATGAGTTATATATATATATGATCGAGATCATGATATCACAGCATCAATTCAAATTTCAAATTCCAAACACAACCATTTCATTATTTTCTCACAAATTAATTCAGCAAATTAAAAAGATTGTAGCAAGTTAAATTGAATATGGGTTTTTCGGTGAAGGTGTATACGGTGTTGATTTTGATTCTTGTTGGCATTGCTACTGAAGTGCTTGCGGACTTCTACGGCGGTCGTCGGTTCGGTGGTGGCTGCCGGTATGGTTATAGAGGGTGTGGTCGAGGTCGGTATGGGGGTGGTAGAGGTATAGGCGGTGGTGGAGGATTTGGTGGTGGCGGTGGAGGTGGCTTTGGTGGTGGTCAAGGCGGGGGATTCGGTGCTGGCGGAGGAGTTGGAGGTGGAGGTGGTGTTGGTGGTGGTGGTGGGTTTGGAGGAGGTGGCGGTGGAGGCCTCGGTGGAGGGGGAGGTTCTGGAGGCGGTTTCGGGGCAGGTGGAGGAGTAGGTGGTGGTGCCGGTGGGGGTGTAGGTGGTGGCGGTGGCTTTGGTGGTGGCGGCGGTGGCGGCATTGGTGGTGGAAGTGGAAGTGGTGGAGGTTTCGGTGCCGGTGGTGGTGTAGGTACAGGTACTGGTGGTGGTGTTGGTGGTGGCGGTGGGTTTGGTGGGGGTGGCGGTGGAGGTGTTGGCGGAGGTAGCGGAAGTGGTGGAGGTTTCGGTGCAGGTGGCGGTGTTGGTGTCGGAGGCGGCGGCGGAGTAGGAGGCGGGGGAGGTTTTGGTGGGGGTGGCGGTGGAGGTGTTGGCGGAGGTAGCGGAAGTGGTGGAGGTTTTGGTGCCGGTGGCGGTGTAGGTGTCGGAGGCGGCGGTGGTGTAGGAGGCGGGGGAGGTTTTGGCGGTGGTGGCGGAGGCGGCGTTGGCGGTGGGTCAGGTAGTGGGTTTGGTGGGGGAGCTGGTGTCGGAGGCGGTGCCGGCGGAGTCGGAGGCGGTGGAGGGTTCGGAGGCGGCGGCGGTGGCCGATTTTAAACTTGAACATAATTTAATTAAGCTGGCCAAGGCAATGAGATAATCATCGGATTATGCCAGTGTTGTTGGATTATTATATGATTAATTCCTGTTGTCCAGAAGTTTGTTGTGTATTAGTACAAAATTGCATAATGCATGATTGCATATACTGATTACGTTACAGTTCATGTTAAATTGTGATATGTACTTTCAGTTTTCGGAAGCTTGTTGTTAAGTTAGTACAAAATTGTATGAGGATTTTACTTACAAAATTGTGTATACTGGTTAAGATTTCAAATGTGAAAGTTGGTACGTAATGTAGTCAACTTGTGCAAGGATTTGGGAGGCAGATTAAACATGTCACCGGAGCCAATTTTCTGGTTTAATGTGTTCTTTGTAGGGCTGGCAAAAAAGTTCGTAGCTCGTAATTTGCTCGAGCTCGATGCGGTCTGAGTTCGATTCTGTTTCTTTGGATGCATTCACCTTGCCCTGGTATCATATTTCATAAGCGGGTTACTTGGTATTATTATGGTATATACACATACCCTCCGTTTGGTAGTGTAGTAATAATGTAGTAAGATGATTTAAGGTGGTTTAAGTCATCAAACGGAAGTGATTTAAAGTGTAGTAAGTTAACGTAACTATATAGGTGTAGTACACTAAATCACCAATATTTCACATCTTTTACACGTTCTATCCACTTTACTTCATCTATTTACTTCACTACTACCAAACACTACTGTTTTAAGGTGATTTAGTGTTTTACTCCGCTTTAACTTACTACGCTTGTCAAACAGAGGGATAAGTTCGTACCGGGACGATGTAGATCGGTACAAATTTATTGGGTACAAATGTATACGACTTTTCCCATTAATTGAGCCCGCCACACAAGGCCTATGGTTATTGGGCTCAAATGTACCGAGTAAGAATCATCAGTTTTTATCTACTAAAATCCATTATTCCTTCAAATACTATTTCTCCTTTCCATATTATTTTTAATTAAAATATTAGTATAATCGTTATAATTCCTATTATAGTTACCCAAACGTTTTATTTCATCACCCCCCACCACCCAAAGAAAAAAGTAAAAAAAAAAAAAAAAAGAGAGAGTCCCAAAACATAGCAAGGTATTTACTATTTTCATTATTTAGCAAGTAACATTTTACATGGGTATATCTAATATCTTAGACCAACTAACAAATTTTTATGTAATGGAAAGGATCAAAACCTTCACTGCAAATACTAAAAGTTGAAATAACCTGGAATAATATGTTAAATGTATATGATTAATATGAATGAGAACTGCGCCTTTAACCATGTTTCCAATGGCCCAGTTCACCTATTTCGGATCTTTAGTGTCCAAAGATCCTAGATCAGACCGTCAAAATTTTAGGGAGCTTATTACCTCATAGATAAAGAAAAAACCTATAAATCAATTTGAATTTATACGGGCTGTTTGTTCTGTTCTGAATCGCACAGACAAGTACTCCTGTTCTTCTTTTTACCGAGCGTGTTTGCAACCTAAAATCCATTATTTGTTAAAAAAAATTTTGTCCAGCAAAATTACGCTCCTCATGTGCCAAAGTGACTGTAAATACAATTAGTTCCATCTAAAAGTTTTTTCTAATTATTACCAGAAAGTTTGAAGCGGAACTGAATAAGAAAATTCAGAATGAAAAAAAAAAGGAAGGAGATTGTAATTAATATTGTTAGCCTGGATTGAAAAATAACATTACATGTGATATTTCCTTGTAAACATGTATATATACATCAACCATTGCAATCTCCATTGTATCGGATCTCATTCTGATATATCCGTAGTGACTAGCCTCTGCTAGTAGTAAGTAACAACATACATACCCATACCTCAAAAAAAAATATATATATTGAACTTACTTATAATAATAAAAGAGGAGGGTTTTAATGCCTCAATTTTTTGTGCCTCCATTTATGCCTCCACTTTTTAAATTTCAAATAACTCAAAATTTAAAACTCATTTTTTAAAACAAAACCGTTAGATTTAATCTATATCCTTTCATTTATGTATATGTAAAAAATCATCAAATTTGAATATTATTTTGTTTGACATCAAGGGCTTCAAAAAAATATACTAATTTGAGCAATTTTTAGACGTTGATTTTTATAACTCATTGATTTATATAAAATAAAACAAAAAAGCGAAAAAATTTGTTATGTTCATATAGAAAATATCATATTGATCAAATCTAACGGTTTTGTTTTGAAAAATGAGTTTTAAATTTTGAGTTATTTGAAAATTAAATAGTGGAGGCATGATTGAGGCACAAAAAATTGAGGCATTGGAACCCTCCTCATAATAAAATAGGTTAAATAGTGGAGACTATTATACAAACGTTAGCATTTCGGACCGAAATGCTAACGCCTCAAAATTAATGCTATCATATCCGAAATTATAATTTATGGTGCTCAATAAATTCTTCATATGAAAATATTGGGGAATACAAAAATTTTTCATTTTTAGAATTTCTTAAGTATTTGTTTTGTATTTTTGAAAATAGCTTGTACAAACATCAATTTTTAACTAATATTTATGAGTACTTTTCTAAAACTCAAAACAAATACTTAGAAAACTCTAAAAATATAAAATTTTTGTATTTCCCAATATTTTCATATGAAAAATTTATTGAGCACCATAAATCGTGATTTCGGACATGATAACGCTAATTTTGAGGCGTTAGCATTTCAGACCGAAATGCTAACGTTTGCGTAATAGTCTAGCTGTACATATATATATAGAGTCCGGCTACAATAATATGCATATCACGGTTTTACCGTGCTATGCGATCCGTATCTCCGTTTTCGGTGTCCAAATTGTCGATCTGAACCGTTAAACTTAATCTTTATATCAAAATATACTAGCAAACCAAATTTTATAATTTTTTGAATTTTTTTGCTATTTTTAATGATGGGGAGAAAATGGCTAGATCCGAGGATTCTGGTTCATACAAAACAACGATTTTCTCCGCATCACTAAAAATAGCAAAAAAAATTCTAAAAATTGTAAAATTTGTTTTCCTAACATATGTTGATATAGAGATCACATTGAGCAGTTCGAATCGACTATTTGGACAACGGAAACGGAGATACGGACCGCATAGTACGGTAAAACCGTGATATGCATATTATTGTAGCCTAACTATATATATATATATATATATATATATATATATATATATATATATATAGAGTTTGACTATTACACTAACGTTAGCATTTCGGACCGAAATGCTAACGGCTCAAAATTGTTGTTATCGTGTCCGTAACCACGATTTATGGTGCTCAATAAATTCTTTATATGGAAATATTGGGGAATACAAAATTTTTTCATTTTTAGAGTTTTCTAAGTATTAGTTTTGAATTTTAGAAAATAGCTCATAAATATTAATGAAATATTGATGTTTGTACATGGTATTTTTAAAAATGCAAAACAAATACTTAGAAAATTTTTGTATTCCCTAATATTTCCATATAAAGAATTTGTTGAGCACCATAAATCTTGATTTCGGACACGATAACAACAATTTTGAGGCGTTAGTATTTCGGTCCGAAATGCTAACGTTAGTATAATAGTCTAGCTCTATATATATATATATATATATATATATATATACTAGTAAAGAGCCCACGCCTTGCTTTGGGCTGAAATTGTTATTTCTTGTAATAATTTTTTAAGATAATATGTAATGGGCATTAAAGTAAATCAATGGTTCTGATCAATCCAAGAAAATGATCAACAGCTCATGTGGGTGGATAGCCCTTTCATGTCATTTTTTCCAATATGCTTTTCATAGTAAAGATATATTTTATAATTTAGTTATACCAGGGTCTACAACTACAAAGCCGTGTACTTTTATTATATAGAAGATGTATATGAATTCGCAACAGCCAACCACTGCGCCTTCAACTTGAATACTGAACTAATAATTAGTCAACGTTGACTCGTTGTCTTTGACCTCCTTTTGACTTTTTTCAAACTGACAATTGACAAACTAACAAACAAATTAATTAAGCGCTTCTTTTTCAAGCTCTTCCCGCCATCTTCTCAACTACTCAGGAAATCATTTATTTTCTTCAACGCACTCGCTGCGATATGCAATTCGCATGTAAAACTCGACATATATATGATCGAGATCGATCATGAGTTCACAGCATCAGTTCAAAGTTTGAAACAAAAGCATTATTTTTAATTACTCACAAACCAGAAACATTATAGCAGATTAAATATGGGTTTTTCGGTTAAGGTGTATACGGTGTTGATTTTGGTTCTTGTTGGCATTGCTACTGAAGTGCTTGCGGACTTCTACAGCAGTCGTCGGTTCGGTGGTGGCTGCCGGTATGGTTATAGGGGATGTGGTCGAGGTCGGTATGGGGGTGGTAGAGGTATAGGTGGTGGGGGAGGGTTTGGTGGTGGTCAAGGCGGGGGATTCGGTGCTGGCGGAGGAGTTGGAGGTGGAGGTGGTGTTGGAGGTGGTGGTGGGGGAGGTTCTGGAGGCGGTTTCGGGGCAGGTGGAGGAGTAGGTGGTGGTGGTGGTGGCGGTGTTGGTGGCGGCGGTGGATTTGGTGGAGGTGGAGGTGGTGGCATTGGTGGTGGAAGTGGAAGTGGGGGAGGTTTCGGTGCAGGTGGCGGTGTTGGTGCCGGTGGTGGTCTTGGTGGAGGAGGCGGTGGTGGTTTTGGTGGTGGGGGAGGTGGTGGCATTGGTGGGGGAAATGGAAGTGGTGGAGGTTTCGGTGCCGGTGGTGGTGTAGGTACCGGTACAGGTGGCGGTGTTGGTGGTGGTGGTGGTGGTGGGTTTGGTGGGGGTGGCGGTGGAGGTGTTGGCGGAGGTAGTACTGGAAGTGGTGGAGGATTCGGTGCCGGTGGTGGTGTAGGTACCGGTGGCGGTGTTGGTGGTGGTGGGGGGTTTGGTGGGGGTGGTGGTGGAGGTGTTGGCGGAGGTAGCGGAAGCGGGGGAGGTTTTGGTGCCGGTGGCGGTGTAGGTGTTGGAGGCGGCGGCGGAGTAGGAGGCGGGGGAGGTTTTGGCGGTGGTGGCGGAGGCGGCATTGGCGGTGGGTCGGGTAGTGGGTTTGGCGGGGGAGCTGGTGTCGGAGGCGGTGCAGGTGGAGTCGGAGGTGGTGGAGGGTTTGGCGGCGGCGGTGGCGGATTTTAAACTTGAACATAATCTAATTATGTTGGCCAATGCATGATATAAGTTTTTGCCAATTTTGTTGCATTATTATCTGATTTTCCTGCTATCCATCCAAAAGTTTATTGTGTGAAAAATTGTATTTTCTTAAAAAAAAAAAAAAAACAGTACAAAAATTGTATGATGCAGTTACAGATTATGTGAGTATGACATTATTATGTTACAGTTCATGTTATATATTCATCTTCCAAAAGACTGTTTGTGAAGTGGAAGTGGATACAATAAAAAAAAATTGTATTTCTATGTTGCTCTTAATTAGCCTCTTACTGATTATGTATACTGTTTATGGTTTCAAATGTTTAAATTTGTATTTACTGTGGTTGATTTATAAATTTATAATAAAGAAGCAAACATGTCCCGGGAGTCAGTTTAAGGTATAATGCAATATGAATCCCTTTTCTGTTATGATCAACAATATGATATGTGTTGTTACTTGTACGAATTAAGTGGAATTTTGGAAAGAAAATAAAAATGAAGAAGAAAACAAAAGTAAGTCAGCACCCACTTACTGGTACAATCAAAAGTATTGAAGGATATCAGGCTTTTAACATCAAGAACTCTTACCGGTACAATCAAATGCCTACTTTCTTATTTGAATTCATTTAATTAGTTTTTTTTTTCTGAAAAGAAATCGTTTAAATTATAAGAATTTCTAATGAACCAGTCCAGTATCAAAGATTCACATCACAGGTAGTGATTTAAAAATGGTCCGGGTAGGTCCGGGTCGGGTTAGGTCCGGGTCGGTCCAAACCCGCCCCGGTCCACGGGTTTCTCCGGTCCACGGGTTTTCCCGGTTCGGGAAACCTCGGAAAAATTTTGGAGAGAAGGAGATTGGACCTAGCTTAGGACCGTCCCTCCCGGGTTGCCCGGTTTCCCGGTCCAGGTTGCTCGGGTTGCTTGGTCCCGGAGTTACATGTCAAAAAAATAAGAAAATAAAACAAAAAAATATATAAAAAATATAATACACCTATTTTACACTACAAAAATCGAAAATATACTTAAAAAAATAAAAAATAATTAAAAATTAAATTATTTGTTTTTAATCATATACAATTAAAAGTTAGGAAAATAGTATTTTTATATTAAAAATAAAAAAATAAAAATAATATTATTTATACGAAAAAATAACATAGAAAATCAGAAAAAAATTATATTTGTTGTAAAACAAAAATTCTTCTTGAAAATAAAATTTAAATAATATTATATTAGTTGTTAACATAGGCGGGAAAAGTTGGAACCAAGTTGGGTTACCTCGGATTATTACCCCGGTACCCTGGGTCGGGTAGGGTCGCATCCCGGGTTGCCCCGGGTCAGGTCCCGGATTGCCCCGGTACCCCGGGACGGGTAGGGTCGGGTCTCGGGTTGCCCCGGGTCGGGTCCCGGGTTTGCTCGGGTCGGGTTTCCACAGGAATTTTTCTGGGAACATGGATACCTACTCTTGCGAGGACTGTCCCTCTCGGTCCTCTCGGGTTGCCCCGGTCAGACGCCCGGGTCGGGCCGGTCGGTCCATTTTCCCCGGGTTTCTCGGGTCGGGTTCGGACCTCTCGGGTTTTTTTAAAACACTGCCCAAAAAATGTTTTTTTTTTTTTTCTTCTTTACACCAGACGAGAAATATATCCTGTTTTGTGCAAACACAGAAGATTCCTATTGCTTTCATTGATCAGAGCAATGAATAAGTTGTTTCTTCCAATAACAGAGCTGATTTGAGTAATGTCGTGACCTTTTTTTAATTACTAAAATGTGCAGTATTTTACTTGAAATTTGTTTATTCATTTTGGGTTTCAGGGTTGTAAGTTCATACCGGGATCATATAGACCGGTACAAATTTATTGGTCCAACTTTATACTCTATACTCATCTATTGAGCTCACAAAACCAGGCTTTACCGGTAAGAATTACGGTACACAAAATACTGAGAGGATATGAGGCCTGTGGCTATTGGGCCCAAATGTACCGAGTTGCTGGCATAAGAATAGAATAAATAACATAAAAATATATAAAAGCATATCAGAAAAAATGACATGAAATTGCTATCTTCTCCAAATAAAAAACATGAGCCGTTGATCATTTTCTTGGATAGATTAGAACCGTTGATTTACGTTAATATAAATGCATGTTGACGTTAATGTCTCAGCCCATTAAAATTTAAGACCTATATCAATTTCCTAAATATAAGGCCTATTACATATTATCTTAAAAATTTATTATAAGAAATAACAATTTCAGCCCAAAGTAATGCGTGGGCTCTTTACTAATAACATAAAAATGTACCCAGCCAAGTATATCCTTTTGGAAAAATATATATATATACTCATGAATCATTTTTCTCTCTTCCATAAATTTAATTATTATTAATTATTAATTAGTGCAAAAAGCAATAATTTCAAATGCAGTTCCGATACCCTGGTGATGATCATGCAGATTGATTAAATTTGTCAAAGTATTTTCACTACTTAATTAGTGCGGGTAAACTAATTAACAAAACTTTTTAATTAATGTTATTGTAATTAAACGGATGAACCTTTCTTGTAAATATTGCAAGTGTAAGTATAGAAGGAATAATACTTTGTCAAATGTTTATGCTTAAATTGATTATTATATAGAATTG
Source organism: Cyperus esculentus (assembly GCA_030179965.1). Classification (NCBI taxonomy): domain Eukaryota; kingdom Viridiplantae; phylum Streptophyta; class Magnoliopsida; order Poales; family Cyperaceae; genus Cyperus; species Cyperus esculentus. Next base: position 5,544,823 of record JASGLE010000001.1, read on the forward strand.
CGTCTTGAACCTATTGCGTCCATTGAAAAATCGTCCATACGTCTATAGATATATAAAGAACATATGAATGCTATGAACAATTTTTCTATGGAGTGACTATATTTCAACTGATACATCAGAAATGTAACAGATACATCTGAAATATAACAGATACATTTCAAAATGTAACATATAGACGCTACGAGAACAACTTTTTTAGATATTACTCAACCAACAAGGCAATAACCATGCTCCACCTCCAATCCATTTGGGTCTTTAGTGCCACATTATCCTAAATCGGACCATGCAATTTAGTTTTTATATACCTCGTCTCATAAAAGGATCCCTACAAATAAGTTCCCATCGATCTGGTCCGTTCATTTTGCATCACGCAGTTAAATTATAATCCCATTTGTACCGTAGGATGGACTGTTTTCCAATGAAACTTGAACGATGAACAATAGGCACAGCTTCGCCGTATGCATGCATTATAGAGATGTTATACCATAAATTATGGAGCTATCTCTTCGTTTGGGAAGCGTATTAAGTTAAAACGGAGTAAAATACTAAATTACCTTAAAGTAGTGGTGTCTGATAGTAAAGTGAAGTAAATAGATTAAATAAAGTTGATAGAATGTGTAAAAGATATAAAAATTTGGTGATTTAGTTTATTACACCTATATAGCTGTTTTAACTTACTACACCATAAATCATTAATGTTTGGTGCCTTAAAGCACATTAAATCACTTTACTACAGTTTTACTATACTACCAAACGGGGTGCATATATGCAACTTGTGTTTCATCTAGTGATTTAAAAACGGTCCGGGTAGGTCCAAACCCGCCCCAGTCCACGGGTTTTCCCGGTTCGGGAAACCTGAGAAAAATTTTGGGGGGAAAGAGATTGGACCTAGCTTAGGACCGTCCCTCCCAGGTTGCTCGGGTTGCCCGGTCCTGGAGTTATATGTCAAAAAAATAAGAAAACAAAACAAAAAAATATATAAAAAATATAATACACATATTTTACACTACAAAAATAAAAAATATACTTAAAAAATAAAAATTAATTAAAAATTAAATTATTTGTTTTAATCATATATATATAAATATATAGAGTCTAGCTACGGTGAGTCATGACTTACGGGCTGCTCTGTGAGTCACGGTCCAAAAACATATCAAATCACTTCCAAATTTGATTTATATGGCTCAATAAAATCTTCATATCAAAATCTTGTAGCACGCAAAAATTTTTCATTTTTGGAGATTTTTAAATATTTGTTCTAGATTTTTTAAAATGATACATAAAACATTGATTATTTTATTAATATTGTAGAGTCACTTTTAAAATATCTCAAACAAATACTTAAAGATCTCCAAAAATAAAAAATTTTTGCGTGCTATAAGATTTTGATATGAAGAATTTATTGAGCCATATAAATTGAAATTTGGAGGTGATTTGATATGTTTTTGGACTATGACTCACGGAGTAGCCCATGAGTCATGACTCACCGTAGGGAAATTATATATATATATATATTATACAATTAAAAGTTAGGAAAATAATATTTTTATATTAAAAATAAAAAAAATTAAAATAATATTATTTATACTGATGCACCGCATTCATATATGCATTTTACCAGACTTGTACCTTGTTTTCGACCTAAAATCCCGAGTTTAATTGCATTTTAGTGTTAGAATTCTTAGATTCCAGTTACTTGTTCAATTCTGTCCATGTTTCAGGTAAATTGGGCTTTTGGAGCCACTTGGACGCGATTTGAAGCCCTGGAGAGCAAGTCTGCACTGGAACTCACTTCCTGCGGGCCGCAAGACCCGCGGCAGCGCTGTTTCTGTTTCTGCCGCCTTTTTGGCTATTTAAACCATCCTTTTGGACGGTTTTGGCATCTTACTTTCTGTCTTTTTCACCCTAGCCGCCAGGGATCAGAGGAGAGCGTTTTTGGGAGTCGATCTTCACCATCTTTCGAGGAGATTTCGAGAGGACTTCTTGGAGACATTGAAGATTGAAGCCACGCGAGTTCTTCTTCGGTTCTTTAGTATCATGAACTTCTTCTTTGTTTTGTTTTCTTTGTTTTCCCTCGCCATGAGCGAGTAGTCTTTTACTTCTTAGGGTAGATGATGAAGTTTGTGTTAATGGATTGACTTCTTATTGTGAGACTTACGTTATTTTCATGTTACTTGTGATTTTCATGACTATGTGTGTTTGACTTGACTTGTTGATGTGATAGACCTGTAGATTGCGAGCAAAATCTAGCTGGTTAATAGAATATCATGCTTGTTGTATGGTAAACCTGTAGATTAGGCACAAGGTTTAGTTGGTCAATAGAGTATCATATTTGCAAGAATTGTTATTTACACTGTTTGGATTGATAACTTGTTGTCCAAGAGTAACCGAACAGTAAAATTGCGGTTCTTACGAAAGTGGAACCGAATCCTAGATATAAAAGTAACTTGAACGTAGATTTAGAAATAGATCCACGAATTTCTGTTGAGGACTTGTACTGTTGCTGGTTCGATTCAGAATTGATAACGTGAGTCAAACATTGAACCAGAACTGAACTGCTCTCTGTTAGATTTCCTGCGGACCGCAAGAGATATCCTGCGGGCCGCAAGAATCTGCAGAAAGTGTAAGACAGAGATTACAAAACTGTTTGTAATTAACAGGAGTTATTCTATGGGTAGCAGGTAGTTTTGGAATCTCTAACCAACCCCTGCGACCCGCAAGAGACCTTCCTGCGGGCCGCAAGAAGTTAATCTAGAGACCAAACAGATTCAGAAAACCCTGAGGACGCCTTTTTAATTAGCTGTTTTCCAGTATTTACTTGTTGTTTACTGTTTGCATCTGCTACTGTTTAAACTAACCTTTCAAAAACCCCCACTTTATTTAGGATTTGAATTGCGATTGAAGTCTGGTTTAGAATTAATTCCCGTCCTTGTGGTTCGACCTCGACTGTACTACACGAGATTGTACGCTTGCGATCGAGTGTTTTGCTTCGAGTTACAAATTTAAAAGCCTATACGTTTTAGGACATCATATACCGAAAAAATAACATAGAAAATCAGAAAAAAATATTTAATAATTATATCTGTTGTAAAACAAAAATTCTTCTCGAAAATAAAATTTAAATAATATTATATTAGTTGTTAACATAGGTGAGAAAAGTTGGAACCAAGTCGGGTTACCTTGGGTTATTACCCCGGGTCGTGTAGGGTCGGATCCCGACTTGCCCCAGGTCGGGTCCCGGGTTTGCTCGGGTCGGGTTTCCACGGGAATTTTTTTGGAAACATGGATACCTACCCTTTGCGAGGACCGTCCCTCCCGGTCCTCTCGGGTTGCCTCGGTCAGACGCCCGGGTCGGGTCGGTCGGCCCATTTTCCCCGGATTTCTTGGGTCGGATTTGGACCTCTCGGGTTTTTTTAAAACACTATTTTCACCATTGCATATTTGCATGCTCAATTGAGCTAGCTAAAAGTTTTTCTCATAAAATATGTTACAAGTTATAATTAGGTTCAAATTGAAACGCAACATATATACGTACAATACATGATTGCATTTAAATTCAATTATTGTCGAAGAGAATTAAAAAAAAAACAAATCATTCTTTTTAATCAACTCTTATATATATATAAACTTTATTCATTTTACATATATAATTCCGGACCAAACACAGACACACATTTATATAGAGGAGAAGTTTGTAAGTACTATATACTTGCAAACTTCTCACTTGTAAAGCCACATACATGATTGAGTGATTTATATAAAGATTACTCAAAGTGACAATTAATATGATAACAGTCATTGAAAGTTTGGTTTAACTTGTAATGTAGTTTAAGGATGCCCTCCTCCGTACCCGCCGCCATATCCGCCACCGTATCCGCCGCCATAACCTCCTCCATAACCGCCGCCGCCACCATATCCACCACCACCACCATACCCGCCACCATTACCATACCCACCACCATTGCCATACCCGCCACCATATCCGCCACCGTATCCACCGCCATACCCTCCACGACCACCGTACCCTCTTCCACCGCCATAGCCATACCCTCCACGACCACCACCGTACCCTCTTCCACCACCATACCCTCCATAACCACCATAACCACCATACCCACCACCCCGATATCCGTCAGCGTGTTTGTCGTCAAAAGTATCAACACCGTGATGCGACAAATCAGTGCTGTCAGGCTTGCTGTCATGATCACTGACGGCACCTTTATCATTGGAATTTTGACTTAGCATTCTCGCGTTTGCGATGCAAACAAGTGCACCGAGGAAAACAAGGAGGATTAGCTTCTTAGGAGCCATGTTTGTCTCACAATCTAAATTCTAATTGTGAATTTGTGATGCAATATAGAACAAGAGCTAGGGTTTATATAGGGCAAAAATGGTGCAGATGAGGCTCTATTAAATGCATATACACAAGGTGGATGGAGTGCATAGAGAGATTAGTCTATTTTTCATTTATAATGTGGGATTGCTACTAACTGTCCCTAAAATGACATGAGATAACTCAAACAGCAAAGCAAACTTAATTGGTTTGTGAACCATGCATGATGATGCATGTAGTGCATGCATCAATCTTTTATATTATTCCTTTCCTCTTTGATTTGATTCATCAAGAACATAATAATACCAGCACTGATATATATTGAGAACTAGCTAGTTAACTAAAAAATAAAATGTTTAAATAGTAACTGAGGAAATTAACAACCAGTATACAAAAACTGGCCGCCTTTAGTCTAGTGGCTAAGGGCAACGCCTTCCATTTGAGAGGTCACAGTTTCGAAATCTGTATAGGGGTCTTTTATATTTAAATTTGAATGGCTTAACTTCTTTAATTAATTATCTCAACAGTACACCTTTGTTATTTTTTATTATTATTATTTTTTTTAAATTAACTTGGCAGAACAAGAAGGACAACATCTATTGGTGAAATTAATTAATTAATGATTACACAACATCTATATGACTACTCTTTTTTTTTTTTTTTTTTCTTGGTGATTTCATGTAGAACAGGGCAGTTTAATATATATAGTCACTCCACTACTGTATTAGTAACCTAATAATTAATGAGACCTTATCCGTAATCGAATCCCCTGCCCACCTTAGTTTGTACCCAATGTCCACTTAACACGTGGCAAAACCTATTATTTAATTTTTTGGGTTTAACGGTGTTGGTCTTTCTGATAACTCAATAACGGAGAAAAACAGGCGGGTCTTTAGTTTTTCGCAAGGGATATGATGCATTAATCACTTTAATTTCTATTAAGTAATGATTTTACTGGCTTAATTTTTTCATTGCATTTTGTTATAATGAATTACTTTCTTTTTATTTTTCTTTTTTTTGTTCCAAGTTAATACATTAGTCAAGATATTACCAAATTCTATGTAAATATTTATAATATTAATTTGCAACTGAAATAGACATTTTTTTAGTACGTATAAGATAATGTGTTTAAATAGTGGATGGAGTGCATAGAGAGATTAGTCTATTTTTCATTTATAATGTGGGATTGCTACTAACTGTCCCTAAAATGACATGAGATAACTCAAACAGCAAAGCAAACTTAATTGGTTTGTGAACCGTGCATGATGATGCATGTAGTGCATGCATCAATCTTTTATACTATTCCTTTCCTCTTTGATTTGATTCATCAAGAACATAATAATACCAGCACTTATATATATTGAGAACTAGCTAGTTAACTAAAAAATAAAATGTTTAAATAGTAACTGAGGAAACTCATGGCAACCTTCCGGCCACCCAACAACCTATAACGCTAGTCACTACTCCCACTAAGGCTAGCAAGTAAGCCCCACAACCCAAAGCGGCGAAGAACAAATAGAATTTGCTACAAAAGCCGGCTAACGGGGGTATTCATGCGTATGAAAACATTGTCATGGAGAAGGTAATTGCCAAAATAGGATTCGTTTTGGCAAGAGCACCCAAATCCGCTATATATTTTACACGGGTTTGGCGTAATGCTAAAACTAGTGTGGCCTAGTTCAGCCTGTAGTACTGAAATGAAAATCCACATGAGTCTTGTCAAAGTTCCTTCCTTCCTCCTGCCAGAACTTCAATCGGAAGTCGTGGGAATGTCTCAAATAATGAAAAGAATTAGCCCTTTTCCACTTCAAGGGGAACCCGGAGGAGAGGAGAGAGCAGAACACAACTCACCTTGAAAGAATCTTTTCTTACTCCATCCACTGATAGAAACCGGTCGCCTTTAGTTTAGTGGCTAATTAAGGGCAACGCCCTCTATTGGAAGGTCCCGGTTTCGAAATCTGTATAGGGGTTTTTTATATTCAAATTTGAGTGGCTTAACTTCTTTAATTAATTATCTCAAAAAACCAGTACACCTTTGTTATTTTTTATTATTATTATTATTATTTTAAATTAACTTGGCAGAACAAAGAAGGACAACATCTATTGGTGAAATTAATTAATTAATGACTACACAACATGTATATGAATACTCTCTCTCTCTCTCTCTCTCTCTCTTTTTTTTTTTTTTTTTTGGTTTCATGTAGAACAGGGCAGTTGAAATATATTCGCTCCACTACTATATTAGTAACCTAATAATTAATGACCTTATCCAACCCCAATTAAATCTCGTTGACATTAGAAACTAATTATATATAGTGATATCAACCCTTTAAGTTCTTCTCATGCATGACTCTTGTGTAATTAAAGTCACATGCATGTGTGAGAACCAGTAGTTACCACGTAACAGTTTAATTATCACCTAGTGGCCAGGAATTTATATAGAACAGTAGGTAGCGTCCACTCCTTTTACTTATCCACCAGTTCACTGTATTTTCAATAAACAAATATCATTTTTCAGTAAACATTTATATCTTTCCGATTTATAGATATCATTTTTTTAGTAAACAGATATACTACGATTTTTAGTGAAGATTTATGTAACTGTGATAAACATATGGGTGCATATGGTGTGTCAGAACTATATATGAGAGGGGTGGATGGGTGACCTACTTATAGGGGTGGACTTTACATGTTCTATGCATGATCATTTCGTTGTTTAGTGGCTTAGAACACGTATTTGAGGCAAATATATACTTTGGATTACTCATTCCTTAATGATGCATCGGTTAAGTTCTCTATGCTTATAATTCTGTAGAATTAATTGCATGGGCTTCATATATCTTTATGAGTTCAGTTTATTTTGCAGCTCCACAAAAATAGCTATATATCTCAACATTAGGAACTATTTATTTGTATGAAATATGAAATACCATCTCCATCGACATTTACAGCATCATACGAGTAAAGATACCGTAAGCTTAACCTCACGTAATCTTACTTAGAGTAATTCTAAAACATATCAAATTATCTTTGAGTTTCAATTTATATGGTTCGATAAATTCTTTATATCAAATTCTTAGGGGATATATGTTGACAAGTCAACAAGTCTTACGGCATATTGTAGCTAATTAAATTCTTTGATTTATTGATTTTCTAAATTTTGTTTTTTTTCCCTTTTTTGAAAGGTTAGATTTTGTGCCTGTGATCATTAAAAGGTACCGGCCATTTGTTCAGTACCACTCCGTTGGTAGAAACTCTCTCAATAAACTGTTGGACTCTATTTTTTTGAGATAGAGATGAATTTCAAGCTAATCAAATTTAATTGTCTATAAATTGGTTTCGGACTCACGACCTCTCACATAGAGAGCATTGCGCTTAGTCACTACGCCAAAAACTGGTTCTTAACTATTGGACTCTATATATGATCACTTCAATTGAGAAAAAAAAATAACTACCCTCGAAATTGTTTGATTTGATCTGTTTATTAATAGAATCATCATTTTATGTCTTAATTTCCATCGATCCGATCTTCTTTTTTCTCTTCTTTTTGCAAGTGCCACATAATAAATTTTGAATGAATAATACTAACAAAAAAGAACCATTTTATCATAAAAGATATCTAAAAATCCATATATTTCCATTACACAATTCCCAAACCGTAAGGATATTTATTTCTCATAACAAGCATAACCATAAACAGGGGCGGAACGAGGGGGGATAGAGGGCGGCTGGTAGGGGTGAAAACGGATCGGATATCAACGGATAGTGGGCAAAATTGTATCCGTATCTGCTTTAGTTTTTCGGATACGAATATGGATACGGATAGTTCCGGATACGAATACGGATCGGATATTAAACGGATACGAATACAGATTGGATATTAAACGGATACGGATGCGGATACGAATATACTTCGGATATTAGACTTATTATTAAAAAATATATTTTATATAACTTTTTCATGATAAATCACTAACTAAAATAGTTAAATTACTATGAAAATTAATCACTAATCATAAATATGTTATTAGTTCATCGTGGATCATTATTATCATAAATAATTACATGTTAGTTAAGAAAAAATCCATAATATTCATTATATTATTAGTTACAAGTTATAAATAATTATAAAAGAGATGAATTCAAAGACTAATTAGATACAAACTTCATTAAATTTGAAATCTACAAAAAAAATCCAATTGAAAGACATATAATAAGCCTTTGAAACGGATATCCGAATTACCATAATATCCGGATTCGGATAATTATCCGTATTCATATCCGTATCCGTTTCCATATTCAAAACCGTATCCGTATCCGTATCCGTAAATATCCGTATCCGAATATCCGTATCCGCAAAAATCCGAATACGAATCCGGATACGGACGGATATTATCCGATCCGTTTTCACCCCTAGCGGCTGGGCACCCCCAAGATTTTAGAAATTGTGTACTGAGAGCATTAATTTGATTGTATTTTATGGAAAATAGTTGATTTGGTACCCCCCCCCTCCCCCAAAAAAAAACTCTGCTATTATGTCTATGCCTTAACGATTAAAATTAATAATTGTAAATGTAAATACATAGAAAGAAGTAATCCAATTTAGAAAGCTGAAGGCCTACTGGCCATCAATTAATAACAGATTATTCCTTTTGAAAATCGCAATTGCCTCCATTCTAAAATTTTGTTGGTTTCTTTATTAGCCGATTAATTCACTTTTTGTTTTTGGTTTTGCCCCATTCTTTTCTACTCTCTGTGACCTCTCAAATATCAAAATTAAGAGATTCTATAATTTTAAACCTATTTAATTAGTCTTTTTTTCAAGATATTTACTGTTATATATTTATTTAAAAAGCTTTTACTTTTAATTATATTTATGTAGTGTTGGGTTACGATGTTATACAAAACAAAATGACGTTGGTGTTATACAATCGTATCTCAACATTCAACAACCACAACTTCGATGGCCGATTCAATTTGACCGATGCATTCTATATATCGAAATCTTATTGGATACAAAAATTTTCTATTTTTAGAGATTATTTACAAGTTTTAAAGATTTTTGCAAAAAAAAAAACTGAATTTAATTCCAAATGGATTATTTTTTTATTATTTTTTGGCCATCTTTCAAAAATAGTTAGCAATCTCAATAAATAAATAAAAAGTTATATCCTACGAGATTTCAATATGTAAAATACACAGGTTGAATCGGATCGGCCATTTATAGTTGTTGAGATATAATCGCATAACACCAATGTTTATTTTGTTATACATAACGCCGTAACCCAACTATTTTTCTGTATATGGTTGTTTTTTTGTCTCTCGGCGTCTCGGCACCCCCCAATTTCAAATCCTGGTGCCGCCCCTGACCATAAATTTTTTTAAGATTTTATTTTCTTATATATATTTGTGCCAAAACTAAGGAAATCCATGTCCAAAGCCACCGTATCCACCACGACCGCCGCCGCCGCCACCACCATGACCACCATTGTGTCCACCTCTGCTGCCTCCAAATTAAAATGGCCTCCACCTCCTCCAAAATGACCGCTGTTGCCACCACCCCGTCCTCCTCCTCCAAAACCCCCACCACCACCTATACGACCTCCCCCATTAAAACCTCCTCCATGGCCTCCCCCGTTAAAACCTCCACTGCCACCTCTGCCTCCTCCTCCCCCGATCAATAACATTCGTTTCAGGTCATCCGACTCAACACCTTCATGATCAGCTAAGATCACACTTGCAGCTGTGGTGCAAACAAAAGCACCAAGAAGAACAATTATAATCAGCTTAGAAGCCATTTTGCCAAATTCTAAATCAACTCCCTTTGTTACTATTTCATGTACAACAAAGCTAGTTCTTACTTCTTGTTCTTAAGTAAGTTGTATACATAGGGAAAGATCAAGGCTTTATATAAACAAAGGGAATTAAACATTTATTAGACAAGTTGAAGGGAGATTTAATTTGTCAAAGACCAATTTGGATTTTGGAAGCAATTTAATGGCCGCTAACTGTACTGAAAATGAAACAAACCCAAATTAAAATGGGCACAAGAGATGTCTATACCGAGTACTGACCGCACATTTAATTTGTTGAGACTTAATTTATTATTATCATTCCGTATTTAGTAAGTACCTATTATCTGATATTTGTGGTACTAAGCAACTTGTTTTGTGCTAAATTTAAATCATTATATATATGTCTTTTAAATCGATTGCTTATAGTAAGTCAAATAGCTAGCTTTAGTAGGAATTCAAAGTTCTTACTCCTAACGCTTAACTGCAACCGAATTGATTACAACATTTTCAAGTTAATAATTAAATTCTTTAGATTGTTAATAAGTATGAAATTGTCAACATTGAACAAAGTAAATATGTGTACATAACTAGGCATACTACGCTATAGCTAAGATACAGTTACTCAGAAAACATCTTCCGTCCATTCATGAACTGTCAATAGAGTCACATGCATGTGTGACACAAGTTGTCACATTGGAGTCTACATGGGTCCCATTTGTCATCCAACTTTGTGCCTTCTATGGAAGTCCATGTGTGGACGGTAGATACGACTCCAGTTACTCTGTATATATGTGCAATAATTTGTTTCAACTAGCCATTAGTTATTAACTATAGTTAGATGGTGTTCAGAGGATGATTAGGATTTAGGAGTACCAATTTTGAGGCAAGCTAATGACACCAAATTTTTTTATTTGAGGAAATTGAAATTATAAATCAAGCTAATCAAATTTGAATATTATAAAAAAACTAGTTAATTCATCCGGAATGTCAACCTACAATTTTTAACTCGATTTGTAACTTGACCAAATTAATGTTGGTCTCGTTGGTGATACCAATTTAATTTACTAGTATAGACCCCTGTTTTGATTTGTTATATTGAGTACCTGTGGGGTCAGGGCATGATATCTTAAGCTTGGTGTCAAGCACAACTGTTACCACATATATATTGATTAAATAGACAATTGTTTACGTCTAACATGTTTTGGTGATGTGAATAATAATGACGATTGTTATATATTTGAATTTGAAAAAAAAAATAAGATAAAAAGTTAAGTGAAATAATTGAAAACAATCTAATTATTGGAAATAATTAAATGCACTGGAATCGTGGAACCTTCTTATACATAACTTCGTATTGTATATATATTATTTATATTATCCATGAAAATAAATTTTAATATGAGGCTTAAGTATTTGGTGTAGAATAGCAACTTTGAATTTTGCAGTCACCTACGTTGTGCAATTAGCTAGACTGTATTAACTAATTGCTCCATAATTAATCCATTAGAAAATTAGATTTTTAGTGTACACATGCAGTTCCTACCGAATATAATTTGAGAATAAAATTTTCTTCTCGTGTCATGTCATTACAGGGATGTATAATGTATATTTTAGTCATTTAATTACCGAGTTCCGACTGAACCCAAGCCAGTTTCTGCTTTTTATGAATTTTAATGTGTATTTTGTACCAGTAAAAGTTGAACATGCATGGTTTGTCTGATCCAAGTTCTTTCCTCTTGGGCTCGATCTTTGCAACTGTTTCATTTCAACTTTTATATATTTCTTTTATAATTAAGAAATTATGTTTATTTATTGTGGTTTTATCCTCTGTTTTCCCTATATTAATTAATTTGTAATCAATTCTTAAAAAGCATGTTAATTATCTTGTCATAAACAAAGGTGATCATCCTCCAGATTTCAAAATCCTAATATATGTATTATTTCTTATCATTTTTTTACAATAACTCAGATTTGGTGACACTTTATTTATTCAACGATGATCATACGGCCATACAATACAAATTGTTCATTACAAACATTTCTGCAACTTATGAAAAACTCTCTGTCTCACACATATGACATAATTAACTACAAACATGACATAATAACATCACAAATCCAAAATTCAAAATGAATATGAAAATGCAAGCACTCAAATATATATTGTAGATATTAAGTATATATGTTCATATGATTAAAATCCTTCTCCAAAGCCGCCACGCCCACCGCGGCCATTGCCATTGCCGCCTCCTCTGCCATTACCTCTATTTCCACTGCCTCCAAATCGACCATTACCATTGCCATTGCCATTGCCGCCTCCTCTTGAACCGCCTCCGCCGCCGCCACCACCTCCTCCTCCTCCAGCACCAGCACCGCCTCCACCTCCACCGCCGCCACCTCCTCCACTGTTTCCCCCTCCACCACCTCCACCACCCCCACCTCCAGCACCGCCACCACCACCTCCCCCTCCACCACCTCCAGCACCACCTCCTCCTCCTCCCCCTCCACCACCTCCAGCACCGCCACCACCTCCTCCTCCACCACCTCCCGCACCGCCACCTCCACCTCCTCCCCCTCCACCACTTTGTCCCCCACTAAAACCCAACATCCTCCTCCTTTCATCCATCTCCTCATGACCCAACAACACTCTCGCCGTGGTGGTGCATGCAAGTGCACCTAACAAAACAAGCAAGACCAACTTCTTGCAAGCCATCTCTACAACAGAGCTCTTGTGTTTACTTACAAGTTGTGTAATTAACTTGTTTTGAAGAAGTAGGAGCGTGTTGAGGGGTTTATATAGGGTTTTGCATGCATGGAGAGTGATACCGGGTGGAATCAATGCACGCAAGAAAATTAGTGTAAACGTAGATGGATGTGGATGAGATTAATTTGTGTCAAAGGTCAAATTTGAATTAGCTAGTAGCTAGTGTATTTAATATATCCGTAACTGTACCGAAAATGACTTAAAAGGAATTATTTAATTTTTTAGTGGATATATGACTCTATATATAAATTTATTTAAGATTTGCTCATGTCAAATTGCACGTACGTACGTCGGCTTCTGTCTATCTGTGCTGACTTAAATCAGTATATTGAGACTTGTATATTTTGTAATTAAGATCATATCTGAATTCTTTTTTTATTTTTATGAAAATAAAAGGAGATTAAGAAAATATAATAGTCCATTTAAGAGCTTGATTTTTCTGTAAAAAAAATAGGCTAGCCACTATATATATATTGCAGTGATCATTTATTCTCTCAAATAAGTATGGATAAATATACACTGTTTAAATGCCAACTGTATGATTTTCAACAAATCATATTTAATTAGCTGCCGATTCTTCCAAGTCCAACGTGTGAACTTTCAACGTTTTGCGGCCAATTAAGTAGTGAAGTAGCTGGATTTCCACACTCTGTGGGCAAGTGAAGTGATCCGTCATTGTCCCTGATTAATTGCATATAAATATATAATACACATATATATGGTCAACGCTATCTTCAACGGATAAGTTTGCTCATGTCTCATGAGTCAACTCAGCTGGTCTTGATCTTCCCAATAACAATAGGGAAATTAAATTAAACGCTATAATTAAATAGGAGGGATCTAATAACCATGGGCGTTGGTACTCACTGTGACCATTTTTTTATTTATGCGTAAATTGAAAAATCTAAACCGGTAGATGTATTCTATTTTAATTATCTCAATAACATATAAATAAAAAAATATAAAGTTTTAATATTGTTTCGGTAGTCATTAAGAGAGGAGAAAATATTGTAAAACTTGAACCGTTGATTTTTGTTAATGCTTGATGCAAATGTAATACAATCAAAATGATATAATTTTTTGTATACACATAAAATATGATATATAAAACATATTCTACCAATTACTTTTGTTTTTTAATAATTTAAAATGTAGTTATTTAATATTTAATTTCATAGTCACTGATCGGTCACCAAAAACATAGTTATTTGGTCCCTAGCATACAATACAAGTCACTGATTGGTCTGCAACAAAAAGGATTTGGATTCAACAGCACAGCAGCATCTTGGGAATTATTTTTGTGCAGGCTATAATTGTTAAATATGAAGGTCTTTCTGAAAAAGATGGAACTCTTCTCCGAAATTGTAGAAGAGTACAAGAAACAAAAAAAATGGAATTATACAGGGAAAGTATTGAACATATAAATTTCTATTTCTACTATTGAATGATTGAAAAATTGGGATCAGTATTTACAAGTTATTGCCCAAACATTCTACAATTTACAGAGTAAGAAAATGAAAAAGAATGTTTAAGCAACATTCACACAAAATTGCCGGGGCCAATCTATATATTAGGACAACTCTGACAGCCGCTCCCCCCACAACCAAAAGAAAAAAAAAAAAAAAAAAGAAAACAACAACATACCTCAGCCACCAAACAATTGAGAAATAAATAAAATAAAAATAAAAATTTTGACAAAAAATGAGCCAGTATATTGTCGAGGTGTTCTTGTTTGGTGCCTGTGCCCCAATGTTAGTTTAGCTCGAGTTCCGCCAATGCAGAACTGTCCATTCGCCATCGTCCAATAAATCTTCAGTCGAGGCCTCTGATTTGTCGGACTTCGAGGGTTTCTTTGAGAAAATGGAAACCTTCTTTTCCAGTAGATTAGAAATCACATTGGAATTCTGCTTCTGATCTGATCTCTTCTCATCTTTCTCTTTCTTGTCTTCTTTTGTTCCTTTCTTCCACAATGATCCTCTATCTTTTGTCATAAAGTTTAAGCTAATTTTTCTAAATCCACGTTTTGATTCCTCGGTTTTTTCATCAGGCGAGTGCAAAATTGTTACAGCTTCTTGAGGGTTGATGGTAATGGCTTCCAAGGTTTCGTATACCTGATATAGGATAAATTGACGATGTGCCAAGTTTAAATTTCAGTACTGATCTTGTTTACCAAGTTCAACTATTGATATCCATTTTAGGGATAGGAGATGTTTCCAAAATGTTGGTCATTTTAATTCCATTACATACCAGAACCTCTAATGTCAACATGAAACCAGCGCTAACTAACAATAAATAAGATCCAGTATGGTAACATCATTCACTAGTCACCACCAAGGACTAAATGAGGCCAGGAAGCAGTTCTCTACAAGTTCATAAGAAAGATATAAGAACTAGGAGTCAAAATTTTAACCTGGCAAATATCATTCAGGTTTTCCTTCGAGAGATCTTTTTGGTACATTGCAATTATATAGTCTTTGCAATCATGGTACAGCTTCATCAAAGTTTTGTTCTCGAAATTTATGCTTTCCTCTGCTGCCGTGAAGCTGACCGAAAGCTGATGCTCTCCAAAAAAATAGTTTCTTTATAAGTGATAATGTAGAAGGTAAGTATAGGCTACAGATTTAAAGAGAGACACTGCAGGGTTGAATTTCATTTTCCTTTGTACCCTTTATATAGAAAGTTCTTAAATTTTCCTATGCAGAATGAAAGTAAAACTTACAATTGTGGCCAATAGTTGTTCAAACAGTTTTGATGGTTCAATTTCTTCAAAAAACGTCAATACACCTTCCCTGCATACAAAACAATAAATTAAGGAAATAGGCCAATTAAGCAAATACTCTTTTTTTAAAAAATAAAAAATAAAAAAATTTCTTGGAAAGCATCATATTTGCAAAGTAATGCCGTTAGAGTTATCGTATTCAATATAGGAGGTAAAGGCACTTTAAAACTCCTTTCCGAAGGTGTCCATGTGAGCACTGTCTAGCAGGTTAAAACACGAAACTGACAATGCATAAAAGCATTATGCAGTTTTAACTACTAAAGTGTTTGAAAAAAATAAATAACTCTTACACAGCTAGATCTTCATCAAATAGCGGTGCTTGCTCAACAGCAGGAAGAGGTTTTGCAGTCTCCCACAATTCATGCCACAAATTATCTATAAGTAAACATAAAGCACCAAAACTGTAAAAGTAAGTACAACGCAGTCACCGTTTTCACAAAAAGCATCCTAAAATGCAGGAAGAAATTGCAAACTAAAACTATGGTCACAACCTTTATAAAAATGAAAGAATATGTAGCTTAAGGCACAACACTGAAACCATCAATTTTTATCCCAATGGTAATAGAAATAAAATCTTTTCAAATGCAGAGCGTATTTTTTTTAAAAAAAAAGCTTGTCTATGGACTCCAAGATAATAAAGAAAATAAGAACATTCTTTTTTTCATTTAAAATATAAGCATTCTCAAAAATATCAGAATTCTAAGTGATATTTTCAAATGAAAAAAATTGCTATTATCCAGAAATTATTATAAAATACATTTAAAGTTCCCTGTAAAATCACACTCATCACATGCAAGGATACTGAAAATAGAGCAGGCGCAGTAATAAATATACATAGTCCATAAATATTTGCTTTATAAGCTTAAGACAATTTGTAAATAATGATATTATAACTTCATATTCTATTAAGTGAACTCTGTCAACCTTTTCTTTGCATTCGGTCACTAAGCCGACCACGCCTCGATGAGCCTTCTTTATCAACATCAGTTCTCTCTTGAAAAGATTCACTCCAGTCCGGAGGTGAGTGCCATCTAATAAAGTCCTCTAGCACACAACCAGGATTGGCTGCCTACAAATAAACCTTTTGCTTTAATTGAATATAAAAGAAGAAAAGATCTCAAAAATCTAAAAATACTAGGATAAACCAGCAAGATGCAGAATACTTGCCTTGAAAGCCTGCATATCAGATAGGAGTTGAGAACACCCTGCACCAACACTGCTAGGTACCATAACATACAAATATTAAATAAGAGCACATATTTTGAGAAAAGAGAAAACCGGTGCTTTCGGTAAGGATGGTACATACTACATCTCTTTTAAAAACAAAGGAGCCGAGTAAAAAAGATGTCCAGTGTAGTGAGCTACTAGCCCAACGTGCTATAATATAAAAAGATATCAAGATTACCATACCTTCCTGTTCGCAGCACAAACTCTTCCGTTTCTTTTATGAGATCTTCAGTCAAAATGGGTCCCTCCTACAAGAAAAGATGCAAGCAAAAAATACCTTGAAAATCTATTATAAAATGAATAAATATTTTCTGTGCAGATGTTTGCATATAAATGCAACATTTAACCATAATCAAGTCCGCAGATTTTTTTTCTCTCTCATCACAACTATATGACCAGGAATAGCTTGGCTTAAAAGGCAGATCCGATGTACCTCAATGACTGTGCCAACTTTACAAGCTTCTAATATGATAATTTTTTTTTAACTAAAGGGAGCAATTTAGACATAATCCACAAATATTTTTTTTAGCAGCGCCCAGATTGCAACCTTTTCCAAATTGTTGAAAACTTGGGACGAGGACCTCAATTTGACAGTGTTTTTATACATTTTAGAGGAAAAGAATGATGTTTCGCAACAAAAGGGGAAGGGCATTAGAAAATTGGCAATATATCAGTTGAAAAAGATTTATAGAGTGAAATGAAAATTAGCATATACCTGCATGACTGGAGAATATACAGGCTCACCAGTCTCTAACAAGGTTAGGTTTTGGGATATAGAGCTCACACCAAGCCTCAGAACACACTCTCCATCTACAGTCTTCGCATAAATCTTACCCTCCAATGGTTTGTGCTCCTTTTCAAGGCTTTCACTCTCCTTTCGAGCTGCTTCAAGAGATTCACTGGCAATTTCTCTTCTCCTTTTTCTTGCAATGCAACAGTTTATAACTTGGAGTTGTTGGTATAAGAGACAACAGTTCAGGTCTGGCTGTTTATCTAGCGGAATACCAGGAATAGGTTCTTCTTTAGACCAGAAGTTCCTAATCTGTAGATTGAATAAGAGACTAATAAAAAAGCAGCTCCTGCAAATGATAACCAACATTTACTCCATTTGCAGATGGCACCAAATATTTCACATGTTTGCAAGAGAAAATCAAATTGGACATAATCGCATTTCCTGTAATTCAGACTTGTGTAGGTAGCGGTCAATCCTCTACAATAAATAGCATTTCCTGTAATTCCAACTTAAGCTAAGAAATGATAGAAGTGGACTAATATGTGGGCTTTACTCCAACTTAGATATACAAGTTAGGCAGGTATTGGTTATTGGAAAGAATTAAATAAGGGGCAATTCAGCCAGTTCCACAAACGAAGTTGTAGAAAAAATAGTGACTGTTAAGAAATTTTTCTTTAATGACTTACAGAGTAAGAAATACTTTTCGGATATACTGCTTGTATCTAACAACCTACCTCAAGAACAATGTAATGCCAAAGCAAACCCATCTTTTGTAACGAACTGAGATTTCCAATAATATCAGACATTTGATGAACGAAGCTTCCTGGGGGAGCACTGTGTAGGTAAGGTAACATCTGTGCACCTGTATCACCTTCATCTCTTTGCAAGGATGGATAACTATCTGTCACATGATTGAGGCTAGATTAGTACAGCCCCAGTAACTCCTGAGCATAACAGTGCAGTTTTAACAGTAATACTTGTGTTTGTGTTCTTCTATGTTATGTTCAGAAAAGATACATGTCTAAGCCATATCAGTTTCAAAACAACAAACTCCTTTCCGGCATAAAAGGATAGTAGTTTAAATTATGAAAAATATAGATAATATTATTACATATGTTCTAGTCTTCTAGATTTGGTGTCAGACCAGCTGGCTCGGAAATCAACAGTGTCAATATGGCAACACTTGTAAAAGCAATACCTGATTTGAAAAGAAATGAAGCAAGTGATTGGATCTCTTCGTCTCCCTCAGCAATCAACTTTTCGTCTTTTTCTCGAAGAACAAGTGATTTTACAACAGAGAAGGTCAAACTGCTCCTTTCCTTTAATGATGAAGTATCGCCCTTTAATTTCAGCTCACTCATTGATCTGTAACCCTTCCCGGCTCTGAAATTTAAATAAAAATCAGTAAGTTCTGGCTGCACAAATTCACATAGTAAATAACTAGGCTGTTGCAACATTTCATTGCATATATTGATACGAGCATTGGACTAGCATTTCTGTGTAAGTAATTACATGTTTACAAGTATTTTGGGGACAAGTTACTGCAAACAATATTTATTTCCCAGAGGAATCTGGCTTGAACTTAAGCATCATTTAAATGTAACTCAAAACTTATTTTAGGTCCAGGGTTATATGACAGTGACTGGGGAAATTCTGATAGCAGTTGAGTAAAGGAATCTAATAATTATCATAAAAAGAGAAACTCACTCAAGTGCCATGGCCAACTGTTTAACTAAAGATACAGGAGGAAATGTAACTTTTCCTGGCAACTTTGTGTTGTCACCACTTTTACCTGAAGTTGTGTCGTTGACCTGGTAAGTGTATAAACTTAAGTCAGCAGATTAAATAATGTATATAGGGACATGCTTCAGTATAACAATGAAAATTGAATGAGAAACAAAGATTCCCTTTATTAAATCAGATCTGTAACAAACACTTCTCTCACTACCTTTCTTTTTTTTTAAGAAAAAAAAGCATTTATTCTTGTTGTTGATATTATCAATAGTGCTATACAACACCACCTAAGCCTTTAGTCCCAAACAAAATAGTTCTATATATTTATGTTTTTCTATTGATATTGAGGACAGTAGAAAAGCATACTGAGAACTGGACATATTAAACTTACTGTATGCTCACAAAAAAAGAAAAAAAGGGGGTGATAGGTACATTCAAGTCTTTATTGACAACAGGTGGCAATGTGGCATTATGTTTTCTAGATAATTTTGTTTTGTCACTCCTTTTGACAGGACTTCATTTCATTTGCCTCGAAGGTACGAGTACTAGTAAGCAGATTTACAAGTAGTAAAAAGAGGTACCAATGTTCTTTTGTTTTCACCTGATCATCATATTACTGGTACCATATTCCTTCCGATTAACAAAATAGCTAAGCATACGTTTCCATTAACCAGAAACGACAATTTGAAACAGAACAGACCTCATCCTGGTTTTCACTGTCGAGGCCAGGTTGAGCTTCCTCTTGATCTACCGACTTCCTAGGGTTCTTTACACCATTCACATCAATCTCTGCCAACAACAAATCCAAAACAACACTTATATCCTACACTTTTCTATACAAACACAACACAACTGAGCTATAAACAAACTCATAACCAGTAATTGCAAACACTTGGACAACCAATTCCGATTCTTTTTTCCCGAAACTCACAGTTCGATTTGGTACGGAATCCTACCGAACCGGTACGAGAAGATTGGAAGCGAAATCCACTCCTAAAATGGCTAAATCATTCACTTATCAATGCAATCCGTTCCAGACCACGAAGAGATCATACCTCGGTCGGACTTGAGATCGATGGCGCGGATGTCAGTGAGGACCTTCTCCGCCTTCGCCGCGGCGGAGTGCAGCGCCGTCTTCGCCCTCGAGACGATCGAGAACGACGAGGACGACGACGAGGAAGAAGACGAAGATTCCATTACCATCACAGATCCATCCATTCATTCCATCATTTCTTCCCCCTTTCGATCGATCGAGAAATGAAAAGAAAAGAGAAGAGAAGAGAAGGCGTGTTATGTTTGATTACAAATGGATAATTAATCAGATAATTAATTAATTGATTAACATTTGAGGGCAGATTAGATTAGATTATTATTGAATGGATGGATAATCAATAATTGAATTACGAATTGATTTTGTGTTTTTTTTTTTAATTTGGGTATTATTACTTGATTTAGATTGGATCTCAGATTATTGACTTGGGAGTATTGGAAGAGGAAGTACATCATGGTTTTTAACTTTTTATAGAGGTGGAGAGGAGGAAACTTTCTTTCTTAATTATGCAAAGCATGTGGACTTGTGGAGTAATACCTAGCGTGGTCCATAGTTTTTCCATAATGTCCTCGGTTATATTCCGAGATGTATATGTTATATTTCGGAATGAGTGTGATCTACCGTTCATCTATGAACGGTCTATCACACTCACAAAGTGTGGTGTGGTGGGCCCCACCACGTGACTCTTTGTGAGTGTGATGGAAGTCTATGGATGGACACAAGATATTTCTCTTTCAAAATTTATCTGTTACATTCTGTACATCTCTACGGATGTATGGACAATTTTTTAATGGACGTAAGATGTTAAGCATGTGCTCATATTTTTGTATTAGAGCCTTAAGTTTTTAGTTTATAGTTTGAGAGTTTAGTACTTCACATTTTTTTTAATACAATTTATTGTTACTAGAGCTGTAACTCGGGCTTCGCCCTGAAATATGATATAAAAAAATAATAAAGCTTATAAAATAAAAATATTTATTTTAAAAAATTAAACATAATTTTAAAATTTTTGATGTGAATAATGATGGTGATGATGATGTATAAGTTATAAATAATAGCACATAAATGTTGGACCACTTTAAGGATTAAATTTTGTCTTAGACATATCATAACATATTATTAAATGGGAAGAGAGAACAAATATAAACCATTGGATCAAAGTAGATGAAGAGATTTAAACAAAATCAATGGTTAATAATATTGAAGCCCCGAAATATGATATAAAAAAATAATAAAGCTTATAAAATAAAAATATTTATTTTAAAAAAATTAAACATAATTCTAAATTTTTTTATGTGAATAATGATGGTGATGATGATGTATAATTTATAAATAATAACACATAAATGTTAGACCACTTTAAGGATTAAATTTTGTCTTAGACATATCATATCATCTTATTAAATGGGAAGAGAGAATAAATATAAACCATTGGATCAAAGTAGATGAAGAGATTTAAACAAAATCAATGGTTAATAATATTGATGATGTGGCATAGTTGAGATACTTAGAGAGTTACCCCTCTTTTTAGTTTATAGATTTGTTTGCTTAAATGTTAAATCAAATGCAAAGGTTTTTTTTTTATATATTATTCCAAATGCAAAGGTTTGATAAGCTTGGTCCTTGTGTAACGGCAGAGATATCATGTTAGTGTTGATTGTTATGATGGTATGCCAATGTTGATTTTTCATAATTACATGGATGCATGCATACACCTTTAATGACCAAATCAATAAGGAAAAAGGTTGGTGACTTGGTCTAATCTTCATCGCTAAACTTAACTAGTCACCTTAATTTTTTTTTTTTTTTACACGTGTAAGCATTTGCTTTTCATATTAAAAATATTTTTTTTCTAAAACAAGCATGATTTTACAGAACCATGTATATATGTTCAAGAATATTTAGATCATTATTACTCGCCCCTGGATAAAATTGTTGAGTGAATTTTGATTGTTCAGGATGATTGTCACAAAATAAAAATCTTAGAGGACAATAGGACATGGTAATACTTGGACCGATTTTTTTATTAATAAACATAACAAAAAATAAGAAATCACGAGTATATACGATTCAGTTCAGAAATCACGAAACTAAACATTCCACTTACAAAGAAGACGGACCGATTCCGCCTAGAAAGAAGGCAGACCGATTCCACCTTCTTTCTGGGCGGACCCATTCCACCTAGAAATTAGGTGGACCAGTTCATATACAACACTGCCACCTTTCTTTTCTTCTCCTACTTAACTCATCCCAACCACATTACAGTTGTCTAAGTCTTCGATATATCATAGTTCTAAAAACATGTATTTTTATTTCCCAAAAAGGAAAGCTTTGAAGGATTATTATATTCGACACTATAAGATCCAGTTATAACATTGCTGCCAGCATACACGACAACTGGTATCATTCTGATAATTTATAAAAAAAAATAAAAAAAAACACAATAACGATTTATATTATTAAACTAAATATTTAGATATTATATAAAATAATTCATAAATATTAAAATATTGTTGACCTATAGGCAGTGTGAGAGAGCATCAAACTGAATGGTTGTAGCTTGAAGTTTGCGTATTGGAATTTATATGAACTGGTCCACCTAGAAATTAGGTGGAATGGGTCCGCCTAGAAAGAAGGTGGAATCGGTCCACCTTCTTTCTAGGCGGAATTGGTCTGCCTTCTTTGTAGGTGGAATGTCTAGTTTCGTGATTTCTAAACCGAATTGATATACTCGTGATTTCTTATTTTCTTTTGTTTATTAATAAAAAAATCGGATACTTGGAGAAATAATTGAATTTATTATTTGCTTGTTCCATATAAATTATCTTAATTAATTCTTACTATATATAAAAGTATATTGGAAAAAATGACATGAAAGTGCTATCTTCTTAAAATAAGAAATCTGAGCCGTTGATCATTTTCTTGGATAGATCAAAACCGTTGATTTACGTTGATGTTAATGTCTCAACCCATTAAAATTTAAGGCACATATCAATTTCCTCAATGTAAGACCCATTACATATTATCAGAAAAATTTATTATAAAAAATAACAATTTCAATCCAAAGCAACGCGTGGCTCTTTACTAGTATTTTATTAATGTAACTAATGATAAGGATGAGCAGCCTGCATTACATTTCTTGATATTACTATTTACTTGTAATATACACTTTTTGACATATTTTTTTTTTTTCATGCCGTCCTCTCTTAAATATATCAATTATTGATCACTGTGACACAGACACACAGTACCCTGGACCTTTAATCATGAGTCCTTTACTCGTTCAATTTAATTGGCAACCGGACCGTTACTTTTAATGACCAAATCCAACATCATTTAGACCATGCAAATCAAGACTTGGGACCCCTAATAGATTTGACTTTATTACATAATAATCTGAGCAAAAACTGGACCACTACGGAGAAAAAAAACACTCATATCTCAATTTTTGTTTGCTTGTTTATAAGGTTTCATTTTATTACAAAGTTCCATTTGATTGAACCATTTTTTACACTCAATTTGACGATGAAAAAATGAAGAAGATAAAAAAAATCATCTCAATGTCATTTAATAAATATATTGTATTATTGTATTGACATAATTAGGGTCAATCAATAAAAAAAGAGATTATTCCAATATATAAAATATGGATTCCAATAGTTTTTGCTATCAATCAAAAATTTTTTGCTATTTTTAGATATTACAATAGATACATATATTACATCATATACATATACACATATATTTTTATGTGAAATCTCTTTTCTTATAACTCTTATTTGAATTCTTTCATTTCAAGGAATTTATTGGTATATTAGAATAAAAAATGATAAAAAATAATCACACATATTTTACTAAATACATAATTGATAAAAAAAATGATAGATATAGATAATACTAAATGAAATAAAGAAAGCATAGGACAGAAAGAAAACATCTTTGGAACAATTTTTATTCGTGATCAATCATTGTAAACACCCAATTTTTAAAGTGTCAATATTTTAATAGTAACCGTAACCTATGATGCTACTAACCATATGTACTTGACACCATGTTCCAATATTATGAAAATTTTAATGAAAATTATGTGAGTTTTGCGATATTATTTGAGTTTTACTCTACTTCTTCTCATCATATTGTCATTAAATAAAAGATAAAATAATAATTGCACCTCAATTTTATACTAATAAAATTTTGAAAATCTTCCATCAAAAAGAGTTAAAAGGTTTAGCAAAATGCTCTAATGTCCTCCCACCCGTGAACTCGTATCACTATTTAATTTTTGCTTTTCCCAATTCCCAACCTATATCCCTATATCCTAATTCATATTCTTCTAGCTTACAGCCACGAAGACACAATGGAAAGTGTTTTTATATAAACTAGCAAAAAGAAAGTTGGAGATACTTAAAGTATTACAATAATAAATCACAAAAATCTATAACAAACCAACTATGTCTTTAAAATACTCACATTTCATAAAAACAATATAATTGTATGAAAAAACTTCAAGAAATTATGTTTATTATAATCTCCATTTTTTATTATTTGTATTCTTTTTAGTAGAGAGATGTGTATGACTTTAGTTCCCTCTCAATTCTAAGATATATAAGCAAAGTACGCAATAAGAAAGATAGTATAAGCTCTGGAAATCGCAACTTATATAATATGAAAATTTCTTTATAATTTATATCTTTTTCCTTCATTGTTCATGCTTTTTATAGTTTTTATCCATTCTTTAAGATTTAAGACTACATTTCAGTTCATTTTTTTCTAAGAAATATTAATCTACGCCGAAGCAACGCGAGGCACATATCTAGTTAACATATATTACAGCTTCACATTATCACTTTCAAAGTTCACGTGAAAGATTCAAACCGCTCAATGTAATCTTCATATATAAATGTCATTGTAGACCAAATTTTATGATTTTTAGTATTTTCTTACTTTTTTTAGATAATTAGAAAACGACTTCATTTAAATATTATGGACCATTAAAAAATGGAGTTTTTTTATTTATCTAAAAAATAGTTAAAAATTTCTAAATATATGAGACAATTCAACCATAATATGGAACAAATTAATTTCCAAAAAGATATAGATTTGATCTAGAAAGATGTGAGACAATTCAACCATCGACTCAGCCGCGTGCTTATCCTCTGCCAAATACATACATATAAGTATCTGCCAACACTGCGTAGTGAATCAACGATATGGATAATAGG
Source organism: Cyperus esculentus (assembly GCA_030179965.1). Taxonomy (NCBI): domain Eukaryota; kingdom Viridiplantae; phylum Streptophyta; class Magnoliopsida; order Poales; family Cyperaceae; genus Cyperus; species Cyperus esculentus. Next base: position 5,570,461 of record JASGLE010000001.1, read on the forward strand.
AGGATTTTTTGAGATTGAGTTGCACAAATCTCTGAACAGATCTAACAATTGGTGTACGTACTGTGTAGTAAACTATACTGCACAGTATAGGATATGAACTAACTCTGTCCCCATATTGTTTTTTCCATGTGCAGTCGTGCAGAGAGCTAGCTAGAGGTGGATCCAACGATCCACTGGCCTGGGTACCTAGTCAATGGGAATAGATTCCACTTCCAGCAACGTAAAGTTTTTCGACTGTTCCTTGTGTGGTGTTCCAAAAAAAAAAAAGAAGCCGTACTATTCAATAAATATAATGTATCTGCTAAGATGGTAAGAAAGTGAGACAAGATGTGTCAAGACATGAGACAAGACGTGCAGTGAAATTTTTTTTTATTTTAATAGCACACAGTCAATATTATATATTTTAACTTGCATGTCACATGTGACAAAGGAGATTAATGCACTACTCTATGGATTCACATCACTGCCATTGCTTTCTATGGCAAGTTCCTACCACGGTTTTTTGTTTCAATAGAAAATGGGACCCACATGTAAGAAGCAAACCCCATTTCTAATTTCTGTGCCGTTGAAATAAATCGAACGGTCCATATGAATTCCTGCCATAGTTTTTAATAGCAGCCGATTTAACTATTTGAACCCACTATTCTCCACCTCATCAGCTGTGGGCACTTTTATGATATATGTGTTGTAATCAATAAAAGGATGTTCCGCTCCAATTCATATCCTCTACTGCGTAGTAAACTACTGCGCAGTACTCTAACCGTTAAATTTGCATTGAGATTCGTGTAATTCAATCTCAAGAAACCCTCATACAATCCACATAGTTGATTCGCTAAGCAGTAGAATACTGCGAAGCAGAGGATAAATAAAGCACGCGTTCCGCTCTACCTATCCCTTACTATATCTATCGGAAATTAAATGTACCCTCTCCTAGTACCATATCTATTGGGTATTTGGGTGTGTACATGTCCTTTGAAAACTCACAATTTTCTACAATTGTTGCATGTATTTGTCTGAACCCTGATGTTTGATGGGAAGATTGAGGGAGAGTGAAAGAAGACAGTACAACTCAAAATAAGAAAATTGTCTCTATTTGAGAGAAAGTGAAAGAAGACCTCTGTAGCATTGTGTCGGTGATTGGAGCAAAAATTTTTAAAGATAACCGTAAATCAATAAGAACTGAATATATATACCCATACAAAATAATTATCATATATGACCTTGATGGGAGTGCATATACTACATGCGGTTCATAAGTTTTTTCCCCCACAAAATTAAAATCATCGAGACCCAAATAATGAAATAATAGATTTGTCTCTATTTAAGTTTAATTTTGTTTATTTTAATTTTCTAAACAATGATTGTTGAAATTCTCGGAGACCCAAATAATAGATTTGTCATTATTTAAGTTTAATTTTGTTTATTTTAATTTTCTAAACAATGAATGTTCAAATTCTTTTTGTGAGCCTTTCGTAATGCGTTATACATTTTTGTGAGGTCTCCTTATCAAAAGTAATAATCGTTTAAAAATCAAATTTCTATTTTAAATTTTGATCAAATTTTTTTATATTATTTTGCCTATTAATTTATTTGTATGATTCAAAAAATCTCTAATGATCTTGTCTTCATATAAGAAATTCAATTATGTAATTTATTAAGATTTAAACATACTATAAATATAATTAAACTACAAATATCTCGTTAATATATGATTATATAATTTAAACAAACAAATTTTATTTTTATAAATTTCTTATGATTATATAATTTAAACAAACAAATTTTATTTTTATGAATTTCATATATCCTGAGCGAATTATAAAAAAGCTTTTCAAATTATGCAAATGAAATTAATTTATATATCAATTTCAGGAAGCTTGACGAAGAATGTAAAGAAAAGTTCAATATTTAAATAAACATAATTTTTTATAAGAAACTTTCCATAATATGTACAATTATATTCCAAAAGGTTTGTAAAAATCTATATATTCCATAAAGAGTGGTAAATTTTTAAACACTTCAATTATGTGACACCATCAATATTACTTTTGATTTTGTTTGACTCTTCATGTACTCACACCAAATGGCCTATGTTTTTTTTCTCCTCGCCGAATAAAATTAATGTGATGTCTAAAACAAAATTATATTCTTAAAATGGTCCAGCATTTATACGTATATTTATAAATTATTGTATTAGTATTATATATCATGTAATCACATCAGAAAATTTAAAAACTATGTTCAACTGATCACATCAGAAAATTTAAAAATTTTGTTTAACTGTTCAATATAAATATTTCAAACTTATATAAAATTATTGACTAATCACACCAAATGGCCTATGTTTTTTTTTTCCTCCTCACCAAATAAGATTAATGTGATGTCTAAAACAAAATTATATTCTTAAAATGGTCGAGCATTTGTATGTATATTTATAAATTATTGCATTATTATTATATATCATGTAATCACATCAGAAAACTTAAAAATTATGTTCAACTGATCATATCAGAAAATTTAAAAAATTTTTTCAACTGTTCAATATAAACATTTTAAACTTATATAAAATTATTGATTTTATTTGATGTCATTTTTCGAATTGAAGCCCGAGTTACAATTCTAGTATCTGTAATAATTGTTCAAATTTTTGGGTGCATGTAGCATGTACGCTCTAGCTAAGGCTATATATGATAATTTTTTTATGTATGGTTGTATATCCAGTTTCAACAGTTTCATGGTTATCTATACAAATTTTTTTATAAGAACTCTCTCTCCATTCCAAAAACAAATTGAGGGAACTAAAACTTGTATTGTCCGTCGGATGGTAACATCAGATGGCTCTCAACTTCAAGTTGCTGAGAGGCCAGCAATCTCCCCCTTCATTAGGGGGTATGTATAGTTGAATTTATTTTAATCAATTTAAAAAAAATTACTAGAGCTTTGTATATAAGGGTGGATCTAGACTTACAAAGTTGTGTCATAAAATTATATTTAAATGACAAGATCAGACAATTTTGTAAATACTAAACTAAGTGGGCCAGATTGTCTACGTATAAAAATGAAACACTTACTACATTGATTTTTGTATGGTCGAAGGAAGAAAATCAAATTGGTGTCCACATATACGAATAAAAAATTCTTACAAAAAAATGAGAAACTTTTAAAATAAGCTCTTTATGTAGACCTAGACATCTCTATCCATGCCTGATGATGTGACTATCAAATTGGTAGTTTTTTAATAATTGTTAAAAATTTTTACAATCGGCAAAAAAAAAATAATAATAAACGCTTCCATCCCAAAATACGCGCGCACCCGACTATCAAAATGGCAATATCATAATTTGCAGCATGTCACTAACTTATCAAGCCACATACGCAAGAAGTAGAAAGAGCATATGTCAAAATCTAACCAACACTCGTGTAAGAAACTATGAGACAATTACTAATAGCTTTGGGGTGACCAATGAATCCAAGTAGGGGACGTGAGATCCTAATCAGCAGTGCCTGCAATACAGAGAAATTGAGACGGACCAGGAATGAGTTTACTTGAACGATGTTTGATGGTAGAGAGCAGAAGGGATGAGAGAAGCGAGAAGAGGATCTAAAGAGAGAGAGAGAAAAGAGCGAATGAGTGATCTTTCTTTTATTTTTTTTTTGGCTCGTTTCACACTGTTTGCTTAGCTTTTTCGCTATTAGGACGACTATCAAGTTTAGACAGCTATTGAAAGAGTGAGACCTACCATCCATAGAACTCGCATCCATAGATCTATCGAATCGAGTTGTCATACTGAGCTGGAATCTAATTCATCCGGCATGGTTACTTTTATCCACATCAATCCAATGTGTCATCCAGGTTGTTGTCCGCATTTATGATGTGTCTGATTCACGGAGGACTAGAGTCGACTATGGATCTATGGATCTGTTGACTCTATGAACGGAAAATATTTCCATGGTCTTATAAGACAGCCGCTTTACTAGGGCTGCTAGTGGACGAGTTCCACTGCTTGTCCAGACTCAAATCAATAATGGCCAGCAAAAGCCCGGTCCATGTTCAAATCAATCCCCTACCAATTTTTCTAGCCCAAACCCATATCATCATCTAATCATTAGAAGCCCACAAATTGTCTATAGTTTAATTATATGGGTTTGATTATGGACCATATTATTTTAGTTGTTTTGTTAACTGAGCATATCAACGTGCCAGGCCGAAGCAAATTTTTACATGAGTTCGGAACCTGTCCAAGGATTTTCCAGATTTTTACCATGATTTTTCATACACAGTCCATTTAAGACAAAATGTTTGGACATAATCCGAATATATAGACCATATATCGTTTGGGCCCAACCAAATTTAGTCCATTCCTCGAATTGTCCAATTAGTCCATGGACTATCCAGTCCATTAGCAACTCTACGCTTTACAGTTCCTCCATCTAAAAAAATTAAATTGGATAACTGTCAGATAGTTATTTAACAATGAAATAGAGATGCTCTTATAAAAAAAAAAAGAGTAACACCTACCGTCCATCCATAGACGGTAACATCATAGACACAAAAGTGTAACAGGTGGAATCCACTATGTAACACTCTGTGTCTATGATGTGTATGGACGCAACAAGTTTTCGAAAAAAAAAAAAACTTATTTTTTCAAGTTGGTAGCCGCTGTCAACTGCTCAAAAAAAATTTATTTTTATCTATAACTTGCTCCATATTCTAGTAGTGTTAACAAAGAATAAAACTTACTCTTTATATACGATACGTTCTAAATTTCTTTCAAATTACTTAATCTCCATCATAAATTTTTTTATATAAATATTTTCGTTTCTCCCTTCTTTCTTTCTGTTAAGGGCTGAAATAAAAACAATCGCACCGCACCTATCCACAGCTAATCCCATCCTTTCCAAACAAAAATACGATTCAATCATGCTAAGCCTTCGCACCGGCCCAGAGCCAATCAGCCCAATAGCCCACAAACAGCACTCATTAAGGAAACACAACTGAAATTTTTGAACCTGTCTTCTTCAGGTCCATGAAACAGGTAAATGCTTCATTCCTCTACTTAACATACCATATGCATGCTGTAAACTCTTAAATTGATAACAGTTTCACTAAATTTGTACGTTTTAATCTGGATTCCATTAATTTCAGCATACAATTAGTGAGGATTGTTTTCTACCCAGATTTAACACTAGCAATATGACCAGCTCAATATCTAGGTCGGGTCTAAGGACAATAACCATATTACTTAGGATAACAAAATTTCTGAATTATATAAAAGAAAATCTGAGAAAATATGTTATAAATAGAAAAATTTTGCTGTCCAAGCAATATTCTTGCTGTTCTTAGGCCTGACCCAATATCTCTCAAGGGCTTTGTCAAATTGTATTGCTTTAAGCTTAAAATTTGATAACAGCTTTCATCGCCACTACGTCGATAACTCTGTGTTATATTGTAGTTAGCATAGATTTATGAAATTGCTTTCAATTATTATTTTTTTTCTAGCTGAGTTAAAAATATTAATTTTTGTAACATAATCCTTGAATATTAAGCGCCTGTTTTTTCTTTGTTTGTTTGTTATTTCATGATATATATTTTTTTTAATTTATAAGTAGGCTGCAGGCTACTGGTCTTTTAATTTGTTATTTTTTTTTTTAGGATGCTGTATAAATAGAAATTAAGAGAGTGCTGACAAAACTTGTCTAGACTTATTTCTTGAGTGTGATGTTTTTACTCTCTTATGTATAATTTCTGCTAACTTGCATAAACTATTAAATTGTTGCTTGACATTTAAAAAAAGGAAAAAGGAACCAAGTTGCCTGAAGTTCCGTTTACACTGATCGTTTTAAGTTTTTTCATATTTTAATTGTTATTGTCAGTGTTGTGCGTCAGAGGCATTATTGTTGGTCCATAATATATCCTTACTCCTAATAAGAAATTAAATTTTTTTGACACGAAAGTTCTATCTTCTTCGAGGAATAAATCTCAGCCGTTGATTGTTTACTAAAATTGATCACTACCGTTGACGTACTTTAATGTCTCAACCCATTAAAACTTAAGGCTCATATCAATTTTCTCAATTTAAGGCCCATTACATATTATCTTAAAATTTTATTATAAGAAATAATAAGTTCAGCCCAAAAGCTCTTTGCTATTATTTCTAATGTATTCATTCCCACAAGCTAAATAGCATATGTGATGAAAGAAAAATATGCATAAATTTCGTCAAATATATATTTAACATATACTTTTTCTTGATTATGCCATGCAGTTAGTTACCTTATCCATAATTAATTAGTCCCAACGATGTATTGAATTAATCAAATTGAAATTGGGTTGACTTGTACCATTTTATCCTCTCCAAATTGCAACGCACTTGGGCACACAATTATGCCTTGCCGTGCGCCTGTTCCTGTGCCAAATACAAATTGCAAAATTGGCTAGATAAGTGATGACACATATAAATATAATAACGAGGAAAACATATCTTGACAATTTTGATGATAAGACTTTTTAAAATTTTGAAAAACATATTAAAAGTTCTAAAAAATTGAAAAAATATACAAAGTATTGTTTAGCTTATAAATTAATTATAATTCCAATTGTATTCAATTTAAACAACGTTTGATAGCTCTTCAAACTTCAAAGACCTGTTAAATTACAACCATTATAAAGTGTACAAAATTTTGATAAGACATAAAGCAATATTTAAATTGATTAAAATCTGAAACACTATCAATCTCTAAGTTAATCATTACACTGATAAACTTTTTTATTCTTAAGATTTTTTTTATAAATTTTTACGCAATTTAAAAAAATCATATTATCAAAATCGTCAGATAAAGTATTATCAAATTACATGATTTTTGCAATCTGCAACAGCAAAACCTCAACAACTCCCAGCCTCCAGAGCTCCTTCTAACACAAGCCACGGCACTTTCCCGCCATTTGGCAAAGTTGCGCCTCTTCATTCTCCCCCCCCTCCCCAGCACCCGGTCCCCCATACACCATCCCACTGACCACCAACCCCCACCCACTCTCCCCCACCTGTCAGCCTAATCCGTTCCCCCGCACTCCACCCGGCGTACCCGCCGAAACTTCTTCGCCCCTCATTAAAACCCTCCCGTCCGTTTCGAATTCGTATCCCCTGCTGTACTGCACTACGCAGTTCACAGCGTCAGCCGTTGGATTGTCTCGAGATTCGTTTCAGCGCGGATATCAAGACGATCCAACGGCTGACAGTGCGAACTGCACAATGCAGTGAGTTTGGGGATGAACACTCTTCCGTTTCTCTTTTTAATTAATTTCCCCCTCTTCACTCGCTTCCTTCCTTCCTTTCTTTCTTCCTTCCTTTCTTTATTAATTGATTGATTTCTTGGAGAACGAACGAACTAAAACCCTAACCTAGCAACAATTTCTCCTCCTGTGATCGATCGATCGATCGATCGGCGATTGCCATGGTCGTGCGACGGCGGAGCGCGAGGACGCCGCAGCTGCAAATGGGGGCTAACTCTTCCTCTTCCTCGTCTTCTTCCGGTAGCGATTCCGTTTCCGTTTCTGTTTCTGCCGATTCGGTATCTTCCGATTCCAGCTCCGACACCGACTTCGCGACTGGTTCTTTATCGTCCTTGTCGGATTCGGATTCTGATTCTTACGATACTGATAGGTCTGGACGCGGGAAGGGGAAGCAGCTGGTAAGTAAACGGAGAGGATCAGGGTTTGGTGGGAGAAGGGGAGGTAAGGTTCGGAGTGTTCCTGTAATGAAGCGGCGTTCGGTGCCTGGTCTGAATCAAGCCGGGCCTTCCTCTTCACAGTATCCATCCTTCACTCTGGATTCTGGTTCAGAGTCTGATTCTGATGATTCTGATGAAGATTCTGATGATGATTCTGGACAGGTTTATTATAACTTTACGACTGAATTCCGGAACAAATTCATGAACAAAAGACGGCCTCCGAAAACAAAAATCTGTACTGCAAGTAAGAAACTGAAGTTTGATGATGAGAAGCCCAAGTTGCAATGGGAGAGCTGGTTTGAGGATAACGAGAGGTGGTTGGATGAGTTCGAAGGGGAAACAACTGACCGTGTGATTGACGTTCCGAAGACTACTGAGCCGTCAGCTGACATTTCGCTGCCTCTGTTGAGGTTTCAGAAGGAGTGGCTCAGCTGGGCCTTGGATAGAGAGGGTTCTGAGACGAGGGGTGGTATATTGGCCGATGAGATGGGGATGGGGAAAACCATCCAGGCAATCTCTCTGGTTCTGACTGCCCGGGATATTTATGCAAAATCAGATGCTGGTACTAGTACTAGCACTTCTTCTGGTACTAACAGGTCTACCCTTGTAATATGTCCTGTGGTGGCGGTTATCCAGTGGGCCGGTGAGATTGAGAGACACACAGCGAAGGGGAAAGTTAGGGTTTTGGTTTATCACGGAGCGAAGAGGGCTAAGGGTGAGGTTGATTTTGGGCAGTATGATTTCGTGCTCACTACCTATTCGACGATCGAGTCGGATTATAGGAAGCACATGCTGCCACCCAAAGTGAAATGCTGCTATTGTGGACGGGGTTTTGTCAACAAAAACAAGCTTTATACGCACCAGAGGTATTTGCTTAGAGTTTAATGTAACAATCATTCATGATACTTGGTGTTGTTACTGAATGAAATAATTGATATGATTTTTAATATTGTAACAGCTATTTTTGTGGGCCTGACGCCATGAAAACTGAGAAACAGGCAAGACAGGTGACAAAGAAAAAGAAATGGGTCTTAAAAGATGCTGAGAAACTGAAATCAGGTCCTGAATTGGAATCTGAAAGTGATGAAAATGAAATTAAAGGTAAAAAGAATGTGGAGAAGGGTACTAAGAAAAAGGCAAAGAGTGATGATTTTATGGATGATTTCGCTGAGTCGTCAACTCCACGTGGTAAATCACCGCTTCACTCTGTGAAATGGGAACGGATTATACTTGACGAGGTAGTACTTTTTTTTTACTGCTCACTGTTGTTAAGAAACAGTGGTTCTAGAATAATATATATATAGCACTAAGTAGTACCTGCACATTATCTCTCAAATTTCTACTTAACTATGTTATGATTAACTCTAGTAATGGTTGATACTATAGGGACAATTTAATGTTATTTGATCACTTAATCTGCAATATAATCTTTTATATAGAAAATTCAAATGACATTTTTGTTAGATTTAGTTAGTGCAGTCACTGGTGTTGTTTTATGAACACAACAATTTCATGTGTTAGCTATGATTCAATTTGTTTTGAATTCCTATGCAGGCACATTTCATTAAGGATAGAAGATGCAACACTGCCAGAGCAGTATTTGCTCTAAAGGCCGAGTACAGATGGGCCCTGAGCGGCACCCCTTTACAAAACAGAGTTGGAGAGCTGTACTCTTTGGTAATTTATTTGAAGAATTTCTTATATTTGATGTTTCTGTAAGGATTAATTTGTATAAATTAAAAGTTTAACAATGCTTTTTGTTCACCAGATTCGATTTTTGGAAGTTTTCCCTTACTCGTACTATCTTTGCAAGGATTGCGACTGTAGATTGCAAGACTTCAGGTGAGTAGTTATTTTCTGAAAAATCGAAGCTTTTTTGGTTCAGTTAAGCCTTATATACCAATACAGCAGTTGTTACAAGTTCTTGAATAGCATTGCTTTCATTTCTGACAGTTCTTCCAAAGTTTGTACGGAGTGTAACCACTCTAGTGTTCGGCACTTCTGCTGGTGGAATAAGGTACATTTTTATATGAAGTTACGTTAACGAAAATACATGTTGATACCTGTAAGATCAAAACTACTACCATACCTTGCATAGCAAAGGAGTTGACATTTCATCTAGAGAACAGGCCATCATCTTTTCTTGTAGCTGCAATGTACTTGTCAATACTCAAAAGTACTGCAAAAGGCATATGTAATTAGTTTCTTACCATCTTCTTTGGAAGACTGAAAAACATTCTGTTTCTCTAATCTCTATTACTATGCAAGTATTGGATCTTGATCTATGCACAAAAAGTTATTGGCAGAGTGTATAAAGATTTTCCTACATTTGCAGGTCTTTGTGGTATTTAAAATATTTTATTTTGCTTAAATTTAAGTTTCTCTAATGATCCTTTTCTTTTCAGTATATTGCAAGGCCTATACAAACTGAGTCCAATCGAACGGGTGGTCAAAGGGCCATGACATTGTTGCGAGAGAAGGTTCTGAAAAGTATTGTATTGAGGCGAACAAAGAAAGGGCGCGCTGCTGATATTGCACTTCCACCTAAAATTGTACGGATATGATGATAGTCTGTATTTTAAAATTACCACTTGGGTATTGTTAAAATTATCAGGCAAAGTCTTAGAAATAAACTACTTTGCAGGTTACTCTGAGGCGAGACTCAATGGATGAGCAGGAACACGAGTTTTATGAAGCATTGTTTACTCAAAGTCGTACTCAGTTTGACTCGTGAGTATCTCTTCTCAATATAATCGATAACTTGTTTGCATTTGTCCTTTCTTCTGAATTACCTACAACTGCGCTATCATTACTTGGTCATTTTGTATTTTTTTAGGTATGTGGAGGCTGGCACTTTGATGAACAATTATGCACACATCTTTGACCTCCTAACTAGGCTGCGTCAGGTAAATTTATTATTTCATTGGTTAGGTGTATGATTTTTTAATATGATTGCGAGTGGATAAGATTGTATTCAGACATGACATGCAATTCTTTGTAAGAATGATTCAAGAGGCTTGCTGCAATGGTTACATTTATAGAGACTGCCAGTGGATAGGACGAGATATTTTGGCTTAAAAAAAACATAGTAATATGGACATTTTTTAGAGTTGTGAACCTTATTCTGATTTTATTGCAGGCACTTGACCATCCATACCTTGTTCTATATTCTTTAACTGGTCAGCCTCATGAGGATACCTATGATAATTCTGCTTCCAAAGCTAACTGCGGTTTGTGTGATTTTGAAGCTGAAGATGTGGTGGTATGAATACTGTATTCTAATGTTTTCACACTTCTTGTTTTTTCTGCAATACATAATGTAAGGACTTAAAAGCAGCATTGTCTTTGGAAATTGTAGATATTATTATAACATCAGTTAACCAAATAAAATATTGCATTGCTCTACTTTTTATTGTGGAGTGGCAGATGCTTACTTGTGCTATCTGTGGCTGGACAATGATACAATTTTATTAGTAATTCTGTTTCAATGTTTAATGTTTTTTAATTGAAAATTTAAGTTGCAAACTTCTCACCAGGTCACTTCATGTGAGCATTCTTTTTGTAAATCATGCCTCATCGATTATTGTTCAAGTTTGGGAAATCCTTCATGCCCAACCTGCTCGACACCTCTTACAGTTGACCTCAGTACTCAAAATTCTGGAGAGAAGTCTCAGAAGGCTAGTAAGGTGAAAGGATTCAGAAGTTCAAGTATACTGAATCGGATTAATTTGTCTAATTTCAAGACAAGCACAAAGATTGATGCCTTGGTGAGTAAGCAAAATCTTATGGGCAACTTTTCCTTTTTTAGCTGGGCAAATATCAAATTAGTTTTTGGTTGACACTATTTTTTAGCAATTTAATCTTGTCAAGCTTTGAATTTACTAAGTTGAATCGGTGGAGATGTTGGTTATATTACTATATTTTAATGATTTGTCAATGTTTTTCTTTTCGTATTGTACAAAATTAGGTTTTTATAAGGATCACTTAATTATATTTCTAACCTTACTGGACCTTTGCACTTCAGTAAAATTTTCATTTAACAGATCACATGTTATTTCAGTTTTTTCAACTCAAATTCTTTTCATCGCAGAAAGAAGAAATACGAAACATGGTAGAAGATGATGGCTCAGCTAAAGGAATTGTTTTTAGCCAGTTCACATCTTTCCTGGATTTGATCAATTTCTCTCTTCGTCAGGTAAAAAAGTCATCTAAATGGAATGCAAAGCATTAGTTTCTTTCCTACACTTCCTTGTACTAAATTGTATATTTCTGTGCAGTGTGGCATCAAATGTGTCCAGCTGGTGGGTAGCATGACACTTAGTGAAAGGGATAAGGCAATCAAGAATTTTACTGATGACCCGGATTGTAGGATATTTCTTATGAGTTTAAAGGCTGGAGGTGTGGCTTTGAATCTGACTGTGGCTTCGCATGTAAGTCGTTGGATCTTTTAGTTCCGGCCTTAAAATTGCTGGTCAAACTGTTGGATTTAGACTGAATTCATTAAAAGAGAAGTATAGCATGTGAACTTAGTGGTACCTCTTTAAGGTTTTTGAATTTGTTGGTAGGCTCTACCGCTCTAGAGATCCCCAGGTTCTGGAATGGTAGTATTTGATGTTGTGGGTTTTCTGAGTGAGACCAGGGTCTACATGTTTATTTCTTTTGGGGAGTCCTGTGAGGTGGATTATCTAGAGGCTAGAGCAAAAGTGAGGGAGCACCATTTGTAACATTTCTGCTTAAGAGGAAAACTTTGAGTTGCTCATGACATTTAGACTGGTGTTGTTGGTATAGTTAGTAGGAAGCTGAAGAAAATTCATGCAATTGATTGTTTTTTCTCCATGAGTTTCTCTTTAATTTTTTTTTCCTTATTTATCATTGGTACTATGGGAGAGGTTTTTTCCCTTATTTGTTATTGGTACGGGACAGTCTTTTGTATCATGTTTTATATGTGGTCAACAGAGGGTCCCAGTTTATGCAGTCAATATGCGGCGGGTTGCTTCCTTGTGGATAAGCTCTCTCGTGTAACTCAAATGCTTATTTAAGCACTGTACTATACGGTTGCTTCTGTTTTTTTTTTTTTTTTTTTTTTTTTTGCATTTAGTTCTAAAACTGTGTGAGAAGTACAAAATTTCCTGGATCTAATTTATAGCCATATATGTTTGTAGGTCTTTCTGATGGATCCATGGTGGAACCCTGCAGTGGAAAATCAAGCCCAGGATAGAATTCATCGCATTGGACAGTATAAGCCAATCAGGTACTCCTGAAATTTAGCAAAATGTTCCTTTCTAACGGAACAGGTTGTGCCATGTACTGCTAAAGTGGTTATGCAATGTTTTATCAATATTTAAGAACAAATTGTGTGCCTTCAAATTTGCAGAATTGATTTTTCTTTTCTTTTTTTTTTTAAAAAAATTTCTTTTATATAGATATCTTTGATCTGATTGATCATGATAAGTCACCATTAGATGGGAATAAAATAAGACTCCGGTGATTGGTTGTAAAAAGAAAGGGAAGTTGACATCTGCTGATGCCGTGGTCCTGTCCTTTTTAAGCAACTTGATAAAAACTAATGATTGTTTTTTTATGTATTGATGTTATTTTTCCATATATTTAGGAGTACAAGGTTCATTATAGGAAACACCGTGGAGGAAAGGATACTTAAATTGCAAGAAAAGAAGCAACTCGTTTTTGAAGGGTGAGTGCTGACTAATCTGCATTGATATTATTAGTACATGCTCTGTGATTTCAAGTCGTTATCTATACTGAATTGCTGACAATGCTTTCATGATTTTTCAGAACCGTAGGCGACTCTGCTGAAGCAATGTCAAAGTTGACAGAGGCTGACCTTCGCTTCTTGTTTAATACCTGAATGTTCTGTGCAATATGTAACGCTGCTGATAGCAATTAGATATTAATCCATTATAATAGGCCTTAAATCTTTTGATTTGCTCAATTGCCTGAATGCAATTGAACTGCTTAATTGTGATCCAAATTGTCCTTGAAACTGTGTATATTGACAAATTGTGGTCCAAAACTATTCTTGAGAAAGTTGTAAACTTGTATGGCATCAGGAGAAGTGGAAAGCCCTTGAGAGAAAAAAACATGTAGCGGTTAATCCTGTTGTTCATATGCATATTGAAATGCTAGTTTGTATAACTGTTGTTACTTACCTCCTTGATGCAACCATCTGTGAACAAACATATCAGTTAGATTGTTTCTCACTGACAGAATGTGAGGAATCACTATAGAGGTGAAGACGTGAAGTGCATAATCATTCATCATCCCTCTTGATTTGTGCTGCTTGAAATGATCTAGTTTTTTAGTTCTCTCACCAACTTCTAGTGCACCTCCAAGTGAATGTATTTGTCGAAGACGGTTGCATAATGATTTGTAACTCATGGGACATCCTTCAGTGAACTGATAGTCGATTGCTCATTCTTATGACTATGCAAGTCAGATTCAGTGAAGCACCTGCACTGCCTGGACTGTTCATTCTAGTCTCTGTTTTCACTGTGATTCCTTTTTCATCAAACTCCAGACGGTGCAGCTGCAATACAGATGATTTTGACGAGGGCTTTATTTGCAATTCATATCCTACACTGCACGCAGTAAGTTACTGTGCAGCATTTCAACTGTTGGATCTGCTTTGAGATTCGTGAAATACAATCTCAAAAAAGCCCTCCTTAATCCTCATCGTTGATTCGCTGTGCAGTAAAATACTGTGCAGCAGAGGATAAGCACTCCTTTATTTGGAATATAATGATATAATGATATGGTATCACTGCTAGCATAACCTAACTGATAATGGCGTCACAAGTTCTTTGAATTTTGTTTTCGCTGATAGCATGCAAATTGCTTGTTACAAAAAATTACCCAAAATTAAGATATTCAAATACTTAATTTATATGGACGATCCATCGAATTTGTGTTATATTTTTAGTGTTTTTCTTTTTATTTTCATATGTATACAAAATTGATTGTCCGCATACACCTTTCTAATTTTGTTCGCCCATTTAGAGATAATGCATGAAACAAACATAATGCAGTATTACAGCTATCCATGGAATTAACATTTGCAATGGATTAAAGAAACAAGAAAGGAATATATTTACTGAATGATCAGTATATATGGCTGGCAAATAAAATACAAGAGATTTGAAAAGATATGGGTGCATGAAGAATGATCTACCTTCTTCTTCTGCAATAGCCTGTATATTTTTATATATATATAAATGCCTCACATTCTATTCCTCTTCATTTCAACTTAATTCAATTCATTTTGTATTGTATTATATACAAAATATACATAACAATGGTGCTTAGAATAACAACATTGGTTTGTTTACTTCTCGCCTTGCTTCTTGTCACCGGTATAATTTTCTTTTACCCTAAACCCTAAAATCTTTGCCAATCTTTTAGTGACAATTTTCTCAGTTTTTCTTTTTCTTTTTTCTTTTTTTCTTTTTTTTTTTTTTTCAATTAGAACTTTTTGTTACACAAATATTACAATTGATTGATATGTATGCAATAACAAGTATGAGTTTGATAAATACTGCAGAAGCAAGAAAATATGATTTCCTTCCGTCTGGCAACGGCGATTCCTGCAACTACGTGGGACCATGTACCAACGACACTTCGAACGAAGATTGCATGGCAAAATGTACGAAGAACGGATATACCGGTATAGGAGCATTCTGTAGTGCAGTTGTGAATCCAACCTGCTGCTGCTATAAGGACAAGAAAAATGCCATGAATACGTCAGGCGACGATCAGTACTGCCATTACCTGGGAGGCAGCTGTGCTGATACGAACGAGTGTATGACAAAATGTGCTGATAACGGGTTTCATGCCGGAGCAGCTTGTACACCCATCGAATCGATCAGCTGTTGCTGCCCGAGGAGCACGAGAAATGCAGCTACCAGTATTCCCTGAACTCATCGAAACTAGGCTTAAAATGCGATATAGGATCGTGAATTTCATAATTTATTGAAGTAGTTTATATGTTATATGTTATAAAACTTATGGATTCCAATGCAAAAAATAAAGTTTAGTAATGATCTAAAATTCTCAATAAATACGAGTTCCTGAATTAAGCTTTGATATTTGCTTTTAAAATAATTTTGTGCAGTTTAAGCATTCTAGTGTAGAAGTACACACATCAACCTGAAACTAAACATGCAAACAAATTCAGTAAAAAGAGATTTGTTATTACAAATTTACTACTAATGCACTTATCATGCAGCTGGATCCAGAATAAATTACATAAATCTATAAAACATTTGCTGAATTTGTATGCTCATCCTTACTCCTAATAAAAAGAGATTGAATTTTTTGGCATCAAAATTCTATCTTCCCCAAAAAAAGAAATCTTAGACGTTGATTGTTTACTTAGATTGATCACCACCGCTGACGTACATTAATTCCCCGGCCCATTAAAATGTAAGGCCCATATCCTATGGATAATTTCATCATGCTATGTAAATTGTATATACTGTACATAAACTTTTTTTGTTTAATGAAATTTATTGGTCGGCAATTTGCCAACCATTTAAAAAAAAAAAAAATTTAAGGTCCATATCAATTTCCTCACAAGGAATAAGCTTTCGGTCCTTTATTATAAGATATAATAATTTCAGCCCAAAACAAGGCGTGAGCTCTTTACTAATATCATTTTAAGTATCTTTTAAAATGAATATGTTCCATATCACCTTGACATACTTTCAAGCAACAACATGGATTGGACTCTGAATTTTTACTTCATGTACTGGTACAATGCCATCTTTCAGCATCTGCATTGTTGTAGTAAAGCAGGATATACTGAGACAATACCGGTGCCTCGCCGACCTGCTGTTTCGTTCAATGTAAGCCCCGGCTTCATGGATTTTAGAATTCAGAATTCAGACTAGACTCCTTAGTTTGGTCGAGTCGCAATCGAGATGAGCTCAAACCTTATGCCTCGCTGAACGCTGTCGCTCGATTGATTGTAGGTATCTTTCTCTAGCTCCACATACAAGTTGTTGATTCATTAAGAAGAAACTCAACAGTGCATTAATTTGTAATTGTGCATAATTTTTTAGTATTGCATGATTGTTATTTATTAATCCATGCCAGTTTTCTCTTATGCTTCATTCCATTATTTTTCTGTTCTGCTGACAAAGATTTTATGTTGTTAATATATAAAAGAGGCTTAGGCCCACTTCTGATTAATTTCCACTAAAAAGGGCTTCAAATTAAATGATTTAAACCTATATTATGGGGGTTACCAAAATCTCAATCAAACTAGATTAAATGGGTTTTATTTATCTATATCTTCTTCTCTTTTTTTTTTCCCCCTCAACATGATGGTTTTCCTCTAAATGTTAATTTCAAATTATATGTAGCTTGAAATTATGTTTATACTGAACCAGAATTAGCTTTAGTTTGTACATGTCATTAGTTCAAGGTGCATGCCTAGTATTCCAGTCAGATGATTTTTTTTGTCTTTGTTAGTTACTTTTGGAAGATATTTATTTTGTAATACCTACCACAAATCTATAAGTAAACATGGAACTGAATTTATAACATGATAGCAATCAATGCTCCAAGAAGCCTGCCACGGTTATTTATACACATGAAACTAAATTCATCATGACATTGTCACATTGATCTTCTAGACATATCATCACCTTGGTGCAGTATATCCAACCAACAATTAGCTTGATTTTACATTACAAATTTGAATACACCAAGGAAGAAGAAGAGAAGAAATTCAACTTCACCAGCCGATAATTTCAGATGTCGAAAAAGAGAAGTAAAAAGCCGAGTAAGAAGAACGCCTTGCTATCAGTTAAAACGGACACATTCGAACCGACTATATATAGCTCTAGCTCCTAAATTTTGCCTCTTCTACTACTAGATTTCTTCAATTCTTGATTCTTTGAACCCAAACTAACCCAACTGTAATTACTCGGTATCAAGAACGCATCTATTGTTTCAGCCGTGCCAGAAGCAACCGTCGTGCTTTCCGAGGGGCTAACGGACTTGGATCTGATTAAAGTGCTCTTGTTTTGCGAATTATTATTAGACGTCGTGGCCCATTTGAGCCATGATGAGGCCTTGCTGGACGTCTCCCTTTTCTTTTGTTTGAGGCGCTCTTCTTTCTCTTCTTTTCTTTCCAGGAGGCTCGGGCTCGAGAGAGGTGTGAAAAATTGCTCGGGTTGTAGAGGCACAAATTTTGTGAATGTCACAACTACCCTAATTGTGGGAACCACAGGGATCGCAACCTAGAGGAATAATTAATAAGGAGTGTTAAAAAAACGATTACAGTTTCAAAATCAGTAACTTTATTTATAGAACCTTCACACCACTAATTCATGGGTTTATGGTACCGCTATAAACTCATTTTTTGCAGTCACAGATTTTAGTCACAAGTCTCAACACAGTAGACAGAATGGTATCCCAATAAACTGAATTTCACGGTTTGTTGCTTTTCCAATATGTGATACTCTGAATTCATGATTCATACTAATCCCTCTAGACCAACAAATGAAATTCACAAACGAAAAGTTGGTATAACAGGAACAAAGAGATTAAAAGTAAATCTTTATTGACGGCCTAGAACTAATTTATTACCTTAACAGGAAATGTCCCGGGAGGGAACTTGTTAGTGAGCAACTCCCTTAGCCGCCTGACTGCACGCACCCCATTCGACAGAATGTCCAAAAGAGGTAAGATCTCTTCTATCTTCAATGGGAACTCGTCAGTTAGCCAGACAGTCGGCCTCAAGCTCTTCACCGTCTCCTTCTCCTTGCATTTTACCTGCCATCAAGTCCGTTAGCAAAATTACCCAATCTAAGTAAACAATTTCAATCAGATATTGCTTTAATGTAACAAATATAAATCCTAAGACCGACTGTAGAGCCGGGCAAGTTTAATTGTTCGAGAAAATGCTGCCAACATCAGAGCTGGTGTCTTTCTGGTAAGTAAATTGAAAACTATCACATGAAAAAAATAGAGTTTATTACCTTCTTCTCCCACCTATTTCGTTCTTCCTTCAATCGAGGCGGTGGTACGGCCAGATCCACGCTGCGCCGCCTCCTCGCAGCATCCGTCTCCTCCACCACTCTGCTACGCCGCCTGGGCTCATAACAGCTGCGCCTTGGCGGCGCAATATCAGCTACCAAGAAATCTCCATCGTCCTCACGGATTCGCAGCGGCATCATAACATCATCCTCCTCAAGTATCACGTCATCGTTATAATTATCTTCGTGATCATCGTTACTATTCTCGGCATTCGTATTGCTCTCTTCAGCTTGCAGGGTTTTAAAGGTGAACATGATATTGTTCAGGTCATATGACCTGGCCTTCCAAGTGCCGGCCACGAGCTCGGTCTTCTCCTTACCGCGCCAACTGGTTCGAGGCACCAATTCGGCTGAAGTGATGTTCAAGCCAGGACGGCATGCGGTTGAGTCGGATATTAGCTCGTCATCAGATTCGGTATCCTCTATGCCGGAGAACAAATCATGAACCTGCGAAGGACATAAGTCGATTCATTACTAATTCATTAATGCAACAATTAGTGGCTCTTCAACAACATTTTCGGTGCCCATTTATTAATAATTGGATTTCAGTTAGCACAGCTAAATTATTGAATGCCGTACCAGAATGCAAAGCAGTATAATACACACCAAACCTATTTTTTCAAAGTAATTGTATGAATTTATTTTAGCTTCATATTGGCTATTTCAATTTAGTTGTACATTGAAAATAACAATTTAATTAATTTACTGTATGCTACATTTGCTGGGCAATTACTGGGAAAAAAAGTTAAAATATGACAATTGGAATAAGGTGGGGAGCAAACAAATCAAACAGAACACATTTCTGGAGTATATATCTAAAAAAAAGGTCCAATGTCTACTCTCATTTTTAAAAAATATGTCCTGCATGGTGATTGCATAATATAAAACTTGCCACAAGCAATATATCAGTATTATCTCTAAAATTGGGGAAAAAGAAAACCTAAAATTCATCAGTTTATTACCCCAAATAACACATATGTTTTCCCTTACTGCATTTTGGGTTTAATTTAAATAGAATCAATGTTCATCAATAGCAAACAAGATTAAATCGATTTACCTCTCGGCGGCCATGGTGAAGCACAAGGAGAGACCCAATTGGGAGTTTTGGGTCCTCCGGCGCCGCCAGGAAGACGAACGAGCGCTTGGCCCGGCGCGCCCTCAACCCATCAAACCCCGCAAGCGACACGTCCGCTCTCACATTGGCCCCCCGCTTCCACACGCGGCACGTGTCCGAGGGCGCGGCGCGGGACAAGAACGGGACGATCGGGGACTCGAGCCTAAACGAGATCTCCAGATACGAGTCTGGCATCTGCTTCAGCGCGGGCAGAAGCAGATGCAGTCTCCTTCTCAGCTTCGCCCACGCAACCAATCTATAATGCTTAAGCATCAACCTGGCCATCCCGTGCCTGTCCAGCGAGATGGCCAGGTGCAGCGGGGACCAGCCCGCCGCGTTCTGGAGCGACGGATCGGCCCCCGCCTTCAGCACCATCGCGGCCAAATGCGGCCGGTTGAGCCGCACCGCGATGTGCAGGGGCGTATCGCCCCCCGGGACGTCCCTGCGGTCCAGCACCGCGGAGACCGTCCCGGCCTGCGCGGACTCCTTCTGAGAGTCCGCGAGGGAGAGGATTGCGGACGGGTGGGAGAGGCGCGGCAACGAGGCCAGCAAAGCCGACAGCCGCGCCCCGTTGTTTAACAGGATGAAGTAGTGCGCTGGGCTGTGCGCGTATTCGGACGGGTTCAGCAAGGGCGGCGCGGCCGTCGTCATTGCCGGCTCTTTCGGAACCTTTAGAGCCCTCGGGCCCTTCGGTTTCTGCTCCGTAGTCATTGCTCTCAGTCCTCACTTTCGCTCTCTTCAGAGGGTCGAGTGAGTGAGTAAGGGAGTTTTCAGTCTCTGTCTGATTGATCTGAGGACTGTGAGATGTGAGGGCGACAGACAGACAGTGAGAGGATAAGCAAGTAAAAAAGGGATTTATTTATTTTTTATTTTTTTATTTTTGAGGAAAAAAAAGGGATTTATTGAGTGAGTGAATAAATAGAGAGAAGTAGAAAAAGGGATGATTGAGGAGACAGAAGGGGCTAAGCTAGCCCTTTTTTTACCGCAATGTGGGTCTTCTTCTTCTCCTCCTCGTCCGAGTGCTTATACTCTGCTATGCAGTATTATACTGCGCAGCGAATAAACGATGTGGATTATAGAGGTTTTTTGAGATTGAGTTGCACGGATCTCAAAGCAGATCTAACGGTTGACGTACTTCGCAGTAGTTTACTGCGCAGTAGAGGATACGAATTCAGAACTCCTCCTATATATATTCTCTAATGCCTAGCCCTTTTTTTTCTTTTTTCTGTTTTTGTACTGTTTGACTGTTTTTTCCTTTCTTTCCTTCTTTTTCTTTTAGTTCGATCGATCTACGAAGGCAGATGGATGGAGATGGGAGCGAGCACTAGCAATGCCGGGATGCGGGACAGGAGATTCGGATGGAGTAAAGCTACTTCATATCCTACTGTGGGTGGAGGGCAGTGCTCATCCCCTGCTGTACTGCATTGTGCAGTACAAAGCGCCAGCCGTTGGTTCGTCTCGAGATCAATTCCGGCACGAATCTCGAGATAATCCAACGGCTGATACTGTGAAGTGCATGATGCAGTACAGCTGGGGATATGAATTCCAGGAGAGGGGGAAGCTAGTTCTTTTTCTTTTCTTTTTTTTTTTTTTAGTTTCGTTTGCTCTTTTTCTTTTCTCGGGTTGTGTAACTTTTGTTGTTTTACTACTGACCTGGGTTTACTGTTACTGTTAGTGGTACTGCATCTTTGATTCTTTGATCACGGCGCCTTGCCTTTCTTTAATGCTTCATCCATCCGGGTCTTCTATGACACGTCCATTTCAATGCTTCTGAATGAGACATGTAACGGCCTGGATATATTTGGAGAAATATCTTGTCATGTCTCTGCTGAAAAATCATTCATATATCTATAAACGTAAACGGAATCTAACAAGTACATTTCGAAATATAATAACAAATAATTTTTGAAATGTAACCTATAGACTCTACAGATGGTTTTTCGTACTGCTCGTATATTTGTTTTTGTTATCCCCAATTTATGTTAGAGGAGAGATCCATGACAATGCTTATTTTGACAATCTTGACAATGGTAATCTTTAAAAATTTATAAAAATTCATAAAAAATCTTAAAAATGAAAAAAGTTTTATGGATGCATTATTTAACTTATAGATTGATAGTGTTTCAAATTTTAATCAATTTGAACATCATTTGATGCCTTATCAAATTTTTGTACATTTTTTAACGGTTGTAATTAAAAGATCTTTAAAAAACTATCAAATATCGCTTAAATTGAATATCATTGGAAACATAATCAATCTATAAGTTAAGCATAACTTCTATGAACTTTTTTCTATTTTTAAGATTTTTTATAAATTTTTATAAATTTTTGAAAGTTGTAATTGTCAAATTGTCAAGATAATCATTGTCAATAGATCCCTCCTCTTTATGTTAGAGGCTCTTTATGTTAATGCAAAAAACTTTTTCTATAGTGGATCCGATGAAATAAGGATTTTTTTATTTTTTTGGGTAAGAATTATATTACTCTTATTGGAATACAATGCAAGTTGTCTCTGTCTCATTGTCAAAATCTATATTTTGTTGTGTAAATTTAATATTTAAATCTCAGAAATACCAAGGTCGACATTTATTCTCCTCACCAAGAAAAGAGACAGTTAAAGCTTATAAAAAAAAAAAAGAAAACCATTTTGATGCAAGTTATTGCATGACATCAGGTCCGTACGTTCAGACAGCATTGATTGGGATGGGTGATAGCCTTCTGTCTCACAAATTGCTGCCATTCATTCCGTCCTTTATCCATCTTTTCCTGATTTTATGTTGGGTTGTTTCATCGCTCCCATTGAAGTCCCAATATTATGAAGAACTTTGCATGGTGCTAAAACTTAAAAAAGTATCCAAGAATTTTAATCTATGAATACCGTGTGTAGGGCTGAAAACGTGTGTTCCGTTCTGTTTCGTGAAAACAAAACGGGTAATGCAAGCTCATTTTATTTCATCCGGCCCAACGAAATGATACACGGAACTTGGGCCAGTTTCGTCCGGTCAAACGAAACGCAAACGCAACCAGGATGTATCGTGACCGTTTATTTCTGTTTCGTCACGAATCTTGATGCGCCGTTTAACAAAACCCTCAAACCCTACCCCGCCGCTCCCCCGATCACTTATGTCCCCTCTCCTCTTTCGTTCTCCCCTCTCTGAAACCCTATCCCGCCGCTTCGACGATCACATCTGTCTCCTCTTTCGTCTCCCCCCTCTAAAACCCTGAGTCCGCCATTCTTTCTGTCCCCTCCCCTGATCCCCTCTGAGCTCTCACCCACCTTGCTTGCATGCCTCATTTAATGGCGATGGAGGGTTGTCAACCCTCCGTCAGACCTTGTCTAGCATGTGGTACCGATCTGTACTAGTACCAGTACTAGTGCTTCCTAAAACCTAGATCTGATGCGAGGGTGCTTGAGTACCTTCGATCGGCGAGATGGCGACCTATATCACCATGTTTCCAGAGTCCATAACCCGAGAGCATGATACTACACACTCTAGCCTGGGATTCTAATGGATCTGATTGAGAAGCTGGTGATATAGGTCGCCGCTTCGTCAGTAATCAGTCTGAGACAGCCAGACAGGTACTCGATTGTATTTTTTTTTTTTTGTTGAGCAGAGAACAATGATTGCAACTTTTTGCTGGCTTTTTGGTAGTTGCTTTATAAGCTCGGCCACACTGGAACTGAGTGGTCTTGTTACTGGTATTCTCATTATCTTTCTTTGTGCTCTAGAGATTTTTCTGGTTACTTTGTTTAGTGGTGTTGTTTCTCATTTGCTGGTTTTTTTCCAAAAAAAAAAACAAAAGAAAAAAGAGGACTCAGGATATTGATACTAGTCTATTTTTCTGGTATTCACAAGTACTTTTCTTCATCTTCATTGCAATTTATTCTTGTTATTTTTTCTCTTTTGTTCACTCTGATTTCTGACCTTGTTTTTTTTTTTTCTGTCTTTGCATGTAGATAACTTAGGTGTTTTCCTTTGTCTTCTGTTGGCTGTGATGGCAACTGATCAAGAAGGCTATGAATTTGATCCAGATGAGTAAGTAATACAAAAGTTTACTATTAGAAGCACTAACAGATGGTAACTGCTTCCTTGAACTGTGCCTTCTGCTTGTTTAAACTGTGTCTTGTGCTTGCTTGAACTGATGAGTAACTGTGTCTTGTGCTTGCTTGAACTGTGGCTTGTGAGTTGTGCAAGCAAGAACTGTGGCTTGAACTGTGCCTTGTGCTTGCTTGAACTGTGCCTTGTGCTTGCTTAAACTGTAGCTTCATCTTCAGTGATGAATTTGTAATATGAGAAGAAAGCTTGTGTATGTGTCTTGTGCTTGCTTGAACTGATGAAAAACTAGCCATGTCCTTGAAGAAAAGCACAAACACAAGGCATCTTCAGTGATGAAAAAATTTAAACATAATTCAATACAAAAGTGTACTCTGAGAAGAAAGCTTGTATTTGTGCTTGCTTCAACAGTGCCAATGCCATGTGCTTGCTTGAACTAATGAGTAACTGTGCCTTGTGCTTACTTGAACTGATGAGTAACTGTGCCTTGTGTTTGTGCTTGCTTGAACTGTGCCTTGTGAGTTGTGATTGCTTGAACTGTGGCTTGTGAGTTGTGTTTGTGCTTGCTTCAACAGTGCCAATGCCTTGTGCTTGCTTAAACTGATGAGTAACTGTGCCTTGTGTTTGTGCTTGCTTGAACTGTGCCTTGTGAGTTGTGATTGCTTGAACTGTGGCTTGTGAGTTGTGTTTGTGCTTACTGAGAAGAAAGCTTGTGTTTGTGCTTGCTTCAACAGTGCCAATGCCTTGTGCTTGCTTGAACTGTAGCTTCATCTCCCTGTGCAAGGCTCCATCTTTCATCAAAGATGTGGATGCCACATCCTGAACCTAATTGTGCAAGATGGCCTTGCTGTCCTTAAGCAAGATATTATAAATTTCGTGAGACGATGAAGTACATTCGTCATTCTCAGTCAAGAATGGAGAAGTTTAGGCTGGTTGCAGCTCAGGTACAATCAAAATCATAGCCTATCTACATTTTATTTGCTATCCTGAACTTAATTGCACTGACAGAACTTTATTGTCAAATTTTTAGGCTCAGGTCCCAAATAAAAAACCGGCATGGGATGTGCCAACACGTTGGAACTCAACATACCTCATGCTGGAGCTAGCACTGCAGCTCAAACCAGCATTTTCTAGGTTTGCTTCTCTTGATAAGGGGTTTACTTTTAACTTAGAGGATGATGAATGGGAGGCAATGTCTGTTTTGGCTGAGAACTTAAAAGTTTTCTATGATGCCACATTAAAGTTGAGTGGTACCAAGTACCCCACACTGAACCTCTTCTTTGCTGAGTTCTGTAAGGTCTTTTTGTGCATTAAAAACATGAGAAGTAGTGAATATCCCTTTGTTGTTAACATGGGTAAAGAAATGTTGAAGAAATTTAACAAGTATTGGGCCAGTGGGAATACATTGTTGGCAATAATTTGTGCTCTTGATCCGAGATGCAAGCTGGTAGTGGTTGAATACTACTTGGCTAAGTTGTATCCTGAAACTTGGGATGATTTAATGTCAAATGTGAGAGCTTGTTTAGATAGTTTGTACAAAGAGTACTTGGATACACATTCCAAGACTAAAAGGATGCAAGTTGGCACTTCATTTATAAACTCAACATTTCCACTTAACTCCAAATAATATTGTACTAACTTGTATACTGTTTTTGCTTGTCTTGGTAGCCAAACTGCTAGTTCATCCTCCACTGTTAATAGCACAAGAGCTGGGTTGAAGGATTACATGCGGGGTAAGAAAACAAGCGATACCGTGAAAACAGATCTTCAACAATATCTGGATGAGGACCCTATTGAGGCCAGCTTAGAGGATGAATATGACATATTGGCATGGTGGAAGGTCAATGGCCCTAAGTATACCATTTTGGCTCGGTTGGCACGAGATGTCCTCGCTGTCCCAATTTCAACTGTCCCATCGGAATCGGCTTTCAGCACTGGGGGCAGGACACTATCAGCAGTCAGGAACTCTTTAGGCGATGATACCATTGAAGCTCTCATTTGTACTCAAGACTGGCTATGTTCCCCGGTGGCTGGTATGAACAGTTATGACATACCCTTTCTTTTGTTTCATTATTGTGCATAAACGATCTTGTTTTTATGTTAAAATGTACATAAAAAGGTCAAGAAGTTGGTGATCCAGTATGGTTGGCTGATGATGAGGTATCATTAGATGAATCCGTATGCTCGTAAGCTCATCCTCTCTTGAGATTGCTCTGGTAGTTATTTTGAGTAGCTTTTGCAATGTAAGACAGCCCCCTAAGTCCCTTACTAGTCTGATTTATGGTGAAGCCTGGAGAGCTCTCTTTGACTCCCTAGGTCTCTAGTTATGTTTAATCAATGATGATTTATGTGTTTAATTGCTTTCAAATCTTTATTTTGAGCCTTTGGCTGAGAATGGTATCTGAGATTGAGAAGATAACTGAGACCTAGGTTGTTTTATGGGGTGTTCTTTGACTGTTTACTTGTAAGTTGGAACTGATAATCTTGGGGGGTATTTATGTCATTTACTAGATTTAATGAACTTTTATTTTGTTTCTTGTGATGTATGAATGTGATCGTGTTCTGATACTTGGAAGTTGTAATTTGATGAACTTTTATTTTGGAAGTTGTAATTTGAGACATCAATTTCTGATTATTTGGTTGAATTTCTGTTGCATTTTTCTGTTACAATTTTCTGTTAAGCTGTGTGTTGTTGCAAATTGTCAACTTACAATATAATCGTTTGTAACCGTTACAATCGTTTCATTTCGTTCTAAGAAACAAAACAGTTAACAGAATTGAATTTCTCTTCCGTTCACAAAACAGAACAGAAGACGAAATAAAAAAAAATTTTCGTCCCCTGTAACAGAACAGATAACAGAAGCAGTCATTTCCGTGACTGATATAAACGTTATTCAGCCGTCACATTTATTCTTTTGTCTTAGATTTCAAAAGTTTGACAAGGTAGAAGGGAGGTTGAAAATTAGTTATTTTGGTTTAAAAAACGTATATATTTTTTTTTCAATTATATACCTTATGAATTCTAAGTACCTTATATATAGATACATGCAATAAGGAAATTTATTTATTTGATTAAAAAATTAGAATAATGCAAAACGTTTATGTATGGGTATTGGTACTCTTATTTCAATTTAAGAACAAATGTAATACTTTCTAATTAAATAGTCATTGTCTATGGCTTCCTCAAGAAAATGTTTTATAGAGTTTCCTTTTTTTTTTTTTTTTTTTGATATTACATTGTTTACCTGTGTAGGCAACTAGACATGCTCAAAATTAAGGCAAAATAAATAATTTAGTCCGCCTGAACCGTCAGATGTTCTTTTAAAAGTCATCTAGCACGAATCTTGGAACAGCGGCACCAAAAGGAAGTCCCCTCGATTTCTAAATGAAGCCACGTGACTTGACGGAGGTTTGGTTGTCACTTGTCAGTTATTCTGTTGTAATGACTCTATAATCTAACATGTAGCAATGAAACAGATATTCATATAAGTGAAGTAACTAACCATGGGACAAGAGTTACCTTTAGAAATAAGAAAAATATTATAGACATATAATTATATTTACAGTGTAGTGTATACATATATGAATATTTTGAATACTAATTTAATATGAAAACTAATATAGTCGGTATCGATTTTATAATCATTTTTTTTTATCTGACATAAAAAATAATGAGAATATTTACAAAAAAGAAATAAAAAATAAATTTCTTTTTTTTTTGATACATATAAGTGAACTTACCTTTAGTAATTTCATAACAGAAAGGAGAAACGAGAAGAATGTTCGTGGCTAGGCTAACCATACATAATGCCTATTTTTACTGTCACATTTCATGTAACATAACCTAACTGTTAATTTACAGTTTACACTACATAAACTTGTGTAGAGCAAAGTAATAATTGATCTACTAGAACTAGAAGAGATTTAGTACGTCTCGAGTGAGATTCTTATCCGCTTGGTTGGTTGGTCGATCGGATCACGTGAGTGATAAAGGCACTTCTATTACTCAAAAAAAAAAAATAATAATAATAAATAAAGGCACTTCTATACCCTAGTCTCCATTTTTATACAAATGGACAGTTGAAATCTCTCATGATCTCATTTCACATTTTCACCCTTTCTTAAACTATATAAACTATAAAGTATTTGATTCTATGCAAATTATAGGCGTCCGGATCGTCTAACGCACTGCAAATTCGACAGCGCGGATCCAACGGTGCAGCTTACGTCGGGATCCGGACTCATTACTTTTCATGGATCCCGACGTAAGCTGCACCGTCGGATCCGCACTGCCGAATTTGCAGTGCGATAGGAGATCCCGAGTTAAATTATAGGGGTGGCAGATTGTCGGGTCAGGTCAGGTCAGTTTGACCAAATGGAAATGTCGGGTCGGGTTAGTTTAACTAAATGGAAATATTCGGTTGGGTTGGGTATCAGGTTAACGGCTGCCGGTATTTTTTCGGGTCGGGTATCGAGTTGACGTCTGCCGGCATTTTTTCGGGTTGGGTCGGGTCGGACAGGTTTTTCCGGTCTGGTCAGATTTTGCACCGCTATTCCGGGGTCGGGTTGGGTCGGGTTCAGGTCAGTCTCACTTTCCCTGAAAACACAGGTCGGGTCGGGTTTAGATCAGTTTGACTTTCTCTGGAACTTGAATCGGATCGGGTTTAGTATCAGACAATTTGTTCGGGTCAGGTCAGATTTTGTCACCTCTACAAATTAAGCTCGAGAGTCGAGGTCAACTACTAATGTTTCGTTACTACACTTGAACTACTGTGTATGTACGCGTCCGCATCTGCTGAGATCCATATGGATTGCACGTTCCTGCGATCCTATATGCACCGTCAGTTCAAACGCACGGCTAAGATGTTTTCCACTTCCTCATCCAGCTACTGAATTTCTTTATAAGACCACTTTGAATCCAATAGCACTCTCATCTTCTCCATTTTTTCAAGATCCAAGAATCTTCATTTTCTTAATCCATTAAAATACTGAAGACAAATTATAATTTCTAACACTGGCCTATAAAATTCCATTGAAATACAGCTCAATAATTTGTTTAATTATATCAAAATCTTTGAAATGTATTTCAAAATTTTTAAGTTTTTTTTTTTGAATTTTTTAAAAGTGATATATTTTATTAATATTTTATAGTCACTTTATATAAAAAATTTATTGCGCCATATAAATCAAAATTGGTAGGTTATTTGATACTTTTTTAGTTTAAGTTTACATATCTTACTATTTAATATCTATCTATTATTATGAAAAAAAAAAATTTAACTTCTGATATTTTATTATTATGGTATGATTAGTAAAATAATAATATGGAATGAAGTTATTGGAAGTTGATATTTATAGGTTTTTTTTAGAATATTAGAAACTTGATCTTAATTAATCATATTAATGATATTATGCGGAGTTAGACTATTAATTAACGTTAGCATTTCGGTCTGAAATGCTAACACCTCAAAATTTGTGTTGTCGTGTCCAAAATCATGATTTATGGTGCTCAATAATTTTTTTATATGAAAATATTGGGGAATACAAAAGTTTTTCATTTGTAGAGTTTTTTAAGTATTTATTTTGAATTTTAGAAAAAAGCTCATAAATATCAATAAAATATTGATGTTTGTATATGCTATTTTAAAAAATGCAAAACATTTACTTAGAAAACTCTAAATTTTTTTTTTTGTATTTTCCAATATTTTCATATAAAAAAATTATTGTGCACCTAAATCGTGATTTCGGACACGATAACATAAATTTTGAGGCATTAGTATAATGGTCTAACTCATATTATGCGATATTATATAGAACAAGATGGACTTTTTTTAATCATGAAATAAATAAAAAGTGACGGTAATATAGTAACATGCTAACTGTATATGACAATATATATAAATACTTTTTGGATTAGCATTAATGTTCCTTTCGTTTATAATATATGATACGCGTGGAGTGTATAGGCTTTTACCCTAAATAATACAATCAATCGCAAGCGTACGATATTATGCAATATAGTCGGGATCGTATCCACAGGGACGGTACTAAATTTAGACAGATCTTTGTTCACAATTCTAATCCTAAAAGTAACCGATTCGTAACCAATTTGGGGGGGGTTTGTTTGAAGTTGGTTGGTTCCTAAATTATTAAAAAGCAGTAAAAGACTCTAAAACAATTATGAGACAAACGTTCCTAGGGTTTTCAGAATCAGTTTGATGTTTGGACTAACTGCCTGCGTTCCGCACCCGAGAGGGTGCGAACCGCAAGATGTACAAATTTGTGGTTCTCTGTCTGTTCCTTGCTTGGTATGGTTCGCACCTGTCACCAATGCGATCCGCAGGGAACAGATCAGAGTCAGTTCAAGCTCAGTTTCTATTGTTGATCAAAGTTACCGATCCCCAACTAACCCAAAGCAATTACAAGTCCCTCAACTCTCGTTTGTTGGCACTTTTAAATACTTTTAGATCAATTCGAAATCTTTAGATTATCTCTAACCTAAACCCAATTTGCTTTCGATCACAGGTACGGTTTAACTCACGTTATAACCACAACTTCTCCTCTAGGATACAATTGGACAACAAGTTATCTACCCAAATAGTGCAAGTATTGAATCTCTATCAATTGACGTTAAGTTTTCCAACTAGACTATGCCCAATCCACAGGTCTATCAAAATAGGGTGAACTACTACAAGTGCACTCTCATGCAATTAGCAATTCTGGCCTAAGAAGATATAAATCTACCAACTAGATACGAACATACATCCACAGGATCATATCAAAGAACAAGAAAACAATTCAAGCACAATTATGAATAAGCTCAAAGCAAATATGAAAATAACTTCAATGCATAAACGTTAAAAGCAAGTATTCAATTAATCCATACATACAAACATCATCCTAAACCCCAAGAACAAAGGCGACTACTCACGCCTTGACATGACTAAACAACAAAATAAAATAAGGGAAAAGAAAGAACCGATCGAGCTTAGGAATAGGCGAGTAACCAACTCCTTCACCTTGGCGGCGATGAACTCCTCCCTTGACAAAACTAGACTCTCAACTAAACAATGACTATTGACTAAACTAATCTCAACACATGAGACCTACACAAGACAATGAGAAAGTACCCCTAGGGGTCCCTTTTATACTAGAAGATGCCTTCAGTTTTAGTCGTTCCACTTCTGGATCCTTGGGACGCAAGTATGGAAAAATAGATCGCCGGAAGTTAACGTGCAATAGAAATAGCGATTCTGCTCAGTTTTAGATGTCCTGCGTTTCGCACTAAATATAGTGCGGTCCGCAGTTGGAAGTTCAGAAATAGCAGTCCGCAAAAATAGGAGTGCAATCCTGTTTTTAGACTTCTTGCGTTCAGCAGAAATGGGAGCGCGGATCGTGCTATCTTTGGATATGGCGGTTGTGAGTCGGCACGTCTGAATGGGCTGCGTTTTGGGCTCATTGCGTTCCGCACCTGATGGAGTACGGTCCGCAGGCCTACTGGGCTGGGCTCCGGTGGTTGTGCTCATTGCTCCTTTGCTCTAAATCTGGCCCGTTTTAGCTCCAAAAACTCTGTTTCTCTGTAAATTGGGCCAAAAACACAGAAGTAACTAATTTCTAGGCAATCTTCTAATAAATGCTAATGAACTTAGGATTTTGGTACAAAAACTAGGTGCAAGTCTGGTTAAAATGCAGATATGAAATAGGTGCATCAAATCTCCCCAAGCTCAAACCCTTGCTTGTCCTCAAGCAATTACTTAAACCTAAGAACAGACTGTACCTAGACTCATTCCCAAATTCCCAAGTAATGCAAATGAAAGACTTTGTGTTTATGTTTAACTCAAGATTTATGAACAAGTTTAAACTAAGCTTTATCAACAATTGGGAAAAATTACTTCATAAGACATGTGTTATAATAAGTAACCAAGACGAGCGACTCTTGTTCCATGAAACAAATAAGACAATTGTACTTTTTCGGACCTAGATCTTTCAATCAAACTACAAAGTGGTTATTTAAGCTTTGCTCATCCCACGTGAACAACTTTCTCGTTCTATTCAACTCCATAGACTTTGAAATGCCTTATTTTATTTGTGTTTGGGGAATGAAGCTCGAATCAGTCCGGATGAAAAATTAAAGGGTACACAACTCCGAACTGAACGCAACTCCAACCTTTTGTGAATTTGAGACATTCTAGAATCCAATCAATCCAGATGGAAAAATAAAGGGTACACTCGTCCGAATCAACCGCGATCCTAAAAGCCTCTTATTTGATTTGATTTTCCGCTGCTCAAGACTTATCTCGTCATTTATGAACATTTACGGATTTAATTATTTTTATTTGACATTCAAGCTATGACATTCCACTTTGCCAGACCCATGTTCACGTGAAATCAACAAAACCAAAAGAATTTCCTTTTTCATTCTCAATCAGATTTTCGGTTTACTACTTTTTCCAATTAAAACTTACTTAATTCATGTAACTAGCCACTTCAGAACAAGAATTACCGACTATAACAAATATCTCATGAAGTTATCCTACTCAATTTTTAATAAAACAAAATTCAAAAACACCCAAAAATCTTGAATTTAACACCTACTCAAAATTTTTCATAAATGCAATGCATGAAAATTCGAAAAATTGGACTAAAAAATGCATGGACTCTACAATCAAGTTTACTCTATTCTCCAATCAAGTTTACTCTATTCTCCCTCCCCAAGCTAATCCTTGCGCTGCCCTCAGTGCTTAGAACTTAGATATGGAAATAAATGAGAGAAAGAAAGAATACGACCTGATGGACTAGCTATGCTCCGTAGACGTCATGGAGACTCCCCAAGCTCAATCGAACTATGCCTTTCTTCTGTCTGAAACAGGGATCTGTCAGAGCTTACTGCGGAACGCAATCTGCAGCTTGCGGAACGCAGGTAGATGCCAGCGCCTCGTTTCTTCGTGATTTCGAGCTCTGATTCTTCATGATTCCTTGGGTTGACTCCTGGGACTACAAAAACAAAACTAAACATACCTTATGCAATATTATGATGAACTTGTTTGTATGGACTAATTAATACTATCTAAACTAACCTAAACTAACTTAAACTACTTTATTTTGTGCTTGGGTTGCCTCCCGAGAAGCGCTACGTTTTAGGTCCCGAGCTCGACCCCTAAACTACCTAAATTATTAAAGAAAATACCTGACCTGACGCCAAGCTATGCGCGGTGGGGACCTGTCTATTTCGTACCTGGTAACTCCTTCCTGCGTACCGTTCTTGGTGTCCTGCGGATCGCAATCTGCTGTGACTGGTTGCGGAACAGGCGGTTCTGGTTGCGTCTGAAAAATCGACTGTCTGTCTGGAGGTTCAGCATGGTGCGGAACGCATGTGGTGAGCTGCGAAACACAGTATGTGTCATCTGCTGCTTCTTCTGTCTCGGGCTGAAGTGTCAGTTGTGTCTCAGCCCTTCCTCCTTCCTTATGCGGAACGCATGTAGTGAGCTGCGAACCGCGTGATGCATGTACCAACTGATCCTGCAGAGGAGACTCGTCATCTTCTCGCACCTCATGGACTCCATCCTCGATAACGTCCAATCGGCAGCAGTCTTCGGAATAGTCGGGGTATTGCATCGCTTCTTCAACTTGGAATTGAACCTTGTCATTTCCAACGTACATCGTCAACGTGCCATCTCGTGTGTTGATAACGGTACCGGCGGTTCTTAAGAAAGGTCGCCCTAAGATGATCGGCACATGCTTGTCTTCCTTCATGTCTATCACAACAAAATCTCCAGGAACAAAAAATTGCCCAACTCGAACGGGTATGTCTTCAACAATGCCCAACGGCTTGCGCGTGGTGGTATCGGCAAGTTGGATCGTCATGCGAGTCGGTTTAAGATCTCCAACTCCGATTCTTTGAAACACCGTGTAAGGTATGAGACTCACGCTTGCACCCAAATCGCATAGTGCTTTCTTTATGTTAGCCTTCCCGATAGTGCATGGGATTGTGAATTTGCCCGGATCCCCAAGTTTAGGAGGTAACTCACGACTTATGACTGCGCTTACTTCATGATTGAGTTGTATCCTCTTGCAATCTTTGAGACTCCTCTTGTTGGACAAGATGTCTTTCAAGAACTTGGCGTATGAAGGCATTTGCATGAGAGCGTCGGTGAATGGAATTGAGATTGTGAGTTGTTTTAGTACCTCCATAAACTTGGAAAATTGCTCATCCAATCGATGTTTGGCGAGTCTTTGTGGAAAAGGAACAGGCGGCTGATAAGGCGGTGGTGTCTCTGTTGCTTTGCCTTTGCCCTTTGCTGAGGTGGCACGTGAAACAGGATTGGTATTCTGGTCAGTTTTGCCTTCTGTTTCATCATCCTGCGGACTGCACTCTCGTGAGTGCGAACCGCAAGCTGTGTCGGTTGGGCCTGACTGCTTCGGTCGCGAAGTCGGTTGGGTCGTGCTCTTCTCTGTTTCTGCTAACCGAGGGATGTGCGGACCGTGTACAAAAGGGTGCGGTTTGCACTCTGCTCTGTCTGAAGCGGTTTTCGTAGTTTTCTGAGCGGTTTCGGCATCAGCTGGTCCCTTGATACTCAGGTCAGGTTCCTCTGGCATTGGAGGGTCTGTGTATTGTGTGCCGCTCCTCAAGATATGTATAGCCTTTACTTCACCGTTTGGATTAATCGGTTGACTCGGAAACTTACCCGTGCCCGTCGAGCTTATGCTCGCATTAGTGTCTCCTCCCGCTAGTCTAGCCAACTTCTCATTCATGGCTTGCATTTGTTCAAAGATCATTTGATTCATCTTGATTTGCTCTTGCATGAAGGTGTTGACCTCGGGTGGTACGTGTGGTTCTTGTTGGGGATGCGTGTTTGGGTGTCGGTATAAGTTGTTCGGCGGGGTATTGCGATTCTGGTTTTGGTTTTGGAAGTGGTTGTTGCTGTAGAAGTTACGGTTTCCACTTCCTTGACCTGGTTGATACTGGGTCCCTTGGTTCTGATACCTCTGAGGAGGGGTGTACGACTGTGCGAACGGAGGCTTTGGGTAGAAGGGTGGCTCATTGTTGATCGAGTTGACTTGTCCTCCAACCTCGGGTTGACGCAAGGGGCAGTTTTCGTAGTCATGAGATTTTCCACAAAGAGTACAAGATTGGACTTGCACGGCATTAGTGGTGGCCTTTTGCTTGTCAACTTGTAATTGAAGGGCGTCTAGTTTAGCTTGCATCAAAGCGAGTTGATCGACTTCATAACGTCCCTTCTGACCTCTGATTTGCTCACAGTTGGACCATTGTTGTTGCTTTGCCAACTTGTCAAATAACTCCAAGATTTCATGTGGCTCATTGTCAATGATAGACCCGCCTGCACCATAATCAACCAAAACACGACTTTGTGAAGTTAAACCATCATAAAATGCATCAACCAACATCCAATCAGTAAAGTTATGGTGAGGACAAGATTGTCTCAATTGGTTAAATCTATCCCAAGCATCGCTCAATGATTCATCATACCCTTGTTTGAAAGATGAAATTTGTGCCCTAACTTTAGCAGTTCTCCTAACAGGGTAGTATTTTTCAATGAATTGTTTAGATAATTCGGCCCAGGTACCAATTGAGCCTGTGGGAAGAGAATTAAACCATGTTCGTGCTCTGTCTCGTAGGGAGAACGGAAACAGAGCCAGTCGGACATAATCTGGACTTGCCATAATGTTCTTTACGGTTCTGCAACATTGGAGAAAGTTGTTGATGTGATCGTGTGGGTTCTCCGACTCCAAGCCGTGAAAACAACTTTGTTGGATGAGATTGACTACCCCTGAGCCAAAGTTAGGAGGATCCCCAACTATGTCAGGAAGTACTATAGGTCCTTGTGCATCGTCAACTTTGGGGATGTGGAAATCCCTTAGAGTACGTGGCATGTGACGCTGTGCTTCTTCTTCTTCCTCTCTCCTTTGTCTTGCTTCCCGCTGTAGTCGTTCGACCTCTGTCTGAAGCCTTTGCCTTTCGGTAGCAGCTTCTTGCAATGCAAGCCTTGTTGCTTCGTCTGCCATGTCTTGCGGACCGTGAGCAGTAGAGTGCGTACCGCAGGAAGAGTCTCTGATCGACAGCTGCTGGAAAGTTGTGGTCAGGTCGGTCGAAACTGAGGTTGGGGTGTCTTCTGGTTGTAGTCTCGGATATTGAACACCACTTCTCAGCTTGTAGTCACCAACCGGCGGTAGTCGGTCCAGCTTCTGTCACCTGTAACAAAAGAAAAAGAAAACTAGAAAAAAGGGGGGTTAGAAATAGAAAAGAAAATAAAGAAAAGTCTAGAAATAGTGTTGCCGTCCCCGGCAACGGCGCCAAAAAGCTTGATACGCGTGGAGTGTATAGGCTTTTACCCTAAATAATACAATCAATCGCAAGCGTACGATATTATGCAATATAGTCGGGATCGTATCCACAGGGACGGTACTAAATTTAGACAGATCTTTGTTCACAATTCTAATCCTAAAAGTAACCGATTCGTAACCAATTTGGGGGGGGTTTGTTTGAAGTTGGTTGGTTCCTAAATTATTAAAAAGCAGTAAAAGACTCTAAAACAATTATGAGACAAACGTTCCTAGGGTTTTCAGAATCAGTTTGATGTTTGGACTAACTGCCTGCGTTCCGCACCCGAGAGGGTGCGAACCGCAAGATGTACAAATTTGTGGTTCTCTGTCTGTTCCTTGCTTGGTATGGTTCGCACCTGTCACCAATGCGATCCGCAGGGAACAGATCAGAGTCAGTTCAAGCTCAGTTTCTATTGTTGATCAAAGTTACCGATCCCCAACTAACCCAAAGCAATTACAAGTCCCTCAACTCTCGTTTGTTGGCACTTTTAAATACTTTTAGATCAATTCGAAATCTTTAGATTATCTCTAACCTAAACCCAATTTGCTTTCGATCACAGGTACGGTTTAACTCACGTTATAACCACAACTTCTCCTCTAGGATACAATTGGACAACAAGTTATCTACCCAAATAGTGCAAGTATTGAATCTCTATCAATTGACGTTAAGTTTTCCAACTAGACTATGCCCAATCCACAGGTCTATCAAAATAGGGTGAACTACTACAAGTGCACTCTCATGCAATTAGCAATTCTGGCCTAAGAAGATATAAATCTACCAACTAGATACGAACATACATCCACAGGATCATATCAAAGAACAAGAAAACAATTCAAGCACAATTATGAATAAGCTCAAAGCAAATATGAAAATAACTTCAATGCATAAACGTTAAAAGCAAGTATTCAATTAATCCATACATACAAACATCATCCTAAACCCCAAGAACAAAGGCGACTACTCACGCCTTGACATGACTAAACAACAAAATAAAATAAGGGAAAAGAAAGAACCGATCGAGCTTAGGAATAGGCGAGTAACCAACTCCTTCACCTTGGCGGCGATGAACTCCTCCCTTGACAAAACTAGACTCTCAACTAAACAATGACTATTGACTAAACTAATCTCAACACATGAGACCTACACAAGACAATGAGAAAGTACCCCTAGGGGTCCCTTTTATACTAGAAGATGCCTTCAGTTTTAGTCGTTCCACTTCTGGATCCTTGGGACGCAAGTATGGAAAAATAGATCGCCGGAAGTTAACGTGCAATAGAAATAGCGATTCTGCTCAGTTTTAGATGTCCTGCGTTTCGCACTAAATATAGTGCGGTCCGCAGTTGGAAGTTCAGAAATAGCAGTCCGCAAAAATAGGAGTGCAATCCTGTTTTTAGACTTCTTGCGTTCAGCAGAAATGGGAGCGCGGATCGTGCTATCTTTGGATATGGCGGTTGTGAGTCGGCACGTCTGAATGGGCTGCGTTTTGGGCTCATTGCGTTCCGCACCTGATGGAGTACGGTCCGCAGGCCTACTGGGCTGGGCTCCGGTGGTTGTGCTCATTGCTCCTTTGCTCTAAATCTGGCCCGTTTTAGCTCCAAAAACTCTGTTTCTCTGTAAATTGGGCCAAAAACACAGAAGTAACTAATTTCTAGGCAATCTTCTAATAAATGCTAATGAACTTAGGATTTTGGTACAAAAACTAGGTGCAAGTCTGGTTAAAATGCAGATATGAAATAGGTGCATCAATATACTAACTGTAACATTTTAATTTTACAAATAAAGATGGAAATATAAAAGGATAATGGACAAGCATGAACCACATTGAGAAGGAACGAATCTCAATGATGTAATTCAAATGGACAGTCGAGATTCTAAGATCGCAGGTTCCTGCGATCCATATGGATCTCAGCAGATGGGGACGCGTGTATGTACAGTCTATACTAGAACAAAATGATGAAAATATTATTGGAGAGAAAAGGTTTATATATTCTTTACTTAGGCCACAAAAGATTTTGAAAGAACAAAATGAAACTTGGGATCATCTGATATATACTAAATTAAAGATGAAAACACTACTAGACAAAAATTGTTCAAACTAGCCATTTTTTTTTTTGTTAATGTCCTTATTGATTACCTAAAATTGTAATAGCCTTTGTACATGTTTTGGAAATTTGTGATTAAATTCGTAAAATGTTATTATTGATATAATAAAAAGGTTAGTTATTGATACAATTAAAAGGTTGTTAGCGGCCGGATTTCTATTGTAAAATATAATTATTGATATAATTAAAAGATTTTGACATGATACATTATTAAAACCTCTGGATGTAAATCCCTTTTGTAAAAACGGACAATTCACTTAAAATTTTGTAATTGGACTTTTCTTATAATGAAGGTGGTCTCAAAAGATTAATAGCACAAGTAAAATAGATTAACAACTAAAAAGTGTGATTTAATAAATTGAAGTGTATATATTATCGCCATTTATCATTTATAAGCATCACACACAATAAATTAACCAAAAAAAAAAGTTCGTGGCCATGTTTGATTGAAAGTGAAAGAATATGGAACCAATGTCTACTTTACACAATCTCTTAAAAATAAATTAATAATAATAGATAAGTTATTTTATTGGACCCATATGTATAATTTAAAATCGTTATTATGCAACTAGGTGAGGAAGTAATGATTGGTAAGAAAGATGGAACAAAATTATACACGCAAAATATAAATTTGCCACAAATTAAGATTTAAATTAGAAGATTTGTATGACTGGCAGATTTGACATACGATATTAAAAAAAAAAAGGTTTTGTTATAGCAATTTTTTTTTTTTTTTTTGAAAAGTGTTATAGCAAGTGTTCTGTGCGCATAACAAAATTTGATACCTTTGGATAAAGTGAAAAGAAAAAGAAAAATTGATATTCTGAATATTCTTCATATATATAAATATATATATATATTCTGAATATTCTGTCTGGTTCTTGCAGAGTTTGCAGTCCAAGTTATAATTAATAAATGACGGGAGTTTAAGATAATCGAAGACATATACTGACAATATTTTAATCTCCTTCCTTTTATTAAATATTTAAATATTTAAATTGAACAC
Organism: Cyperus esculentus; assembly: GCA_030179965.1. NCBI lineage: Eukaryota > Viridiplantae > Streptophyta > Magnoliopsida > Poales > Cyperaceae > Cyperus > Cyperus esculentus. Next base: position 5,609,866 of record JASGLE010000001.1, read on the forward strand.
CTTGTTTTTAGTGTTCATGCAATAACTTTAGTACTTTACTATATTAAATTACTATGATGAAATTGTATTTCTTTTTTAATAAAGTTTTACCTGTTATGGTTATTTCTGTTACCATCTGTCTCACTCACTTATACAATTACATACCATTACATTTTAGAAAATGAATTAGGAATGCTTCTTGATACAGCCTTCATAATACATTTTTGTAAACACCTGCATTCGTATCTCTCTTTCTCTAGTAAAAATAAATATGACAGGAATTGGTAAATTTCACTTATTTTATGAAGAAACAGGGTCCAACAAGCACGACTCGTCATCAGATGGGAAGCACCAGCAAGAGTTACAGGCTTCCATACCGAATGGGCAAAGCATGGTAATCCCCTTCGGGAGTTATCACAAGTGTGCACTCTTCTGGTACACTGTTCTATAGATCATAGTAAAAACACTTTGGTTCGGGATTCGTTCGGCAAGGTCAAAAATTCGGGATTCAGAAATAATACGGACATAATTCGGAAATAATTCGTTTGTATAAGATAAATAAAAATATAAAAAAACAATGTTACTATTTAAGAAAATGACTAACGAACATTATGTCATGCATGTTACATCGCCACAGAAGATCAAAAGAAATAAAAAAAAGGCTGCAGGCCACGTGATGGGAAAACGAGTTAATGACACAGTCTTCCACACAGTTTCCTACCAAAAGCATACCCAATTTAAATCAAAAGGTCCGAACACATCAAAATCTCGCGAATAAATCGGAAAAGTTCGTAAAATACGCGAATAATTCGCGAATCAAACGAATAATTCGGGAAATGTCATATTATTCGCTGTTCTGTTCGCTGGGTATTGAAATACTGTTACTATGCTATAGATAGGTTGGCACTGTGTTTATTGAGACGTGTCTTGCCTCTCTTCTTTATTGATACCTTCGTTTGTTTGTTTTTTTTTTTGTTTTTTTTTTTTTGGAGGAAAAGCCCGTAGGCATACCTTCGTTTGTTACCGGCTATGACCCATTGTGCCTGTCCCGACTGCTTTGGATCTTTTGGTGCATAAATGGTGTAGCATTCTTGAAATAGTTGGTTGTCAGTATTACAGCGACGTGGGCGGAAGCTGAGCCTAACTTTGGTGAGGAGTGCCTGAAATGTTTGTAAAGAAATAATTTAGTAATGAAATCCCTCTTATTAGTCAGTGTGATTTTTGAGAAAATAACAAGTTTGTAATATTATATACGACGCCAATAATTGATCCAATGTGGTTGATTTTCTTTTCATTTTCGTACTATTTATACTTGAAAATTTAATGAAAAACAAAAGCTAACTTTTTGTATCTGCGGCGAGGGGAAAATAAGAGAAAAACACTTAAAAATTATTCTAATTGATTTTCTATAATACAATATATTTGTCAATGAACCGGAGGTGCTTTGATGATCATATTCTTTTTCTAATTGAATTAAGAGACAAGTTGTGATCATCTCATGTTGTGACTTGACAGTTTTAAGATCTAAGCTGAGCCATTAACAATTCAGATTAAGTTTCATATTAAAAACCAAGTCAATTCCAATTTCTGAATGCTATACAATATAAGTTTCATATAATACATCAACAATAACATTTCATGTAATACATTAACCACAGAACAACCAAAAAGGAATTATATTTCTGACCTGAAAGCTTGAAGCTTCATTGGTGTTCTGTTTACAGGGCAGATGCATAACAGGGGCGACATCATTCTGGCTTGTTATTATTAGCTTGTGTGGTTTTCTCCAATAACTCAAATATGCTAAATTTGTTGGAATACATGTAGTAAGGAAATTTTCACGTGTCCACAATTTAACTATCCACGTATCTACACATATATAAATTTTGTAAATCTTACTTCAAATTCTGTAACTTTTACCTCAAATTTTATAACAATGTGGACACAATTAAGTATTGAGGATGTTAAGATGAGCAACGCTGAGCCCATAAGCCCAACCCAAATTGGTCCAAGCCCATATACAAGAATTATCTAGAATTATGGAGATAATAGATATTTATTAGGAATATTCTAGAGACAAGAAAAATATCTCAAGTCTAGAATATACTTGAGAAATATCTTGAGAAAAATATCTTGTATCTAGAATTATCCACCACCCTCCATAGAACTAGTATAAATAGGGGTGTGGAGTTGGATGAAGCAAACCAAGCAAATCAAGCAAGAGATAGTAGTGAATTGGAGGTTAGGTTGTAGTAAGAAGCTAGGGGTATATGGAGGTTTAGTATTTAAGTAGTAGTTGTAACAATATTTTGAGATATAATAGAAAATATTGTTATAGCTAGTGCCTCCATACTCAACAATCTGGTATCAGAGCCGGTGTTGTTGGTGCTTGTTCAGAGTCGGCGGTAGGGGTCAAGCATAGAGCCGGAATTCTGCCGGTGTTCCGCCAGTCAATATAGTGGTATCGACAAGTTGTCGAAGGAGCCGCAGCTTGACGACAGTCCGGGACTGCGAAGTGCGGTGGAGGAGAAATCTTCAAGAAGGCTTACTAGACGTCGGGCGTCCTAGTTGAAGCCATGGATTTCTCAGGTACGATTGGTGGAATAAAAAAATTGAATACTAGTAATTATATATATTGGAAGGCATGTATAGAGTCCTACCTCCAAGGGCAGGACCTATGGGAGGTAGTAGGCGGGTCTGAGACGACCCCGCCGAAAGTTGATACCGTAGAAGAGACGGTATCGGAACAGGTTGCTGACCCCAAAACGAAAAAGAAGAAGGCTTCAGAGAAGCCAGCCGAAACTCTGTCCGTGGAGAAGCAAGCCGAAACTCTGCGGAAATGGCGAATCAAGGCTGGGAAGGCAATGTTTGTACTCAGGACAGCCGTTGAAGACGAGCTACTGGAGTACATCAGAGAAGTGCCCACGCCGAAGGTAGCCTGGGATACCCTAGCAACACTCTTCTCAAAGAAGAACGACGCGCGCCTCCAACTACTTGAGAAGGAGCTCATGACAATCTCACAAGGTAAGATGATGATTAACCATTACTTTACAAAAGTAAAATCTCTTTGTAGTGAGATTGCTCAAATAGACCCTGAAGAAAAGATCAGCGAGCAAAGGATGAGAAGGATTCTCATCAATGGGCTAAGACCCGAGTACAGCGGGTTCATAGCAGCCGTCCAAGGTTGGCCAACGCAGCCAACACTATTGGAGCTGGAGAATATGCTCGCAAACCAGGAGGCTCTAGTGAAGCAAATGGCCGGAGTCTCGTTGAAGCAAGAAGAAGAGGCCTTGTTCAGCAACCGAAAGACGGGTCGACCTGACCGAAAGTCAAGAGGTAGACCCGAAGGAAGGTCTAGCCAGCAACGAAGGCCTAAAGAGAAGACTAATTCTTCAGGGGGAGCTCGAGACTCATCCGATGACAATGAAGACGATGACGATCGATGTTATAATTGTGGCAAAAGAGGGCATTATGCACGAGATTGCTGGCGGAAGAAGAAGAAAGGCCATGGTAATGTGGCGACCTCAAGAAGCCAAGACATTGTCCATGAGAGCAGTAGTTGTGAAGAAGAGTGGGATGCAGAAGTAGCACTCGCTGCTGCAATCGTGGATGATGAAGAAAGCCTCGCGGCGACCAAAGTGGAGATGGTGCCGGAGGAGGTCCCATATGAAGAAGATTGGGACACAGTGGCGACTGTTGGAATACAGTCGGTAGTTGGCATAGAGGTTGCCGACAGTGATGAATCAGAGGAAGAGGAGTTTGACATGGAGTCGTGGCCGATCAAAGATGGAGAAGATGCCACAGAAGTCAAGGAGGAAGAGATCAATTCCGAGTCATCGTTCTTCATGGAAGACACCGAAGATGTCAAAGAGGTAAGTAAGCTTGACTTTGAGTCATTACCTTTTAAAGAACCAATTAAAGAATTACTCGATGAGGAAACCAAAGTCATAAAGGAGGTCGGAATTATGAGTTGCGTCGTGGCGGATGAAGAGAAGCCTCAAGAGAACGACGGGGTGGAAACCATCACTGAGGAAGGTGATGCTGATGAGATGACACATAGGAGTGACGGTGATAGACAGATAATCTTGCGAGGAGATGCAACCCGTCAAGTGATCCGCAGAGGAGTATCCATTCGACGAGAACCAGTGCCAAGGCTGGTAGTGAATCAGAGTTCCGAAGGAAAGAATCGAGAAGTTCAGCTACAAGCAATTGAGCCGTGCCGATCAAGAAGTAAAGAATCAAAAAGTCCGACCGCAAATAAGCATAACGATCCGGATGGACGCGGAGTGCCAAAGATCAGAGCAACACCGAGTCAGCGTTGAGGGGGAGTGTTAAGATGAGCAACGCTGAGCCCATAAGCCCAACCCAAATTGGTCCAAGCCCATATACAAGAATTATCTAGAATTATGGAGATAATAGATATTTATTAGGAATATTCTAGAGACAAGAAAAATATCTCAAGTCTAGAATATACTTGAGAAATATCTTGAGAAAAATATCTTGTATCTAGAATTATCCACCACCCTCCATAGAACTAGTATAAATAGGGGTGTGGAGTTGGATGAAGCAAACCAAGCAAATCAAGCAAGAGATAGTAGTGAATTGGAGGTTAGGTTGTAGTAAGAAGCTAGGGGTATATGGAGGTTTAGTATTTAAGTAGTAGTTGTAACAATATTTTGAGATATAATAGAAAATATTGTTATAGCTAGTGCCTCCATACTCAACAGAGGACACTAGATATGACCTAAGTAAATGAGAATTTACGAAGTATAGATCTACAAGGCATCAATAGACCATCCTATTATGAAAAATTTCATTGTTTTGCCCAGGTATTACATGAACTTATATATACATATATTTTATAAGTCATATATATCATGCCTTCCGAACATTTCAACTACCAAAAGAAACTGTTAAGAAAAACTCAAAGAATCCATGACTATGCTAATCTCTTACAAGTTATCAATGGATCATCCTATTATGAAAATGTCATTGTTTTGTGTTCATGTCATCCGGGCACTCCAACTACCAAAAGAAACAATTAAGGAAAACTCAAGGAATCCATGACCATGCAATGCTCATCTTTGTAATTAAGTTATTTATATTTATATTTCATTAATTTGTATTCGTAAAGTCACCAAAAAAAAAAAAAAATGGTACGACACATTTAATGCACAAGGGAAAGTGCAAAGCGCATCGCAAACATATTCTTAACCTTATATATATATATTGATTGTAATTCAGATTTCGTTCAATTTGAATGTTTGTTTGATACTCAAATTGATTGAAATTTAAAACACAATCGATCTCTACATATTAACTTAAGAATATATTTATATAAAAATTTTTATGTTTAGATACTTCTCATATTTGTTTGGGGATCCGTTGTCATGATTGTCACACTATCTGGTTGTCAATGGATATCCTCCTTATAATAGATATCTTAAAAGGAAATGGAAAACTCATATTATTGCCATTATTTTTTAGAGGAGGGCTTTTTAACAATCATGATAATGGTTTGGTAAGAAGTTAAAAAAAAAAATAAAGAAATTACAAAATAGTAGGAGTTGGAACACTTTTATAAAGACTTTGTGGATCATATGAATTGAATATATTTTCAAATTTGAAATAATTTAATTATGTTTAATGATCCATCGAAGCCTGATAAAATTTGAACCATTAAAAATTGTATACACCGTGGATGAGATGAGGTATCAAACTATATTCAAATTACTTCAAGTAAATTCCCACAATTTACAAAAGCATTCAAATAAAAAGAACCAGCATGATCTTTATATATAAATTGACTTTTCCTTACATAGTGCATTTTATTCTCTTATCTTAGCCATTTACACTTAACAACAGAGAAATAAAATCAAACATGACTCCTTGAGCTATTAACATTGATAGATTTAGATCAGGTTCTCACTGCACGTCTGGCGGCAACGGCGGGAGATTACGAGGGAGGCGGACTGGCCATGACAGAGCAAAATACACCTTCTCTTCGCCATCTCCGCGATCGCCATTTCTACCTGCAAACTTGCTGATGGTTGAAGTAGTACTTGAAGGCACATTTTGAGCTTTTATTTGTGGAACAATATTGTTCACAACAACAAAGAGGATTGGTGTTAACATGAAAACTCCCTTCCACACAACTGTAGTGTGCATTTTGGTATATATGGTTTACCCTCATTATTAATGTACCATGTTGGTTCTCTTTTGTAGATAATGGACTGCTGAATGCTGGTCATCATGTCTTAAGATTATCAATATCTTATAGGTTGTGCTTAACTAAGGAAGCAAAAATATCTCATAGGCTTATGAGTTTATCTATTGGAATTTGGAAATATTTTACATTTGTAATCAGAACTAATCCAGGATTATAAATTTATAACGCATGTATGCACACAAAACTTGATTAATCTGATATGGTCTGAGTTACCATTTAAGAGATTCAAAGATAAAGTTTGCCATTTTTCTGAGTCCCAAGTTATAATTAAAGAACAGGTGATACAGCAAACTTCTGAAGTTAGATTTTTGTGAAATTTTGAGCTTATGGAATTTTCATAGAAATATAAACCATAAGACAACTTATAAATTAGAGGAAAGTCTAATTTTGATCCCTGAATTATTGCATTTGGTTCAAATTGGTTCATAAACTATTTTTTGGTTCAAATTGGTCCCTGAACTATTGAGTTTGGTTCAAATTGGTCCTTGAACTATTTTTTGGTTCAAATTGATCCTTGAACATATAAGCTTGGTTCATATAGCCCCTCCCAAATACTTTTATTTATACTAATTGACATCAAAATTAGTTTCTAAACTATATTAATTAGCATAAATGGAAGTAAAGTGGGGAGTAATATGAAACAAACCATATAGTTCAGGGACCAAATTGAACCAAAAAATAATTCAAGGGCCAATTTGAACTAAAATACAATAGTTTAGGGACCAATTTGAACCAAACACAATAGTTCAGGGACCAATTTGAACCAAAAAAATTTGTTAATGGACCAATTTGAACCAAATGTAATAATAGTTTAGCTGGGACCAAAATCGGACTTTTCTCTATAAATTAATGAATTACTCTTGTATGTGGCAGAGCTAAGAAAATCATATTAACAATATTAAGTATGAACTAACTCTGGATGATTTTTCGATTGAAATCTTAAAATTAACAGAAAAAAATTTTAATCCTACAAACATGCATAAATTTACAGAAAGTTACTATGTATAATCACTTGTGAATATGCATGACACCCTGCTATGGTAATTAACAAATGTTTTGGTACTAACATGTTTTCAGCCCGAAATCCTACTATCCTGTGACCTATGATGGAGTTTTTGTAGTAATCGATCCAAGCAACTGTGCTTTCAGAGATCTCCTATACTGGTAGTGAGCCTCGATCCTATTATAAACCGGTTCGAGATAATTGCCCCTATGAAAGTCAATAGCAGCAGTGCATTCACTATAGTTGTGCTGAAAAGGTCGCACACTGCAGCATCATCGTTTAATTGGTGGATGATGATACCTCGATGGGTAAGTAACGAAACATCATCTGGCATGCTAATCAAACTGGCTATAAATGTGATGTACGCACTAACATAGCATCCAAACTGGGGACAGGTTTGCTCAAATATTGCGATTAAGTTGCAGAAAAGCGTTTGTGTGTTTGGCTCGACAGTCAAACAAGGGAGCTCTATCATGCCACCACAGAATATAATATCAAGAAGGGAATGAGGATTTTTCAGCACAATAGATATATTCTTTTCTTAAATTCAAGACCCGCTCGATGGTATTCTGTTGCCCGTCGCCATGGATTTGCTTGCTGTTTGGATTGTTGTTGTCGATGGAATAATTTTGCCATATATTTACTATAGAGATTGCCCCCTAATTGAAGGAAACTACCGAAAGTTTGCGGTTTCGCTTCATTATAGCTCTCAATTGTCACCAAGTTTGGCATGAAGTACATATGACACAAGTGAAGCAAATGATAGAAGCTTTTTGGTCGGTTTGTCCGACAAATTGCTTCTGGGTAGCAGTGAAGAGCAACTTCGATGTACTCGATAACGTTTTCGATCAGTTTCGATCTTGCTGTGCTGCTTCCGACGCCTATGAGTTCATGTATCTTTGTTACAACAAAGAAAGGAATTTGATCCTTCTATTTTGCAAAGAAACCCAAGAGTGAAACATCCGTCGAGCAGCAACATCGTTAGATAATCGACCCTCCCCATATTGATCACATCCTAAAAAGTTCTTATTTTTTTTTAATTTCCAGCTGCTTCATCGCTTCCAGGAAATCTGATAAGCTCTTTTCGGGGTTCAAACTGAGAATGTAATCGAGATACTCGTACTTTGTTACTTGCATGCCATGTGCAGCTGGAATCCCGTGGTTGTATGGTCTGATAGAGAGCATCATTGGGTTATAGGCACTTCTGTGTTCGTCGCAAATGTGTGAGTTGATTTTGTAAATCAGAGGTTGAGTTTTCTCGAGCTGCTCTACTGTCGAAGAAGCAATCAATTGATGTATATCTATCACATGAGCACCAGCCATTTCTTCTTTCAGTACTAAATTACTAATGAAGAAAAGAAAAATAATGTTAATATCAATGTGTTTATTAACTCAGATTAGAACAATAAATTAATCAATTAACGCTCACATTGTTGTGCATTTCGGCAAAACCTCAAATATCACGAATAACCGTGTGCAAAGGAAAATTCACAGCAAATATATATGATGTTTTATATTGTATTCTTACTTTCCTGGAGTATAAGGTGTTTAGAAATTTGCGGAAGTTATGAAATTCTGCAGTGTGTACACTGCTAAATCACACAATGCACAGAATCTAATCTAACTGTAAGAACAAGAATCCAGGAATACCCAATTTATATGGGATCCTGTTTTACTGATCGATGCAGTGAAACAATCCAATTAAATCAAACTAAGATCACAAACATAGGAATACAAAATTGACATGCTGCTGTACAGAGATGGAATTCGGGAGCAAAAAGGAACACCAATTCATGATAATAAATAACATATCACAGCGATGCAGGGGCAAATTTGTACCTTTCTTCTTCTCTCATTTGGGAAAAATCAATTGAAACCTACTCTGCTATTTTTATATAACTAGCAATCATATGCATGCAGTGTCTCTCTTAATTGAGATAGAAGCAGTAACTCTGCACCCTTTTGGGGAAAAATGGTGCATGAATGGTGAATACAGGCTACAGCAAAACAAAACAGGTTGAATTCGGCTGGACCGTTCATTTCGATTTCTAACTTTCCATTGAATGGGAGTTCATTAAATGGTGTTTTTTTTTTTTTTTTTGAGGAAAATTAAATGGTGAATTCACAATGAATTCATCTAAGTGTTCTCTGAGGAGAGATATTGATATCCTGGATATTTTGTTGCAGTCCAAGTTATAAAACATGATGGGAGTTTAAGATAAAGAGATATATACTGAAATTTTTAATATCCTTGTTTCCAGTTAATATTAAATTGAATACCTCATTTTTAGTGTTCATGTGATAACTTTACTATTGGATTAGTATGATGAAATTATCTTTCTTTTCAGTACAGTTTTACCAGTTAAGGCATCCATTGATACCATGTCTCCCAGTTGCATTACATACGATTACATTTCTAAAAAATAAAGGAAGGTTTTCTCCGTACAACCTTCGTAATACATTTTTGTAAATTCAACTTGTCTGTTCTTTCATCTCTAGTGAAAACAAATATGAAAACGTGGTAAAAATCCTGTCTATTATGAAAAAATAATGTCCAACAGGTACGACTCAGCACTAGAGAGAAAGCAGCAGCAAGAGTTGCAGGGTTCCATACCGAATGAACAAAACATGATAATCTAACCCTTGGCTCATCACAAGTGTACACTCTTCTAGTATGCAGTCCTGTGGATAGTGTGGGCACATTGCTTATTGAAACAACATGTCTTGTCTCTCGTCATAATAAATTCTGTCATTTGTTATCAGGTACGACCCGTTACACCCATACCGGCTGGTTTAGATCTTTTGGTGGGTTAATGGTGTAGCATTGTCTAAAATCTTGGTTGAAACTTCAACAGGTAAGTTGGTGGAGGTTGAGCCAGACGTTGGAGAAGAATGCCTGAAATGTTTGTAAAGAAATAAGTAGTGAAATGAAATGTCTCTTATTAAGCACCGTAATTTTTGAGAAAATAATATGTTTGTAATTTTACTACGCCGGTAATTAATTCAGTGTGGTTTATTTTCTTGTATTTTCTTATTTTTTATACTTGAAAATATAATGAAAAACAAAAGGTAACTTTTTATATCTGCGGTGAGGGAAAAAAAAAAAGAGAAAAAGACCTACAAATTTTTGTAATTGATTTTCTATAATATATATTTGTCAATGAGCGGGAGATGTCTTGATGTCATTTTTTTTCTGATTGAATTAAGAGACATATTGTCATCTCATGTTGTGACTTGACAGTTTTAATTAAGCTCTAAGCTGAGCCATTAATTTGCAAACAATCCAGACTAAGTTTCATATGTTGAACCAAGTCAATTCCAATTTCGAAATGCTGCACATAAGTTTCATATAATAAATACATCAAGAATAACATATCATGTAATACATCAACCACCAAAAACCAGAAAGGAATTATATCAGAGTTTCAACTACTGTACAATATATATAATACCAAAAGAGTATATTTGATATTTCTGACCTGAAAGCTTGAAGCTTCTTTGTTGTTCTGTTTACAGAGCAGATGCATAACAGGCGACACATCATTCTGACATGTTATTATTATCTTGTGTGGTTTCCTCCAATAACTCAAATATGCTAAATTCATTGGAATACATATTAGTACTATATGAGAATATATGAAGTATACATTTACAAGTTATCTATGGAGCAACTTATTATGAAAAATGCCATCGTTTTCTCCAGGTAGATGAACTTATATATGTTTTTTATAAGTCATATCATGCCATCGGAACACTTCAACTACCAAAAGAAACTGTTAATTATTAAGAGAAACTCAAAGAATCCATGACTATGCTAATTAATCTGTTATATTAATTTATCTCATGCATGCATGTCTATATATGCGTAGGAATATTACCAAAACTATATATGATTTTTTCAGCAGCATTAATTAGGTGCGTCACATTTAATGTACAAATTATAAGGAAGAATACAGAACATGGGCCCAAAATAAAAAGTTTCAATGAAATTGATGGAGGTGGAATATTCCACTTTCTTCAAAAAAAAAAAAAATACAGAACACATTGGGAGAAGAGTATATTTTTGTTCTTATTATTATCAATTAATTAATTACTCCATCTGAAATCGTATGTTAAAGTCACTAAGAAGTATGAAACATACCAAAAAAAAAAAAAACAAAGAAAGAAAAACTTTATATCATATCATGTCCTGGGCACTTTTACGAATGAGGAGGGATTCATTGAGACAACGGCTATATTGACAATATTGACAATGAGGTTTTTTCAAAAAATTCATAAAAATCTTAGAAATGAAAAATGTTTTATAGATACATTATTTAACTTTCAAGTTTTAATCAATTTGAAAATCATTCTTTCTTTCAAATCAATATTCGTTACTTCGTTAATGGTAATTAAAGCAGCAAATACAAAAATATTTGAAATCATCACTTCCACATATATATATACATCAACTTATCAGAACTTGACTAAGGCATGATTTATAATAACATAAAGAGTAGCCCCCATATTGAGCTGTTGTTAAAAAGTGAAGAAAAATTGAAATGTTTTATGTGAGAGCTCGAGGGCTACAATTGTAACATGCATGCTGAGCAAGTCTAAGCTCATAATAGACTCGTTAACAGTTAAGTAAGCCCATTAACAATTCTGATTTCTAGCAGGTATCCTATTCAACATGACATATCCAAGTGATGAGAAAATACAGTAACAACCTGATCCTTTCTTCATAATAATTGGTCTTGTGATGCAAATAGTATAACCCTATCTCAAATAGCTGCAAGCTGTGTGACCTCTAACATGCATGATGAGTAAGGATGCCTGAAATATTTTGCAAACAAACAGATTATGAAGAAGTTCTTACTCAACAAATGTTACTCTTGGTTTTACATTAAAAAGGAAATGTCCTTCAAGAATTATAACAAGTGTTTTATATTGAGGAGGATCCTTTAATCGACCTTTATTATTTTAACAATATTGTCAACTGAAATTTAAATAAATAAAAAAAAATCATCTTAAAATAAAAAAAAAACAATTATAGCTATATTATCATCGTAACATATATATATAGGTTGAGAATCTTTTAAAATTGAAGCGATTTGTGTACTGTTTAATTGCTCATCCCAAATTTATACATTTGTTAATGGTTCAAATTTTATCATTCTTTTTGTTGAGTATGGAGGCACTAGCTATAACAATATTTTCTATTATATCTCAAAATATTGTTACAACTACTACTTAAATACTAAACCTCCATATACCCCTAGCTTCTTACTACAACCTAACCTCCAAACTACTATACTAACTCTTGGCAAATGGTACTTGATCTTGCTTGATTGCTTCATCCAACTCCACACCCCTATTTATACTAGTTCTATGGAGAATTCTAGAACCTAGATATTTTTCCATAGATATTTTTATAGATAATTCTAGACCTAAGATATTTTTCTTATATCCATAATGTTCTAGATTATTCCTAAGAAATATCTAAACACCACATTACTCTAGATAATTCTTGATCTTGAGCTTGATGGGCTTGGGCCTCAGCGTTGATTCTCAACACTCCCCCTCAACGCTGACTTTGTACTATTCCGATTTTGGTACTCCGCGTCCATCCGGATCATCATACTTGCAACCTCGCCTTTGTGCTCGTTGAGCTTGGCACTCCTCAGTTATTTGCGATCGAACTTCCCGATGGACTTCTTGAACCCGCTTTACTAGTGGTCCCGGCACTAGTCTTCGTCGAGGTCCGACTTCTCGACGGATCACCGGACGGGCTGTAACTCCTTGCACCAACTCACGTCCTTCAGCTATAGTGACACTTCTATATGTCATCCTGACAGCATCACCCTCCTTGGTGATGACTTCCACCTTGGCGCTCTCTTGTGGCTTCTCTTCATCAGCCACGATGCAGCTTATAATTTCGGCCTCTTTTACGACTTTGGTCTCCTCATCGACCAATTCTTTAATTGGTTCTTTAAAAAACAATGACTCAAAGTCAGTTCTATTTTCATACTTACTTACCTCTTTGACATCTTTGATGTCTTCCATGAACGATGACTCGGAACTGATCTCTTCCTCCTCGAGATCACTGGCCTCCTCGACATCTATGCCATTGATGAAGGACCGCGATTCGACGTCTTCTTCCTCAAGCTCATCAACTTCTACAATGTCTCGTATATTGTCGATGGGCCAAGCCTCGATGTCGATCTCTTCTTCATCTTCTATGGCATCTTCTTCATCTTTGATCGGCCACGACTCCATGTCGAACTCCTCTTCCTCTGGCTCATCAACCTCAGCAACCTCTATGCCAACTACCGACTGTATTCCAACAGTCGCCACCCGCGTCCCAATCTTCTTCATATGGGACCTCCTCCGGCACCATCTCCACTGTGGTCACCGCGAGGCTTTCTTCATCTTCCATGATTGCAGCAGTGAGTGCTACTTCTGCATCCCACTCTTCTTCACAACCACTGCTCTCATGGACAATGTCTTGGCTTCTTGAGGTCGCCACATTACCATGGCCTTTCTTCTTCTTCCGCCAGCAATCTCGTGCATAATGCCCTCTTTTGCCACAATTATAACATCGATCGTCATCGTCTTCATCGTCATTGGACGAGTCTCGAGCTCCCCCTGAAGAATTAGTCTTCTCTTTAGGCCTTCGTTGCTGGCTAGACCTTCCTTCGGGTCTACCTCTTGACTTTCGGTCAGGTCGACCCGTCTTTCGGTTGCTGAACAAGGCCTCTTCTTCTTGCTTCAACGAGACTCCGGCCATTTGCTTCACTAGAGCCTCCTGGTTTGCGAGCATATTCTCCAGCTCCAATAGTGTTGGCTGCGTTGGCCAACCTTGGACGGCTGCTATGAACCCGCTGTACTCGGGTCTTAGCCCATTGATGAGAATCCTTCTCATCCTTTGCTCGCTGATCTTTTCTTCAGGGTCTATTTGAGCAATCTCACTACAAAGAGATTTTACTTTTGTAAAGTAATGGTTAATCATCATCTTACCTTGTGAGATTGTCATGAGTTCCTTCTCAAGTAGTTGGAGGCGCGCGTCGTTCTTCTTTGAGAAGAGTGTTGCTAGGGTATCCCAGGCTACCTTCGGCGTGGGCGCTTCTCTGATGTACTCCAGTAGCTCGTCTTCAACGGCTGTCCTGAGTACAAACATTGCCTTCCCAGCCTTGATTCGCCATTTCCGCAGAGTTTCGGCTTGCTTCTCCACGGACAGAGTTTCGGCTGGCTTCTCTGAAGCCTTCTTCTTTTTCGTTTTGGGGTCAGCAACCTGTTCCGATACCGTCTCTTCTACGGTATCAACTTTCGGCGGGGTCGTCTCAGACCCGCCTACTACCTCCCATAGGTCCTGCCCTTGGAGGTAGGACTCTATGCATGCCTTCCAATATATATAATTACTAGAATTCAATTTCTTCATTCCACCAATCGTACCTGAGAAATCCATGGCTTCAACTAGGACGCCCGACGTCTAGTAAGCCTTCTTGAAGATTTCTCCTCCACCGCACTTCGCAGTCCCGGACTGTCGTCAAGCTGCGGCTCCTTCGACAACTTGTCGATACCACTATATTGACTGGCGGAACACCGGCAGAATTCCGGCTCTATGCTTGACCCCTACCACCGACTCTGAACAAGCTCCGACAACTCCGGCTCTGATACCAGATTGTTGAGTATGGAGGCACTAGCTATAACAATATTTTCTATTATATCTCAAAATATTGTTACAACTACTACTTAAATACTAAACCTCCATATACCCCTAGCTTCTTACTACAACCTAACCTCCAAACTACTATACTAACTCTTGGCAAATGGTACTTGATCTTGCTTGATTGCTTCATCCAACTCCACACCCCTATTTATACTAGTTCTATGGAGAATTCTAGAACCTAGATATTTTTCCATAGATATTTTTATAGATAATTCTAGACCTAAGATATTTTTCTTATATCCATAATGTTCTAGATTATTCCTAAGAAATATCTAAACACCACATTACTCTAGATAATTCTTGATCTTGAGCTTGATGGGCTTGGGCCTCAGCGTTGATTCTCAACACTTTTATTGACTATCAAAAATATTTAAGACAAATTATGCTCCTACTTAAACCTTTGGCTCCCGTTTGATTGATTTTCATAGTGCGTGTGATGTCCTTTTTCTAATTAAATAATGAGGCTTAATTTCTTAAGTAATTAAAGAGGAATATTAATTAAGTGCCATCTCATGTTGTGCTTGACCGTTTTAGCTAAAATGATTCCCAAACAATTCATAATTTAATCATCTATAGTTAATCAAGCTTCAATTCCAATATATATATATTCTCCATTTATTTAGATCAAAACATTCATGTTTATTACCATCCAACAGATACTCGTATCAAAAAAAAAAAAAAAAAAAACAATCCTTTTAACCCGTGACGCATAGCAGAGTTCTAATATCTGCCAAATATTTGGGGGCATATTTCTGACCTGGAAACTTCTATCCTCCGTGCTTGATTCTATTAACGTTTGTGGTTTTCTCCAATAACTCAAAGATCCTAAACTTTATTAATGGAATACATTAATTTAAGCGATTGAGAATACATCAAATTATCAATGTATAAACCATTCTATTTTTGGAAACGTCATTGTTCTGTTTCCAGGTAAATGAACTTATATTTCAAAAAGTCACACCATCTGAACACTCCAACTACCAACAGAAACTTGTTAGGAGAAACTCAAATAATCCATGACTAATTTATTTACATCATTTCTATGCGCAAAATCACAAACAAGATAGATATGAATTTTCCAAGTAGCTAGGGGCACACATAAAGCACAAAAAAGGAACGCAAAATTGCGAGGTGTAATTCATATTCTTAATCAAGCTAGGTTTTGCTTCATCCGTATATAAGCATAAAATCACTAGAAACATATATACAAAAAGAAAACTTAGTATAATGTCATCATAAAAAATCACTAGAACGTACAAAAGGAAAACTTAGTATAATGTCATGTACGTGCACTTCATATTTCATGTATTTAGTTATGAGAAATTTCTTGTGTCCATCCGATGGACATCCATCATAGACACAAAGTGTCACATGGTAGGTCCCACTTGTTACACTCTGTGTCTGTGATGGACATCCATCCAATGGACAGTAGGTGTTACTCGTTATGAGAAATAGGAGCGACACTTTTAATGCATAACGCTCACAGTGCAACTTAAACCCGTTTTTTAAGTTTTTCCATGTTGCATTATAAAGAAATACAATCTATATTACAGCACACAAACCACGAACTACACTAGTTTATTCAAAAATAAACATTCGAGTATATTTCCAAAAGTGTCCTAAATGCAGTAACTTTTTTGTTATAAGCCGTCAGCTGGTACAAAAAAAAAAAAGAAAAGAAAAGAAAAGGCACATGAGTACGTAAGAGACTAATTATGGTAACAGCCTAATTAAAATCGCCTAATCCACTAGATACTACTACTAGGAATCAAAACCAGCATAGAACCAGCCTTTGATCTAGTGGTTAAGGGCAACACTCTTCGTGTAGGAGCTCGCAGGTTCGAAATCCGGATGGGAGGTCTTTTATAGACATTTAAATTTGAGTGACTTGACTCTCATCTCTATCTCAAAAAAAAAAAAAAAAAAAAAAAAAAAAAAAGCATAAAGAAAACATAGTCATCAGCATTTATTACATATATATCCATCGTCTTACATATATATATATATATAATTCCAGTATTTTGTTTTACAAACTTGCCGCTAGGCTTTTTACTGGTACCAATACCATTGTTCATCCTCGTACCACATTGCAATTCAGAAAGTAAAGGACAAATTAATACAATCTTCTTAATACATTTTTAGTAAAAGTGTGTCTCGCTCTCTTCTACTATATATATATATCCAACCCCATGAAAACATTCATGGCGTAAATGGAACCACATTTCACCATGTACAAAGAAGAGGGTCCAATCAGACACACACACACACACACATATATATAGATAAGATAACGAGCAACAATTAAGGAGCTCCATACCGAGCGAGGCATACATGACAAGTGCACATCTGGTTTACCACCACACGTATAGACTCTTCTGGTACACATGCAGTGTTGTGGAGAGCGTGGGCACGCAACATTGCTTGTCCAAAGTACATGTCTTGCCTTGTGTCGTTCTTAATCCCTACCAAGTCTCACCTGTTACGCCCGTCAAGGCTTCTTTTGATCTATTGGTGTGTAAATAGTACTGTAGCACTGTTTGAAATTCTGGTTGTCGGTTTAACCAGATGCTGCGGAGCTCTCAGTTCCAATGCCGGTGAAAAATGCCTGAAATGTCATGTAAGGAAACAAATGATTATTATCTTTTACTCAGCAATTTAAATTTTGAAAAATAACTCAAAGTCTTGTATATATAAAATCATCAACAGTAGCATATCATATCATATAATAGTTCATCCTCACCGGTTTTGTTTTGAAACTAAAAGATTAATTGAGTATCACAATAACCCCGGCGTAGTGAGTTTTTAAATTACTCTTAATTAGATTTAATTCAAAAATTGCAAGTAAGAATACACCAGTAGTAACCTAAAACTATTATGTTATTATATCCATTAAAACTTTCTAGTTCATGTCATCCCATGGATATCCACATCCAAATATTAACCACAAAGGAATATTACAATTTCAGCTACTGTTCAATACTGATTAATAAGCATATTTCAGACCTAACAGCTTAAAGCTTCCTTGTTGATCTGTATATGGAGCAAATGCATAAAAATGCTCGCATCCATCCTCGTCGTTTCTATTAACGTTTATAGTTTCCTCCAATAACTCAAAGATGCTAATTTTCATTGAAATACATGTAATAACAATTGAGAATACATTTTAAGTTGTCAATGGATCATCCTATTATGAAAATGCCATTGTGTTTAATCCTGCAGGTACATATATTTATATTTCAAAAGTCATGCCATCGGGGTCACATTCCAACTACCAACAGAAACAGTTAAGAGAAACTCAAGAACTCCATGACCATGCTCATCTTTTTAATTA
This sequence comes from Cyperus esculentus, assembly GCA_030179965.1. Taxonomy (NCBI): domain Eukaryota; kingdom Viridiplantae; phylum Streptophyta; class Magnoliopsida; order Poales; family Cyperaceae; genus Cyperus; species Cyperus esculentus. The sequence goes on from JASGLE010000001.1 coordinate 5,628,119, forward strand.
GTTACATCTCATATCTATGCACAAAGCCACAAAAAAATTCTGTATAATTTTTTTGATGCAGCGTTAATTAAATTGGTACAGCATTCAATGAAACAAGGAAGAATGCAAAACACATTGCAATGTGTATATTCAATTATTTATATATTATTTTTTGGCTAATTCTACTGCAGATCAGATGAAATATGGGTCATTTATTTTTCATGATCGGATGATCACAATATGTCTTTTAGATACAATTAAAAGGAAATGTTTGATAATAACCGCTCGATTCAAAATGAAAGTTGCTTAGCTGATTCATAGAAGAACAAATCTTTTTTTTTTTTATCAATATATTTTAGCTTCATAGGTAATAAAAATCACTAAAACATCCAAAAATAAAAAAACCTTTATATACTGTCTTTATGTGTCCACTTCATATATTTACCCGATCATACCAAATTAGAACTCACAATGTAATTATTAAAGATTTTCCAAGCTCAATATAATTAAAAACATACAATCTAAACACAATTATGTGATCTTCTGCATTTTTATCAATTTATAAAGAAAAAAAAATTTGACGCAACAATTTTAAGCACAAAGTTCTACAAAAACAATTTAAATGCACGTTTAATTTTTTTTTTTTTTTTTATCAATTCAATCTTCGTTCATAACCATAAATCCAGCAAAAGTTACAATTAGCTAAAAAATTTGCTCATAGGCTTTCCAATTTCCATTCATGCCAATACTATCACTTTTTTTACATATTATCATTTTCAATAAAAAAAGGAAAATAACTACTTTATCATTTTACTAAAAAAACTTGTTTCTTCATTTTAAAACTCTCCGGTCCATAGACAAACAACCAGCTACCATAAATACATTTCCTGTCCTCCATCTACGAAGAAAAGAGTCCAATCAAACAAGAGCTCCTGGGGGAGGTCCATTAATGCTCGGGATGCCTTCGGCCGGAGTCTACATTTGATTCGATAAGACGTCCATGCGGTACAGGTTTAATGATGACGAAAAGAGCTGACGGGGGAGGTCGGAGTTCGCTGCCATTTCCGGCGTGTCTTGATACTCCAACGTGTCATTACATTGTGGATGAAAAAGGTCAACTATGGATACTTGGATGCGTTGAGCCTGTGGACACAAGACATTTCCGTTGTTAAAACAACATCATTACATCAACATGTCTAGTCTCTTATTGTTATTAACTCATTTTATTGATACCGGTATTTACCTGACATGCCCATGGAGGCTTCTTTAGATCTTCTGGCGTGTATATAGTATATCTCTACCTGAAATAATGGTTAACAATTTAACTCCGAGCTGTTTGTTTATCCTCACGGAGGTATCCTTTGGTTCTCTGAAATATAAGTAAAGAAACAAATAAAAGAAACCTCTTACTAATTAACTCAACAATATAATCTTTGAGAAAACAATAAGATTGTACTTTTACAAAGGCCCTATTTGCTATGCGATTGATTTTCTATAATACATATTTGTCAATGATGAACTAGATGTGTGTTGATGTCATTCTTTTTCTAAATGAATTAAGAGACATATTCTCATCTCATGCCGTGATTTTATATTTAGTTCATCAAGTAAGCAGAAATTAAATGCACCAGTAGAAAGCAAAACTATTCTTTTTTATTTTTTGAGAAAAAAAGCAAAACTATTCTAATTATTACATTTAACATTACATCAAAACGTCCAAATTATATACCTAGATATATACTCATATCTAAAGATTAACCACAAAGGAATATCAGTGACTGTCCAGTACTAAAGAGCATATATTTTTCTAACCTGAAAGCTCGAACTTTCTTTGTTGCTCCGTTTCCAAATCAAACACATAAGAACGAGTGCATCAGTCTTACAGGTTTTTATTAACATCTATGGTTTCCTCCGATGACTCAAAGATACTAACTTTCATTAGAATACATGTAAGCAATTGAGAATACATTTACAGGTTATCAAATGACCATTCTATTATGAAAATGTCATTGTTTTGTTACCAGGTATATGAACTTATATTTCAGAATTAGTCATGCCATCCGGACACTCCAACTACCAACAGAAACAATTAAGAAACTCAAGGAATCCATGACCATGCTCATCTTTTTAATCGATTCATTCATATATACTTCATTTGTATGCGTCATTTGTATTCATTCATACTTCATTTGTCTTCTTTATGTTCACAAATATTTGAACTTTAATTTAACTTCATATTAGACATTTCAATTTGGTTTTATAATGAAACATTCAATTTAATTATTGTATATATATATATATATGCTAGAATTTCGAGCCAATTACAGGAATCGAGAAAAAAAAAAGAAAATATGAGAATTGGAAGGCAATACTTCTAGAGGAAACAACTTTAACCAGAACATAATTTGGATGATATAATTAGCCCCAAACAACTCAATTTACTGCAAGGTGATTGCATAATAAATCTTCTCACCGGCACTAATTAATTCAGTGGCCCATTATCTCAAAATTTTAACCAAAAAAAAAAAAAAGTAAAACTTGTCACCAGCCATGCAACAAATTAAATATGTTTTTCTAAACTGTATTTTCGGTTAATTTAATTAGCAATGTAGAATTAATGTTAGCAATGTAGAATTAATGTTCATCAAAAGAAGAGAAGATTAGTTGGACTACCTCTAGACAGCCATGGTGAAACACAAGGAGAGACCAATTGGAAATTTGGGGTCCTCCGGCGCCGCCAAGAAGACAAAGAAAGCTCAGCCCGGCCTGCCCTCAACCCATCAAAGCCCGCAAATGACGTTGCATCTGCTCTTACATTGGCACCTCGCTTCCATACACCGCATGTTGTCCGACGGTGCTGCCCGGGACAAGATTGGCACAATCAGGGACAAGAACGGGTAGTTTTGTCATATGAGGACTACTTCAAGGAAGAAAATTGTCATCGCAACTCGCAAGTGTACCTATGCCTCTCTGGGCATTGTGAATTTTGATACCCTGAATATTCTGTCAGCTGCTTGCAGAGTTGCAGTCCAAGTTTAACCGAGGGATATGTTGACAATGATTATCTTAGTTTTTCAAAAAAAAAAAAAATATATATATATATATATATATATATTTGAAAGTCTTAAAATAAACAAAAGTGTATAAATATATTATTTGACTTATGTATCAATAGTATATCTCGAATTTTAATAAATTTGGATATCATTTGATAACTTATTAAAATTTTACATATTTTTCAACGATTGCGTATTAGTAATATTTGATGAACTACTAAATAACACTTAAATTACATGTATTGAGAACATAATCAATCCATAAAGTTTAGAATACAAGTATAAATTGTTTTTTTTCAATTTTTAGGATATTTTAAATATTTTTAACTTTTTTTTTCAAAACTCCAGTGTTAAGGTTCTCAAGAAAACAATTGTCAACGGATCCCTCCTCTTTAGTAATAAGTGATGAAAGCTTAAAGTTGAGACGATATATTGAAAATATCTCAGTCTCCTTTCCATTATAAATTAATTCATAAGACATTAAATTGTTTATGTATTTAATATGCAATATATTAACTATTAGATACTATCATTAAATTAGTTTTCAGAATCAACTTTTGCAGTTATGGTTATTTCTTTTTCATAATTGCATTTTTTTTTTATAAAAAAAAGTTGCCTATAGGCTTTACAATTTGTATTCATGCTAATATTATCACTTAATATATAATTACTTCTCGAAAAAAAGGAAACATAGAACTACTTAATCATTTTACAAAAAAATTGTGTATCTTCTCTTCAATTCTCTAGTCTATAGAATAACAATTAGCTAACGTAAGTAGATTGTGTTCTCCATCTACGAAGAAAAGAGTCCAATCGAACATGTGCCATCAGCAGAGGACAAGTGCGAGCAAGAGTTTCAGAGTTCCATACCAAACGAGCAGAGCATGATAGCTAGTCACATATCCAGTTTCACACAAGTGTACATTCGACTCCCACAATGTGTTCTAGAGTGTGCGTATACTGTTTGTTCAAACAACATGACTTGTCTCTTATTGTTATTAACCCATTTTACTGGTACTAGTTTTTACCCGATAGGCCCATGGAGTCTTCTTAAGATCTTTTGGTGTGTATATCTCTATCTGAAATAATGATTCTCAATTTAACTCCGAGCTGTTTATTTGTCCTCACGGAGGTATCTTTTGGTTCCCTGAAATATAAGTAAAGAAACAAATAAAAACCCTCTTACTCAATAATATATATTTTTTTTTGAGAAAACAGTAAGATTGTACTTTTACAACGCCTCTATTTGTAGTGTATGTATTTGATTTTCTATAATTCATGTTTGTCAAATGAACCAGAGGTGCGTTGATGTCATTTTATTCTAATTGAATTAAGAGATTAATATTACATCAAAACGTCCAAATTATATCTCTAGGTACTCTCATATTAAAAGATTAACCACATAGGAATATCAGTGTTTCAACTGTTCAATACTAAAGAGCATATATATTTCTTACCTGAAAGCTCGAACTTTTTTTGTTGCTTTGTTTACGGAGCAAATGCATAAAAACCACTGCAACAGTTGTGCTTGTTTTTATTTAATTTTGTGGTTTCCTCCAATAACTCAAAGATACTAACTTTCGTTGGAATACATGGAAGCAATTGAGAATACATTTACAAGTTATCAATGGATCATTCTATTATGAAAATGTCATTGTGTTGTTTCCAGGTAGATAATTTTATATTTCAGAATTCATGCCATCCGGATACTCCAACTACCAACAGAAACAGTTAAGAAACTCAAGCAATCCATGACCGTGATCATCTTTTTAATCAATTCATATATACTTCATTTGTATGTTGGTAGTTGGAGGGGGAGAAATGGTGGCTCCTCAACGAATAGGAGTTGAGAGCCGTTGGATCATGTCATCCAATGGTCTGTATAAGTTTGCACTCCCTCAATTTATTTTGCTAATGGAGAGATGGTCAAGTCTACTTTTTAAAACTATTTTCATATATGACCATATGATCAATGAAGTTTACATGGACCCCATGGACTAAAAATATTTTCACATATAGTCTTGACTGAGCATGTGCGCCCCACAAATTTTATTATCTTATTAGGGGTGCACATGTAAAGTGCGCCCCAAATAAAGTTCAAAAAATTTTTATTTTAATTTTCTAAGCAATAATTACTGTAGATCTTTTCACGAGCTTTCCGGAATGTAGTTATACATTTTCTGGAGACTTTCCTGTCAAAAGTTATGTTTCTTTAAAGAACTAACTTTTTTTATATGTTTGTTCGAGCCTTTGAAATTGTCTATTCTTATGATCCCAAAACTCTTCAATGGTGGTCATATATGAAAAATAAATTTATTATATATTAAATTTTAAGTACGTAATATAATATAATCTCATGGTATAGTTGTGGAGTTAAGAACTAGGTCTAGACATTATTTGAGGTGATTGGAATTCTTTTTTTTTTTTTAATTTCCGTCTCTCGGTTTCTAGATGTTGATCTTAGTGATGAAATGGTTGAGATATAGCTTATATTATTTAGTCTTTTTATTACTGATTTTCTATAAGCCATCTGTCGTAAAAATTAAAAATAAAATGATTAGTACATTACAACATTTAAACCTAAATTGTACTCATTCATTTTTGCTTATTATTTTCTTAAGAATTTTGTTGTTTAAGTTGATCAACAGTTTTATTTACAAGAGAGAATAAATTAAAAATAGCATAACTCCGCCGCAAAGCGCGGGAGTTTACCCTAATATATAAATTTTTGGAGCAGGGATAAATTGGTAGTGCGTATTTAATGCACAAAGAGAATACAGCACACATTGCAAGGTGTATATTTAATTACATTATTACATAATTTTGGTTTCATCTATAATCGTGAAATCACTAAAATATACATAAAAGAAACTTTATATAATGTCTTCTGCTGCACATTCATGAATTTGCCCAATCCTATCAAATAGGAACGACATGCTTAATGCACAAAACTCACAATGAAAAATAAACCAATTTTTAAAGATTTTTGATGCTTCGTTATAAAGAAAAACAATCTCTAAACACAATTATGCGATCTTCTGCATTTTTATGAATTTATCAGTTCAATCCTCCATATATTTGACTTCTATTATATGAAACTATCTTCACAAGTTCATCGGAACTTCAAGGTACATGAACTTGTAGCCTCCATTTCATGTTTTACATGTGTTGTTAATGAAGTGGAAAAATGATATATTTTATGTGACAGCACGAGGGCTGCAACGAATTGACTAATTAAGTTAACAAAATCAAGTCAGCCCATAATGCCAATTAACTATTCTGATTTCAAGCGGGTACCATTGACTCACAATCTCTCGTTAATTTGAAGTCAAATCAGTAAGCTTATTAGTTATTAGCAACTCGATTACTAATTAATTATCACTGAAATTTACAGGGAAATAAATAAAACCAACAAATCAACGATGTATTATGCAAATCCAAACCACAATTTACATGTCAAAATGTAAAGTATATACTACACAAAATCCATAATAGAGGACTATAAATGGCAAATGTCAATCCCATTACAAGCAAATTCTCAAATGTTCCGCAGCAGAGCTCACCTTGTTTTGGAAAGGTCAGTACCATACTACTAAAACCTATCCACATTCCAGCCCAAAATTACGGCCCAATAACAAAGTAAGCAGGTTCCCCAGTGTCATCAAATATATCGTATTAACTATCAGATCATGTGGTTTCTTCTATTACACATAAACCATGACACTAGTTTGTTCATAAAGAAACATGGTCAACATGACACACTTGATACGAAGATACACTGACAACCTGATTATATTCACCCAAAAAGAGTTTAGTGCAAGTTAAAAAAAAAAAATGAATTCTAATTTAATTACCTCATTTTGTGAAGTCTGCGTTTTTGCCACAATCACCAACAATATACTAGGCAAGAGATTGACTCTAGTCTAATCTATTTAACCATTTACATTACAAGTAGAAGAATACCACAAAAGCATAGAAAATACAAGACTTCTAGGATGGCCATAGAAGTTGAAAGCAAAAGTAAAACCCTACTCTGCCACTGAGAAAAAATTTCCACGAAACTAACCCCTCAGGCCAGCCGGAGCCCTATATCTATCAAATTTCGGATCAACCAAATTTCCCCGCAACTACAAAATAATTAAGAAAGAAAGTTCTAACCAATTTACAAATATTCACCACCCCCAATTTTTTACCGCCAAATTTAATTTACCATTCATGCCTCTTTCCCGTTCAAAACTTGATATTAAGTTGCAAGAATCCTGAAAGCTAAAGTTGCAAGGCTAAATCTGGCTGCTGGGCCTCCAAATTAATTCCTGATGACTGACCTGGCGGTGAACCCGGTGAGCTGAACCCGATATTGAGATCCGGTCTAAGTGTCTGTGGTTCTTTCATTTGCAAATGTGGATTATGCGGCATTAAACCTTGCCATGGCAGCTGGCTTTGAAACCTTGTCAAATCCCTTTGCACAGGAAAAATCACCAAACCAGGGTTGTTATTGCAATTTTGCCCTTGTGAAGGCTGACTGGCACTGCTCACTGTGCTGCTAACCCTCGGGCTTGTATTAACCACCCTCCATACAGGAGCATTATGAGGAACATTGTTAGATGTTGGCCTCACTTGAGCACCCAGAAAAGCTGGTACAGATCCTGGAACCGATGCTGATACAGTATTCACAGAAGGTTTTGTCTCATATGGGGGACCGCCAAAGGAGATCCAGGAGTTTTGTCGAGAAATTGTAGGACCCACGGCTTTGGGGCTTTCAACTTCTTTCTTCACTGATTGTACTGGGGGACGAAGGCCTTTAGCAGAGGTAACACCTCTATGCAGGTTTCCAGGTTGGTTTGCCGGAGTACCTAGTGACACATTTGACCTTTGAATATTGTTGTTATTACTAACATTTGAAGCATTGACCATTGACTGGTTTGCTGCTTGGTGCTTTGTGATGAACCCCATTGAATTCGCTTGCACAGAATTACGATTCTGCCCCATACCAGGAGTATTCATTTGCCTTGGTGTGCTCACTTCCGGTGGCTTTAAGAATGGCTGGGGCACCTCAATGGTGCTTCGTGAAGCAGCATGGCTCTTTCTAACTTGAGAATTCCCAACAGTTGAAGGACCCGCTCTGTTACTTCTTTGTTGTACCTCTCTGACGTTATTGTTATTATTATTACCTACAGGCTCAAAGGCTGCAGCACCAAAGATCCTATTATTCCGATCAGTAGCTCTAGGTGTGCTAGGTGTAGCCAAATGTGTACCTACAGAGGTATTATTGATGGATTGTGATGGTCTAGGCTGTTCAACTTGTTGAGCAGAAAAGATGATTGGCGGTATCTGGGGCTCAAATTCACCAACCCAGCCACGACCAAACTTGGTACCAGCAGGTAAAGACCTTTCGATCCTACTAGAAGCGATTTTCCATGCAGTGGGGCCAAGAAATGCTGCAAAGCGGGCCAAACTCCTTGCATAGAAGTATTCATTTTCCAGACCAATCTGATAAACCAAGCATAGATTTGGCAGAAATTAGTAACAGCAGAAATTACTTGCTTATGCTATAAATGTAAATTGTCAACCAGGCATAATCTACTATAGTTTAAAAGTTTCAGAATTATCAGCAGTGTGAATAAGATATACATATCAAATGTATTGAAGAATAGAATCAAGTGCACTATGTAAGCACCCAATTTAGTCCACTATGAAAGGTTGGGAAGCTAATTAATTTTTTTAACCATTATTCTTAATGAATAACTTAATTGTGCTGCTGAAAATAAACATACAGAGAGAAGTTGCTTGGGGTCATCAGCAAAGATATCAAATATAGGATCAGATTCTAAGGAGTGTTGTTCTTCACAAATGCCATAAGTTTTGCGTCTATTCATGTCAACGGGCTTCTTTATCTCATCAGGTCCACGTCTATTCTCATCTACGACTGGTGTATCCACTGGCCTTGAAGGAGACTCCCTTGCTGAAATAAGCAGGAAGATCACATGTAAGCATATGCAAAAGTCGAACAGGAATCACCTCACATGGTTGTTTACCTCCTGTTGTATGTTTTGACAACTATGGTTAATTCACATTAGTTGGCAATCTTTTCTTAATCGGGGCATCATATTGTCAATTTGAGCATTGATCAAAAAGACCGTTTTAGATTTTTAAATGATTTAATTAAAAAAAAAAATGCTGACAAAAGATAAATATCAAAAATATAATTTGATGCCAAAAATAATAATAAGAAGATCAAACCTGACAGCTCACCAGCCTTATCAGATTGGCTCTCGCCCAGTGAGCAGCTATTGTTATCCACAAAGCCATTAACAACCACATTCAGCTCAACACTCCTCTCCTTCATATAATTATTATTATTAATCTTAAAATCTTCATGCTCATGGTCATGACCATGAGCATAATTATCCTTATCAATTCCATCATCGTTGGTCTCATGACCATGAGCATAATTATCCTTATCAATTCCATCATCGTTGGTCTCAAGACCATGAGCATAATTATCCTTATCAATTCTATCATTGTTGGTCTCAACGCGCGAAGCACTCAGCGATGTTCCAGCCTCCTCAGCAGAGGCATGGGTCCCAGCTGATGATATATCAGAGCTGATTGGCTCCTGAGAGAACCGACTAAATGACCTCTTATTATTAGAATTACTGATAGACGGCTTTTCTCTCTCCTCCCATGAATGGTTTAATGAAGATGCCGCCTTCCTTTTCCTATCCTCTCGTTTCCGCTTCTTATGAACAAGTTTTATGTGGCTGCTCACACTGTGTGGCATTTCTCTCTCTTTTCTCCTGTCGTTTGTATGTTTTTCTCCCAAGCTGGTTCGGATCTGATTTTTCTCCCTGATTACTGGATCCCGCTCCAGCACAGTTCGAATTTTGGTCTTTGGCCTCTCTACAAGCTCTGCTAGTTTTATGTCATCTCGGAGTTTCTGAAATTTGATTCGGGCCAGCTCTTGAATTGAATGTGCCTAATCAATAGTTTAAAACAAAGTATTAAGAACTTCCCTTTACGTAATAGCCGCCATGATTGTATACTATGATTCCACCGGTATGGCAGAGAATAACAGACCAGAATTTGCTGCTTAGTCATGCTTTCATTGTTCTTTACCACAGATTTTATGGCTTCGTACCATTGTGTTTCCTTAAACCTCCTCTTTTCGTTTTTTTTTTCACAAAACAGCTAACAAGAAGTTCAAGCAGACAGAAAAATGTTACCGGGTGCACGTTGGTATGGATATACTGACAAAATTGGCAAAACTAGTAGATAACAATATTCCACTCAGGTTACAAGATTTCTGCAGGTTTCTATACCATCTTACAGAGACTACTCTTTCAAGTTTGAAGGGTACAGAGAATGGCCGTTACCTGTCTAAAGTATACGGTATCAGGTGCATTGTACTGCATGGCATTGCTACAGATTAAGAACACATCATCCTGCAATTGTAAATGTTTCTATGTAAAAAAGAAGGCCAAAGGAATAGACCAGAAGAACATGAAATATTACCCCAGTAGAGTTTGGCATAAAGAAACAATTATTAAGATCAAATCAGCTGATTTCCTTTATAACCAATGCAACTTTATTTTTACTTTATTTAGCCTTGCCAACGTATCTTAATGATATCTTAACATATATTCTAACATTGAAAAATGGAATCACATCATGCAAGGGACAGCACAAAAGCGGTCTTTTGATATCCACTCAATAAGTGGATGACTCGAGATATTTTCTTTCTTGTCATACTACATAGGATTCTCATTATTTATAATGATCAAGTTAAAATTACTTTAATATTTCTTCCAAAACCCTGGATATCCTCCACAGTTGTGTGGTAATGGAGACATAAGAAATGATTAGCTTGTTTGGAAATAAGAATTTATCATAAGGTAAACATAAAATCAATCAGAAGACAAAAACATGGACCTCATAAGAAAATGACACAGATTGGATAAACTATTGAGTCGCACTTTTCCAAGTGACTACAAGTTCTATTTTTATAGTTACTTGTGAGACCTATCATTGGCATCAATCAGAATTACAAACATAATTTAAGACATGTTTAGAAAAATTATCTTCAATATATCTAATAAAAAGTTGACAACTATTATTAACTCTTTATGCAATTAAAAATAGAAAATTTTTCAGCACTAATGCAATCTAAATTTATAAAATATGGTAGATTGTTCAACTGCATTTGTAAGATATCCAACTAAAATTTTCTGACATCAGAAAGGAAATTCTTTTATTATACCGTCTGTAATGCCAAAACCAAGAGTTCAAATAATAAAATGGCTTTACAAGGCTATGATCCTGGAACTAACAATAAGCATTAGGTACACCCTCAATTGTCACCACTAACAATCAAGAAAAAAGTTGCGTAAACACAGGGATAAATTTGCTTACTAAAACAAAGGTTCATTTCACATAGCAAATGTGGTAACAGAAATGACAAATAAGTTGCTGAATGTTAATTAACTAATATAAAATAACAAAAATGATGAATTAAGTCATTACACCATCTATCCACATAGCACAAACTACTGACATTAGGTTAAGGACAAAAATAATTTTTTAAACATATATAAATTTTGATATGAAATTTCCACATCTAATTACAACATTTCATGATATTTCAAGAAAGTGGTCCCATTGCGGCTTACTAATTTAAACAAGACAAATTTTGGCAATAGGAACAACAAATTTTAGTAAACATAAATTCACAAGAACTTAAAGGAATGACAAACAGTTTATTACTTCACGCATCCACAACCAACATATGGTACATCTGAAGATAACAATAAAGGTCAATGTAATGAGAAATTGTCCATCTTAAGATAATATATTGACTAAAAATAAAAGAAAACCATAGACTGTTAAAATTTAGTGACTCCATTCCTTGAATCATAGGTTGTGTACTTCTAGTGACACTGTATACAGAAAATATAAGTTTTCATTTTTTGGTATCCACAAACAGCATGCGACATGCAACTCATGTATTCGCATAAATCTTTTAAATCTTGACGAATTGTTACTTATCTTAACAAAATAATAGCTCACATAATTCAAGAACAATTAGCTGAAAGAGATTCTAAATTGATATTTACTAAAATAAGGCATACCATGAAAATTGATCAAGTATTTTTGTTAATATAATATTATCAGGACAAACATTACTAACATTTAGAAAGGAACAAGGAGTGCACAAGAATTTACTACAGAAGTCAACTGACCTCAAACTGTTCAAATGAACTGTAGATATTCCTGGCCAGTTTTCTTCTTACTGTGCTGAAGTCCATTGGGTGCTCAATCACATCATGGTAATCAGGTAGCTATATTACAAGTAATCATACTTCTTAACTATTTCTTTAGTTTTAACATAAACAGACAAAATACGTTATGATTGAAATTCTTACCTCTTCCGGATCCACCGGATCAGCAAATACCCCATATGTATCTTTCCTGTAACAAAATCATATAGAAATATAAACAAAGCTAAATAATCAACAATAAATAATCACTAGAATGAAAATGTTCACAAAATTCTACTTTTGAAGCTTCTCGAGTATCTCCTCGAGCGCATTCCGGTCAGGCAAAGGAGTTCTCTTCACAGCCTTCGGCATCAGACCTAATCAAACAATTAGCCATTAATAACGCTCAAACATAAAAATTTTAAACATCAACCAGTATGCGATAACACTACTCACCCAAAACAGATCCTCTCATTCCGGAACCACCATTACTACTCCTTCGAACCTGCAAGCAAACATTTTTTCACAAATGAGATGATGATACATCCAAACATCCAAAAAATAGTTAGCAAACTAGCTAAGCAGTTTAATAAAAAGAGTGATTCTGCTGTGGATTGGCCAAGCAACCTTTTGTTTTGAATCGAACGGTTCTTATCAAATATGTCTCTCTAATTGTATCTAAAAAACATATCCCGACCATCTGATTTATGAAAAATAAATGGCCCATATTTCATATTTCATCCGATCCATTGCAGAATTAGCTTAATAGAATAGTTAACTAAATCAAGCAACACATAACATCTGGTACAAATTGGAAAAGTTATAAAAGGAAATTAACTACAGTTACAGACAATTAACACCTGGTAGAAATTATAAAACATTATAAAAGGAAATTTACTACAATCACAGACAATTAACTCCAATCATGCAAATCGAGCTTAGTAAAAAGCTCAATCGATCGACAAGGTAACAAATAATACCTCCCGACGAAAAGGAGCTTCAAACCCTAGCCTCGGTTCCCTGCCCCCCAATCCGCCGCTAATCCGCCGTTTCTTCAGCGGCTTCACCTCCTCCTCCTCCTCGTCGCTCTCCCCATCCCCCTCTATATACGACGAGGACGACAAATCCGACTCCGTTACCTGCCGTCTCGCACCCCCACCTCCACCCCCCGAAACCCTCGCTCCACTCCCCCGATTCCCGTTCTCCCCCGATAAGTTCCGCACCAGCTTGACCTTCCGCCTGCCCTTCCTCTCGGCCTCCGATTCCTCCCCGGACGAGGAAGACAAGCCATAAAACTCCTCCAGCAGGGGACGCGTGGTCTGCCGCGGCCGCAGATTCCTTCGAGGCGGGGAGGGAGGCGGGGACGGGGACGGGGACGGCGAGGGAGGCGGCGGCGGAGGGCGCGGCGGCCGCCCGCGACGCAGCTGCTGCTGCTGAGACTTCATCGTCTTCGCTGCTGCTTTTTCTCTTTCTTTTCTTTTCTTTTTTTTTTTTATCTTTTTGCTTCTTCCGATTTTCTTCTTCTTGTTTTTTTTTTCTTTTTTCTTTTTATTTTTTTACTTGATGAATGATTTGGTTTGGTCTCTCTCTGTGTATGGCTCTCACTGTCATCACTGTTTGAGCGGAAGAAAGAGCGAAAGAGCGAAATTTCTCTCCATTGAGAGCACGAATTCATATCCCCTGCTGTACTGCAATATGCAGTTCACATCTTCAGCCGTTAGATTGTATTAAAATTTGTGCCAGCGCAGATCTGAAGACGATCCAACGGCTGATGCTGTGAACCGCACAATGCAGTATGTTAGGGGATGAGCACTATTGAGTATTGAGTATTCGGTATGGACATCGGGCGCATTTGATCAGATCCTCTGCAGGAAAGCAATACGGAGAGAGACGCTTCAACCGTTGGATCGACTAAAGATCCGATCTTGCACGAATCTTGTGACAATCCAACGGTGAAATACGTACTGAGTATTGTCCTCTGGAAGATAAGCACTCGGACGCATTGGACGGAATATGGCTCTGCCCTCCGCTCACCAACTCTGGCCACTAGTATGACTTTTCCCCTCGCTCCCAATCCGCTGCTATCATGGTAACGCCAGAGAAAGCATGTACGCAATCTTGACTGTCCGATTGGTGTATCATTAGAGCGAAATTATGATGGATGGTTGAGATCTGTTGGATAAAGTTTGGTTGATGTATTGTATGAGCAGAGGATGGGGGATTGGATACTGGATGAATGAGCTTTGAAGGAGAGGGAAGGGTGGTCGTCATTAGTGTGTGTGTGGGGGTGTTCTTTTATTACATTAGAACATCTGTTAGAGACGTCGTAAAACACTCCTAAAACTAAAAATTAGAAATTAAGGAGAAAAAACTGTTTCCAATAGATACCCAAATATCTATCTCTATTTTTAGCACTCCCAAAACCAGAGCCAAATCGAGCTATTTTGGCCCAGTTTTTAGCAATCCCAATATGACTTTCCAAAGCCAAAGCCAAATCCAAACCGTTTAAATGTATTGGGATCCTTATTTTGGCCCAGTTTAAATGTATTGGGATCCATATTTTGGGAATCTGTAGGAGATTGAGGTAAAATTTGATACCAAAAAATTTAGGATGACACCCAATATAGATATATTATGATTCATTTTTACGACATCTCTTAGAGATGTTCTTAGTAAACCAAACCAGCCGGTCATCATTGAAGTGAGAGGATTTTGTTTGCTTATTATATGTCCCTGTAAGATGTGAAATTACAAAAGTTAGTTAATTCATGCTCAATGATGGATGGATGAGAGAAGTGGAACATTTCATTTTCATGGTTACGTATAATTAAGCATTCTGTGTGTATTATTGTTGTAATAAGAATTTGACATGGGGACACGGCGACATGCAGATGTATTTTTATAGTGATAATTTATTTTGTAAAAGGAAATGAATAGTTATCATATATATATATATATATATATATATATATAATATAATTACAGTGCTTTGTAAAGTTGGGCCATTTTTTGCTTTACGCTCAAATCTCATATTCCAAAAGTCAAATGGTCAATCTAATTTGCTAAACATAATATATGTATTGAAAACATGCAAAATACCAAATTTTACAATTTTTAGAATTTTTTAGCTATTTTTTTGGATTTTTGAAAGATTGGCACTTTTTTACACCATGATTTTATTATTATTTCTGGGTCATCTTTCTAAAAATCATAAAAAATAGTTAGAAAATTCTAAAAATAGTAAAATTTGGTATCCCATCATATTTCAATGGTTAGAATATATTGGTTCAATTAGATTTGTAGTTCGAGTTTTCGTTTATGAGATTTTCAAAACGCAAAGCAAAAAAAGCCTCAACTTTGCAAAGCACCGTAACATGTCCATATATATATATATATTTTACAATTTTTGGTATTTTTGTTATGCAATTGTATGCATGTTTATTTTACTATATATTATTAGCAAAGTCTTCTTATGTTCAATGATAACACTTTCCTAAATTTGGTCCCACTTTATTATTTTTCTAATTATTTTATAAATTCAATTTAATATCAAAAAGGAATTTCACAGAAGGTGTGTGCATTATATCTTTTTTCACAACAATATTTTTTTACAGAAAAACATTTCACAACATTAATAACTCCACATTGCATTTTAAAATTCATTAAAAACAAACATTGCATTTTTTAAGACGTAATGGTAGATAGGCCGAGTTTAGGTCAAACTCAAACATCACTTCCTACTTATCTCTCTCTCACACACACAGTATCTTGCTTTTAAAAACATTATTTGTTAAATAGATGCATCAATACCAACACACAAGTAGGACCCATGAGAACATTTTGGTTATAGTTAATCACAGACAATTTATGTTTCAAGAGAAACGGGTGGCAGCTCAGTTGGCTAGAACAGAAGTTATAAGAGGCTGTTGTTTATCCAAAGATCGAGAGTTTGATACCCACCCACGTTAACTTTGCAGTTGCCGTAAAGATTTCGAAAAAAAAAAACAATTTATGTGCCAAATTCTGCCAACTTAAGCTTAAGTTCACTCAAAAATTATTTTTTTTCCAATTCGTTCATTTTTTTACTGTTCCTTTTTAAAAAAATTTTACTTGATTTTTTTATTTTTTTTTTGCTTGACCAGTGACCACCCACTTCCCCAATTTTTCTCTCGTTGCTGACCTCTTCATCCGCAATTTACGGTTGCACAAATTGGGGTGGTAACCAAAATTCGTATATCATTATTCATCACTAAATGTGCAACAATTTTGGTGATTGAAACTCGGTAATAGATAAACAAAATCAAGTACGACTAGGAATCTCAGACTGAAAAGGTTTTCATTTTTTTTTTTTTTGTGGAAAAAACCTCTGTTGTTCAAAGATTTTAAAAAAGAAAGGTCTTCATTTGTGTCCTTAGCAGTTTCATTTGGAGAAATGCCTTTGTAAATTTCAATGTAGAAGTATAGTGAGTGTATAAATATTAACAGCAAAGAACAGTGAGATATTATTGTGACTACAGTTGTAGCAAAAAAAAAAGAAAAAGAAAAAAGGTATAAATGTTCATTTGCTTTCATCAAAAAAAAAAAAAAAAATTATTTGCAAATGCAATTTGTGAGAAATATGACATATATACCCAATAATTAATTTACATGATTAATAAGAAATACTTGCTGCTAGCTGATAACTTAAATTCTGTTGTTCTTTCAATACACTTTTATTCTTGAGAGTCATGATTATTTAGATATTAAAAAAATAATTAGTAAACTGATTGCTTGATGAAGTAATTAATTTTCTAAAGTACAATTTCATTTTTTTTTTTTGTGGTAATCAGTGATATAAAGTAAGGACCAAAGTACAGTTTCAGAGTTTCAAACTTTCAATAGATGTTGATATGTCAAATTGTCAATAACTTGTTATTGGTTTTGACAAAAAGTTCCAACTAGAAGAACAGAAATACAAGAACAAACCATAGTAACAAATCATCGGTTCGGGATTCGTTCGGCGAGGTCAAAAGTTCATGATTCGGGTATTATTCGGGTATAATTCGGGAATAGTTCGGCTTTATATAATATAATAAAAAATATATTAAAGTGCCAATATTTTTAAAAACCAAATAAAAAAGCACAAATTTTCCTTTAAAACGATATATAATGTGTTTTATTCGCGAATAATTTGTGTATAAAACGTTTTATTTGCGTAAAAACGTTTTATTCGCGAATTAATTCGCGAATAAAACACATTATATATCATTGAGTTGTATTATGCGGGATTCGTTCGGCTCTTGTGAAAAAACGAATTATTCGCGAATAAATCGCGAATCATGTTACTATGGAACAAACCGTTAGGCAATAATCAATGCAGGATTTCACAAAGGCCAAAGTTGTCGGTAGAAACGAAATTAAAGCTTAATTCCTTTTCAGTTAGGAAGGAGTTTAATTTGTAGAATGTATTTTAATGACGATTGTGATTGATTCATGGTGTTTTGTTACATGTCAATGCTGTCATATCTACTTGTTCCGTTAACTGATAGTAGATATCAAAATCGATACTGACTGTGTTAGTATTTATGTAAGATATATCGATATTTAAGTTAACTAAATAAAATGTTCAACTTATCTGTATGTATAATATATCTCAGTATATAATATAAAGTAAGTTGCATAATGAAACCGATAATTTAAAATATATACTTATTTAATATGAATACTAGCAACAACAATTATTAGTTTGAAATGCACGAACAACAATTGTTCCACGGTTGAAGGCGTGGACGATCAAGACTCAAAAAAATAAGTTAAATAATTATATACTACCAAAAAAAACTTTAGCATTTTTATAATATTTACGTATACTCAGACGCTCAAAGCAATACTTTTTTTTAAATGGGGATATATATATAGAATCCAGGACACTATATTAATCACTAATATTGATGCATGTACATATATATCTCATAAATTTATTTGTTTATATTATTGGGTTCATCAATATATAGACAGTATTTTATGTTCTCCAGTGTTCACATGTATTTTTTTTTTTTAAATACAAACAAAATTCTAAGTCGCACAAAAATTCTAAGAGCTCTATAAAAAAAAAAAAATAAATAAAAAATGTTGGTCTTACTAAATCCGACTGTATTGTTGGCAGTATGGTATGGGCATATATATATATATATATATATGGCTTATTAGGCCGAAAATGAAAATTAAATATATTGCTCCTCAGTTCTCAGTGATGAGCAAAAATAAAAGGGCTTCAGAATTTCTGGTACGCTTGGTGGTAGAATGGTAGTCACACATTTGAATTTTATTTTATACATGCAAGTGCTCCGGCTAGCTAGTGGCTTGCATATATCCTTATCCTTACTAATAATAAAAGCATATTGGAAAAAATAATATGAAAGGGCTATCATCGCATCTGAGCCGTTGATCATTTTTTTCGATAGATCAGAACCGGTGATATACTTTAATGCCCGTTGATCTTCTCAGCCCAATAAAATTAAAGGCCCATATAAATTATCTCAACTTAAGGCCCATTACATATTATATTAAAAGTTTATTATAAGAAATAACAATTTCAGCCCAAAGCAAGGCGTGAGCTTTTCACTAGTAGATATATTATATACTCACAGTAACGTACACGGTTACATGAATATAATGTAATGTAATTTCGTGGTGGTGATTTTATTATTTATACATAAATTGACAAGTCTAAATTGTAAGATGTATTCTAAATCCATATATACAAAAAATGATAAAGTTTTAACATCGTTTCGACAGTCATCAAGAGAGGAGAAAGTATCATAAAATTTGAACCATTGAATTTTGTTATTGCTTGATGTACATGTTAATAAAATTTAAGATGGTATAAATTTTTGCGTACACACAAAACATGAGTGCTCATGTCAACAAATATATATATATATAAATTTAAAAAATGAAACAAATTTTATAAGATTCTGAGGTAAAGAATTCATTGAATTATATATGAAATTTGAAAATAGTATAATAGCAAAGCATTCGAAGTTTTATACGTAACAAAACTTTCTTAATTATAAATAGAGGAAGGATCTGATGACACGATTTTTTTTTTACACAACTCTTACACTAAATCATATAAAACTTATAAAAAATCTTAAAAATAGAAAATCTTTTATAAACATATTTATTTACTTATAGATTGAATGTGTTTCAAATTTCATTCAATTTAAGTGTCATTTGTTACTCCATCAAGAATTATTAAATTTAGACCGTTCTAATTACTATATAAACTTGATGGCCGTTGATGGAGTATTAAATAGCACTCAAATTGAATAAAATTTGTAACGCAATCGATCTATAAATAAATGAATATGTTTATAAAAGATTTTTTATAAATTTATATGATTTAGTGTAAGAGTTGTGTCAAAAAAATCGTGTCATTGGATCCCTCCTCTTATAAATAATCATAATAATAATAACAGGACTAAATTATTTTTTAAAAGGACCAATGTACTTCATTTATTTCACCTAAATTTGTTTCTGTCCCACAATTATATTGCACAGTGGAACCCCACAAACTAACAAGCTTTAATTTGTCACATAATGCGATTTGATTCAAAATGATTTGGGAACCTTTATCTCAAAAAAAAAAAAATGATTTGGGAACAGATGGGTGCGGTATGGCCGTATGGGTCCATTTTCATTTTCATTTGTTTTTTTTTTTTTTGATATAAAAAGATAGGGATCATCAAATTAAAGTCACTTAAATTTGCTGAATTTAAATGCCTATAAAAAAATTTTCTATTTGAGTTTCAAACTTGGGACTTCTCATGCGGAAGATTTATGAAAAAAAATATATAAAAAAAAATAAATCTTAATACTATCCCTCATTTGAAACAAATCTCGAAACTATCCCTATTTTACTTGCGGTCACGGTCGCAATTCAAAGTGACCGCAGCGGTCGGAAGCATCGGCTGAATGCAGCGGTCAGACATATGTCTAACCAATTTTTACACAAATTATTCTGAGCGGACCATTGCAGTCACTTTGACTTGTGACCGTGGCCGCCGGTAAAATAGAGATAGTTTCAAGATTTGTTTGAAAAGAGAGATACTATTAAGATCTGTTTTTTTTTTTGGATAGACAAAAATTTTTTTCGGAAGATTTGTCTTTACAATACCAAAAAAATGGGTCAAAATTTAATATCATTCTTTTGATGGGTCGACTTGTTTAAAAAATAATAACAAACATGCCCTTAATAATTTTAGTCGAGTTGGGATTATTAGCCCATAATTTGATCCGGTCGGTCCGATCAATAATGGACCTAGCAATCCCAAATAGTCAATGAAATTAATTGTTGGTTTAAAGGCATTGCCAGAAACTCTTAACTTCCAAACTGTATAAACATGGCAGCACAGTTAGATCTAGAGAAATTAACAATGGCACTATGTTCTTGATATATATTATATGAATTATGCTACAGCTATGCATATCACGGTTTTACCGTGCTATACGATCCGTATCACCATTTTTTGTGTCCAAATATTCGATCCGAACCACTTAATGTAATCTCTATATCAAAATATGCTAGCAAACCAAATTTTACAATTAAATTGTTTTTTTTTTTTTGCTATTTTTAATGATGGGAAGAAAATGGCTAGATCCAAGGATTCTGATTCATACAAAACAACGATTTTGTCTCCATCACTAAAAATAGCAAAAAAATTCTAAAAATTATAAAATTTGGTTTGCTAGCATATTTTTCAGTAAAGATTACGTTGAGTGATTTTGATCGACTATTTGGACACCGAAAACTAAGGTATAGACCGTGTAGCACGGTAAAATCGTGCTATGCATATCACCGTAACTGGACTCTATATTATATTATATATATGTAGTACAAGTCCCTGATCTGAGGGACCCAATAATAATAATAATAACACATTGCCAACCAAATTTCTAATAATTCATATGAAAGTTTTGTTTGCTAATTAGTTTGGCCTTTCTCCATTGAAGATAGAAGGGGTCCCATTTTCACTTTGCCCTTGTCTGAAAGCAACTATTTTTTTTTAAATCTTTTTGGCTCTTTTCTTTCTTTTCTGAATTGTGAACTTTTGTTTTCACATCATTCAGAATTTCAAATATCTCTAAAATGTAAGGAAGAGTTCCTCCTGGTGTTAACTGTGATTTTATTGCTGTATTTAACAAGCTTTGGAGTGTTAAATATGTTATTTTTGCAGTCAAAACAATGTTCAATTCTACTATCAATTTCAGTGTGGTGGTATCAATAAAATGGAGACATAATAAATAGAATTTGGGTTTTGGTTTCTAATTTGAATGTGAAGAGACAAATGCTGCAGACTGGGAAACGGGTGGTAGCTCGGTTGGTTAGGAGAGAAGTCTTAGGGCTGTTGTTTACCCAAAGGTCGAGAGTTCGATACCCGCCCATGCAACTTTGCAGCTACTGCAAAGATTTCGACAAATGCCGCAGACTGAAAAACAGAAACGCACGAATGTTTCAATACCTGCAATTAATCAAATTTGAAAAAGCAGGATTTCAACATGTTTCATGTACTGAGGAATATGGTCCTTTATAGCTAAACAGAAGTACAGAAAATGAACAATTTGAACAATCAAAGAGCACAGAAGCGCTCTCGTGCGGGCGCAGATGTGTGCAGTGCAGTACAGGTATTGGAGCACACAGTGAGCTTGCGACAACTAATCCGAAATAATCAATAATCATAGAGTTTAGTTGGATTGATGTATTCAATGGTTTTAGATAGTATACTGATGTAACGAAAGTCGGTTATGAGAGTATATAACTGTAATCAGGGATATTCAGAATAAAGATTGGCGTTTCGTTCGAACTCCTCTCTTCTTTGAATCTCTTTAACATATCAGGCAAAGAGACGTACTGATGCTCAACCGATTGGTAAGTTGTCGTGCACAAACTCAATTGAGTTCACTAATCGTTTGGCATCAGCATTTGTTAACTTCTGGTACATGTAGTTACTGGTAAAAGGGCATCACGATTCTGTTCATCCGGTACTGGATGCGTGTCATGGAGTTGGGACTGTTAATTCTGTTGCTTTCTCTCCAACACTGATACAGTTGATATGCCAGTACAGGTGTTAGCTTTGTGTTTCAAGGCAGCTAATTTGGCGTCCGTCCCTAATCGCCTATTCTTCCATATCAGTGTCTCAGTATCATATCGGAGGAATGTGCGATTTCAATCCTCCTCCATCTCTTCTTCTTCTTCTTCTTCTTTGTTTACCAATCTTGGGTGCTAACTGCTAACAAATTTCAGCCTTTTCCATGCTTGTATGTAATTCTTTCCTTTTTGAATATTTAGTATCATTCTTGTTAAAGAAACAGACTAAACAGTTTCATGTGTTTCAGTCACATTTATTTGCAGTTACTAAAAAAGTATAAATAATTAATCACATCAATGATTTTAAGGATGCTATTCTATTAAGAATAGTGATACTGTGAGACAGGCCCAAGATATACACTAGCAAGCCTGGAGAAGACAATCTGGCATAGATCATTATACAAATCTGTAGGGAAACCTCATGTTGTTCTTCTATTTTATGATATGATGATGAGTGCCTGAGACAAGAATTTTAATTTGTTTAATTATCAAACACAAAATACAAATCTAGAATTCAACCAGTGATCTTTCAAAATAGCTTCAGAGAGAAAGAAGGGACCGACAACAGGTCAGGGATTGACTGATAAGAACACTTGCTAGCTACCATCTGAAATATACATTCAACCATCTAAACTTTTATAATCTTTCAATTATTTGTATTATTATTTTTACTGGGAAAAAGAATGTACATTAAAGGAAACGAGCACCTCGAATGCGCAATTGCTTGCCTTCTTTATTAAAAGAAAATAAGCACTGATACTTGCGAAAAGAACAAGAGAGAAACTCTAAGCTAAGTATAAAACTATTTGCTTACTTTGCTCCCTACGTTTACTGAAAAATTACAGCTCGAACAAACGAGACACTCTGATTCTCCTTTCTGGAGGTTATGGTAATATATCAATCGGATAACAGCCAAGTACGCGGAGAAATTTAGAAAATTCCTGCACATTACAAGCAAATGCTGAATTAATATCAGAAAGATAACTAGAACAGGTGTTGCCATGCTAATTGTTTAAGGATACGGAGGACAATAGGCAAATAACATGCAAAAAAAAAAAAAAAAAAAAATGAACACTAACTAAAATGAATAATAAAAAAAGATGTCTGACCTGTAAATGAGCCAGGGCATTTTGAGCACGGGTCTCAGCCATGGATGCCTCAAAATCAATATAGAATAAATAATCAAAGTACCTGGACACAATTCAGGCAATTACAATTTGTTTCCTATGAGAGCACCTTCACAAGTTTATGAATTCATATCCCCTGTCAACCTACACCGTGTGTCATAGTTTGGTGTATGTTCAATTACACCATCTTTTGCACTTGCACAAATCTTGGTGCATTCGAACGGACACCAAAATAAGACACCCGGTGCCTTACTATAAGGATTTGGACCCCAAGTTTAATACCAAAAGATCATCACACGCGATTAAGATAGCTAAAATGCTTACATGGTGGTGCCATGGTTTAAGTCATCTACAAGTCTCAGGGGGCTTGTCCTCAGTGGCCGGCTTTCAATCTGTTTCAACATTTTTTACCTTTAATAGACAGAAGTTTACAATTCTAAAGAGTAAAATTAAACCAATTGAGACACTTAAATTTAATACCTTAGAAATGTTGATATTTCTGAGGGCAAAAACGGCAAGAGCCTTGAACAGTACTCCGGGCCCCTCTTCCAGAGTAAACACAACACTTGTCTGTATTTTGCGAAGCAAATCATGCAACAGATACATTTATGGATGCAATAGCAGTTAGGATTCTACAATTAATACCTTAAAAGGCCGATCTGTCCTAGGTAGCATAGGTTCTCTGGCCAGTATTAAGAATCGGGTAATGTTTATATCTTCATCCTGCTAAGAAAGGCGTAAATTATTACTAATAAGAAAATATCAGCAAGAGATTTGTTATTCTGGTGCAACTGGCCCACTAGAAATGGGGTACTTTAGCGATAATAGGAGAACCATTGCCGGGTTTTTTTGTTCCTTCTTAAATTAAAGCAAATGCTAAATTTGCAAATAAAAATGAAAAATGTAACGTCATAATTTGCAACAAACAGCTCATATCATTTGCTTTTTTTAGGATTCAAATTAAGTGAAAAAACTGACGAGACAAAATGTGTAATTTATCTCAAAATAAATCAAACCACATTTGTAATCTTCTAAAAGACAAAGGTTGCAAACAACAACTTTTAGTCTTTTACTCATCTGTTTGGCTTGTTTTAAGTACAAAAAGGACAGAACTTAATTTCAGCACGCTAAAATAGACAAGTTAGCAAGTTCACTTTGTAAACTTGATTGTCTATTGTTAGACAAAATGGGAGAAACGGGTGGCTTTCTTACTTGTAAATTATTCTGGAGTATATTGAGTCCATAAATCTCCCCAGCTCTGGCACTAGCTATTGCCCCCGCATCTTTCATGCCCTTTTCAGATATAAACTATAGGAACAAAATCATAAGTTTAATTAATCAGGCTACTGTAATCCTGTGAAAAATTAATGAAATATACTCAGGACATCCCCAATTACCTGAGCAGCCCCAGCTGTATCCTCAAAATTAACCCGAATCGCTTTCAGATCTGAGATCACAGACTCGCACTGCTGAAATGCCTACAAGGTCAGATTAGAATGTATCTCAGAGAGGCACATTGATAAAAACCATCAACAATGTATGAATTTTTTAAGGAACTGCAACAATTGAATTTTAAATGAACTTTCAATGAAATACAAGAGCTGTTTCTTTAGGTAGCCAAATAAAAACTTTAACAAAAGATTTCAAGGTTACTACTTGTTTTTTATTTCTCTTTTTCGAATTGCCATCTCACTTCCATATTTTATATAAAAAAAAAATGTACCTGAGGATGGCTAAAGACACGCTGTATATCGTTTTTCTGTACACCAGGCAGTGCAAGAAGGCAGAGGTCAACGGCTAGTTGTACCTCACCTACAATGTGCAGTCGATGGCTTAGAAGAAGATCATAGTTTCGGTGTATACTCCCGATTAAGGTGTTTTCAATCGGGAGAACCGCCTTATCTACATGCCATAGCTCCACAGCCTTATAAAAGAATAACATATGTATTTAATAGGAATTACCATACATCTTGCGTGATTAATAATGTCAAACTAATTTGTTGGACACAGACAACAGAAGTACGATACAATTAAATACAAACGGTTTATGAAAAATTACAAATCAAGTAATATTTGGTCAAAATTGAAAAACTTCTACCCTATGTATTTAACCAGAATTGAAGATAGTAGCAGTACTACTTAAGTTTCAACAGACGAAAAGATTATATTAACTGAAACACTATTTAAATTCCTTTGAGCAAATTTTGTAATGTGTCCTAATTGGCATCTGCACAAACTCGTATCACATAGTACCGGAACTTGGCACAAATTAGAAGGAATGGATTTGTCTGCAGGTTCAGCTCTCTAGAAAATGTTGGACTAGCAAGACATCAGACCTTACAGCCTAGAAAAGAAAGCCCCAATCCAACTAGTTCACGCCCTTTGAAAATTACTAGGTTATTTACAGAATAGGACTTGTTAAGGACACAGGAAGAAATATAAACTCAGAAGAACTATTATTGGAATCAGGTGGACACAAATCGAATTTTTTTTTATAAGAAATCAGCTTTGATTATAGTCACATGATTGGCAAAATTGACCCTGACATGGCTCTGTCAGCAATTTATAAAATTAGGGTTTTAATTGGTTTATTGACGGTACAACAAAAATAAAAATAAAAATAAAATATGAATTGGTCCAAAATAACTAAAAAATTCTAAAGATATGTTAAACATAACCAAACCTTGAATGCAACTTCGAACTGTTCGCAAGGAACAGCAATACAATGTGGATATGCTTTTAGAGCGGCAGCTTCACTGAAAGCACCTGGAGAACCCTATTTTGAAGGATAATAAAATTGGTTAAAGAATCTATAAAGAAAATACCAAATACAAAAGTAATGCCAATATACTATACATGACACAATTTCTTCCCAAGACAACACAAATCAGTAACCATTTTTGTCCTCGCCCATCTCAATTTAGTAATAATTATGTTTTTTACATCATGTATGTAAAGTTTTTGATAATTAGTCTAAACTGTACCTGGTATGCCACACGAATATCTGATCCATCACTAGAGGTCGAGCAATCCATGATAGATAAAGGTTCTGAAAAAAAGATAATAGAAAAGATATCAGCTTTTTAATCGATATATGCTTCAAGTATCGAATATTGTACCTTTTAAGCTAACCATCATTTTTTGAGCTACTAATTCATCGTGTTTGAGTTTCATTTAAAATAGTAATTAACTGGAATTAGTGCTGTTAGTTCAACAGGTCGACTCAACTATGCAAACTATACTGCATTGTCAAATATGCCGTTCAGACACCACCAATATTACATATAACGCAAACAATTTTTGCGGTATTACTCGCATTACCATAATTTAAAAAAAAAAACAAAATACAGGAACGAAAACACACAGGAATTCACCATGATCTCAAAAAATTGGGACTCTTGACCAAAAGCAGATAACAAATGCCTTTGTTAATTACTTTATCAAGAATATTCCCTAGTATATATATGGAACTTAACAAAACAAGAATTATTTGTCCACTACCTAAAGCAATCAACCCACATTACACAGAGATGATACTTAACAATGCCATAACAATAATTTAAGACAAACCCTAAAGAATTGGGTGAATAAGTAACAACAACAACCCCATTGTGTCAACAAATTTATTAAATTGAAGACCAAATCGCCTTTTTTTATCTACTAACAATATTAAATTATTAATATATATGATATATCCAGGCTAATATCCTTGATTAATTAAATTGGGTAATTGGGTGTCCACATTTGGAACTGATCATGTTTAATTGTTTATCATAAATTATCAAACTCCAAAATTATAATTTTTTGACAGAATCAGATAACAAGAGCAACCTGAAAAAAAAAAAAAAAAGCAAAATTATAAACAAATCACTCTGCAATCATTTATACATTATTATAAACACCCATGTTACCATTATTAAAAAAAAAAGAACAAACAAGCAACATAATTCTCCTGAATTAAAAAAAAAGAGACCCACTTGGTAAAGAGCTGCAATCTCTGCTGAGAGGCCTGGCATTCTTCTCCAAATCTCCACTCCTGAGCCCCCTAAACTGCTCCTGGGAACTGGAGGAGGAAGAAGGAGAAGGACCCATCTCCTTCCTCTCCACCAGGGAGCTCTTGCAAGTGAGGCTGGCACGTTTGGTCATGGGAGGAACTGGTGACAACCCCCCATTCCCAATTGCCTGTGATGCCATTGATTGATTGTGTTGTTGGGTGGGCAGAAAAACAGAAAAAAAATGGATAGATTTGGAAGGGAATTTTTAGAGGTTGGTCAGGTAGGTGGAGAGGAGTGAATTGTGAATTGTGAATTGTGAGTGATGTTGTAGTTGTAGCAGTAGTGTGTTTTATTTGGTTGGTAGAAAGAAAGAAAAAAAAAAGGGAGGAAAAAGAGAGACAGAGGGAGAGAAGTGTGTGTGATTTGGAAATTGGAAGATTGATAAGTTGTACATGGAATATGTACTTGGGATAGAATAGAATACAGTAACTGAGGAGTGGGGCCCACTTTGTCAGAATGAGAGGTTTTGTTGGTATATTTTGTTGAGGGATGCAATAACTATGGGTGCTAGAGCTGGAACTCGGGCTTCGCACCGAACTATGATATCAAATAAATAATAAAGTTTATAAATTCAAAATATTTAATTAAAAAAATGAACAAGATGTTAAATTTTTGATGTGATTAATAATAATAATAATAATAATAATAATAATAATAATAATAATAATGTAATAATTTATAAATATGACATATAAATGTTAGACTATTTAAAGGGTTAAATTTTGTCTTAGACATATTACATTCATCTTATTAAATGGGGAGAGAGAATATATATAAACCATTCGATCAAAGTAGATGAAAAAATTTAAACAAAATCAATGGTTAATAATGTTGATGATATGGCATTGTTGAGGTGCTTGGAGTGTTACCCTCTTTCTAGAGTTTAGATTGGTACCCATGGTGACTATTTTTTTTATCAATGCATAAATTGAAAAAATCTAAACAGTTAGATGTATTCTACATTATCCCAAAAACATATACATAAAAAATGAGAAAATTTTAATATTGTTTGGATAGTTATCAGAAACATGATTATTTGATTCCCTCTATTTTGTTTGGTCCCCAAGTATGTGTAATTGTATATGTGTATGTATCGGTGTATTTTTTTTTTTCTCTTTTTAGTAAGGAGTGTATCTTTTATTTTGATTAAGGATGTGTAATTATATATGTGTATCAGTGTATTTTTTTCTATTTAGTAAAATGTGTATCTTTTATTTTGATTAAGGATGTGTAATTATATGTGTATCAGTGTTTTGGTTTTTTTTTTTTTCTTTTTAGTAATTAAGGAGTGTATCTTTTGTTTTGATCAACAAGTTGTTGTTAACAAAGGTATTGATTTGGTGTTACCAAACAAGCAATTGCGCGTGCCTTTTGAGTTTGGTTCCAAGAAGAAAAAAATATAAAAAGGAGGTGAGAAATTAGAAGGGAGTCAATTTGATTTGATTTTGATGTTTACACTTTCAAATTAGGTGAACGCGTGAATGAATGATGAATTTGGAAATTTGGGAACCATTGTATCTTTCTTTAGTTTGAAATGAACACGTTTATGAGTGACTTTCTAATTGAATTAACGCTTTAAATTACCTTCTCTTTTTGCCTTTATAATCAATTAATTGTTCATCCATTCCCTTTTGCAATTGTGAGTTGTCCTACATTTTAAATTAACATATATATTCTTATTTTATTTTTTTTTTCCATTTTTGAGTAAATTACATCACATTTTTACCAAATTGGTTTTTAAAGTTTCAAAAGTACCAATTTGATCAATATTAAATATTGATATCCTACCAATTTGGTCCCTAATGTTTCGTATGTACCGTTTTTGTCATTAAAGTTTCAAACATATTATTTTGGTCCTTGAAACATTTTATTTAATTGTACCAAATTAGTCCTTCTGTTACTCATCGATGCCAAAATTTGCTTAATAAGTATCTATAACATAAACAAATATATTTTCTTGTACATTATTTATATTTTTAAATAATATATTATCATTATTTGAAATGTTGAAAATTAATTAAAGATAAACGAAAAAAATAATCTTGAATAAAATACTCGTAGAGATCAATTTGACAAATATTCAAAACTTTGAGGACCAAAATGATATGTTAGTGTAACTTTCATGATCAATTTATAAAAAGATGATAACCATTGGATAATTAACTCTTCCTTTTCCTTCTTTTTCTACGAGGTTTCTATTCAACACAGTTGAACTACTCATTTAATTCTGGTAATTAATTGCACAGGCGTCTAAAAAAAAAAAAAAATTAAACAAATCTAGATTCATTTATAAATTCCACGGTCTTTCTGTGTTGTTTGAAATTTGAACCATTGAATAGAAAAATTATTTCTTTGGAATTATGATTTTCTCCAATTGAGTAATTAACTTCAGTTCAGACAAGTGATGCCAACCGACATGAGTCAGTGTATCCAACTTTTTGACAATTGACTCCTGTGCCTCATCCCCTATATAACTTACTGCATTTTGCAGTACAGATCAAGAGCCGTTGGATCTTCTTGAGATCCGAGCTGCACGACTTTCGAGACGATCCAATGGGTCACACTCATTAAATCCGATGGTTTAATGAGTTATGATAATAGTTCTCTAGCTAACATGTTATTTTTTTTTAACAATAAAATCTGGACTATAAATTTTTAAATATTATATTCTGATTTGTGTCTTACTTATGATTACTTTTGCCTCCCACACAAATATTTTCTAGCTTCATCACTGGCAAAGTGCCAATTGCCAAAGATTTTTTTTAGATAAAGACGAGGGTCAAACCACTAAAATTTAAATATTGAGTGAGGTTATGGTACTATTAATAGTACAAAATGGTCCGTACTACGGTTTAATATTATGATTTTTAAAGTTCAATTGATTGATCCAAACTGCTCAATGTGATCTCCATATGTTAATGTAGTTCTAGACCAAATTTTATATTTTAAAATTTTTTTTTAACTATATATTTTGATATATAAAAAAAAACAACATTTTTGAATGGTCTATAATATTTACATCAAGTCATTTTCTAATTATCTAAAAAAAATAGTAAAAAAAAAATCAAAAATTATAAAATTTGGTCTGCAATAACATTTATATATAGAGATCACATTGAGTGGTTTGGATCGATCAATTGAACTATAAAAATGATAATATGGAGCCGTTGTACGGGACACTTTGTACTATCAATAGTATCATAGCCTCACTCTTAAATATTTACTTATAAAAGATCTCCTATCCGGATTTCGAAACTACAGCCTCCTAACTGTAAATGCTGGTTCTTCCAAGTGCCAACAAAGATAAAAAAAAAAGAGAAAAAAAAAATGACATCTAAAAACCAGCATGTGTGGTGGATGACCAATTGACCATGTGAAATGGAACCCACATAAAATGGATTATCTTAACAAGCAGTGTCAGAATGTCAAATGAGTTCTATTATTTACAATTGTTCATGAACCTGTAGTTTATCTTAACAAGCAGTGTTTACAATTGTTACTGAAAAAGATTATTTACTTTTAATCCAAAAAAAAAAAGATTATTTACTGTCAGAATTTGCATTATTTGTGACTTGTGAGAGGGTTCACAAAAAAAAAAAAAAAAGGGTGCAAATTTAGCTATTTTTTTTTCCTTTACAAGAAAGACATGTTGTCAAATTAAATTTCCAAACTTGCTTACAATATTTTAAAGGTCA
This sequence comes from Cyperus esculentus, assembly GCA_030179965.1. Classification (NCBI taxonomy): domain Eukaryota; kingdom Viridiplantae; phylum Streptophyta; class Magnoliopsida; order Poales; family Cyperaceae; genus Cyperus; species Cyperus esculentus. Next base: position 5,659,414 of record JASGLE010000001.1, read on the forward strand.
TGAGGGTTCTCACTCGTTCGGAAATTTGTTGGAATTTTGCAGTAAATTAGCGTTACCAAACATGAGTCATGAGGAAGCTTAATTATATATTGACTGACTAGTTGACCATTGAATTTGCTACTTAATATATATACCAAATGCAATCAACATAAACATCATCAAACTGGAAAATTCATATTTCTCTGCTATTTTGTGGGGCATCAACTTTCCAACAGAAACAATAAGATAATACCTAGCGTGCATAGAATATCTGTCCATAGCATCCATATGTTACAAAATAAGATCTATCTTTTTACAAAATCAGATGTAATTGTTGTATTCTGAGTGTGACGAACGTATGGATACATTTTCAATGGACGCAAGATGTTTCTCAAATAATAATGACATAGTTTTCACTTTCCACAGAGAAATTGTATATTGTATATTAAGTAAAGGATAAATGATATACTTTCTCTAGTCAAGTCTTCAGGATCAAACTTTTGATAGTCAGTCCAACAACATGTTGACTCTCAGCTCACGGATTTTGAAGAGAAATTAAGGATTCTAAAGAAATGTTTGGTATACAAATCTTTAGTAGTTGTCAAGTTCTGTCTATATATGCTTTGAATTTTTCAGTTCCATAATAGTTAGTCAATTGTTCAAAATAGTTACATAATTGTTAACTGGTACCAAGTATTAATTGTTCAAAATAGTTACATATCTGTTAATAGTTAATCCTTACTCCTAATAAAAGCATATTAGATTTTTTGACATGGAAGGTCTATCTTCTCCAAGGAATAAATCTCAGCCGTTGATTGTTTACTTATATTGATCACCACCGTTGATGTACTTTAATGTCTCACCCATTAAAACTTAAACCCCATATCAATATTCTCAATTTAAGCCCCATTACGTAATATCTTAAAAATTTATTATAAGAAATAACAATTTCTGCTCAAAGCAAAGGCGTGGGCTTTTACCAGTACTAATAAATATATATGAGTTTCAAGTTTCAACCTTAATCACGGTGCATATTGGGAACAGAATCAACAGATCATATTTACTGAAAACTACTTGTACCAGTATACCATCAACTGAAGCAACTTATTAGTTTTACAGTTTTACTACATTAAGAAAAATGAGGAATTTTTAGTCATTGCAAATTACACTGAGCGATGTTCAAACTAAACAAAACATGAAATTTAAAAAAGTTTCCCAACATTTCTTTTTCTGGTATTTGCTTGTCTAATGTAGAAGAGCAATTATCCTCAAAAAAATGGTGGGGTTGAAGCATTAAAGATAAACACACCATCAGATTGGATTCAACCCCAAACCATGTTGTCATACAATCTGCTTGCAATTTGAACTCGGATCATAGAATTACTTATGGGCGTCGATGTCGTTCACTCGGTATATGTCTCCCCTCTTTTGCCTCTCCAAAGGAAGGTTCTCTCTGTAAATTCATCATTTATACGCTGTTATCCATAAGAAGATGATCAGCATTACATACTAAAATTGCTTATTACATAATTGAATGATACTGGTACCTGACTGTTTGAATGCTAGAGAAGTCGATCTCGCCAACGACGACATCCTCCTCATGCCCAGTTGTAGCTATTATTTCTCCGAACTACAAGAAATATTGTTCTTAACAGAAGCAAAATCATAGTACACAGAACATAATTACATAAACCAAATATATCTTTGTACTTTGAGAGAGTGTGCATCTGCGTATTAGATAACATACTGGTCCGACAAGACTAGAATGCCCCCAAATCATATAATCAGAATTTCCTTCTGGGTCCTGGGCGGGAGAGCAGGTTGCAACGAACAGATGCACAAGTACTCAAACAAGGTTCTCTAAACTTGTCATTCAGAGTCGTCGTCGGAAGCTATCAATTTGAGGGAAATAGACGTACTGAAATCTGCTGCTGATGTGATTCTTATATACATACCTGATTATCAATGGCCCTGCATGTTTGTTAAGGACATACAAGAGACAAGACACATTGTTTCAATAAACATTGTGCCCACACTATCCACAAGACTGCGTACTAGAAGAGTGTACACTCATGATGAGCCAAGGGGCAGATTATCATGTTTTGTTCATTCGGTATGGAACCCTGCAACTCTTGCTGCTGCTTTCTCTCTAGTGCTGAGTCGTACCCGTTGGACATTATGTTTCCATAATAGACCTCAGTTTTATCACGTTTTCATATTTGTTATCACTAGAGATGAAAGAATACAGAAGTTGAATTTACAAAAATGTTTATATTATGAAGGTTGTACGGAGAAAACCTTCCTTTATTTTTCTGAAATGTAATCGTATGTAATTCAACTGTGAGACATGGTTTCAATGATGCCATAGTACAGGTAAAACTTTGTTGAAAAGAAAATTAATTGCATGATACTAATCTAATAGTAAAGTTATTGCATGAACACTAAAAACGAGGTATTCAATTCAATATTTACCGAAAAGAAGGAGATTAAAATACTTTCACTATATCTCTTTACTTGGACTGCAACTCTGCAAGAAGTAGACAGAACATTTAGATGATGATTCATTGTAAATTCACCATTTAATGAACTCCCATTCAATAGAAAGTTAGCGATCAAAATCGACGGTCCAGCCAATTTCAACCTGTTTTGTTTGCTGTAGCCTGTATCCACCATTCATGCACGATTTTTCCCCCAAAATGGTGCAGATTCACTTCTTTCTCAATTAAGAGAGAGACTGTGTGCATATGTTTGTTAGTTATATAAAAATAGCAGAGTAGGCTTCAATTGATTTTTCCCAATTGAGAGAAGAAAAAAGGTACAAATTTGCCGGTGCATCGCTGTGATCTGTCATTTGCTGCCGTTAGACATTATCATGCATGAATTGATCTTCCATTTTGTTCCTGAATTGAGGATTCCATCTCCGTACAGCAGCAGGTCAATTTTGTATATTTTCCTATGTTTGTTATTTTTTTTTTGATGTAAAACAGTTATCAAATATTTTGTAATATGGTATTCTAAAAAAAATTCTGAATTAACAAAATCAGAACGGCATATGTTCCCCATATTGTCATTAGAGAACATTAATTTAATTGGATTAATTGATTGTTTCAATACATCGATATCTTGACAGGATTCCATAAATTGAATATTCCTGGATTCTTGTTCTTGCATTTAGATCAGATCCTGTGTATTGTGTGATTTAGCAGTGTACACACTGCAGAATTTCATAACTTCTGCAAGTTTCTAAACACCTTATACTCTAAGAAAGTAAGAATACAATATAAAACATCATATATATTTGCTGTGAATTTTCCTTTTCACACGCTAATTCGTGATATTTGAGGTTTTGCTGGAATGCACAACAACGTGAGCGTCAATTGATTAATTTATTGTTCTAATCTGAGTTAACACATTGATATTGACATTATTGTTCTTTTCTTAGGGAAAGAAGCAATGGCTGGTGCACATGTGATAGATATAGATCAATTGATTGCTTCTTCGACAGTAGAGCAGCTCGAGAAAACTAATCCCCTAATTCACAAAATCAACTCGCACATTCGTGACGAACACAGAAGTGCCTATAACCCAATGATGCTCTCTATCGGACCATATAATTATGGGATTCCAGCTGCACATGGTATGCAAGTAACAAAGTACAAGTATCTCGATTACATTCTCAGTTTGAACCCCAAAAAGAGCTTATCAGATTTCGTGGAAGCGATGAAGGAGCTGGAAGAACAAGTAAGAACTTGTTATAAGGATGAGATCAATATGGGGAGGCTCGATTTTCTCAAGATGTTGCTGCTCGACGGATGTTTCATTCTTGGGTTTCTTTGCAGAATAGAAGGATCAGTACCAGCACAGCAGGAACCTAACAAGTCCAAGAAAGAAATTGACATGAGCACACACAAGGACCTCTCGCAACCAGTCACTGATGAAGAGTCGATCCAATATGTCGAAGAAGATTCTTATCCTATGGACCAGCTGTACAGTCATGGTCTTTGGCATGATCTGCTGCTCCAAGAGAACCAAATTCCTTTCTTTGTTATAACAAAGATACATGAACTCGTAGGCGTTGGAAGCAGCACAGCGAGGTTGAAGCTGATTGAAAATGTTATCGAGTACATTGAAGTTGCTCTTCACTGCTACCAGAAAGCAATTTGTCAGCCAAACCGGCCAAAAAGCTTCTATCATTTGCTTCAATTGTGTCATATGTACTTCATGCCAAACTTGGTGACAGTTGAGAGCTATAATGAAGCGAAACCCCGAACTTCCGGTAGTTTCCTTCAATTAGGGAGCAATCTCTTTAGTAAATATAAGGCAAAATTATTTCATCAACAACAACAATCCAAACAGCAGGCAAACCCATGGCGACGGGCAACAGAATACCATCGAGCCAGGCTTGAATTTAAGAAAAGAATCTATTGTGCTGAAAATCCTCATTCCCTTCTTGATATTAGATTCTGTAATGGCATGATAGAGCTCCCTTGTTTGACTATCGAACCAAACACACAAACGCTTTTCTGCAACTTAATCGCATTTGAGCAAACCTGTCCCCAGTTTGGATGCTACGTTAGTGCGTACATCACATTTATAGCCAGTTTAATTAGCATGCCAGATGATGTTTCATTACTTACCCATCGAGGTATCATCGTCCACCAGTTAAACAATGATGAAGCAGTGTGCGACCTTTTCAGGACAATTGGTGAATGCACTACTGCTATTGAGTTTCATAGGGGCAATTATCTCGAACCGGTTTATAATAGGATCGAGGCTCACTATACCTGTATAGGAGATCTCTGAAAGCACAGTTGCTTGGATCGATTACTGCAAAAACTCCATCATAGGGCACAGCACAGGAGAGTAGGACCTCGATCGGGCTTACCTGGAACAATATCCCGTGGAGAACGTATGTGAGGCAGTAATGTAAGCAGTGCAGAAAACATGTTAGTATCAAAACATTTGTTAATTACCATGTATAGCATGCAGGGTGTCATGCATATTCACAAGTGATTGTATATATAAATTTTCCCTTACATTTATGCATGTTTGTAGGACTAAGATAATTTTCACTTAATTTCAACAGAGTTTAGTTCATACTTAATATCTAAAATTCATCCAGAGTTTAGTTCATACTTAATATCTAAAATTTATTAACTTGGGAAGTTTGCTGTATCACCTCTTCTTTTATAACTTGGGACTCAGAAAATGTGGCAAACTTTATCTTTGAATTTCTCTTACATGGTAACTCAGACCATATCAGATTAAGTTTTGTGTTCATACATGCGTTATAATCCTGGATTAGTTCTGATTACAAATGTATTTTTTTTTTTAGATTTAAGTGGATATTTTTCCACCATCTCCCATTTCTTTTTTAGAAGATATTTGTGCCTGTGGGGGATTGAACCCACGACCTCTTAGAAGTCATCATAGTTAGCTACCACTTGAGCTACCAGGCCATTTGCTACAAATGTAATTACTTTTGAATAATTGATTAATTGTGTGTAGCATGGCTTTTCGAATAGAAGTGCAGCCTATGAGATATTTTTGCTTCCTTAGTTAAGCACTGTACAACCTATGAGATATTGATAATCTTAAACATGACAGCCAGCATTCAACAGGGCCAGTGATTTCTAACTATCTATAAAAGAGAACCAACAGAGTACATTTATAATGAGGGTAGTGAACCATACCCAAATGAACACTAAAGTTGTGTGGAAGGGAGTTGTCATGTTAACACTAATATTCCTCTTTGCTGCTGTGAACAATATTGTTCCACAAATAAACGCCCAAAATGTACCTTCAAGTACCACTTCAACAATCAGTAAGTTTGCAGGTAGAAATGGCGATCGCGGAGATAGGGAAGAGAAGATGTATGTTTCTCTGCCATGGCCAGTCCGCCTCCCTCGTAATCTCCCGCCGTTGCCGCCAGATGATCGAGCAGTGAAAACCCTCCTGATCTAATTCTATCAATGATAATAGCTCAAGGAGTCATGTCTGATTTTATTTCTCTATTGTTAAGTGTAAAAGGCTAAGATAAGAGAATAAAATGCACTAAGGAAAAGTCAATTATATATAAAGATGCTGATTCTTTTTATTTGAATGTTTTCGTAAATTGTGAGAAATTTACTTATAATTTGTAATTTGAATATAGTTTGATACCTCATCCAAAGTGTATACAATTTTAAGCGTTTCAAATTTCTTTGATGAATCATCAAACATAATTAAATTATTTCAAATTTGAAAATATATTCAGTTCATATGATCCACAAAGTCTTTATAAAAGTGTTCCAACTCCTACTATTTTGTAATTTCTTTCTTTCTTTCTTATTTTTTCAAACTTATTACCAAACTATTGTCAAGATTGTTAAAAAGCCCTCCTCTAAAAAACAATAGCAATAATATGGAAGAAAAATCTGAGAAAATCCTATTATAAATGGAAAAATTTTGTTGTCCCAAGCAATATCCTTGTTATTCTTAGGCCTGACCGTGAACCGATTTTTTTTTATTATTAATGAAAATAAAAATCAGAATTAATTATATAGGAATAACGAAACCGGATTTCTGGATATAGGCTGGTCGCTAAACATTTTAAAGGCCCCAGCTGATGTGTCATATTCCCTACCAGGGTTTTTGTAAAAACTTATTTTAATAGGGGCCTTTGAAATATTTACCTGCCCCAAAGTGGGGCCGTGATATATTTATTTTATCTGTATCGATTTCGGGCCTTTAAACATTTTATCAACCCCTGCTGGGCCTTTAAACATTTTAACAACCTCAGCTGGGGCCTTTAAAAATTTTACCAACCCTAGTAAAAAATCCCCAACTTCTCTTCTCCCCTTCTGCTCCCCATTTCATTTCCCCTCCAGAACTCGTCTTTGCTTCTCTTCTTGCGTCCGACCAGACGCCGCCTCGTCCTCCTCGCTGCCACCACTCCGTCCGACCAACCACCATAGTATAAGGTTTGTTTTTAAATTCTAAAGGATTTAGGGTTTTGATTATTTTGTAAATGTTGTATTAGTAAGTTTTTTGAGTTAAAATGTTGCATGTTTAGTTTGAGTTAATTTGAATAAATGTGAAATTTTAACCCGTGACCAAATTTTGCAATATATACTTTTCTTGTAATATATACTTTTCTTTTTTTGGCATTAATTTTTACTTTTCTTGTCACTTACAGTACAAAGAAGAATAGCAAGCAATAAGGAGACACTGTTTGGAGGTTTAGGTTCTCATTCGACTGTCAGCAAAATCTGTTCAGGGAAAGTTACAGTACATTAATGCAGAGACAGGTTCTGGAGGGGAAATGAAATGGGGAGAAGAAGAGGAGAGGAGAAGGTGGTCATGGGTGAGAAATCTATTACTAGGGTTGGTAAAATTTTTAAAGGCCTCAGCTAGGGTTGTTAAAATTTTTAAAGGCCCCAGCAAGGGTTGGCAAAATCTTTAAAGGCCCGAAATCGATCCGGGCAAAATAAATATATCATGGCCCTACTCTTGGGCAGGTAACTATTTCAAAGGCCCTTATTAAAATATGTTTGTACCAAAACCCAGATAGGGAATATGACACATCAGCTTGGGGCTTTAAAATGTTTAGCGACCAGCCTACATCCAGAAATCCGGTTTCGTTATTTCTAAATAATTAATTCTGAATTTTATTTTAATTAATAATAAAAAAATCGGATTTGAGAGGGTTCACACACACAAAAAATAAGGTGCAAATTTAACTACATTTTTTTTTACAAGAAAGACATGTTGTCAAATTAAATTTCCTAACTTGCTTACAATATTTAAAAGGTCATGAGGGTTCTCACTCGCTCGGAAATTTGTTGGAATTTGGAAGTAAATTAGCGTTACCAAACAAAGAGTCATGAGGAAGCTTATATATTGACTGACTACTTGACCATTGAATTTGCTACTCAATATATATCAAAGGAGAAGAAACTTGTCCCCAAATACAAATTCCCAAATTAAATCCCCAAATTTGACCAAACAATATGAACCTTAAAGTGCATAATTATAAATAGTTTTTAAAGAACTTCCAAAAAAAATAAAAAACTGACATTGCTAATAATAACTATAAATAGAAGTACAAATATCAAAGATACAAAATGCAAATAGCTACATAAGAATCTTTTGAACACTGTCCAAACATTAAGAATACAGAAAGATATGCAATCACAAAAATCTCCAGGTCAAATCCCCACTTTGACAAAAAATGACTGCCAATATAACTAACTTTTAAAAAAAAAAAGAAAGTATAAATAGTGAGCACTCTAAGTAGAAATAACTATAATGCGAATTCATAAATATATTGTTTGTGACTATTTATACTTTGTTGATTAAATATTTATGATTGGTGTTCTCAATATTAATATGCATATTTAATTTTAAAATTTAAATTTAGAAATAGATAAAAATAAAAAACACAACAACAAAAACATAAACTACAAATATATAGACTCCGGCTATGGTTTTTCCGTAAGCATTTCGGACCGAAACGCTTACGGTTTAAATTCGAAAATCTGTCGTTCGAAATTTTGCTCTTAAAATCATTAAAAATACTCTTTACATAATTAATTTGTAGAATCCCAATATTTTCCATTTTATGATAATTTTAGATATTTTTAATGATTTTTTTCAAGATTGGCATACAAAATTGATTTAATTTCGGATGACGTATTTTTAAATTTGAACGGAAGCGTTTCGGTCTGAAATAATTATGAAAGCAACGTCAATATTACAAATATATAAGACTCGGCGAAGACACAACAGAGATAGTAGACGCAGCTGAGATGGAGGTCTCCGACGAAGATGCGGCAGATATGGAGGTCACCGGCGTAGATGCGAATGAATCCGGGGAAGGCAGCGGCTGAGAGCAAAGTGCCGATGCTCGTTCCGATCTGGGATTAGATAATATATAGAATCTTGATCGATTTTGGAATATTTTAGTTGGTTATTAATTGGTGGTTTGATGTATTTGGGGACAGAAGTGTTTTGGATATCGCATATTTATCCAAGGAAATTTCTTGCGTACCCGGTGTTGTGATTGGTGGGGATAATTCGTGAGGATTTTTTATTTGGGGATAGTATCATTACCCTCTATTATATCAAATGCAATCAACATAAGCATCATCAAACTTGGAAATTTTTCTGCTATTTTGTGGACCAGCAGCCAAACTTCCAACAGAAATAATGCATAATTTCCACAAGATATTGTATATTGTATATTATTAATTAAAGGAGAAATGATATACTTTCTCTAGTCAAGTCAAGTCTTCAGGATCAAACTTTTGATAACATGTTGACTCTCAGCTCACGGATTTTGAAGTTGTGACTTGGTAATGATTCTAAGTGAAATGTTTGGTATACAAATTTTTAGTTGTCGAAGTTCTGTCTATGCTTTTGAATTTCTCAGTTCCATAATAGTTGGTCAACTGTTCAAACTAGATGCATTATTGTTAACTGGTACCAACTATTTATGTTAAAGAGACCACATACCAGCATATCTGTTAATAGTTATTACTAATAAATAAATATATATGAGTTTCATGTTTTAACCTTAATCACGGTGCATACAGGGCACAGATCATATTTACTGAAAACTACTTGTACCAGTATACCATCAACAGAAGCAAATTGTTAGTTTTACAGTTTTACTACATTAAGAAAAATGTGGAATTTTTAGTCATTGCAAATTACACTGAGAGTTGTTCAAACTAAACTAAACATGAAATCTAAAAAAGTTTCCTAACATTACCTTTTCTGGTATCTGCTTGTCTAATGTAGAAGAGCAATTATCCTCAAAAAATGGTGGGGTTGAAGCATTAGAGATAAACACACCATTATATTGGATTCAAACCCAAACTATGTTGTCACACAGTATGCTTGGAATTTCAACTCGGATCGCAGAATTACTTATCGGTGTCGTTCACTCGGTATATGTCTCCCCTCTTTTGCTTCTCCAAAGGAAGATTCTCTCTGTAAATTCATCATTTATACACCGTTAGCCGTAAGAAGATAGACAGCATTACATACTGAAGTTGCTATTACATTTAGTTATACTGGTACCTGACTGTCTGAATGCCAGAAAAGTCGATCTCGCCAATGACAACATCCTCTTCATGCCCAGTTGTAGCTATCATTTCTCCAAACTACAAGAAATATTGAAAATTATAGGACACATATCCCACATATATCTTTTTGTACTTTGAGAATGTGCGTCTGCGTATTAGATAACATACCGGTCCGACAAGACTAGAATGCCCCCAAATCATATAATCAGAATTTCCTTCTGGGTCCCGGGCAGGAGAGCAGGTTGCAACGAACAACTGCACAAGTACTCAAAACAAGTTCTCTAAACTCGTCATTCAGAATTGTCGGGTGCTTTTAATTGCAAGGAAACAGACATACTGAAATCTGCTGCTGATGTGATTCTTACATACCTGATTATCAATGGCCCTGCATGTTTGTTAAGGACATATAAAAGCAATAATTAATATGTTGATTTTGCAAGATAACACAAAAATTCTAATATTGCATTAAGCTAATCAATCTTGTCTCATTTAGCTGTACCTTGACTTTTGCATGAGGTCCCACAGGAGCTCTCCGGTACTCATGTTAAATGCCCCCGGATAGCATATCAGCTGAACACCTATGTATACGGTATGCACATACTAAATAATATATTACAAGTTTTTGTAAATGTTATGAAAGAAAATCTCCAGTATGCGACAGATATATCAATAAAGTACAGGAACATTTCTTACAATTAGAGGTTCAAATTCTTGGTTTTTGAAATATTATACAAGTAAAACAGCACCAGGAGAAGATTGTTACCTCTTGATCTGTATAAAATTGCTAACTCCGGAAAGCGGATATCATGACAGATCCCTATGCCAATTTTACCCACATCTGCAGTTAAAAAGAGAACTAATATCAAAAACATAGAATGATTAAGAAACTTTTACTGTAAAAAAGAATGTCTATGGCTCTTCTAAAACAAAAGAGAGCTCAAATTTAAGTCTCAAAATGCATGATTATGATTTGGTTGTTGGTACAGCTCAGTATTTGCCTCTGGTGGACAGTCAAACACTAATATCTGATTGTTTCTGGAGACTAACAAATCGAAGATTCAATTTGATCGATGATCATTTTGGATTTGAATGGTACCAGTTTCGACAACAGTAGGTCCATCTCCATATGCAAAAGTATCAGATTCTCTAAAGTTTAGATCCCCGGGTAAGTCAACATCAAACAAATGCAACTGAAAATGCAAAAACTAACATATCAGACATACACAGAAACTAAAACTTTTAGCTTTGCATGTTTCATTCCATATCTAGGTCTCATAGTTTGGCAAGTACCAACCTTTCTTTGTGCGTATTGAATCAACTAGTTTCTAACACACTGCAAACCGGTTCTACTGAATTTGACAGTACGAAATCTTCTCCCTTTTCCGTGCTCATAAAATGTAAGTAGGCATCATATATATAAGGGTCTAGGATTTCATTACGTCCTAAATGAACAATTTCGTTTCCACATTCCATAATTAAGATGAAATAGAGAATTCCAGTCCAATTTTATCTCAATTGACATCAATAGTGCAATAAACTTAGATTGAAGTCAATCTTGCCCTCACCAATTTTTTCATCATTTCTGGTCATAAGTCATAAATAAAAAAAATTTCACAAAAAGAATAACAGAATCATAAACACGGATGATGGATTCAAGTTCTACATTTTAGTCCTTGTTCCAAGTTTTCCATCCTAATTGTAGAAACACAAAAGAAGCGACCTTTCCAGCTTCATGTCAAGTCACACCGACAAAATACAAAAACATAAACACAAAAATGGCAGTAATTTAAGGACTCTCTTACCTTTCTGTGCTTCGCTTTTATCTCCCCATCGGGGCCAACAACACAACAAGTATTGAACAGCTTATCACCTGATATTTCAGGAACTGATCCGCCAACAATCGTAATTTTGTGATGCGAAGCAGCCTCTGAAAGCATAGAGATGGACGGCGCAGATTGAGCATCTATATCCTCGGCATGACTCCTCAAGCTCTTCATTGAGTAGGGACAACACCACATCTCCTGTAAACAGGGAGAAATTGCAAATGTGTGGCATTTAAAGTGATTTTTTTTTTCTTATTATCCTATGAGGTAATACTCATACTGGTACAGATCAGATCTCATTTAATTTCAAAATGTACATATTATATTCAGCCAATAAAACAAAAATACCAAGTTTTAAGTCAAATTAATGTCAGAAGTGTTCATTCAAAAATACTTAAAACAAATTCTTAATCAAATATGATGATCTGATTTACAAAACCCAGCATTAAGAAGAGGAATAATGCTCACTTACTGGTAAGATGACAAGCTTGACACCCCTGTTGGCAGCGGTTCTGATAAGACACCGGGCACGAGAGATGTTCTGCTCCTTGATTGGTGACACAACCATCTGGCAAAGTGCAATCTTGACACCCATTTTGACTGGATTTCAGTGTTCAGTGTTGGAAGTTCATTAGTATTTAGTACTTGGTGCAGGATGGGAGTGGAATGGCTGCAGCATGGAGTGTGAAGTACTGAAGTGAAGACTGAAAAAACAAAGTTTGTTATTGTGGGTCCGTTTTCAGTTGGTTTTAACTTCTAAGTTGTAAGCTAATTTGGGCCTTAAGCTTCATGAATGGGCTTTTATGTTGTTCCTGTTTTTAGTTTTGGGCTTTGTTAGTTGGGTCTTAGGGGGCATTCTCATATGCACATTTTTATTTCTGTAAGATCGTTTATATCTTCATTTTATATATGTTTAAAAAAGAATATGATGGAATTTTACTATGTTTCTTTTTGAAAATATTTTTATTATTTTTTGGGAAGTGCTATTTTGAGGGCTCAAATTTGGGCCTTACACTTCATTTATGGGCTTTATTATTTAGGCCTTAGGAGGCATTCTTTGTGGACATATTTAAATCCGTATCTATTAAATTTGTAATCTTCATTTTATCTTAAAACAAAAGAAAATGCTAGAAATTTACTATATTTTTCTTTTTGAAATGTTTTAATTAATTTAAATAACGTGTGGAACTTATCTTCTGCTTACATAGAACGTTTTATTTTAAATTATCATCTCTCAATCATCCTTTCAAAATCAAATGTGTTTTTTTTTTTTAATTATTTTTTTTTCTAAACAGATATATGGTTATGTCATACAATTTTAACTTTGAGTGAAGGATTTTTTATATGATCTGAAGCCATTTGATTTGTATGAGCGTTAGTTATCAAACACAGGTTTCATGTTTAACCACTGTTGTTTAATTATTTGCACCTGTCCTCTAACTATATAAGCAAATGTTGTATTGCATACCCATCAAAAGTTCAACTCTACCCATAGTCATATTGAAAGTGCATTATTGAATTTATAATGAGCTATTGGAAGAAACCAATAAATTCTGGATGTCCAGGAAGTCGCATATTATTGACACATTCTAATGTTTGCGAGTTATACAATACAGTGTTCCGTCTAGTTTTTACGTCTCCGTGTAGGGTTGCTAATGGACTGAATAGTCCATGAACTTGATGGACGATTCTATTAGTGGACCATATTTGATCGGGCCAAAATGATATATGAGCTTAAATTCGGATCTTAAATGCACCGTGGACAGAAACACCATGGAAAAATTATTGAAAAAACCTAGACAGATTATGAACAATCTAGCTAATATTCTTCGTATCTATGGTCTAACGTGTTGTTTGTAAAAGCTGCTATTGAATAGAAAATTTTTTAAAGTAAAAGATAAACAAACAATAATGCTACGAATAGATTTCGAAATTGTCACCTATAATTGTGTAGATACTATGATTTTACTTCAAAATATCCAGTCTCCAAGTATGCGTCTTACACGCTTGTTAGTTGTTACCCATATATATACAGTTCCTCTTACAATTATTTCATAAGGTTAATTTGTTGGCATTGGTTTCAATTATACTATCTTTCCTACGTTGTCATGATGTTTCCTTATCCTATAATCTGCTAGCTTGGTTAATAGCGTATAAAAAAAATCTAACTTAATAAAAAAAAAAAAAATCTAAAGCACTACAACAAATTTTGGTATTCCTGACCGGAAATGCGGTCAGCAAAAATACTTCGCCCGTCAGGATTAGTCTCATTACTGACCGTGTCGGTCACGAATGCAACGGTCAGGAATGGTACCCATCCAGAGAAATTAGAACGTGACCGTCACCGTCAGCACAAATATGAATGCTGACGGGATTTTGAAGATACTCACCGTAAATACGGTCAGGACTGAGCAATGAATGAAATTTATTATCTGCCAACAATTCTTCTAGCTTGTTCTTATTAAGCTATTATTATTATTTTTTTTTTTTTTTGCATTCTTATTAAGCTATTATTCCAGTCTATCCTTTCAGCTATATTCAGAAGTTTATACATTTTTTCAATAATATATTTATAATAATAAACATTTTGATACAGCAAATTAAGACACCATCATTTAAACTAATTTAAGCCATTACCAAACTATAGTGTTGCATAATACATCATAAATTAAAAAAAAAATTGCATAGTATTGATCTCATAATTCACAATACAAATGAAATTGAAAACAAAACCAAAATCCGAAACTTCGATCCAAAATAGAAACAGAACATATTGAAGTCTTTTAATCTATATAACTAGCCATGCTTCCGCCTCATCGTCTCACACATCTTCCTGCATTTGTATAATTATTTTGAGTCATATACTGTACCAGCAATGTCAGGTACGGAGAATATTGGAGTACAAATTTTCTGAAGTGCCAAATCATTCATACCTTTGAGACAGGTTCTTCTTCAGTAGTTTCATCAGATTTCTAAGATTCATGGTTAGACGTGGCCAAAATCATTTATTTAACTTTGATTTCTAAGATACAACATAACACATAAAGCAAATTAATTCAATTCCCATATACTTTCAAAGTCGCAAATTCATGATATAAAAAGAAAAAAAATGAATAAGATTAAACAGAAACAAACCTCATACATAGAAAAATCTTCTAAATGGTAAAGTCATGACCCGTCTCTTATTAAGAAAGATAGCCTGACAACATAAAGTCGAAGTAAAATTGATGCAAACTTCATGCACTGGCAAATTTTCTAAATTAGAGGAATCACGAATCCCTGTCATATTAAGAAAGATTGCCAACATAAATGAAATTGGATATAGTGGTATTAATAAGACTTAAACCAGCAATTGATACTGCCATATAACTAGTAAACAACTGGTTCGGTACCATGTTGAGGCAAACAAATGCAATGCAAACCTAGAATAGTACAATACATATTAGTGAAATCAAGATAACACCTACCTCTCTTCTAGAAAGACCGGCAAAGGTAAGATTGACAGTTTGCTATTTACCATCAGCCCCCAACAGTTGCAAAATCCATTAGGTGATGTAAATTAACACCTTTCAAAACCTGTGTTGCCCCCAATTTAATGTGATACTGACTTTTAGAAAAGAGAATAAACAAACCCATTAGAAAAAAAAAAAAGAAAAAACAAATACTCTCTGTGCACACCATTTCTTCAAGATGTTCAAAGTATGATACTTTTCCTTGTATCACTATCAATAAATGCAGATATATAATTATTTGGGTATACACGGCACGACAATTTTACATATTCTTTATTCACCCTTCTCTTTTTACAACCATTACAACTTGCCTGAAAATAAAGTACTGATCAAAATAGTCTTTATAGTAAAGTACTCATCTGTAATTTATTTACATAATTTTCCAAGGACCATTGCATCAGAATGATTTCATTATTGAGCTCAAGCTCTCCAATCGTAGCTTATTGACAATGTAACAAAATATATAAAAAGCCATATTACGGCTGTTGCAAGCATCAAAAGCACTAATTTGAGAAGTGTACGAACACACCAATACACACACAGCACTACTAATTCTCAACATTGTATTACGGCTGTTGCAAGCTATACAGATCCAACTGATCTACTTATATTGATTGTATAAAGAAGAGTAGGAAGCACCTGGGATCATTTGTCATTATGTGCTTGATGTTTCAGAATCCAATCTGCATCTTAGAAATACCTGGGATCATTTTTCAGTATGTAAATTGTCATGAAATTTATACCAAAATTGATCCAAATTAAGTATCGAATTCAAAAACGCCTGCCAATTTATGATATAATCACAACAATTACTTGAAGAGAGCAGAAATTCAAAGTTCCACAAAAAGAAAGCAATAGTTACTTGTGCTCCGTCACTGCTCATGTAATCAGTCACAGGATCGATGATCGTGTGTGCAACTGCGACACTCTTTTTAGCCCTTCGCTATGCTCCCTCCCTCTTCTCCGACGACTTGGTTCCCTATATTAATTCTATCCAGATTTAAGTACCTTTGATATGCATTTATCTGTTATTCTAGTGTATCCAGATTTGAAAAGATATATAAGAGTTCACTATAGCAAATCAGATCAGAATAAGATTCACCAATCCTTATGTTGAGGTAAGCATAAGAGTCTCAAAACCATTTTAATCTAGATATATATAACTATAATTAGCTCTCATTTCTCCCATATCTCTCAAGAATCCAAACTCCAAACCCTCCAATTGAACCCCACCAACTCAAAACCAGTAAAAGAAAAGCTAGGGTTACAGTTGCTCATCGATCAGCCATGTTAGCAATTAATGGTCCTGAAGGCAGTTACTATCAGCATTCAGCACCAGATTTCACTTCCCTGCTCCCCTTGTTATCTAAATAGCTGAAAAAAATTGCATTTTCAATTGCTCTAAGATGTGAATCATGACAAGATTTGCAAATACTATCAGCATTCAGTGTACGGTGTACCAATCCGTTCAGCCAGTGTTCATCAAAACTAACCCTGGGACTGGACTAGGGACTAGATCTAAAACCAGTAGAATGAAAAGATCACCTAAAGCCTGCTGAACTCCTGCGCGATCGTGGCCGTGTTCTTCGCCTTCTTCTTGAAGAACGAGAGCGCCTCAGTGCACTGCTTCAGTTGCTCCTGTGAGAGCCTAGGCGGGAGCGCAGGGGCGACGATGACCAAGCGGGACGGATCGAAGGACGCGGAGGGAACGGCGGATGCGGCGGCGGCGGAAGGAGTGGACCGGGAGGGAGAGGGAGTCGTCATCTCCGATCTCCGGCTAGCGACGCGGCGGCCCGCTGAGTTCCCCGTCGTTGGTTGGGACTTGAGAAGATCGCGATCGACGGGGAAAATCGCCTTCATTTTCTCCCCCAACACTTTTTATCCTTTTTCATTTTCGTTGTTCAGTTTTTAATGAAATGAAATATATGCAAAGTTTGGGGTCTCGGACCGTGAGTAAGATTAGTGCTGACCGTAAACACGGTCAGTACAGTTGTTTTAGCTGCTGACCGGCGCTTCACGGTCAGCACACTGTCTGGAATGCCACGTTTTCTTGTAGTGAAGTTGAAATCGACAAAACTAACTGTTGTGCCATATCATCAGGTAATGCAAAAGATATACAAATAAATATGAACTCATCAATTCATTACAGAGCTAGCTAATGTATCCTGCTAAATAAGTAAATATATATATATATTCACTCTGGTATATAACTTAGGAACAGAAAATCCAACTAGCTGGCATATATGTTTCTTTCCTCGATATGTTTGACAGCAAGTGCTTATCCCCTAACATATGACATGGTGCCATGCAGCATGTAGGCCGTTGGATCGCCTCGAGATTCTTGCCAGCATATGTGAGCATCACAATTTATAGAGGGATCACATAGATCCCAACTTCCTTTGCACATATTATCTCTAAAAAGGAGATCCTTGCAGCTCTGGATTAGTAACATAACAATGTAATAACATGGTAATCTCTATTCGGAAAGTACCTTCACTTGATCACCGAATCAAAATTAGTTAATGGATTAATAACAGACGAACTCACATACTTGAAAGAAAGCGAGAACAAATGAACAATTAATTAACAACACAAGAACTTTGCAACGATGTGCAGAGGTTTAGCCTCCTCTCAATCGATCAACAATAATCAAACAGCACAAAGATCCCCTTGTGGCCTTGCCTTGAACTTATTGTTCTGGTACACCAACTGGTACAGAACCAAGCCAAATTCAAATAGCATTCAAAAAGATCCATCAATTACAAATAACAAACCAATTGAGATTTAAGTTAATAGCATTTAAAACTGTTTTACTATGTATCTTTTTAAAATACTTTTATTATTTTTTTTTCAAATGGAAATTAATTTTGTGAAACATATCGATCGTCTACTTGTGAGGAATGCTTTAATTTATCATCTATTAGTGGTTCTTTCAAAATCAGATGTGTGTTTTTTTAACTAATATATGGTCCTGTCATACGATTTTAACACTCAGTTGAGGAACTTTTATATGATGAAGCCATTTGATTTGTATGAGTGTTAGTTAACAAACACAGGTTGCATGTTAGACACCACTCTTGTTTAATTATTTGCACCTCTCCTCTAATTAATTATATAAGCAAATGCCGTATTGCATCCATGAACAGTTCAACTCTTCTCATGGTCATAATGAAACTGAATTTATACGAGCTATTGGAAGAAACCAATCAGTTCTGGATCAGTTATTCCCTGCATTACAGGTTTCGCTAGGTCTTCAAATCTATATTGTCATGGTTTTGCTATATCAAAATGTCCATGAAATCACATACTATTGACACATTCTAAAGTTTGAGAGTTATACGGTACATCTTTCCATTCAACTTTCACATCTCCACGGCAAGAATGATCTATGACAAAATTATAAGATTGGACACAAGAGAGATATAGAAACCCAGTAAAAATGCATAAGCTGAATTGTGGCGAATCGATCATAGATATAAGCTTGTGGACATGCTAATACATAGGATTTGTTTGGATCGTGCAAGTATTAGTACACGACTAAAAGAAGTAAGATTAATAAGTGAGAATAGTAAAAAATAGTTATTTGGATCGGTAATGGAGAATAGTAAAAGTTAGTGCTATACTAAATGGTATGAAATGTTGTTTGGATTGTATATTCAAAATAGTGAGAGAGTGATTGAATAAAATAATAATAATTATTTATTTATTTATTTTTTCACAATCTTGATTTCAAGGTGGCATTTTAGTAATAAACTAACTATAAAAAAAAAAAAAAAATCATGAAACATGTAACAAATAGTTTCTGATAAACTTGTCTGATGACTCTCCGATTTACATCCTTGCAATCAAGGCCAGCAAATGCTTACTGCCATGCATTTATGATGAGAAATCTAGCTTCATTGAGGAAAAATATATCCCTAGCTCTTTAATCTTAAAATATATCCACCAATGGCTCGTGTCACAACCATGACGGCCGAGCTTAAAGCTGAAATATATATGGAAGCACACTCATTATCATAGTTTTCCTTGAGTAGAAACACATTAGATCGATCCTAGACAATTGTATATTATGCGACGAGCACCGGTGTCAGGGACTGAGAAGGTTTGGCAAGAAGGAAGGACATTAAAGCATATCTGTGGTATGTGACCTAAGTTAAAATTTTATAGAGTTCTTAGCAATTATAATTTAACAGATCTTTGAAAAGCTGTCAAATGTCACTTAATTGAATATAATCATAAACAAGCATCTGGAATGGCAGAGTGCGATCTCTTAAATGTCAATTTGATTGGATTTTAGAGTTCAGTGTTGGTAGTTTCCGCGTTGCATGGCCTTGTGAAGTGAACAGAAGAAGTTGGTAATAGTTCTTTCAATATCAAATGTGCGTTTCTTCTCTCTCTGTTTTTTTTTAAATACAAATATATGGTCATGTCATACGGTTTAACACCGAGTTAAGGTACTTTTTATATGATGATGCCGTTTATATTGTGTGAGCGTTTGTTATCAAACACAGGTTTCATGGTTCACCAATGTTATTAATTTGCTCCTTTTCAACAATTATATATACAAGCAAATGCCATATTGCATGTCCATCAACATTTCAACCCTACACATGATCATAATGAAAGTCCGTTATTAGATTTATAGTGAGCTATTGGAAGAAACCAATCAATTCTAGAAGTCCATAAATTGAAAAATTATTGACACATTCTAAAATTTAAGAGTTATATAGTTCACGGACCAAACTCTTTATCAATTTTCGGATTCAACATACATCAATGAACAAATTAATATGATTGGGCACTCTCGGAAAATAGGAACTGGTAGAAATCCCATAAACATGTTACTAAACAGTAAGATTGTTCAACCATGAAATATGTGCTCACCAATCTTACTAATACTTAAATTTTATGATTCGTGCGGCGATAGTAATATTTTCTTGCCATGTTATTTTATTTTGTTTTATTTATTGGAAAAGAAACAATGCCAATTGTTATCTTACAAACAAAAGGTTGTTTTCTGGAACACACCTCGTACAAGTGGGGATTTACAGTACCAATTATTTCTACTACTCAATTTCTACAACAACTTAGAACAAAAAAAAAATACAAATCAAAATACTCCTACAATTCAATATTTTCCAGCAATACGCATGCATTGCAAATCTACATCCAAATTTCCAAGGCATTAAGGTGAGGAGGCAGAGATTCTAACAACGGAAACACTTCTTAATTCAGGAAAGAAAACTTTCAGTTGGTTCTAACTTCTAAGCCAACTTCTTGAGTCTTATGCTTCATGTATTTGCTTTCCTATTCTCTCCAATTGTTAGTTTCGTGCTTTATTAGTTAGGAGGCATTCATATGAGGACATGTTTAAATTAAATGCATATATTTTAATCTTCATTTTATCATTTTAAAAAAAAAGTGAAACTGATAGAATTTGTTAAACTACTTTTATTATATATTGGATTAATAATATTTGATTATGTGTTTGCTTTCCTGTTTCGCCAGTTGTTTAGTCTTGTGCTTTATTAGTTGGGAGGCATTCTTATATGGACATGTTTAAATCAGTATCTTTTAATCTTCATTTTATCTTTAAAAAAAAGGAATTGATAGAATTTGATTATATTTCTTATGAAATTACTTTTATTAATTCTATAAAAATGTAAATTAATATGTGAAACTTAATTACTATCTGCGCGCTTTCATGAATTTTTCATCATTTCTGGTCGTAACTAAAGAAAAACACAAAAAGAATAACAGAATCATAAACATGGATGATGGATTCAAGTAGCTATCTTTGGCGCAGTTCTTTATTTGTTACTTATCCTAGAGTACAAAGTACTAAATTCCAGTCACATTTTCAATATACCAAAACATATATAGAAAAGTGGCAGTAATTTAACCTTTCTGTGCTTGGCTTTGATTTTCCCATCTGGGCCAAGAACACAACAAGTATTGAACAGCTTATCACCCGATATTTCAGGAACCGATCCGCCAACAATCATAATTTTGTGATGTAAAGCAGCCTCTGAAAGCATAGATATGGACGGCGCAGATTGAGCATCTATATCCTCGGCATGACTCCTCAAGCTCTTCATTGAGTAAGGACATGTCCTGTAAAGAGGAAGAGATTGAAATGATTTTTTTTTTATCAGATGAGGTAATGCTGATACTGATACTTATACTGGAACAGATCAGATCTCATTTCAGAACATACAAATTAAATCCAGCAAAAATGCAAGTACCAAATTTTAAGTCAGACTAATTTCAGAAGTGTCATTTAAAATGGTTTCAGAAATTTTGGATCAAATCTGATTATTTGAGTTACAAATCACAGCACTAACAAGTGGAATGCTCACTCACAGGTAAGATGACAAGCTTGGTGCCCCCTGTCAGCAGCGGTTCGAATAAGACACCGGGCATGGGAGATGTTCTGCTCCTTGATTGGTGTCACCAGCATCTGGCAAAGTGCAATCTTGACACCCATTTTGACTGGATTTCAGTGTTCAGTGTTGGCAGTTCATTAGTACTGAAGTGAAGACTGAAAAAACAAAGTTTGTTATTGTGGGTCCGTTTTCAGTTGGTTTTGAGTTCATGACTAGTAAGGTAATTTGGGCCTAAAGCTTCATGAATGGGATTTTATGTTTTTCTGGTTTAAGTTTTGGGCTTTATTAGTTGGGTCTTAGGAGGCATTCTTATATGGACATTTTTATTTCTGTAAGATCGTTTAAATCTTCATTTTTTTAAATGCTCATGTGTGAGATTTATCATCTCCTTGTATGGATCGAGCGTTTTACTTCAATTTATCATTTTTTAATTGTTCTTTCAAAATCAGATGTTCTTTTTTTTTTAATAAATATATGGTCATGTCATAATATTTTAACACCGAGTTAAGGGATTCTTTTATATGATTTGGCCATTTTATTTGTATGAGTGTTGGTTGAGTCATGGCTTATCAATGCTATTTGCATCACTCAATAATTATATAAGCAAATGCCGTTTGTATTTACTCATCACAAGTTCAACTCTATAGTGTATACATATATGGTCGTACTGAAAGTGCATTATAAATAAATTAATAATGAGCTATTGGAAGAAACCAATAAGTTTTGGAAGTCCATAAAATCAAATGTTATTGTTATATTTTGAAGTTCTTGCCTGTTTTAATACGATCATCATTTCCTTTTTCACGTTTGAATTTTTATATACGTCAATACCAAATTTATATCATTGGACAGGAGTGGAATACAGAAAAACCCAAGAAAACTCATAAGCATGTTACTGCATTACAGTGTCTTTTTCATATGTTGATTTCTACCTACATCAATGATCAAATTTATAAGATTGGACACTAGTGGAATACTGGAAAACGCAAGAAAGCTCATGATAAGCATGTTACTGAATTCAAATGCCTTTTTTACCTGTCGATTTCTACATTTATCAATGACCAAATTTATAAGATTGGACATTAGTGGTATAAAGAAAAATTGTGAGAAAACTCATAAGCATGTTACTGATGTAGTACTAGTTTGTACTTTGTAGACTAATATATTCATTTTGTTTTGAGAGATTAGTGCGGGATCGCAAAGACGTCAGCAGTGTTAGAAAACAATGTAGATTATGTTGTATGTTTTGGAACAGTGATGAGTGCATACTTAACTCAATATATTTTATGTTTTCTTTCACCTAATTTTTGTATATTTCGACATTCTTTCTTTTCAACTGGCATTTTCTGAAAAAACCTAATTCGGCCATTCTCTCTCTCAGCTCTCTGTTTTTTTTCTTTTTCTTTTGTCTATGAAAATGACGAACTGATCTATTTTTCATTTCATGAGAAGAACTTAATGGTTTTTTTTATTATTTTTTATAGAAACCGAATTAAAGATGAAATAGTTTATCAGGTATAATTCAATTCATGCGTGGGTGAAATTATTTACACTTAAAAAAAAAATCTAAAGTTTAAATCGACAATTTAAACAAACTGTTGTGCAATATCAGCTAATGATCAAATTCAAAACTGCTTAATCTTAAAACCATTTTACAAACCACATGCGCATTACTGGTAAAATATTTCAAGTTCTGGAAACTACCACAAAGAATGAAATTTCCTACCAAGAATTCTGAATAGTTTCTACTTCTCAAATGTTACAACCTTGCATTGAGAAAAGTCACAGTAAAACTCAGCACTTGTCAAATTGAAACATCACTTAAATACTGTTTTAGGTTGTTATTATCACTTTACCAAGCAATTTTTTGCATCCCAGGATCGAGACCTGGTCAAATTAAACAATGATCATATTTCATTTGGAAAGGTTTAATAATTTTCATATCTCATCAAGAAATTCATTTTACTTTTCTCACAGCCACATCTATATCGTCCAACTGCAAGTAAGCAACCTGAATCAAAGGTTGTTGCCAATTAGGTTTTTCCTGAAACCTTACTGGTATCGAAACAGAAGGTTCACAGCTAGCTATACATACAAAATTAACCATCTATCAGTTAACAGACCCCTCTATCTCAGCTCTATTATATTTTGAAACCACTAATGACAGCATCATATATAAGTGTACTGTATATTTTATACCAATTAATCTAACAGCAACAATCAAATTTGGGGAAAAGAAATTAACTATGCATCTGAATCCACATTGGAGCCACTTCATCAACAAGTTCCAAGTATGCATTAAAAAATACTTATTCAAAGAGGCAAGAAAACGAGAAAATATCTCACAAGCTCAGAAAATATCTCACACGGCATAGCGACAGATGGAATTAATAAACCCAAAGTTATGATTCCTCAATTTGTTTGATCTCAAATCACTGAAAGAAAAAAAAGAAAACCAAACATAAATCACTCTTCGATATTTTCCAACGGCGCTACATGCACATGCCAGATCCTGATTGCATCAAGAGAGCCACCGTACAGGATCCACTGCTCAGGGGCTTCATCAGGAAATTCTACCCAGGTACCCTTCTGTGTTGCGATGCAGTTGATCGGATTGTGATCACCCACCAGCACCATTTCAATCGTGTGGTTCCCGTTGCCAGCACCCCTCCACACGCAAATCCTCCCGTCATTCGACCCAGAAAAAACAAAGCGGTCCGAGCACAAGGCCACACAAGTAACCACACCAGCGTGGTATTCCATGATCTCAGGCACAGGCCAGGCAGCAAGCGCATCGACACGCAGATCCTTCCAGCACCTCACTCTCCCGTCTGTCGAACCGGCATACAACCGACCTCTAGTCTCATCATCAACACGTTTCTTAAACACAAGCGCAGTTACTCTCGTATGTACTGGAACTGTAATAGCGAACCTGCCAATATCCGTGTGCCTCACTTCATGTCTGGCAGCGCCGGGCCCTCGCGGCTCTCTCTTATACATTCTTATGTGGCCATCGCTTGAGCCAGAAAAGACCACATTCGGCCCCGCTGCTAACGACAGCACATCGCCATTGTAACCGCAGATGCTGTCGGCGAACTTATCATCACCATCGTTACCTATCCACCAGACATAGATAACTCTTTTTGTAGAGGCCATGTAGATGAAATCGCGGTCTTCGCTTAAGCACAGGCAAGTGATCGCATTCGCGGTCGGATTCCTCACAACTGCAGGAAGCATGTTACTCATTATGTTACTCGCTGTTTGTATCGTTGCTTGAGGCCTAAAAGCACGGTTTCCTCCAAAATTCCTGCGCCTCAACATCTTGGTTTTGCCCCTGTCGTGAGCCAAGAACGCGTGCGTGTAGTCGGCATTATCCCTTACGACAAAAGCATTGATCGGTTTCCGAGTGGACCAAGTCTCTCGGGGAACTGTTTCCCCTCTGTGCCACCTTTGAACCGTGTATCTACCGAATACAGCGTACAGCTCCCCGTTAGAACCCAACTCCATGAAACGAACCTCCATCGCTTGAGCATTGTTGCGAACGGCATTATCATCTATCAGAAACGGCACCTCAATGATCCCATCACCATCACCATCATGTCCAGCCATTGGTATATATTCGGTGGATGGTTTGGTTCTGGGTCAGATTGAATTGTGGCTAATTAATGAATTCTCCGTGTTAATTAGAGAGGTGTTTGTATAACTAAGAGAATGATGAATGAGAGAATTAATGTGTGTTGGGTATTCTCGGAATTCTTTGCTCTCTTGTTCTTTCTTTCTTGGTTTCTTGGTTCTTGCTTTGTGTCTTGATTACCAACTGTCAACTGTCAAAGTGTGCGGGGGAACTTTTGAACTGTTAACGGATCGGATTCGTTTTGGGACCCGGCCGGCGACGGTCATTGCAATATATGTAGGTAAAGCCGTTAATTAACAGGTACGGATGCAGTTTTGGTGGGTATATCGGATCTGTTACATGTTACATGGAGCATCCAATTGTTATATATTTACCAAGTTTAATTACCTTTGCCAAGAAATTAAATCCGAGAAGCCATTTACCAAGAAAATATCGGATCAATAAGATTATTGCTTTCTTTTTTCTCTCCTTTTGCTATTAATTTAACAAAGCAATTTGTACCTTTATCTCTATTATAAAAGCAGATTTTCGTTTATTAAGAGGGAAAAACTCATTTTCTTGCACGCGTTACTTCAATATTTTTTTATGGATGACAATTTTTTTAAGAAAATAGGAAAAATTGACCTTTTGTCCTCAAACTACATCAAAAAAAATGATTCCTAAATTTCCATTTACACCAAATTGATATTTTTTTTAAAAAACACCAAATTGAGTAAACTTTATAGATATAACTAAAATTGGTTTTTAACTTGAAGGCTTAATTTTTGTATACCTCTTAACTCTCTTTTATTTTCTTATTTCTCCCTCTACTCTTCGTAATATCTTCTTTGCCACTCAACTCTTTTAGTTGTTTCTTGTATGTCCCTCATGTTGAGTTCAACAAATTAATTAATATTATCTACTTAAAAATTCTTGGTTCGTTCTTCACTACCACAAAAGAGGGCATTAGCAACTCCATCTTAATAACGGTTTGTATAAACCACCGTTACTAAAAGGGTCATATGGCAATCTTGAAATTTTACTGAAAATATTTAATAATGGTTGTTTCATAAGGAACCGTTAGTAAAGAGCGTAGTAAAAAATAAAAATATGAGAAAAGCATTAATAACGGTTTTAAAAACAAAACCGTTAGTAATAGTTCCTACAATTAATGACGGTTTCTACAATAAAACAGTCACTAAGTTGGTAGAGAGCATCAATAACGGTTTTTCAAGGGAAACCGTTATTGATTCTTATGGAGGGAATTTTCTCTCTGCTTATTGGCTTTAATAACGGTTATTTTCGATAACCGTTATTGATTCTTTTCACTGAGTTAAAACTCAGCCACTCCGTGGTCTCTTGTCTCTTCTCCTGATGATATGCTCTTCCTTTTCTTCCAGCAAATGTCACTGCCTCTACCCTCCTTCCAATCTCCATCAGCTCGTTCTTTCTTTTCTCTATTCTGTTAAATTTTTTCAGTGACAATTAGCACGAAAAGCTTTTGATTTTGCTCGATTATAGCTGCAGCTGCTGCCATTCCTCGCCTCCTTTCTCTTCTCATCTTCTATTTAAGGTTAAACTTTTATTTTATTTATTGATTTGATCATATAATCCGTAGTACTTAGTTTGTTTTAATTAAATGGTTATTATTAGCATTTTAGATGTTGGTATTGTCATATAGAACCAATATACCGGAACTTAAACTAATTTAGGTCGGTACCCATTCGAGATTAACTAATAGGGGTTAATCTCAAATAGTCCCTGTTTGGGACTGCTCTTTGAATACTTTGTCTCATTTAGGATTAGTGAATATGCACTGTTCAATCTGGTGTTTGAGAAAAGTTCGGCCGAGCATTTCCCTTATTGTTCCACGGGTATGCACGTACATGCAAATGTGCATTGGCATACTCGGGGAGCTAAAGGGAAGTGCTGCCGAATTTTCTGCATGTAAGCTGATTGCACTAAAAAATACACACTTTTACCAAGAAAATACCTACAGAATTAACCCAAATCATTGGCATATGCATCCGATTACATGCACTTTCTTGCATTTTCCCGTTACTGCTCTATATTTGGTTGTTTCAGGTCAGACAAGGCAAGAATCAAAGAAAATGGAGCGTTTGGAGCAGAATCCGACCTGGAGCTCACCTTAAGGTCCGTAAGGTCTCCCTTATGGCCCGTAAGGGTTACATCCGGCAGCAAAACGATTATGGCAAGAAATCTGGATTCGATGGCTATTTAAGCAAGGATTAGGGCAGCGTTTTTGGTATCCAATTCATAACTTTCCAGCCGCCTTTGAGAGGAGAGAAAAGTGCTTTCTTGGAGAGGAAGCAAAGCCAAGCAAGAGGAAGCCGATCAGGACACGAGAAGACAGCGATCCAGCGAGGTGTCGAGCAAGAACACGCGCGTGCAACGTCAAGACCGATCTTCTCACTGTTCTTTCTCTTTACTTGTTGAGATTGATTTGTGTTGTATCTGTTGCATGATGACTTGTCTTGTTTGTTATATTTGCTTGATTGTTGTTGTATCGGCCATGTCTGGCTAAACTGCTAGTTTATAGGATTAGGATGATGTTATAACTTGGTTTTTTGTTTTTATGAAGTTTCTTGGTTATCTTTTATTTTAGTTCTCTGATACTGTGTATGAATTGTTGATTGCATTCTATGCTTGGGTTGTGTACTCGAACAGGTAACCAGTAGATATTGGTCAGTACCCTAGGTTCTAAGCCTTAGTACGCATGTGACCGGGCCTAGTTTGTATTCAAAGTGGGTTAGAGATCCGAGAGGGAGGTACACTTTGGGGCACCAGTACCGGGACATAGGTTGGGTTTACAAGCGAGAGCTGCGATCTGTACCTGTGGTGGTTAGAACTGAATTAAGCCAACAAGCGAGAGCTGAGGTTTCGTACTTGATATTGTTTTAACCAGAACTAAACGTGTTAATACCAAGAATTCATAAATACCCATTTACTTATTGATGGCAGGATTGCATTTCTTGATAAAAATATATAAATCGTTATTGGATGGAAAATGTTTGTGCTTATTTCATTGCTAACAAATTATTATTTTTTTTTTTTCAAATGATACTTCTTTTCATTTCAAATGGAATTTATGCTAAATATTAATATGAGAGAAATAAACACTTGGTGCCTATTTCTATACATATTGAGTGAAAAGAGGCTTGGAATCCCACTTCAAAAGTTCAAATTGCTGGTAAAAAGATGCAGTCCTAACTCCTAAGTACATCAATTTTAGTTTCCTTCAAGCTAAAACCATATATTATACATATCCAAGAACTTTGTCAAATCTCCAATTCCAGTACCAGCCATGTCCATTGAGGTTCTGTATCATAATTCTCAAGATGATACCTCACAAATTGACAATCTTCATGCATGTGGCGCATTGTCTTGAAGCAAAACAGATTTCTTTACAATCATCAGCAAAGCATCAATCTTTTGTTGAAATCAGATGGCAATTGGTGAAACGTTCTTCTGGTTAGAGTACAGTGCATACAATTTCTTTTGTGGCATCGTCAACAACAACGATCTTTTAGATTTTGTTCCATGATTTGCCTCATGTTCTAAAGTACTCTGCTGTTGTGCTAATTGTCTCATGGAAGGTACTGCCATTGCAAGAGGAATAAACTCCACCAATCGCTTGTGTACAACCATGACAGTCGATCTTAAGCTGAAATATAGAAGCACACTCATTATCATGGTTGTCGACCTTGAGTAGAAACACGTTCGAACTGAGATAGTTGTATTTTATGCGACAAGCGCACCAGTGTCAGGGATTGAGAAAGCTTGGCAAGAAGCTAGGACATGAAAGCATATCTGTGGTATGTCATAAGTTAAAATCTTATAAAGTTCTTAACAACTATAATTTAACAGACCTGTGAAGACTGAAGAGCTATCAAAGGTCAGTTAATTGAATATAATCATAAACAAGCATCTGGCAGAGTGCGATCTTGAATGTCAATTTGATTGGATTTTAGAGTTCATTGTTGGTAGTTTTTGTTGCATGGCTTGTGAAGTGAACAAAAGAAGTTTGTTATTGTGGGTGCGTTTTCAGTGGTCTCTAACAGTAACTTGTAAGCCAATTTGGGCCTTATTCTTACTATACTGGCTTTCCTGTTTTTTTCTGATAGTTTAGTTTCAGCCTTTATTAGTTGAGTTAGAAAGCATTCTTATCTGGAAATTCTTATTTCCTAACTTCTGATATTCTTTTTATCTTTTAGAAAAGAAACAGATAGTTAACTATATATCTTTTGAGAATGTGTCCATTAACTTTTCTAAATGCAACTAATTTGTGAAACTTTATATCATCTGCTCGCCTGGTGCGATTTGCTTTAATTGCTCACGCAGTAATAGTTTCTTTCAATATCAAATGTGCTTTTCTTTTCTCTCTCTATTTTTTTTAATTGCAAATATTTGGTCATGTCATACGATTTAACACTTAGTTAATTAAGGTACTTTTTATGTAACGCCCCGACACGGGGCGCTATGGTGCGGTATCCTGTGCACCCATCCGACGGTCCGTCAACCTACGTCGCCAACAAAAAGAAAGGAAAACAACAAAACAGAGTAAGCTAAAAAGCTCAGTAACCGGTTATTTAACGACGCGCTTCTCTATGACAAGTTTTTAATAACAAAGTACCTTACAAATGCAATAATATTTGATGCACAGGACCTGTAACATTTAAAAATAAAACTAAACATGCCATGCAATGTATTTATCACAACATATATATACAATATCATGCTATATAAGATGACATCCAATATTTTTACCACAAGTAAAATGCCTAAATAACATATATTATCAATTTATTTTAAGAACTCATATATAGAAAAAGTTTGTCTAATACCTAATAGAAGAACAGTTATGTTAGATTAAACAGATTTTTATCGGAAAAAGAAGCTTATCTTGTAATTTAAAAAGTCATCAAGTAGAAAGTTGTAATCTGTCCCGTACTGAACCGAAGTTCAGTTATGTCCCATTAAATACATTCCTTTTTAAATTATAATCTAACCCGTATGTCACACCGTCCGTTCCCTTACCCGACTAGTATGGGCACCGTAAGGGACGTTCACTTAAGTACTTAAGATTCCGTAATAATGGGAATATAATCGCGTTATAATATCCGACACCGCCTGTATATTCCCATAGTGACATGTAGTAAATTTTAATTGTTCTTAATTTCTTTCAGGAAAACTTTACTTCCTTTACATCATAGCATATTGCAAAATAGTAACACATGCATATACAAACCAACTGTAATCTTGTATCTATTGCAAATCTATTTTGTTCCAGATTCTTTGAAAAAGCATTAAATTTCAATTTGAACTAATTAAATAAAATTGATGCATGGGACATATAACATTTACTTCCGCATATTTACCGAGTCAATCGTCGGTCTTTCAGATCAGTACACTGTCATTTACTTGAATCCCTTTCTGGCATTCCATGAACCGTCATGTCACAGAACTATAAGACCGGCAATTGGACTCGATAAATACACCGTCATAAATCCCACAAAATCCCAAATCCCTTTTTCATGCACACAAAAATATACCAAACCAATTTTATGTATAAATCCCTTTCTCATGTCACAAACCATTTTTCAAGAATACACTTTCGATGCACATAACAAATGCCACTTTCAAGATCAAATCATATGCACAACTAATTACCATAAATAATTACTAACCATTCACAAAATAGTAAATAACTACTAAACAGTAACAACAGTAAATCAAGTCATAGAGAAGTCCGGTTACCTGATATGAAGGATTCTGATTATGACCGACACTGGGAGGATAGTTGAATAACAAATACTTGACACTCCAAATTCCGAATTAATACATGAATTCACCTCGACATGTCAGATTTGGAAGCCGATCCGAGAATATACATCTATCAAGCTGAAAAGCCGATTGATCAATTGGTTATTTGTATAATTTAGTTAAGCGTAATTTCCCCTAATTAACCGAGAAGCATTTTCTTAATTTCACTTAGTCTTGATATTCAGTATATACTAACGCTATCCGCACATGAATCTATCAACAGAAATGGGTTCCCTATATATGAGATTGGAAAGGGATATTATAGCAGTTTGAATTATTGGAGACTAAAATTAACCAAAATTCCAAGCCGAGTTTGTCTCCAGGAGGATTCGGAATTAACTTAGCATGAACCAACTAAACCGAGCACAACTTGCTAATTATATTTTACATTTCAACATTTATCTCTCTGTTTTGACTTGTACCATCTTCCCAGCAGTACTGTTCACATACTCTTACCGGTAACAACTCAAAACTGTCTGCATCAATGCGCAGAACCTGATTCTATCTTATAATTTACGTTTATATCTTATTTATACTGCTGACTTATGTATTAATTGCATCTAAGTATCCAAATGGACTGGATATTCAAAGACAAGAGGAAGGAAACAAAGTCGGTACGGTCCCTACCTTATCGATGACGTGTTCCGAGAGGCCTCGTTAGTTAGCTTTCTCCTCTAATGCTTCGTACTCGGTCTACTGCCCTTTCTTTGGAAGTAAAGAGGAAGTGGTAACAAAAATTTTTTTCGCGGAGACAAGTATGCACACCGGGCGATTGATCGAACACCTGGCGTGCGTGAATGGTGGTACACGACTTAGACTCCAACGAAGGCGATGAATGGCCAGCAAGGCGGGGAAAGCTCGGCTTAGGTGTGGGCTGCCCGGAATGGTGGGAACAGCTTGGTGGTTGCGGTTGCGTCGCTGGCCAGAGCTCAGAGAGGTTGCGGCAGGGGGTCGGTTTGGTTGAATTGAAGGCCGGGTGGGGAGGGTGGCGGTTGCTGGGTTGAGGCCGGCTCGGTTGGGTGAGGCCAGCCCTGACGGCGTCGGCTTGGTGGTGCCGGTTGCGTCGCCGGCCAGAGGAGGGGTGTGGGGCGCGGCCCCTATGCAGAGGTAATGGGGTAAGAGAAAAGGGAGACGGGGAAGTAAGGAGAGGAAAAGAGGAGAGGCCGACGAGGTCGGATCCGGCGGTCCGGCGAGTCGGGCAGAGGAGGTCGGAGTGGATTGGGGCGGTGGGGCTTGGGTCGATCGCAGGAGAGGAGGAGAGCAAGGGTGCGGGTTTGGTTCTGGGAAGGGGAAGAGAAAGAAAAATAAAAGAGGAGATGTTTGGATAGGATCCAATGTGGCTAAGGAAGTGTGGCCACTTGTGTGATGAATTACTTTCCAAGTCTCTTATGGTTGATTCAATTCTTGAAATTGTAATTAATTGGCTATTATATGTTTAAAATATCCATAAAATTTAACCCAATCAATTCATTGTGATTATTTGGTTTCTAAATTCTTAATTTAACTCAAATTAAATCGAAGTTTCTGACAATTTGTTACCATAAATTAATTGGTCATTCAATGGCTTAACAAATTCAATTTTATAACATTATCATTGATAAATTTTAGTGTGGCTAATCATGTGTTAGGTCATTTCATTGTTTTCTTAGAAAATATTAGTGAAATCTTAATTTCTATTCACCATATTCCATCGTTGTTTAATTATTTTGCCAATAATTTTTCGATTAAAATATTTTTGTATTTGCTGAAATTTTGGAGATGTTACATTTTATATGATGCCATTTGATTTGTATGAGCATTTGTTATCAAACAGGTTTCATGGTTCACCAATGATATCTATTAATTTGCTCCTCTTCAACAATTATATATACAAGCAAATGCCATATTGCATACCCATCAGCATTTCAACCCTACACATGATCATAATGAAAGTCTGTTATTGAATTTATAATGAGATATTGGAAGAAACCAATCAATTCTGGATGTCCATGAACTCAAATATTATTGAAAGATTCTAAAGTTTAAGAGTTATATACTCCATCATTCGAACTGTCTATCAAATTTAGGGTTCAAAATACATCAATAACCAAATTTATAAGATTGGACACGGATAGAGAATGGGAAATGACACAAATCCTATAAGGATGTTACTGAACAGTAAGATTGCTGAACCACAAAATCTGTGCTCACCAATCTCATTAATATTCAATTTTTATGATTAGTGCCACGACAGTAATATTTTGTGGCTATGTTATCTTATCTTATTTTTTGGAAAAGCAACAATGCCACCAGTTTCCTTAGAAACAAAAAGTTGTTTTCTGGTACACACCTCGTACAAGTGGGGATTTACACTACTGATTAATTTTATTATTCAATTTCTACAACATCTTAGCACAAAACAAACTTCAAATCAAAATACTCCTACAGTTCAATATTTTCCAGCAATCCACATGCATTGCATATCTACATCCAAATTTCCAAGGGTTTGAGGTGAGGAGGCAGAGATTGTAATTGTGGAACCGCTTCTTAATTTAGGGAAGAACAGACTTTCAGTTGGTTCCAACTTTTAAGCCAACTTGTGTCTTATGCTTCATGTATTTGCTTTCCTATTTTTTCCAATTGTTGGTTTCGTGCTTTATTAGTTAGGAGGCATTCGTATGAGGACATGTATAAATTAAATGCGTATATTTTAATCTTCATTTTATCTTCATTTTATTCCTCTTTATTCCTCTTTATTCCCTCTATAGTTATCTATATTTGGCTCCTTAAGTGAGGTATAAAGGGTTTATTTTTAACTTATGCTCTAACCAAACATGCCTATTGGATTAACAATATTTGATTATGTATTTGCTTTCCTGTTTCGCCAGCTGTTTAGTCCTGTGCTTTATTAATTGGGAGGCATTCTTATATGAGGAGGGATCCGGTGACACGCTTTTCTTTTGACACAACTCTTACACTAAATCATATAAATTTATAAAAAATCTTAAAAATGGAAAATATTTTATAAACATATTTATTTACTTATAGATCGAATCTGTTTCAAATTTCATTCAATTTAAGTGTCATTTGATACTCCATCAAGAATTATTAAATTTAGACCGTTCAAA
Organism: Cyperus esculentus; assembly: GCA_030179965.1. Taxonomy (NCBI): domain Eukaryota; kingdom Viridiplantae; phylum Streptophyta; class Magnoliopsida; order Poales; family Cyperaceae; genus Cyperus; species Cyperus esculentus. The sequence continues at coordinate 5,693,748 of JASGLE010000001.1, forward strand.
TTACTATATAAACTTGATGGCCATTGATGGAGTATCAAATAACACTCAAATTGAATGAAATTTGAAATACAATCGATCTATAAGTAAATGAATATGTTTATAAAAGATTTTCCATTTTTAAGATTTTTTATAAATTTATATGATTTAGTGTAAGAATTGTGTCAAAAAAAACTGTGTTACCGGATCCCTCCTCTTCTTGAGGGATATATGTGGACATGTTTAAAATCAATATCTTTTGATCTTCATTTTATCTTAAAGAAAAAAGAGAAACTGATAGAATTTGATAATATTTCTTATTAAAATACTTTTATTAATTCTTTAAAATTGTAAATTAATATGCAAAACTTAATTACTATCTACTTTCATTAACCGGTTTACTTTAAATTATCACCTATAGTTCTTTCAAAATAAAATGTGCTTTTTTAACAAACATATGGTCAGGTCATACGATCTTGACACCGATTGAGTAATAGAAATTTTAGTATGATGAGGCCATTTATATATATAGTGATGTCAAGGGTTTTAATTTCTCTTGAGAATTAATTAAATGCAAGACAGTGCTTACATCAACATTAACGACCCTGCCGGTTTTAACTTCCATTGGACACAGAAGTTTAATTAAAAAGCAAGTCATTTTCTATGTTATTATTGCGACAATGCCATTGATCATCGATCCTGCCGGTTTTTTTGAGATAAAGATCACGAGGGTCAAGTCACTCAAATTTAAATGTCTATAAAAGACCCCCTATCCGGGTTTTGAACCCGTGATCTCCCACACGAAGAGCATTGCTCTTAGCCACTAGACCAAATACTGGTTCTTCATCGACCCTGCCGGTAAGTCAGTAACTAAGGTGCAAACATGCACGGTGATTCAAAAAATATTTCGAATGGTGTTGTCAAGTGATCTATAGGCTTTTCTTAATTTACAATTTATTAGCTAAAACCTTTCCTTCACATCAATTTTATTTTTGTAAATAAAATTTGAGTTAGCTACTTGTTACTATTAAAATGTGTACCTGAAAAATATTTTTCTTTATCAGAACATACTTAACATTTAGATATATAATTGGTTCTTTTCTATTATTGAGTTCAAAGGTAGTTTAATTATAGATTAGATTAACTATTGGGGCATTTTTCTTAAATCAACAAGTTTGAGGAGGAGGGAGAATTGTAAAAAATAAAAATTTGGGGAGGTAATATGGGGCATTTTTCTTGCAACCATGTCACATCGAGAAATTGGAGAACTCCAATTATTGGTACGTTCGGTACAGAAAGACGGAGTTGTTTTCGATCTCTTGTGACGTGCAACAGGCCACTAGTTTAATTTTTAATAAGATTAAATTAAAAACACCCCTCCTCTTAACTTTTTGTTCAATAAATCAGAAGTATTAATTATTATTCTTTGTGAGCTGAGATCACCCTTTGAACTTTTATTTCTTTTTTTTTTTTTTTTGAGATAAAGATGAGGATCAAGCTACTCAAATTTAAATGTCTATAAAAGACCCCATCCGGGTTCCGAGTCCACAACATCCTACACGAAGAGTGTTGCCCTTAGCCACCAGACCAAAGACTGGTTCTTTTGAACTTTTATTTCTTAGTAACAAGAATAAGTCATAAGTGCATGCATAACCATCCTTAATTTGAATGGAGTTTTGTGGAAGTATTGAAGCCCTCATTTCAACTAGCATCGATAGTTTCTTCTTTGATCGACTACAAACTAAATAGATGTGCTCTTCTACATTCAAAAAAAGGAGAAGATCATATTCATATTGTTTGGTACTGGCGCACGGTATATATTGGAAATCAGACTTTCAGTATAGTTCTCCATAAGCTGTACTGGTATATATAGTGCCAGTGAATTGATTGGTACGTGAAATGATTTTTTTTCGCCCGTTTGCACGTGTACTAGCTAGCTGTTCACAAATCTATGAATGCAGTTTTTGTTCAGAATATATAGTGTGTTAACTGATAAAAATTTGAGAAATTATCTGTAAATACTAAATATTCAAACAGTTACAGGTGAATCAAGGAGACTTTCTTGCTTTGATGTAATACTTCCATCGAATGCGCAAACCCGACACTGATTTTTTCCATTGTATCAATTCAATTTGATGACAATTGTTCTACTAGTATTCCAATTTGAATCCAAAAGTTTTGGGATAAAGATAATTATGTGGTTATCGCAGCTTACCTTGCTTCAGTATTTCAATCGCGTGATGACTTAAAATCTCCCGATTGAAATGCTCCAAAAAGTTTTAACTGATTACCTTGAATCACGGAATTATGCATGAAATTAGTTTGTATAATTTAGAAACATGCATATTGTTCACACTAAAAATTGAGAAGAGTACAATCAATTGGAAGAGCAAACAAGAAAGATATAATATAGACATACATCAGCTAGAAAAGAACTAGCTAGTTAAACTTACAAATACACACATTGTTTCATGAAGTAACTAAGAACAAAAGAGGATGTACTGGCCATGAACAATCTTATTGGAACGTAAACATGAAAGCATATTTTATTTGATTGGCAAATTGTTCACCACACACTTAATAATTACTAATAACTTATCAGCACTAGACAACAGAGACGACGTCCATCTTGTTTGCTGATGGGAGTGGCGAGAGAACTGCCGGCCTGCTATCGACCACCCAAACAGTAGTCTTGACCAGCAGCGTATCGTTCCTGACGTAGTTTGAGTACTCCAAGTTGTTCCATAAAATGAACTGCCAAAATCCCCATGACGCGTTGACGGTATAAGGTACGAAAGTGCGCACTGTGAAATCTTTCGGCGTGTCGGTTGACCAGGTGGATGTCGTCCAGTCAAACAACCGGAAGCTGTACGTTGCCCTAACGATGTCGGTTGTAACTGGCCAGACAAAGATGGATATATAGTCGGACACATTGTAATTGATTCCTCGCGGATAAAGCTGGACCACCCATCGGTAGCTACCGACAACGAACGTGTTAGATTGAATCAAACTCTTGGTGTGGATGGCTTCCTTCACATGAGAGTAGTCGGTAATTTCGAAGGTTATGGTTCTGGTTTGAAACACATCGGTGGCGGCTTCATGAGGAACGGTTGTTAGAACACTGAAGAACAAGGTGATTATAATTAGCAGCAACATGGCTACTGATCAACTTATAATTAAGTGATTGATTATGATTAGTACACAAGAAGTGTTTGTGTTTAGGTTCGATCGATGCTTGTAAACTGTGAGGTTATACCATTTAAATAGATCTCAGTATACAAAGCACACAATTTGGACATTAATATTATTAGTTAATTAGTGAATTAATTATTAAGAGTTTTTATGGGTACGGCATACTTTCTGTGTGCGGCTTTTTTGAAATCTACAGCATACTAACTTGTACGGTGGAGGATATTTAGAGATCAAAGTTCCTATGATTTCCCTATTTAGATGGTGAAAAGATATAACCGTAATTTCTCTCAAAAAAACAAAGTATAACCGTAATTATTAGTTAATTAGTGAATTAATTATTAAGAGTTTTTATGGGGTACGGCATACTTTCTGTGTGCGGCTTTTTTTAAATCTACGGCATACTAACTTGTACGGTGGATGATATTTAGAGATCAAAGTTCCTATGATTTTCCTATTTAGATGGCGAAAAGAGTATAACCGTAATTTCTCTCAAAAAACAAAGTATAACCGTAATAAGTAGTTAATTAGTGAATTAATTATTAAGAGTTTTTTTGGGGTACAGCATACTTTCTGTGTGCAGCTTTTTTTAAATCTACGGCGTACTAACTTGTACGGTGAATAATATTTAGAGATCAAAGTTTCTATGATTTCCCTATTTAGACGGTGAAAAGAGTATAACCGTAATTTCTCTCAAAAAACAAAGTATAACCGTAATTAATTGATTTGTCCTTCTATGTCTCTCTCCCCTTTTCTGTCCTTTCTCTGCCTCTCAAGTCAACTCTCAAATCTCAACAATTTGCCTCTCCTTTCTCTTGTCTCAACGTCAGTGGCCTGATTGGCTTGAAGTGGAATTTGATAGTTGAAGCTTGTTTGTCTCAGAAGCTAACAGAAGCCAAAATGCTTCATCCTATATAATAGCAAGCATTGCTCGTCAGATTTCTGGCTGATCCTAGACCATAGATGCATTCTACTCGATCCCACGATTCCAACGCCACCGGCCGATCGTCAATCGGAGCTCCCAGCGCCGAGATCCAACGTTGTGTGACATCTGATGCTCGAGATCAATTCAGCAAAATAAAATGGAAAATGCACGATTTTTGACACAAAGCCCAGAAACTCTTAAACTTATAAAAGAAAGATAAGTATATTTTGATGCTATTTTTTAATTTATTTTCAAGGACAAGCATTATTTGTATTTTTCAATTTGAAATTTGAAAATGTGCTCAAATGAGCATAAAATTCCCTAAAATTTATACAAAACGTCGTAGGGAAATATTTACAAGAAAATGGAGACTTTTATTTTGAAAATTTATGATTTTGTCTTTTTTGAATTTGAATTTGAAATTTTGAATTTTGAAAATTTGAAATGTTTTTGCACAGAAAAATCATAAAATTTGTTAAATGAATTTTAAAATTGATTTTGTGATTTTTGGAGTTGAGGAACTATTTTTAGAATTTTTTTTATTTGAAGATCCGAAATTTATAACATAATTTACTGGGCTTATTCTTATTCAATCTTTATTGGGCCAAGTTTAAGAGTTTCTGGGCTTTGTGTCAAAAATCGTGCATTTTCCATTTTATTTTGCTGAATTGATCTCGAGCGTCGGATGTCACACGACGTTGGATCTCGGCGCTGGGAGCTCCGATTGACGATCGGCCGGTGGCGTTGGAATCGTGGGATCGAGTAGAATGCATCTAGGCCTTGGATCAGCCAGAATCTGACGAGCAATACTCGCTATTATTATTATATAGGATGAAGCATTTTGGCTTCTGTTAGCTTCTGAGACAAGCTTCAACTATCAAATTCCACTTCATAGCAATCAGGCCGCTGACGTTGAGACAAGAGAAAGGAGAGGCAAATTGTTGAGATTTGAGAGTTGACTTGAGAGGCAGAGAAAGGACAGAAGAGGGGAGAGAGACAGAGAAGGACAAATCAATTAATTATGGTTATACTCTTTTCGCTATCTAAATAGGGAAGTCATAGGAACTTTGATCTCTAAATATAAATATCATCCACCATACAAGTTAGTATGCTGTAGATTTAAAAAAAGCCGCACACAGAAAGTATGTCGTACCCAGAAAAACTCTTAATAATTAATTCACTAATTAAATAATAATTACGGTTATACTTTGTTTTTTTGAGAGAAAATACGGTTACACTCTTTTCGCCATCTAAATAGGGAAATCATAGGAACTTTGATATCTAAATATCATCCACCACACAAGTTATTATGCCGTAGATTTAATAAAAGCCGCACACAGAAAGTATGTCGTACCCAGGAAAACTCTTAATAATTAATTCACTAATTAACTAATAATTACGGTTATACTTTGTTTTTTTAAGAGAAATTACGGTTATACTCTTTTAGCCATCTAAATAGGGAAATCATAGGAACTTTGATCTCTAAATATCATCCACCGTACAAGTTAGTATGCCGTAGATTTAAAAAAAATCGCACACAGAAAGTATGCCGTACCCTAGAAAAACTCTTGATAATTAATTCACTAATTAACTAATAATTACGGTTATACTATTTTCGCCATCTAAATAGGGAAATCATAGGAACTTTGATATCTAAATATCATCCACCACACAAGTTATTATGCCGTAGATTTAATAAAAGCCGCACACAGAAAGTATGTCGTACCCAGGAAAACTCTTAATAATTAATTCACTAATTAACTAATAATTACGGTTATACTTTGTTTTTTTAAGAGAAATTACGGTTATACTCTTTTAGCCATCTAAATAGGGAAATCATAGGAACTTTGATCTCTAAATAGGGAAATCATAGGAACTGTGATCTCTAAATATCATCCACCGTACAAGTTAGTATGCCGTAGATTTAAAAAAAATCGCACACAGAAAGTATGCCGTACCCTAGAAAAACTCTTGATAATTAATTCACTAATTAACTAATAATTACGGTTATACTATTTTCGCCATCTAAATAGGGAAATCATAGGAACTTTGATCTCTAAATATCATCCACTGTACAAGTTAGTATGCCGTAGATTTAAAAAAAGCCGCACACAGAAAGTATGTCGTACCCCAAAAAAACTCTTGATAATTAATTCACTAATTAACTAATAATGACGGTTATACTTTGTTTTTTGAGAGAAATTATGGTTATACTATTTTTGCCATCTAAATAGGGAAATCATAGGAACTTTGATCTCTAAATATCATCCACTGTACAAGTTAGTATACCGTAGATTTAAAAAAAGCCACACACAGAAAGTATGCTGTACCCCAAAAAAACTCATTAAATAAATAAATTAATTAATTAAACAGGTTCACACAATATTATATTGACACTTTCAATAGGTGTACTACTAGCCGCACTAGCTACTTGGTCATTGATGAAGTTACAGCTTTGGAATTTATTAATCAATATAAAGTGAGCACATATGTAACATGTTAAGTTTTCAGAATCTGCGTTTACACTAAAAATTGGAAAAAGAGTACAATTAATTGATTTCAAATTCTACTTTGGAATATAATTAATTACAAAACCACTTCTACTTTAATTGGGTCCACTTTCAATTTTGTATGGAAGACATATCCAGAATCGACTAAAACAAACAAAAGATAAACAAAGAAAAAGAACTTGTCTTTCTTTCAAATTCATAAAAAAAAAGAACTTCTCTCTGTAGTTTGTAGTGCCCAAACACACGTGCTCTGATAGGGATTCTGATTTCTGAGCAAGGTAAATTCGTTGCTGTCAGATCGCCGAGAACCGATATATCTCACTCAGTGCCACTCGTCAGAATGCAGAAAGGAAAAACACATTTGCATTGTTTACTTAGAAATCATCGTAGTGTATAAATGTTTATTAAAAAATGATATATGTTAATCGGAAAGATATAAATATTTACTGAAAAATAATATTTGTTCATTAAAAATATTGTGGACCGTGGATAAGTAAAAGAGGTGGACGGTACCTACGACTCATGCAGAAACTATAGAGCAACTCTACTAATTACCTGTACGGTTAATACCTCGCCGACGAAATTCAAAATGGGCCTTTACTTTCTCCTCCAACTTATCCAGGCCCAAAACAACTCCCGGACGCAAACAAGGCCCAATCCGGCCCAATCCGGCCCAATAACGATCTCGGCCCAGTGAAGTACGATGCTTCAGTCTACAGCTTCAGCTTCACTTTATCGCAATGGTCAACTCAATATTTCCACAAGTCAGAAACAATGGTAACGAGTAGCCGTGAGAAAACCCGCGCGGCGATCGCCGTGGCTTGTCTTGCTGCGGCGGCGGCGGCGATCGCTGCGGCGGTCATGCTCCGACGGCGGGGGAGGAGGGAAAGAGTCAGAGGAGACGGGGCGGGGGAACGGGGGGGTGTGAGGAAGCCGCAGGAGGGGTTTAGGAGAGTCCTGGCGGACAACTCCTACTCTCCGTTCAAGCACCTCAATCACGACGATGATAAATGTAATTGATTGATTGTAATTGTAATTGTCTGTCATTGTTTAGTTTAACTGCTGATTGTGTGAATTCTGATCAAGGTTCTGGTGATAAGGTCCATCCATACGAAGAGGAGATCTCTGATTTGGTGAGGAATCCACCGGGGTTGCCTGACGTGGTGTCGGGTGACGGCAATGCGCCGTTGGATATGAGTTGTGCTTACACATGGGTTCAGACAGAGGCTCAGTTGGAGGCGTTGGTTGAGGTGCTGAGTGGAGAGAGAGTTTTTGCTGTTGATACTGAGCAGCATAGCTTCCGATCTTTCCTCGGGTATACTGCCTTGATGCAGGTAGTTGAAAAAAAAAAGAAAAAAATGAATAGTTTGTGTTAGTTAATAGAAATATTTGAAGAGTTGTTGTTCTATGGATTGGCTAAGCAACCTTTCATTTTGGATCGAGCGGTTCTTATCAAACATCTCTGTAATTGTGTCTAAGAGACATATTGTAACCATCTGATTATGATAAATGAACGGCCCATATTTCATCTGATCCATAGCAGAATTAACCATATTTGAAATACCAAACACTCTTGGTGAAAGTGAAACATCATTTGTAATTTGTCTATATTCATTTAAAAGAAAAAAATCTTTGCATCTTTTTTGGTTTTTGCTGTCTGCTTAAATAAGGTTAATTGTTATTGATGCATCGATTTTCAGATATCTACTGCGAAGGAGGATTTCTTGATTGATACCATTGCTTTACATGATGTGATGGGTATCTTAAGACCTGTGTTTGCAGATCCTTCTATTTGCAAGGTATGCGTTCACAGTCAACCGATATTATTATTTGTGCTCTGTTGTTTTTTTGAAAGAAAAAAGAATGTGCTCTGTTGTAATATGTGCTATCGCAACCAAATGCATATGACATCGTTACCTCAGATATTGACAGTATATAGTTGTCTGGTCTTGCCCTGATTGGACACCAGACATTCTCACCAGCCTATTGCTAGAAACAGGTTTATTTGTTTGTTTATGGTATTCACATCTTGGTAGTGGGTTTGCCTAATTATTTGGTTTCTAATGTCCTAGGTGAGATATCTCTCCGTACAAGTACAGATATGTCCTCAATAGTGTACATTTGATTCCCTCATGATGACTGATGAGTACTAATATAGGTATTTCATGGGGCTGACAATGATGTCATTTGGCTGCAACGAGACTTCCACATATATGTTGTTAATATGTTTGATACCGCAAAGGTAAAGATTACCATATCCATTATTAATATTAATATGTTTCTGTAAATTATAATCATGTCTCTTAAGCGTTGACCTTAGTTTATGCAATAAATGTTGCATGTGTTTCTCTCAGGCCTGTGAGATTCTTTCAAAGCCACAGAAGTCATTAGCGTACCTTCTCGAGGTGTACTGTGGAGTAATAACTAACAAAACCTTACAGGTACGTATTATATTAGGATGCGCTAATGACAGTTGGGGATATAGCTTATTGAGTGACATCATGCTAGAATCTCTTAATATGATAGTTATATGGCTGACTTGTTGGGGATATAGCTTATTGAGTGAGGTCATGCTAGAATCTTTTTACTTTAATTCATTGTATCGTAAAAGGCTCAAAGGACGAGAAGATGAATAAACAAAAGAAAAGTTGATCCGTAAAACATACCAACTAGGAATTTTCTAGACTGTACCAAACTGACTTGTGTCATGAATACTAGGATATATAATATGATATACTTGGTAACTGGTCATTGGAATTTGCAGAGAGAGGATTGGAGGATACGGCCTCTCTCAGCAGAGATGATAGAGTATGCACGCTGTGATGCTCATTATCTTTTATACATTGCTAATTGTCTCTACTCTGAGCTCTGTAGTAAAGCTTCCTCTGGTATGCATGTGTTCTTGTTATAGTATGATTCTATGTTGATTTAGTTTATACACAGCTTTTAAACTCCAATTGATTAGTTACGTTCAATTCAATACCCAACTATTTTTGGGTGCGACTATATTAATAGTGCCTTGGGAAACAGGTGGTAGCTCAGTTGGCTAGGAGAGAAATCCTAGGGTTGTTGTTTACCCAAAGGTCAAGAGTTCAATACCCGCCCACGCAACTTTGCAGCTGCTGCAAAGATTTAAAAAAAAAATATTAATAGTGCCTTCTTTTTGTTCCATTTATTTTCATTTTTACATGTTGAACTTATTTTTGCAATTATATGATCAGATAGCTCATCTTTTTCAGATGACGAATTCAAATATTTTTTTGAGGCCAGCCGGCGTTCAAATTTGGTCTGCATGCAACTATATACTAAGGAAATAGAACAATCTCCTGGTAACTCGGCCGCCACATCTATTTTTTCAAAAATTTTGAATCAAGAATTGGACCCATCTAGAATTTCTGTTTTGAAGGTACTTCATATGCTAGTTCTGATATGTACTAGTTGCACTCTCTACTCTCTAGCATCTTTTCTCTGGTTGCTACTTTGGTGGTTAGATATACTGAATTTTAAAACTATTGTGTTTTAGGATGTAATATGGAAGCTATGTGCATGGAGAGACTTAATGGTCTGTAAGTGAAGCACTCCTCTTTTTCTTGCAAATACTGACATAAAGTATATTTTTTCAAAAAAAAAGTAGCCATACTTTCCTTATTTCAATATCTAGCTATATCTCAACATTTCCCTGACTTGTATACTAAAGCTAGAAACATAAATCTGCGAGAAAATTGCCACTGAAAGTGGTGGGGTGACATGCAAAAGCAATACAAACTTTATTGTATTTCTGTCAATACTATGAAGATGTTTCATAGTGTAATGTCTGGTGTTGGTGACATTATGAAAGAAAAAATATAAGTACCAAAGATAATTTTTATAGTAATTGCGTCTGTCACTTATTTTCTCTTTTTGAATGATCTAATCCCAGGTTCGCATCCATGATGAGAGCTTACGCTACGTCCTATCAGATCAATCTATTTCTGCACTTGCTCTTGAATTACCAAAAGGCCCCTCCAAGATATATGACACATTGACGGAATCTCCCTCCCCCATTGTTGTCTCACACATTGAGGAGCTGTGCAACATGTTGAAAAATAAAACTTTGAGCATTGATGATTTGTTTGACTATATATTAGAGAAGCGTCGTGGCCCTACCAATTGTTGCCACTTGTCTGCTTACAATTATGCTCTCTTGACACAACTTAGCTCAAAAAGGAGTGAGATGTTCAACTTTTCTGTGAATGGGGCTGAAAAGGTGGCTCAAGCAGGAAATAAGAGGGCTTCGAGAGAGCTTTTTATTAAAAAATTCTCATGCAAGTCCCCAGTGTACCATAATTGTCGCATATATGCCAGTGATGGGAGGCTTCTATGCTATTGTGATAGGAAAAAGTTGGAATGGTGAGTTGTTTTCTTTTGTTTGTTTTCTGTTTCATTATTTTTGAATTTTTATGCACTTGCTTATTTTTTTCTGAATGCTTAGACCTATCCTTGTGGTTCCACATGGAACGGATGTGTGATCCTTTCTGTGTATATCAGCAACTTTACTAGTTAAAATGCTGTCAGTTTCTTTTGTATGTTACATTTTAATATAATTTTGATATTTTTTGTGTGGTAGTCCTTTATCTTCTGGTTGATACTTGTGCATCAGTTTGGTTGGGGTGCGGGGGCACAATTTTTTTTTCCTTCTTTTTTGAAAAAAATCCATTCATGCAATAGCGCGCACCAGTTTTATATTCCCTCCTTCACACCGATAGAATTATCTAATTGTATAATCCAAAATTCAGGTATATTCAAAGAGACCTGGCAAAGATGGTGGAAGATGATCCACCAGCAATAGTTCTCCTGTTTGAGCCAAAGGGACGGCCAGATGACGAAGACAATGACTTCTACATCCAGAGCAAACGCAATATCTGTGTTAGCTGTGGTGAAGAGAATCATTACATTCGTTACCGCATCATTCCATCCTGCTACCGTATGCACTTCCCTGAGCATTTGAAGAGCCATCGGTCCCATGACATTGTGCTTCTGTGTGTGGACTGTCATGAGAAGGCGCACACAGCTGCTGAGAGGTAATGCTCAAAACACCTGTAGAGGTTGTAAAACTGATATAGTATATGAGTGGGTGTAATGTGTAAATGATGGTATATGTACTTTGGGGATTTAAATTATGTTAAAGCCTGTTATTATTAAAGTTTGAATTTAGGATAAAGACCCGCTAGGCTGACAACACTTTTGGTTACTGTCATGTAACATGTGTGCTTGGGTTCTAAATGTAACTCAGATAATTTCAGAACCTTTAGACAGATCAGGAAAATGTATTTTCTTGAAAACTGATTGGTAGCTGAAATAAAAAGAATCGAAGTACTTTAATTTTGGAATGCTTGTAGGATTTGAGAGTGGAAGTCTTGGAAAATATTTGTTAAAGTTTAATGATTAAAAAAAGGTCCAATGTCTGGTTCCTTAATCAGTAAACTGTCAAAAGCAGATAGTTTGGTAATTATATACACAACAAATTCTTGTGGTATGGTGTTACAGGTTCAAAAGAAAGGTGGCGGAGGAGTTTGGCGTGCCATTGTTTGTGCAGAGGATTGTTGATACAGGTGAAGATAAAGTGTTTGCATCTGTTGGACAGACGGGTGAGATGGATAGCACTGGTGATGGTAAGGGGGTCTCACCTCTTCAGCTGAGAACGGCTGCCATGGCACTTCTGCGACATGGATCAAGCATGCCATCTGAGAGGCGTAATCAATTGATGGAAGTAAGTGGTCCATTGTTTATCATGTCGCTTTTTTTTTTTCCAGTTTCTGGGCTGGAAAATGTATGCATGTTTGTTCGGCCATTTTCCTGTTTTGCTAGTGGACAGCCATTAAAGGGTTTTCCTCCATTGTAGATAGTAAAAACATATTATGGAGGAAGGGAGGTTTCTCAAAAGGATCTTGAAGCAGCATTACTTGTAGGCATGAGTCCGCATGAGAGAAGACGATTCAAAAAGAAGAAGGGTCTTTCATTGAGCTCAAATTATAAAAGCACGACACTGATAAAGAGCACGGCACTTGAAAATGGTGATAACCATTTGGACAGTGGTCATGACAAAAATCCTCGTTCTGAGGATCACCATAACAATAATGGCTCTTCTGTGGCTTCTGAAGTCGGTGCTCTCGAGACTGATAAAAAGTGGAGTCTGTTGGGGCACGGGCCCCATGGTAAATTAGTAGTGAAGCAGTTGCTTGAGAAGTACGGGGAGGAAGGGCTTCTTCAGTTCTGTCAGAAATGGAGACAAGTGTTTGTCGAGGCACTTCATCCCAAATTTTTGCCTGGTGGCTGGAATATTAATCACAGGTTAACTTTTCTATAATTTACGCTAATTAATTAGACAAAATATCCAGTATATGTGTAACAGCAATCCGTGAATCCCTTAGGATGAAATGTCCTACTAGACCTCAGTCCCTCTTTCGTTACAAACCTCAAATGAATATATTGAAGTTAACTAATTATACCATGATTAATAAAAAAAATAACAGCAGCCTGAACCTCTCCAACACCTGTAGTGGAATTGGTAGGCATCTAATATTTGACATGGGTACTTTTTTTTTTTTTTTTACTTCTGTTCAATAAACAGCGGAAAACGAGACTTCGGTGAGTTCAGTGTGTACAAGCCAGCTGCTAAGCAAGCTCCTCAAGTTTTAAGTAGTTAGGCAGGCCTATAATTTTGCATCATTTACCCCTCGTTTGCATCTGTTTTTTTTCTCATTTCACTTCTTTTCGTTTCTTTGTGAGGTTCCCTTTGTTATAATGTCTTCATTTTATTTTGCTGGACAAGAGCATACATGTTACATTTTGTATTATTAAATTATTTAGCCTCCCTTTTCGAACTAGTTTACCACTTATTTTTTATTGTAATTTTGTTTTGACTTTGTTTACCACTTACTTTTGTATCATTTTATTTTTTATTTCTATTTTGTTTATCACTTATTGTTATTTTAATTTCCCAATATAATGAATAGATTCAATTACTGAGCTGTTAACGATAAACCATATCTTAACTCTGTAGTCTTTGTTAAGTAAAAAATGTGTATATATTTGCACTTCAAAAATGCTCAATTGGAATTGAGCAAATCATATTCTAAAAACAAGATTATTTTCTTTTTTTTGGGGGTAAAATATTGAACTGCGGGCTGCGTGAAACTTGGTTTTACTGAAACAGAAAAAAAAAAAAAAAAAACTTTGATGGATACTTTTTTTTTAAAGAATTTCTCATACGAATTCCGATTAATTAGAATGTACAAGTTGACTTCTTCATTGGTTATGATTATTTTCTGTTACATGTTAAAGGTCCTTGTCTATGGAGAATAGTTATGTTTGAAGTAGTTGACTTCCCTGTTTATACTCTATACATTACATCCTCACCCGATAGAAGCAGAGAACTAACTAAAAAACGTGTATATACAATATACTAAGAGAAACATCTTATGTCTATTTTGAAAATCTGCCCATACATGTGTAGACATAAAAAAATAAAGTTTATCAGGTACTTCCGAATTTGTAACTTATAAACGTTATGGACGGATGTTCTATTTTGTAACTTATAGACGTTATGAAGAGATATTTTATAAACTAAGTCCTACTCATATACAAATACCCCATCCCGAACCGACTCGACAATCTGCCAACTCTACGAAAAACTCTCCCGACCCAACACAAAAAATGCCGACAGATATGAATCTGATACCCGACCCGACATTTCCATTTGATCAAACTGACCTGACCCGAACTCGAAACCGAACCCGACAATCTGCCACGTGTGTGTCAACAATTGTCATGCTTGCAGCTCGATGAGTTGAGCACAGAGCATATGTACTCGTGTGCACACGAAGTACTGCCCACTTGGTGTTCCAAGTCACTGACAACAGAGGCGAGGATCAGAAAACAATGCAAGCTTTAAAGACCCAAAAGGGGGAAAAAGGCTCAATCCTCACCTCAGAGATGAGAGTCTAAGCTCTCCTCCATCAGGCATCAGGCCAACGGTCATAATCCCTCCCCTTATCCCCAAACCCAATCCCAAAATCCCATCCCCCCCTCTTCCCTCCTCTCATTTCCCTCCTCTCTTTTCCCCTTCCTATTCCACTCCCTCCTTTCCCCAACTAACCAAAGATCACCCCCAATTCCCTCTCCATCCATCCATCCATCCATCAGCCATGTCCTCCTCCACCATGTGGGCCACCACCTCCACCACCAAGCCCACCCCCCTCTCCGCCACCTCCTCCCGCCGATCCCTATACGTCGTGCGCTGCGGCCTGCGGGACCTCCGGGATCGCATCGACTCCGTCTCCAACACCAAGAAGATCACCGAGGCCATGAAGCTCGTCGCCGCCGCAAAGGTCAGGCGCGCCCAGGAGGCCGTCGTCTCCGGCCGCCCCTTCTCCGAGGCCCTCGTCGACGTGTTGTTCAACATCAACGAGCAGCTCCAGACCGACGACATCGACGTGCCCCTCGCCCGCGTCCGCCCCGTCAAGAAGGTCAGTGTCGTGCCGTATGGTAACCATTGGACGGATATGTATGTGTGGGAACTATTGTGACGCCCGTCAGGTGTTCGATGAAATGTTGCTTTCTTTTTTTCTGAAACAGGTCGGCCTGGTGGTGGTGACGGGCGACAAGGGGTTGTGCGGGGCGTTCAACAACAACATCATAAAGAAGGCAGAGGAAAGAATGGCGCAGCTGAAGCAACTGGGGATACCGTTCACGGTTGTCAGCGTGGGGAAGAAGGGCAACGGGTACTTCCAGAGACGGCCCGAAGTACCCGTCGACCGCTTCCTGGAAGTCTCTAGCTTGCCTACTACAAAAGATGCTCAGGTGAGACGAACAAACAATAAATTGGGGAAATATAGGTATTCGGTATTCCTCAAATTTAATTTTCTAGTTTACAAATATGTAACAAAGGATTCGTTAAAAATTTAAAAGTTATTATGAGAATTGCTCTATTATTTTACCTTGTCAGTGCATGCATCAGTTAGGTTCAGTACCATTGCTTACCTACCAGTACCGGCCTTTGGTTTACACATTTAATAGACCTTAAGTAATCATTTAATAAACATATTATAAACACTTACATGGTGTGCTACTCGACATCTAACAACGACCAATCATGAACTGACTGAGCGAATACGTAATGGCAGGCAATAGCAGATGATGTGTTCTCCCTGTTTGTGTCGGAGGAGGTCGACAAAGTGGAACTCCTCTACACGAAATTCATCTCACTTGTAAAATCCGACCCAGTAATCCACACATTGTTACCGCTCTCACCTAAAGGTGAGATCTGCGACATCAACGGTGTTTGCGTTGATGCCGCGGAAGATGAACTCTTCCGCCTCACTACCAAGGAGGGAAAGCTGACTGTTGAGAGAGAGACTATCCGGGCGCCGACAACTACTTTCTCGGCAATATTGCAGTTTGAGCAGGATCCCGTGCAAATACTGGATGCACTGCTTCCTTTGTATCTCAACAGCCAGATCCTCAGGGCATTACAGGTAAATTTTGGTGGCTTAAGAACGGTTTCAAACAATCAATCAGCTGAACTGAAAGACAAAATATGATATACCGGTGAAGTTGTACCATTTTCAAAGGAGAAAAAAGGAAAAACAGAAAGACAAAATAGAGTAGTTGAACTTGGTAAATTCCTGAACTGAATCAATTAAAAAAATTCAGAAGGTAATAATTTATTCAACCAAAAAGATTGGAAAGATCCTACAATAAAATTCAATTATACGTAAAGAAGAAACAAAGCTTCTCATGATTCGTCAAATCATTCACAGGAATCGTTGGCCAGTGAGTTGGCAGCAAGAATGAGCGCCATGAGCAGCGCATCGGACAACGCCACCGAGTTGAAGAAGACGCTGTCGATTTTATACAACAGGCAGCGGCAGGCTAAGATCACCGGAGAGATTCTGGAGATCGTGGCTGGCGCTGAATCCATCGGTTAAAGATACATACATATTAAAATCTGTTGATATGACCTCTTTTCGCTCGATTGTAAACTCTTCTTTCTTTTTCCGAGTCGGCGATTCTTACTTGTATCTGGTTATTTATGTGAGAAACCCACAAGTGGATTCTGAATGGTACAATAATACGTATATAAGATCCCTGCATATAATTAAGTTTCCTAACAATGAGAAATGTCTTTGGATGTCTGGTGTGTGTGTATTTCTTTTTGTCGATAATGCTCGGCACTTGTTCTAATTACTAATGGAAAATAACCCTAGGATTTGTCATATATCCACAAGCTTTTTAGTGCTGCATCAGACTAATGGTATAATTATTGGATGTCACATCTATGCTCACACTTACACACTTAGATAGTTTTATCGGTTACATATGAATCTCATAATGGGTAATATTCATTTATAATTGTCAGATCGAAAATAATATTTTTTTTTGGGAGCATTAAAGTAAAATTTATAATTATTTTTGATGGTTTGTATGGATGAGAACCAATCATGTCATGTGTTTATATTCAAAACTAACAAAAGATGATATATACTCTATAGTGATATCCGAAATATTTACTAACAAAATTTAGAAATCAAAATCAAAAGATGTTAAAGCAATCTAAATTCAGAAAAATGTCTTGGCAAGCACTCTAAATTCATGAAAGCATTACTCAACAGATATTTATGGCTAAAAATTTAGACAATTGACACATTTTTGAAATTTACACGCACATAAAATTTAGGTATCTAATATTGCATGTAATATTTCCAAAATAATGATTTTGAGATACAAATGTAGAAAATCTGTCAAAATATGCTTCCCTTTTCCTAGATTTATTATACTGTATGCCAATATTTCCAGTTGAATAAATCTGATTTAATTTCTTTTTAAATCATCCACAGTTTTTAAGGCCACTAGCTAATAAACTTTAGGAACAACAAACAATCTCGTTCACAATTCTTAAGGCCACTAGCTAATATACTTTAGGAACAACAAACAATCTCGTTCACAATTTAGGTACACAACTAAATCAAAAAAGTAGAAATCATTCCATCAACATCCACATATCCAAAACACAATTAAAAATGTGTCCATATGTCCATATACACACCCAAAATGTAACAAATACATCCGATTTTGTAACTGATATATCTGATTTTGTAACTTGTGGACACTATGACCAGATATTCTATAGACGCTAGCTAGGTATTACTCTTCCTCATTGATAACAATAAGGTTTCGGATGGTCTTGATGTGAGTATACGGCTTGCTGATCACTCTACCAGTTGCACGGGGACAAATCATCGGGTTCTGAATGCGAACCGTCTCGAGGTATTCCCTCTGGAACGGCACGATGTCACTCAGCTCCCCTTGGCTTTGCTCTTCGGTATCAAGCTCCGTTGTCTGTACAGAAGAAAGTTGTTTGCTAGTCTCACTAATTAGAAACAATAGAGGGGATCATTACATACTCATTCATGCATATATATGTACGTACCAGTACGCCAGTACCAGCTAGTTCATATCAGTACCAGTATAATACAATTGAGCTTCATTATATACATAAATTGTTTCTTTTATTATAACAAGAGTAATACTGCAAGGTTTTGATCTTTGCCACAGTCAATAGTTTATCTTACCAGTAATCAGAAACACTACTGGTACAATTCAATCAGTACGTACAGAAGCAGACTATAACTCTGTGTGAGAGAGAGGCGGCTTACAGAATATACGGCGAACAAAGTGAGCGACTCCAGACAAGGAGAATGCTTAAGAAAACAGACCACTGAAGCCATGTCAGAGGTCTTCAAGTTGCTGAAGGTTCTGCATTGAGGAATTTCATTCTCGACCTTCACCTTCGTGTTATAAGAAAGAAACATCAATGTTAATAATCCAGCAAAAATAGCATAATTTTAGGCTCTCATTTATAAATTATAACAATATTCCTCTCAACAAATAGTAATTTGAATTTTGAAATTATGGATATTTAAGCATAAATCGACCCCGTACTCTATTCTACAATAACGCGCGGGAGGCTTCTCTTTTTTCTCTGATTTCAGACAAATTTAGGAGCTTTCTCAGTGATTGTAATGATTGGTTTTGTCTTTATCGACTGATTTTTTGTTGCATCAGTATGTGTCTGAGTTGTGCCGCAACCACAAACTAGCGTTCAGATGGATCGCTACATCATCACTGTTAGTAAAAATAACATAGAAATATACCTTTGTGATATTCTATGTCCTCATTTCCATAAATTCTGTATTGAAGTCTGTTATTAGTTATATATTAGTCCGTTTCACAAAATCACTCTAGAGAACTGCGCATCATGTGGATAAAAAAAAAAAAAATCTTCCCTTGTCAGGTAATGATTATTATGAAATTAATATCATATATACCCTTCAAAAACTTGTTTAAAATCATATTTACCCATCACCTCTTTAATATATCATATATCCTTGAACTCTTTTGAATCTTTCATATTTGCCCATGAACTCCAAATATATCGTATTCCCCTCAAACTCTTAAAAATTTTTGATATACACCCATCTAATTATTTAATTCTAATTGATATTTATTATGTGCGTTAATAAATAAAAATTTTATAAGAGTTAAATAATTAGATGGGTGTATATGAAACATTTTGAAGAGTTAGAGGAGATATATGACATATTTATAGTTGATGGGCAAATATGAAATATTCATAAGAGTTTAAGGGTATATATGATATATTAAAGAGCTGATGGGTAAATATGAAATAAATCAAGAGTTGAAGGGTATATATGATATTACCCATTATTATGATTCTTTCGTTTTTGTATGTATGCATAAGCCAATCAGGCAATCGTGGCATGAACTTATCTTGTATAGGATTGCTATGCTCACACAAGATAGCTTACACGCGATAGCTAAGGCCAACAAAAATTTTTATTTGATTGTATTAAATATTTTTATTTTATCGACAAAATAGTGTTTGACGGTTTTATATGTTGTTTACTGGTTTGTTATATTTTGTAATATACATTATGAGCTCCGACACCTCCCTACTCCTAAATAAAAAATCATACTTGACCACCTCAAAATTTTGATTTATGATTATTATTAAATTCTTTATAAAAAATTCTTAGAATATAATTCTTTAATTATATAGAGGAGGGATCTACTTACACAAAAGAAAAAATTTGACCACAAAATTATACTAAAGATTATAAAATTATAAAAAATCTTAAAAATAAAAATCTTTTACAAACATATTTATTTACTTATAGGTCGATTATATTCCAAATTTCATTCAATTTGGTTGGTCGTTTGATACTTTTTAAAGAACATTTGTATCAATGATCATTAAGTTTGTATAGTAATTAGAACAGTCTAAATTTAAATTTCTTAATGAAGAATATATATATTAAAATTTTGAATACTTGAATGGGAAATTTAATTATGAATGTGAAAATAATAACTTCAATAACTTACATTAGATAGCATTGTTACAATTTGGATGTATGAAGATTGTGTCCGTTTTCTCCCAAAAAAATCACATTAATCATTATATGTTATACTTGTCTGAATATTCTCTTCCGTTGTTTTATTTGCTGCATGTTTGTCACGTAGATATTCTTTTTTTTTTTTAAAGAAGTAGGACACGTATACAATATACCTTCATGATATTTTCAAGTTCAACAATATGCAACTTTTATTTATTTATTATAGAAGCAGGACATATACCAAATTAAGAAATAAAATGGTAGGTAAAGTGTTGTAATATTTTCATTCAAGGTATGATTTGTGTGGCACTATATGTATGCATATTAAAAAAAAGAGAGAGATTTGCAAACATGAATTGGAGCTGCTAATTGAAATAATTTTCATACCACCGTCTGCTAAACGAAATCGTGCCGAAGCAACGCGAGGCATCGCAACTAATTTCTCTAAAGCTCGATAAAGATTGTTGAAGTTTCATGGATGGCTAAATATTTATTGAAATAAACTAAAGATTTAGTTTTACTATTTTGCGAAAAGAAAAACGTATACCTTGAATCTAGGGTTCCAAAAACGAAGCTGCAGACTAGAAACGTTCGAGAGACCACTGAGGAGCTTCATGTTGTTCATGTCGCCGACATCCTCTTCCAACACCATACGGATGAAGGCGTATTCAAGAGATCTCATGTGCTTCCATTCGAAACCCGGTATTTCTCTATCGCCAAAATAATCAATAATCAGAGAAACTAGATTGGGACAAGAAACTCGAACTCGCCGAGTAACAATTCAGTAGAGCCAGTTTTCAAGGGCAGGACATCCCGAGAAGATCTTTGGTACAAAACCATCATCATCGCTTAGTGTTACGCCTTCGAGCTCTAACACTTTGAGTGCCGGCAGGTTTACCGCTGCTGGACTGATTCTAGTCACATCTTCTGTGATGATGGTCAAGAGAAGTTTTTCTAGGCTCGAGCAAGAGAATATCAGCTCGGGAAAATCCAATTCGTTCTCTCGACGAACATCGATGTGAACCACCCGGGGCTTCAGCAGCGCTACGCGATCCAGAAACTTCAACGAAACGTCAGATTGGTACTCAGGAATGACATTCTTGTACTCAAATTGTTCCAGCAGTGATGACCCCCGATTGTCCAGCACACTGTTCAGGAACGTCGCAAACTTGTTCTCGCATTCTTCTAGTTCTTTTTCATTGTCGACCCAATCCGTGACATCGAATTTGAGAACCAGAAGAAAGGACCATGGAGATCTCCATTTCTTGGAGAGGATGCATGTTTGCACAGCCTCTTTCGTACTCAGAAACGACAGGATGTTTGTCCGCATCTCGTCAGGTAAGGAACTGATCGCATCCATGATTTTATGGCTTGTTCAAAAATCAGAAAACACCTTGAACAGTTCAAATGCAGGACTCCTCTGTTAAACAAATAGAAAACACATGCTTTTCAGTATGTCGTTCAAATTAAACAAATAAGATTAATAAGGAAGAAATGACAAATCCAACTCAGCAATACCTGATCAATGAGGAAGAAATAACAATATGAGATAGAAGCAAAGTTCAATATATAACTTCTATAGCCTATTTGCTCAAATATAATGTTACTTTTCAGCAATAAAACTGAGATAATGATCTAAAAAAGAGAGATTAATTCTAACAACATACAAGGACTTTTGGACACCATATTATATAGTCATAAATAAACCCTGTCGAAAGAAGAAAGTAATACATCCATAGCTTCATTTCTTAAAAGGAGCAGATGCCTACCAAAGAATTGTTAAACAAGCTAGCAGTATACTCAAAACATCATAAATTAACAAAATTTGAATTTTATTTTACTTAGGAAAAAAAGTAAAGGTTTCCTAAAAGAGATTAGTAGAATCCTCAAGTTAGAACCGTTCGAAAAATGTCAGTTCGCTAATATATTTTGCAGAACTGCAAGAACACAAGATCGATGTTGCATCCAGTCTACGACATGCATGTTCGCAAACACTAGTTGCGGTAACTCTGTACGAAATATGTATTTTATGATGTTGAGATAACAATTCATGGGAAGTTTTTGTTTAACCTTGAAAGTATATTATCTTCAGTTCAAAACCTTATATCAGGGATCATTTCAAAATTCTCAGATGCTGGCAACGTACTGTGGTACGTAATATGTATACATTATACTAATCTATTATATTTGATGATTATATGGGAAAAATATATAGGAAACAAATTTAACTTTTCATCAAAATATAGTTTCATCAGCTTGCATGCATCCATGTCATGTTAGTACAAAACAACTATCAATTTATATATCTGCAGATCGATTTGGTTTCCTCTCTATCAGAACATCAGCTTATTGTCTGATGTTGCATCGATCTGGTACGATCTGGTATACTCTTCGAAACTATACATATATATAATATAGTCTGATATTGAGTGTCCTGGACTGAAACTAAATTAATTTTTATTCAATTTTGATAATGGAGGTATGTCATTTTATGTACTAGCTAAAAATGAAATTGCTGAAGTAGGTATGTCATTTTATGTGTAAAGATATATAACTAGCTAGTTTAAAAATCTGTTTGTTTGGTTACCTTGTGAATTTGCAGACGGGTGCTAACATTCGTACGTATATATATAGTTTTTTTTTTTTTTCTTTTCTTTTCTTTCTTTTCTTTCTTTTCTTTCTTTCTTTGCTTTCTTTTCTTTCTTTTCTTTATTTTCTTTATTTTTTTTCTTTATATATGTTGTATCAAGTAAAGAAACTAATACTGTATTGACAAAGTAGCCCTATGCATGGTGCATGTACATACAAAGAACTTCAATGGCTGCAAACATTCATTGGTCTTCCTTCTATTCTTCTCCAGCATTTAACTCTATATAGGAGAGTTAGTATATATGGAGATTAGAATGTGTACAAAGATTATGTTATATCTACTGTTTAATTGTCCCATATATATATATATTGGGATCGAAATTCTATTGGGAATCACAAATCTATCACATTTTTCCGAGCTTGACAAGGATTTTGAGCTTTGTTATTATTAATTTCCTCAATTAAAACCTGCAGAATTGTTTTATTAATTGCAAGTGGAGTACTGTGTGAGTGATTAGAAGATTGTCATCAATTATCTAAACCAATTTACAGTACAACTAAATGGGTGACTAGACTACATCTAGAGCATGATTTCACCTTGTTTCTAATAAGGATTTTATTGAGAAACTTACACGATCCCGAACGGGAACTGAGTTGTGAGTACCGCGCGCAATTGGAAATTTTAAATATGCACACTCGATTATCTTTGCAGAAACTATATAAACTGAGCCATAATAGATTTGAAATTTCAAAGTTCAAACTCTTAAACTAAATTAAGAAAATCCATAATTTCCTCTTAGCAATCTGGCATATATCCATAGATTTGAAAAGTTGCAAATCCTTACAACTCCAACTCAAAAAGGAAAAAAAAAAAAAGAAGAAAATTCTAGATCGAGGAGGTGTTGACAACGATCATCAAATTGAAATATGACCAACAAAAAAGAAAATTAAAACAAGCTTAACATCCACTATCCATGCATGCTTAACCTATAAACGATTTGTTTACAACAAGAAAAAAGTTCGAGCAGCACACAAGGTGAGAAAACCTACCGATAACCGGTGAAAAACCTAGCTCGTTCTACATCGAAGACCCACTGAAATTGTTTCTTTCTTCTTTATCAATCAGAGAGGAGGTTGCAGGTAGGGTTTTTGCTCAAGTAGAAGCGGAGTGGCCGAGGGAGAGGGATCAAAGTAACGTCTCTGTCGCAATTAGTAATTAATTTGATTCAATTTTAGAAGCAAATGAAAGGGAAAGCATTTATTATTTTTTTTCGGTGTATCTTTTTGGTTAAAAAGAGTAATATATATATTCATATAACCCCTATCTTTATGAGTAAAGTGGTGTGATTTATGGCATACATCACCTTTAATTATGGCCATTAGTGTTAAATGAACAAAGAAATGTAGTGGCAGCAATGGATCTATTGACAAATTAATACTTTTTATGATAAACATGGCAACCAACTTTCAAAAAAATTCTTAAAAATCTTAAGAATAGAAAATTTTTGTAAACATCTTTTTGAACTCATAAATTGATTGTATTTTAATTTTCATTCAATTTGGATGCCATTGTTCTCCACACAAACTCATTAAATTTATATTTTATACCATTGCAAATGTTAAGAATGTTTTAATTTATTGCCTTTGATGAAGAGAGACATGGATCACAGGAGAGATTTTGAAGATTGTGGCTGGTGTTGTATCAATCAGTAAATAAAGATACAAATTAATCTGTTGATTTATATGACCTCTTTCTTCTAGATTGTAATGAAACTTTTCTTTCTTTTCAAGTTGCCGTTTCTTACTTGTATCTGGTTGTTCTTTGAGAAACCCACAAGTGGATTCTGAATGGTAAAATACGTATATGCAATCCTGCATATATAACTTTATCATATTTTGTTAATTAATATATATTTTGCATCAAAAGAGGCTTTCTTTTCCTTGATTTATATTTGTTTTCAAAAATATCCCGGTTTGTAGAGTGACCTGCTTTCATCTCATAAATCATATATATATCATCCAAAGTTCTTTAGGTTTCTAAACTTTCGGAACTACAATCTCCTTCACAAGGTACAGAACTAACAGAATCAAAGAAGGTATACAAACTATCACATCGATCAAACATCCACATGTCCGAGACATAATAAAACTTCCTAACTCACATCGAGGGATCATATATATATCGAAGCATCAACAAATAACAATATTTTCGATGGTCCTGACGAGAGTACGCAGCTTGCTGATCACTGCATCGGTCGCCTTAGGACCGTACTTGGGTTCCTGAATCCTAACAGTCTTCAGGTACTTCCTCTGGAACGAGACGTCTCTTGGTTCCCCTTGCCTTTGCGCCTCTTCTGGATCAAGCTTCGATGTTTGTTAAACAAAAATAAAAAGTTAGTCTAATACAGTAATTAATAAGATTAATTAGGTAATCTTCACATATTCATTCATATATATATGTGTGTGTGTGTGTGTGTGTGTGTGTGTGTGTGTGTGTACCAGCTAATTCATATCAGCATCATTCTAATTAATTCAACAAAGCTTATATACATAAATAGTTATTTAACTACAAGAGTGATCGGAACGCAGCTGCTACGGATCAACCATTACGCACAGAAGCAGTGTGTGTGTGAGGCAATTATATACTTACAAATTAAGAATTGCACGAGCAAATCGAGCTCTTCGAGACAAGGAGCATGCTTAAGGAAATAAATCACTAGAGCCATGTCAATAGTCTCTTCCCAAAATAGCATCTCCAAGACCTTCAAGTTGGTGAAGGTTCTGCATTGAGAAATTTCTTTCTCCACATTCACCTGATCATATTAAGAAGAAAAATCAACTTAAAATTTTAAATATTCAAGCAAAAATGTTATGGGCTTTCATTTATGAAAATATCAATATCAACAAATAACCGTTTGATATTTAAATAAACCAATTGTAATTTATAGTTAAAAAGGAAAAATAAATAGTATCTGTTAAGATGGTTAAATAACTGTTTCCAGTAGATCTGTATTGAGAATTCCATGCTTCAAGGGCATAAAATTAACTAACAGATGGTTAAATAACTGTTTCCAGTAAATTAATATATAGCAAAACAACCAAAGATTTAGCTTTACTATTTTGCAAAAAAAAAAAAAAAATTACCTTGAATTCAGGGCTGAACAAACTAAGAGTCAAACTCGAAACATTCGAAAGGCTTCTGAGGAGGTTCATTTCCGCAGCATTCTTTTCCAACTCTATACAGACACTTGCACATTCAAGAGATCTCATGTACTTGAGTTCAACACCCGGCGTTTCGAACTCGGCAGAATATTCAATGGCAAGAGAAACCAGATTGGGGCAGGAGATTCGAATCCGCCTTGATTGTACGCACTCATCGATCCCCAATTCCTTCAAGGAATCGGATGAGATTAATTCTGTGGTATCCAAGTTACAAGCCCTTAGGATCAGAGTTTCGAGGGTAGGACATCCCGTGAAAACCCTTTCGTATGAAACCGGCATTATCGCTTAATTCTACGCCTTTCAGATCTAATTTTTTCAGTGAAGGCAGGTTTACCGCTGCCGGATTGATACTCGTCATATCTTCTGTGACGATAGATAAAACTAGTTCTTCGAGGCTCGAGCAAGAGAATATTGATTCAGGGAAATTCAGTTTGTTCAAACGGTGAACATCGATGCAGACCACGCGGGGTTTCAGCAGCGCTACACGATCGAGAAACCCCAAAGAAACCTCGGACTCATATTCCGCAATGACATTCTTGTACTCGAATTTCTCCAGCTGTGCTGACGGCCCTCGATTCTCCAAGACGCCATTTAGGAAAGCCTCGAGCTTATCCTCGCCTTCATCGAGTTCTTCTTAATTCATCCATACTAGTAGCATCGACCCAATCGTTGATATGGAATTTGAGAGTTCGCATGAATGACCACGGAGACCTCCATCTTTTGGAGAGGATGCATGTTTGCACGGCCTCTTTCGTACTCAGAAACGTATATGATGTTATAGCTTATTTGATATGAGACAAATTAGCAGTAACTGATCAAGGGAGAAAAAATAACAATATGAGACAAAAGCAATGTTCAATAACTTGTATAGCCTATTTTCTCAAATATAATCTCACTTTCAAGCAATAAAATTGAAATATATAATTATCAAAATGACAAATTATTTGGCAAAACAGATAAGGATATTTAGACACCGGTAGACACCGGAGTCTTAAACATATATATAAGGATAATATCCAAATATTGTAATTTAACATACCACACTTCAAAAAATATCAGTTCGCTAATATATTTTGCGACACTGCGAATAAACAAACGTAGTTGCATGCATATGACATATTGACATGTTCGCAACTCGCAAATGCTAGTTGCGATAATTCTGTATGCAATATATATATGTACGTAGCTTACGGCACTGACATAACACTGATGTGAGATTCTGTTTGACGTATAGTCGTATACTATCATCACAAAAGCTTATATCAAGGATTCTGACAAATTTCTCATCAGAAAACATGAACTGAGATGGAGTCACTTTGAGCACATATGTTTGCAACTGTAGTACTATGTATACAATATACAATCTATTATATTTGATGATTAGATGAACAAAATAGGAAATAAGTTTTAGGTTTCAAAACATAGTTTGAACTCTATATCACAATAGCACCAAAATCTTAGTAATCAATACAACTGCAAAGATTGTTTCCTGAGCTCTATCAGAATATCAGCTAGCTGCTTGTTCTGGTATATGCTGCATCTGATATGATCTGATATACTGTTAAAATTTATAGATATATAGTTTGATATTAAGTGTCCCTGCACTTAAACTAATTAATTTTAGTTCACCTTAATTAAAAGATGGTTCATATTATACTAAACTAATACAATTATTTTTCAACTTTTCATCTGTATCAAGTGAAAAAACTAATATTGTACAAGCAAAGTTGACACATGAATGTTTTATCATATAAATACAAAATTATATATTTGACTGACAGCAAATATATGTATATGCATTGATCTTCCTTCTATTCTCCCTCAGCATTCAACTCCAACATCAACCCTTCTCAATTTATAAGGAAAGTAGAAATTACATTATATATGGTATGTATATAAAGATCATGCTAGCTCTTCAATTATTTCCTGAATTTGCAAATTACATGTATCAAGATCAGCAATGAAAACCTTTCCTAGCTATATATATATATATACAGTCACATTTTCAGATTTTGCATCACTCAATTTATTTTCTTTTCCTAATTCTAAAATTCTCGAAGATGTGTTGTATTGTAACTTGTAAGTTAAACACTGATCAAGTGGAGTAAAATGATTATTGTCTCAATTATCTAATATATATTAATATATATAATACTTCTATTACAAATTACAAATTAATTTACAGTACAACTATAATGGGTGACTGGAAATCTTTTTTTTATAAGGATATATACAATTATATACAGTGTCGAAGAACTTACAAGATCCTGAAAACTGAGATGAGAAATATCACATTTGTGAGAAATATTAAATATGCACACACTGAATTATTTTATCTTCAAAGACATATATTTAATTAATTTCCTCAATCGCCTTGCAAGAGAAAAATCTGCACAGAAACAAAAGAAAACAACCATAATAGATTAGAGATTTCAGACCTTAAACTAAAACAAAAATAAAATTCATAGATCTACATTTTTCTCTTCTCAAGCTGATATCCATAAAATTGAAAAATTGTAAATCCTTACAGCTCCTATACAAAAAAAAAATAAATAAATAAAAAATAAAATAAAAAAATAATAGTAGCAAACGAGAAGAGAAAACCTACCAATATTTAATAATAGGTGGAAATTATAAAACCTAGTTTCATATCGGAAGATCCACTGAATTTTTTTTTAGATTTTTTTTTTTTTGATAAAGTGAATATACTTTATCTGGGAGGAAATAGCAATTAGGGTTTTTGCTTGAGTGTAGGAATGGAGTGGAGTGGAGAGAGAGTACAGAACAACGTCTCTGTCTCAATAAGAAGTAATTTGGTTCAATTCTAAATTTTTAATTAAATCTGATGACAGGTTATAGTATTTAATTTTGACCAAATTTATTTATCCCCAGTATGAAAGGATAACATTTATTATTTTTTTTCTTGCAGTGTATCTTTTTGAGTTGTAGTATTTCGCCACATTTGGTGATAATATAATAAGGTTTTTTCTATCAACAAACCGTTCATTTTTAATCGAGCGGTTCAGTATTTACAGATCAAGTATCCCTTCTTTACTTATGTCAGAAGAATATATAATATGGTCAGCTGATTCATGAAAGAAAAAAAATATGTAGAGTTCACCTCTATAAGTAGGCTACTCATCCACCTCTCTCACAGTTCTAACACACCATATGCACTCATGTACTTATTACAGTAGCATAAATGTTCAATGGAAGCCATAGTGTATTTGTTCACTTGAAAAAACGATATCTATTGATCGAAAAGATATAAATGTTTACTGAAAAATGATATCCGTTCATTGAAAATACGGTGGACCGGTAGATAAGTAAAAATGTTGGACGCTAGCTCTTACTATTCATGAAAATATGAACGGTCCATATTTCTTTTGATCCATAGAAAATTCACCATATAATAATATAATATTCAGATAAACCCTATATCCTTATGCGTTATGACTTATGAGTAACTGTCGGTTTTTTTTTTTTGGTTTATGACATATCTACGTCATTTATAGCCACTTTTTGAATAAATAAAAATATAAGTAATGAGCCTGGGCCCAGAATCAAGTACACTTTTAGTGGGACAAGCCAGAGAGAATGTTGAGGAAAATGAGACCAGAATCCCGCCCCTATGTCTTAGAGTTCAGCCCTATTTATAGTCCTATACATGATCTAACAAAGTTATCTGTAGCGTTATCTATGTGATCATCTGTGTTGCAAGCATGCTTCAAGTCCAATAACTGATCATGAGTTATGGGCCTTGATTGCCAATTTGGACCCAATCTAATTGGGCCGTATCGATAAGTAACAATAAAAAATATTTTTTAAATAACAAAAATAATCTTTGATAGTGTTTGGTAAAAAGAATAAAAAGATAAAACGATATCATGATAACTGATGTATATCTTTATGTGCATGATGAGAGGCATGATAGTATAAGACAGCAAAATTAATTAGATTTTTTATTTTTTTGGGGTATGTGTATCTCATATATATTTTCATAATCAACAAAATGGAAAATCCGACAGATACAGAAATTGCTACTTCAATCAGTGCATTTCAGTTTTCAAAATCTCCGCCCTTCTCAGGACATTAATTCAATGTGTGGTTCATGAACAATTAATACTGGCATTATTCCTTACTGTTAATGTTGTGGGTTTAATGAGTTTTGACTACTTACCAGTACCAGTATGGATGGATTTTAATTACATTGACTTTAGTTTATTGGTAGAACAGAATTCCATAATATAAATCATAAAATAAATTGGAGTAAAACAGAAAACAGAAAACAAAGTCCTGTCATTAGAACAATTGTTCTTAATTTTGTTCTTTATTTTGGACATTTTATCGTACCCAGGTGGCCAAAATATATATGATTAACCTGATCATTATGCTGAAAAAGCTCTTGTTACTTTGTTAACTAAGTAATGATAGCAACTGGGTGATCAGTCAGTGCCAGTTTTCATTCTACAACAGAAAAATTACCATAAAGTTCAAAGAAATGATTTTTTTTTCAAGTATTTATGCAAACAATAAGAAGCTGATGCTGCATGAATACTTCATGGAAGCAAGTAAAAGGGAAAAACATTATTCCTATACTGAGAAATCTCTACACTTGGCCCAAGTATATCTAAATGAAACAAAAATTGAAATTTACATATTTACATATTTCATCATGCCCCCTCTTTTGCCAATTTGACATACTATACTTCTATTTCTCCAATTTCTGGATCAATGTTATGATCAGGACATGATTCCTTCTGCATTTCAGTTTGTGCCTTTTTGCTGCTATCTTTACCAGAAGACATGATCGATTCTTTCGAAATCGAATTCCGGTCTGGTTCAATGACTGCTCGGAAATTAAGCCTAGAAGGACCATGTTTTGCAAATAGGATCTCCTTTATATTCTCCATTATGCCTTTATCATATGGGTTCGCAGAGTTGACGTACCTTTGCTTGAATCTTTCGTGCGCTGTCTGTAAAACAGTGAAATTAGTAACTGTAATACATTCTGCCAGTACTTAAGTACTGACGAACATCGATCGATATGAATATATAGGAATGTGGTACCTGATTAAGAGATATGAGATAGATGTGAAACACAAGGAGCCCTCCGAGAAACGAAACAACAATTAAGCTGAATATTGATAATGTAAATGTTTCAGGCATCTGCCAAATTATTCTTAAAGTGTTCTTGTTTGTCAATGCCATCTTCATCGCAATTCTCCATGAGGACACCACAAATATGAACAGAAAGAATATAAATGCTGAGAAAACAAACATCAAGTAGTGCCGGTAATTTCTCTGCAAAAAAGAACAATAAAGTTGAATCAGTCTAAAATTTGTACTTCAACAAATTAACAACCATATCATTGCATCGATGAAATAACATGCACCAAATATACCGAGTACACCAAGAAGGAATTAATTACAAAGGAGTTTCGTACCAGTCCGATGCATTGGCCAATGCAGGGGCAGTGGTGGTCGAACTTGTCGACGCAATTGTCACAGACAGCGCAATGAGAACTCCTTGGAGGTCGATAAATCTCACAAATTCTGCAGTACTTGACCTTTACCTCTACGCCGTTGACATTGAATCTCATGCTTCTGCTCCTACAGATGCTTTTTTTCTGTGTTCTCATCCCAATTTCTGCCGATGGTGCCTCCTGATTTCTTGGGATTATTCCAGGGTCTCTTGTGCCAGCCAAAAACAAGTTTATCAGAACCTAAACGGGACAAGCACGATTGTTCAGGAATCAGGAAATTGTCAGTAAACTGCAACAGACAGCGGTAAAAACATGTATGATTAATTATTATCTTCGACATCATCTTACATACAATAATAGATAGTATCACAGAGATAACAGAAACTACGGCGGGGAGTCTGAGTGACTTATCGCTGCTGTAAGAAAAGAAGATCCACTCGCAGACGATAATAGAAATCATGGTCAGGATGAAGCCGCGTGGATCGGGACCGCATATCATCCGGCCTCTAAAGAAAAAGACCTGCCCAAGATGCAATTTATCGTTATCGATCGTCATCGGATAATAGTTAATACATACTAAATCAAAATTAATGCATCTATTGCGTGTTTCCAAATTAAGAAAAATACAATAATCTTTCTTACATAAAAAAAGTAAGTAAATTGAGAGAATACAGTAATCTTTCTTACATTCTTTCCAGGCCAAACTTGATAAACCCTTACTTGTCGCACCCGTTCATCATCGTAACAACGCATAAAACCGAAACGCCTTATTGTTTCCGATACCCAACGACACAAAATCTCTTTCAATCCATTTTGTGTAGCACCCTTCTCTTTGCCATGTAACTCCCTCTCAGTCCCCACACTGGCAGTACCATTGTCGTCAATACAAATCCTGTCATTCTCAGTAACTCGTACGAGTACCGTATGCCTCTGACTCTCTTGTTCTTTGTCACTGCTGATTTCAAGGATTTCCTGGATTTCTTCTTCACTGTTTAAATCCATCTATATTGTATGTGATGTGACAGTAAGCAATTGACGTGTCTTGTCACTTGTGAGTGAGAGATATTGAATTTGAATCTCTTCAAATTGCTAATAAATAGTATGTAAAGGTGTCAAGATATAAATATGGTTGAAAAATTGAAGGCCCGTATATTGGATTTTAAGTCCATGTTTGGAATTATATAGGCCACATTTTGGTTATTTGTATGTTTTCTGGGCCTAATTATTAGTTTAATCATGTTGCCTAGTTCAATTTTTTCTTTTCTTCTTGTTTTTTTTATATAGATGAAGCCTCATTAAATCAATCAATTTTATATATTTATAAATGATATTTCTCCTGGAGATCAACCAAATTTATTGAGATTAAATAGGAAGTTGAATTAGATAATGGGGGACCTTTATATATGCCTGGATAATAGTTCGAATTAGCTAGATGACGGATGGAAGGAGTTTGTTCGAGTGAAAAATGTGATTCTCAGTTAACCAAAGAAGACACAGTTTAAGGTTGCAATTACAAACAATCATGAGTCAAGAAGAATCAAGAAGAAAAGTTAGTGTACAAGGGTTAAAACGAGGTCGTCGACTAAGGAAAGAGGAATCGCATATGAGACCAGAAAACCGAGCAATTAAGGTGAAGGATCCTCAAACTTCCGCATCCGAAGATTGAAATTAATTGTATCTGCCAGAGAAGTGATTGCACAGATAGTTCTCGCATTGTAATGTTGTCGTCGCAGTTAGGACTGATCATTCAGTTCAGGTTTACATATGAAAGCATATTCGACGCCTCAGTTTCGACCATAACTATTTCCATGTGTGGAAAAGGGCAAGTTTTTTTAGAGTGACTGGAATGTACAATAAAATTGTCCAAAATTATTATAGATATTTTGATCAGTGTTGTCATGTATGTACCATAAATCCATAATAATTACTATCAAAATTTTTGTAGATATTTTCTTGGACACAATTATTCAGAGAATGGTTTATGAGAATCTGAACAATCCTAACGAACATAAAATACATTACACTAGGGAAGGAATGAAAAAGGTTTGTGAGCAATAAGAATCGGACCCTTCCAATAAGGAGAAAACCATACAAGTTCTGCTTTCTTCGAAGTCGAAACGGGCTACTGCGGGAGCTGGATGAGTCGACGACTCGGGACTTTTTTTCCTTTTTCTTGAAACCTTGGTCCGCCGGAGACGACTTCTTTTCTTCGAACAAGTGTTGAAATAGATGCAGTTACCCTTAACTCCATATTTGCTGGCTGTCAGGCTGAAACCATTGTTGTAGTCCAAGAACAGTATCATGTCGCCTATTCCGCTCAACTTGGTCCAGTAGGGTTCTTTAAATAAATTCTCGAGGCGATACACCGAAAATCCGTATTCGTACTGTACATCACCGTCCCGAGAAGGAATATGATTCTCTAAGACCAATAACAAACCATTGTTACTAGAAATTATGCAGCTTCCGTCGACCCTAGCTTCATCGGGACAACAAATTGTTGTCAGTACTTCTTTAGTGCGATCATCAGTGACCTCGAGCATAAACGACGTACCTTGAGATTTATACTGGAAATTCATCCCCATGTAGTGGGCAAAGAATCTCATATTGGGGACGACCACCGTGAGGCGTTTCCTTACGTCTTCATCAGAAAGTACAGAATCGTAAAACTTAGATAAATTTCCTTTCGGTGCCGGAGGAATGAATTCATATGCATGACCACTCTTGTTGCTACCGTGACGATCAAACATAATCTGAAAGACCATATCGTAATAGAATTATTTTTCGTAATTTCCTGATCTAGTGGTCGTGATGAACGAAAAATCCCCTTGAAACTGGTCGAGTAGAAATACGGTAGATCCTTTACGATTGTTGTCCCTGACAGATTCCCCATAGAAACAGAAGGAGAAGGTTTTACCAGTAAAAATGGCATGAAAAAGAACCTCACAACTGTTGCCTGAATTTACCGACATGAGCCACGGTAACTGAGGGGGGATATCATTGTAACTAGTCGCCGCTCGCCATTCCTTGCATACAGCACGAAAGCTGATAAAATCAGTAACGTCGTGTAGCTTCTTCGCAACGAAACGTAGCAAATCGGGATTAAGTTCTTCCCAGCCGGCTCTCCGTGCATCGCAGTTCTCAGCCATTGATCTCCTTATATGCACATGCACAAGCGAGTGCCAGTAAGTATAAACTTGTGGCTGAAAGTAAGATAATTAAGTCACTATACATGTCAGGTTAATACACTAATTACTGGTAATTAATTTTGTTATGGTGATCAATTAAAAGGTAAAAAAAAAATTATCAATTTTCATGAATGGTTGTTCAGAACTTCCTTGTAATCCTTACAATATATAAAAGCATAACGTAAAAAATGATATGAAAGGGTTATCTTCCCCAAATAAGAAACCTGAGCCGTTGATCATTTTTCTTGGATAGATTAGAACCGTTGATTTACATTAATGCCCGTTGTGTTAATGACTCAGCCCATTAAAATTTAAGACCCATATCAATTTCCTCAATATAAAATATATTACATATTATCTTAAAAATTTATTATAAGAAATAACAATTTCAGCCCGAAGCAATAAATGGGTGGGCTTTTTACTAGTTTATATAATAGAGATCTTATGAAAAGGACACATATTTTTTTTTTTAGAGATAAAGATGAGAGTCAAGCCACTCAAATTTAAATGTCTATAAAAGACCCCTCATCCGGGTTTCAAACCCGCAACCTCCCACATAGGACTAAATTTTTTGCCTATCCCTAAAAAAATAACAAATCTTAAAACTATCCCTCTTTTGAAACAATCTTAAAACTATCCCTATTTTACTGCGGTCATGGCCACAGTTCATTCCGGCCGCAGCGGTCAGAAGAGTAAGAACTTATCAAATTTGTAAAAAATTCGCGTCTGACCGCAGCGGTCAGACAAAGCGTCTGGCCGCAGCGGTCAGATATTTTAAGATTTTTATTAATGGCATCATGTAGGTCTCGTTGTTAGCTTTCCATCGATAGGTCATATGCCCAAATCGAAGTTTCCTATCAAAAGTTATGAGTGTTTGAATATGCATTCTGACATTGTGTCTGTATACAGACACAACCCTCTTGATAGAAAATTGTAACTCTCTATTTAGTTGTTGTGAGTATATACACATTCAAACACTCATAACTTTTGATAGAAAACTCCGATTTGGGCATATGACCTATCGATGAAAACCTAACGACGAGACCTACATGATGTCATTAATAAAAATCTTAAAATATCTGACCGCTGCGGTCAGATCTGCGTTCAGACGCGAATTTTTTACAAATTTGATAAGTTTTTACTCTTGTGACCATTGCGGCCAGAATGAACTGTGGCCGTGACCGCAATAAAATAGGAATAGTTTTAAGATTTGTTTCAAAAGAGAGATAGTTTTAAGATTTGTTATTTTTTTTAGGGATAGACAAAAAAAATTTTCCCCACATAGAGAGCGTTGACCTTAGCCACTAGATTAAAGGCCGGTTCTTGAAAATGACACAAAGATGTTCTTAAATTACTGTGAGATGTTCAAGCGAAATTCATCCTGTACATAAGGAACCTCCCAGCAGATTCACATATATCGAACGAACTAAATCCGCAAAGAAAAAAAAAAAGATTATTAATTGAAGTATATATGGAAAAAGATAAAATATGAACTAATTCAAATCACTAACCGGCTTAATTTATGAATCAAAATCCTCTATTTTTAATGGCAGGTTGCATGCTTGTTTCCCTTAATTCTCTATCTCCCTGCCTTTCTTTCTTTTTTATTACTTCAAAAAGGGTACCAGGCTCTTGTTCTTAAATTATTATGAGATCTTCAAGAAATTTGTGTTAATTTTGTTATTTAAAGGAGGGTTTAAAACATACAATTGCGAGAGGTATAAATCTATATTTAGAAACTTCAATGTTTGTTGAAGTGTTTTTATTATTGTGCTAAGAAAATTAATGAAACTCCCTATAACCCAACATATATGACAATTGAGAAACATCTTGCATGTGTCCATTGAAAAATGGTCCATATATTTATAGACGTGTATGAAATATAACAGATACATTATGTAACAGATACATACTGAAATGTAACATATGGACATTATGACCTGTTTTTGTATGGACACTAGGTACTTATGACAATTCATGTTTCAGATGCTATTTTGAGGACTTAAAAATATTTAAAAATTTTCAAAAATAGAAAATTTTTGTATCCCGTAAGATTTTAATATAAAGAATATTGAGCCATATAAATTAAAATTTGGAGGTGATTTGATAAGTTGTTGGAGGTACGCTCACGGAAGGGCTCCATAAGCTTAAGATCACGGTGTATTTACTATATTATATATTTCATTTTTTTTTATTAAATTAACACGCAAGGTTCATCAAGTAGCAAAATCAATTTTACATCAAAAACTGAATAGGAGGGATCCATTTACAATACTTATCTTGACAATGTGATTTTCTTAAATTTTGAATAAAAAAAATCATTAATTCACATAAATAGAAAAAAATTACAGAAAAATTGTTTAACTTATAGATATATTGTATTCCGATTATACTCAATTTAAGTGGCGTTTGATAGCTTTTCTAAAGTTACTTAAATTACTACCGTTAAAAAATGTATAAATTTTTGATAAGCAATCAAATGGTGTTCAAATTAATTGAAATTTGAAATACTATCAATCTATAAGTTAAATAATACATGCATAACTTTTTTTAATTTTAAGATTTTTATGATTTTTTTTCAAAATTTTCAAAAGTACCATTATCAAGTTAATTTATCAATGAGAAAGTTTTGTAGGAGATAATTAAGTTTTACATCAAATCGATATAAAAAGTACATAAATAAAATTAATCTCTCTTATTAAGTTTACATACAAAATATATGTCACGTTAATTATTCTATTAAGTTGAATAAAAAAAAGGCTAAATTAATTGACCAAATTGTAAAAATATCAAATTCTAGTAACCTGAAATGGATAAATAAAAATTGAGCAAATAAATATGAATAAAAAGTAAATAACTGACCAAATTATAACAAATCAAGTTCTAGTAATCTAAAATGGATAAAAAAAAATGAGTAAATAAATATGAAATAAAAAATAAATAATTGACCAAATCATAAGAAACTATAAAATTTGATAACCTGATAATAAATATATAGAAAATCCAGTTATTATTAAATTTGAATTTGGAAGTAAAACTTTATTAAGAAGTAAGAACATCACATGACTCACACAACATAACATAACCCTTCATCAATTGAATCAATCACACTCACTCAAAACCCTAAAAACCCTAGAAACCCTAGAAACCCTACCATCGCCGGCATCGCCATGGACACATTCGCTCAGCGGAAGGCGGCGGCCATGGCGGAGCTTTCCTCGCCGGCGCCGGACAAGTCTCCCAAGGGCGGCGTCGACGCCCCCATCATTCCCCTTCTGGATCTCCTCAACTCCCACCCTTCCTTCTTCACCACCTCCTCCTGCTCAGGCCGCATCTCCATTCTCCTCACCAACCCCGGTTCCGGCGGAGAGCTGGCTCAGAAGAAGAAGAAAGCGGGGGGCGGGAGGTGGCTGTATGTGTCGCATGAGAAGGCCGAGCCGGAGACGGTTGTCGGATTGCTGTTCGGGGAACCGAAGGAAGGGGATGTGGGTTTTGAGGTAGTTTTGAGGTTTGAGCCACTGATTCTGGCTATTGATTGTAGGGATTTGGATGCGGCGCGGCAGCTTGTTGGTGTTGCGGTTTCGTCTGGGTTCCGAGAATCCGGCAAGTATCTCTCGTTTGCAAATACTTGTTGCATTCCATTGTTGGTACCAGAAATTAAAACTATGACCCATGACTTTGAATTGTTTGTTATTTGAGTGGTTCTGCTATGGATTGGCTAAGTGACCTTTCATTTTGAATCGAGTTGTTATTATCAAACATGTCTGTTTAATTGTATCTAAAAGACATGTTGTTACTCTCTGAATATAAAAAATGAACAACCCATATTTTTTCTTATCTGATCCATAGCAGAATTAGTCTTATTATTTATTTTTGGAAATAAAAAAAATAAAAAATTCTATGAATCTAGTAGAGCAATCTTTAGTACATGTTATATTTATTTTGATGGTCTTGAATGTTAGGTGAGTAATTTGGATTTATTGGTTGCAGGTGTAACGAGTGTGCAGAAGCGAATCATGGTTGCCATTCGTTGCTCTATACGTATGGAGGTACCTCTTGGGCATGTTGGTAGTTTGCTTGTTTCCGATGGCTATGTTAAGTACTTGATCAGTATTGCAAATAGCAAAATGGAGGCGAACAAGCAGCGAACAGATGGCTTTTTTCATGCTTTGCAAGCAAAATTGGCATTAATTGATGGAGAGGAGAAGTCGTCAGAGCAGGTTAACGGTTTTGAGCCAGCCGGTACCATCGCAGCCTCACTGGTACCGAAGGGAGGCAATGATCTAAAGCTTGATGATTCTAATATTGAGCTCAGTTGTATACGCGAAGCGGAAGCACATGAAGCCGATACTCAGAAAAGGTTTTAATTTTGGTAATGATAATACTTTTAGGTTTTTCAGTGTCTTTCCACAGTCACAGTGCTGATTGGTAATTGTGTGTAATTGATTATGATGTTGTACATGTATGAAATTCGAACCAGTCTGTTGCAGAGCCCCAACCTTCCACCCATGTGGCAATTTTTTTTGCAAAATAAAATAGGCAGAAAAAGACAAAAAAAAGGAGAAAATAAAAAGATGTAATACGGTAATAGCAAGGTATTAACAGTAAGAAATATCTTATTCAGCCAAAACCAAACAAGTTTCTGCTAGTATATATATGTGTACAAGCTGCAACCAAGCCTGGTACACTTACCTTTTTTGTTCTGAACAGTTTGAATTCAGACTCATCGAAGGAGCCAGTGTCAAAACAGGGCCACACTCTCTCTGCTTCAGAGTTGACAATAACTGGTGAACCAATTGAGAAGCTGTTCCTCTGGGGACAGTCAGCTTCCATGCACCACAATAACAAAGTGCTTATTTTTGGCGGTTTTGGTGGCATGGGCCGTCATTGCCGTAGGAACTATTCATTAGTTTTGGACCCCAGTTCAGGCTTGTTAACCACATTAGATGCTCTCCAACTCCCATTGGAGAGAATGGGACACTCAGTTTGTCTGGTGGAAGAGGATATCTATGTTATTGGGGGGAGAGCTGGCCCTTTGGAAATTCTGAATGATGTGTGGGTTTTAAAGAAAAACGCCAATGAATGGGTGCAGCTTGAATGCAGTGGAGATGTGTTTAAACCAAGGTACTAAATCTACATGGACTTCAATATTCTGTACGTTATAGATCAGACTTCAAAATTTTTGATATGTTCATAACAACCACACACAAGAAACTGAATCTTTAACAATCACATATGACTTGAGAAACATGTGAAAAAACTGCTCTTGATTTTAGTATGTTTTGCATATTAATACAAGTCATCCATTGTGTTAATGTCACAACGTTTTGCTATTCAATACTTTTTGACCTATATAACATTTTGATTTGGTTGCAAATATGAAATATAGAATTATAGACTTATCAAACTTATTGTATTTTATAATATTTGTTTTTTTAATGTCTCAGTAAATCTAAAGTACTTGTTGAAACTTTTGGTAAATCAAAATGTTTTTTATGAAGAGTACTGAACTACAGTATGACATGCTACTTGTTCTTGTTGTGCTTACATGCTATTTTTTATTATCATTCTTTTAGAGTATAACGATCTTTGGTCTATTATTACTCTTAAGCACCATAATTCTACCTTTTACTTTGTGGCAAATTATAATTTTGAGATATTTAGACAAAATAATAAATTCTTTAGTAAATTTAGTTACTTTTCCTGTGCACAGGCATCGTCATGCTGCGGCAGTTGTAGGCTCAAACATATATGTATTCGGCGGCCTTGGTGATGAAGTGATTTATTCTTCCATGATTGTATTAGACACCAAATCCATGCAATGGAAAGAAATCAAGGAACATAGAAATTGTCCTGGCGCATGCCACTCTCATGCAATGGTTGCCTACGGCTCTCAGCTATATTTATTTGGAGGGCATAATGGTCATAAGCCACTTGGCGACCTTTACTCGTTTGACACTGAATTTCTAAGATGGAAAAAAGAAATTCTTTTGGGGAGACCTCCTTTTGCTAGGTTTTCACATTCAATGTTCGTTTACAATAACTATATTGGTATATTAGGGGGCTGCCCCTTTAGACAACAAGAGCACCAAATATTAGCTCTTGTGGATTTGAATAGAAATAAGTGGGTTTATGTGAAAATTGAATCAGTCGGTAAAAAGAATATGTGGGTCCGTAGCTCAGCCGTGGTGATTGATGAAGAGGTGGTTTTGGTAGGTGGTGGAGCATCATGCTATGCATTTGGAACATATTTCAATCCACCAATGAAAATTAATCTGAGTTCTCTGAAGATTTTAGATGCTGCTGATTCAGAATCGAGTTTTGTTTTTCAAGTCGAAAAGAAATGGGCAAAAGAAATAAAAGATTTGCTTAAAAAGTCTGGGTGGTTGGATCACAATAGAAAGGTCAAGGTGACCCAAAATGGGCGTCATGTGCTCTTTCCTGTAAATGGGGTTTTTGTTGATATGTTTCATAGTGAAAAAATGGAAAGTGAGAAGGAAATTTTAATAAATTGTGGTGGTTCTTTGGAAATGGATGAATTAGCTATCAACAAGAAGGGACCTAAATCGCCTCAGAATTTAATGAGAGGGTTAGTAAAGCCTTTGTTGGAGAGAAGTGGGATGCCTCTATCATTACTGGAGCAGCTTCCTACAAGGTTAGTTGTTTATGAGGTCGGCGATACAATTACCATTTTCTGGCTAAAATTATCTGTAATGCATATATATTATTAATTTTAGTTGTCCCTAAAAGTTCTATAGGTTTGTCTATTCACTGTTGGCACTTTTGGTTCATCTGGGGTTTTTAACTAAATTGACTTGTTCTTATTTGAAACTAAAATGAAACTAATAACTTCAATCTCATAAATTTAACTCATGAAGCCTTTTATTTTCTTTTTGTTTCTTTTTTTCTTTTGGTAAATCATACTCAGGTGGGATCAACTTGGTGATATGGTGATACTACCTAAGAATTCTTTCAAGGATGCTCGATGGGATTCCATTGCGAAGGAACTGTGGCCAATAATTGCTAGCTCACTTGGGACTCAGCGCCTCGCGCGCCAAGTAAGATTACCTTTATGCTGTTCAAACTGGTACTAACCAAATCAATACATTTACCTTTTTGCACAAGAGAGCAAAACAACTGGAATCTCATAAAACTCCTCAAAGTTTGCAAGTTTTTAAAGGATAATACCAGTATGGTTACTTCATTCATATGTGTGACATTTTTAAGTTGGCTGTAGGTATGCACTCTATTCATGTTCTCATTCATTTTTAGCAATTTTGATTTATTGCTCTCTTTCCCAGGGCAGTGTGATGCCCACTGGTACAAGAGATAGTGGGTTGGAGCTTCTTTTGGGGTCTGATGGGTGGGTAACTCACCATGAAAATGGTATAAGCTATTCACTTGATGCCACAATGTGCATGTTTTCTTGGGGAAACCGCTCAGAGAAGCTTCGGATGGGTGCTTTAGACTGTACAAATGAGGTCATAGTTGACTTGTTTGCGGGTATTGGCTACTTTGTTCTACCTTTCTTAGTCAAGTACGTCTCAATGTCTTTTACTGCGATCTTCTTTTCTGCATAATATTTCCCTAACGAGACTACATAATTAAACTAGTGCATTAATACCTTTGAAAAGCAGTGATATAAATATCGGCCTCACCAAAACTAAGGAAATTTGTAGATGGTCACAAGTCTGCTTAAATATGAACCATTGCTTTACTATTTAAAAAAAAATTCCTCAAATCCTATCTATCTTGCTGGTGTTTTCAGTTAGACAATTGACAAATGAGGTAGTTTGTGAAGTGTGAACTGATTAAAGTATGATATTGATATATGGCCACATTTCCCTGTCCTGTCATGTTTATGATGATCTTGTTTCACTTGGCTGCAAAAAGATGTTTCCAACATGTAATATTTTGAGCATTTGTAGGGAAACTTGTATAAATTTCTCCCAACAGTTTATCCTTAATTTTTCATTAAAAAAAAAAAAATTGCGCTATGTTATCAGAGCCCGTGCTAAGCTGGTTTATGCATGCGAGTGGAACCCAAACGCATTAATTGCTCTTAAGCGTAATATTCGTGACAACTCAGTAGCTGATCGGTGTATTGTACTTGAAGGTGATAACCACATCACTGCACCTAAGGTATGCATCTTTCTTGCCCCTTGACTTGAATCCTATAGTAACGGCTCAGTACTTTGAAACCTTTTGTTGAAAACACTAGGCTAGCATGTCCGAAATTTGCGTATGTATGGGTCAACAATTGCAAGTTTCGAACATTTTGACATGTTTATACAAGTCAGTATGGTCATCCGAGCATGTTGTTTTCAAATATATTGTCAACCTGTTCTCATGCATTAATGATCCTTAAAATGGGATGAATGTTTATGCTTGTGAATTTTCTGTCTAGAAGATTAAATTTTTTCCTATTTTGGTCAAACTTAGGGGGTTGCTGATCGGGTTTGTCTTGGCCTTCTGCCTTCCAGTGAAGGCAGCTGGGTTACTGCTGTCAGGGCTCTGAGGTGATTTCTTTTGCCTTTATTTCAAATTATAAAATAAACAAGGTGACAATAAATAAGTTTCAGAAATACAAACTCTTTGTTTTGTGTCAGAGTTGAGGGTGGCATGTTGCACATACATGGTAACGTCAATGATTCAGAAGAGAACACATGGGTTGACCGTGTTGTACAATCCATCACCGGGATCTCCCAAAACGAAGGTAATGCTACTGACGTTATTAAGTACCCCAAATACGGTTAATTTGAATAAGCTTATCTTTAGTGATTTCTTTTGCTACTCCAGGATTATCATGGCATGTATCCGTACTGCATGTAGAGCGTGTGAAGTGGTATGGGCCCCACATTCTTCACCTAGTCGCCGATGTAAAGTGCACACAGATCTAGTTCTTATCTGTTTATTTCTCCCGTTCAATCAGTATAAACTTTAGGTCATATTTGTGATTACAGAGTTTATCTTGATGCCTATGTACAATGTAATTTTCATTCTTTGGTTTTTCTTTTTGGTTGGAAAAGACAGTATGTTCAGGTCGTGATCGACATTATTCGTTTGTTAAGGAAGGAGGCCTTCAACTCAAAGTTTTCAATATGTTTTTTTTTTATACGTCCACTTTTAAATTGTTCAATGCACTTCAACAATTAGACCGTCGTCGTTTTTAACTATCGGGACGTACTTGATTGGAACTGAATCAACTGAATCAACTAGCCTACTAAAACAACAATTTACAAGTAAACAAACCGATAAAAACAATGAAATTACTTGACATTATTGTTAAACAAACTCCAATATGCTTAGTTAGACAAAATAGAATCTCAAATTTACAACAATACAAACAGCTCTCTGCAAATCCTGGACAAAAACCTCTACAATTTGTTTTTACAGCCTCAACAGCTAGTTCGTCATCTCAACACCCGAGTACAGAATATACCTACGACGAAGATTTACAAACAAACTCGCATTCTCGTGAAAATGATACAGAAAACAACATTCAAGATGCCCATCCCTTTCATAGTACAAATCACAACATCAGCTTACTGTTTGAAGAAGATAATACGAATGAAGGGGACAAACTCTACATCTACTTCAGCTTCATCGGCTGTTGGCCGCCACCACCTTTCATCATGGCAACAAACTCCTCGTAATTGATTCTTCCATCCTGACATTTTCACAAATACATACATACACATAAGATGAAATTAAGTAATTTACAAAAATGCCCTCAACTTGTGTCAAGTTTAAGCAAATATTGGACTTCAAATTTTCTGGAAATTAAAATCTAATCTATCTTGTGTTATGATAAATTTAGATTTGTTGACCTCAATATGCAGGTCTGTTTGAAATTTTCACTTCGAGATTACTGTTATGAACACAACGGAATATACAAGGAGAAAATTAGTAAAATTTGTTAAATCTTGTAGCCTTACATTATCGGTATCAACTTCTGCTATAATTTCCTTGATAGCAGTTGCATCGCCCATTTCATGCTCTAGCAATGCTGCCTCC
This sequence comes from Cyperus esculentus, assembly GCA_030179965.1. Classification (NCBI taxonomy): domain Eukaryota; kingdom Viridiplantae; phylum Streptophyta; class Magnoliopsida; order Poales; family Cyperaceae; genus Cyperus; species Cyperus esculentus. Next base: position 5,738,301 of record JASGLE010000001.1, read on the forward strand.
AATTCATCTCTTGTGATATAGCTATACAGTGGAGGGAAAAAAAAAGAGAAGTTACAGATTTTCATATAATTCAATATACATAACATTAGGATATATGCCGACTTGTTATGAAGTATGAATCATTTGTTCAGTAAATATAAAAAGTTCTTCTCCAATGTTTAAAAATTATTCTTTTGAGTTTTGATGAATGTGCGACATTAAACTACAAGATCAAATATAATCGAAGTTTTCACTACAAGCAAGATTATCTACCAAATATGAAGTATCATTCAGTCTGCATAATGTTTGTATTAACTTTACTAGCGGATGTGCCCTGTATATATATGGTCAACTATGAATACTTACCCACTGTTATCTTTGTCGAAATAACTGAAGGCTTTGTATAGATGCTCATCTCTTTCTAGCCTGTGCCGGTGCATTGTGGCTGTTATAAACTCAACATAATCTATTGACCCATTTCCATCAACATCAGCCTGTTGAAATGAATGAAAAAATGCTCAGAGACGACAAATAAAATGAGACATTTTGAGGAGGGATCTAAAACCCAAAAAAAAAACAATAACAAGTAAATTCTAGTCAAATTTTAGTTCAATGTTTTATATGTTCAACTTACTGCTTCCATTAGCTGCTTAACTTCAGCTTCGGTAAGCTTTGAACCGAGCTTGGCCAGACCAGCTTTTAGTTCTTCATATGTAATAGTACCACTGTTATCTGTATCAATATTTGCGAACATTTGCTTCAAACCCTTTATCTCCTCTTCATTGAGGTTCTCTGCAATGACCTGCAAAGTACCAATTTCTTAAATTAGCAAGAAGACCTTTTAACTTGAATGATATATATTAAAATTTGTGTGTCCCTAAAATTCTTTAGTGAATTATGAAACCTGTTATCAGGTTACCAATACAATCTTCTAAATGTCCTCCAATTAATTCATCTAATATTTTTTTTTATAAAAGCAATTCATCTAATATTACCATATAGAAGTTTATTACTTTCTTTTTTTACCAGTTCACTTAAAGCCAGGCTAATTTAATTTCTCTTCTGGAACTTCCAAAACTACTTTTAGTTAAAAATTAACATGAAGAAACTAAAAAATTTAAATCTTTATAAACTGACAATGACAGCCATTGAAATGCTCCCAAATATCAATCGGCATAACACCTCTAATTAGACAAGTTAAGTATTATATAAAAAGAATAAGTGATAACGTCACAAATTTGCATAGCTGCATATTGTACTGTACCTTCAGAGCCATTTTTTTAAGCTTGTTCATAGCCCTGAATTGTTTCATTCTAGAAAGAACCGCACTATCTATTGGTTTGTCTGATGCCTCTCCCTCCCGTAACCACGGATGCTCTATTCAAGAAAAAAAAAAAGAAAAATTATAAAGAATCCTTAACACTTAATTTGCATGGATAATCGTACCAGGAAATCTAAAAGAAAAATTAAACAACCATAAAAGGAACTTACGTAAAACTTGATTGGAGGTGATTCTCTTTCTCGGGTCTTGAGTAAGCATTTTTCTTACCAAATCCTTGGCATTATTTGAAATTGAAGGCCATGGTGGGCTCTCAAAATCAATTTCTCCTTGTAAGATTGCATCGAATATTCCTTTCTCGGTCTCTACATGAAAATAAAACAATAAAACACATATATACATGCATCAGAGGAGGTTACTTTGGAATAGCTATAATGCATTTACACTTGAATGATTGAAAACATGATATTTCATATTTACATCAATTGATAATGCAAAAAAATAAACATATACGAATAATACCAGCCCAGAAAGGAGGTACACCACTGAGAAGAATATACAATATAACCCCAGCACTCCACACATCGACCTCTTTGCCATAGTTCCTCCTCAAAACCTCAGGTGCAACATAGTAGGCACTTCCAACTATATCCCGGTACACCTTCCCTGCAATTTGTTTCCAATATTAATGGTTTGTGTTAGTCAAAACATTCTTCGGTAACACAGATCAATGTGACTGACAGAGAAAGAGAGAGTCAAACTTCTTTAAACATGAAATCACAAATCCATAGCTCTAAGCATACCATCTACGTACAAATGGTAGCAAATTAGAGCAACTATCAAAAACTGAAAAGCCTATAGCATTAAAAAAATAAAAAAAAAATAGATAAAAATACAACTGAGCTGCATCAAATAGGTAGCAAACCTCAGTACCAACATTTATAACTTTTGGTATACAGCCGACAGCTTTATGGCCAGTATATACAAATGAAAAATAACTAACCTTCTTCAATAAACACAGAGAGACCGAAATCAGTCGCCTTGAGCATGGCATCTTCGTCCTTGGTGGCCAGCAAGAAATTCTCGGGCTTCAGATCTCTGTGCATCACACCCATGAAATGGCATATGTTTACCACATTCACAATTGCTCTGCACATGGTGGCCGCAGCTCGCTCTGAGTAGTGCCCCTTGGCAATGATCCTGTCAAACAGCTCCCCTCCTGCACACAACTCCATCACCACGTGCACATTGCTCTTATCTTCATATGCACCTGTTGAGAGCATGTAAACAGTATATTTAGACCTGGCCCAATGCATGGCCTTTTGATTTCAGCCTGAAAATAGGAAAAAAGTAATTTCTTCTCCTAAAAGGTAAACTAAACAACTGATATATATAAAGGGATAAATGGAGAAACATCTCAAACATCTGGCCGCTCCTTTGATTTCAATTAATCGAACAGCGCTTGTATCACCATAGAACCAACTCATATTCTATAAGCAACCTATTGATATTTTTCTAAATTACTATCAGATGGCACATTCTTTGCAAGCAAATCGCATGCCAAACTATTTTGAGCTCTCCCTATTACAGATTGCGGCAGATGCATTAGTAATGCTAATATGATAAATATGTCTATCCTAGCTATGATATTTTTGGAGAAGTATTAATTATAATCTTTTAGTCATTTCAGCATATATTTCTCGGTAAATTTAAAATATAGAAATTAAAAAAAAAAGAAACTTTGTTCATTTGAAAATTGAAACTAAAAACACCTTTAAATTCAACGATGTTAGGTTGGCCTGATAAATGCTGCATTATGCTGATTTCTCTCTTTATATCCTCCCTGTCAGCCTTGCTGACAAGCTTCCTCTTGGAGATGGACTTGCACGCGTACTGATGACCTGTAGCAGTGTCGGTGCAGAGATACGTGACCCCAAATTGGCCACGGCCAAGCTCCTTGCCAAGAGTGTAGAATGAGCGTATATCTTCATATGCCTTCCCGAGGATAGCATCATGTGGCACCGCCGGTTTGGGTGGTACAGGGGCACTAATGGGCGGTACAATGGGCTTGGTCGAGGCGACTGGTGCAGGAGGTGCAGGTTGGTACGCAGCTGCAGATGGTGCCGGAGCAGCTGTCGGTTTATGGGGAGCAGGTGTTGGGTCGGTCTGGTACGACCCGTTGCTCCCACTGTCTTTTATGTTTGTAGGGGGTCCGTTCCGGTCAGCCGGGTCCTTGCTACAGCACTGCCCCATCTTTCTGCCACAAGCAAAGTCTTCTCCTTTTTAGCTTACAACAAAGAAGCTTTCTTGAGTTATTAGGTATTTCTCCTGCACAGTAAAAAGGAACATATCAAAATTAAGAATTAGATAGCAATATAGAATGATAAGTAAAGGAAAAATAAAAAAAAGAAGCAAAGAAAAGTAAAGAAATGTGCAGGATTTTAGCTGCTTTTGATAGAAAAATGAAGAACCCAAGTATATATATATATAAATTACAAATTGAATTAAAGAAGAAAGGTCCTTTCTTTGAGCTGAAAAGAAAAACCCAGATTCAAAATTATCTATTTTTTCCAGCAGTAACAATTCACAATTGCCCAATTGAAATTCATTCACACAAACAACACAGAGAACAGATTTAGAAATTGGAACTGATAGTAAATAATTAATCAGCCTAGATTTAGAAACCCACAACTTTACCAATCCCTACCCTTCTTTAATTGAGCTAGTGCCCACTCAACTCAATCAATTCGGGAAAGGGAGACAAAGAAAGGTACCAGATTTGCAATACCCAACAAAAGTTGCAAGACCCACCTCCAGATTTCGAAGAGAAGTCACTCAATTCAAGCAGATAATAAAAACCCAACAAAAGAAAAGGAAAAAGGATACAAGAACTTGGAAGAAGAAGAAGATAACAGAGAGAGAGCTCTGACCTTGGAGAGGAGAGGAGAGGAGAGAGCGACGACTACGGGGAAGAATTCAGAGTGATGGGGATTAATTGATCAATTATTTAATTAGTCGTGACTTCAACTAAACAGTGTCAAAGATTGTTTCTTTCTTTCTTTCTTTCTTTCTTTCTTTCTCATATTATCATGTCTGTCTGGCTGTCTGTTGGTTTTATTATTGGAAAAATATATTTCTTTGAGTAATACCTAGCGTTCATAGAAAAACTGTCCATAGCGTCTATAAATTACGTTTTATGATGTATCTGTTACGTTTTGGGATGTATCCGTTACATTATTTATACGTCTATAGACGTATGGATAGCTTTTTAATGAATGCAAGATTACGTTTTATGATGTATCTGTTACGTTTTAGGATGTATCCGTTACGTTATTTATATGTCTATAGACGTACGGATAATTTTTTAATGGATGCAAGGTGTTTCTCGATTTCTTTCTTTGCTCTTTTAGACTAGTGCACTTTCCTTTCTTCGTTTTTGGTTTCGTTTGGTTTGGATTATTTTATCATTGGTTTGATATTTTTCTTTGTTCGGATATTTACGTATGTATCCCTCCCAAGTTTCCAAATTTAATTAGCTACTCAGCCTATTCTATGTCGAATAGTTTTGTCCCCGTTCTTTTGTTCCACTTAAACGTCGCCTACCAAGATTTTATTAAGATTCTAGTTTAAGACTTAGATTCTCACTAATTATATATTTATTTTGACTCTAAAAGTCGGGTCCCACCACTTAATAGTCAAATTTGTTGTATCATAACGTTATGGTAAATAACTGTCTAAGCAAATTTGGTGCTTGTACATATCCTTCTATGTAATGGCTAAGAAACTCCAAATTAAATAATAACATTTATTTTGAGAAAATTGAATACAATATGATATATGTCGAGTTGAGCTAATTAATTCAATTAGCATCAAAATGAAATTTGAGCTCGAGATTAATTGTCAAGAAAACTTATAATTAATTAAATAATAAAAGTTGACCTCAAATGAGATTTGGAAAACAATAAGAGCACGACAAAGATTTCAAGTCTTCAAGCCAATTTTTTAATTAGTTCCAACATAATAATACATACAAGTTAATTAAGACATTTACTTACTTTTAGGGTATTTTAGTTGATATTTCGATGCATCATGCAATTGGATTCTTAATAAAGTGTTTTAATATGTTCACATCCAACTTTTTAAGGTAGATGGTATCATCAATTATAAGAATTGACCTAGCACCACCAAATAAAAAGAAAAGGGGAAAGTTATTGCAAAGTGGGGACACGTTAATTCCAATTTTGATGTTAACACATTTTCATCACATGGATAAAGTCGTTTATCATATAACTTTACTTTATTGGCTTTAGATCCGGTTAATAAAATTAAAAAACGACATAAAAGTAAGTAAATAGACATAGACATATTATTGGCTGTATCTCATTAAAGAGACATAGTTAGTAAATTGTGTACTTTATGCCCAAAAAAAAATAATAAAACACAAATGAAATATTTTTTTTGTACCTTGAAATATTACCCAAAAGAAATTAACTTGAATTCCAGCATATCAGAAGCCTTTCCATTAGGACCGGATTACCCAAAAAAAAAAAAAAAAAAAAAACTTTACTTTTTATTTTATTTTTTTAATTCCATTGAAACCTGATTTTACTACTATTAATTAATGTGCTAATTAAGCGTTATTGGTGCATCACCCGCATTTAAATTAAGGAATAAGAATCTTTAGTGTGGATAATTCTGCAAAAAATTCTTATTAAATAATTTATGTATTTATTATGGCGCCGAATGGCAAGTAATATATCTGATATAAAAAACACAAGTATATATTAATATCAAGAATAGAGAACCTAGGGAGTATATGTACAGAGGAGGGATCCATTGAAAATGCATATTTTGATAATCTTGACAATCATCATCTTTAAAAATTTGTAAAAAATCATAAAAAATCTTAAAAATGAAAAAAGTTTTATGGGTGCATTATTTAACTTATAGATTGATAGTGCTTCAAATTTCAATCAATTTGAACATCATTTGATGCTTATCAAAATTTTGTACATTTTTTAACGGTTGTAATTAAAAGATCTTTAAGGAGCTATCAAATATCGTTTAAATTGAATATAATCAGAAACATAATCAATCTATAAGTTAAGCATAACTTCCATAAACTTTTTTTATTTTTAAGATTTTTTATGATTTTTTACAAATTTTTAAAAATGACCATTGTCAAGATTGTCAAAATATGCATTGTCAATGGATCCCTCCTCACAGCGTCCAACTTTTTTACTTATCCACTGATCCACCGTGTTTTTAATGAACAAATATCATTTTTCAGTAAACATTTATATCTTTCCAATCAATAGACATCGTTTTCTAGTGAAAAGAGACACTATGGTTTTCAATAAACATTTATGCGACTGTAGTAAACATATGATTGTACATAGTATGTCAAAACTGTGAGAGATATAGATGGGTGACCTACTTTATAAGGATAGACTCTACTTATTTTTCTATTGAATATTCAATTCAATGAAGATATTATTCTGTGGGCACAGCTTTGCTTGCTTGCTGGTAATATTAATTGTCACCTCGTTGGTTTCCATCTGAGTTAGGTCATAACTTCCCTTTGAATATTGGTCGATCTATCCGTTCAATACTTTATTTATTGTGCAATGATCGATGTATAATTGTACACTTTTATAATGTGCGGTTGACATGTGTGTTACATGGCCGAAATATATCATCGACATGTGCATATATGCTTGAACAAATTTTTAAAATTTGCAGAAGAAGAGGAGATATATAAGAGGGGACCAGATAATTATATACCAGAATATCAGAATCAAACGAAATCGTTATTTCTGTACCGAGAATATAGCGTCCGATTCCGCTGTTTGTCCACTGACGACAAGCAGGGCCATGCTTGTCCACTCTGGTACCATCAGATCACACCGAACGGTTCAGATTTAGCGCAAAAGTTCGCTTTTTAAAGTTAAAAAGAGTTTTTCCGAACAGACCTCATCCGTCCATTTTAATCCGACGGTGCCGAGTGGACAAGCAGGGCCCTGCTTGTCCTCGGTGGACAAACAGCGGAATCGGACGCCGAGAATATATGTATAAATTTCAAATGCTATTGTATTTTTAATGGGAATCGCTATTTACACCAAAATTACCAATTTTAAATTTTTTTTAAACCATCATATTAATTCCTTCTAATTAAATAAAAAGTTGTTTTAATAATTTTAAAATATCATTATCCTTTTTAGTGTCATATTTTGATATAATCAGATCAACTTATTCAAACGAGAATAATTATTTAAAAATTAAGTTAGGTGTGCGGAGCAACAATTTTGGTATAGATAGCACTTCCCATTTTTAATTTTACTGGTCCTATCTAGACTATTTAATTTGATGAATTGATTATGATTTATGAATAAACACCGGTCTAAATTGGGTCCAACTGGCAATATATAACTTGCCTTTTCCTCGGCTTTACAAAGTCAAATTCATTCATTAAATTAATTTGGGTTAATTAAGTTGAGCCCGGTTTGAAACACGGCATTTTTCTTGCTGAGGTTTCATTATGAATTAATTTATGAGATTAGTGAGGCTACGGTACTGTTAATAGTACAAAGTAGTATATACTACGGCTCTATATTATTATTTTTAAAGTTCAACTGATCGATCCAGACTGCTCAACATGATCTCCATATATAAATATCATTGTAGACCAAATTTTATAATTTTTGTTTTTTTTTTTTTTACTATTTTTTTAGATAATTAGAAAATGACTTAATGTAAACATAATAGACAATAAAAAAATATTGTTTTTTTATATATCGAAATATATATATATAAAAATTAAAAAAAATAAATTAAATTTGGTCTATAACTAGATTAACATATGAAGATCATATTGAGCAGTTTAGATCGATCAATTGAATTTTAAAAATGATAATACGAAGCTGTAGTATGAACCATTTTGTACTGCTAATAGTATCGTAGCCTCACTCGAAATTGAGATGAGATAATTAAAATTGTGTATTCATATTTTCCTACTAACAGCTGCACACATATATGGGTGTTTCCTTTTTTTCTTTTCACTTCTTATATATTATCAGTCCAGATATACAGATACCAAAACAAATACCAGTTATGATGTAAAATATATCCAAATTGAAATATCAACAAAATATGTTGAAATAATTAACGTACTAACTTGAAACATTGTAGTAGTATTAAGTTGAATAACACAAATCATAAATTAAATCATCTACTTGAATCACTACTAAATCACATAAATATTACCTTAAAATTGTTGAGAGAACGTATGGGAGCAAGATGAAGTGAAATAGCAACAAAAGAGAAAATTATATCATTTGTGTTTCATTTTAATCTCATTAAGTTTCAGATTAACTTTATAAATGTTTTATTGATCGCTACATGTTGCAGATTAATGTTAAATTAACTTTGTATGGTGGTATCCCGACGGTATCTTTTGCGGTATCCCCATAGCATTTTCCATATACTATATGTTTTGTTGTAAGCACCTTTGGAAAGTTATGATGGTTTGATTCAGAGATACATTTGTTAGTTAGTTATTAGTTATTACGATAGGGCCGTGTGATTTTCGGTTGACAATTAATCTCATAAATTGGTTTGTAATTTGGAAATTAAGACACAAATAAAATGTTTGGAAAAAGAAAAAAATATTATGTTGTCTGTGTTGGAAATTTATATATAAGAAATGCAAATATTACCAAAGATGAATTTAACATTGTAATTCGCACTATTCACAGTTTGCATCGTTGAACTTTTTAAATTACTGAAACACAATGACATTGTAATTAAATTAAAAAAAAAATCTTATCAATGAAGCACTGATCCCATTTTATAATATTGGAGCTCATATATTGTCACAGAATTATAAATTCTAATAAGAAATTGATATAGTTGTTTAATATTAATTTTCCAAAACAAAATTCAGTTTCCAACAAAATTTGAAGGAAACAAATGTAAAAGGTGATAATTGCATTTTCCTAATAAAAAATCAGATATTTTTTGCACAAAATACTATTTCAAGAAGTAATGACTCAGATATTCAATACCATATATACCAGAATGCATGAACATTATCTAATTCATATAAAAAAAAACAACAGTTAAGCCCATATTATGCCATGAACCAACAAATTAATTACAAGTTCTCAAACATGTTTAGCTCATAACATGAAGCAAAGAAAAAAACAACTAGACTATCTCATTTTGAGAACTAAAAGAAACTACTTAATCATCCTCAGCCGTCTGCTACGCAAATTGTACCGGTATGCCGACACGTTGATTACCCTTCCTCGAAGAACATACTGCCTTGTAGGATAATCGCCCGATCTGAATCGTTTACAAACTCTTGCAGTACCAGTCTGCACTTGACGATATTCTTCCGATCTCCTTCTTTTGCGAACTTTCGGTACGCTATGCTGACCACCAACTCCTTCATTTGGCATTAGTACTTGTTCGGTGTTTGTAACATTGACCGGTAAAGCTTGGCTGGTAGTATCCAATGGGTCTTTTTCTCCAAATATGACGAAAGGCGGGATGTTGAGATACATACACGACGGTTGCACTGCGCCTCGGTGATAAAGAAAACCGTGCAGTCTGTACACTTTACCGGAAGGCATACAGAACTTCACGGTTGCCGCACGTTTCCTCCTACAGAGATTAATGAAGCAACATTGTGTCAGTTCTGTGTACAGAAGGCAAAATAATTGGGTCTTTTATATTAAGTAGTAATAATAATGTATAACAACTAATTACTTAGTCTCAAATGCAGACGCAAATTCGGATGGCTTCAGGACTCTTTCTTCAGCTTCGGTCGATAAGCGCTTCCACTCGTCTTCAACAAGACGCTTACCAGCAAAGATGGTCATGACCTCCGGATACAACAGCAGTTGATGTGAGAACATAGTCGAACACCCTGACGGCAAGATTAAGTGGACATTGCCTTTAATTGGAGGGCTGCATCAAAAAGAAAGAAACAACATTATTAACACAAGTAAAAAAGAGAATTATGTGAATATGAATAATTTAACAGTACATATATATATATTATGTAACAAAAGTTCTGATTAATTCCATACCAGTATTTGGCATCCAGTGGTTTTGGCAAAGACTCAGGATTGATGTTTTGCTCATGCAGCATGAATGGTAACAAAGCGACCCTGATGCTTAACACGTCGTTTTCGTAATGAACCGGACCGTAGAGATCATAAGCTTTTCCACTTTGCGTCAACAGCGAGACTTTACCGATGACATTTTCTCTACAATATGAGAAAGTAAGAAGATTGATATATCATTAACTGTGGAACTTACAAAAGATCTTGATAAAATGATCTCAAAAAGTGGTGTTTATATAGTACCTGTAATAGAACACGGATCGATATTCGTCGCTCAGTGTGTTCCAACTGAAATCGGGATCTGCCAGTCTAATGATCTCGTCGGTGCGAACATCGTCTGGTAACTCTGCCTTTGCTTGCACCTGACCAACAAAATCTTCTGGATGCAGTGTTGCGCATCCAAGAATGTTGCTGATGTTGCCAGAGGGTAGTAGCAGAGTCACTTCACATGGTTTGCTGATAAAATACAAATTAAACAGCAAGAATTTATATCATCAGTATATATGTATTACAGTTTACTAGTAAAGAGCCCACGCGTTGCTTTGGGCTGAAATTGTTATTTCTTATAATAAATTTTTAAGATAATATGTAATGGGCTTTATATTGAGGAAATTGATATGGGCCTTAAATTTTAATGGGTTAAGACATTAACGTCAACGGTTCTGATCTATCAAAGAAAATGATCAACGGCTCAGGTTTCTTATTTGGGGGGAAAATAGCCATTTCATGTCATTTTTTCCTATATGCTTTTGTATATAAGTAAGGATAAGGATATACTACGGCTTTTATATATTTTAAACTGACAATGGTTCTATTAAAGATCAAACAGTAAAATGGCACAAATTAAATAACATCATGACAAATATAGTTCTTCATATACAATTAAGGAAACAATAGTTCTTGATAGATCAAGGAACTCAATGAAATTTTGTTTGCTTGAAATAAGAACACACCAAAAATTAGTGAAAAAAAAATTCAGGTTAGTTTATTTTGAAGATTATATACAATAAAATTAGTAAGAAAAAAAAATTCAGCTTTTTTATTTTATTTTGAAGATTATACACAATTAAGGATGAAAAAAGAGAACACACATATATATATATAAACTCACACTTCATTCCGGATTGAACCGAGAAGCTCCTCAGTGATGAGTTTATGCAAAGATTGCTGCTCCATTTCCATTAACTCTACAAATCAGCTGCGTTTCCTGCAATGTTTGGTTTCTGTCTTAAGCTAGAAATTAAATCATCAACTATATATAGTTTATGTTGTATAAAATAAAAGTCGGTTTAATTTAAAAGTGTAATTTTCCCTAATTATAGTGTCTATACCTCACATTAATAGTAGGAATGACAAATATAGTATAATTAGCTAATTAATAGTATAGTTGGGTACATATATATCTATGTCTCATGCTTAACTTAATTGGTAACTTCACTGCCACCCAATCTAAAATTAATTATTCTTCTTTTTTTGGTTCAAACGGGTAAAGAACAATTTTCTAGTTGAACTAGCGCTTAACTTAATTGGAGACAAAAATAAATTTATATTCAGGTCACGTATGAAATAAATTTATAATGCAAATACAGGGACAAAAAAATTCAAGACTTTTTAAGAGAACTTTCTATTAGAAACGAAACACTGGTGACCCCTAAAATTAAAACTAGGGTTTATAAATCATGTGGCTATTTTTAGTGTAAGCCTGAAATATAATGGGCTGTGCAAAACCATTTTGAAAAAAAATAAAATAAAATATCCTTGAAATTAGAAAGTAACTTGCAAGTGTAATCAAACTATGCCAAAAAAAGAAAATACTAAACTCAATTCTTTATTCTCCTTGATTATAAAGAAAAAAAATTCACCAATAGTTATAGAATACAACATAAAATATTTTGTAAAGAAGCTAATTGTAAAATTAAAGAAGACTGATTATACCTTGTAAAGAACTCTTGAAGGATAGAATTAATTGTCGCAAGCTAGAGAGACGTATCAAATTGAAATGGGTAATGCAAGAAACTTTAGGAAAAATGGGAGACAGTGTTGGGTTCTTATAATTTTAAATGGAAGTAATATTTTGTGAATTGAAGCACCGTCATATATATAGAATAATAGTTTGTGGAATAAGCACCGACTCTGAGGTTTATAAAGACGGAGAAAAATCAAAATAAAAACAGGTCGTGTTAATTTTTTATTTTTAGATTAAAGGCGTACGTGTTACGCTAACAATATATGTAGCGCTCTGCACAAATTAAGTAGGCGCTTAATTATATATAAATAATTAAGAGTAGGGATTTATTCACAGTGCTTATACTGACAATTTTGACAATAAAACTTTTTAAAATTTTGAAAAAAATATAAAATATTCTCAAAAATAGAAAACAAATTATGGAAGTATTGCTAACCTCATATGTTGATTATGTTTCCAATTAGATTCAATTTAAGCTAGCTTTTCAAGATCCATTAAATTACAACTGCTAAAAAGTATATAAAATTTTGATAACTCATCAAACGATGTTTGAATTAATTGAAATTTGAAGCATTATCAATCTAAAAATTAAATAATGCATCCATAAACTTTTTTTGATCTTTAGATTTTTTTTATGAATTTTTGTAAATAGTAGCAAGAAACCCGCCCGTTGTGCGAGTGTGTTAAATTCTGATCTCATACTGTGTAATACATATAACGTGCTTTTTATTTTTACTAATTATTTACCATTTAAATTTCATCTTTACACTAAATTAACTCATTGAATATTAGAACATAAAACATTAATTCCTAATTAATGTAAATTATAATCAACATAGATGTCTTCGATACAAAGATTGATATTTTTCTATTTTTGTAAAAACCAAAATGGAGAGGAAGTTGTTTAATTGGAGAACATCAACACCTTTGAAATCAATGTACTTTGATATGTAATCGTTGATTAAGGGGTAGAATGAGAATTAAAAAAATTTGGAGGAGAAAAAAAATAGAGACGTCCAATACTTACGTACTTTATAATATAGTATAGTTTTAAAATATCTTATTGTCAAGATTCTCACGATAAGTATATATTAAGTATATATTGTCAATGGATCTCTCCTCTATAATTAATTATTGTCAATGGATCTCTCCTCTATAATGAATGCCTTTTTTTATTTTCCTTTCAACGGCCAATGATGGATCAAAATAATGATTTCAGTTTAACATTACAAAAGAAGTCCCATCAGATGATGCAATAAATAATTACATTGATATAGAAATAACATAAAATGATCTGATTATCCTCAAATTAATAAACATCTGCACTGCACAAATGCTTTCTTTCTTAAGTTGATTTATGTAATCTTATAATTAATTCAACTTATATATTATAAGAGGTTACATGCATCATTGTTCTGAAATTTGAAACCTCTCCCTTAAAAACCCACCAAAGCCACAATTAAAAGATTCACAATTCATTCTAAATTAACTTCTGTCAAAATATTCTAGCTAGCCATACATACATATGATGCATACAGTGCATACATACAGAGAGGGAATGCATAGTCAAATTAAATATGGCATCACAGAATTGATCCATTGATCATAGTATCATACAGTACGTGTCCATGTCTCGATCGACAGTGGAGGATTCTGTCGTTGCGAAAGGATTCTCTATCAAGCAACAGCTGCCTAATTTGGAGACGACAATTAGTGATCCCCTTTGAATGCACCTCCTCGGACAGACGATGATCCAGGCTGAATCTCGATGCACCACGTACGTACAGCATGGCTGACTTATTGCGAGCCTTTGCAATTCGGGGCATCGACAACTCCTGCGCATCGATCTCCCGCCATTCTACAGCAATACCCAAAATCCATTTCAAGTTTTAGTTTCTGTTATATATACATTTCTCAATTTAGCATTTGATTTTTTCCTCTCTCATTAGTAATATATAAATTTACCAGATATGATCAGAAAGTAAACTATGAAGTTCTTCAAGTTCAAAGTTCAAACCTTGCGGCGGAAGAAGTCCCGAGACCATATCTGTGGAGACTAATTGAGAGTAGCAGAATGTCAACCTCATGGCGCTGTCGACACCGATCAACCATTCACAAATCCTTTCATCGAATCGCCACCTTTGGAACGGGAAGTACTTATTGTTTCGGTATTAACTCAATGCTGTGTTAGTATGCTTAGTTTACAGTACAATAACTTTACTTATCAGCAAAATTTCATACTGGTACTGTAGATTTGTCAGATTGGAGTCACTCATGGTTTGTCTTTAACCAAGAATATATGGGTTGAAAATTGTTTCTTTCTCCATCAAATTAACTTCCCAAATTATATTTTTCTGAAGAAATTAAGAACAAATGTGCATGATTTTACTCATATCAGTAGCTACCAACAAGATGCAAATGAGGCCAACTTGTACCTTCTCTACTGATTTAACTAGTTACATGCAAGCAAAGTTATATAAATGCCACTTCACTGTTTTGAACAGAAAATCAGTAGTTCCAAAATTTTGTCGCGCAACCATAGCTTCGATACTTGTATCGTCATTAATATTTGTGGGATAGTAATTTCAAAACTAAGGACGTTATTGTATATATCTAAATCTGTAAATTCCACCAAAAAAAAAGAGATCACTTTAACTAATTTCCTAAAAAAAATAAATATTTAAGATGTTGTTTCCAATAACTACAAGGAACCGGACATATGCCAACTCATTACCGATGATTCGGAAGAGTTTCAAATCATAAAAAAGTTTCCATCAAAGATTAACCTTAGTAGATCATAACAATTCTACAATATAGTCACTTACTGGTAGCCTGGTGAGATCAACTGTTAGTAGCAACACGCGCTATCTACAATCTACAATTCGAAAGGGACTGAAAAGCACCTTGTTGAAGAACAATCAAATGGAGCTTCAGAATTGTATAATTGGAATGAAGATAGAAGAAGGGGAGAAGAAGAAATATGGGAAGAATTGGATGAGATGAATGAAGTATAGGCATATCTTTGAGTGTATAAATAGGCTTAAAATAATGAACTGGAATAATCCAATAAACAGTGGGCTGCTGCTGTTACAAAACAAGTTATATATATAGGGGAATTTCACAACAGGTAATTCACTGTATTAAATAAGAACCATTGATATAAGATTGTGAAAGAGAAACATCGATCCTGTGTTCAGTGAAAATCCGTCCATACGTCTATAAATCGTACAAAGAATGTATCATACATTCCGAAATACAACAGATATATCCCGAAATGCAACATATGGACGTTATGGATAGTTTTTCTATGTATGGACGCTAGGTATTACTCTAAAAGAAACAGGTTTAATTAGGAGAGAAATTTTTGTGAATAATAACTCCTGTTTTTATCTTTTTGCTTTCAGCCTTGAGGTGTAAATTTATAATACTGAGGCATTGTTGCTGGTATATTGTAAATATGGATTTGCTTCATGTTTTAAAGTGTTTTTCACTTTTCAACAACTTACCCATAAAAATACAATTTATGCTTTCCAAGTTCCAACAAACTCACCTACAAGCTACAATGTCACAATTCACACTGAGAATCATACTTCTTACCAACCATACCACAAGGCTACAATATATATGTCAGAAATATCTCATTGTATAACAATTCATCCAGAAATATCTTTTACACAAATAATATACACCCTCTAAAAAGAGAAGAACATATGATATTAGGTTTTTCAACTAGAACACATCTCCAGTTTTTTAGTGGTCATGGGATCTTCCATCTTGATTAATTTGTGTTTTAGTAATATGTGGGCATGATTAGGAAGGGGTTCATTTGACACGAATACGGATTATCGACAGACGACAGTGATTCTTTAATTTCAATTTTAGTTTCCCATTAGCCCTGCAAAACTTAATTGAGAAAAAAATAAGCTAAAATAAACAAAAGAAGCATTATCTTTACCCAAATTGAAGTTTTTGGATGAAAGTTGGATGAACACTGAGCACTAAAACAATGTTTTTATCTCCTTGTCTATCCATAATTAGACACAATTTATATCACATAGTAATTTACCCAACTAACAGCAATCAGCAAATCAAACTACTTCACCTCATTCAGTGAAGCTGAGATATCTTGAAATATCCTCAGCTTCTTCCTTTTCTGGCATTGCCGGGCTACTCTGGCACGCTGGAACTCACATGCGACTCTTTTGTGCCGGTATAACAAATTTCGGTGCTATGAATGAAGCCTTGTATATACCTAATTACAAACTTACGAAGCTCTCAAAAAAGCGAACTTATAACCAATGCTGCTCTTTGAAACATACAGACCAGATGCATTTTGACAACCAGTTTCAGATCAAAAGACACAAAAATAAAAAAACAAAAAACAGAAAAATAATGTAACATTTTGAATGACTTAATATAAGAGTTTATGTTAGTTATTATAGGAAAATAACAAAAAACAGAAAAATAAGCCAAGTCAATGCTGTCACAACTAAGTGTACTTATTTGCCATTAAACTAACATACACAGTCTCTAATTCCTATCAAACATTACACAAGGACAACTCGAAAAAACAGTCCCTACAAATGCAACATTTTGAATTGACTTAATAATATAGAGCCAAATCTCCTAGGATTCCCTCCAACTCACAGACTCGACCAAAATGATTCGCTATGCAGGCACTCTGCAAACTGGTCGCGGTGACGACAAGTGATGCTTCAGAGGAGGAGAGAATCGTTCGAAGTTGCGGTGCTGAGAGGACCGTTGCCTTGGCTGGTTCCTTCTATTAAGTTAAAAGAGAAAACAATATAATCAAAACAAAATATAGCAATTCCATGAAGCACAAATTAAGACATTTGTACATTCGTCATGCACCGACATGGAGAGATCATGACTTCACCTGGACGATGGCCTCTGAAGGTCCCTTGAATTTATACAAGACGGTTGTCGAGAACTCTTGTCGGAATTTCTTGAATTCGTCGAGAACTGCGAATGGGATACGGATGCTGATCTCGACCGGGTTCTTCTTCTGTAGTCTCTTGAATACCTCTCAGACAACTTCAGTTGCGACTGTGACCTTCTGTCGCCGTCTCTTGAACTGACACTGGATGTCGAGTAGAACCTTTTCTCTTGATCCTTTGAATACGTCTTAGACTTCAATTGCGACTGTGATCTTATGTGATTGTTCGTAGAACCACCGGCCACAGATCGTGAGCGGGACCTCCTGGAGTGATACCTTGATGACTTAACTGGAGACCTGCACCTACCATGCGATCGTGATCGCGATCGAGATCTTCTGTGCCTGTCTCTTGAATCATCCAACCGGGACTTTGAGCAGGATTGCCCCTCAACAGAAGGCTTACCAGGTAAGGTGCAGACAGCTGGTACCGGTACATGGTCAAGGTCAATATTTCTCTTGCATAAGATAGCCTCTCGGTTTGCTTTATCCGGAAAGAAATCAGATATTTCTGCGGTCAATATTTCTCTTGCATAAGATAGCCTCTCGGTTTGCTTTATCCGGAAAGAAATCAGATATTTCTGCAGTCCGTTCTGTTGGAACCGCATTGTTATTAACTATCGTAACAGCAGAATTATCCGCATCAATGACAGCGCTATCTTGCAACACCTTGTCCTTATCAGCACCTGAAATTATCTGGCTGAGCAAATCAATGTTCATATTGTCGCAATCCACTCGCATAAAGGATACTTCTTCATTGTCAGAGGTTTCTAAAATACTCTCCATTTGAATTGCATCCATGCTGAGTTGCGGCAGATCGGACAAACTCAACTCAGCAAATCCCCACTTCTCATCTACTCCATGATCATCCAACTCGGTGATAATTTGGCTATCGATATGCGGGGATTTCAGCTCTGCCAAATCGATGTTGATACCTTCTTGCGCCACTGGAATAAACGGTTCGACTTCATAGTCAGAGACATCTATGGTTCTTTCCATCAGAGCATCATCCATGGCGAGTTGCGGGGCATCATTATCCCCATCATTGGGGTCCATTGTAAGTAAAAAATTACCTTTATCGGTTCCATATGCGCAGTCTGCCTCAGAAATCATGCCATGTTCGCTTACAACTAAAGGTTGTTCCGTATCGATTTCACTTAAAAGAGACGTCGGATTACACTCGGTGCTAGGGGAATCATCAGCGTCTGCGAATGTGTAGGTTGGTCCGTGTGCGGGTTCCTCTCGAATCACATTGTAAGAAGAATATAGGTCTTTCTGAAACAGCACATCCTTGATGAAATCAGGCTTTCTCTGACACATCATTGCGGTATTCCTTGTTTGGATATCTCATCTCTTCCGTCCCGCCAAACCCCCTCTTGTCAGAAATAACCCTATCCATCTTCGAACCTGAAAATGCAGAAGTTATAAAGTAAGACCTCCAAACGGCATTTTAATTGAAATGCGTAAATTATGATCATATAATCGTCGAATTTCGCTAGTTTCCTATTTTGATATTATGTAAACATATTATCTTAGATGAAACAGATAGCAAAGCTCGTCTTAGGACCGGTACAAGATAAGGTGGATAACGATATATCTTAGTCTATATATATGCCATCAGTATTATCAGAATAACCTCACACATCCATATTATTTTCAGTGCTAAAGAACTATTCTAAATCCAAAGAAGTATTTTTATCTTTACTGACAGTAATTGAAGGATCATTTTGGCACAAATTGGAAACTTTGAAACCAAGATAATTGTTCCTTAACTTAAAGACCAAAAAGGGGGCAACGGTAAGAGCATCTATAATAACTTCACAAGAAAAACAAATACAACATAACAGTAAGGCCTAAATTATATTGGAAAGACACTGAAACTGAAAGCACAGGGTTGCAAGACCATAAATGGAAGTTCTCCTTCGCCTTCATACCAACAACAAACTCAGGTCTAAAACAACCATAAAATAATAGAAAAGGGGAATCAAGATATGACCATGATCACTTACAAACGGTGCCAGATGATTCGAGGAGGTTCTGTCCAAATCCTGTGAAAATCACACTGTTGCGGCCAGCTGGTATGTTTATCTGGCTTTTCTTCCACAAAAAACCATGTTTATATATATAAATTCTACTAACAAGGCACAACTTATTTCTCTAATTGAATTTCTTTGGTTTTGAGAAAATTGAGACATATATACCTGTTTTTTCTTTCATATTGAACCTCTATATAAAGTTGCAAAGCACCCTCATGGAGATGGTGAGATGAAGAGTGAAGCACACACCATTGAGCCTTCTGATAAAATGAAATGTCCAAACAAAAACTGCCATCATTACCTTGGCACTTTATTGTTATCTACAAATGGCATGCATGACAATATCATCTGCATCCTTATGAACTTTAAACTTGGAAATTTAATACTTTATTATGAAGTTCAAACTTGGTAAAACAATTAAATTAATTACTGTATTTTCCCTTTGTAAGTCAATCTTTTAATTTTTTTTATTGCATCACAGTAATAAAGAAATATTTTCTTACAGTAATTATTGTATCTTGCAAAATTGAAAGTATATCATAATTCATAAACCATTAGATAAACCCAGAAAAGATAATCATGTGTGAGTCAGCAGATGTATGCCTATCTTGAACAAGCTCAGTAAAACAAAACCCAGAAAAGATAAACAAGCAAATCGAAAGCCTATGCAAAGAGAGTCAGTAATTACTGTTCAAGAAAGTAGATAATAGCACCAGCTTAAAATCAATAGAGGATAAAATAAAACCAGTGAGTAAAATTAAAAATACATTCTGAAAAGCAATAAAATGGTTTTTTTTTTTTAAAAAAAAAACAAAATTATGAATGGCACAATAAAAAACATAGGGGTGCCATTATCATCAAGATACAACAAAATGGGCCTTCATTACAAGTTTATGTTCTTCCTCACAGGCCCATTAACAAAATAGGCCCAAAAAGAAACCCACAGAAACATGCCCAAATAGGATATTATCTTGGCCCAATAGGCCCAAATAAAAGAAGTCTAGAAGAGGAGACGTGGATGAATTTGAGTCATAGGATGACCATCCGACGGATGTGGAAAAGTTTGACCTGATACAAAATGGGCCTTGATTACAAGTTTATGTTCTTCCTCACAGGCCCATTAAAAAAATGGGCCTAAAAGAAGCTCACAGATTCAGGCCCAAATAGGATATTATCTTGGCCCAATAGGCCCAAATAATATAATCTAGAAGAGGAGACGTGGATGAATGTGAGTCAGACGATGACCATCCGACGGATGTAAGAAAGTCTGACCTGATGAATGAAGGGGACCCATCAGTCAGTCAGTCAGTCATGATAATTGTCTGTACTCTTGTAACTTGTTAAGTTGTCAGTCTGTACTTTGTACTTGTGTTGTGTTAAGTTGGATGGGCAGTTAGACACTGCAGCAGCAGATGCAACAGAGAATCCTGTTGGAATTCTTCCTTCCCCTTCCCCTTCCATCTCAATCTGTTTCTCTCAAGTCATTATTAATTCACTCTTATCAATCAGGGGGAGGTACTATTAGACTGACTACTGACTACTGAAGGTATTTTCTGTTTCATTCTACTAGTTTCATTGTACTTAGAGGTGGCAAATCGGGCGGACGGGTCGGGTTCGGGTCGGGTGGGTCGGGTCAGTTTGACCTTCTAGAATATCTCGGGTCAGGTCGGGTCGGGTGATGGGTGGGTCGGGTCGGGTCAATTTTAATATCTACTTTTTTTGGATCGTATGTTGATTTGAGTTTGATTGGATGCTATTTGATCTCGGGTCGGGTCGGGTCGGGTCGGGTTCGGATCAGGTCGGATCGAGTCGGGTCAGTTTGACTATCTGAAAAATTCCGGGTCGGGTCGGGTTCGAGTCGGGTCGGGTCGGGCGGGTTTCTCGGGTCGGGTCAGGTTCTGCCACCTCTAATTGTACTAGTTGCTGTTACATTCTACCAGACAATTGGAGGACTTGTCAATCAGATTTATGCATATCTTTTGGTAGGTCTCAATTCTGCAAGGAACAAAATTGCATATTTATAGTATAGTCTAAGAAGAGGTTGAGTCTAGCAATAGTACAACATTAGTATGTATGAATCAAGTCTCCATTTTGTGAGATTTTAACTTTTCCTTGAAGAATTTGTTTGGTGTTTTTGGTACTTATTAAATCTGCTGTTTGGTATGATGGAGTGGTTAAGGCCTTAAGGCTTTGTGCATACAATATCCCAGCTTGAAATTCTGAAAAAAATCAATGATTAAATTGGGCAGTACGGTACTTTTTTGCTGCCCCATTTTGTGCTTGAAATTTGAATCTTTTTCACTCAATCTTGTACCAGAAACAGATGAGGGCTGACGATGGACTCCTACACTGGTAGGTCTCATTGTTTCTGCATTGCGGTGATAGCCTTTGCGCTTCTGTCTTTGTACATTCTTGCCAGATCGAACTTGAAGCGTAAGATCGCAGGCAGCTGCGGGGCCAGCTATTTCTCACTCCTCTCCTTTGTCTCCGTCTCTACGGCTTCTGGCGATCTGCTTCCTTCTCACAAGTAGGCACATTTGTTATTTCAGCCTAATGCCAGCATTAATTGGTTGTTGATCTCCGATTTGTAACAGCCATTGTCTAATTGTTCTTGTGAAGATCTGAATTTCTTCTTATAGACTTCTGTAATGGTACGACAGTATTGAACCAAAAGATGTTAGTGTTTGCATTCTGCTAAACCTTGATCATGGTTTCTCTCATATGTTTTTTTTAAGCTAATAACCCAAAAAAAGTTCCAGTTAAAGATGACCAAATTGCCCTAATTTTTTTAATTATTTTAAGTTTGATAAATTGTTAATTTCAATCATTTTATAAATTAAAATCATTGTTCAAAATCACTTCATTATCCCGTTAATTTGCTCCTTTTTTCATTTAATAAAATTCAACTAAAGAAAACTGGGTACAATGTGCACGTAAGCCGAATGCAGTCAACATTAAATTCACCACGCCATCTAGTTTCTTCTCTTTATACTTTATAATTTCTTTTTTGCAAAAAGTTATTTTTATAGTTCTTTCAAAAAAATGTAGAAAGATTATTTTCTAGTTCCCATGTTTTATTTATGAGGTGCTTCGGAGATTGGACAAGTCGACTTATAGAGATTTTCCTTTTATAACCTTCTTTTAACAACTCAATGAGAAACTCACTGGCTAACAACACAGGGATAGCAAGACTTGCAAAGAGGAGCACGGTTATCTGCGCAATGGGAGGAAGATGGAGGAAGCATCTTTCAATGCGATGAACAATTCTACGAAAGCAACGACCACTGGCAGGTGGCTAGTTGTGAAAGAGGAGTTCACTTTCGCTGCCAATGGGGCACCTTTCAATAGCTGCCATGCCTCCACAATTGTCGAGGTCATTAGTCCGAAATTTCAGTCATATATTAGTTCACTTTTCGTCTTTTCGTTTAATGGGCAGGCATTTGTAAATAACTGTTATCCATCAAATAGCATTGACCTATTATTAATTTCTTTGATCTTTTTGTCCTTAAACTCGGTAAGTAATAAAATAAAGTACAAAGACCAAAATAAAGCAGGTAGATAGCATATAATTAGGAAACTTTGAGGCACCTATTATAACAACTGCTGGTATTGGATAACTCACTGACTGGTACTTTGATATTGTAATTAGGAATGGTACAATATTGTAACAGTTAGTTGCATCATTAACCTTGAAGGTGTTGCTAACACAATTATTATCAGGTCAACAAAGATACATTTTTGGTTGCTTACTTTGGTGGTTCCTACGAGGGGGCACCAGATGTCAAAATCTGGGTGCAGCGGTACATTGTGGGTTTGATCTATCCATTCCTTTCCCTGATTTAATTTTTACCAGTATTATGAATAAGAAAGCCCATTCATGTCAAACTTAGCATATTATGTCTGCAACTATTCGCTTTTATATTTTTATGTAGAACGGCTATTGGGAAGAGCCGAAAATAGCTGATGAACAAACAAATGTTCCTATGTGGAATCCAGTTTTATTTCAGCTTCCTTCCAAGGAGATTCTGCTTTTTTACAAAATTGGACAAGAAGTTCAAAAGTAAGTTAATTTTTTTCCTCATTTCTTCATATATATACATTCTTCACTTTGAACTTAGTTTGGTAGAAGGATAGAGTGGATAGATAAGAGGATAACTCTTAATCCATTCGAGCTGAAAATAAGGTTTGTCCTCTTTTTGTTCCAATGTTATCCCTTCATAGATTATAGCTTTGGAGTTGGGGCTCTGGACTAATACGATTGAACAGATTTGGTTCTGTTGATTTAGTAGTGGTTTTGATTTTATTTCCTTCATTTAGTTTCTTGTCAGACATTTCATTTAATTTACACATCCTAATTTACTTGAATAATAAACAGGTGGAGTGGTTGCATGAAACGGTCTTATGATGGGGGCTTGACGTGGTCTAAGAGAGAGCAACTGCCACCCGGCATCCTAGGTCCAATTAAAAACAAGGCATGTTTTTTTATTTTTCATTTTTTAAAAAAGTTGCTTTACCATTGTTAATTAAGAAAATCTGAATATTCGGGGGAGACAGAAACCCCAACACTTGTTATCCCTGCTTGCATTTTTCTTATTCATTTTTGTTTTTTCTTTTGTGTGTTTCTGTGTGGCAATAATGCAGCCTATATTGCTAGATGATGGCCGACTTTTCTGTGGTTCCTCAGTTGAAAGCTGGAACTCTTGGGGTGCTTGGATTGAGGTAACCTTCTATCTTATCATGTCTATGCTGTGCAATGTTCCATGTAACTTTGTTTGCTGATATGTCAAAATTTATCATGTCATCTCGATTATCCTCAAATGATGAACAAATTATGCGTTTCTTTTTTAAGGGAGGTCTAATTTTTTTTTTTTTTTTAATTTATAAGTTCTTTTTTTATTTTGGAGAAGAAAAATGTTATTGACCAACTGCATGTGGAGTAAACATATAGTTTTTTTCCTATTACATAGCAGTTATTGCCCTATGACATCTTGAGCTGCTTTGATTTTAGGTCACTAAAGACTCGGGAAAGACTTGGAGGAAGTATGGACCGATATGGCTAGAAGGCGAAACCCTAGGAGTGATTCAGCCGGTACCGTACCAGACTGCTAAAGGCACGTATCGTGTTCTTCTACGTTCTTTTGAAGGAATAGGACGGGTCTGCATGTCCGAGTCGGAGGATGGCGTGAACTGGAGTTATGTATGGCTGACTGAACTTCCAAGCCCCAATTCAGGTTGATTTCTGGTGCCAGTAGCTACCGTTTTTACCCCACAATCGTGCTATCTAAAAGTTGAGACTGACAGGTTGCATGGTTTACACTTGAAAATAACTCTAGAAATTTAATATAGAAATCGATATATGCATGCAAAAATTTTTTCTTCGAGAAATTTTTTATAATACCAATTAGTGTTATTATTTCTGTTTCTTTTACGCAAAATGTTGATGGGCTTGGGTTATCACAACTCGCAAGATACTGGTAAAATATTTTAGAACATTCTTTATTATACTTGTAAGGGTGTAACTGGTAAAGTAACGTTCCAACTCCGAACAAAAATTAATGTTAACCAAATAACAATGCAGCTTACAAACTTTGCGGTTTGCAGGCATCGATGGTACCAAGATGAAGGATGGGAGATTGGTACTGGCTCACAATGTCGACTCGAGAGCCTGTCTCAAATTGGCAGTTTCAGCAGATGATGGCGATTCCTGGGAGGAGATACTGACTTTAGAAGACGCCGATAACATGGAATTCTCTTATCCTGCTGTTATCCAGAGTTCCGACAACCTGATACACGTCACTTACACGTACAAAAGGACACAGATCAAGGTAAATCTAAATAAAAATCATCAGTATTATCACCAATTTATGTACTAGAAATAGGATAAAAATTCAGGTAAATGAAAATAAATGCACAAAATCTACAGATACATCTCGTTTCAGAGAGTTACAACTTACAGCAAAGTAATTTCGTATAGTAAAATTAGTTTTATACTTTTATGAGAGAATTTTACTATGCTTGGAGCTATTTGTTCTCCCCCATTCTCAAAATCAGTCTTATAGAAATAGTTGCAGGGTCCTGCATGAAATTTTTACATAATTGACAAAATAAACACTTAAAATTCACAATGCAAGGGAAAATTGTATAAAACAAAAGTCTCCTTATATCAGCAATATTTGTTAGTATAATCCAAATTTCTTGTGCATATTTATCATTTTTGTTTCCTATGCAGCATGTTGTTCTCCAACCAGATGATTGGGCTAAGCTTTGAATCTGTGGATGTGCTTCAAGTTTCAACCTTAGTTCTGTTTACACATATTTTTATTTCTCAAGTTAAATGTAGAGTGCGAATTACAAAATTCTTTAACATAAATTTTGTTTATTGCTTTCACTTGTAATATGTTTTTGTAAATGCACAAGGCATAAAGAAGTAATGTGGTACAGATTTCATTTGTCAGATTTGTGCATGAACAGCCTAAATTTGTCTTTCAAGGACATGTCAGGCACAAAAATTTCCTATTTAGAACTCGTACTTCTTATTAGCAAATGAACAATATTGAAATATTAAGACAGCAATATATGTTTCACAAAATGTCAAGTCTTTTTGGAAAATTGGTAGGTGGGACATGAACTTTAATCACCAAGTTCTTACAAACTTAAATTTGGGTGTTCGCCTCTAATGTCCTGTATATATAAGAGAATCATTGTAAAGTCCACCACCTATAGAGTAGGTCACCATCCACCTCTCTCACAGTTCTGATACACCACGTGCTTACTACAGTTGCATAAATGTTCATTGTAAATCGTAGTATATCTATTCATTGGAAAATGATATCTATTAATAAAAAAGATATAAATATTTACTGAAAAATTATATTTGTTCATTAAAAGTATGGTGGACCGGTGGATAAGTAAAAATGGTGGACGCTACCTACTACTCTATATATAAATCAACTACCTAGACAACCATCTTTTTCTAGAACAAAAAAGAAAAAGTAAAAATGAAAATGAAGAACTTGTAAACTAAATAGTATACTAGCTTAAACGTTGCAAACTAGAGGTGGCAAATCAGGCAGGCGGGTCGGGTCTGTTTGATCTTCTAAAAGATCTCGGATTGGGTCGGGCCGGGTGATGGGCGGGCCGGAAAAGAAAGAACTTCCACAGCACTTCTAACATATATACACCCTCAGTTCAATTGGTATCATCTAGAATGAACAATATCTTTTTTTCTCTTGAATAAAGTCCATAGGTGACACACGTATCCCATAAAAATTGTTTACACACATAGATTATTTTTTTTTCAAATATCAATTAATTTGATGATACTTCATCAGAAACCATCAAAATAATATATAAATGGTAATGGTTTAAATTTAATGATATTTAATTTTGATTAAGTATCAAATGATACTCAAATTGAATGAAATTTGAAACACAATCAAAATCTATAAGTATATGAATATGTTTACAATTAAGATTTCACATTCTTAATGGATTCCTAATTAATCTTGACTACATATGTTGTGTGAGAATGTATTGTCATGTTAATTATTAATCCTGACTTATGAGAGGTATTATTTAGTCTGAATACATCGTTCATTATATGCAACTTTTTTTTTATTATTTTTTATTGAAACGATGGAGTTATGAGGGTGCCAATAGTCTTTTTTTCGAAATCTTTGCCGTAGCTGCAAAGTTGTTGGGCGGGTATCGAACTCTCGACTTTTGAGTAAACAACAGCCCTAAGATTTCTCTCCTAGCCAACCGAGCTACCACCCGTTTAAACCATAATTATCTCGGTGCCAATAGTCAACATGCAGATCATCAGATTAAACCATAATTATCTCGGTTTCTACAGAACGAATTACTTTATAGAAAAGTACTCGGTGAATAATTTTGTATATATATTCAATTCAGTCATCTGCACAAATCACCCCACTTGGTCTGCAAATGCAAATAGATCTAATTAAGTTTGAGATGTGACCCCAACTTATAAGGGGAATCAAGATTCCCTAATTGATTAAAACCCAGCGATAATATTTTGAATTATACGGTATATATCCTTAACTGAATTACATACTGACAAGGCAAGTTAATTAAATATATATATTGACATGATATCACTGATACATATCCCTAATCCCTAATCCGATCCATGTAATATTAATATGGAAATGCAAAGGCATGAAACACCTGTGCTAGCTGTACATGCAGCCGCATCCTTTCATGTGCTTAACGTCTCATAGCATTTGGCTTTTAATTATATGCTGAATTACTGACACCCAAGTGCTTGTCTATGCTGCATTGGTGTTGTTTTTAAATAATATTATGAGATATATATTACAAAATCTAATATATCTGTTACATTTTTTTTACGTCTGTCTGTAGACTCGTATGAACGTTTTTCAATGGATACAAAATGTTTCTCTTTTATTTTTAGGCGACAGCCTAGCTACTTGATTGCATTGGTAAGAAAATTTGTACAAAATGGGCAAGAAGACACATAAAATTCCTTCTTTATTTATGTACAAATACAAACTTTGGCTTTATTTGTAATTCCTCACTAGCTCCCTATAGCAAATGTACAGGCGGAACGTGTTGGAATCGACTGAGATCCAAAATAGATCTCAGGACCTGCAATCATAATCTGACGGTTAAGATTATTTTCAAAACCCCCTAAAAATCACATCCGTCGGTTTTAGATTGCAGGGTCCTCAGATCCGTTTTGAGATCTTTTGGATCTCAGCTGATACAGACCCCAAGCGGAACTAGACTTTTCACGAATGGAGATCAATTAATATTTGTCATCACTACATTATTATGCAATTTTCCATATTAAAACAGATAGTTCACAAACTCATTCAAACTAATTTATTCACGGTAGTGTGCACACTTCAACAAGTGAACAACTTAAGATGTATTTCAATTATTATAAATACCTCAAGTCTTTTTCGGTTTGGACGTTTTATTTTTATGGATCATACTAATTGTCCCCTATGAAAAATCTCCTTTAAATGTCCTCTGACAGTGTACCCTTGCACATAAGGTATGAACACTCCGGTATAACATATATGAATACCTGACAATACATTATATTAACACTTAAATTAGGACAGACAGTCATTCATCCAAACGAGAATCTAGTGGAGCTTAGACGCCCTACTCAGATTTTGGAGGGGTATATATGAACGTTTGGTGCACCGACTATGACCATCCCGTTGTAGACAGTCTGAACACCCCAATTCACGCGAATAGTTATTTACCATGACGTTATGATATAACAAATTTGACTATTAGCTAGTTGGATCAGGCTTTTAGAGTCAAAATAAAATATAATTTGGTGAAAATCTGAATCTTAAAATATAATCTTGATGGGAGGCAAGAGAATGGGGACAAAAAGATTTTCTCTTATTTGTATAGCTTTCATGAAAGAAAATAATGAAATAAAAAAAACTAATATATGATAATGTAACAGAAAAGAGGTGAAAGTGTAACTCCAAAATTTACCTCAAGCACAAGACAATTAATTTACAGTGCATGGAGGACACCTACGTGGTTGTCACATGTTAGCATTCATGATAATGTCTAGTTGACCTCAAGCACATTTGAGTTGATTTGTTTTCACCAAGTTCCATAATATACTATCTTCATTATATTATCTTGATTTAGAGAAATTATATATTATTCTCCTTTTATATATCCCTTAATTATTGTACCATAAGATTTTTTTTCTACTCCTTAATTTCCATATCTTATCTTCATCCTCCTTTTCCATTCGTAATCTACAAAATATAATATTAATTACCTACTTTCATAATGAGTGATATCTAGCGTCCATAGAATATCCGTCCATAGCGTCCATAGGTTACAAAATCGGATGTATATGTTACAAAATTGGATGTCTTTGTTACATTCTTTTTTTTTTTTTTTTTTGAATGACAAGGCATAGCCCATTTCATTAAATTAAGCAAGTCCACAAGTCTTTCAACCACAAAATATCACTCTCCGCCCAAGCTGGGGAATATAGACCCTATCCTCCTAATTTTAACTTCTCTGATAAACTCCAAAGTACCTTATTCAATCATCCACTCCCATACAAGCACAATATCACAAACAACTCAACACATCTTAATAGTCAGATACAACTAAAGATCAAAATGCTATCAACTCCAATTCTAGACATCATGAACACTCAGCCAGCAATCATCAGCACCGGTGGAAGCACCTGAATTGGTATCTCATCCGTGTCCCTAGCTTCTCACCAATCTTGCAGTCTCTGCACTCATATTATCTGCCCAGTAATTCAAAAGAGATATTATCATTAGCACAGCATTCCTAATTGAAATTCCACTGCTTCTATTAAAAGAAATATCATTTCTTATTTTCCAGACTATCCAGCAAAAAGCACTAAAGAAAATAAAAAAAGCTTCCCTTTCTTTTGTAGGCAAGCATGTGGCATATGAAATCACGTTTTCTACCCTTGTCCAGTATGCATGCATATCTTGGCATAACCCCATCCAATACCATAATTGTTTCACATATTGACATTGAATAATAAGATGATCTACATGTTCAGGTGAGTTACAAAAATTGCACACATCTGTCCTTGGCCAACCTCTTTTAATCAATTGATCTTTTGTAGGTATTCTTTTCTTCTGAAGCATCCACATGAAAATTTTATTTTTCAGTGGAAATATGTAAATTCCACCAAATTTGTCCCCAATTTTCTAAAATACCCCTAAAAACTACCACTCATAAGTACATTTAGAAGAGTATAACCCTGAGCTACACCATCTCCATCTTAGTTGATCTTGATTAAGGGATAGACTACATGAATTTATAATATTGCAAAGATCATTCAGTTCTACCAGCAGTATGCCACCAAGCTGCCTATTAAATTTCAAGACTCTACCCTGAGATAGTACTACATCGAACACATTAACCTCCTTATTCTCACACAACTGAAATAAATGATAGAAAGATGTAGACAATGCACAATCATTTATCCAGATATCTGACCAAAATTTGGTATCCCTACCATTTCCTACTACCATAGTACTGCTCATTTTTCCTATCTTATCTAATTTCATGATTTCTTGCCATATAGGAGACAATTGACTCCCAGGAGTATTCTCGGAATATTTGGCCAAAATTATATCTTTCCAAACACTAGAGTATTGACTATTCTTTAATCTCCACCACCATTTCAACAGAAGCGAAATATTCATAAGTCTTAAGTCTAAAATACCCATTCCACCATACTGTTTTGGCATGCATAACCTTTTCCAAGCAATCAAAGAATATTTTTTCCTATGATTGGAAGTACCTTTCCAAAAGAATCTGCATCTAATCCTATCAATCTTTTTCTCTACCATAGCAGGCATTTTATAAAGTGAGATCATATATAATGGCACAGCAGTCAATACAGAATTAACTAAAGTATATCTTCCACCACTAGATAACATATTTCCTGACCAGTTAGGCAATTGTTTTGCAACCTTATCTACTGTTATATCCCAATCTTTTATCCTCAATTTCTTATCATGTAAAGGAACACCTAAGTAAGTAATAGGGAAGGAAGAAATATTACATCCTAGAATATTGGCCAATTCTGAAGCTTCTACCTGACCTATATTGATAGGACCAAGTTCAGTCTTGTTCAAATTGATTCTAATACCTGTCAGACCCTCAAATGCTACCATAGCCCACTTGACAGCTTCTATGACTTTACTATCTGCTTTCAAGAAAAATAATGTATCGTCAGCATATAAACTATGTGTAATCTTAATATCTTCCTCTAAGCTAGGTCCTAATCCTTCTATGTATCCATCATGGACACCCCTAGAAATAATCTGGCACAATGTATCAGTCACCAAATCAAATAAAAATGGAGACAAAGGGTCTCCTTGTCTCAGTCCCCTTTTGCAATTTAAGTAATCAGTCGGCTTACCATTAATATTTATACAATTCTTTGAGCCCTGCAGTAAGCTAAGCACCCAACCAGCCCATTTGTGACCAAATCCCCTGCTTACCAGCATTTGGAAAATAAAATCCCAACTTATTTTATCATAGGCTTTTTCAAAATCGACCTTAACTAGGACTCCTTGTTGCTTTTCCATTTTTGCAAAGTGAATCAACTCATGTGCAATTAGAACATTAACTAATATAAATCTACCCTTTATAAATGCTGTCTGTGATTTGTCAACTATATCATCCATCATTGTAGCAAGCCTAGTTGTTAAAACCTTAGAAATAATTCTATAACAACAGTCAACTAGACTAATAGGTCTGAACTTTTGTATAATTGTAGCATCTTGCTCTTTAGGAATCAAACAAATCATGGCATGGTTCAGTTTAGCAATATTTAATTGTTGACTATGAAACTTATTCAAAATCATTAATAGATCATCTTTAACAGTGTCATAGAAATGTTGATAAAAAGAGAATCCAAACCCATTTGGCCCTGGAGCACCACCAGAATTTGAGTCAAAAATTGCATTTCTCAGCTCTATTTCCTGGAAGGGACTTACTAAAAATTGTCTCTGAATTTCATTCAAACAGTATCTATTGTCCCAAAAGTCATTCCGTAACCTAGCAAATTGTGTACTATCACCACCAAACAGTTCTTTATAGAATGCTAGTATATGCTCCTGAATAATAGGTATGGAATCACATCTTTCCCCATCTATCTGTAGTGACAGAATTAATTTTTCTTTTTTCTATTAGATGCCGATTTATGGAAAAATGCAGTATTTAGATCCCCTTCTACTAGCCATTTTTGTTTAGCCCTTTGTTTCCAATATATTTCATCCTCTAAATACATGTCATCTAATATTTTCCTAGACTGTTGTAATTCTATCATTTCCTCACTTAGTAGTGCTCTAGACTCCATGATTTTTTCTAATTCATGTATCTTAGCTGATGCTTTTTTCCTCAACTTAGCTTATTACCTATGTGATTCTTAGCCCAACCTCTGATCTTTTGCCTAAGTTTTTTCATTTTAAGGTGCCATTCAGACCCTATATCCCTTGCTAATTTAATTTCATTCCACCATTTTTTAACCAGTCATTTAAATTCTTCATTTAGTAACCAAGTTTGATCAATTCTAAACTGAGGTTGAGTTACAACATTAGGCATAGATGTATGAAGTACCAATGGACAATGGTCAGAACCATTATTAGGTAAATCTTGCAAAGCACACTGTGAATATTGTAAATCCCATGGCATACTACATAAAAATCTATCTAATAAGCAAAAATTAGTACCATTGGACCAGGTGAACTTTTTACTAGCTAATTCATATTCAAATAAACTGAAGTTCTCAATGAAACTGTTAAATTTCTTACTTGCTCTCATTGGAAAGTTTGTTCTTGTTTTTTCATATCTATATCTTAAAGCATTGAAGTCTCCACAGATTAACCATGAATCATAGCAGCTAGATCCAATAAGGTGAAGTTCTTCCCAAAATTGTGATTTAAGAGAGTTACTAATCGGACCGTATACCATAGTAAAACACCATTTCACTGAATCTATTCGATTTTTTATATAAATTGTTATGGAAAATTTGTTAATCTGCTGTTTTTCAATAATAAATTTGGCACTGTCACACCCTATCAATATTCCCCCTGACAAGCCTACAGCAGGTAGTTCCACCCAAATATCAAATACATGACTAATTCTACTTAGTATTCTAGAAGAAAATTCTTGTTTTTTGGTTTCCTGAATTGCTATAATATCAATGTTGTAATCTTTAATGATGTCATGTAAACTTCTTCTCTTTTTAGCAGACCCCAACCCTCTAGCATTCCAACTTAGAATATTCATAAAAAAACAATTGTGCCCTTGTCATTGTCATCAATTTGAATAGTAATTGTTCCAAATGAATCTATTCTACTTTTTTCAAAAGTTGATTTCAAAAACTCCTCAAATTTATTCCTATCCAGTGCCTTAAAATGACTAATTATTTGATCCCTATGTGAATCTGATGTACCTAATGCAATTCTATATGAACTAAATAGATCCTCTATTTCAGAATTGGTCATCCGTAAAAAAGGATAACACTCTAGTAAAGGGCAATTACCTTTTTTCATACCAGTTTTGAGATTCAGGTTCTTCCTTGCAGAGCTGGCATTGCCTCTTGCCATCAGTCTCACACTTCTTCTGGTTGATAAGAGCTTCTTCCTTGCCACGTCTTTGGATGCCACCCTTGTCTTACCCCCAAAATCTGGATGAACAACCATGGCCATGCTCATCTGACCTTCATCCTCAACCTCTGGTGCTATCACATTTGGAACAATCACTTCCTTCTGAAAGTATTCCATCACCACTGTTTTTCTAGCTTCTTGTGGCGTTGGTGTGTCTTCCTCCTCTAGTTCAATATTCTCCACCATTGGTGTTTTTAATTTTAGAAGCTCACCATCCTTGTGTGTAACAGTTATAACACTCTTCTTTGTATCCTGCACAGGTTCAGAGATCCTGATCCTTGTATACTTCCTCTCCTTTGGAGCCTCATCTAACTGTTTCTCCTGAGAATCACAGACCCCATCCTTCTGAGCAGGTGTACAGCTTCTACTAAAATCATTCACACTTTTCTGTACCACTCTCCTGATGAATCTGTACATCTCTAACACCTTCACCTGGTTGCTTAGATTGAAGTGAGCTCACACTCAGCACTGATCTCTCCACTGGAGCTTCTAATACTACATCTCCCACCTGCCCCACACCCTGTACCAATTCAGGGTCTCCACTTCTCCTACTACCTATCTTTCTTCTATCCTCCCTATCATCCTCATCTAAAAGGTCCTCCCCTGGTGAAGCATTACTTGAATCACCTTCACTACCCTTACCCTTTTCCTTCCAAATTTTTGTAAACTTGGGGTTTCCTTGGGCTCCATTACCTCCCTGACCTCCATTACCACCCGGTCCAGCCCCAGGTCCATCATTCCCTCCACCTCCTGCACCATAACCACGAGGGAGCAAGACAATAAATCGAACCTGATAGCTCCGCCACTCATTCCTGCGGTTCTTGAATCTTATCCACTGCACAGTTGGAATATGGTGCGGATCACACACTCCAAGCCATATCTTGGCTGCTGTGTAGTCCCTGAGTCGCTCTGTGGCCGGATCCAGATCTAGCACCACTGCATAGTCTTCCACTAATCTCTCAAACTCATGGCGATGCCACAGTTTCAATGGAAATCCCTCAATCCTTATCCAAATACTACAGAGGCGGAACCCTTCGTCTCTCGCCGGATCCCAACGCCTCATGCCAAATCTCACCCCTTCAAGGTCAATGAATGCATCGTGCAGCACCCGCTCTCTCCACCGATGCGGCGCCTCAATCAGATATGAGTTGTCCCCTAAGATTTGAACGATCCAGGGATAATCCGGCTCCAAACGCCTCAATGCCGCTTCAACCCTCGTTTCCCCCCATCCCTCCGAGTCGAAGAGCACAAAACTTTATTCAAAATGGTCGTCCAGTTCATTGGAAAAGGAAGAGCTAACAAAGGATTTCACCTGAGGTCTTTCTCCCATCTCCTCTCTGTCAATTCGAGGAGGGATTGCTGAGCTAGGGTTAGGTTGACTATGGATCTGAGTATTACTGATCACGTGCTTTGCAACTTTATCCTTAGCAAGCGCCTCAGCACATTCACGCGCTCTGTGACCAGATCGATTGCAAGCAAAGCAGATTAGAGCATTGCAGCACTGACCTGCCATATGACCCCGCTCACCACACCTGAAACACACCAATTTTCTTCGAGTCGCGTCATAGAAAATCCCTTTTACCTTAGATCTGGCCCGATCAATCGATGACTTCACATCCATGCGATCATCTGCCTTCTTGTCTTGCGATTGTAACACTTGCGCATATGAAGTTCGCATTGAATCCTGCTCTGGATTCGTTTGCAATTGCGGCATGACAGATCCCACCAAATTTTGCCCCATAGCAGACTTCATCAACATCGCGACCTCCGTCAACGATTTCTCCAACACCAGGAATCTAGAGATCAATCGAAGATCTGTCATCTAGATCTCAATCGATTCTCTCCCTTACCTCTTTTTTTTTATTTTTTTGGATTTTTTTGGATTTTTTTTGTATTTTTTAATCAAAGAAAAGGGGAAATCGCCCGATCGCCTTCGTTTTCTCTCCAGCTAGCTTAGCTATCAATTTAAGTGTTGGTTTATCATTTGTTACATTCTTCATATGTCTATGGATCTATGGATGTATGGATGGATTTTTAATGAACAAGATGGTTCTCTTTCATAATTACACAACTATGTATCATAGAAAAAATTTGGACCCGGCGCCTCCATGTCTCCTCTCGCCTGCCAACTTCTCCCCGCTTTCTTTCACCTCATCCCCCATACATCAATTACCACACAAAAGTAATAAACATCTTATGTAAAATTATAAAGAGGAGGGATCCTTGACAATGCTTTGTTTTGACAATGAAGAGCTTAATAAATTTTCAAATAGTTTTAAAAAATCTTATAGATGTATTATTTAGTATATGGATTGATAATGTTTTAAATTTTAATCAATTTGGGTATCGTTTGATAGCTCATCAAAATTTTATACTCTTTTTAACGGTTGTAATTTAAAGAGATTTTGATGGATTATTAGACAACACTTAAATTGAATGTTGTTAAGAATGTAATCAATCTATAAGCTTAACAACACGTATATGAACTTTTTTATTTTTAAGATTTTTTAAATATTTTTTTCAAATTTATTAAGTGTCCCAATGTCATGATTGTCAAATTTAACATTGTCAAGGCATCCCTCCTCAATTATAAATTGTACAAAAAAAATACACTCAACATATATTAGTACAAGTAGTTCTAACGGTAGTATAAACATTTTTTACTGAATGTATAAGCACTCCGAAACTTCGTACTTTGTAATTTTATTTTATGTAAATGTACGCCGGCCTAGCTAATTAATGTTGCAGATTTGGCAATAGGAAAAAATTAACTCTTAGTTCTACTGAAATAAAAGTAAAATATATATGAGTAAAACTATTGAGCAAACGCTAGCATTTCGAAGTGAAATACTAATAGTTAAAATTATATTTTGTTATACCTAAAATTTTGAGTTGTGGTTCTCACTGAATTCATCATATGTAAATACTTGGGAATATAAAAATTTTCAATTTTTTGAATATTTATTTCGTATTTTATAAAAAATCACGTACAAACAAGTATTATTTTATTATATTTTCATTTGAACTAATCCAAAACAATTACTTAAAAATCTTCAAAAATGGAAAATTTTTGTATGCCCAAATATTTTTATATAATGAATTTAATGAGAATCATAAATCAAAATTTTAGACATTGCAAAATATAATTTGAGCCGTTAGCGAGCATTTCACTCAGAAATGCGACATTCAAAAGATCATAATTTTCGATAGAGAGCTCGGATTGGCGTGTTCTTAATTAATTTGTGGTGTTTCAAATGCATGGCATGGAGGAATATATACATCTATCTCTCAACTTTCTCAAATCGCACCTGGCACATCTTTCTTTAATTAATTTTAACCAGATTTCAGGAAATGTACTGGAAGTTTGACTAAAAACAAGCGTATATATGCACATGGCGAGACTGGCTGTAGAGTTTTTTAGAGTTGCAAATGCAAGAGGCATGAAACACGAGTGCTCATCTTCTGTAGCGCTGCATTGTGTAGCGGTGAATGTGAACCATTAGATCATCTCGAGATGCGAGTCAGCACAGATCTCAAGATGATCTTACGGTTCACATTTTGCGCTAGACAGTGTAGCGCTGCAGAGGATATGGAATCATGCATGAAACACCAGCATCGATCCATTTCACATGCTTAGTATCATGATATCGATCATTTTATATAATGAAATCCCATGCATGATCAGCGGGCTCTAATTTTATATATATTTAGTCATACCTTGTCAGACACTTGTCAGAATTATTAATTTTAATTTGATACACAGAAATTAGGAGAGTAAAAAGAAGCTGCACCTGGTAGACTAATTAATAGATCCCAGTTTTGCGGAGTATAGAATTTGTGGCGCGTTTAAAACGAATTCAAGTTGATTACTTCCATCAGTGAGTACTTAATTAATGATCGATCGATATGCGTGCTCATCCTCTGTAGCGCTGCATTGTATAGCGCAGGATGTGAACCATTAGATTATCTCGAGATTCGAACCGGCACAGATCCTAAGATGCAGCGCTAGAGAGGATCGATATACATGCCACCTCGCTATTTATACCGTCCCAAGTCCCCACGGATACGAAGCCAAGCACACATCTTGTATTTCCATCTCTCTTCATGTTGAGTATGGAGGCACTAGCTATAACAATATTTTCTATTATATCTCAAAATATTGTTACAACTACTACTTAAATACTAAACCCTCCCCTCCATATACCCCTAGCTTCTTACTACAACCTAACCTCCAATTCACTACTATCTCTTGCTTGGTTTGCTTCATCCAACTCCACACCCCTATTTATACTAGTTCTATGGAGGGTGGTGGATAATTCTAGATACAAGATATTTTTCTCAAGATATTTCTCAAGTATATTCTAGACTTGAGATATTTTTCTTGTCTCTAGAATATTCCTAATAAATATCTATTATCTCCATAATTCTAGATAATTCTTGTATATGGGCCTTGGACCTTTTTGGGTTGGGCTTATGGGCTCAGCGTTGCTCATCTTAACACTCCCCCTCAACGCTGACTCGGTGTTGCTCTGAACTTTGGCACTCCGCGTCCATCCGGATCGTTATGCTTATTTGCGGTCGAACTTTTTGATTCTTTACTTCTTGATCGGCACGGCTCAATTGCTTGTAGCTGAACTTCTCGATTCTTTACTTCGGGACTCTGATTCAGTACCAGCCTTGGCACTGGTTCTCGTCGAATGGATACTCCTCTGCGGATCACTTGACGGGTTGCATCTCCTCGCAAGATTATCTGTCTATCACCGTCACTCCTATGTGTCATCTCATCAGCATCACCTTCCTCAGTGATGGTTTCCACCCCGTCGTTCTCTTGAGGCTTCTCTTCATCCGCCACGACGCAACTCATAGTTCCGACCTCCTTTATGACTTTGGTCTCCTCATCGAGCAATTCTTTAATTGGTTCTTTAAAAGGTAATGACTCAAAGTCAAGCTTACTTACTTCTTTGACATCTTCGGTATCTTCCATGA
Source organism: Cyperus esculentus (assembly GCA_030179965.1). Taxonomy (NCBI): domain Eukaryota; kingdom Viridiplantae; phylum Streptophyta; class Magnoliopsida; order Poales; family Cyperaceae; genus Cyperus; species Cyperus esculentus. Next base: position 5,776,830 of record JASGLE010000001.1, read on the forward strand.
AGAACGATGACTCGAAATTGATCTCTTCCACCTCGAGATCACTGGCCTCCTCGACATCTATGCCATTGATGAAGGACCGCGATTCGACGTCTTCTTCCTCAAGCTCATCAACTTCTACAATGTCTCGTATATTGTCGATGGGCCAAGCCTCGATATCGATCTCTTCTTCATCTTCTATGGCATCTTCTTCATCTTTGATCGGCCACGACTCCATGTCGAACTCCTCTTCCTCTGGCTCATCAACCTCAGCAACCTCTATGCCAACTACCGACTGTATTCCAACAGTCGCCACCGCGTCCCAATCTTCTTCATATGGGACCTCCTCCGGCACCATCTCCACTGTGGTCACCGCGAGGCTTTCTTCATCTTCCATGATTGCAGCAGTGAGTGCTACTTCTGCATCCCACTCTTCTTCACAACCACTGCTCTCATGGACAATGTCTTGGCTTCTTGAGGTCGCCACATTACCATGGCCTTTCTTCTTCTTCCGCCAGCAATCTCGTGCATAATGCCCTCTTTTGCCACAATTATAACATCGATCGTCATCGTCTTCATTGTCATCGGATGAGTCTCGAGCTCCCCCTGAAGAATTAGTCTTCTCTTTAGGCCTTCGTTGCTGGCTAGACCTTCCTTCGGGTCTACCTCTTGACTTTCGGTCAGGTCGACCCGTCTTTCGGTTGCTGAACAAGGCCTCTTCTTCTTGCTTCAACGAGACTCCGGCCATTTGCTTCACTAGAGCCTCCTGGTTTGCGAGCATATTCTCCAGCTCCAATAGTGTTGGCTGCGTTGGCCAACCTTGGACGGCTGCTATGAACCCGCTGTACTCGGGTCTTAGCCCATTGATGAGAATCCTTCTCATCCTTTGCTCGCTGATCTTTTCTTCAGGGTCTATTTGAGCAATCTCACTACAAAGAGATTTTACTTTCGTAAAGTAATGGTTAATCATCATGTTACCTTGTGAGATTGTCATGAGCTCCTTCTCAAGTAGTTGGAGGCGCGCGTCGTTCTTCTTTGAGAAGAGTGTTGCTAGGGTATCCCAGGCTACCTTCGGCGTGGGCGCTTCTCTGATGTACTCTAGTAGCTCGTCTTCAACGGCTGTCCTGAGTACAAACATCGCCTTCCCGGCCTTGATTCGCCATTTCCGCAGAGCTTCGGCTTGCTTCTCTACGGACAGAGTTTCGGCTGGCTTCTCTGAAGCCTTCTTCTTTTTCGTTTTGGGGTCAGCAACCTGTTCCGATACCGTCTCTTCTACGGTATCAACTTTCGGCGGGGTCGTCTCAGACCCGCCTACTACCTCCCATAGGTCCTGCCCTTGGAGGTAGGACTCTATGCATGCCTTCCAATATATATAATTACTAGAATTCAATTTCTTCATTCCACCAATCGTACCTGAGAAATCCATGGCTTCAACTAGGACGGCCGACGTCTAGTAAGCCTTCTTGAAGATTTCTCCTCCACCGCACTTCGCAGTCCCGGACTGTCGTCAAGCTGCGGCTCCTTCGACAACTTGTCGATACCACTATATTGACTGGCGGAACACCGGCAGAATTCCGGCTCTATGCTTGACCCCTACCACCGACTCTGAACAAGCTCCGACAACTCCGGCTCTGATACCAGATTGTTGAGTATGGAGGCACTAGCTATAACAATATTTTCTATTATATCTCAAAATATTGTTACAACTACTACTTAAATACTAAACCTCCATATACCCCTAGCTTCTTACTACAACCTAACCTCCAATTCACTACTATCTCTTGCTTGGTTTGCTTCATCCAACTCCACACCCCTATTTATACTAGTTCTATGGAGGGTGGTGGATAATTCTAGATACAAGATATTTTTCTCAAGATATTTCTCAAGTATATTCTAGACTTGAGATATTTTTCTTGTCTCTAGAATATTCCTAATAAATATCTATTATCTCCATAATTCTAGATAATTCTTGTATATGGGCCTTGGACCTTTTTGGGTTGGGCTTATGGGCTCAGCGTTGCTCATCTTAACACTTCATATTGGAGCTCGATCGATCATCATCCATGGATCCAGCTGAAGACACAATCGAACGCCTACCGGCATTCACCGTGTACGTGAAGCAGACATGGAACGGACCCGATTTGAACCAGCTCTATTCAATAGTATCAAACAACGCCAAGAGTTTTGGCGAAATTATAGCCATCGATTGGACCATACATGAACTGCCTGATCCGAGCACAATGGTCGTGGGACGTGTGCGAGGCACGGAAGTAAGGGCTGCCATGGATGGCGAGGAGGTCTGGAACGGCACCAGAACCATCATATTTCAGGATGATAGGTACGTATGTGTTTCTTTATGCTAATTAAACGATTAAAGATGAGAAGACAGACAGATCGAAATGTGTGCGTTCGTGTGTGCGCGCGCAGTACGCGCTATACATTACTCCGAGATTGAATTTTTTAACATAAAAGTTCTATCTTCCCCAAGAAATAAATGTTAGCTGTTGATTGTTTACTTACATTGATCACCACCATTGACGTACTTTAACGTCTCAACCCATTAAAACTTAAGACCCATATAAATTATCTCAATTTAAGACCCATTACATATTGAGGAGAGATCCATTGACAATAGATAACTTGACAATCTTAACAATATCACTCTTCAAAAATTTATAAAAAATCATAAAAAAATCTTAAAAATAGAAAAAGTTCACGGAAGTATTGCTTAACTTATAGATTGATTATGTATCCGATTATATTCAATTTAAACGACGTTTGATAGCTCTTCAAAGATCCGTTAAATTATAACCGTTGAAAAGTTCACAAAATTTTGATAAGCTATTAAACAATGATCAAATTGATTGAAATTTGAGACACTATCAATTTATAAGTCAAGTAATACATCCATAAATCATTTTTTATTTTTAAGATTTTTTATGATTTTTTATAAATTTTTGAAAAAAGGTATTGTCAAGATTGTCAAGTTATCCATTGTCAATGGATCCCTCCTCTTACATATTATCTTAGAAATTTATGATAAGAAATAACAATTTGCAGCCCAAATTAAGTAAGGTGTGGGCTATTTACAAGTATAATATTTTTTTTTAACACATCCTGCTGTTTGGTATATATAGGTTCGGTGGATCCACACTCGAGGTGCGGGGACCGGATAATAGAGGAGTAGCCGATGTTGAGTGGGCGATTGTTGGAGGAACCGGGCAGTTCAAGTCAGCACAGGGTACAATCTACGTAACGAAACTACGCCAATATGATCACACCATCATCTACGAGTTGCTGGTCGATCTGTTCTATCGACCATATCTGCAGAAACCACTGCTCAAATGAATTTGAGATGTGTGGATCGATCGACTCCGATGCGTTAATTAATAACTACTAAGTACTCAAATGATGTTCTTATTAGTCTTCTCTCGTTGCATGTTAATTGTGTTGTTGTTGTGTCTTTGGTTTCCATGCATTTGCTTTGCTCTAGCTTAATAATGATGTTGTTGTACTCGTACGAGTCTTGTCTCTTTTTTTTCTGAATAATAATATTAGAAATCTGCTGCTTTTCATTATCTATATATATATATATATATATATATATATATATAGTGTTGATCGACGAGCTAGTCTCATTATATAATATTGTTCCATCTCAGTTTTTATCAAAGGTTTAAATAACGGTCATAGCGGCCGCTATAGCGGTCGATATAGCGTTTTGGAAGCAAAACACTACGACGCTATCGGTTTTTTTCCGCTATTTGATATTTTATATAGTAACATATAAAATTTGATTAAAATCATCTCAATTTTCAATTATTTTATGATATCTAACACTTAATAGTTGTTATTTATGTTTGACAATCGTTTAACACATAATTAATTGGATTTGTGAACAACAATTAATGTTATATAAACTTAGTATCCACATAACAAAAATTGTGGGATTGATTAGTAAAAATGAAAGTCATATACTTGAAATCCATTTAAATTTTATATAATCAATAAAAAAATTTTACATAATGTTTTATCATAATTTGGTTACAATTTTGATATTATAATTTTTTTATTCTAACTTTTTTCTTGAAAAATGATAGATAGATAATTTATTTTTTATAACTTCAATAATCCATTTAAATTTTGAACATTTAGGAAAAGTAATTACTCAATGATTTAATTTGCTGAAATCCTTTTGATAGAAACAAATAATACTTGTGCAATAAAAGACTGATCATCATGTTGTACTATGTCACTATATCTGAATAAGAATGCTTTGTTTCAAGAGCGATACAATAATTATATAATTTTTAAATAATTTGGTTAGAAAACTCTATATATTATTCTAATTATTCATCATTTTTATTAAGTATGTTATCTCATGAACCAATAAAATAGTTAAAATATTTCACATAACAGGAACCGGTAGAGCCTGTGATAGCGCCGATATCCGATATCTGCTATCAAATATACCCCACCGCGACGAGTCTGCTATCCGCTATTTAATCTTTTGGTTTTTATTGCTAGAATTTTTTATGCCACGAGCACTCTACAGCACATAATTAATATTTTGGATCCGGTTTGAAGAAAACCATAATGTAACTTCTAATTGAATTAAGATCTCAATTCAAGTTTTATAATAACTATAGTAATACCTAGCGTCTATAGAATTTCTGTCCATAACGTCTATATATAGGTCACAAAACTGGATGTATCCATTACATCTTTTGTATGTCCATGGAGACGTATGGACAGGTTTCAATAGATGCAAGATGTTTCTCTAATAACTAGAGTTTTCGCTCGATCAGGCTTCGCCATGAAAAAAATATCAAATAAGATAATTATCTTTATCCTTTGAAATCTATTAATTATATGTGTGATCCTCAAATGAAATAAAATATTTATAGCGATCGATGAGAATGATAAAATGAAGAAAATTAAAGTTATGGAAGTACAAATAGTTATAAATAAAAATAAACTATAATAGTACAAAAATTCAATCAATACATTTATAAATACTTTTTTTATGGAAGTACAAATAGTTCAATTTGTCTTTATTGAAACCATAATCCATTAAATATATTTGGAAACACAAACTTTTAACATACAATATATACAAGACGCGGCGTAGCTGAAATAGTGCAAATAGTTCAATTCATCCTGTAAAAACAACAATTAAAATTCCAAAGAATGCATCAAATTCTATTTAATCAGAAGATTAACAAAAACATAGATGAATTAAAACAATTTTTAAAATACATGACGCAGCATATAGCTGAAAATGCAGAATACCTACCCCCTCTTTCTGATGCTAAACTGAAATATAAAAAAGGCAAACTTGCCTCCTTGGTCTAAATTTGCGGAGAACATCTCTTTCCTCCTCCTCCTTTTTTTTTTTTTTTTTTTTTGAGGAACTCTTTCCTCCTCCTCAAGGCACAACCTTGATTATTCCTGTTAGGGATGTCAAAAAGTGACCCGATCCGAACCCGACCCGACCCTAGAGTAAGGGCCTGTTCGGCGACCATAGGATTTTGTGGGATGGGAATTTTTAGGATTGGGAATCCAAAAGTTCATTTGTGGGAATGTTTGAAGTGGGAATGGGAATGGGAAATTTTTAAAAGCCTTGTTCGGAAGATATGTTGGAATGGGCATGGGAAATACCATAGATACTTCATTAGTATTGAATTATAACTGAACTTGCAAATAATGTACTTACGATACTGTAATGTTTATTTTATATTTGTATGATTACATTGCATGTACGTGTACAAATAATATACAAAGTACATGTGACTTCATAGTTCTATGAAACATGATAGCACTCTGAAGTATCAAAAATTTAAAACAAGTTTGAAAAATTGTATTCTTCATAATTTTGTTGTCGATCACAATGGAGTTGCAGCTTGGACTTATAATAGAAATTGGTATGCTCATATCATATGGACTGATTATTCTAGACATAGACCTCGAAATTATGATTAATCCGGTGTATGCTTGGTTAGCTCTCGATATGTCAAGTATTTCTTCTATTTTCCTATCTTTTATGTTTAGTTGTTATGATAAGATAAAAACTTGGTTAAATGCTGATATAATTGTTCACGACATCAAAATCCAGTGTAGGTTGAATGTAAGCTCCTCAATAATATCAATAAAGATGAAGCTCAACTGCATATAAAAAGTAAATGCCACGATCCTGATTGTGAAGACAAGTAAATGCCAACATACTTCTAAATACAAAGATAAACATAGTACGTACATCAAAATTCATATGATTTCAGATTTACATACTTGATCATTTTATCTTATAGTGATAGTGATTAACATGCTCCAGAATTAAGATAACTTACTGCTACTCCCAAAATACTAGGCTTTGTTCACTAATTCTAATTTTACTAGAACTCAAGGCTGCTCCAAAATACAAAAGGCTAAGTCAATAATAGAAAGTAGCAAGCAGCTCATGGAACATAACTCCCCAATTTTCATAAATCTGTAAGAAAGTTACATGATCACATATGTGTGATATGTTGTTTTACAGATCGATTAAACGAAAAAAAAAAGTAAAATTAAACTAAAAAGAAAAGGTTCCTAAAGAAGGAACTGAGTTGAATTTAAACCGATAAAGGCAAATAAAAAAGAATTTATTTTTCTGCCATTCAGTTCTAGCCCGGAAACCGTTGACAATGCTCTGTCAGAATCTCTTTAACTATCTGCATGGGACATTTTTTTTTCCCCTTTGAAGCTTCTTGCACATCTCTCGCTTCATTTGATATGGTTAGTAATGGTAAATCTCCTTGTTGATATTGTGTGGATGGTAGATACTCATGGCAGTGCGTGTTGTGATTGTATCTCCTGATGCTCAATGTTGTTTGGCATTCCTCAAAAAGATGTATGGTTGATTCTTCAGCCTACAGCACATGAGGCATCTATTGGCCAGCATCCATTCTCTTCTTCTTAAATTGTCTACTGTCAAGATTAACTGTCAGCGACTCTTTTGCCCTTGTCCATGTGATTGTATCAGCTTGATCAGTATCCAAAACTACCATTGCCAGTTGCGCTCTTAAACTGGCTTCTTCCAAATTACTGTGCCGTGATGACGCAACTTGCAAATGCCACCTGCCAATTGTGTGTGAACTTGTGCTACTGTACCATGCTTCTGACCGGATTGACCATATGATATATAGAGAGGCAGCACATAAAAACTATCACATTCTTGCATGCTTCTGGCAATCGGCATAAGTTATTACTGACGAAGCAATGTGAATTGTGACCTATAAAGTTCTGTAAATTTTGAAATCCTGAAGTTGGTAAAGGGCCTAGTCATCACTGTATAATGGGGAGCTGCTTTGGGCAGCGTCATTTTTACTTCCATACAGCTTTTTGTACATTTTTAGACATAAATGCCCCTTGATTTGTTATAACATATGTGTATAAGGGAGGGTATATTTGTCTAAAAAGGTGAAAAAAGCTGTATAGAAGTAAAACTAACGCTGCCCAAAGCAGCAGCCTGTATAATGGTGTACCAGGTAACCAATACTAAAGTCTTCTATTGGCTGCAAAAAAAATACAATAAATATAACTAAATTTACTCCTTCAATCTTGTTTGGGTGAAGGTTAAAAACAAGAAATGGCGTTTGAGTTGAAATTTTCATTTAAGCATTTCATCAAACACTTTAAGACCATTGAAGTAATTAATAACAACGCTTCAGAGTTCTAGTTTCCAATTAAGATAATTTAAATTCATAGTAGTAGGTGTTGAGATATCTTGGAACTCGAATGAAGCAAAAACCTGAAGCGAATAAAATTCTTTCCATGCTTCTGTTAGAAGTTAGAACTTTAATAATGGGAGTTCCTTTTGCACGTAATTGAAAGCAAATTAAACTCAATCAGAAGGGTTGCAATTAATTTACTGCACCTGATGTGCTGGGCTCGATTTCATGGTTGCGCTTCTCCTTGTCGTCAGTTCTTCACTCGCGATGATGCCTGTTCTTTCTTTTTGTTGCCCCATCATTCCGGCGAACCAAAACTCTCTCATCAATCTCAACATGGAAAGGGAATTTCAGCACAGAGAGAGGAGCGAGAGATCAGAAGTTGGGAAAAATAAAATCGACTCGGACTGGATTTTCGTTTTCCCTGAGAAATACGTTGTGGACAGGGCTGCAAAATGGGAAAGGGAAAGGGAACGGGAAATAATTTTTATGCACTGAACGTTAGCTGGGTTAAATTTCCGATTGGGTCTCGTTTCCCTTCCGTTCCCAAGGGAAACGAGACCGCCGAACAGGCCCTAAATGGGTCGGGTACGGGTCTGAATTTTTTAACCCGTCATGGGTCGGGTCGGGTCGGGTACGGGTCAACCCGACCCGACCCGCTTGAATTTTCAACGGAAGTGCAAACGGTGTACAGACTACACAGCCAGCTCGAGTGCCAGTGCAGTTCACAGACTACATAGCCAGCTCCACTAGAAATCACATCCCTCGCTGTACTGCATAATGCAGTGCACAGCATCAGCCGTTGGTTCGTCTCAAGATTCGTGCCAGCACGGATCTCGAGACGATCCAATGGCTGACGCTGTGAACTGCACAATATAGTGAGTCAGGAGATGAACAATCGAGCTGCACTATTATCACTAGGAACTTAGGGTGATAGAGTCTCATGTATTGTAAGTCTGCAACTGTCAGTCAAAATTATAAAGAATTTTCAAATCAGCAAAGCATTACACGTATATTAATCATTCCCAAGACAAATGTTGAGCCAATGACGTGTGAGTTGTAACTTTTCTTCAAAAAAAAAAAAAAAAATGACGAGTGATATCCATCAAGATCTTTGCCCAGCTTCAATATTACACATCAGAGTGGTGAATCACCCAGGTTTGTATATTTTTTTTTTTAAATTAATCAAACCTTCCTAATAAACAAAAAAAATATATTTTTATTTGATTAAAATATTATTATCGAAAATAAAACATTTTTTTTTAACAAGAATAATAAAATGTTTTGTACAAGATACGAGTAAAAATATTGTGAAAACGTTTGCATTTTGCTCTGAAATGCTAACGGTTCAAATTATACTTTGTCATGTCCGATATTTCAATTTATTGTTCACATTAAATTTATCGTATGAAAATACTAGGGGATACAAAAATTTCTCATGTTTAGAGTTTTTTAAGGTGTGTGTTAATTATTTAGTTTCCAAAATCTAATATTTGAACTTTGTAGTTGATCGACTTTCAAAACAGCAACACACACAGAAAAAAGGAGAAGAAAAGATAACAAACGGATGACAAAAGTAAGAAAAAATGGTAGAGCAGGACTCGAACCCACGCTCTCCTGATTCTTACATCTCTGAGAGACTCCCAAGGACCACTACACCATTTTAATTACAAATCGATTTGTTTGCAATGGAAAGTACATACAAAGTTACGGGTCGGGTTGACCCGTGACCTGCCTGGTCGGGTACGGGTCAGACATTTTTGACCCGTGACGGGTCGGATCGGGTCAGACCCGTTTAAGAAAAAATAATAAAATAATATGACCCAACCCAAACCCGATCCGACCCGACCCATTGACACCCCTAATTCCTGTAGACCTGTACCTAGCAAATACCAACACCACCAAAGCACGAAGCTAACATGACTTGTTTAAGGGTCATGGTTTTCACACAAACTTTTCTTTGTCATTAGGTGAGTGGACTTCGATCAATATTTTCGGGATTAATGCAAGCTGTTGCATCTTATCAATTGATTTTTTTATTGAATTACACCATAAGCTATTTTAGGGGTAAACAAATGTTTTTTCGCAAATCCACAAGGCATGCATAAGTAATGTGGTACAGCTTTCATTTGTTAGATTTGTGCATGAACAGCCTAAATTTGTCTTTTAAGAAAATGTCAGGCACAAAAATTTTCTATTTAACACTGGTACAGTGGTACTTCTGAACAAATGAATGACATAGAAATCTAAAGATAGCAATATATATTTCACAAAATGTCAAATATTTGTGGAAAATTGGTTGGTGGGACATGAACTTTAATCATCAAGTTCGTACAAACTTAAAATCAACTAACTAGACCATCTTTTTTCTGGAATCAACTAACTAGACCATCTTTTTCTGGAATCAACTAACTAGACCATCTTCTTTAAAAAAAAAAAAATTTGGGTGTTCCACTTTAATGTTTTATATCAGTAAATCAACCAACTAGACCAACTTTTTCTGGAATCCAAAAAAAAAAAGAAAAGTGAAAATGAAACATTTATTTTTATTTTATTATTTATTTATTTATTATTATTAATACTATTATTATTGTTGTTGTTGTTGTTGTTGTTGTTGTTGTTGTTATTATTATTATTATTATTATTATTTTTGTTGTTGTTGTTGTTATTGTTATTATTATTGTTATTATTATTGTTATTGTTATTGATCGCACCCAAAAATATACACTTTTACCTAGGAATTGCCTATAGAATTAATCCAAATCATTAGCATATGCATCTGATTACATGTATTTTATTTCCCTTTCCAGTTACTGCTTTATAATTGGTTATTTCAGGTCAAACAAGGCAAGAATCAAGGAGATTGGATCTTATTGGAAGCAGAAAGCGGCCTGAACCAAATATTACGGTCCGTAAGGCCTTCCTTACTGTTGTTCCAAATAATATTTCTTATTTGACGATTTCCAAAACAATATCAAATTATGTTACTAACGGTTTCTTTGAGTATGTTGTTTATGTAAGGAAAATATCTGGGTAAATTATCAAGAACTCAAAGCAAGCAAAGCGAGAATTGGTAGACAAGATGAGCTAAAGAAGACGGCAATATTTCAAGAATTGGACTAGCTCTTCTTTGTATTTTTAATTTAAACATAATAGTGAATTTAAGTAGAGTTACGAAGTTTACAAATTCACTATTGATAGCATTGAAAGTTCAATCAATTTGGATAAGTATGGTACTGGCCCTAGATTCCGTTATAACTGAACACTGTTCCGTTATAACAGAATTATATATAACGGTCATATTTCAAAATACCGTTGAACAGTCAAATGTCACATCAAAAAGCCGTTATATAAAACTGGTAGATATTCCGTTATAACGGAACTGCAGTTTGAATTGCTGGCTGGATGTTTCGGGGCCCATATAAATACATTTCTTCCCCAAACCGAAATAGAACTTTTTAACACTTCTAAACCAGCTAAGAAAGAGCAAAACCCTTGAAACCAATTAGTCATTGTTGCTTGAGCTTTTCATAGCCAAAGCTTTGTGAATCAAGCCTCAACTACACCATAGACTTTTGATCTAGTAAGAGTGTTAGCTTGTGAGATATATATTTTTTTTTTTTGGAGCTTGAGTTTCGTCTCTCCTCCAACCTTGGTGACAGCCCATTTCGTGTGTAAGGGATCACCGAGTTGTGTAATCCTTTCTTTGCGGGTAATAGGAAAGGCGCACCACCGAGTTGGTTGCGTTACCCCGGGGACGTAGGCCGATTCGCCGAACCTCGTTAACATACCGCGTGTCACTCCTCTTTGTGTTTGCTTTCTCTTACTTATCTCTATTTATTTTATTGCAAACTTGTTGGCCACTGAATTGAATTGTTTTACGGTTTGGCCAAAATTTGCGAAAATTGTTAAAATCAGTTAAGGCACCATATTCACCCCCCCTCTAGGCGCCGTTAGGGACAACACTTACGGTCCGTAAGAGTCACATACGGCAGTAGTGCAGGAAAAGGAAGGAAATCTGGATTTGATGACTATAAAAACACTTGCTAGGGCAACGTTTGAAGAGTTCCTTCTTCCATAATTTCCAGCAGCCACTTGAGAGAGAGTTTTCTTAGAGAAGAAGAAAGGTGAAGCCAAGAGGAGTCCAAGCAAAGCGAGAGGGAGACGACATCGATCCGGCGGGAGTCAAGCAAGAACACACGCGTGCAACGTCAAGACTGATCTTCTCATTGTTCTTTCTCTTTTCTTTATTTGTTGAGATTGATTTGTGTTGTACTTGTTGCATGATAACTTGTTTTGCTTGTTACACTTGCTTTGTTGTTGTTGTTCATGCATCGTATTTTTATCTATTTATTTAAGGATTTTTACCTTTATTTTAGTTAGGAATTTAGATTTAGTAGCAGATTAGTTAGTAGATGTTTAAAATTAAGTTAGTTAAGTTTTTAGGACCTAATTCGGAGAAGATGAACAAAAATAGGCGAAGAAGCGCACAGATTACACATAGTGCGGACCGCAATCTCGAGTGTGCGGTTCGCACTCAGATCAAAAACTAGAGCAGCTAAATCTGGGCTGAGCACAACCGCCGACAATCCAATTTTAGGGCAACCGACTCCCTGTTCCTTGGGGAGTACGGTTCGCACCTAAGGAAGCCAGATCGCAGGAAGGCCAAAATCAGACGGGACCTCTATTTTCTGGAGCAGTTTCAATTTAAGGTATCTAATTTTGTCCTTTGCTCCAGAAATTAGGGGTCGGTTCCAGAAGAAGGAAGGCTAAAACTGGGAGCATTCAAGCCTATATAATCATCATCCTTTGAAGAAGTTAGGTATCAAGTATCAAGTAAAGTAAAGTCAAGTTTGAGAGTAGAGTTTGTTGTGAGAATTAGTTATTGTAGTGTCTTTTAGTTTTGAGAGTTAGTTAGTAGAGAGTCCTTTACTTTTGAGAGTTTAGTTTAGAGAGTCGATAAGAAGATGGAGATTACTCAGAGAAGAAGGATTCAAGCACCGACGAGTCTCAAACGTCATCAAAATATTGGGTGCTTTCTTCTTTAAGTTAGTTACCTTTTCTTTAATCATATTGTCTTTTGTTATGTTAGAGTAGTTGTCTTAGTTCTTAGGGTCTAAGATGATGTTTGTCTGTTTGAATTAATTGAATATCATGTTTTAATTGTCTATGATTTGAAGTTATTTTTAATATTGCTTTGAGCTTGATTATAATTACATTTGAATTGCTTCTTGATTATTTGATAAGAACCTATAGATTAGGGCCCAATCTAGTTGGTTAGAATAACGTCAATTGAATTGAGAACTGATTCTTGTGCTAATTGGGTAGTTATCCAAAAGTAACCGAAAGGAGAAATTGTGGTTATAACGAGAGTTAAACCTTACCCTTGAACAAAAGTAAATTGAATTTAGGTTAGAAATAATCCTAAAGATTTCTAATTAATCTAAAAGTGTTAAAGTGCCAACAAACGAGAGTTGAGGGACTTGTAACTGCTTAGGATTAGTTGGGGATCGGTAACTTTAGTCAACATATCTGATCTGAAATAAAACTGTTCTCTGTTTGCTCCTTGCGGACCGTAGTGTGACAGACTGCGGATCGCACTCCCAAGTAACTGACAGGAAATCTATCTCTCGGGAAGTTGTCTGCGAACTGTAGTTAACCACTGCGGATCATTAATCTGTAACTGAAGGAGAGGCGAAATTGTATACCCTGCGGACCGTACCTGACAAGTACGGACCGCAGGCAGTTGATCCAGACAGCAAACTGATTCTGAAAACCCTGGGAACGCTTGTTTAGCATCTGTTTAAAGTCTTTTAATTACTGTTAATTACTTTATTGCACCTGAAACCAATCTTGAAACAAAACCCCCCCACTTTTATATAAAAACACCAAAAATATTCTAAATAGGATTAGGATAGAATTTAAAGAATTTTTTAGAAGTAATTCCGTCCCTGTGGATTTGATCCCGACTTTATTGCAATAGATCGTACACTTGCGATTGAGGGCATTATTTAGGGTAATTAAAAGCCTATATACTTTACAGAGGTCAGTTGTATCAGCCATGTCAGGCTAAACCTGTAGTTTCTAGAATTAGGATGATGTTATAACTTGGTTTTTGGTTTTTATGAAGTTTTCTTGATTATCCTTTATTTTAGTTCCTTGGTATTGTGTATGAATTGTTGATTGCTTGCTAAATTTTAGTTATGTGTCCGAACCGGTAACCAATAAGTGTTGGCCACACCCTCGGTTTTAAGCTGTAGTACACACGTGATTGGGTTTAGTTAGTAGACGAGGTGGGTTAGAGATCCGAGAGGGCAATCAGGCAACACGCGAGAGCGGGGCCTTACACTACCCGAGAGAGAGGTACACCTTGGGGCACCAATATCGGGACATAGGTTGGGTTTACAAGCGAAAGCTGCGATCTGTACCTGTGGTGGTTAGAACTGTGTTAGGAATTAAGCCAATAAGCGAGAGCTGAGGTTTGGTGCCTGATATTGTTTTAACCAGAACTAAACGTTTTAATATCAAGAACTCATAATACCAATTTACTTGAATTGCGCATCGGCCGTATGCAAGAGTGACGGCCGGTACACCTCTTTCCGACAGACGCGAGAGCGCGGTTTGGTTAGTTGTGTTGATTGTACGTGACAGGTATGGTTAGCGTAATTCGAGGCCAAGTGACGACTAATCCGACGTCCTAGAAACGCCTTTTATATATTTGCACTTCGTTTTTATTAATTGTTGTTTTATTTAGGAATTTGATTAAAACCTCCCGAATTGTGATTTTTACATAGTTTAAGGAACAAACAAAGTCTAGTCCGGTTTTGCCAGTTGTCTCTGTGGATTCGACCCCACACTATACCACAACCAAGTCGTACGCTTGCGACCAAACTGTAGTCTAGTTGGGATAATTGAAAGTAGTAACTTTCGAGTGAACAGTTATTCTTATTGTTATTATTGTTATTATTATTATTATTATTGTTGTTGTTGTTGTTGTTGTTGTTGTTGTTGTTGTTGTTGTTGTTTGAAGAACCGGCATATAAAATAGAGGGATCAAATAACTATGTTTTTGGTGACCGATCGGTGATCGTAAAATTAAAATTCTAAATAACTACATTTTAAATTCTTAAAAAACGAGACTAATTGATAGAATATGTTGTACATATCATATTTTATGCGTATACAAAAAAATAATATCATTTTGATTTTATTTACATGTGCATCAAGCATTAACAAATTAAAATGAACGGTTCAAGTTTTATGATTTTTTTCTGGTGACTATCGAAACAATGTTAAAACTTTACCATTTTTAAAAAATGTATATGTTAGCAAGATAATATAGAATGCATCTAACTATTTTGCATAAATAAAAAATAGTCACTATGGGCACCAATGCCCATAGTTAGGTGTGTAAACGAGACAAGCTGAGCCGAGCTAGGCTAAGCTCAAAATCGGCTCGTTTAATTAACGAGCCAAAAACACAAGCTTGAGCTCGGCTGTTTAATTAACGAGCTGACTGAGCTGGCTCGTTAAGCTCGTTTATTTTGTAATAATAAACTTTTAAGTATGTTATATCAAAATTTATATAAAAATCAACAAAATGACTAACAAAAATATGTTCGTACACATTATACATAGAATTTTTTTTATATATTAGACCATATGTTGTATAATATATTAATAATTTACGATAAGAGCAGTACAAATTGCAATTAATAATAATTTATCGAGCCAAACGAGTTTAACGAGCCGAGCCATGCTAAGCTCAAGCTCGGCTCATTAACTTATTAAGGAGCGAGCCAATAGCAAGTTGATCCCGAGCCAATAGCGAACAAGCCACAAGCTACGAGTTTTTTTGCCACTCCTACCCATAGTTATTAGATCCCTCCACTATAAAATATTGTACATAGAACATCACCGCTTTCTCTTAAATGGTCAGATTTTTAATTACAATTGCAACCGTGGATTCACATGAGCAAGACACGTATCCCTTTGCATATAAAGCCTGTGCAAATTCAATCTACAAACCAACATATATATGCAGTGGTGTACAAATTAATAGGAAATTTACTAGAGGTGGCAAATCGGGCGGGCGGGTCGGGTTCGGGTTCAGGTCGGGCGGGTCGGGTCAGTTTGACTTTCTAGAATATCTTGGGTCGAGTCGGGTCGGGTGATGGGCGGGTCGGGTCGGGTCAATTTTAATATCTACTTATTTTGGATCGTATGTTGATTTGAGTTAGATTTGATGCTATTTGATATCGGGTTGGGTCGGGTTCGGGTCAGGTCGGGTCGGGTCGGGTCAGTTTGACTTTCTTGAAAATGCCGGGTCGGGTTGGGTTCGAGTCGGGTCAGATCGGGCGGGTTTCTCGGGTCGGGTTCTGCCACCTCTAAAATTTACATTGTTATTTTGAAAGCTGTTGATTCTTGAAGTTGTCAAGAAAAGCTGCTAAAAATTATTCATGGCTTCAGAACAACTTATCCCTCATGGGAACAAATTATTATTGGTTAATTAATCCTCTAATACACTTCTATCATCATCATTTTCTTTGCTTTTTTTTTTTTTTTTTGTACCTTTTTTTTTGTTCTTGCACTTAATTACCAGAGTTATAATATACTTACTCTTAATTAGTTGTGCCTCAGTAATGCTTCTGTATTTAAACCAGACCATATATATGAATTATAAACATATACAAACTGCATATACATGTGTAGGTTTAGTGAATTAGAAAATGGTATAAGACCAACCTTATTAAAACATGAAAAAATTAAGACCTTAAACAATTTTCTATATACTGTGTATATATGAAACAAATTTAATCTTCATACCGTAGGATAGTGCAGTTGATGATGCAGTACTGAGGGACACCGGTAAAGCAAAGAGCAATAAGGCTTCTACAAGGAAGATAACATATGGATGTCACTTGGTGGAAGGGAAAATGGGTCACAGAATGGAAGACTGCCATGTCGCCAGGTTCGAAGAGGTGGATGAAAATGAGGTCGGTTTGTTCGCAATTTTCGATGGGCATTCGGGCAACGATGTGGCGAGCTATCTTCGGCAACATCTCTTTGATAGCATTCTCAAGGAGGTAATATAGAACATATATATGCATCGTATTAATTTGCTATATTCTGGTAAATTGTTTCTTGTGGTAAATTTAGAGATAGTTTTATATGCCTGTTCTGGTAAATTCTTGTGATAGTTTTATATTCTGGTAAATTCACCGTGAATATGCTTGAAATTATATTGTAGATATATTTTTGGTTAAACCAACTCCAACATAGCTCGACTTTTATATGCTTTTTCACTAATGATTTTTTACTGTCGTGGCGACACTTATGACTGTCTCATTTTGTAAATTCATAAGCAGTCCTATTTTTGGAAAGATACAATGAAGGCAATTAAACGCGCGTATCATAGAACCGACAGGAAGATCCTGAAGAAGAAATCAACGGATGATGTGAAGACACGAGGAGGCTCGACGGCTGTAACAGTGATAGTGATAAATGGCGAGTCCCTCGTCGTGGCAAACGTCGGAGATTCACGTGCAGTCATTTCTGAAGGCGGCAATGCCAGACAGCTCTCTGTCGATCATGAGCCTCTTAAGGAGAAAGAGGAGATTGAAAGTCGGGGTGGATTTGTGGCACGAAAAAGAGGTCAATTATATACGATAATATAATCTTCAATTTAGTTTTAGAAATTTGATGTTTGACACCGACACAGACAGTATGCTTGGTGAATAATTAGGTAATGTTCCTCGAGTTGATGGGCAACTGGCTATGTCAAGAGCTTTTGGCGATAGAACTGTGAAACAACACATCAGCTCGGACCCAGATGTCGTAATAGAAGACATTGATGCTGATGCTGAGTTCATTATACTTGCCAGTGATGGCATATGGAAGGTAATTGATATATACTGAAAGTTATTTTGTCCCATTTTTGACAGAAAATCAATGCCTATCATAAGGGGAATATTTTTCAGGTGCCTCGTTATACCGACGTCAGTAGGCAAACCTTACAGTCAAGGTGTAAATGAAAAGCTTACAATAGTGAAATCAGATGAACATTAATTGGGAGGGAGAATAATTTTGAAATACTGAATTCACTAGTGTTAAAAACTTAAAATTTCATTAATTAGTTCTATCTTGAATCTTGAATTAGGATAACTTGTCAGGTGACATGAGCTGAAATTTTTTGCCTTTTTTAATTTGGTGGCTTTAATTTCAGGTAATGTCGAACCAAGAAGCGGTCGACACAGTGAAAGACATGGAGGCTGCGAGGGGTGCGGCGAAGAAGCTGATAGACGAAGCACTAAGCAGGGGAAGCAAGGATGACATCTCGTGTATTGTTGTTCGGTTTGCCTGAGATGGTTTCCTGGTGCTTTAGTACGTACGCCGCTACGAAATTTTGTTTTGGATCCGGTTTAACTGTTGTTTGTACATCTAGTAGTTTATTTTGGTCACATCTTAATTTAAACCGTTGTTCCTTAGATTTGAAGTGTAGTACTTGGCACTAGCTAGATAGACCTAGTTTTTTTTTTTTTTTTTTTTTTTTTTTTTTTTTTTTTTTATTGTCTCTGATTAGGTAACTTAATTCGTTATACTTCACTAATAATTATTTCTCAGCATCATTTTAAGCATCCCTAATTATGATTTAGTATCTGAACTTTTGAGTTTTGATGTAACTTTGTTTGATTGTTTCTGTAATAAGTAGTTGGTCTCATCATCAACATGAGCTAGATTACTCAAGACCTCCTTTTAAAAGTTCTTTTTAAGACTCCTTTTAGATGTTCTTTTCAATCGTCCGAAGCTGGAAAACTTATAGTTTTTTCTTCTTTTTTTTTAGAAAGAAAGGCTTATTATAGGCCCCTTTTTCCATTTACTGAAAAACAAAATTACAAAATCCACAAAACAATAAGCACTTTAAATTTCTCCCTACAGTAAGGAGAATGATATTGTAACATCTCAAAATTTTTCGTAAAATGAATCGAGCAATATATAAATAAATAAATAATGAATTAAATTAAAAAAAAAAATGAACTTCAGAAAAATGATGAAAAATCCGTTAGTTATATTATGTTGGATAAGAACTTGATTAAAGTTTTAAGATAATTATTCAATTTATAGAATCAAATAGAAAATATTAAATTTAATTGATCAATTATGACAAAGGAAGAATGATAATAGAATTAATTAACTCATTGGAATTGAGTTGTGACACGAGTGGCCATAGCACCGTGGTCGCACTAGATCCGGACTGACAAACCCCTCCCCACTTTCTTTTTCTTTCTTCCTCTTCCGTGAATTCCATTCCCTGCCTTCCTCTTTTCTTCTTTTCTTTCCTCCTCAACCGACTCCCCACCCCTTCCCTTCTCCTCTCCTGCACTCGACTCCACCAGACCTGCGCCGCGCACCTCACTGTGCCGGACCCGCCGTCGCAACCACACCGCGGCACCGACCAGCCACCACCCCTGCCCCTCCCTTCCCCCTCCCTTCTCCTTTCGTCTGCGACAGCCCCCAACCCGTTCCCATCAACCACCATCGCCGCCGCCCCATTCCGGCGCACCACCACCATTCCACTCCTCTTCCTCTCCTTTACCCATTTCACTAATTAATTTCACCAATCCACCTCTCCTTCCCCTCTTCCCTCGTGAACCCTAGAACCGTAAAAAACCGACGTCGCTGGAAACCGACGCCAACCTTTAAATTAACAGCACCCATCAATGTGTTGAATATTTAGCATCAACTTAACATGCTAATTATAAGTTAACACTAAATTGAATATTTAACATGCTAAATTGAATATATAGCATGCTAAGTTGAATATATAGCACGCTAAGTTGAATAATTAGTTTTTTTTTCATTTTAATTACAATATATACAGGGGCGGACCGAAGGGGGTGCCAGCCCCGGCCCGGGCCCCCCTTGGCCCAGAAAAATTTGCCCCCCCCCCCCCCCCCCTATGCAGGCCCAATATGCAAGAGCCCAAATGCAGAAAATGAAAAAAAATGCAAATCAGCAACCAGCAGCTTAATTCCATCTTGCGTCCAGCCTAATTCATCTTCAATACAAGGCCCCCTATGCGACAATCTGAGAAATTGAAGAGATGAGTAGGAGGAGAGTTGGAAGAAGGGATCGCGCCATTCTGCCAAAACCCTTTCGACTTCCCGCTTCCGAGTTCCAACGGGAGACGAACTGACGAACTGGATGGCTTCCGTCCGTGGTCCGCCTCTGCCCAGGCAGCAAGACCTCCTGGCTCCCGGCTCCCGCTGCGCTGGCCTTTCGGTGAGGTATTTGAACTTCTGGTTTCATGAAATTCTGAAAATTTGAGAATGAATCATATTATAAGAACGCAGTTTGGTGCAAGCACTTATTTCGTGGATAAGCTTCATAAAGTTTCAATAGTTTCTTAGTATTGTTTGCATTCTGACTGTTGGTTCCACAATTTGCTCATCTTAATTAGATATAAACAATCTTACAAATCATTGGAAACATTTTTCCAAACTTCCAGTACATCATATTAGTTTAGTTTAAACACTTATAATATTAGTTTAGTTTAGTTTAAACACTCGATATATTAGTTTAGTTTAAACATTTATAATATTTAATGTAAATACGCTGAACCTCTCATTGCCTATTTTATATTTTTAAACAATAGGAATGGAGAAGTATTTCAAACCTACATCAAAAGGTGATGAAACTGGTAGCAGTTCTAGTATTCTACCTAAAGAGGGAATAATTGCACAAAAGAAAGCACGTGTTGAGATGAGGCCAAGTGATATAATTTCTGATCCAGGTCTTCGAAAACCAATTAACGAGTATGACAAGGACATCAGAGATCAAGTTAGAAGGGCATACTTGTTGAATGGTCCAACTCAACCAACTGGTCATAATTTTCCTAAGCAGCAAAGACCTCATTCCAGGAGTTTCCAAGCATCATGGTTCACAAAGTTCAATTGGTTAGAATATAGTGTGAAAAAGGATGCAACTTATTGTTTTTATTGCTATCTTTTTAAGCAATCATCAAGGGGTGACAAATTTGGGAATGAAGTCTTTGCACATCAAGGGTATAGAGATTGGACTCATGCATTGGAAGGCTTCAAACAACATGTTGGTGGAGTAAATTCTTGCCACAATAATGCAATGCGAGATTGTCGAGATTTCAAAAATCAGAGGCAAAGTGTGGCACACGTGCTGGCTGCACATAGTAAAGAATCTGAGATTGCATACAGAGTCCGCATCACGGCTATTTTACATGTCACAAGATTTCTCCTATTGCAAGGTCTTGCATTTCGTGGGCACAATGAGACTTCTAGTTCTAGCAATAGAGGAAATTTTTTGGAGTTACTAAGCTGGCATAAAGATAAAAAACCGGAGCTTGCAAAAGTACTTTTTGAAAATGCTCCTGGGAATAATCAGATGACTTCACCGCTTATACAGAAAGAGATGGTGAAAGCTTGTGCAGAAGAGACCATACTTGTCATTCTTGATGAGCTTGGGGATAAGTTGTTTTCGGTACTTATTGATGAGGCTCGTGATGCATCGATAAAGGAGCAAATGGCTGTGGCTATAAGGTCATAAATTTAAAACCTAGTACTCGTTAATTAGTAAACACTATTATTAATTCAATTTATTATCTGTGTATTGTTGTTGTTATGTAGAAATTATTAACATTAATATAGTTTTTTAGATTTGTGAATGACACTGGGCATGTAATGGAGAGATTTCTTGGAATTGAGCATGTTTCCGATACTACATCAGCTTCATTAAAAGTAGCATTAGATAAATTGTTTGCTCGCCATGGTTTATCTATCTCTAGACTACGAGGGCAAGGATATGATGGAGCCTCTAACATGAGAGGAGAGTTCAATGGGTTGCAAAAGCGGATTCTAGATGAAAATCCTCATGCATTTTATATCCATTGTTTTGCTCATCAATTACAGTTGGTGGTAGTTTCTGTTGCAAAGTGTAGTGCATCTGTAGTTGATTTCTTTAACTACAGCACTCTGATTGTCAATACTGTAAATGCCTCTTGCAAAAGACGGGATCAATTACTTCAAGATTATCATGACAGTATTGTGAGGAAGTTAGAGAATTGTGAAATTTTTTCGGGAAGAGGCAAACATCAAGAAACTAGTCTTGCGAGACCAGGTGATACTCGATGGGGTTCTCACCACACTACCTTGATCCATCTCTTCACGATGTGGGACTCAGTATTGAAGGTATTGGCAAATGTGAGTGATGATGCAACAATTTTGGCACAAAGAACCACAGCTGCAGGTTTGATTGAGAAAATGGAGAGCTTCGAATTTGCATTTGTAATGCATCTAATGATTCAAGTTTTGGGTTGTACTAATGAGTTATCACATGCATTGCAAAGAAAAGATCAGAACATTGTGCGTGCTGTTAGTTTGATTGGGGCTGCCAAGCTAAATTTGCAAGAAATGAGGGATAATGGATACGTTGTATTGTTGAAAGAAGTAGAGGATTTTTGTGTGTACATGCATATTCCTGTGCCAGATATGGATAGCGAGATACCGGCAAGAGGTCGTTCAAGGCGTGATGGACAAATGGTAAAGTGCTCTCATCACTATCGTGTTGAGATTTTTTATGCTGTACTTGACTCACTTCTTTTTGAGATGAATCAAAGATTTAGTGAAACAGCTACTACTTTGCTGACGTGCATTGCTTGTCTTGATCCGAAAGACTCTTTCTCTAAATTTGATCATGATAAACTTCTTGAGCTTGCTGGAATTTATTCAGCTGATTTCTCACCATTTGACCTTACAATTTTAAGAGGTGAACTTAGAACATTCATATCTGATGTGAGAAATAGCTCAGATTTTTCAGATTGTCATGACCTTGCCACTTTTGCTGTTCAAATGGTTCGTACCGAAAGACATCTATGTTATCCATTGGTATATCGTCTCATTGAGTTGACCTTGATTTTACCTGTGGCAACGGCAACAGTTGAAAGAATATTTTCAGCAATGAATCTCATTAAGACTGATCCGCGCAATAAGATGCGTGATCAATGGATGAATGACAACATGGTTTGCTATATCGAGCGAGAGATTTTTGCTGCCATCAAAGATGAATCGATCTTGCAACATTTCCAGAACATGAAGACTCGAAAAATTCAACTATCTCAAATAAGTGATTAATGGTATGTTATCTAATAAAAAGTTTCAATTAATTATAATCGTTGTATATGTACCTATTATTTAATTGTTTCTTAAATTTGCTTTATGTAGGTTGTTTTGATGTTCTTTTGGCTCCAATACATTGAAGAGGACTGATGTCCTAAAACGTATAGGCTTTTAAATTTGTAACTCGAAGCAAAACACTCGATCGCAAGCGTACGATCTCGTGTAGTACAGTCGAGGTCAAACCACAAGGACGAGAATTAACTCTAAACCGGACTCTACTCACAATTCAAATCCCGAGTGAACAAAAGTGGGGGGGGGGGGGGGGTTTCTGAAGCAGTAAACAGCAAGTAAGTTTTCGGAAACAAGTAAATAAAAGGCGTCCTCAGGGTTTTCTAAATCTGTTTGGTCTCTGGATTAACTTCTTGCGGCCCGCAGGAAAGTCTCTTGCGGGTCGCAGGGGTTGGTTAGAGATTCCAAAACTACCTGTTACCCACAGAATAACTCCTGTGAATTGCAAACAGTTTTGTAATCTCTGTCTTACACTTTCTGCAGATCCTTGCGGGCCGCAGGATGTCTCTTGCGGTCCGCAGGAAATCTGAAAGAGAGCAGTTCTGGTTCTGGTTCAATGTTCGACTCACGTTATCAATTCTGAATCAAACCAGCGACGGTAAAAGTCCTCAACTTTCGTATTTTGGTTCTTCTAACAATACCGGTTCAACAGAAATTCGTGGATCTATTTCTAAACTACGTTCAAGTTACTTTTATATCTAGGATTCGGTTCAACTCTCGTAAGAACCGCAATTTAACCGTTCGGTTACTCTTGGACAACAAGTTATCAATCCAAATAGTGTAAATAACAATTCTTGCAAATATGATACTCTATTGACCAACTAAACTTTGTGCCTAATCTACAGGTTTACCATACAACAAGCATGATATTCTATTAACCAACTAGATTTTGCTCGCAATCTACAGGTCTACCACATCAACAAGTCAAGTCAAACACACATAATCATGAAAATCACAAGTAACATGAAAATAACGTAAGTCTCACAATAAGAAGTCAATCCATTAACACAAACTTCATCATCTACCCTAAGAACTAAAAGACTACTCGCTCATGGCGAGGGAAAACAAAACAAACAACAAAAGAGAAGAAGTCATGATAAGAAAAACCGAAGAAGGAACTCGTACGAACTCGATCGTCGTTTCCTCGGAAGAATCCTCTCGAAAACGTCCAAGGAAGTGCTCCAATCTCGTCCCTACTCGTGCTCCTCTAGTCTCCTTCAATACTTCTGGCGGTTAGGGTGGAGAAGACAGAAAGTAAGTTGCCAAAACCGTCCAAAAGGATGGTTTAAATAGTCAAAAAGGCGGCAGAAACAGAAGCAGCGCTGCCGCGGGTCTTGCGGCCCGCAAGAAGTCGGTCTTGCGGCCCGCAGGAAGTGAGTTCCAGTGCAGACTTGCTCTCCAAGTCTTCAAATCGCGTCCAAGTGGCTCCAAAAGCCCAATTTACCTGAAACATGGACAGAATTGAACAAGTAACTGGAATCTAAGAACTCTAACACTAAAATGCAATTAAACTCGGGATTTTAGGTCGAAAACAAGGTACAAGTCTGGTAAAATGCATATATGAATGCGGTGCATCAAATCTCCCCAAACTCAAAGTCTTGCTTGTCCTCAAGCAAAACCTAGATCCTAAGGAACAAACCGTACCTAGACCTAAATCCCTAAGTGACCTAAATGCAAAGAAAAACTTTGGGGGAATGCTAAACCGAGAACACGTGGGCAAGTTTGAATGTCGAATTTGTAAATAAGTGTGCATGATAATTTCACAAAACTCGGGCTAAGGCACAGAAAATCAAGACGAGCGACTCTTGTTCCATGAAACGCAACCTGAATTGCAAGTAGGACCATCGTACTTTTTCGGACCCTAGGTCTTTCGATCGAACTACAAAGTTGGTATCTTGGTTATGTTGACCCCATAGTGAGTAACTTTCTCAACCAATCAAATCCATAGACCATGAAATGCTTTTATTAGAAAGAAAGACTATTTATTTGATTTTTTTTTTTTGTGAGAGAGAGTGAAGCCCGAATCAGACGGATAGGAAAAATAAAAGTGCATACGTCCTATCTGATCGCGACTCCAACCCCCCTTTTAGAAAATCTGGACATTCAAGGATCAGCCAGTCGGATGAAAGAAAATAAAGGGTGCACTCGTCCTGCCTGACCGCATCCTTGAAATGCCCGTTGGTTTTGGTTTTTAAGACATTTCAGGCTATGACTTTCCACATTTCCCAAACCATACTCACATGGGTACCACAACCGAGAAATTACTCTTCGTCCTCAATCAGACTTTCGGTTTGCTACCTTTTCCAATTAGTGCCTACTTTACTCATGGAACTAGTCACTACAGAACAAGATTATCTTCCCTAACACAAGTCTCATAAAGTTATCAAGCACAATTTTTCACAATTCAATCGTCAAAAGTGCACATGTGCCCTTGAATTTAACATTTCCCCAAAATCTTCCTCAAAATGCAAGCATGAAAAATGAAAAAGAAAGAAAAAGAAAAAGAAAAAGAAAAAGAAATACCCTAAAACTATCCTAAAACTCAGGTTTGTATTTCCCCCCTCCCCAAGCTAACCAAAGCACTGTCCTCAGTGCAACAAATCAGAGATATGACGATAAAGAGGAAAGAGGAAAGATACAACCTGAGCAAATCACGGTGCGGTGTCGTCGTCGCCGGCTCTAGCGGGACCTCTGCTGGTACCCTCCCCAAACTGGCCTGCTTGCAGGGCAGCAATGACATCGTGCATCTGATCCTGCCGCTGGCGGAATCGTCGCTGCTCCAGCATGATGCGATCCTGCCGCTCATAAATCTTTGAGATCCGAGTGCTGTCGCGAGCGCGGCCCGTCTGTAGGTCCTCGAGACGCCGAGATTGTCCAGTCTGGACCAACTGCATGTGGCGAACCAATGTCAGGGTGTCAGAATGCATCGCATGAACCTCCTGCACTCGTGTGCACATCTGCGTCCACTGATCAAGCATATACTGTGGAAACTGTGGGTACGAAGATGATCCAGTGGGCTGTCCGGCTCCTCCTGCTGATGTGTCGCCACCTCCTGCTGGTGTGTCTCCATGTCCCGCTGGCCAACTGTCCCAGCCGGTGGACCTTGCTGACTGCTTTGCTGCTCCTGCTGACCAGTCACCGGCTCCTGCTGACCAGCTATCCCAGCCTGCTGCCCCTGCCGTGGGTGTACCTGGTGTCCCTGCGGCTGCAGGCTCATCTGCTGCGTCCTCCATATGGATGTCATCTGTCGGTGCATCGGGGCTGTGCTGGTGTGGTCGTGCTGGTGAATCCTGCAAACGCCATGTATACTCCAGGTCGAAATCGATCGGCGGGTACTGCAAGGGCAAAGTAAACTCACCATCGCGAGAAGTCCACCTCCAGGTAGCGGGCTCAGCCGCAGTCTCCTCAGCATAGTAAATCCAGCCCCATGTTCAAAACTGCTCCCTATCAAGAGTCTTTACCGTGGTGCACTTGTGATGGTACCTAACCTCGCCATCGGCCATGGTGATATCTACCCCGAGA
Source organism: Cyperus esculentus (assembly GCA_030179965.1). NCBI lineage: Eukaryota > Viridiplantae > Streptophyta > Magnoliopsida > Poales > Cyperaceae > Cyperus > Cyperus esculentus. The sequence goes on from JASGLE010000001.1 coordinate 5,803,249, forward strand.
TGAGAGGCGATACGGGTAACATAGGACCCCATGGCTACAACACCCGTCGACTTCTTCGCATTGATGATGGAAAGCCAGTACCGGACCATGGTCAGAATCAGATGGGGTCGCTGCATTTGGTTATCCGGTCGGAGCATGGTAGCGAGGAGCTGGAGCTCCTCATGGCGAGGTCGGAGCGAGGACTCTCCGCGGGCACAAAGCGAGGAAGCAAGAGCTCGGCATATGAAGCGGAGGGCTGGATGTGTGATAGCATTGACCCGGGGGTCCGGGCCTGTCAGAGGAAGCTCCTGGCCACTGATACGGTACCAGAATGCGGCACGGAGACGGGACTGAGAGACGGGGTGCTCGTCATCAACCTGATCCGCCGGGATGTATCCCAAGTAGTCGGTCTGGTGAGGTCTCAGATGAAACAAATGGGCAAGGTCGGCAAGGGTCATGCGGTAAGTAACGCCTAGGAGGCGAAAAGAGATGGAGTATGTCTCGTCAGGGTGCTCCTCGAGGTCTAGCGAAGCTAGAAAATCCAATGTCGGCTCGAGATAGGCAGGGTGCTGAGACGGAATCTCCCAAAAGGCACGGGAGAATCCCACCCGCTCAGTGAGACGAGTGAAATCGTCAAGAATACCGATCTCCTCAAGAAACTCAAAATCGACAATAGATGTAGAGATGACAGTTTTACCGTCGAGGAGCTCGCGTTTACTTGCAATCCGCAGGTCCTCCGCGGATGGTACCGGGCCTGCTGCGTGACGAGTTGCCTCTGGTTTCCCGACAGCCCTTTTTGTGGGCGACATGGAGAAGTTTCTGGCAGAGAGAGGTTCTGCGGGCGCAGGGGTAAATCCTTGCGGGCGCAAGGGGTGATTCTTGCGGGCGCGAGGGTCAGCAGAATCTAAGCCACAGGAGTTGCGACGTGGCGCGAGTCCAAGTCCGGTTTGAAATTCCACCAACTGACAGATTTAAATTTGAATAGCGCGGGAAGTTCAAACCTGGAGGTTTTGTCCTTTTTTTGGTGCGAGAAGAGGTTTCGGCGGTGTTCGGTCGGCGTGTGGCAAGGCCGACGGTCGGTTGGCCCGGCTGGCTGGCGCGGCGGAGGGGCTGGCAGGCCCGGTTGCTGGCACGACGGAGGGGCTGGCAGGTCCGGTGGCTGTGGTCTGCGCGGCGGGGGCCCTGGCAGGCTCGGCGGCTGCTGCTGTTACTGCTCCGGCGCGGGAGAGCAGGAGATCCGGCCGGATCTGTCGGCGCGGAGGGGAGAGAGGGCTCGGCGGAGGAGGGTTCCGGCGAGGGCGAGGGTTCTGGCGCGGGGGTCGGCTGGCTGCAGGGGCGGAGACGGCGCCGGCGCGGTGGAGGGCAGCAGGGGGTCGGCTGGCTGGCAGGCGGCCGGTGCGCTGGTGGTCCGGCGGCTGGCACGCTAGTGGCAGCGCTGGTGGTCCGGCGAGTTGGTCTGCGCGGCACGGAGTGGTCTGCACTGGTGGTCCGGGGAAGGATGGCGGCAGGGAAAGACAAAGAAAGAAAATCGGAGGGAAAAAAGAGAAGGAAGAAGAAAGAGGAAGAAGAAAAGAAGGGAAGAAAAGAAGAAAGAAGGAAGGAAAGAAAGAAAGGAAAGAAAAGAGAGAAAAGAAAAGAAAAGAAAAGAAGGAAATAAATAAAAGAAAAATAAAACCGGCCCCACTTACCTTAATTCCAAACCACCAGTTTGCATCGGAGTCTGTGCCGAACTGGAAACTCTTGCGGGCGCAAGATTCTGTCTGAAAATTATTTCGCCTTAGATTTGAACCCCGATTACTGCCGTTTCGTCATGAAATGCTCTGCGGCGCTGCACATACACAACTAAGAACACCTTATGCAATATGAGAAATAAAATAAAAATGCAAAACAATGTGAAAGAACTAAAATAAGGAAAAAGGAAAAGAGAAGAAAAGAAAACCAAAAGTCTTGGGTTGCCTCCCAAGAAGCGCTTGTTTTAGGTCCCGAGCTTGACCATAATGCATCTACGTATCTGCTGGTGGGGGATCGGACAGGTGCAGGGATAGGCGTTCCTCCTTCTGTTGATCGGCTACGTACACCTTGAGGCGTTGACCGTTCACCTTAAATGCTACGCCATCCTTGCCAGCAATGTCTACTGCGCCGAATGGATAAACCTTCTTGATGATAAAAGGTCCCGACCATCTGGATTTGAGCTTACCCGGAAAGAGTCTCAAGCGCGAGTTAAAGAGAAGAACGAGGTCTCCTTCCTTGAAGTCGCGACGCGTGATGCGGTTGTCATGCACTCTTTTAGTGCGCTCTTTGTACATCCGGGCATTATCGTAGGCGTGAAGCCGTGTTTCCTCCAACTCATGCAAGTCAAGGATGCGCTTCTCGCCTGCTGCTTGCAGGTCCATGTTGATGGTGCGCGTGGCCCAAAACACTTTATGCTCGATCTCGACCGGCAAATGGCAAGGTTTGCCATAAACCAGCTTGAATGGGCTCATGCCGATCGGGGTCTTGAAAGCCGTGCGGTACGCCCAAAGTGCGTCGTTGAGCTTGAAAGCCCAGTCTTTTCGTGATCTCGCCACGGTTTTCTCAAGAATGATTTTTATCTCCCGGTTAGAAACTTCGACTTGCCCGTTAGTCTGAGGATGGTAGGAGGTGGAGACCTTGTGAGTCACCCCGTGTCTGCTCAAAAGCTGCTCAAACTGACGGTTGATGAAGTGCTTGCCGCTGTCACTGATCACGGCACGAGGCACCCCAAAACGAGGGAAGATCACATCATTGAAGAGGCTCTTAACTGAATTCGCATCCGCCTTTGCACAAGCGAGCGCCTCCACCCATTTAGACACGTAGTCCACTGCCACGAGAATGTACTCAAATCCCTTTGAGGAAGGGAATGGCCCCATGAAGTCGATGCCCCACACGTCAAAAATCTCGACCTCCAAGATGGGCTGCTGTGGCATCTCGCTACGCCTTGAGATGTTGCCCGTCCGCTGGCACTGGTCGCATGATTGCACAAGGGCATGTGCATCCTTGAAGATCGTTGGTCAAAAGAAACCTGCTTGCAAAACCTTGGCAGCAGTTTTAGATGAGGAGGCGTGGCCTCCATAAGCAGAAGAATGACAATGAGAGAGTATGGAATGTACCTCCTCCTGCGGCACGCATCGACGATAGATACCATCAATACCTACCTTGAAGAGAAAAGGCTCCTCCCAAAGGTAGAACTTGACGTCAGCCCTGAACTTCTTCCTCTGCTGAGAGGTCATCTCAGCAGGCAAGAGGCCTGCTACGAGGAAGTTGGCGAAGTCTGCGTACCATGGAAGCTGTTGAGTGCCTCCTGCGTCTCGCAGGAAACGGCCCTGCGTCCCGCAGGATTTCGGCAGATTGTTGATTTGCGCGGATATGGGCTGTGGGTGGCGGTTTGTGCTTGTTCCAAGGGCGTAGAGCTGTTCCCCTGGAATTGAGTCGTCAATCGGAATGTTGCTCTGCTTCTCCCCTTCCCAATGCAAGCGGGACAAGTGATCTGCGACTGAGTTTTCCGATCCTTTCTTGTCCCGAATCTCAATGTCGAATTCCTGCAGAAGAAGAATCCAACGAATAAGACGTGGTTTCGCATCCTTTTTGGAAAGAAGATACCTGAGCGCTGCATGGTCGGTGTAGACGATTATCTGAGAGCCGACCAGGTAAGAGCGAAACTTCTCCAGCGCAAACACCACGGCTAGCAGCTCTTTCTCAGTTGTGGTGTAATTAACCTGCGCGGAGTCGAGGACCTTGCTGGCGTAGCAGATGGCTACGGGCTTGTTGTCCTTGCGTTGCCCCAAAACCGCGCCTACGGCATAGTCACTGGCGTCGCACATGATCTCAAAAGATTGAGACCAGTCTGGAGGCTGCAGGATCGGGGCAGAGACGAGGGCTTCCTTCAACCTGAGAAAAGACTGAACACACTCGTCAGTAAAAACAAAATCAGAGTCTTTTACCAGCAGGTCGGTCAGGGGTTTGGTGATCTGAGCGAAGTCCTTGATGAATCGACGGTAGAATCCGCAGTGTCCGAGAAAGCTGCGCACGTCTTTGACTGTGGTGGGCGTGCACATCTGTTCGATCACTTCAATTTTTGCTTTGTCCACCTCGATGTCCTTGCTCGTGACTCTGTGACCGAGCACAATGCCCTCTTGTACCATGAAATGGCACTTCTCCCAATTGAGGACCAGATTGGTTTCCTCGCACCTTTGTAAGATCTTACACAAATTTGCCAAACAGTCATCGAAAGAAGTTCCAACAACAGAAAAATCATCCATAAAAATCTCGACTTCTTTCTCAATGTAAGGAGAGAAAATGGCCATCATCGCCCTCTAGAATGTAGCAGGCGCATTGCACAAACCGAACGGCATTCTTCGATAGGCGAAGGTACCATAAGGACAAGTGAATGTCGTCTTTTCCATATCCTGAGGGAGGATGGGTACCTGAAAGAAGCCTGAGTACCCGTCAAGATAGCAGAAGTAGGAATGTTTGGCGAGGCGCTCCAACATCTGGTCCACGAAAGGCAGCGGGAAGTGATCCTTGCGGGTAGCAGCATTCAGCTTGCGGTAATCAATGCACATCCTCCATCCAGTGGTGGGCCGCATCTGGACCTTCTCGCCTTTGTCGTTGATGACAACGGTGTGCCCTCCCTTTTTCGGGACCACATGTACTGGGCTCACCCACTTGCTATCTGAAATAGGAAAAATGATGTTAGCATCAAGTAATTTAAGAATCTCCTTTTTCACTACCTCTTGAAGCACGGGGTTTAGCCTCCTTTGATGCTGCACGGAAGGTTTGTGGTCTTCCTCGAGATGTATCTGATGGGCACATATAGCAGGACTGAGTCCCTTGATGTCTTTAATCGAATACCCTAAGGCACCCCTGTGAATGCGCAACTTTTCCAAAAGCTTCGAAGTCTCATCAAAACTCAATTGAGTGCCAACAATAACTGGAAAAGTTTTGTCGGAGTCAAGAAACTCATACCTGAGGCTGTCGGGCAATGGTTTCAGGTCTACCTTACTTGGCGCGTCTAATGGCGGTGACTTGTCGATTTTCGCCTCTGGTCCGTCTTCCTGCGGGCCGCAAGAGAAGTCTTGTGGTCCGCAAGAACTGTCACCTGCAGACTGGGAGAGCGAGAGAACTGGTTTGACTCTGGTGAGTAGCGGTTCCTCATCGTCTGCGGGATCGCGGGGCATGCCCTGCAGACTGCAGGCAGTACCCCCAAGCGGACCTTCATCCTCCTCAGACACCTCATCAATAGAACCTAATTCATTTTGCAGGGACGAAAGAAAGTCAAGATGATACCCGAGTGCGATTTGATGCTCTTCCAGCTGATCCTCCTGCGCCTCCCAAACGAGCTCATCAATGATATCCAACCGGTTGCAGTCCTCCGAAAAATCGGGATATTTTATTGCTTGTGCAACCTGGAATTGTACCTTCTCGCCGCCAATGTTCATGGTGAGGGTACCCTCGTACGTATCGAAAACAGTCCGGGCTGTCCGCAGAAAAGGTCGACCAAGGATGATCGGTACATCCTTATCCTCCTCCATATCCATCACTACAAAATCACCAGGCACAAAGAACTTGCCTACCTGTACCGGTACATCCTCAACTATCCCCAGCGGTAAGCGAGTGGAGGCGTCTGCTAGCTGCAGGGTCATGCGGGTGGGTCTGAGCTCACCTACTCCGATCCTCTGAAAAACAGTGTGAGGCATGAGGCTCACACTGGCGCCCAAGTCGCATAACGCCCTTTTGATGGTTGTCTTCCCGATGGTGCAAGGGATGGTGAACTTTCCCGGATCTCCAAGCTTGGGTGGAAGCTCCCGACTCACCACCGCGCTGCATTCATGGTTGAGTTGCACGCTCCTACAGTCCTTTAAGCTCCGCTTGTTGGACAAGATGTCCTTCAAGAATTTTGCATAAGACGGCATTTGTGCGAGCGCATCGGTGAAGGGGATGGAGATAGTCAGCTGCTTGAGGACCTCCATAAATTTAGAAAATTGCTCATCTAAACGGTTCTTAGCGAGCCTTTGTGGGAACGGGACCTGTGGTTGGTATGGCGGCGGGGCCGTTGTCGCTTTACCCTTGTCCTTCGCTGGCAAGATTGACTTGGCAGGCATGGAGTTCTGATTCGCTTGCCCCTCAGTTACCACCTTCTGCAGTCCGTGAGAAGAGACTGCGAGGTTGGGATTAGGTGGCAGAGGGTCTGATTGTGCCTGCTGAAGATTTGGCTGGCTACTGGGAGGATCCTGTGGGCCGCAGGAGGTGTCTTGCGGGCCGCAGAAATCAGCAACAGGAGGGGTTTTCGCTGGTTCTGGCTGGGATTTGGCGGCTGCTGGTTTTGTAACAGCCTGGTCCTCCTCTTTCGGCATGGGCGGATCAGCATACTGCGTGCCACTCCTAAGTGTGTGAATGGCCTTCACTTCGCCATTAGGGTTCACTGGCTGACTTGGCAGTGAGGCTGCGGTCCCGGGACTCGACGCTGCGCCTACACCTCCTCCCGACATCCTTGCTAGTTTCTCATTAAGAGCCTGCATCTGCTCGAATATCATCTGGTTCATCTTACCCTGCTCTTGCATGAAGTTGTCAACCACGGCGGGCACAGCAGGTTCGGCAGGCTTGGGCACTTGGTGGGGAGGCACATACGGTTGGCGGTAGGTGTTGTTCGGCTGAGCGTTTCTGTTATGGTTTTGGAAGTAAGCATTGTTGTAGAAGTTTCGGTTTCCACTTCCTTGCCCTTGGCTTTGGAATTTCTGAGGAGGGTTGTAATTGTTGGTACCGAAGCTGGGACGGTCTGGTTTCTCTCTCCAGCTTTGGCGGTCTGCTGGGTCACTGGAGTATGATCGCGAGAACGGAGGTCTGGGGAAGAAGGAGGGCTCGTTGTTGAGAGAGTGTACGTGCTCTTCCTCCCCCTCAGGTTGACGCAGCGGGCAGTGGTCATAATCGTGAGAGTCCTCCCCGCAAAGCGTGCAAGGTTCAACCTGTACTGCCTTGGCGGACGCCTTCTGCTGGTCTGTCTGCTTGTCCATTCGAAGCTGCAGGGCTTCTAGCTTTGCTTGTATGAGGGCGAGTTGATCCACCTCGTACCGCCCTTTCGATCCTCTGCTGGACTCCCTGCTGGACTCCCGGTTGGACCACTGCTGCTAGTGGGCCGCCTTCTCAATAAGCTCCAGGATTGCACGCGGTCGCAAATCTGCTATCGATCCACCTGCACTATAATCCACTAAAGCGCGACTCTGCGCAGTCAGTCCCTCATAAATAGCATCAACAAGCATCCAATCAGAGAAATTATGGTGAGGGCAAGACAGACATAACCGGTTAAACCTATCCCATGCCTCGCTCAGAGACTCATCATACCCTTGTTTAAATGAGGAAATTTCAGCCCGAACCTTGGCGGTTCTCCTAACAGGGTAAAATTTCTGTAAAAATTGAGCAGACATTTCGGCTCAGGTACCAATTGAGCCTTTAGGGAGAGAGTTGAACCAGAATTTCGCTTTGTCCTGAAGAGAGAAAGGGAACAAGGCTAGCTTGACGTAGTCTGGCATCGTAGCGAGGTGCTTCACGGTCCGGCAGGCTTGGTAGAAGCTGTTCAGATGGTCATGAGGATTCTCGGACTCCAGCCCGTGGAAGCAGTTCTGCTGGAAGAGTGTAACTGCACCCGAACCGAAGTTGGGAGGGTCTCCTTGCAACTCCGGGAGAACGATGGGACCTTCTGAGTCGTCAACCCTGGGACTGTGGTAGTCTCGAAGTGTCTGCAGCTCTGCTTGTCTTCGCTGCCGCTCGGCTTCTGCCTCCCGCCGGAGTTGGCGGACTTCTTCTTCAAGCTCTCGCCGTGCTGCTTCAGCAGCTTGCCTCTGCATTTCTGGTTCTGCGGCTTGCAGCCTGAGCTGCTCCCGCTCCAAGACGTTGTCACCCATGTCAGATGACGATGTGGTTTCTGAGTCAGATGAGTCTGGGCTGACCCTCGCTGGCAGCGAATGGAATTTCGGGCTCCTGCGTCTGCTTCTGAGAAAATAGTCACCAAAGGGAGGGTACTGTGCCAGTGCCCGTCACCTGAAACAGAAAAAGAGAGAAAAGAAAAAGAAAAATCAGAATTCGAAAAGAAAATAAAGTAAGGTTTAGAATCTAATGTCGCCGTCCCCGACAACAGCGCCAAAAAGCTTGATGTCCTAAAACGTATAGGCTTTTAAATTTGTAACTCGAAGCAAAACACTCGATCGCAAGCGTACGATCTCGTGTAGTATAGTCGAGGTCAAACCACAAGGACGGGAATTAACTCTAAACCGGACTCTACTCACAATTCAAATCCCGAGTGAACAAAAGTGGGGGGGGTTTCTGAAAGATCAGTTCCAACAGTTCAAAGTGCAAAAAGCAGTAAACAGCAAGTAAGTTTTCGGAAACAAGTAAATAAAAGGCGTCCTCAGGGTTTTCTGAATCTGTTTGGTCTCTGGATTAACTTCTTGCGGCCCGCAGGAAAGTCTCTTGCGGGTCGCAGGGGTTGGTTAGAGATTCTAAAACTACCTGTTACCCACAGAATAACTCCTGTGAATTGCAAACAGTTTTGTAATCTCTGTCTTACACTTTCTGCAGATCCTTGCGGGCCGCAGGATGTCTCTTGCGGTCCGCAGGAAATCTGAAAGAGAGCAGTTCTGGTTCTGGTTCAATGTTCGACTCACGTTATCAATTCTGAATCAAACCAGCGACGGTAAAAGTCCTCAACTTTCGTATTTTGGTTCTTCTAACAATACCGGTTCAACAGAAATTCGTGGATCTATTTCTAAACTACGTTCAAGTTACTTTTATATCTAGGATTCGATTCAACTCTCGTAAGAACCGCAATTTAACCGTTCGGTTACTCTTGGACAACAAGTTATCAATCCAAATATTGTAAATAACAATTCTTGCAAATATGATACTCTATTGACCAACTAAACTTTGTGCCTAATCTACAGGTTTACCATACAACAAGCATGATATTCTATTAACCAACTAGATTTTGCTCGCAATCTACAGGTCTACCACATCAACAAGTCAAGTCAAACACACATAATCATGAAAATCACAAGTAACATGAAAATAACGTAAGTCTCACAATAAGAAGTCAATCCATTAACACAAACTTCATCATCTACCCTAAGAACTAAAAGACTACTCGCTCATGGCGAGGGAAAACAAAACAAACAACAAAAGAGAAGAAGTCATGATAAGAAAAACCGAAGAAGGAACTCGTACGAACTCGATCGTCGTTTCCTCAGAAGAATCCTCTCGAAAACGTCCAAGGAAGTGCTCCAATCTCGTCCCTACTCGTGCTCCTCTAGTCTCCTTCAATACTTCTGGCGGCTAGGGTGGAGAAGACAGAAAGTAAGTTGCCAAAACCGTCCAAAAGGATGGTTTAAATAACCAAAAAGGCGGCAGAAACAGAAGCAGCGCTGCGCGGTCTTGCGGCCGCAGTCGGTCTTGCGGCCCGCAAGAAGTCGGTCTTGCGGCCCGCAGGAAGTGAGTTCCAGTGCAGACTTGCTCTCCAAGTCTTCAAATCGCGTCCAAGTGGCTCCAAAAGCCCAATTTACCTGAAACATGGACAGAATTGAACAAGTAACTGGAATCTAAGAATTCTAACACTAAAATGCAATTAAACTCGGGATTTTAGGTCGAAAACAAGGTACAAGTCTGGTAAAATGCATATATGAATGCGGTGCATCAAGGACTCATGGATTAATTATTTTGTTGTTAAATATATAATTGGCTTTTAATGTTATAGTTTTTATTTTTTGGGAATGCTTAATCTATTAATTGAATATGCATATTTTGGAAATTTGGGTATTATGACAATTATAGAAATTTTCTTCATCATTTGATCTTTATACATAATTGATTTGACATTTTAGAAAATATATAGAGACTAAGGCATGGAGTTTCTCGGCACCCCCTTCAAATCATTCCTGGTTCCGCCACTGAATATATATATATATATTTTTGAAAAAGAACAGCACCCATCAAGTGGGGCGCCCTTGCTCTGCTTTCATTTCTTTACGAAAGCGACAAGGTTCACAACAAGATATTCAACATGCTGAATATCCGTCCAAAAATCCTAACTAAGCATTTGGTGTTGTGGCAGTTTAAGACTGCACCTAAACAACATCTCTAATTGTCATAATGCAAGAAACTTAACAAAAGATAAAGACAGATATCAACAGCTGGATACTAAACATCAAGCAAGTCTTCATCCGAAGACTCCAAATCTTCATGTATATATAGGTTCAACCATCAGACCAACTTGAGGCTCCATCAACTCTTCAGGTGCCCTCTGAACAAGCTGCAACCCCTATTCATGCACAACATGCTGAGCATCAGATATATTATTATGCACAATACTATCAAAGGATGCTTGGGTTAAGTCAATAACAGTTCTATGCACCAGATTAGTACCAGCAGATGTACCACCTGTCCAAAGTTCAAATAAATGTAAAATGGAGAAATATAAATTGTTAGCATAAGAAACTCTTTTCTTTCTGAAAATAATGTCATTCCTTAAGTCCCACAAGGATCTAAGGTAAGCTGCTAAGATCACTCCCATTAATTGGAAATCAGCAACAGTAAGTCTAAACAAGATTGCCATAAGTCCTATAAAGAAGTTAAATTCAACATGGAACCTTGGGGTGCAACATAATTAACTTATTCCAGAATGGTTTCATATAACAACAAAATAAAAATAGGTGAGAAACTTCCTCAGGAGCTATACAGAACTCACACTGCGGGTTACCATGCCACCCTCTCTTAGTTAACCTTAGTAAGGATTTTATTGTGTACAGCTAACCAAAGAAATAACTTGTACTTTAAAAGAATTTTTAAAGCCCAAACTGATTTATTTAAAGGACAAACAACACCACCAAAATTTAAAAAATTGTACATGGATTTAACGGTAGAGATATCGTTAGGCTCCAGTTGCCAATGGGCAGAATCCATGTAAGAAGAAAAACAAACTGAATGTAAAACAGAAATTAGTTCCTCTTTTTGTGTTCTCATAGCAGTACTAACCCCCCTCATTAAATGAAGGTTAATGGCACCATTGTTCCATATTTTTGCCAAGGATTTCTTGTCGGTTTTAATCTTGGCATAAACCAATGGAAACTGTATTTCTAAAGAACAATTAGCATACCATAAATCATGCCAAAAATTAATGGAGGAACCATCTCCAACTATCCTATGAGTATGCAATTGCAAAAAATGATTAACAGATAATACCCCTTTCCAGAAAGGAGAACAGCTAATAGAAGTACGTTTGACCAATATATATTAAGTTGAATAAGTACTGATATAATTATTTAACTTATAAGTAAATTTTAGGTTGATTAATTAGTATATTATATTGAATAATTAGTACGTTTAGTTGGATAATTAGTTCGTTTGACCAAATTAAATTATATGGTATCCCCAATGGTGTCCTCAATAATATCTCTATATCTAGACCCCACTAATAAAGGGTTGTACATCCTCATCTGTTGTGTTATTTTTGGATTTTTGTTTTTTCTTTTCTATTTTTGTACGTAAACTTTTATTTAAAGAGATCACTAAATTAATCAGGTAGCCAGTTTGCTTACCTCTTCAAAAAAAAAAAAAAAAAATAGAAGTTCTTTTCAAGGCTCCTTTTAACTGGGTTTAAAAGCCTTTATACGAATTACTAACTCCCAAGTTCTTCCCAATTCATTGAATTCAAACCTCCAAAACTTAAATTCTTCCAGATTCACAAAACCAAAGATGGATTCTTTCAGAATCATGGCGGCTACGGGATCCTACCAGTTCGCAATCGACCACTCCAAGACCAAAGCCACGGGCGTCGATCATGAGATCACCTCACCGGAATTTCAGGTCGGCGAACATGATTGGACTATCCACTACTACCCTCGAGAGGGACCCAATAAGGACGGTGTCGAGTCGGTGTCCGTCTACGTGGGGCTGGAGAGAGCTTCTGTGGATGTGACTGCAACTCTTGAGTGTGCTTTGCTGGATAAGAACGGGCATGCTTCGTCGACCATGTTCAACAAGTATTCTTGCACATTCCCGTCTGATTGCGATGATTTATGGGGTTGGCCTTATTTCATGACAAGAACCGATCTTGAGGAGACGTACGTGAAAGACGGCTTCTTTGTACTCAAAGTTTCGATAACTGTGAAGGATGAATCGTGTCCGGAAGCATGTCCGAATTGTGCTATTGTTGCTAGTCCTCGTGTTTTGTTTCCGTATGAGCGGACTAAAAGGTTTCGGGAGGAGGAGATACGTACCGATGTCACTTTCGACGTCGATGGCAGTTTGTTCGTTGCGCACAGATTGATCCTGGCTGCCCATTCACCGGTGTTCGAAGCCGAACTCTTCGGCGCGATGGCGGAATCAAGTATGGATTGCATAAAGATAAGTGAGATGATGCCTTCTGTATTCAACGCAATGCTGGATTTTATGTACAGCGGATCGTTACCGGTTGCTGAGGAACTCAAGGATGACGAAAATGCGATGGCGCCATCGACTTCCTTCTTTCAAGATTTGCTCGTGGCAGCCGACCGGTACGCAGTTGACAGGCTCAGATCTATGTGCGAGCACAAGCTACTCGCGAGTATCTGTTCGGAAAATGTTTTGTCTTTGTTGGAATTGGCTGAGAGGCATAGCTGCACTAACCTGAAGGCAGACTGTCTCAAGTTCATTGCTAACAAAGATAATTTGGTTTCGTTGGTGTTAACTAAAGCATGTATCAAGCTGTTACACAATTGTCCCTCGCTCTTGGACGAGCTCAATGAAATGGCTAGTAAATGAGATTTTTAAACCAGGGGACTAACTCCATATATATATGTGATGTGTTTAATTAGTATGGTCTTAATAATTTCTTTTGTGAAATATATAAACATGATCAATGTGTTGAGAGTTTTGAGAAATCTTTGTGATGCGTTTGTATTGGGAATTCCGGGGCAAATATTTTTGGTTTGGGTATATTAGTTAGGAATATATAGGATCTTTAGGTTTCATGTACTAAGGTGTTTATATGTTAACTAGCAGCGTACCCGTGCGATGCGGCGGACAATTTTTATATATATTATGTAATTTCCATTTTCATTCAAATGAACAATATAATGATCTCATAAAAAATATAATACTTATATAATGCGAATTGCAGAGAGAGAGTATTATGAAAATTTGATATTTGTATTATCAAACTATTTTTTATGAGACCGCCTGGAGATATCTAGACCTTAATTGCTTTTTAAAATAGAGAGATATTTGGATCCAAAATAGATATCCATATTGGAAAATGTTCACTATCCAAAATAGATATCCAAAATAAGATTAATTATGGATCATGGATATCTATTTTGGATCCATATATGTTTTTCAAATGTTCAATAATAGAATGTCTTTATTTTCACAAGAATTGGTATCCAATGCCGTAACTGTAATTAAATGTGTACATGCCTTGGATCTTATGTTGGGGGAGAAATAAAATAGAAAAGGGTTGGAAGATGTGCTATTTCAAATATGTGCCATGAAATTTCCTTATTGCTAAATAGTATCTGCTTCAAAAAATATGAGTTGAGTTACCAAAGTAGCCTAACTATTTCTGGGAGTCGCTAGGGATAATTATAGAATTCGATTTCCAAAGAAATGATATATAGTATCTGCTTCAAAAAATATGAATTGAATTACCAAAATAGCCTGACTATTCCTGGGAGTCGCTAGGGATAATTATAGAATTTGATTTCCAAATAAGCATGTCTTGTTAAAAATAAATTAAGGAATGGAGAAGAGTCAGGCAGCGGCCCTCAAAAACATCCAACCGTTGATTTTATTATAGATTCATTATGCACCGCAGATCTGACGACAATATACAATCTGGACCCTCCATTGCAGTCCCATCTAACCATTTTTCATGAGACTGCAATGGAGATATTCATTCCTTGGGTGCTTCTTAAAATAGAGAGATATACCACTAATAAAGAGTCAACGCCTTGCTTTGGGCTGAAAATATTATATCTTATAATAAAGGGCTGAAAGTTTTTCCCTTGTGAGGAAACTAATTAATATGGGCCTTAAATTTTAATGGGCCAAAACATTAAGGGACATTAAACTAATTAATATGGGCCTTAAATTTTAATGGGCCAAGACATTAAGGGACATTAATGTACATCAATGGTGATGATCAATCTAAGTAAACAATCAGCGGCTGAGATTTCTTTTTTAGGAAGTTAGAACTTTTATATCAAAAAATCCAATCTCTTTTTATTATGAGTAAGGATAACCTCTAATTTAGGTCGCTTAATCAGTATGATCTGAAGTTTTTTCTTTATTGTTTTTATGCTCCATTTATTGCAACTTGTGAGAGTATTTTTCTTGTCCTGCATGTCCAACCATGTACTTTGTTATGATTTTGAGCCGGAGCCATATCCGAAGATATAATTTCTCCATTACTTTGTATATTAATGAATTTCAGATAGACTACTTGTGATAAGCATATATAAATGTCAGCCAACATATTTAGGAATAATTAATTGATGATAGAGTTAGACATGAAAGGTACTATTTTCAGGTGCCCCATATATACCGGCATCATTATGCAATTGCAGGTAAATCCTATTAAAATGTAACTGTCTTACAGTCAAAGGTGTAAATGAAAAGTTCACAATAAGATCATAAAACTATATATATATTCACTGGTGTTAAATTTTCACCAAAAATTTTCATCATGAATCTTGGTATTAGGATAACTTTTCAGGTGATATATATAAGCTGATGTATAACAACAAACAAAAAGCACATTATCTGGATTTCACTTGCGTTGTAGGATTATCCATCATCACGGTCAATTTTTTATAAAAAATTTTGTTGGCTTTTCAGGTGATGTCGAATTGTCGAACCAAGAAGCAGTCGACACAGTGAAAGACATGAAGAATGCGAGGAGCACGGTGAACGGGACGAGTATCGTTTGATATATGTCATGTGCCATTCGGCACGTGGGCCGTTGGATCTCCTCGGGATTCATGTTTGCCCGAACCCCGAAGAGGTTCAACCGAATCCCGAGGAGATCCAACGGCTCACGTGCCGAATGGCACATGACATATGTCAGACGATCCGAATTGTACCGAAGAAGCTGATAGACGAAGCACTAATTAAGCAGGGGAAGCAAGGATGACATCTCGTGTATTGTTGTTCGGTTTGCCTGAGATGGATTTTGGTGCTTTAGTACACCGGTGCAAAATTTTGTTTTGGATCAGCTGGTTTCAGAAAAATTTCCTGTTGTTTGTACATCTAGTAGTTTATTTTTTGGGAATTAAACATTAAGTGTCTACTCTATGGACATCCATAAAGTGTTACACTTCGACCCACATGGGTCCTATTTGACAGTTTAATGTGTGTCTTTTATGGATGTCCATAGAGTGGACACTGGGTAGCACTCTTTATTTTTGGTCAGGTCACATCATGAAAACTTTGATGCTTAGATTTGAAGTGTAGTAATTGGCACAGGATATATTTAGTTTTCTATTCTCTTATTAGGTAGCTTAATGAGTTGTAATTCAGTATTTGTCAGCATCATTTTGAGCATTATGATTCAGTATCAGAGCTTTAATCATATGTAACTTGATTTGTTTATGTAACAAGTAGTTGGTCAAATTAAGATCATCAACTAGAACCAGTCAGCTAGAGTCAGATTAGCCTATAATTAATAATGCCAATTTACTCAACTAACCTTAGTTAGAGGTTATGATAGTTCTATTAAAAGTATAAACACCTTAATTAATTAGTACATGAAACCTAATTAAAGATCCTAACTAATTAAACACATTAAAATCTCATTTATTTACTAGCCATTTCCTTGAGCTCGGCTAAGAGCGAGGGATGATTGTGTAACAGCCTGATACATCCTTCAGTTAACACCAAGTTAACCAGATTATCTTTGTTAGCAATGAACTTGAGGCAGTCTGCCTTCAGGTCACTGCAGCTGTGCTTCTCAGCCAGTTCCAACAAAGGCAAAACATCTGCCGAACAGATACACCCGATAAGCTTGTGCTCACACATAGATCTGAGCTTGTCGACTGCATACCGGTCGGCCGCCACGAGCAAATCTTGAAAGAAGGAGATCGACGACATTGGCTTTTCGTTATCTTTATTAAGTTCCTCAGCAACCGGTAACGATCCGCTGTACATGAAATCCAGCATTGCCTTGAAAACAGAAGGCGTCATTTCAAGTATCTTTATGCAGTCCATATTCGATTCCGCCATTGAGCCGAAAAGTTCAGCTTCGAACACTGGCGAATGGGCCGCCAGGATCAGTCGGTGTGCAGCAAATAAACTGCCATCGACGTCGAAAGTGACATCGGTACGTATATTCTCCTCCCGAAACTTCTTAATCCGCTTACACGGAAAGTCAACAGGACTAGCATTCCGACGTGTTCCCGAACATGATTCATCTTTCAAAGTTAGTGTAACTTTGAGCACAAAGAAGCCATCTTTGACGTACGTTTCCTCAAGATTGGTTCTTGGTAGGAAAGAACCCCAGCCCCAATTCTCCTTTCCACCGGATGAAAATGTGCGAGAAAGCGTCTTCGAAGTGGTTAATGAAGCAGTGCCGTTCTTATTCAGTAAAACACACTCGACTGTCGCACTAACATCTACAGAAACTCTTTGCAGCCCTACATAGACAGAAATATATTCAACACCGTCTTTCGTCTCGCCTCGGGGGTAGTAGCAGATAGTCCAATCATGCTCACCGACTCGGAATTCCGGTGAGTAGATCCACATACGAAAGCCCATGTCTTTGGTTTTGGAGTGGTCGATTGTGAACTTGTAGGATCCTGTAGCTGCCGTGATTCGGATGGAATCCATGTGAGGAGAACTGAAAAAGAAAAAGAGAGGTGAGGTCCGTCTCTGTTGGTGTTACTGTGTCTAGCGAGCTGTTTGTCCGACTCCCAGAAATGGCCGGCCGACGGTCGGGCGCCGGCTCTAGGGTTTGCAAAAGGAAGAACGGTTTTGGAGTTCTGGTACCAAATGATAAAAACTCAAACGTTCTTATACCATATGATACAAAAATATTTTGGTGGAAATAAACAAAAACTCTGAATACATGATTACTATAACATAAACGATATCCTTTTATAATCCCAACTATATCCTAAAAATAACATTCTAATTATAAATAGTAATCTATTACTAATTACTCACAACCTATTAGAGTTGTTTGAACTACCTAAATTAACTATCCAACTTTGGACCCATGCTAATTCATGAACTCTAATGAACTTTGGACCCATACAGAACAAATAAAAAACTTTTAATTTTAAACTCTAATTTTGGATCAATTCCCAACATTGGATCGGACCCATGCTAATTCATGAAACTTGGTTAATCACATACAGAACAAATAAAAGCTTCTAATTTTGGACTCTAATTCTGAATCAATTCTCAACAGTGTCTTGTGAATTGGGATTTTTTTTTTTTTTTTTTTTGAAAACTCTCATAGGCTTGGGGAGCTACTTTGGCACCCCAAAATTGCTTGCACCCCGTGTAAATAACAATTTTATTCTTAAATAATCTAAAATTAAAAATTACTTTGGAGTGTAGAACATAATTTGGGAGTGCAGAACAAATCTGACAATTTAAGTCATCTGTATCAATGACGAAAGCTATAATGGTATCATTTGTATTAGCTCCCTATTTTTAATATAGAAAATATTTTAAAGGGTCATATGAATCTAGTGTCCTCAAAATTAGTGTCCACATTGTTATAAAATTTGAGTTAAGTGTTATACAATTTGAGATAAGAGTCACAGATTTTGTGTATTTATGAACATGTGAATAGTTAAAATGTGTGGACGCTTGGAAAATCATATTTTAAACTGCATTGTGTAATACTAGTAAAGAGCTTACGCGTTACTTTAGGTTGAAATTATTATTTTTTATAATAAATTTTTAAGATAATATGTAATGAGTCTTATATTGAGAAAATTGATATGGGCCTTAAATTTTAATGGGCTGAGACATTAATGTCAACGGGCATTAACGTAAATTAACGGTTCTGATCTATCAAAGAAAATGATCAACGGTTCAGGTTTCTTATTTGAGGAAGATAGCATTTTCATATCATTTTTTCCAATATGCTTTTGTATATAGTAAGGATATAGGTGTGCACCGTGTACTCCACCGAATCGAAATCGTCTGCGGTAACTCAAACTTTGAGTTGCCCGCATCCCATTATAACGGGCCCCGTGAATCTAAATGGGCTGCCGTTTAAGCTGCCCCATCTCCCGTAGTGAGAAAATCAATGGTCCAGATCTTTTGGGCAGCTACTGCACCGATTCCGTTACCGTAGAGGATATTCACCCGTACTCCACCAGCCACAATATAACGAGACCCACTTTGCACGACACAACCAGTATTGATTACCACTTGACACTCGTCCTGTAAAGTAACTCAAAATTTGAGTTAGTTATTATCCACCGTCAAAACAATTCAACGGTGTTGATTTGATCAAACTCAATCCATCGACTTGACTTGGAAAAACATAAATCGATGAATCAGAATAAAAAACTATGAGTTTAAATTCGAGAAGTTCGGGGAAAAAAGATATATATCCAGTCATATATATCTCCCTCTAAAGAGGGGGAGAAATGGTGGCTCCTCAACGAATAGGATTTGAGAGTCGTTGGATCACGCCATTCAATGGTCTATATAAGTTTGGGCTCTCTCAATTTATGTTGCAAATGGAGAGATGGTCAAGCCTACTTTTTAAAACTATTTTCATGTATGACCATATGACCAACCAAATTTACATTGACCACCGTGGAATAAAAAATATATTTTCACATATAGCCTTGGCTGAACATGTGTGTCCCACAAAATTTATTTTCTTACCAGGAGTGCACATGTAAAGTGCGCCCCAAATAAAGTTCAAAATTTTTTATTTTAATTTTCTAAGCAATAATTACTATAAAATTTTTACGAGCTTTCTATAATAGGGTTATACATTTTATGAAGAGTTTCTTATAATACGTTATGCTTCTTTAAAGATCAAACTTTTTTTTTACATATTTGTTCGAGCCTTTTGAAATTGTCTATTCTTCTCAAAACTTTTCAACATTCGTCATATATGAAAAATAAATTTATATTTGAACCTAAATGGTACTCATTCATATTTGCATATCATTCTCCGCATCATGTTGTCGTCTATACTATGCCCTGTGCGACTCCCTACGTCGACCACTGTACAAGGCTTTCTCCTCTTCGACCTTCACAGTCATGCCTGCCAACTGTTTTGTAAGCGCTTCCTGATTAGCTAACAAATTCTCTAACTCCAACAGGGTTGGCTGCATCGCCGGCCCATCCTTGAAGTGCTGTGATGAATGCAACATACTCCGGCCTCATCCCATTCAGGATTATTCGCCACATTCAATCATCGACAATTTTCGCATTGGCGTCCAACTACTCAATCTACCTACACAAACTCTTCACTTTAAGAAAGTACTCACTGTCATGTTACCTTGGGAGAGACTTATCAGCTCCCTCTCAAGCAGTTGCAGCTGACTTGTATTTTTTCTTTAAAACAGTGCGGCAAAGACATCCCACACTTCCTTAGATGTCTCCACATATTCAATGCGAGACAACATGCTCTTGTCGACTGTGGCCTTCAACACGAACAGCGCTCGACTAGCCTTCACCTTCCATTTCTTGTAGGCACCAATCGAATTCGGCGACAGCTCCGTCTCATCACCACCTATAATCTCCCACAAGTCTTGACCCTACAAATATGACTTGATACACGCACGCTAGTCTCTATAACTATAATTATTCAACTTTTCTATTAAACCGCTCATACCACTCAAATCCGACATATTGATCAACGACAGCTGACAATATACTATGAACAATTACAACTCAAACTAAGACCGACTAATAAGAAATACGACACTAACTAACACGGACAACCTAGTTACCTAGTGGCCTAGAGTAACCTGAAATAACCTACCTAGCTCTGATACCAAATGTTGACTTGACAAAATATCATTTCACTGTACTAAAAAAACTAACATCACATAATAATACATAAACACCCATATACTAACAGTAAGCATACTACAAAGAACACTACTACATTGCTCTCCTAAAGTACTAGTAGCTTAAATGAAACTAACCCATACGACTATTTCTCTCAAATTTCCAGAACAAAGTCGGTGAAGATATATTGGTGATGCTTCCAGAATTTGAGTTGCCGAATTATAGTCTCATAGTCTTCATGATCTTCATTTGATCTTTGATATGGATCTCCAAGATAGACACCAAGTGGTCCTAACTTCAAAAGCAATGAACTTGAGACAGTCTGCCTCCAAATCACTGCAACTATGCTTCTCAGCCAATTCCAATAAAGACAAAACATTATCCGAACAAATACTCCCAATTAGTTTGTGCTCACAGATAGATTTGAGCTTGTCGACTGCATACCGGTCGGCTGCCACGAGCAAATCTTGAAAAAAGGAGATCGACGACATCGGCTTTTCATCATCTTTGAGTTCCTCAGCAACTGGTAATGATCCGTTGTACATGAAATCCAGCATTGCCTTGAAAACAGAAGGCATCATTTCACTAATCTTTATGCAGTCCATTTTAGATTCTGCCATCGTGCCGAAAAGTTCGGCTTCGAACACTGGCGAATGGGCCGCCAGGATCAGTCTGTGCGCAACAAATAAACTGCCATCAACGTCGAAAGTGACATCGGTACGTACATTCTCCTCCCAAAACTTCTTAATCTGCTTACACGGAAAGCCAACAGGACTAGCATTCCGACGTGCTCCCGGACACGATTCATCTTCCAAAGTTAGTGTAACTTTGAGTACAAAGAAACCATCTTTGACGTATCTTTCCTCAAGATTGGTTCTTGGCATGAAAGAACCCCAGCCCCAGTACTCCTTACCACCAAACGAAAATGTGCGAGAAAGCGTCTTCGAAGTGGTTGATGAAGCATAGCCGTACTTATTCAATAAAACACACTCGACTGTTGCACTAACATCTACAAAAGCTCTTTGTAGCCCTACATAGACAGACACGTATTCGGTACCATCTTTTGTTTGGCCTCCTCGAGGGTAGTAGCGGATGGCCCAATCATGCTCACCGACTCGGAATTCCGGTGAGCAGATCCACATACCGACACCCATGCATTTGGTTTTGGTGTCGTCGATTGTGAACTTGTAGGATCCTTTAGCTGCTGTGATTCGAAAGATATCCATGTGAGGAGAAGAACTGAAAAAGAAAAAGAGAGGTGAGGTCGTCTCTGTTGGTCTTACTGTGTCTAGCGAGCTGTTTGTCCGACTCCCAGAAACGGTCGAGCACCGGCTCTAGTGTTTACGAAAGGAAGAACAGTTTTGGAGTTGAGTGGAGAGAAAGGAGAAGGTGTTGAAATCTCAAACACTCTGATACACCAACTGATAAAAACTCAAACGCTCTTATACCGTATGATACAAAAATATTTTGGTGGAAATAAACTAAAACTCTGAATACATGATTACTATTACACAAACAAAAAGAACAAGGGATATCCTTTTATAATCCCAACTATATCCTCAAAATAACATGCTAATTATAATTAGCAATCTATAAGTAACTCACAACCTGTTAGAGTTGCTTGAACTACCTAAATTAACTATATATCCAACTTTGCACCCATGCTAATTCCTGAACTTAGCTAATCATACATAACAAATAAAAAATTTCTAATTATGGAATCTAATTTTGGATCAATTCTCAATAGAAGGGTTTTGTATTGGGATTTTTTTTTTTCTTTTTTTTTTTTGAAAACTCTCATAGGCTTGGGGAGCTACTTTGGCACCCTAAAATTGCTTACTCACAGTATAAATTACAATTTTATACTTAAATAATCTAAAGTTAAAAATTAATTCGCATTTTTTAATTGATATGCTTTGAAGAAATAATATTTGTAACCTTTATTTTGAAAAATATTACAACAAATTTCATAAATAAAAATGCAAACATATAATTGGATCCAAAAAGGTTGGATGCGAATATTCACATCAGCATACCAATACATACTACGATTGTAGATATCACGTCGGATATGGATGCGTTACTTATAGGGCTTGAACTTTGAAGTTCGATGTTTGAAGTGTAGGTGCCTATTGTTAGTGTCTTAAAAAAAGGTTACCTGGCTGGTATGAACCCGATCTGAAAAATCTAGAGAAAATGGAGTGACCGACGGCCAATTGCATATGAAGGATAGGAGGATCGTGGGATGATCTCTTTAAGAAAAAGAACCTAACCCACACAAAAATTCTTGAGGAAACCGAAATTCGACACGAGTTAATTCGGGACCTGACCCAACTTAGGGTACACAGGAAAATCAGTGTAAAAACCCAGGATAACCCAAGGTAAAATAGATTTTTTCAGTTTTTTAAATAGATTTTTCAATTTTAAATAGTATTAAATACAAATAAATTTTATTTTAAAACAAATAATTTTTATTTTTTCAGCTTTTTGAAGTACATTTTTCAAATTTTGTAGTATAGAATAGATATAATATATTGTTACATAATTAATAAGGAATTGTACCAGATCTGATCATGTTTACCTTTATAATAAACAATTTTTGCTCTATAATAAATAAATTGACATACATAATTTGAAAGTGTAGAACAAATCTGACTATTTAAACCATCTATGTGTACGATGGAAACTATAATAGTATCGTTGTATCAGGTCCCAATTTAATAAAGAAAATATTTTAAACTGCATTGGTGTAATTAATGTACATCGTGTATTCCACCAGCTAGAATAAATATAATTTTTTTTTTTGTCTATGCCTAAAAAGGAAAGAAATCTTAAGGGTATGCCTGCTTTAATACAAATTACAGGACTATGCCTACTTTTCAAACTCCGGAGTTCGAACAGTCACCGAAAACGCCAGCGTTTAGTAGGAGAAATAATCCGGACTTGTACAAAATCAAGTCGAGACCCGATATGAACGCCGAAGTTCGAAATACACGTGTAAACTCCAGAGTTCGAACTCTGGCGTTCGGAGCATGACTTTTGCAAAAATTACAAGTCCGGGATTACATCTATATCTTTGAATGCCGGCATTTAGTATGCATGCTCGAACTCTGACGTTTAAAAAGTAGGCATAGTCCTGTAATTTGTATTAAAGCAGGCATACCCTTAGGGTGTGCTCCAGAAGAGGGGAGAGGAGGAGAGAGTTGATCAAGTTTGGAGTTACCTGCCCAAAGTCATGTTACTTGTTCCACAACTACAATTACTAGAGAGGAGAGGACGGTAACAAGATACAAATTGTAGTTATGAGCGACTAACATAATCTTGAACAGGTAACTCCAAACTTGATCGGCCCTCCCCTCCCCCCCCCTTTCCAGGACACAACCACTATTACCACTTGATACTCGGATTATATATGTCCTCTTGGCTCTTGCCAATCCATTTGTCACAGAATATTATTATTAGCTATAATCATCCACAATTCTCTTATATTTTCTACGGCAAACTACGTAACTGCAGATAATGCTGCACATTACTGTGTGTATAATGTATTATGCAAGTAACAACTAACAACTAACAAGCAATTAAGCAAGTGGCAAATAACTCGCAACACAAAAGGTCCACTTCACAACCGACACAGAAGTACAGAACCTAGCGGAGTCCGTATCCGCCGTTACTTAGTGAGAATAAATGGACTGTCTTTGTCCCATATATACCGTCAGATCAGAACGAACGCCCGATCGGCCCAACTAAGATTAAATCCAACGGTCCAGATTCGTACATCTGGTCCTGCTATCCAAATTCGAATAACAGCAGATGTGATCCCGAACGTGTAAAGAAAAGAGGAGTCCGAATCTGCTGTTATTCTAAGAGAACAACAGGACCCTGTTATTCCAATCTCCACCGTTCGATCAAAACGGCCGGACCGGATCGGCCCAGTTATTTAATAGGTGGTCTTTTCTGTACAAATATGATCCGTTGATTTTTTAATCCGACGGCCCATCATAGAATAACAGGGTCCTGTTATGAATTCAAGAAAAAGAGACTCGACTCTCTTTACTCTCTTCACTCTTTGCAACGAGTCATCACCAACTCGCTCGCTCGCTCACTCAGTCTTAGGGTTAGGGTTTTAGAGGTGACCGACGAGATCGACGGATGGCGTGGAGCGTCACGGGATCGGGCAGCGTTCCGGCGGCGGAGGCGGCGGCAGCTGGACTGCGCTCGTTACGCGCGCGGGCGCCGATGGTCGCGGGGTTGTGTTGCGTCTCCCGGCGGTTGTCCGCCAGGAGGTTCGCCTCCGTCTCCGCCTCAGCGGCCACTGGTAAGCCGTAACCGTCAGCTTGCTCGCTTTGGGATCAGATTCGGATGATAAATGTTATCAGATTGAAGATTTGATCCCTGCATTGATTGTAAAATTGTGCCTAAATTATCAATTGAAGGCAAATTTGATACTGTTTGATGAATAAATTAAACAAACTTTAAAGGTATTATCCTGAAATGACATTAAAAAAGAAGCATAAAAATGTGTGTGTATGTGACATGTTTTCTCTCTGATCAGAGAAAAAAGAGGCCGTAGAAACGAAGCACGCGCCTGCGGCACTGGGGCCGTACTCACAGGCTATCAAAGCCAATAACATGGTGTTCGTTTCCGGTGTTCTGGGCCTGATTCCTGAGGTCCGGAACAATTCTTTCTTCTTTTTTAAGTTTGGCTAATTCTACTATGGATCAGATGAAATATGGACCATTCATTTTTTATAATCGGACGGTCACAATATGTCTTTTAGGTACAATTAAAGAGAAAGATTTGATAAGAACCGCTTGATTTTAAATGAAAGGTTCCTTAGTCGATCCATAGAATAACAACTCTTTTAATATACCTAAGATAACTGCCAGTAGATTTATGGAAGGATGTACCAATTTTCTTGATTTATGATTCGGTTTTGCGTTTGTAGACAGGAAAGTTTGTGTCTGATAGTGTTGAAGAGCAGACTGAACAGGTACGAGGATGTTCCTTTGTTAAACTCTGTTTATTATACAGTAAAACATGTAGAATGGGCTGATGTTGATAGATATGTTGATGTTAGATGGATATGTTGTTAATGATGGATGGTTATT
Organism: Cyperus esculentus; assembly: GCA_030179965.1. Classification (NCBI taxonomy): domain Eukaryota; kingdom Viridiplantae; phylum Streptophyta; class Magnoliopsida; order Poales; family Cyperaceae; genus Cyperus; species Cyperus esculentus. Next base: position 5,828,365 of record JASGLE010000001.1, read on the forward strand.
TTGATATTGGATAATATGTTTTGTGAATGTAGGTATGGTAAGAAAAGTTAAGTTGGATATGAAACCTCACTGGCCCCAGGGTGTGGACCAGAAAAATAACTTGTGTTTCTTAATGAAACAGGTGGTTTTTTACCACTAAAAAAAAATGTAGAATGGGCTGAACTGGTAATGCAAGTTTGTTTCATACCCAGATCTCTTGAACTCTAGTTACCACATTCATGCTGTGAACCTGTCTTAAAGATACCCTTTTAACCTGAATTTATTAAGCGCTAAACAATTGTAATTTTTGTGCATAACTTGTTAAACTATCGATGCCATCATAATTGTGAAGTGTGAAATATTCTATGCTTCCTTCAATGAAAACTTGTGTTCTTAAACTTTGCCTCTTACAAGGTTTTGAAAAACATGGGTGAAATACTGAAAGCAAGTGGAGCAAGCTACTCTTCAGTTGTGAAGACCACTATTATGTACTGATAGCATAATTTAGTCTATTTGAGAATTCGCTAGATTTTTGTGACTTATTCTAACTTTTGCATTTTGGTTTGGTAAATTTCAGGTTAGCCGACCTACAAGATTTCAAGAAAGTCAACGAAGTTTATGCAAAATGTAAGTGTATGAAAAATATTTAAAATTTAATAACAGGGGGATTAATCCTATGTCAACATGCTGTGCAACTCAAATTTTGTTATAGGGGATATATTCACTACTAAGCATATTCAAGAAGGCAACAAATAGTTAATTAAACATTTTTGTTATAGGTGTTTTATACACATGTATCAAATATTGTGCAAGCTACAAACTTTTTGGTTATTGATGAAGTAATAAGCCTGACTATTAAACTTTTAAATACCTACGTAGTTCTGAAAGCTGGAGGCATGATTTTTTTTGTTTCCCCTTGTATCAATAATGATTTTTCTTCTTATCAATTGAGTTTGTCGGTACTGCAACATATCACTTTGCGGTGTTCATATTCTCATTATAAAAAAAATCTTTATTTGGACAGATTTCCCTCATCCCGCTCCAGCAAGATCGACCTACCAAGTTGCCGCACTTCCATTGAATGCTAGGATTGAAATTGAGTGCATTGCTGCCCTCTAATTTCCTTCATCTTCATTTTTCTTTATTTCTTTCTTCTTTCTTTTCTCTTCAATAAATTCAGACTGGATGGTGAGATAATAAAGATTGGGGCTGTTTAGGACATGTTATTGCTGGACTTTAGGCCTACTTCATTGATGAGTTCATCCAATCTTTTGTGACCCAAAATAAAGGTCATGTTATATGAGGCTGAATGAATATGGGCCCTTGATCTGTTTCTTTGGGTGACCCAAAATAAAGGTCATGTTAATTAAGATGGTAGTTTATTTCCGGGCACAGATGGTTAATGTTTGTGGTGCTGCAAGAAATAGAACAATTCTTGAGTAAGGTTACATATGGATAGGATGTTCTGCACAGTTGGTAACCTTAACATGTGCATTGAAGTTGAAATCAATTCTCCAGGTCCATTGCCTGACCTGATTTTATTAGAAAGTAAATTAAAACAGAGCAGTGTGCTATAAATTTAGGTTACTTGAGAAGCTTACCTACTTGCTCATATAGACCTCGTGAAAGGCGTGCTAAAAGTTTATTGATCTTTATTTATACAGGCAGCTTTTTTCTGTCACCTTTTAATTAATTGATGTACTAAATTAAGATGGTTTTTGTGAAGTGAGAAGGTTGAATGCGTTTTATCCTTGGAACTTGTTCATTTATTAGAAGTAAAACAGTCAAACCTTCTTACTTGCAGTTGCAGAGAAATTTCTCTTTACCATTTGAAAAGGTAATAGGCATGGGCAGTAAAAGACCACTTAAGGGCATATAATAATCATCTATAGATAACAAGCTTCCTGTGATACCCATTTTTTTTCCTCTTTATCTTTTCTTTTTCATTTGGATTTTCTTTTGAGACTTTTTCTCCTTCTCACCTTAATTATTTACAAAATTAACCAATAAAATAACTTTTACAGAGTTACCACTCTTTTATATAGGAAAATCACTTAATGCTTGTCTTGCATCCAGAACATTTGTTTTACTAAATTATTAATTAATTTCAAATGTGAATGCTTGCTGCTTGAGTGCTTGTACAGCCCAATACTCATTATTTATTGTCTTCTTTGCAGCTTGGGGTTGTCACTTTGTAGGGTTGTGTTTTTATTTCCTATTTCTTTATTGTCTCTGTCTTCCAATTTGGTAGAGGAGGGAATAATAAATTGGATGAATCTTCTGTTGATAGCCTAACATGTTCCCCAACTTAAACACTCTTATCATCTTTTTTTTTTTCAGCTTAAATAATTTAGCATACTGATTGACATAATTTATTATTGGGTTTTTAATTAAAATTGAAAAGGACACATTGAACAGCTATACTTGTACTATAAACTATAAAAATTAAATAATTGGTACCAAAGATATTGAATCTATCTCCCCTTTTGATGCCAACAATTAATTAAAAAATAGTTCTTCTTATGAAACAGTGCAACGTTTCAAGTACTAAAAATAGTAGAAAGCATTCTTGAACCGCAATTTACCAATTCTGCTATAATTATTTCGCATGTGCACTATTGTAAAATTAAATATGTTATATGTTGAAGCCTGACCCAGTTTGAAACTCTTCCAAATTTAAAATTGCCAATTACCCCAAATTCACATAGTAAGCAATTGACTTTTTCAGTTTCTTTTTCTTTTGTTTTTCTTTTGTTTCTTTTGTTTCTTTTTTCTTTTTTTTTTCTTTTTTTTTTTTGAGCTTAGGGGCAATTAAAATAAGGAAAAGGAACAATTGAAAAATAATGGATATTTTCAAGGAAGAAGGAACAAATTTGGTATTGCAAGTTAATTTGCAACCATAGTGTTTCCAGAATATGATTCAGATTCACCAAATAATTGTCTTGGCTGCAGACCAAAAAACGGTCTTCGGTTTTTCTGTCTTTTTGATGAATATTCCCTTTTTTACAAGAAAGTTCCATGAATGTTCTTATATGCCAAGTCCCTTTCTTCCTCTTTATTTTTTTTTCAATGTGGGTGTGATGTGATATGCAATATAATATATGCTCACTAATAAAAGATTGTGATAATGTTTTCATATTTCATATCATATCTTCTTCTTGTTACATATATAATTTTGACTTTTTTTCAATGCGGGTGTGATATGCAATACAATATGCTCACTAATAAGGAGTAAGAGCTAGCATTCACCTTTTTCATTTATCCACCTAGTCCATTGTTTTCCAGTGAGCACTTATATCTTTCTGATTAATATATATTATTTTCCAGTGAACAGATACATAATAGTTTCTATTAAATATTTATGCAACTGTAAACATATGAATACACGTGGTGTGTCAGAATTGTGAGAGGACTTTACATGTCTCTCATAAAAGATTGCTATAATGTTTTCATATTGAGTGCTACCTAGTGTCAACTCTATTAGACATCCATAGAAGTCACACATTGAACTGTCAAATGGGACCCATGTGGACCCAAGTGTAATACTTACACTCACATATGTGAGTATACATCATCTGGAATGGTCACTTACCCCAAATGAAGGAGTGGGCATAAATTATATGGAGAAAAACGAGCTAGTACTGTAGCGGGCAGCCTCAAAAACCGCGCAATATAGTTTTATAGGTAGGTTTTTTGACCAATCCAGATGGGGTACCTAGATGATTTCAATTCCACATATGTGACTCTATAGATGTCCATAGAGTGAACACTTAATGTTTCCCTTTTATATTTCATATCATATCTTCTTGTTGGTACATATTTTTTTGACAAAAAGTAATAAAGAAAAAGAAAGGGGAGTATGATTATGTCCCATGTCGCACTAAAGTTGTACTACAAATAAATGATTTTATATATAAATCTGTTGGCAATTTCATTCGTGGTATTGTGAGATTGGGGTGCTGGAAATTTATATTGTTAGGTCATTTTCAAGTGCATGTAGTACTACTGCATTTTGCATAAATGTTTGACATGAAATTAACCTACTTTGGAAAATTTGTACTACGGGATAGAATTAATTAGCATATTGAAATTATGGGTTATTAAATTAAATTACTAATGGGCCACGTCATCTGCTGTTGTCTGTTGTCATTTTTATTTTTTCGAGAGATTATCCAAACTTTTTTTTTTTCTATCGACATCGATTCACCGTATGTCTTTTTTTTTTTTTTTCTTTAATGTGATCGTAATCACTTATCCAAACTTTATTAAGATTTAAAAAATGCAGAGTATATTCCTATAGCTCACTTGGTACGCACGTAGCAAAATTTAAAATATTATTTACGTCATCAGGGTCATTGTGCGTTATTATAGGATAATTTAAATAGTGCATTATTTGATATTGAAAAAATCAGAAAAAAAAATATAGATATCCTGCATAGAAACATAACAAATTAACAATGAAATAATACAATTACAAGTCTCTACAAACGATTTTGTAGACGGCTCAGTTTGATGACTGAATGGAATAAAAATATAGATATATAATTATCATCTTTCCGAGTATGTGGCTCATTTAGTTTTTTTTTTTTTTGTGTTAATTATCATCTGATTCAAAAGGTTCTCTATATTTATTTTAGACTAGTAAAGAGCCCACACATTGCTTTGAGTTGAAATTGTTATTTTTTATAATAATTTTAAGATAATATAATGGGCCTTATATTGAGAAAATTGATATGGGCCTTAAATTTTAATGGACTAAAACATTAACATCAACGGGCATTTACGTAAATCAACGGTTCTGATCTATCCAAGAAAATAATCAACGGCTCAGATTTCTTATTTGAGGAAGATAGCCCTTTCATATCATTTTTTCCAATATGCTTTTATATATAGTAAGGATATTTTAAGATGACTTCAATAGTAAAATAATGGTTGCTTGGATTTAAAAGATAGGTCATTTTCAAATATTCAAAATATGCATTAAAAACTTTAAAGTATTGAAAATTTTGCCCACAAGATATAAGTACAAAATATATATTGAGATGCATAAATTGAAATTTGGTGAACATATTCACTTTCTAAGATATTTATTGTAATTAAAACTTTTTTACAATAATATTTAAAAATACATGCGTTGACATCTTCAATTTAAAAGAAGAAATTGTCAAAAAATAAACGTAACATGCACCACCTACAGCTGGATTTAGCTGACAAAATGACCTGTCTTACTTTAAAAGTCAAAATTAAATAACAAAATCTGAACTTCCAAAATCTAGTCTTTTAGAATGTCAAAATTATGAATTAATTTCCAAAACACCATTTTATTTTTTTATTAAAAAACAATTAGTATCGCAAATTATAACAAACATTTAATTTTAGTCCTCCCTTGAGAGTTAAGTACCGAGGGGATATATAGAGTAGTAGGCAGGGACGTCCACCATTTTTACTTATCCACCGGTCGACCGTATTTTCAATTAACAAATATCATTTTTCAGTAAACATCTATATCTTTCTAATTAACAGATATCATTTCCAGTGAATAGATATATAACGGTTTCCAATAAACATTTGTGCAACTGTGCTAAACACATGAATGCACATGGTGTGTCAGATCTGTAAAAGGGGATGGATGGATGGCCTACTGTATAGGGTGACTTTATATGTATGTTTCTCATGTGTATATATATATGGTGTTACTGTTGTCATTGTGAGGTGGAAGTCTTGGCTGGAAGATAATAATGCCCCAGTTGTATGTATGTATCTGTTCTGAGATCTGTCCATGTACAAAGGTCTTTATGGCGGCTGGGACATAAAAGACACTTTTGATGTAAATATGACGCTCTGAATTTAAAATAAAAATGTTACGGATATAAAAAAAAATGATATCAAAATTAATACCGGTTATATTAAATAAAGGACCTAGCTAGTGTTTGTATAATGAATATCCATAAAATTTATAAGTTATAAAATTGATGTAATTGTTATATAATTTGTATGTCTGTAGACATATAGACAACTATTTTATTGATGCTTGATGTTGAATACTATTATAGAAATAAATATTTATTCAGATTATTAGTTTCACTATGTAACATACTTTGTACAGTGTACAGAGATATATTATACAAATAAGTTAAATATTACAGTGAGTTAATCTGATATATTATACCAATTTTGGATTTTTTTGATACCTATGTATAAGTTCTCATTTAAAATTCTTTGGTGCTAATTAAATTACCTGGCTCCTTCGAAAAAGAATTTTAAATTACATGGACCAATGAAACATAGTTACTTGGAGAAATTTGTCTGGTTTTAAAGCTGTCTCCACATCATGCATGTCTAATCCGATTTTGTGTTGGCGTCAGATTTTTCCATTCTTTCTACGAGTGGATTTTGATTACTTGACAAATCAAAAATTGACATATTGTAATTTTGTGCGCATTTAAAATTTTTAAAATCAATCGATACGACAAAAAAGTTTAAAGGGACGGTAGGCGAAGAAGGCAAATTAATATACGGAAAATAAGAATGTTTCTGGAGATATATACTCCATACCAAAATAGATACCACCGTATAAATTTAATCTAATGTTAATTCGTTAATATGAACCATGCTACGATCAAAATGAAATAATATAAAGTTAATTTGAAACTTGCTAAGATTGAAATAAAAAAACAAATGACATTTTTTTTTTTTTTGAATAAAGTGGATTAAACCACCACTTCCTATTTCTTTTGAGGAAGCCATCAAAATATAGAATCCAAAGTACCTACTTATACTACATGAATTTAAAAACAGAACCATTGAAGATGGAACTGTTATCTACTCCTAAATCAACCATGACATTAATTTATGTTTTGTTGCTTTTTCACTTCTTCCTGCTCCTAAATGTTCTCTCGACAACTGTAAAATAATACTAATGTGATTTAATAGTAATTAAATTAGATGATTTAATTTTATGATTTGTGTTATTTAATATAATACTAAAATGTTTCATTTTTTTTAGAAAAAAATTTTGCAGTGGCTGTCAATATATATTAGTAAACACAAATACAATATAGTTCAGAACCAAGCAACACCAAATAAAACAGACTACATTAACAAGGGGAAACAGGGGAAAAAATAAATTATAACTTGTTAATATTTCAATTTAGATATATTTTAAATTATAACTTTGTATCTGTTTTGGTATCAATTTTGATATCTATATACCTGGACCCTATATAATATTTGCACTATTTAATTAATCGAAGGCCCCAATTAAAAACTGATTTGTTGCCTTAATTTAAAATGTGACTATTTATTCTCCTTCTTCATTATTCAATAATTTAAGAAAATTAAGTGACCAAAAAAATAAAAAAGTAAGAATAAATCATTTCTAACTAAATATTTGCAGATATTACCTTAGATTACATTTTTATTTTTACATTGGTAAATCAAAAGCCAAAAAAAAAAACAGAAAATAGTGAGTGTTGCTATAATTAATAATGATTTAGAATTTTAGATTGAACATCGCCTTCAGTTCCTCTGTTCATTGCAAGCAAAAGATCCAGATTTAAAAGATTTAAACAGTATAGTTTTTTGTATACATGCATGACTAAGGGAAGAACCAAAATTTAAAGCAGAAATTGGGACCAATAATTTCTACACTTTCTTCAAGCAAATAAATAAGAGGTCCATGCCAAGTTCATGAATGATGCTTTTTGGGACCATTAATTCATTGAGCCATGTCTTTTTATTTAAAATTGATGTTGATCGTCTCCTGCAATTTGTATTCATGTGGAATTGATACCTCAAATTTTTTTTATTTTTAGTGCATGTTGTGTGTTCAAATTTTTAGTCATCTCAAATAATCTTTGCTTCTATTTACCTAGTTATGTTCTGTCTTTTATTTATTTGATTTTATTATTCCCCTTTTTATTTCATTTATAATCATTAAATTGGGCTTTCTTTGATCATATGCATGTTTAATTGATGTGTATTTTTGTGTTGCTTTTAATTGCCCTAAAATATGCTAAAATCGAGTTGCAAGCGCACCACAATTATAGTATAGTGTAGAGTGTCGAACCACAAGTACGGAAAAATTAGTAGACTTAAATCTAATAAACTAATTAAAAGAAACAAATGATTTTGATTAAAAGCGATTAAAAGATTTCAAGTTCAAGGAATTATGACCTAGGGTTTCACTTTAACCTCTTGATTCATCAATTTTATTATCTTGTTACAATTTAAACTAAAAGTCCAAACCATTGTTGAGAGTTTCTAAATCCTATTATAGTAGACTTCCACTCTCGCTACTTCATCTACCCTAACTTAACCAAATTGGATACCAACTCTCGTCATCTATCCTATTGATCTTGTTGCTTTAAGTTCTATGATTTAGCCTTAACCTAACTAAATAATTAGACTTCCACTCTCGCTACTTCACCTAAGTACCTAGCTTTGATTATGGTTTCCCCATTAGAGTTTACACTTCCACTCTCGCTACTTCATGTAAAATCTACGTTTACTTTATGATTTTCTACCTAAGCAATTCAATTTCTATCCCAAGCATAATTAAAGAGACATTTGCAACTATCTAATCAATTATGACATAATCAATTCATGAAAGCAAAGATTAATATCTAGCAATTAAATCACATAAAGCAAATCAACAACACAAATGATGCAACAAAATAACAAAATATCATAAAATCAAGGATAGAAACATAGCAAAACAAATCATAAAATAAAGTATGAAAGAGATAGAAACAAAAGTTACGACCCCCTGATACGCTTTGCAGCTCTGATGACCTATGCTAGCTCTCTTCCTAACTCCAAGCACTTGATGTTAAGCATCAAGACTTGGTACCCTTTTATACCTAAAACTATGTCTAATTCTATCCTAAAACCTACTAACATACCTCTAAAACTGATTGGAGTCCCGGAAATAACCGGAACGACCAATTTAGATCGAAACCAAAAATTCTGATGCGCTGCCACACTTAGTGCGCCCTCAGTGGCGGTGGCAGAGGGGTCTGCGTGGGCCGGTGCGGCCCTGACTGCACCCTCAGAGGGTGTGGCAGCGTAATGTGCAGTTTTCAAAATAAGTTTTCAAAATAACAAAATATCATGCAACTAAATTAAGCTTATCATTAATATGCTTTAATTTCATTGTATCATTAATGGAACTCATGATTGTGCTACAATATATTTTCATGCAATTTATTTTCTATATAATTTCATTTGATATTTCATGGAAGACCATTAAAATTGTACAAATGTTACAATGGTTCTTATTTCATGTTTTTTGTCTTTTTTTTGTAAAAATTAGTATATTAATTTAAAAATATTAAAAAAAAAATTTTGAGATAAAGATGAGGGTCAAGCCACTCAAATTTAAATGTCTATAAAAGACCCCCCATCCGGGTTTCGAACCCGCAACCTCCCACACGGGAGCGTTGCCCTTAGCCACTAGACCAAAGGCAGGTTCTTTATTTTAAAAATTTTTTATTTGGAAATTTTTTTTTATGTAACATCAAGTTAACTGTGGTCGATTTTTAAACATTTTAAAATTTTAAATTTCTCAGTTCCCCTTTGCTTTCAAACATCATATAGCATAAATTAATTTGTTTCATCAAAAGTAACATAATTTTTTCTTTTTTACTAATTAGAACAACTCAATTTGAATTCATATTCCATCTACCATTCCTATAAACAACTAAACAGACACCACCGAAAGATGAACCTTCAAAAAATGCATGTAACCAACCAACAAACCAATGAAGAAGTAATTAATTAGTCACTCTTCTACTGCTCATTGGATCTCCATCTCTAAATTGCAAGTGAATTGACACATTTATTTAAAAAATAATGCTCCTTTTATATACAAAACGAAGATAAAAAATTTAAGCATATTCCAGTGGGGTGTTGTTAGCAAAGGTGTAACCCTGATAGCCAAATTCTCAACCACTTGTTTATTAATCTGTAGCTATGGTGCCAACGCCAGGAGTCACTTTCCCCAAAAAGCAAAGTGATAGCAATTGCCTTGTATAGTTGTATCTATGTATCATATCATATGTGCTGCTCTTGCTACTTGCTAGCTAGCTAGACATGCGTTCATATATTGATATTGTGCACCCACAACTGCCATGTCTCTTGCCCTTTTCATTGTATGATCCAAATTAAAACCTCTCACACACACACACATATATATATCCCCAATTACAAGTATATTATATTGGTTCTCTTGTGGCCTTGCTTGGGTTGTATATATGCTTAGTTATGGGAACCCATGCTAGCTACTGCATGGCATATATTTGGATTGGATCTGTACATGTACCTACAGTACTATATATTTCAACTTGATTCAAGCCATGGATGTGCTGATCAACATGTACTGATTCAAGCTCTTCAGTGTGATCTCTTGAATGCTAGACATAATTAAATAGTTGAGTTCTTTGTGGTGCTATCTAATTAGTTTTATTTTTAAAAGCAATATACCATGAGTTAGGCTACAGTGTTATACAATATTTAGTGAGCAATTTTTTAATGCATTTTTGTATTAATGGGTTGGTTGATTTCAAAATTAAAATAATGGATCCGAATAGTTCAATATGATCTCTATGTTAAAATTTACCCAGTCATGAGCAAATTTTCATTTTTTTGGATTTTTTTTTCCTATTTTTAAGAAGAATACAAAATCATTATTACTGGATGACTGAGTCATTAGATTAGTGAAGTCTGTACTCCTTTAAAATAGGAAAAAGTTTCAACAAAAAAAAAAAAAAGCATGAAGAAGAAGAAAATCTTGGTCACAAGAGAGATTTTTTAACACAAAGATCATGTTGAACAGTATGAATTGGCCATTTCAATTTTAAAATTGATGGATCCATTGGTGCAAAAATGCATAGCAAAATTGCTCACTAAATATCATAAAGCACTGTAGTCTAACTCTCTATATATTATATTCACTTTCTGCAATTTGACAATTATATCCATTAAGAACTAATTATGAGTATATACATACAGAATTAATAAATTACAAAAATTCACTTGATTTGCAGCAAAGTTGGGCTGCTTGTGCATAAAAACGCCAGTAAATTTTTTTGTTTTCATTATTTATTATTACTAGAGCTGTAACTCGGGCTTCGCCCGAAAAATAGTATCAAATAAATAATTAAGAATTTTATAAATTTTAAATATTTATATTAAACAAAAATTAAAAAAAATTTGGAATTTTTTTATGTAAATAATAATAATAATACAATAATTTATAAATAAGAGCATATATAAATGTTGGACCATTGTAAGGGTTAAAATTTGTTTTAGACATGTCACATTCATCTTATTTAATGAGGAGAGAAAAAAAAATATAAGCCATTGGATCAAAGTAGATGAAGAGTTTCAAACAAAATCAATGTTTAATAAGAGGTGATGATGTGGCATAGTTGAGATGCTTGAAAATCTACTCCTTTTTATGGAGTATAGATTACAAAAGGAATCAAGCTTTTATGTTTTTCCCTGAAAGTTTTCAATTTTATTAATTATATCCATTTAATATTTTCATAGAATTTTCTCCCAATTTAGTTTACCAATATATATTGTTGTTATAAGAGTCCAAATGTTGCATTAATATTTTATTGTATTTGCTTTGATAGAGAAAAATAGCATGAATCTTATTAATGGTGAGCATCAAAACTCTCTTTTCGTTTTGTTCCAAACTTAAGAACTGTCTTTATCTAGATGCACTAAATTAACCTTATTTGTTTAATTTTATAAAAATTTCAATAAAAAGGTACATGAATATTATTCAGATTACTGTGCGTACCGTCGACATCTCAAATATCCAAATGGAATGAAACTTTTTATATTTATTATGATGAATAATTGAACTATTAAATGAGATTAAAAACTAAAAATCATTTAAAAATTAAAATATAAAAATCAATCATTTAAAATATATAGACCAATTAATAGCAAGGAGGTTAAAGAATTAATCTTTTTGGAAAACACTATAACAATCCTAATGGAACAAGTAATGTCATAATGATATATATGCTGATAAAATTACAATGGAATCCTACTGTTACACCACTCTGTACATATATATTTACAAATAGCAATCCAACAAATTAAGAAAAAATGAGCTATATTTATGAGATTTAACAGTACAAGAAAACAAATTACTATTTCAATTGAGGTACTTATTAAGGGTAGTTTCTCAATACAGATATTAAATTTACAAATAATTTAATATATTTACATTAGGTCACATGATTCACATATATATCCAAGAGAAACATCTTGCGTCAATTAAAAAGCACCCATACATCTATAGACATACACAGAATGTAACATATACATCCTGAAATGTAATGTATGCATCTCTAATTAAATGTAACATATGAATGTTTTTTTTTTTTTTTTTTTGAGATAAAGATGAGGGTCAAAGCCACTCGAATTTAAACGTCTATAAAAGACCCCCCATCCGGGTTTCGAGCCTGCGACCTCCCACACGAAGAGAACGACCTTTAGCCACTAGACCAAAGACTGGTTCTTGTAACCAATGAATGCTATGAACAACTTCGCTATGAACGCTAAGGTATTACTCTATTATATCAAGCTTGCCACAGTTGGCAAACATATGACCACGACACAAGACTGAAAGGGAGAGGAAGGAAGTTATGGGGGGGAACTGATCATCAGACTGATCTTGCAAAGCAAAGCAAACAAACTTAGCAAGAACAGAATGTGGGGCCATTTTGTCCTCTAAGAGCTAATTAATTAATTAATTATTGGGTCCTACAATAATTGCTTGTTTGTGCCTTTATTCCACTATCCTATTCTATTCCACCTTCCTCCTTTGCTCAAGGCCTCTAATAGTGCTAGGAGAAACATCTTGTGTCCATTGAAAAACCGTCCATACATTCATAAACGTGCACGGAATGTAACAAATACACTCCGAAATATAACAGATATCTTCCGAAATGTACATATGGACGCTTGTATCCATTGAAAAACTGTCCATACATCCATAAATGTGTACGGAAATGTAACAGATATACTCCGAAATGTAACATATACCTTCCGAAATGTAACATATGGACGTTAGGTATTACAAGTGCTAGCTGCTTTGCTACATCTTCTCCTCGAACTCCTTACAATTGCCCCCTTTCTTAATCAGCTGTTCAATCTGTCAATCATCTTTCATCCTCTTTGGTTGAATTTTGTTTGGATATTAGTCCTTTACTAGTACCCCTCAGGTAGTCTAGTCAGAAATACAAATACCCTTGAAATTGTTCACTTGCATATATATATGCATAGGTTGATTGATTGCTTTTGGCACTCTTACTTGTGGCTGTGAAGAGTTCTATCAGAAAGTGTGTAATTTTGGTGTGGACTGTGGAGCAACTGTAATTCAGTTAGCTAGCTAGCTAGCTAGATCTAATAGAGAATTGGTTGTATTTTCTATTGATGCTTGTCTCTGTCTCCAAATGTTTTGATAATTTTAAATTTTTACCTATTGTGAATATATTAATTTTTAACCAAAAAATTAAACATGCTACTAATTCTATGTGTTGTTAATTAATTTCAGAATGAACTATAAAAAAAACCATAATAAGATATATAAGAAGTAGATTACTTAATTCTAATTCTTTATTGAATCTGGTATGAATACTATAAACAACACAAAACATGTATATCTAGGGTGACTCTTTGAGTACCCATAGCAAAACTATTGAAAATTCAATTTTCTAAATCTCACCACACAACCGGCAGCCACCACATTGGACTGCAAAGTCTGCAACTTTGCAAGCAAGAACTCAATTTGGCAGCTGCACTTACATGTGAAACCAGCTAATGATCTCCATAATTAATTACCTAATTAACAAGACTTGATTAATTTTTTCAAATTAATCTGATTTTTAATTCAAAGTGCGAATTCATGATTAATTACCCAATTTCCAAGAAATCAAAATTAAACAAAAACCCCAACTCACACAAACTATACAACAAAAATTTCACCCCCTTCTTCCTTTTTAATTACGTTTGCAATTCACTAATTAATGGCAAAAAAATATAAAAAAATTGAAAAAGACCGCTGTCGTCGATGAATTGATCGATTCTGTGTCAGCCGAAGAACCCCGTCTGGTTCCAGACGGCGTCGCGGACCCGGCTCATGTCCCGGCCCTTCAGTGTGCGACCAACCCCTTCGAAAACTGACGACGCAACCCCCGTTCCGTGCGTTCTCGCCAAGTATACATGTGGCGGGACCAATTCGCCGGCATCAGCGTTGTTGGTACTGCCCCATTCATGCTCCGATGATTCGCTCACCGGTTTGACGTAGTCTTCCTGCCTAAACCGGCTCCAATCTGGCACATTAACCGGCGCAGACGCCGCCACCACATGCTGCCGGGCTTCCGTCTGCCTACGCCTATCCGAAGTCGTGCGGCCTCCCGAGAAAGCCATGGACAGCCCGCCCATGTTGTGGTACTCACGGGTCGGTGCCCAGCCGTTACGTTCTGCACCAGGCTCGATCAAATCGGACCACATGTCCGATTCATGGTACTCCGGCCCATTAAACTGGCTCGACGCGTACCCGTAGGTGCCCAGAAGCCGGTCAGCATCATACCGGCGGCCTTTCGCCATAAAGCTTGAAACTTTACTATAGATTTGGTGGTAATTAAACTGATAATGATGTGTTGGAGAATTGATTTGCTTTGGCTAGGAAGTTATGAATTTTTGAAGGTGAAGAGAAAATACAAGGCAAGGAATTTAGGAGAGGATGAATTTATAGGCATAGCAAGAAGTGGTGGTGTTGTTGAGTACGGAGTAGACCCGGTCTTTGTGGGACTATTGTTTTATTTTATTTTGAATATTGTAAAGTGATTATTAAGCATGTGAGAACAAATAATTATAGTTTTTTTTTTTGTTTGTTAGTCAATTGTTTTCTTTATATATATTTAGTTATTTACACACCGGATATATATATATTAGCTAAAAAAAAAATTTTTTTACTAGCCAAGAATTATTTTTTTTTTTGACATTTACTAGCCAAGAATTAATAAATATTAATTGTTCACAGGCCAAGAGATACTTAAATATTGTGAAGACAGGGAGATAAATAAATAAAAATATTGGTCAAAAGAAAGGGGGAAAAAAAACTGGAGTGTTGCATGCAATGAAATTTGTTGTCAACCTTATCACTCCAGTAATTCTTTGATCATCATTTTATCCATTTCAACATGCAACTATTATATAATCTGATAATTAATTCTGGCTGCTAGCAGCAACAAATGATACAGTCAAATACAATGAGGAATTGTTAGCTTCTTTGAAATTCTCTTTACTCCTCCAAGTAGAATGATGTGACATGAGGCCACAACAATATGTGACATAATGACAGGTACAATAAACTGTGTTTTACAAATCCAATTCCAGAAGTTCAATAGTAAAAATGATAACATTTAGTAAGGAAAATGTAAAAAATTAACAAAATGGTTTTAGATGTCTAAGCATGGTAATATGATCCAATTTAGTATTTTGGGGCCGGGCAAATGTAAAATTATATTATAAAATACAAATTTAAATATATATGATATATATTTGCAGTTGAAATTGTTATAGAGTTAGTGATCCAAACTTTAGTTTTAATTAATTGTCTCTGTTGGTAAATCCTAATTTCTCTCAAATTTAAATATTACAAATGTTATGGTACGTCTAGAAAGAGTTGCATCGTATTTAATTATAAATTGATGAAAAAAATATATATTTGTACGTAGCTGGCCTGTATTTTAATTTTGAGAAATGAGGTACCAATAATTCCAGAAATTCCATTCTTGTTCCACTGTCATTTCTTTGCCTTTCATACTAATTATTTTTTGTGAAAACTATCATCTTCTCAATAAAAAAAAAAATTCTATATATATATCTCGAGATGATCTCAAACTTCCACAAAATCCCTCTTGTAATTTGTAATTTCCCAATCTCCTCAAACTTAATTAATTTTTGGCATATTCCTAGGGGATTGTCCTGAAAAAAAAAAAAAACTCTTTTGGCATATACCGATATACATGATGTGATCTCTATCGTTTTGAATTACCAAAAAAAGAGATTAGAAACTTAGAATTTGTATCCTCTCCATCTCCATCCATGGCCCCCACATCTCCAAGATTCTCATTCTCCACAACTCCCTCCTCTCTTTTGTTTTCTTTTCACAAAAGCGGACCCTATTTTTTATGATCCGTCCGTTCAGAAACACCAAAATACTTCAAGATCAATACAACAAACATCGAATTACTTTCAAATCTGTGCAGCAACCGATTCCGACCATCCGATCAAAAAAGCAGCATCTGCTTTTTTGAATATAGCTACTTAGCTAGACAATATATATATTACGTATAGAGTTCTAAAATCGTGCCGTTCCGTGCCGTACCGTGTCCAGAAATGCCGTGCCTTCGTGCCGTGCCGTGTCGTGTCTTTTTTTATTAATATTTTTTTCGTACCGTGCCGTGCCGTGCCAAAAATTGGAAGGAGGAGGCACGGCACGGATAACATACACCGTGTCTATCGTGCCGTGACTTATTCGTGCCGTGACTTATTCGTGTCGTGTCCAATCGGATACGTGACTTACCGTGTCGTATCTACGTGTCTTAACCGTGCTAAACGTGCCCACTCGTTTCAAACATAAAAATTTTAAATATTCCAAAAAATATTAAAAAAATTAAAATTTAAAATTTACCCCAAAAAATCATTAAATTATTTTTTTCAAAATTTAAAATACATAAAAAATATTAAAAAGTATCAATATACTATGAAAATTGTCTTAATTAATAAACATAATGTTTTATAAATTACCCTTCCTCTTTTTTTCAGGCTTTGGGACCGGTTATGTTTGAAATATAGGCGGAATTATTACATGTGTCCTACCCGTAACCTATCCGTGTCTACCCGTGTCCTATCATTTCCTACCCGTGCCACCTATGTTATTTATACCGTGTCTGTCGTGTCCCGTTCCGTTACCGTGCCGTGTCTGACAACCGTTCCGTGTCGTGCCGTTTTTTCGTGTCGTTCCGTGCCGTTTCTGGAACACTATGCGTGCCGTTCCGTGCCGTTCCAAAATCTTCAAAACTCAGACACGGCACGGTTAATGACCCGTGCCGTATCCGTGCCCGTGCCTTACCCGTGCCGTCACCACCCGTACCCGTGCCGTTCCGTGCCGGAATTGGCCACGCCGTGCCATTTTTTAGAACCCTAATTACGTATACAATGGAACCCACAACGTTTGTTTGATCTCTAATTAAATCCCTTATGAAAACAAACGAGCAGGGACCCACAACCACGTGACGACGTGGCATCAAGCGGCGGACCGGGACCCACCGAGCACCTTGTCGTTTGGGGACACGTGGATAGCCTGGTCCCAGTTTTAGGTCAAGGTGGCATAACGGACGACATGTCATACTCGAGAGAAAAGGCAGTGAGAGGTGCAGTTTGTTGTGCTTGCCTTTGCTTTGCCTAGTTGCATCTTGTTTTTATATGAGTCTGTATCTGCTGTTATTCTCAGAGAATAATAGGACCCTGTTGTTCTTGTTCTGGCCATTAGATCAAAATAGACGGGTACGATCGAATGATTTTAGAGAGAAATTATATATCCAAAATAGACAAGTACGATCGGATGATTTTAGAGAGAAATTATATATCCTTGTCCTCCTTATTTATCCTCCAAACTAAATTTGTAACATATCTCTTTCTTTCTCATGATCTCATAAAATTTAAGTGAATTTTTTTTATTCTTTATTTTGTATATTGTACATGTATGAGTATTTTGCATCATTGAGGATATCAATTTTAATCGGTAAAATTGACTTGTTGCACTTGAAAAAGAATTTTGAACTATAAAAATATATTGGGGATGGATAAGAAAATTTTTTAAATGGGAAAATTATAAATCTCCCGATTTTAGTTTATAGGGGGATACTTTTTTGAATAAATCTCATCGATAGATTTTGATCTAACGACCTGAATAGAAAAGCAGGTCCTGTTATTCTACAGAGAATAACAGCAGATGTGATTCTAGTTCTACATGGTGCTAACTGCTAATAAGGGCTAACTTGTGGATAGCTAGCAACTAATAATTTAGATTCCTCCATCTCTTGGAAATAATTGAAGAATAAATAGGAAAAAGACAAGTGTTTATATGTTGGAGTTCTAAATTCATTTAATAGTGGGAAAAAAAATATCTTGTTGGTTATTTGTGCTGGTTGAAATTTAAGGGTTTTGGAATTTGGAGTGACTTTAATTGCCATGCTCACATGGAATTCTGATTTTTGAATTTGAGTATTATGACTTGAACTTTTTTTTTATTTTGAGAAAATTATTACTTGGACTTCAAGTTTGCTTGAATGTCAGTCTTAAAATTAATTAATTTATTTATTAGCTGTGCATGTACAATATTTAATTATTTACTCACCTGGCCATATCATTGTTGCCAATTTTGCATTGACAACATGGATATGAAGATTAATTAATTAAATTGTCATAAGGTTTTGGGATGCAACAAAATATTTACTCTCCCTGCCACATCAATATTTTAGCATTATTGTAATTTTAATCTTGGGTTTTCATTTTTTTTATTTTTTGTTTGTCATGAATTGGACACTTTTGAATTTGATTTTCCAACATTTGAAGTTCAATTGTATGGATGAAAACAACTAAATTAAATCGGGTGCAAAGAAAAAAATTTATCTAGAATAATTAACTGTCTTTAGTTCATAATAAAGTACTTAAGAAAATTAGCATATTTCTTGAAAAATTAACTTGACTTTTGAAATTACACTGTATATATCCTTACTCCTAATAGAAAGGAGATTAGATTTTTTGATATGAAAGTTCTATCTTCCCCAAGAAATAAATCTCAGCCGTTGATTGTTTACTTAGATTGATCATCACCGTTGACGTACTTTAATGTCTCAACCCATTAAAACTTAAGACCCATATCAATTTTCTCAATTTAAGACTCATTACATATATATTATCTTAAAATTGTATTATAAGAAACAACAATTTAATCTCAAAGCAAGGCAAAAAGCAAAAACAAATTGCATAATTTTAATTTGGACGTGGCATATCAAATCGGCATTTTTACAATTCATCCTACCCAAAATATATAAATGCAAAAAATATATACAAGGCAATTTCAATGTGCCGTATCATTATTCATTTTCTGTTCAGATTACAGTACATGTGTGTTGGGCACTTTGGCATGCATGAAAATGATATGCTGATGCTAGCTGCAGGGGGTCCGGTACGTCCATTTTATGGGGACACCAGCTAGCCGCACAACACGACTAAACTAAAGGTGCAACTGTTGCCGCATTGATGTGCTAACACTTATTGTTCAGCCACATTATTTTTCATTCTTTTATTTTTAAGCAACTGTGTTTGTATGTGGGAATTAAAATAGAGAAAGTATATAAAGTGCCGACATCGATCACTAGCTTGGGGATTATAAAATTTTATAATCATCTTTTATGGATTTTCTAATGTTATTTTTTAAAAAAAAAAACTTTAATTGGTTCAGGTAATTTAATTTTGTGAAAAAAGACCAACAAATTTTGTGAAATGTGATATTTTACTTGGAGTAAATCTTTTTCTGTATTTCCTTTCAGAATCATTCCTATTTTCTCATACATTTTTTAATGTGAAATTATGAGTTACATCATTCCTATTTGTGTTGTGGTTCCTCAAAAATAAATAAATAAATAAAAAGGAACTTGTATGATGGATTAGCTTGTCACAACACATGACAAAGTCTTATTAAAATCTTTTTGCTGGGCATATATTGTGTCATGTTGTAACTTGTAACCAAACACCATGATGTGGTGTGTGTCCTGCCAATGGCAAGCTGTGTTTGTTGTTGTCACTTATTTAGTTAGTTAGTTAAACCGACCAAAGCAGAGAGTAGGAGGTATATATCATATGAATCCCATAATGGTCCATAGAGAGAATTAATTATTCGTTTGATTATAAACAACAAATTAAGTTATAAACTAGTAAACAGCTTACACCGTGCTTTGAGCTGAAATTGTTATTTCTTATAATAATTTTTTAAGATAATATATAATATATAATGGATCTTAAATTAAGATAATATGTAATCGACCTTAAATTGAGAAAATTGATATGGGCCTTATGCTTTTATATATGGGTTGAGAGATTAAAGTATGCCAACGATGGTGATCAATCCAAGTAAACAATCAACGGCTGAGATTGATTTCTTGGGAATGATAGAACTTTCATGTCAAAAAATCCAATATGCGAGTAAGGATTTTCCATGATATTTTTATACAAATGAAACTGATGGGCACAGTATATACAAATTGCACTCCAGAAACTTATTTGAAAATCTGGTACCCAAATAAGGCTTGATATATTGGAAACTTTCCAGCCCAACCCATGAAAATACTGGCATATATATATATATAAGGCTTTTCATATTTTGGAACTTTTCAGTCCGACCCATGAAAAAATTAATATTCAGCCCAATAATAATAAATTTCAGGCCTAATGGATTTGCAAGGGAGCTTTCCAAGGCTTTTTAATTAAGGTTCGACATTTTTCACAGATTATACTTATACATGTTCTAAAGTTGTTTCTAAAACTTAGCCCAATATGCTTTTGGATATATCAAAAATTTAGGCCCATTAATATCAAAAATTTTACTCATGATATTGCTTTCGGATATATATCACAAGATTGGTCAATTTAATTACGAGCGTGACCTGTCCATACGTTTTGCGTCCATAAATCCATAAGCGATACGTGGCGTGCTACGCTGGATTGTAGCCCCCGCCTCGTCAATTAACATTCGATCCACGTCGGCCCTATGTTCAACCCAGTCGCAGCTTTATTTTATTTTTTTTTTTGGGTTGTACAAATTGAACCACACATCGCTCGTCAAATCAAGCGCAACTCCCGTAAGAACTATACTCTGCCCTAAAAAAGATCAAATGCCTCATCTTTGTTTTTTTTTTTTTTTGAACCACCAATGCCTCCCAGTGACTGGGTTTTTGTTAGCTCCTTCAATATCCCTCCTCCCACAAGCAGTAAGTAACAACATCTCCAATTCAACGATTGAAAATGCAAAAGTATTGTTCTTTGTAAGACGAACAAGTGAGCAAAATTTCCTAACCATTCTGCCAATCTCAGTATTGGTACATCATAAACTTTAGTAACAATAGTTCTAACTTGAGTAACAAGTGATGAAAATTTGGTAACAATGGAGGTAAGGTTAATAACAATTGAGCAATCTTTAGTAAGAACTGAGCATACTAATTGTTGTGTACACTAGAAACTTTTAATGTTGTAACAATTATATGGATAATTGTAACAATTGTATGGAAATTGGTAATTATTGTATGGATAATTGTAACAATTTTATGAAAATTGGTAACAATTGTATGGATAACAATTGTGGATAATTGTAACAAGTATAGGAAAATTGGTAACAATTATATAGATAATTGTAACAATTATTTGAAAACTAGTAACAATTGGATGAAAATTGGTAACCGTTATGTGGATAATTGTATAGTTCAAAGATTTTTACAAAAATTGGTAACAAATTCGCATTAACTAATAAAACATTATATAGGTCAAAGATTTTTACAAAAAATATATTTTGGTTTTGAAATAACATCTTTTTTGAAGCCAAAAAAATAAAATCTGAAATTTGAAAGGAAAAAAGTATTGCATGGAACATAGAAACATAAGTGTACCCAAATC
The DNA here is from genome assembly GCA_030179965.1 of Cyperus esculentus. NCBI lineage: Eukaryota > Viridiplantae > Streptophyta > Magnoliopsida > Poales > Cyperaceae > Cyperus > Cyperus esculentus. Next base: position 5,850,109 of record JASGLE010000001.1, read on the forward strand.
AAAATAAAATGTAACAGTTACTTCAATAATTGTAACAACATCTGCCTGTTGTGGTTCAGATTTACAAAACCAAGTTGTTCAAGAGGATAAACACCACATTCATTACCTCCTCAGTAGGAGGGTCTCAACAATGAAAAAAGCACTTAATTCTTTCCTCTGCCGAAAGCGGAGGGATAGGAAAAAAAAAATAGTGTGTGAAATTAGTAGGGGGTCTGATTTATACAACCCTAATTGGTTTACAAATTCTCATTTAGGCGGTGTTTTTCGAAATTGAAATCGTCGAAACTGCCGGGTGGGTAAAATCGTCGGAAGTGCGTTTTTTAATACGATGCGACGTTCATTAATGCCCGGGCGAATAAAGGAGAGTTGTGCGACCCTTTTCCGCGCCGCCTCCGGCTAGAGAGAGGCATGAAAGAGGACAGAGTATTTTAAGTTTTTGGTTTTATCAAACGATTGTGTGGGACCATGATTCCAGCGAGCGCAAGCCCTCGCTGTTAATTACCTCGGGCTCTGAACCCTGAGAACCTTTGATTAAGACTAAGCAAATTGATCAGATACGGGCAAATAAGTGAAAAGACTTAAGACTAATTGACAGTGCCACTTATATGGGTTGAATTTGGGTTTGACTTCAATGTCACGTTTGATTTGGGTTTGACTTCAATGTCACGTTTGATTTGCGTTGACTTCAATGTCACGTTTGATTTGCGTTGACTTCAATGTCACGTTTGACTTGGGTTCGACTTCCATGTCACGGTTTGTTTTGGGGTTGACTTCCATGTCACGGTTTGGTTGACTTCCATGTCACGGTTTGATTCCAAACTGTGAATATGATGCGCTATGCCAATTCACAGTCCGAGAACGGATATCGGGAGCAGAGAGGATTTGGCCCTCTTGGTATGCTTCCTCGATCTTCCAAACCATAGACATGAAGCGCTATGCCAGCCTATGACCCAGGTTTGGATTTGATTGACTTTTATGTCACGATTTATATGGGTTTTGACTTCAATGTCACGTTTGTTTTGGGTTTGACTTCTATGTCACGTTTGATTTGGTTGACTTCGATGTCACGCTTGCTTTGGATTGACTTCAATGTCACGTTTGCTTTGGGTTGACTTCAATGTCACGTTAGCTTTGGGTTGACTTCTATGTCACGATTGGGTTCCAAACTGTGAATATGATGCGCTATGCCAATCCACAGTCTGAGAACGGATATCGGGAGCAGAGAGGATTTGGCCCTCTTGGTATGCTTCCTCGATCTTCCAAACCATAGACATGAAGCAAACTATGCCAGCCTATGACCTAGGTTTGGATTTGATTGACTTCTTTGTCACGATTTGTATGGGTTTGACTTCAATGTCACGTTTGTTTTGGGTTTGACTTCTGTGTCACGTTTGATTTGGTTGACTTCAATGTCACGCTTGATTTGATTGACTTCTGGGTCGCGCTTGATTTTGGTTGACTTCTGTGTCACACTTTTGAAACTTGAGTTTTCTTGATCCAGTCCGATTAGGTCAAATCAATTGGGTTTTGACTTGAGTTTGGGGTTTGAGTTTGAAGGACTTGAGTTTTGGTATTTGGGATTGAGATGTTGGCATTTGGGTTTTGTGTATGAGTTTTGGTGTTTGAAGTTTGGAATTTGAGTCTTGGATTTTGGGATTTGGAATTTGGATTTTGGGATTTGGGATTTTGGGGTTTGGAATTTGGATTTGATTCTTTGGTGCTTGGGTTTTGGATTTGAGCTTTGCAATTTGGGCTTTGAATTGGAGTTTTGGGTATTTGGATTTGGAGCTTGCACTTGAGGTTTTGGTATTTGACGTTAGGTCTTGACTTGGTCTACTAAAGACATGAATCAAATACAAAAGACTTTTGGGTACGATTTGGACCCAAATTAATTTAAAATTTTATTTCATTGCATGAAGTGGTGTTTTAAAAGATTTTTCATGCAATAAAACAAATAATAAAATTGGAGTCAAATGGTGTCCATTTTGGTTTTAAATTTGAATTCAAACTTTTGAGTTTCGAAAATTTGATTTTGTGTTTCATAAAATTATGTTCTAAATTTGTGAAGTTTTGAAACAGATTTTGTGAGATTTGGACTTGAAATAGTTTGTCAAATGTTCATTTTAGTTTTGAAAACACGAAACCATTTGTCAAATTGAGTTCAGGCCCTCTTTCTTTCCCTGCGCACTGGGCCAGGATGAGCTTTTTTCTTTTCTTTCCTTTTCTTCCTTTCTTTCAATTGGGCCGCAGGCGTTTTCTTTTCCTCTTTTCTTTGGGTTCATAGGAATGGGATCCGGATCTGATACAGTGGGGTGCTTCGTGGGAAAGGATCTGGGCCATTGGATCTTGATCTGAGGGCATCTTTTTGAAGTTTCGTCCAACTCTGAAAACCCCCTGCTTCGCTAGGGTGACGTGGCGTCCATCCGGGGTGCTCAGAGGGAGATTTCGGTGATCTGACACCTGATCGGGGATCGGCCACCACCTCCGGCATCGTCTCTGCGAGGGGAGTTCACCAGCGGTGGCTGATCGAGCTAAGGACGGTCCGGCCATGGGGCGGCACCACCACCCAACCGGCTGCTTGTTGCCCGTACCAGTACCGAACTGGTACCGGCTCGATTTTATGCTCGACTTTAATGGGTATTAAAATGCATTGTTTATGTTATACTAATATGCAAGTGCATACAGTTTGGGTTCAATTCCAAGGCAGCAAGACATTGATTTTTAGTTTTGCATATGACTGGTACAGGAGATGTACATGATTGGTACCTATGTTTTGTTCGACCTTGCGTTCACAGATTCGATTGAGACCATTTCATTTTGGTGCTGTTTCCATATGCTTTTAAGCCAATTTCAAGTAGGGTCAAATTTGAAATTTCTGCTGCCATTTTTTTTGCAAATTTATTTGAAGGCTTTAGACTTGGGATTTTCTAACCAAAATTTGTGTGCAAGTTCAATTCGATGTGTACCACGAGAATATAAAATAAAATGAAGTGGTCCAGTTCATAGAATAGAGCAGTTCTTTGTTATTTTGCGTACCAGCATCTTCACTGCTCTCTGACACAGTTTCATTTTCTGCCCCAACTATAGAAAATCATAACAATTCACAGAAAATTCAGACAAATGTGAAATTTGGACCAAAACCTTTGTTTGGTTGTTATTTACCTTCCCTAAAAATTTTAAGACAGACAATCAGAACTACCCTTTTTCATTTTTGGTGTGAATTATACTCAAGTGTGATGCTGCTGGAAACATATGCAATCATGCCATATATACAAATCGACACCCATTTTAACCCTCAACCGTGCCCCATTTTTTCTTTGGTTTGATTGTGTTCTAATAGCTGAAATCTAACTCACTTAATCTGTGCAGATTTGTACAAATTGGTTTGAGAGAATTTGTTTGCCTAAATGATATTTTCAGCTTAGTAAAGACTTTTACTAGTTGAAAATTCCAATCACATGTGCATGATTTTGTGCAAAGATTATGCAAGATCACACACGATGTGTTTAGACAAACACTTGCAAAGATTATGCAAAGTTTTCTCTTAAAGCCATTAGTACATATTGTACAAAATGGTGAATTAAATTTCAGCTAGCAAAGATTATGCTAGTTGAGGTTTTTGTTCACATGTGTACGACTTGTGCAAAGATTATGCACAAATCATACATAGTGGTGCATTGTTGTTAGTCTATTTTAGTTCCCTTTTTATTATTTGCATGATTCTCTTTAAGGTGCAAAGATTATGCAACCTTATAGAAGACGTGTGTTTAACTAACCATTTTCCCAACAAAGATTCAAGAGCAAACAAAAGAATGCAACAAGATATCAAAAATCGAAACAAATTGAAAGGAACAATCCACAGAAGCTGGCAGAAACTTCTCTGGTCGACACCATGGTGAAGATTACACCATTTCAGTAATGGCAAAGATTATGCCATGTACGGAAGTGTCGTACCAGAATCGAGTCAGTCCAACCCTGGAATTTAATCACACTTCTTCTTCTTGCACAATTACCTTTAATTGATCTTGCAAATTCAGCTTACAATTTGACAGCTCTAATTTCTACCCTATCACTAATTCAACTTCTTATTCAAACACTATCTTTCTTTCTTTTATTTTTGCAGAATATGAAGAAGAAGAGAAAGGGGAGTTGTAACTTGTAAGGGGGAAGAAGGTTCGAGCTGCTGCTTGTGCTGCTCCTTTTATAGCCGAATTGGGGGGCTGATTGTAGCATTGTTGGCATGGCAGAATTGCTGTAGTTCCCTTTGTCTTTTTGACTTTGCTCACCAGGACTTAACAACCCTCCTATTTGCATCTCGTCATGGTGTTAAATGAAGGTGAGGCTGGCCACGAAGCTAGAGCTTCCCTTCAGCACATTCCTTCATTCTTTTAGCAGCCCCTTTCTGATCTCTTGTGCCATCCTCGGCTCACTTCAAATTGGTGAAGCAGGTGGCATCGTGAGGTGAGGGAGATACTTAGCAAGCTCAATTTGGATCTTGCCACACATAATCTGATCTCCTTGGCACGTACTGAATAGAGAGGCCACTGTAGCGGTGACTTTCGGTGACTGGAGTACCTCACAACATCTTTCTGTCCCCTGCTAGCTGATGGCGTTGGCGACGTGCTCAGAGAGGACTTCTGCGCCATGTCCCCTATTTGTTCAGTGTTACAGTAAGCTGAAGTTTTCAGCACCAAAATGCTACTTCCGGGCTGGGCTCGAGTGGTTTCAGCAAAAGACAGAAGGAGAACGGGTTTCATCTGTGGGCTTAATTTGCTTGGCAGCGGATCAGAGAAGAGAAGAGGAAATGAGAAGGCCCTGCACATCCATTTTCTTTTCCTTTTGTTGTGCTTGAAGTCGCATCCAGCATCCAAAGAAGAGGAGAGGCAAAAGCCCACTTACTCTTTTCAGTTTTGTTTGTCAAGGCAGAAAGTCCATTAAGCAATCAAATTCACTTTGATGATACAGCCCAACGTGCATCTCTTTTTTTTTTTTTTTCATTGATGAACAGCACACTGACCATTCCTTTTGTGATATGTGAAGCCCAATTTGTTCATACTTTCATTTAAATTTTAAGCTTATTTTAGTTGAGCTTCGACATTTTCACGTGCCACCCGATTTCCGGGATTGCAAGTTTTGTATTTCATCAATTTTTTTCTTATATTACACTCTAAGCTATTTCAGGGGTAAACAAGAGTCTCACGAGTAGACCTAATGATGAACGAAAATGGTGACGGGGATTAATTCGCTGCCGATCGAGCTTTCCAAAGTGTCGCCCAGAGTGTCGCCATTTAATACCGTGTCAATTCTAGCACGAATCAGGGTCAACGATGGATCAATGGATCGTTGACCCTGTGGACACAAGGCATTTCCGTTTAATTTAATGGGTGCATTCAAAATTTTCCCAAGAAGAGTGTTGAGTGGACAATTTAAAAGCACCACTACTTATTGAATTAATTTCAAGTTTGGCTTCTCTTTTCTTTTCTTTTTTCTTTTTTTTTTTTTTGGTATTAAATGAGTGTCATACTGCTATCTTACATTTTGCCATAAATGAGTGAAGTTTGGCTTCGTATTGCCTCTTTAATTACATCCTTCTGTTTCTATGTATGTATATGTTGCCTTTACTTCTGTTTTGTGCCAATTGTGTCATGCTGAATTATTTTTAATAAAAAATAATTATATATTTTTTTCTTACTAAATTGTAATACAACATGAATTAAATTACTTTCTTCTTTCTTTTATTGATATTTTCACTCTCTTTTTTTTTAAAAAAAAAAAATCACCTATCCCGTTTATAAATATATTCCTGAACCTCATATATAATTTAAAAATAGAAAAATATATACTACACATTTGACAAAGAAATTAATTTTTTTATACTTGACATTATAATTTTCTTTTAGGAAATGTTCAATTTATATCTAAACCAGAAGAACTAAAATATTTGGAACCCGCTCCAAATTAATTAATGCATAATTTTCTTTTCATACTGGAGTTTGACTATTTGCAATTTTACTAGGGTCTTGGAGCTCAAGTGCAAATCTCTAGGTTATAATTTGATGATCTATATATATAGCGAATTTTTTACAGAATAGATCCATGAAGAAACTATTGTTAATTAATGGGTAATTTAATTTTCTGATAAAATAAAATATTTGAGGCTATAAATTAAATGAGACCCATTGACTCTTTGGTCCAATTTATACTCGATTTCTTAAAAAGGTCTCTTGGAGCACTATCCTATGGTATTTTATATAAACAAACTTCTAGGTCAAATCTATAATTAAAAAGAAAAATACAAAATAGTTCAGACCTCTATACGGGTGACAAAAGACAAACTTCTATTAAGAGTATATATATGATATGTTTTTGGAAATTTTAATATTGTATCTGTTTTTGGAAAATTGTTAAATTAATTTGAGCTTCAGAGACAACACAGAGATGCCAACTTAGTAGCATAATAATATATCGTTAGTATAATTTACAATAATCTAGAGCTTGCATGCAAATTTTAATTAATTATTCTGTCTGAATTTACTGTACACTCAGAATACTCGATTTTATTTTACGTCAATAAAACTATAAGAAACTTCAAAAATTAATAAACCAGCACCTTATTTAATTTTGAATGGTCAAAAAGCAAAATATTAATGCTCTTAAAATAAATTAAATGATATATATATATATATATATATATATAATTGCCCGCATGCAGCGTATTTTTGTTGCACAATATATAGCACGGTCCCAATTCTCAAGTGTCTTCAGTGTTTGCTATATAATAAACTTGTTCTTTCTGCCGTGCATGACACCTACAGAAAAATACAGAGAACAGAATTCATGAAATTAATGTATAGAGGACAATGACAATGTGTCTTCTTAATTTCACTAATATTATCCTGAATTCTGAGTTTCTGAGTAACTTTCAAGAGGACTAAAACAGTTAATGCAGTTATATATACAAGAAATAAAGAAAATAAAGTTATAAGCCTAAATAATTATTTGTTTTTTCAAAAGTTTCAATTATATATATTAATTATTTTCGCATACACATAATATAAATATTCATTTTCAAAATATATCGTATTGTCGAAGCTATTTTATTTATTTATTCTTTTTTTGATGAAGTATATATAACCACCCTATTTTATTTATTTATTATTTATTGATATTCTTATACATATCACATCAAGCTTTGTTGTCAAACCAAAAACATCAATATTTTCTTGACATGTTTTTGTGTTATATATATATGGATCTAACATTTTTCAAATTATTTACTAATTAACCCATAGATTTGTCAAATTTAAACTACTCCAAACGATACATGTACTGCATGCACTAATAATAATAGCAATAGGGCTGCAACAAATCTGATAGATAATTTATTTTCTTCTCTCCCGTGAGGCCGTGCTGGTAAGTTGTCTCTTTCCAATAATAATTTTGGTTAGTTATAACAATTAAATATAAGACAACATATAAATATAATGCACCGCCAGCATGCGGGAAGTTTCTCAAACAACATAAAAAAAAAAAAAAAATGAAGAAGAATACATGCATGCATGCATATATATATCAAGCGCTAGTTTTATTAAGAAAATAAAGCAGGGAATCATTAATTAGCCATTACGATATTCTAAAGATAATGTAAATATTGACTCTACTAATTAATCATCTATTATTAATATTGGATGTAATAAATCAATTTGGATTAAAAAAAAATGGCATGCAGCCTTAGAAGTTAAAGTTTGTAATTGTGCATGTAATCTCAAAGCAATTACATATACATATATATATATATATCCAATTATACATGTCCTTATCTTAAAGTTAAATACGCAATAGAGACAGCTTAATTCAAATATATATATATATATAACATAAGAATTCCTCATTTAATTCATTCATACATATATAGCAAATCTGGCTCCACTCAAACTGATTATCTTTAAAGCTAGAAATCAATTTGACATGGAGAATTAATTAATAGTTTAATACCAATCTTATAATTTGAATAATATGATAATGGAGGGGAGAACATTTTGTATGCTAGCTTAATACAATTGCCTCCACTACTTGCCACTATCTTGTTCTGTATATATATTGCCAAATGGCCCAAATCAAACCTAATACACCATTAGCAAACTTAATTAGATATTATGGAGACACAATTCAAGTGAGATCATGTCTTCAAGCAAGCAATCCTTCCATTAATGGTGATCACAACACCGGGCTGAATTGCACGGTAGACTGATAGGTAGTATCCGCTACGTAATTCGCCGGTATCACGTTTGACGCCACGAGTGTCTTGCCGGAAGTCAGGGTCGTCAGTCTGACGGAGAACGGGCCCTTCAGTGGGTGGCTAGAGTCGAGCCGCCAGATGGCTCCCCAGGATTGCTTGAGTGGCGTCCATGAGGCACCGGACGTTCCTTCAAGCACTTCGACTAGCGAGAGATCACCGTCGCCGTTCGCGTACTCGACCAGGATCGCGAGGTACATCGGGTTCGAGCCCTTCTCCACATGGAAGGCCACATTCAATCCTTTGTAGTTGCATGGAACCCTAAAAATATAACCATTATAATTAGATAATAAATTGAAAAAAAAAAATTTACCAATTGGAAAGGAGCAAAAAAAATACCAATTAAATGTAGAAACAAATACTTTAATTTCCTACCAACAATTTAATATTTATACAAGTCAACCTTCACACATTTACTTAATTAATTTACCACAAATTCGACCGTAACCATTAATTAACTATTTGAATAGTAATTAACATACCTAGCGAGTTGAATAGCCATCCTGCCGGCACTCCGGAGGTAGTTCTCTTGGCCGGCAATGGCCATGGAGCCGAAGGTCGTGCCGCTCATGTCGAAGTGGTATTCTGCATCCGAGCATATGCCGTACAAGCACTCGTCTGTGACTACGATAGTCGACGGATTGCCGGAGCATGCCGGGTGGCCGGTGCACTTGACCTAATTCAATGAAGTGATAATAAATATGTGTAATAAATAAAGGTCAATATATATATATATATCTCGAAATGTTTTTTTTTTTTTTTGAGTAGTTTAAGCATATATGTGAATTAATTACTTTTTGTTTGATTCTGTCTTGAAGAGACAAAAATAATTAGTATATAATTACTAATAAAATTTAATTAAGTATATATTAAATGCAGGTCATTGTTACATCCATGCACACCAAAAAAAAAATTGACATTTATCAAACTCCAAAGAAGGGAAAATTTTAAGAATTCTTAGTTAGTTCCAAATTGAATTTATATATATATACGCCTACTTGGAAGCAGGAGCCGCATCCTTTGCCTCCCTTGAAGGTTGCACTGTTGCCACATGAAGTTAGGCTGTTGAATGGAGGGAGGTTCACATTTTTGAACCCACAACCGCCACCTATATATATATATATATATAAATTTTGCAACAAAAAATTAACAAGGATAAAGAAAATTAGAAATTTACAATAATTGTAACGCTAGCTTAACGGTTAAAAGTAACAAGTTAATTTTTTAATTTCTTATATTGAAAAACAAGAAATTATGCAAAATTCTAGCTTAACAGATAATTAGTAGTGTAAATTAATTATAGTAACGAGCACAAATAGAAGTTGCACATAAATCTAATTGCAACAAGTTAATTTTTTGTTAAGAAAAAAATTCAGAAAATTTTCAAAATAAAGTAAATTAAATACTCAATATTTTCATAAACACAGAATCATGCAATAGTAAATAAATAAAAAGAACAAGAGATGAAATGCATATATAATTATACCGTTGTCGTCAGGACCAGCACCGGTCGGGGCGCCGTACCAAGTGGCGCTACCAGATAACCACGTCAAGCCATCGGTACTAGAATCCGAAGTCGAATAGTTTAAACTCTTGTGCTTGAATGCAATGCATGGGCTGATCAGTAGCATTAGGGAAATGCAAGCAAGGGCAGCAAATGAAGAAGAAGAGAGTGTAAGAGCCATTGGAGGAGATTTAGAGAGGATAGGAATGTTATGTGAAGAGGAGGCTTGGTTGTGATTGTTTGGCACAAGTTTGGGGCAATTTATAGACGTGACAAATTTTCATTTATACCTTGTTTATTTTACTAATTATGCAAACTTACCTTTCCAAAATCATCAAAATATTTATTGTTTTCATATTGTAATTCCTAGTTAATTAATTGCATCTATATATATGTAAATTTTATGTTTCCTAAGGAGATATGCCCAAATTTACTTTGTTGCAGCTAGCTTTTAAGGCCCAAATGCAATCAATGCCAAGAATGTGGATCATTTCCAATTAAAGTCTAAAACCTTTGCAAAAAATGGCGTAGTTGGTCTTCATATTTATTTTAACTAGTGCTGTAACTCGGGCTTCGCCCTGAAATTTGATAGCAAATAAATAATAAAGTTTATAAATTAAAAATATTTATTTAAAAAAAATTGAAAATAATTTTAAAATTTTTTTGATGTGAATAATGATGATGATGTTGATGTAATAATTTATAAATAATAGCACATAAATATTAGACCACTTTAAGGATTAAATTTTGTCTTAGACATATCATATCATTTTATTAAATGGGGAGAGAGAATACATCTAAATCATTGGATCAAAGTATATGAAAATATTTTAAACAAAATCAATGGTTAATAACATTGATGATGTGGCATAGTTGAAGTGCTTGGAGAGTTACCCCTCTTTCTAGTTTATATATTTATGAGGAAATTTTCATAACAGAAATTCTTCTTGTCCCCTTCTTTGTCCTCCTTAAATGTCCCCCACTAAGATTCTCTTAATTAAGATTCTAGTTTAAGATTTAGATTCTCACTAATTACACATTTATTTCGACTCTAAAAGTCGGGTCCCACCACTTAATAGTCAAATTTGTTGTATCATAGCGTTATGGTAAATAACTGTCTGTGCAAATATGGTGTTCATACCTATCCGTCAGGGTGTTCATACATCTCACGGTGAGGTGTTCATAGTCGACGTAATAGGTGTTCATACCTATGCATTGAAGATTCTGCGTGTGCGGTCCAAGATTCCATGTTCTAATAAATGACCGTCCGTCTGAACTTGAGTACTCATACAATGTATTGTGAGGTATTCATATCTATTGCATTGAAGTGTTCATACCTTATGTACAAGAGGGTGTACGACGGAGGACATTTAAGAGGAATTTTTCTTGCGGGACAATTAGCATCCCTCTTTTCATAAATAGTCTTATACACTTTTCTCAACAATATGTGTTTATATATTTCATATGGGATGTAATGTTCGTTTTTTATGATTTTATACGAATTTTAATTACTATGTCCATCATTAATGAAGCATATATATGTATATATCTTGAATTGTATCATAATAATTTGGCATGTTTTTGAGACTTAGAAATTAATTAACTAGCTTGAATATTACGTACTTAATTAATTGGTCGATTATATATAAGTGCACATGTATATATCGTACTCAGAATATTAATTCCATTCATAATTGATACGCAGCCTAGTTAACAAGTTGGCCGGCCCACCTTATTTTCAACTTTTTTTTTTTTGAAAAAAAAAAGTATATATACCACCGGCAGCTTTATATCCAATTTAATAATAACAAAATTAAGGTTCTACATAAATTCAACAACTCTGTATATATATATTCCTCTGTATAATATTCTGCTCACAAAACTCAATTATTCACAATTTCACATACCAAAAAACCAGATTCTAGCTAGTATTGCAAATCATACTAAATATTTTAGGACACTAATTAATTAATTAAAGTACATCATGTGTCACAAAATCTCACAATTAAAAATTTCGGATTATACCACAAAATCCCACAATTAATCCTGCAATATATATATGGACACACCCATATTATTTTTACATATATAATGTGTCACATGACGAACATTGTAGGAATTAAATTAAACTAAACCAATCTATATATTGGACAATATATAACTTAGTTGCATACATGTAAATATGGTGTGTTCTATATATTTATATATGCAATTGCACGCATGTGACATGGTTTCAATTTGCACCATGAACTCCCTTTTCTTCCTAGGACCCACACTCACATGCAATGAAAACCGGCTTAAGCAATGTTCTTAGTTGCTTTTCGTGCTAGCAGACTTCTCATACACTTGCACACCTTGATTAGGTTAGATTATATTAGATTACAAATTTGACTTAATTCGTTTGGATATGTTAGTATATATTGGCAAACAGGAAGAATATATATATATATATTTGATCATATATATATTCAATCATGTTTATTTATATGTAACTAATAAGTACTGTGCTTACGGTGTGTGATATAGAGGTGGCAAATCGGGTGGGTGGGTCGGGTTCGGGTTCGGTTCGGGTCGGACGAGTCCGGTCAGTTTAACCTTTTAGAATATCTCAAGTCAGGTCGGGTCGGGTGATGGACGGGTCGGGTCAATTTTAATATCTACTTTTTTTGGACCGTGTGTTGATTTGAGTTGGATTGGATGCTATTTGATCTCGGGTCGGGTCGGGTTCGGATCAGGTCGGGTCGAGTCGGGTCAGTTTGACTATCTAAAAAATTCTGGGTCGGGTTGGGTTCGAGTCGGGTCAGGTTGGGCGGGTTTCTCGGGTCAGGTCGGGTTCTGTCACCTCTAGTGTGATATTAGAATGCCAATTAATTAATTACATAATTATGTTGAAGTTTTTGGATCTCATTTGTATTTCATTTTAATCTTATTAGTTTTCAGATTAATTTTATAATGTTTTGTTTTGTTTCCAGCATGTTTCATATTAACGCTAGATCTTATATGGTAGTATCTATTTGGTATCCGTTGTGGTATCTCCTGAAATTGAGCAGTTAATTAACTCCCATGTATTTGGCCTTTGGTGGTGGTTAATGAGTTAATCCAAAGTCATTGAAACCGTTAAAAAGATTAAAAAAAATTGCATCAAAACGTAGCCAACATGCACCCCAAATTAATGGCAAAATTATGCTTATTGTACAAGGACTTGACCATATTTTCACCTCTCTCCATCCATCATTCAATATATTTCGCCTCAAAAAATGGGAATTGCTGTGTTATGTTATGTATATATCGAGATGAGTTTTAAACTTTTAATGGATAATAATAGGAAGAAGATGAAATGTCAACTTTAGGAGGTGTTTGTAACAAGAACTAGCCATGTGCGGTATCGTTTTCTAGGTTGTGGAATCCCCGTTTGTTTTAGCTACAACTTGAGATCACAATTGGTCTAAAAGAAATAAAGAATATATAAGCCAATTACATATATAGGGTATGTTTGGATGGACTAGTAAAAAGCCCACTCCTTGCTTTGGGCTGAAATTATTATTTCTTATAATAAACTTTTAAAATAATATGTAATGGGCCTTAATTTGAGATAATTTATACGGGCCTTAATTTTAATGGGCTGAGAACGTCAACGGGCATTAACGTACATCAACGGTTCTGATCTATTAAAGAAAATAATCAACGACTCAGATGTGATGATAGCCATTTCATGTCATTTTTTCCAATATGGTTTTATTATTAGTAAGAATAAAGAATAGCAACTTTTTAGGTTAGTAGCTATTTTATTTACTATTCCATGTTTGGATGAAAGAATAGTGTTTCAAAAGAATGGGGTTAGTAGGGGATAGTAGCTATTCTACTAACCCAATAAAAAGTTGGTTTAGCTATTACTTCAAATCTTAAGTTGGTGGCTATTCTTACTAACACATCAATTAATCCAAACACATTCATAGTGATGACTAGCCCACGTCTCACTTTGGGCTCAAATTATTATATCTTATAAATTATAATAAAGGGCCGAAAACTTATCACTTGTGAAACTGATATGGGCCTTAAATTTTAATGGGCCGGAACATTAATGTAGGGTGGTGATCAATCCAAGTAAACAATTAATAACTGAGGTTTCTTCTTTAAAGAAGATAAAACTTTCATGTCAAAAAAATCCAATTTTCTTTTATTAGGAATAAGTATATAAAGAAAGCGATATTCTTATTTCCTCGCAAAGTTTTCAACTACAACTTAAGTGTTTCTCATGTAGAAATTTGTATTAACCATTTTAATTAACCATTTTATTATTTACTCAAATATGAAAATGATGTTCTTGTAAATCAGATAAAAACTATGATATACTTGTGTCCAACGAAGAAGTATCATTGTATCAAATGAAATATAATTATACAAATTATCTTGTTATTATGAGGTTTATTTTTTTTCTTCTTATCCTACTAATTAATTACCATAAAATTTGTTGAAATGAAACCCAGCCTCCAAACAATAGATAATGGAAGCAAACATGCATCCCATCTCATTGTCAAAATCTTAATATATTTACACTCATTTAAAAAAACATATCTCAACAGTTTATTCATTGTTATATAAATTAGTTGCATTAATTAATGGCAATAAAAATAACAAACATTTTCTGTGCATACATGCTGCTCAAGAAAATTCCATTTATAAAGAAGACATATAAATTAGTTAAGGACTTGAGGGGTCCCAAATACACATGAGGGGCATAGCCAAATCCAAGTGATGATTTATCAAGGAACAACATACAAATTAATTTTAATCAACCAAATTTGGACGCTATTATATGTTAATATGTATAAGAGAGAAAATTAAATAATTGTAAATGAGATACTCTAGATACACTTCCTTTTCAGTTAACCACTTTTCTGTTGGTATGTTTGGCGCATTGTGCCGTCGTGTATAAACCAACAATTAATATATATATCAAGTGCTCCTACAAATTAATTGCAATGTATCGTAACACCCTTATATAATCTCAAATTGCAAATGGTATTTTGATTTTTGAAGGTGTATATAATAAGAGGATTATGGGTTATGGGAAGTACTATATAAGGGTGAACATGTATCCAGCATATATAATTCCTAGCGTCCACAGCTAGCGTCTATATGTTACATTTCGGGATGTATCTGTTACGTTTCGGAGTGTATCTGTTACATTCCGTACATGTCTATGGATATATATATGGATGGTTTTTCAATGCACGCAACATGTTTCTATATATATATCGTGGGTATTTAATTTCCTAGATTGGTATTTAAAAATGTTGACAATTTGGCATATTTTTTCCACTGTAGTACTGTTAAAAAAAAACAAAGACATATTTTATTTTCTGTCAGATGCTATATATTAAACATCAAATATTCATAATAAAAAGTATACTTAAATACTCTACTAATTAATTACTTTTGTAATTACATAGTAGAATTAGCCATATATATAGTAGAATTAGGTCATTTTTAAAAATAATCTTAGGTTGGAGGCCAGACGGCTGATTAATTCTGTTTTAATTTCCCTGTACTTAAGCATGTGAAGAGTTTGAATTTCCGGTGCAATTTTTGACTTCTAAGCAAGGGTTAGCGGATGACCAATGTCCGTTAACCTTGTAATTAAGACCTCATAATTATAGGTGCAGTGTCCGTAATTGCAGTTTTAGGGAATTATGAAGTCTTGTCGTCTTATCCTCCTGCAAGTTGAAAACAGAAAACTTTTAAAAAATTGACCCCTTGTTGCCCAATTTGTACGTATACTTAATTACTGTTTGATTTTTATTTCAAGGAAGGAACTGTGTTATACAAGAAAAATGTTACGGTGATACATTGAGTATACCACATATAATTTAAATTGGTCAAATTAATTATTTATTCTTTTTTTGAACATTCAAGGTCCGTAGGCAACTAATTTCATTTACTTAAAAGATTACATCCACGAGAAAATAAAATAAATTGTTTCTCAATCTAAATCCAAAAGAGACAAAATATAAACCAAAACCTTCTACAATATAATTTTGTCCCGATAAACTAACATAGAGAGACAAATTTTGAAGAAGCATACAATTCATTTTTGAAGTTACTATCTTGGTTGTGATGAATTCATTGTCTTTATAAGGACTGAAAAACTTGTAAGCACTCCGTATATCTTCATTTCTTGAAGCACTATATTTCCGTTTGTTGAAGCGGAAGCAAAATCCATTCTCGAGCGATTTATGATATAATCCTCTTAAATGAAGAACAACAAAAGACCCTTCTTAGAACAAAAAGGGCGACGAAAATACGGACGAAGAAACGGACGAACTAAACTTGAAGGTAAACAACAAAGAAGAAGTAAACGAAAGAGGAGTGGCGGGGGAGAGGCGGTGTGCCTCTCCCCGCCGAAGAATTTACTAGCAAAGACGGCTAGGGTTTCAATCAATTATTTATTTAACTTAACATACAATTTGTTCAACTTAACATGCTAATTATAAATTAATTTTTAAGTTAAATAATTAGCATATTAAGTTGAATAATCAGTTGTTTTTTCCATTTTAAGCACAATATTTGTTCAGCTAAATAATTATTAACTTATAAGTTTATATTGAGTTGAAAAATTTATATATTAAGTTGAATAATTAGTATGTTCAGTTAAATAATTAGTTCATTTAAGTAAGTCACACTATTTATATTATCTCCATATATAGCTATCCTCAATGGTATGACTATGTATAGACCGTTATACAAAACTCGTTAGTCGTTATACAAAACTACAAAAAGCCATGTGTGCGACTTCCTTTTATATAATGGGGAAATAATTAGTTTATTGAGTCGAACTAATTATTCGGATTATATATATACAAGCATTGCATTTACATATATGCACTCCAGACGACTTAATTTTATATCACACACGTTCATGCATGCAAAAATAAAATGCTTATATAGTTAAAATGTACATAATTTATATATTCGTAATAGTAGCAAAATAAAAATTATATATATGCACACGTTGTTGGTCAAATTTTTTTGCCAGATGACAAAAATGAGGAATTTAGGGATTTGAATTTTGAAGTGTTGGACTTGTTATGTTCTGACGGCAAGTAATTAGAGATCGAGTCAAGGGCGTAATTTCAGCAATCATCCACGAATATCCCCATTTCGACGGGAAAGAAAAGAGAATTTGCGTACATAATCATGTTTAAAAAATATATGTACTATCTTGTCTAAATTAAGTACCTATATAGTTATGGGCTTCATATATAACACATGCTGACATAGAGCTGAGTAATATTCTTTTCAAAATCATGTGGTGCAACCATGGTTCGCAAACTCCACCGAGTTGACTCGGATTCGGACCAAGGCGAGCCGAGTTTTGACTGATTCTTGAGAGTAGGCGATTTTCGGACAAAAAATCGGTGGAATCGGCCGAGTCATCCAAATTAAGGCCGAGTCGTGACTGAGTCGGCCGAGTCACAGCCGAGTCAACCGAGTCACGACCGAGTCATATGATAAGTCTATTAATTAATTATTGTTTATGTTTAAACTTTAATTTTACTTTTGAGGTGAATAGTGAGCATTAAAATGGTTATGTATATTGAATTCTAATTAAAAAAATAATATAAATTTTGAAAGGAAAGTAACAACGAAAATATGATTTTTAAAATATTTGGAATAGTTCATATTGATTGTGCACAGGTTATCTGGTTAGTTCGAATATTTGTAAGAAATTAAATTAGTAGATTTTTTTATTGTAATATGTTTGTCTTACATTATTTTCTGACAAAATAATATTTTTTACATTTTTTCCTGATTTATTTAATGGAAAATAAGTTTTTTTTGAAACTCCGAGTTTCCGATTCGAGTCGACCGATTCCGGCCGAGTCGGCCGATTCCGAGTCCATAGACTACTAGCCGAGTTCGAGTCCGATTCTGAGTTTGCGAACCTTGGGTGCAACTATATATTCTTGATTTCATCAATTAATTTGCAGATTATAAGAAACATATCAACAATGATAACTATTACTTGGAGGAAATCAAACTGAGGTTATTTGCAAGTTACACCTAACAGTGATTATATCTGAGTAAATGAAAAGGATTAAATATTGTTAAATTCATCAGCTCTGACAAATTAAATACCAACCGAAATAAAAATAAGATTCCTACTGAATTCTTGGAACGAATTTATTAAAAAATGAACGCAGCAAATGTAAAATTTGGATGATGTAAGAAGGGTTTGTTTGTCAGCCTGAACAGCGAAGGCAATGAAAAATCTGTTGGTAGCTGCTACCAACTTTTCGAAAAAAAGTTGGAGTCGTCAATGGAGTGTTCATGCAGTGATCGATGTGTGTAAAATATATAGAACGTAGGAGCACGGTCGAAACAGGCAATTGCAGATCAATGCTTGTGTGTCTCATATGCAGGAGAGAGCGGGGCGGCGATGAACGAGAAGGAACATACATATTTTAGGGTATGAGAAGGAGGTGAGACATCAGAAGAGGAAATGAATACAAGGAACTTTCTGAATGTCTTCATGTAATTTTGATCTTATTTCTTTTTTTCAATCAATTTTGGGCAATTTATATAACCTGTGATTCTAAATTTTCAATTCAGTTCATCTGCATTTGTCACCTGTTATCCACAACAAATTAGCAATTAGATAAGTCTATGAATTTGATCCGGTGATGCTGTTGTTGAGTTGCTCCAGGAGTTGTCTTTATTACTGGTATTAGAAATGCCAGTATTCATTCTGTTCCTCTACAAGCATAAACAAAAAAAGGAATGATTATGGTTCTTATCTATCTACTTAAAACTATAGAATTGAATGTTTTCTGCTGTTGTTACTAAGAAATGTTCTCCTGTACATGCAGCTCAAATTTGACAGAATTCTTACCCATTTTCTGGAGCTGAAAATCTCATTTTATTTGAAGTTTGCTGCTTTGTTATTGAGAAGGTAACTTCAAAACTCATTACATAATTGTTTATTTGTTTTTCAATAACTATAAGAAAATGGTTTTCCTCTGCACCTGTTGATTAAATTTTGGTTATAATATATTAACACTAGACAAAGTTTGCATCTTTTTCTTTGGTCAAAGCCCATTTGTGATTTGTCTAAATGCAATATATACCAGCTTTACTGGTATGCTAAAATGGCCCAGAAATTAGGCAAGACTTTAACTTTAAGGCCTATGGACTTCCAATTTATTTCAACTATTAAAGAGCAACCCCAAAATCAGATTTGCATCAAAGGCACAAACTTAAAAGCCCACTAATGTTATCACTTAACAGAGCTGTCATCAGATTTTTCTAGTAAAATCTTGATTAGATTTCATAAATTTTCAATCTTTTTTTTAGTGTGGTTGATTTTAAGAAGGCCTCTCTAATTTAGCCTGCTTAATAGTTCCATGTTTTGTATGTGTGATGGATTTTGGGTTCCGATTAAGCAAACAAATTTGGATTTGCAAAACCTCTATTTGCATTATTAACTTTGTCATTATCAACTATTTATTTCGTACAAGTAAAGCTACTATATATATATATATACCAGCAGTAAGCTAAACAGAGAAATTTTCTTGCACTGGTACAGAACAATTTAAGTACTGGTAAATTAACTTGCCTGCAGAAACAATTACCAGTAAAATTATGCTTTTAATCAGAAGTTTCGGTACACGATAGCAGTGCTACGCAGTTATTACTTTCATGTTGCAAATTAGAGATTTCAATTGGTGAAGCGAACTTCTTACAACCTTGATCTCGATCTCAATTGCTCTATATACCAGTATCCCATCCAATCCAATTCATCCTAGCTAAATGTCATCGAATGTTCCTCCATACGCGTTATATGCAGATATAGCATACTAAAAAACCCAACGGCTGTATGTCGTATATATGATTTTAAAATATGTTCATGTAACCGCAAACCCCAGAGAGGTGTGTTCTTGCTGATACAACATACAGATATTAAGAACATCAGGAATTCATTACCCTTCATTAAAATTCTTCCTTCTATATATTATGCCATTTTATATTGAGGATTCATAAAAACTACAAACACAATTTCCTCTGTCAGCCCTCATAGATCAGATGATCATAGAACTAACATTTTGTAACCCGAGAAAAAGCAAGGTCATTCATGTCGAAAGTATGTCGGATAAACAGTCAATGACAAAACTAATTGTTGACATAACCAGCTAGAGCATTATATTAACTCCAGCAGTACCTATGCATACTTGGATCTGATGGGTACTCACAGTCGTCCCATATAAATCAAAATTTGGATATAGTTTGATAATTTTTGTTTTTTTGTGTTAAGCTCAGGAAAGGCCTCCGTGAGCTTAAAACACGCTAGTTTTATACTCCTTTATATATACGCATTACAGTCAACAGAACTGCAATTCAACTAAAATTCAAAGTACAATTATCTTTTCTATAATTTAAACTTATATATTTGAACTTATTACAATTGAAAATGGATTGATTTACTTTAAAACGATTGCAAAATATACAGTGAAAAATTAATAGAAAACCAACAGGCATGCTTGACAATATTTATTTTGTTTTTATTGATCTTCCTATACATGTCACTTTGGAGTAAGATCCTAGCTAGCCCAGTGCTCAAACTATTTTTTTCAAGTCTGTTTATATGGCCCATATAATTATGTATGTACTTAGACAAAGGGTTCTATATATATATAAGCACCTACCTATCGGTACTACCTACAAACATGCATTAAGGTGTAATTTTAATTAACTATAATACATATAGAGCAGTGTTGTCGTGGGCTTTATGTTTTTTTTTTATTTTATTTGTTTTGTCAAATAGCCATCGGTAGCCCAATAATTTTTTTTTTCAACATACAACTATCTTTCGTTGCTTTTTTTTTTATATAAAAAAAAAAGTATTGTTGGGAACTATTTGTTTTCAGTTAAGTAATATTTTTTTATGTTTTTTTTATATTATAGTTATTAAGATTCTTTCCAAAATTTGCAACTTGACCCAAAATTTGTATATAACCAAGCTCATCTAAACTTGAAATTTATCCCATATATGATCAGAACAGATACATTCCATAACTTTATAAGTCAAACATACACGTATATATTGCAACAAATTATATTTTTCATTCCAAACTTTTTTTTAATGCCAAGACTAAATCCAAAGCATTTAAATTATCAGCTGATGACCTAAAGAATCTACATGTTGAACGGTTAGAACTTAGAAGTATATATGGTGTTCACACTCATGAAACATGGTGCTAATTAATAAAAATAGAAAAAAATAATCTTTGATAGAGCAATTATGCATTTTTTTATTTTTTATATATGATTTCAGACTCTTTCAGATGTCCAATTTTGATGGGTTTATTTCTTTTAGTTAGGTAACCGGGCACATCTAAGTGGTTGTTTAATTAGAACTAAATCATAAATAAACAATTAATCAGATCCGGATTTGAGAAATTCTATTATTCTGATAGATATTCTGTGTTGGTTAATAACTTAATATACTGCAGGTATCATATCTTATTTGTGGTTATTTATATTTGGTGTGATGTGACAAATGTTGAGGTCATGAAGTTCTTATAGTCTCTTTTTAATTAAGGTGATATAAATAAGAGTTTTCATTAAGTCTTGCTTCAACAGAAACGACACAAAAGGTGCATATATTGGCAAATGAAATATTATCTCAATATTTAATATACAATTCTTTGTTAATTTCATAAACAGGGTGCAGGGGTGGTAGAATGATCAGTTTACAACCAGTACCATAATTATGTGTCAATTAATGAACAATTTTTACCAATTTTTTTTTTTTTTTGAGATAAAGATGAGGATCAGGCCACTCAAATTTAAATGTCTATAAAATATCCCCATCAGGATTTCGAACCCGCGACCTCCCACACGTAGATCTTTGCCCTTAGCCACTAGACCAGAGGCTGGTTCATAATTTTTACCAATTTAATTATATCACTTTTTGTTTGCTGATCTGATCAATATAAGAACTACGAAGGCAAACTTAAGGGTGAATTAGCATTTTATATATGACCATAAAAATGACGTCATATATATATGTTTTTCCGTATCTGGTGGTTCAGATATCATTTCTAATTACATGTCATAAACTCATTTATCATTTCTTAAGAATTTGATGTCATATATATAATGCACGTATGTATGTACCTAACAACCAATCTAATAATTATCTATTATAATTGGCTCTCAATTAAGGTCCCATTCAGAACAGATTAGTGCACACATCAACACAGTTTAGCTTGAATTATAGCAAAGATGTCAATTAATTAATTGTCTATTGGAATATTAAAATTAACATGAACGATATATCATGTCCGATTTGTAGCTGCTTAAATTAAATTAAACAATTGAAACGAAAACCATTAATTCGGCTCTGTATAAATGTGAATGGCCCAATTTCATTTCAATTTAACATTATTTTAGCACATTGTCAACTATATAAAATTGATGAAATTTAGTTATAATGCGATCCTCACATAATTAATTTTTCAATAAAATTCGTCTGCCAAATTAAATTACCATATTTTTAAATTTAAAACTTTTGGCTTCTGTCATCGTCTGGTTCTGAATTCATTTGGTGTACTATTATATGGTTTGAAATTTGAATATATATAAACATCAATCATTGCACGTCATATCGTAAT
Organism: Cyperus esculentus; assembly: GCA_030179965.1. Lineage (NCBI taxonomy): Eukaryota > Viridiplantae > Streptophyta > Magnoliopsida > Poales > Cyperaceae > Cyperus > Cyperus esculentus. The sequence continues at coordinate 5,872,583 of JASGLE010000001.1, forward strand.
CTTACAATACTCGTTTTTTTTTTAATTCTGTCTTTAAAGTAAGAAAAAAGTTCTGCCGTTTCAAATTTTGATATGTGATCTGGAATATAAAAATGCAAGGACAAATGCGCATCAAATTAATTAAAGATTATATATACAAAAACCGTAATATGAAACTTATATATCTAGCTATATTTTTTTCCTAGCTAGGAGGCTAGCAAGCAATATATATATGATATGCCTGAACCAAAACGTACGACGATCGACGATACATATTGGACTTTACTCCAAAAGAAATAATATCATCATATATATAATTATATAGGTCTCTCTCTAACGGATGCTATGTTTTTATTTGTGTCGGCATGGACTAAATTAATGTACATAGAAAATAATGTCTTGTGTCATGTTGTGAAATATATATGAGCGGACCACTCTGCATGCATGCCTTGAACAGTTGAACTAATTAATGTTTCATTTTTGTTTTGTCAACAATTGAAAGACATACGTAACGTATATATAGTTGATTTATGTGTAGAGTTGAAAGCATAGAAGAGCTTAGCTATTTTTCTCAAAAGCGAATACGTGTAGATATAAACTTAACTAATCATTAATTGGTAAGTTATGTGATAAGCTATATATCACACATGAATGAAAAAAAAAAAAGAAAGAAAAAAAAAATACAGGAGGCAGTGGTGTTGATCAAGCCAAGCACAAAATATATGTTTTATAAATATTTTAAATGGTAAATTGATTTACTAAAATGATTAATATATTCATGATTAACTGCTCATATCTTAATTAATTTATCTATCTGATTTTATCAAGTTTTATATATCCACTAAATGCCCTTAATAGTACTGTCTTACATTTTCATGAAGTACATTATTTTTTTTTTCTTCCACTATATATATTGTCAGCAACTTGGAGGCTGGCACCGTGTAAGAATCTGTGATTATAAATTTATATTTTATACCAACCACGTACGTTTTTTTTTTTTTTTTTAAAAATGTCAAAATAATTATTAACAAATAACAAGAGGCCTAGTAGCTAGTATTAGTCAAGTGCCATTGACCCAACTTAATTACCTGCCAATCTAAAGGGATTATAAAATTAATTAGTCAAGCTAATTAAGGAGACGGTTGAGGCAATGCATTAAAACAAGTCAAATATTAATAGTACTGAATTTTTGGAATAATTAAACTAATGTGGTTATGGTTTTCAATTAAATTAATGCTGATATGAACATTGATCTGTCACTGATATTTTTATTTTTTATTTTTATTTTTTGCTCTCACTTGTAATGGAGTTTGTATATATGATGTCATGAAAGCATCAGCACAGGTCACAGGGGCATTTAAGGGCATTCGGGCAACGCTGTACAGTTTTCACATGTATTACTTTTGCTATCATGCATGACAATAATATTTCAAATAAATCCAAAACAAATTCTGAAAATGAAAAAATGTTTATATATTTTTAAATTTATAGATCGAGAAGTGTTTTAATATATTTCGATAGTCCATATAAAAAAAAAAAAATCAAAATTTTGAACAATTTGCAATTGTTTTAATTTGGTTGTTTGATTGACCATGAAACAACAATTAAATTGTGTGAATTTTGAAATAATGCTCAATATAAAAGTTATCTATACTTTTTTCCTTTTAAAATTATTTTGCCTTTTGTTCTAATTTATTGAAAAATTCGTTGTTAAGACGTGAGATAATCATTGTCCAGTTATCATTTTCCTACATAATAGCATAAGTTACAGGCTTAAAGAATATATCTATATGCTCTTTTTTTTGTTTTATTATATATGTAATTATAATTGTATAAAAAATAAATGCAATTAATTTCACATTTTATTATGAAACTTTTCTATCATTTTTCAGATTATCAAAACCATATTTTTCATTTGTTAGTAAATAATATAAGCATTTTTTAAAAAAGATCTAAGTAGTCTATCTGGAAAGCACGTTGGTTCATGGGCAGATGGTAGATGCTGCAGCCTGTCAAACGCTTTAAAATCTGTCATGTATATGGCATCAAGTACTACTTCTTAATCATTCATTTGTATAGATGAACTTAGAGGCTTACAGCTGGAACTATATAATTTATAGTTCTTTTCTGAAAACATGTCATTGTCTCGTTGGGTGCACAATATATATATTGTGATACAGTTTGACTGCTCAGATGTATGTATGAAATAATGCAAAGAAAAAAAAAAATATATATATATATATAGAGTTAGATTATTATACTAACGTTAGCATTTCGGACCGAAATGTTAACGCCTCAAAATTTATGTTATCTTCTCCGAAATCACGATTTATGGTGCTCAATATATTATTTATATGAAAATATTGGGGAATACAAAAAATTTCAATTTTTAGAGTTTTTTAAGTATTTGTTTTGCATTTTTGAAAATTGCATGTACAAACATCAATATTTTATTAATATTTATGAGTTTTTTTCTAAAATTGAAAACAAATACTTAGAAAACTCTAAAAATTAAAAAATTTTGTATTCCCCTATATTTTCATATAAAGAATTGATTGAGCACCAGAAATCATGATTTCTAACACGATAACGTAAATTTTGAGGCGTTAGCATTTCAGTCTGAAATGCTAACGTTAGTATAATAGTCCAACTCTATATATATATATATATATATATATATATATATATATATATGCATGATTGGAGGACACAATTAATGAAGCAAAGAAGACGGTATAAATTAACTACAAGGATTAATTGGAGGAAAAATAAGTAAATAACAAATGAAAGAAAAAAGAATTAATATATATGACATTGTTTTTCAGATGTAATTCTTGTAATACAATTAAAAGAAATTAATAAAAATGTAAGGATGTATATGTATATTTTGATCCAAATTTGAGATGCAAATAAACAGGAGGTAGCATATATATATATATATATAGATAGATATAGATATAGATATAGATATGAGTAAAACTATGGTGCTCCTAAGAGCACGGAGGTCTCCCGTGCTCCTAACTCAAAAATCATACTAAACCATCTCGAAATTTCGATTTTACCATGCTTTGCGGTTTGTATCTCAGTTTTCGGTGTTCAAACAGTCGATCCGAACTGCTCAACTTAATCTCTATATCAAAATGTACTAGCAAACCAAATTTTATAATTTTTAGAATTTTTTTGCTATTCTTAATGATGTAGAGAAAATGACTAGATCCAAAGATTTTGGTTCATACAAAATAACACGATTTTCTCTCCATTACTCAAAATAGCAAACAAATTCTAAAAATCATAAAATTTGTTTTCCTAGTATATTTTGATATAGAGAACACATTGAGCGGTTCGGATCGACTATTTGGACACCAGAAATAGAGGCACGGACCGCATAGCACGGTAAAACCATTATATGCATATTACCGTAGCCTAATTCTATATATGTCCGTTCTCACAACTTTTATTGTACTAGCTAGAACGTACCCGCACGCTGCTGCGGGCAATTTGAATTTTCATTTAAGCTAAATGGGGTGAAAGAATCGAAGAGACGAAATGAGTTTGTGACTTTAGCAATCAATGCTTTAAAATGTCAGTCAGACAATTCGCCACTTCAATTTTATGCTGAGACAGAAATAGAGGGTCCAATTCTTAGCTTCTTTTTAAAGGAGTATAGATATAAGACTGCAGTAACGATTCTGGCTGTTTGGTTTGAGATGGATGTATAGTAATATAGAGCAGACTAAGAGAAATGAACAAAAAATGAAAATTGACCAGTTGTAAGGCTATAAATAGAGAACTGTAGAACTAGCACAATAGCACATGCATGTCAATTGTTCTGAAAATAACATCTAAATAATAGATGCAGAAAGTTAATTAGTAATTGAGATCTCTCAAATAAAAAAAAAAATTGCTATTAATAGAATTAAGCTCACATAATGATCGAAGCTACGTACAATATTATCTATCTTGAATCTTCAAGATAACAATAGTAATATTCGACTTTGAATTTTAATTTTCAAAAAAAATTCTATAAAATTAAATACACAGATTCAGAAGTAATTAATGGCTCAGGATTGAACCATCCATATGTATTCAATAGTTCTTCAAATTTAATTTAAAATTTAATTGCAAGCGTTCAAATCAGTGGTGAGCATGAACCCAAATCAGCGGTGGGCTAAAATATATATGTTAGTACAAACTTCAGATATTATGTCTAAATTTGGGTTAAAGTAATTGAATTATATTATAGTTAGTATGAACTATATTTTCGTTAATATATTAGAGTATTTTTTATTTTTTGGTTTATAACTGGCCGTGAACGGATCGGGATCACCTGCTTTTAAAAAAAAAAAATTAAAGCAGTGCCTATTTTTTTTATCCGACGGTTGAGAAACACCGAAATACTTTAAGATCTATTCAGCAAACACTGAACTACTTTGAGTTCTGTGCGACAACCGATCCTAACCATCCGATCGGAAAAGTAGGCCCTGCTTTTCTTTTTTCTTCTTGAAAATTAATTAAGCAGCAGATTTTTATCCGTCATTACATATAAACCATCAAACAATGTTCAAATTGATTGAAATTTGAAACACTATTAATCTATAAGTTAAAAATGCATTCATAAAAGTTTTTTCATTTTTAAAATTTTTTGTAAATTATTATACATTTTTTAAAATCTTCATTGTCAAAATTTTTATTATAAGCATTATCAATAGATCCCTCCTCTTCTTATATATGGGTAGGGTTAGGATGAGCTGTAGCCCCTCTCCACCTATGAATATATTCAAATTAGCTATGATGGATTGATGGTATGTTTTTGTTTTTGTACAAGTGCAATAGTACAAGTCCAGATCAACTATATCATCTAACCTTGCAAAATTGTTTAATTACTCCAGTTGCATGAATCAAAATGAAAGTTGTTGATTGTTTAGAAACTAGGATCAATGTTGTGAAACATTTTTAACAGGGTTATTTTTAGTTACTTCATGAAAAACTAGGATAAGAAGATAATATTCCGCTGTTATGCTAACTAGAGCTGTAACTCCGGCTTCGTACCTGAAAAGTGGTATCAAATAAATAACTAAAAATTTCATAAAATTTTAAATATTTATATTAAACAAATATTAAAAAAAATTGTAAATTTTTTATATAAGTAAATAATAATAATAATAAAATAATTTATAAATAAGAACATATATAAATGTTGGACCATTTTAAAAGTTAAAATTTATTTTAGGATAAGAAGATGATAATTCGCTGTTATGCTAACTAGAGCTGTAACTCGGACTTCGCCCCAAAAAGTGATATCAAATAAATAACTAAGAATTTTATAAATTTTAAATATTTATATTAAAAAAATTGTAAATTTTTATGTAAGTAAATAATAATAATAAAATAATTTATAAATAAGAACATATATAAATGTTGAACCATTTTAAGAGTTAAAATTCATTTTAGACATGTCACATTCATGTTAATAATAAGAACATCTTATTCAAGTCATTGGATCAAAGTAGATGAAAAGTTAAAAAAAAAAATTAATAGTTAATAATACTGATGATGTGGCATAGTTGAGGTGCTTGAAAATCTACCTCTCTTTATAAAGTATAGATTATGATGATATGGCCCTATTATCTGAACTAGAGCTGTAACTCGGGCTTCGCCCCGAAATATGATAACAAAAAAATAATAAAGCTTATAAAATAAAAAATATTTATTTTAAAAAAGTAAACATAATTTTAAAATTTTTTATGTGAATAATGATGGTGGTGGTGATGATGATGATGATGATGACGACGACGATGATGATGATGTATAATTATAAATAATATCACATAAATGTTGGACTACTTTAAAAATTAAATTTTGTCTTAGACATATAATATCATCTTATTAAATGGGGAGAGAGAATAAATATAAACCATTGGATCAAATAAGATGAAGAGATTTAAACAAAATCAATGGTTAATAATATTGATGACGTGGCATACTTGAGTTGCTTGGAGAGTTAGCTCTCTTTCTAGTTTATAGATTTGGGCCGAATCAAAATCAATGGATGCGATTAATTTTTAAAAAAATCTCCTACAATTAAGTTGGGCTGATTAAGTCCGTCTGTTTTACTCTAACAGTCCTAGTTGGAATAATAGGCTCCTATTATTCTAAAAAAATAACAAAATGTACGGACTTTAGCAAAGTTCAAATTGAAGAAAAAATTAAGAAGGGTCTGCTTTTTCCAATCGGACAAAGAAAAGTAGTGCCTGCTTTTCCCAATCGGACGGTTATGATTCACCAAGTGTATTAAGATTGTAACACATGATCAATCTTGACCGTATGATCGAGCAGACCCTGCTTTTCTAAAAGAAAAACAACAGATTCGGACTCGTTTGATTTGGGGCTAATTCTACTAATCAGATCATACATGAGCCATTCATTTTTCATATCTTCTAGATACAATTAAAGAGACATATTTGATAAGAACCGCTTAATTCAAAATGAAAGGTTACTTAACAGATTCATAGCTGAACACTCCTGATTTAGTGGTTAAGTTGGGAAACAGGAAACTTCTGGCCAAACATTGTGCAATTGTGGAAGAGCTCAAGGATCCCCATGATAAAATCCAGAAAAGTGAGCCTGTGACCATAATCCATAAATTAACTAATTAAGTGAATGAAAGTGCAATTGTGCAAACAACAACAACAAAGGCATCAACAGATTCCCAACCAAAATATGCGTTCACACTTGACTTGACACTTCTCTCCTCAATTGATACCTTCTGTACGTTGTTCACACTATGTTATCTCTCTAACAAATCTCCACCGTCCATTGCTCTCCTCTCAATCCAACCGTCAGATGCCCCGCCCTTCGAATCTTTGATTGGAATCAAATTTTGTCCAGAACCATTTAGACGGTCTCCGTCCAAAGAATTTGAAGAACCGTACGATATAATTTTTGTCTGATTATGTACATGTTAGTGTTAAAAATAGGAACAATCTACAGGTTTATAGTATATGTTGTACCTGACCATTGATTAATTACCGTTAATTATATCGTACAGTTCTCTAAACCTTTTCACGAAAAACGTTTAAGGGACTTTAGATAAAATTCGATTATTCGATTCCTCTTTGATTTACTTCTACTGGAGTGAACATGTGTTGACTAAAGTCAATGTAAGCGATCCCTTTCTTTCTTTCATTCACAGTTTCTCTTGATTCCACTTTTCAACTGCGTTCATACAGCGTCACTCTCCCCTTCAATGCCAACCGTCAGATGTCCCAGCGCACGAATCTTGACGCAGTTGGGAATTTGGGATGGATCATACCGACACCTGAATTGACGTGGCTGTTGGTGTAACTGTAAGCTACACAAATTATCCACGTCGGATTTTTGTTATCCGTATGACATGGCATCAACATTTCTGACTGCATGTCTGCATCTCCTTTTTGTTTGTTTATTTTTTTTTTGCTATTTTTTTGGATTGATTTTTTTTTTTTATTAGTAGATAGTGTCCACTATTTTTACTTATCCATCATATTTTCAATAAACAAATATCATTTTTCATGGAACATTTATATGTTTCTGATTAATATATATCATTTTCAAATTAATATTTATGCAACTGTGGTAAGCACATATGTATATGTAGTGTGTCAGAACTGTGAGATGTGTAGCCTACTTTACGGAGGTGGACTCTACATGTTTCTTTTTTTTTCTTTTCTTTTTTTTTTTTTTTGTGAGCTTTCTTCTGACCTTCTCTTTGCCGTACCAGTACAGTCCATCTTTCTTTCCTTTTCATCTCCCATTCTCCCTCTGTCTATTTATTACCAACCTCTCAACTCCCCGGAGACCCTTCTTTCTCTTCTCTTTCTCAAATAATACATTAACACAAAAACCCACAAAGAGAGAAAAAAAAAAAAAGCAGAAATTAATCTGTGTGTTAAGGAAAGTTCACAACTTTTTTTTTTTTTTTTGAGAGGAAGTACACAACTTTGATCAAGTCCAATTGATCATAAGAAATTAGTAGAGGGGGGATATATAGAGTGTGAGTGGTTTCTTAATTAATCTGAAGATTGTTGTTGGTGGTGGTGGATGGGCAACTGCATAACCTTCCAGCGAGTCGTGTCGTGGGTGGACGACGGTGAATGGGACTTCCTAGGACCCGAGAGTCCCCGGCATTGCACTCAATTACCGCCCAAATTTCAAGAAGAGGATGACCGTGCGTCGACGAGTGCAAAAAATACGGAAAGTGAGGAACTTTTAAGGCCGAATTGCGCGGAATCGTCGTCGACCATGGTGCTAAGGTCGGGGAAACCGACTCATGAGGTGCGGATAAAGATCACGAAGAAGCAACTGGCGGAGATGCTGAGGCAGGCAGAGAACAAGGGTGTTCCTACGCAGGATTTACTGGCAAGCCTCATAGAGACCGCGAAGCCGCACCGGGTGAGGCATAGGATCGGGCAATGCTGGCGGCCCGGGCTGCAGAGCATTCCCGAGATTGTCGAGTAGTAGTGATCAAGATTTGTGGGTTTCAGATTATAAGGAGCGCACAAGGCCTCTGTGCTGGATAATTGAACCGATGCCTGCACCATCTCGATTGCTTTTTTCAGCGACAACAGCCGCTGTTCGATCAATCCGCGTCCGCCGGCTGTTTTGCTTTGCCGGGCTGCCGTCGAGCAAGGAGTAATTAATTAATTTTGTTCATATTTTTTGGTTTTTTGTTGTTTAATTTGGAGGTTTTTTTGGTTCTCTTTTTGTTGTTTATTTGTTTATTTGTTATTTTTTTTTAATTATAGGATTGAGGATCACTAACAGATTCATCATGTAAATTATTATGTAATATTGTTTCTTCTTTTTTATTTTTTTTTCCTGCTGTGTAGATATGAGATCACTTTAAAATTTAAATATTGTCTTTCTGCTATATCTGTTTGTTGGGAAATTAAGAAGTGTTTACCATGTCGTTGAGGCATTGCAAATTTGCAATTGGCAAGCAACTATATATAATATAAGTATATAATTCTGTTTTTGAATTATTATATTTTGTGAGATTTTATATATTACTTTTAGCAAAAGAGATGGAGTCTTGACTGTATATATATATTTTTTTCTGATGGATATATATATGCTTGATCCGATTTTTTGTTTATTATTAAGTTCAGTATCATTGATCAGTTGACACTCAAAATAATGCAACAGTTTATACTTTATAATGTGGATTAAGATATTTTCCACTAATATACACGTGATGTACGTATATTAGCTTTATGATATAAAATTATAAATTAATAAATTCAAAGGTAATTAATTAAATATAGCAACAGCTCCAGTCCTATTTTTTAAATTGGCTATCAAAATGTAATAAATAATTTTAATTAAAATGTACTTTTTTTAATTAAATTTTGTGATTTGACATCATACTCTCTCTTTATTATAAGTAGGTGGAAGACCTCTAGGTATATATCAATATACCATATATACATGGCAGTTAACGCCTAAACCCAATTATTTGCATGATAATAATAAACGAGAGTGGGTTCCATGATTTCTTTCTCATGAATTATAAAACTATCAAATAAAGAGTAATTATACGGTTATACCTAATATTCATAAAATACATATCCATAGCATTTATAGGTCACAAATTTGAGATATATATTACAAATCGGATATATTTGTTACATATGTTTATAGATGTAGGGATTGCTTTTCAATTGACGCAAGATGTTTCACTCAGATAAATTGACAAGTATATATATATGCAACTTTCCTTTATGGAACCTTGATATGTTCTTTTGACAGTTGACACGGTTTCTAATTAACTTTCTATCAATGTTCCTCGAATTCAAAAATCCCCTCAGTCAACCCAAAATTTGGATTTGTCCGGATCCCTCTTTATTTTAACTGCCCAATAAATCTCTATACAAACTATTTAAACTGCCCTTGACCGTTTTATAAAAGCAACGGTGCAAATTACCCCTCAGTTACCGCAGATGTTGGATTAACTGAGACGATACGTACTCATCCATCATTCCATCTCAAGAGTAGTTGGGCGGATATCCAGGTTTTTGCTCTCCTTTTTTTGAAGCAAACATTTACATTAGTAACCTTGAAGTTATATTTTCATATTTGTTTTGTTATATTTTCATATTTGTTTGAGCTATGTGCTTAATTTTCTTGGTCCCCCCTCCATCGGATTCGTATCGATACGGTACAGCGCAACGAAAATGAGGTTTACTGATTATTACAAATGGACTCTTTCTGCAATTTGCACACATCGTTTTCATAGAACATGTTAGATCTTTTATTTGGGATAAAAAAAATATAAAAAAAATAAAATAACAACATGTAAAGGTCGATAAGGAAATATATATGAGAGGATGTTATTTGACACAAATTTTTATTGTATGAATGTGAATAACATACTTATAATTAAACAAATTATTATATGAATACGGAATAAATTGTAAAACTAATGTCCGTATTTAAATACACGCCTAATCTTCGGTTTTTATACCCAAACAAAAAAAAAAAAAAGATTGTAGGTTGTAGAGGGTAAATTGTTTAGACCCAACAACTAACGTATTATAAACTTCCAATTGCGTACCTCTCACTAAGAAAATGCAATCTGATATCAACCATCCAATTTTAATTAATCCGTCCCTCCAGGTATGCAGAAGGTAGAATTATTAGCACACCTCATCTGTAAATAATTATTAATTAATAATATCATTCTATGATGCTTATGTTTGGGGATAATCAAAACATTTAATTTATGATGCCTATACAGTATCCCTGCTTCTAATAATATTTTTAAGATGGAAAACGGCCGGATATGTACATACAAAAAGATATCAAAATAAGTACTTATGTGTTAGTTTTTATATTACATTAGATAATATTTATATATTCAACTTATCTGTATATTATTATATAGTATTAAATAAGTAGCATATTAAAGTGCATTAATTTTGAATAGTATCTCATATAATATAAATTTTAATATAACTGATATCAATTTTAATATTATTTTTAGTATCACTACAACATTTTTTTTCTTTTAAGATAATCAAAAGCTACTATATCCTTACTATATATAAAAGCAAATAGGAAAAAATGACATGAAAGGACTATCTTTCCCAAATAAGAAACCTGAGTCGTTGATCATTTTCTTGTATAGATCAAAACCGTTGATTTACGTTAATGTCCGTTGACGTTAATGTCTCAGCCCATTAAAATTTAAGGCCCATATCAATTTCCTCAATATAAGGCCTATTACATATTATTTATTTATTTTTTTTGGATTACATATTATCTTAAAAATTTATTATAAGAAATAATAATTTCAGCCCAAAGCAACGAATGGGCCCTTTACCAGTAATAATAATACAATAAAATCTCGATTTACGAAATAACGTCACTGAGTTATGGACCGACCGTTTTGTTTTGTCAAGACTCGAGACCAAATCATCTCACAATTTCTTTCCAATCTATGTTTCAGGCCCAAAGACATAAACACAGAGAGAAGGATATGCACAAACATTCGGCCCACTTTTCATTGTACAAACCATGTCAATTTGGCACAATAAGCCCTCCTTTTAAACCAGCATGCATATATATATATATATATATATATATATGTAGCCCAATTAATGTTTGGGGCCATACTTTCGGCCTTTAACACATATATATCAGGTTGATCATGATCTTCCAATCAACATCTATGTTTCTGATCGATTCCATCAAAGTTCGAATTTTTTTTTTTTGAGACAAAAATAGGGGTCAGGTTTGAATTGAATGTAATCTCACAATTTAATTCCCTGTATACTGATTAGAACATCATACAGGTCTGTTTTTACATGATGTATATTTTTAAATTGACGCCTTTTAAATTGAAAACCAAAATATTGCATCAAATAATTAATTAAAACATTCAATCCATTGATATAAAGTAAAAACAAAGAAAATAAGCTAGTGGATAATTAATATATATTTGCCGAGCTTATAATAATGAAATTCAAATTAACATTGATTAATCCTATGACATCATTGTAACAATCCAAGGAAGCAAATTTGGAGGCAGCCAAAAGAATGTAGTTGCGTCAAGGGATGCTGCAACAGAAGAGAAGCAAATGTAATTAAGCACAAAAAAACAATTAAATTGCTGATCATTATTCATATGATCCAATTTGGTTTGAATTCTGGTAAGTTGCCATCAGTTGATAATTTACTGATGATTTGAACTTAAATAACCAGTGATTTTTTGAACCTTTTTGTAAAAAAAGAAGAACAAAAACAATATTATCTTACGTATCGCAAGCGGTCGTCGGATCAATGGTGAACCCAAGAGAGACCCCGCAGAGGCCAGGCAAGCGAGCGACGGCAGTGGCATTCGGATCATACATGGTGATGAACCCCATCATGCAGTTGCAAGTCGACCTCCGGTTCTCGACTGAGTCAGCCGCCACTTTGTACATGTTGCCCACTCCTTCACAGCACGGCGTCCCCAGTACCGGCTCTGGGTCCCCGAATTCAACGTAGTTTGCGCAGCCGGATATCAGGGACAGCACTGTTGTGCAGTCAACTGATGCTGCTGCCTCCTTTGTGCAGCAGATTGTTGTTAGCAGTAGAATTGCTGCTGTCAAGTAGTTGGGGTTTTTGAGAGTAATTGTCATTTTTTTTTTGTTTGAGTTGTTTTTTGTTCTAATAAGAGGAATTTTTTGTTTGTTTGTTTCTTTGATGGTAATTTTTGAGGAGGTTTTTAAAGAGGGTTTTGTGAGCTAAATCATGTATTGGTTGGGTCATGTCTATGACATGATTTATTAAGCTGGGTTGCCATGATGCAAAATGTGGTTTTGAAGTTGCATTTTTATTGTTTTATATATATTTATATTAAATTAACACCTTAAATATGTTTATTGTGTAAATAAAATTTAGTAGCCAATTTTTGGCCTTCAATAATTTAAAGCTCAAGTAATTAACTAACAATATATTATATTTATGTTTTCCAATTTCTGTATTCTAAATTCTGGAAAAAGATCAACAAAGTCCCTTACATTTATACATTTCATTGCGACCATCATTTTTCTCTAATATTTCTATACCATGTACATTATGTAAGGTTGATTAGTATGACCTGTTCTTTTATTTATTTTTTCCCCTCTTTCTGCCCCTAACATGAATATCCTAACAAACATTAAAGAGAAGAAAATAAGCCTTTTCCACTGTAGAGACATTAATTGGGCTCTACCTACATAAGCAACTAACTAGTCGGAAAATAAAGAGCTTGAAATAATTTGTCCTAAATGGTATGGAACTATGGACAAGTTCGCCACCATGCATGTTCTCAAGTACACCCAGATCAAACTGATTGCTATCAATCAATTTGTCTTCTAATTAAGTTTTAACACTGTATAACACTATAACTCGTATATAAAATAAAAATATTAAGAGGTGATTTTGATAGCCACAGGTAAGTGTGCTTTATAAACATTTCAACCTGGTATAATTTGATTGGGGTATAATTTTATTAAACTGTTAAAATTTTGGCAACCCCGGCCCTTTATTAAAAAGAAAATAAAAAAATAAATTCTGACAACCCGATCGATATAAATTGTTAACCCGATACGTCCTGCCAATATTTATTAACTCTTAGGAGCTTAATTAATTACCTCTTCTAATTAATTTAATTTAGCAAAAGCTCGCAATTTGTGTTGGGCTATTTCTTCATATGCCACACCTGTTGGGTTTTTAATTTTTCTTTTTGGAATTAACAAATTAAATGCATATTGTTATGTGAAACAATATCGTAAAGAACATATTCGATGACAAAAAATAGTAAATAAATAAAAAGATCAACATCAATATTATGCTTTTCCAATTTTCTTCCGACCATATTGTAATCAATTTGACCTAGTCAACTAATTCGAATCAGCACAAAAATAAGGACACTAAAGTTTGTCCCTGTATAGAAGAGTAATAACTAGCGTCAATAGAAAAACAGTCCATAGCGTTCATAAGTTACATTTCGGGATGTATTCGTTACATTTCGAAGTGCATATCTGTTACATTCTGATAGAAAGACCGTCTACAGCGTTCATAAGTTACATTTTGGGATGTAGCTGTTACATTTTAGAGTGTACCTGTTATATTCCGTACACGTATGGACGGTTTTTCAATAGACGCAAGATATTTCTCAAGAAAGAAATATCACAAATTCACAACCCCACTGATCAACTACCAACCCTCTCTGCCTCACTTCACTCTTCTTCTAAACTCTCTCTTGCTCACAACCAAAATCAACTACTACCAAAAAAGGTGACACCAACTGGCATACATGGTGATGACCCAAACAGATCATCCTCATGATGGGTCCTCGGATCATCGGCTCGAGGCCGTACTCTGTGACAACTCGGAAACATGGTTCAAGCGACTGCGTCTGGCGACATGCATCGAAATGCGCCTGCTGATGCCCCTTGCGGCACCAGCAGTCGTCGTGTACATGTTGATAAGCGTCATGTCGATCGCGTCGCAGACGTTTTGTGGGCACCTCGGCAACCTCGAGTTCGCGGCGGCCGCCCTCGGAAACAATGGCATTCAAGTGTTTGCTTATGGTCTCTTGGTATGTTCTTGATTTGCTTTCTAGATCCTTTTGTTTGATTTGTTTGGCAATTAGTTACCTGTTCATAGTGAATTGATTGTCATTAATAAAGCAGGTAATGTCTGCTTTTCATTGCATTTAATTTTGTAGGTATTGAGTACACAAAAAAGATACTGATCAAGCACATTAGAAAATAGAAATTGTTCTTTCACATTATTTGTAGTAATAAAAATGGAAGTAAATTCTGAAAATTATTTATTTATTTATTTATTATTATTATTATTATTATTATTATTATTATTATTATTTCTTTTTGATAAGAAAAATATTTAATTTGAAAGTAGTATGATTGTATGAACATGTACTTTGTGTAATCAGTAATTAATAACAGAGGATTCATAATTTCATAGGCAATTGATTGTTTATTGATGAAGTCATAGGCAATTGATTGTTAGCAATATAAATATAATTTTAGAGCTACTTTTGTGAATAAACTAGCAAAAGCTGATGCTGATTAAAGTGTAACTAAACAACAGTAAGTTGGAGCAGGTAAGGTTCAATTCTGATTATTTTTTTTTTTTTATAAAAAGGGTTCAATTCTAATTAGCGTACAGATCTCTGATCCAGAAACAAAGTGAACTTCTTGTACAATGATGATTGACAAGTGGGGTCACAGAAAATGAAAGTAAACAACATTGCTTCTGATTTTTTTTTTTTTTTTTTTTTTGAGATAAAGATAAGAGTCAAGCCACTCAAATTTAAATGTCTCTAAAAGACTCTCTATCTGGGTTTCGAACCCGCGACCTCCCATATGGAGAGCGTTGCACTTAACCACTAGACTAAAAGCTGGTCTTACATTGCTTCTAATTTTGATAGAAAGGGCCTAATGAACCCACGTATCAGTGACCCAAGTACAGAGAAACCTTCAGACAGTAACCACAGAGGATCCAAAGTGTTATTTTGTTCCTAATTCCTGTGAATTGTTTATACAGAAAAAGTAACATTTTTTTGGCTTTTTCTTTGACATCTTTCAACAATGGGTCTCCATCACTCAGTTTGTTTGTGTGACATTGACATGTGACTAGCTATGAAGTGATGGGACAATGTTGAAAAATTTTATGGTTTTGTCGTTTTTGGAAACGGTCCACATATACAGTAACTAAAATAGATACCAAGTTATAATAATGTAAAATATATTTAAATTGAAACATTAACAAATTATTTTGAAACAATTAATGTATTAACTTGAAACGTTTTAGTATTAAGTTGAATAACACAAATCGTAAAATAAATCATCTAGTTGAATCCCTATTTAAATCCTTAAAGTTGCTAAGAGAACATGTATGTGGAAGAAGTGAAAAAGCAACAAAAAAAATTAATATAATTTGTGTTTAATTTTAATCTTATTAAGTTTCAGATTAATTTTACAGATGTTTCATTTTAATTGCAGCATGTTTTAGATTAACTTTATATAGTATCTATTTTGGTATCGATTGTGGTATCGATTGTGGTATCTCCAGAACATTTTCCTTTTGGCAAAGAATGATAATGTAATTTTTGAATATTTGTTGCATGCCTAATAAAAATTAACCATGACAGCAAGTTTGTTTACGGTGATTGTTTGGTTCAGTTCAATGATTTTGATTAGACTATGTTCTTAAACTGCACTTGCTAATTACACATTGAATTCTTCAATAGATAATTTCGAAAAAAGAACAATGAATTTATTTTGAAAACAGAATGTGTTTTCTTGTTTGATCAGCCATGATCATCTTTATATGCATTGCTTCAGTCAATTACCAATACTTCAATTACTTTTAATGCATTTTAATCCAACAGCTAGGAATGGGGAGTGCTGTAGAAACACTATGCGGTCAGGCGTTCGGCGCAGAGAAGTACGAGATGCTCGGAGTATATTTACAGCGTTCGACAGTACTCCTAATGGCAACCGGCATTCCTCTGACAGTAATCTACGTCCTTTCCGAGCCAATTCTGAGGTTTCTCGGTGAATCCCCTGAAATATCAAAAGCAGCAGCATTGTATGTGTTTGGATTGATACCTCAAATCTTCGCATACTGCGCAAACTTCCCTATCCAGAAGTTTCTTCAGGCTCAGAGCATCGTGGCGCCGAGTGCATATATCCTTATCACAACATTTGCTTTCCATTTGCTGGTGAGTTGGGTTGTGGTGTTCAAGCTAGGATTCGGGCTTGTCGGGGCGTCTCTCGTGCTCAGTCTGAGCTGGTGGGTCTATGTCGGGGCTCAATTTATGTACATCGTTAAGAGCCCGAAGTGCAAGTCCACATGGACCGGATTCACCTGGCAGGCATTTACCGGGCTGCCAGATTTTCTCAAGCTTTCGACTGCATCTGCTGTTATGTTGTGCCTCGAGACGTGGTACTTTCAGATACTAGTACTCTTGGCCGGTATGCTCGACAATCCGGAATTGTCTCTTGATGCACTAACTGTTTGGTAAGGTTTTTTCACATTTGCTTCAGATTAATTTTTCTTAGTTTCTAATAAATGGTAATAGAAAATAAGTGCTAACATGAGAAATAATTTTGTCATGCAGCACATCGATTATTGGCTGGGAGTTCATGATCTCGGTTGGTTTCAATGCCGCTGCGAGGTTAATTCCTGATACCACCATACACACTTCTAATGTGGAAAAAAAGCAATATATATTACCTCAAATGAAGACTCGCTGAATCACTCATTCACTCGGTTTCTTGTTTCCAGTGTGCGAGTTGGCAACGAACTTGGTGCAGGAAATGCACGATCCGCGGCATTCTCGGCAACAGTTGCGACAGTCGTATCCGCAATAATATCTGTGCTTATTGCTATCCTGGTAATGCTTTTTAGGGACAAAATCAGCTACATTTTCACTGGAGGGGAGGCTGTGGCGAATGCAGTCTCTGACCTGTGCCCTTTTCTTGCCACTAGCATTGTCGTCAGTGGTGTACAGCCGGTTTTGTCTGGTAAGGAGTTAAGATTTAAGAACATGCACATTGTTAGTTTAAGAATTATACTTCGCTGAATGACAGTTTGGTACGTATACTGGCTACTTCAGAAAAAATTAATTTGGTATAAACACGATTTGTAAATTATAATCATTCACATATATGAACAACAATTAATTTAATGTTAAAAATAATTTAAGCCATAAAAATTACTGTTGAAGGAGATTAATAAAACCGGATTTTACCAAAATCTTACTTAATCAGAGAGCAGGCAGTATTGGCCACTGATACAGATGATTTTTTCTTCTTTTATATGATGTTTTTCGGAGCTCCTTATGTTTGCATTTTTCATGATGTCGGTTTCAACATATATTTGACATATGAAGGTGTGGCTGTGGGAAGTGGATGGCAAGGCCTTGTAGCATACATAAACGTTGCATGCTATTACTTCGTGGGACTTCCTGTTGGTGCTTTCCTCGGCTTTAAACTAGGTTTGGGTGTAAAGGTACGATAACAATTAGCTCCACGGTTTATCAAAGATGGTATTACCAATCTAGTGATCTACCATGTATCGTAGTACTTGTACGTACCTTGAGAATCCTCATGGAAAAGAATAGAAACTGAATTCATGTAACCAGTAAATTTTACCCCAACCAACTGAGACATCATATTGGTACTGGCACACTCATCTTCAGAGCGGTATCACTAGCTCTCCGGAAAGCATACCAGAAAAAAAATAAAGCAGAATATAAGGAAACAAAAAGGTAGTTCAATCATAAGACACATCTACATTCAACCAAAAAAAATTATAGCCTCCCAATTATTGAAAACTTTTATACAAGCCATTGATTGCTTTGAAAATTTAATTGAGTTTTGTTCAGACATGTTATCCTAGTACCAGAAAAATGTTTGATATATATATATTTGCTCCAAGTCGATTGACAGTTGATCTGCACTTATATTAGCCATATATATTTATAATCGTATTGCAGATTGGTGTTAGTTTGATCATCATGATAAAATTATAGAAAAAAATAATTAAGCTCTAAACTTTCTAAAGCGATCGAATTATCAATTAATTGCAGGGTTTGTGGGGAGGCATGTTAGGAGGTACAGTCATACAAACTCTTATTCTCGTTTGGATCACTCTGCGTACCGACTGGAACAAAGAGGTATCCAAACTCTCAAGCCTTTACTTTCAATCAAGCTTGTTTCTAACCAATTTTGTTATCACTTATCACAAATGAACCCATTTTCATTTGTTGTTTACTCATGCAAATTTTCTCTATGAACAATAATTTGAAAAAAAAAAAAAAAAATAGGTTGAGCAGGCAAGAAAAAGGTTGGAGAAGTGGGACGACATGAAGCGGCCTCTCTTGGCTGATGCAGAAACATAAATTAGGAACATGATTACAGAGCCTGACTTGATATTACTAGAATTACATTTTGTAAGATTTAAAATTTTCCAGCTTTCAGAGATCTTAATTTGAACTATATATGTAATCTGGTTGCTGCAACTTATAAGTTAGAACCGATGTGAATTCTACTGGTTTATCAAATTGCACAAATACTGGTAAAACTCTGTATTGGGCAAACCATGCTGATACCCAGAATGACATATATATTCGGTCTTTTAGACGCATGTTACTTGAAGATATTGACAAAGTCTTATAATTTAGCATTGCAAAATATGGATAATTTCAAGATCTGCTCGGTTTTTCAGCCAAATCAGTTTTGCCAGATCTAATTATCTGTGAAATTCTGTATCGTACTGAATTAATCAGCCTTCGTTATTCAAAAAGATTTCTTTTCATTTTTCCATTTCTTGATTTCACTGAGAAACTGTGATTCATTCTGGTATATATAACATATTACCTTTTTATCATCTGTAAAACAATAGATTAGTTCACATTTTAAAAAACTCGAGAGATGTCAGTAAAATTTAATAAATAAAGAATAATCTTTTGATCTTATATTTCTCTATACGGAGGATAACTATAAGACTGCTCCTTATCTTCGTTTACTGGTATATTGCCCCGTGGCAACGGACGAGAATCAAAAATTAAAATTGAACAATTTTTTTTTTCAAATTTAGAATTGTTGCATTTATTACAATGCATGGCAATTTTAATGGCAATCTCAGGGCTGTGAAAATCGAAACATCAAAATTAATCGATCAACGGTGATAATTAAACCAAAAGTAATTAATCCATCCAATGGCTGAAAATTGATTTGGACAAATAGTCATTTCAATCTCCAAAACAACTCCTCCTTTTATAAGGAGTAAGGATAAGGATGATGACTGAAGGTCTGAAGAGTGAAGTCCCATGCTGCCAGTGGGAAGGACTCGTATTACTATTTTTGACGAAGACTATATATATGAAGACAATTTTCTGCTTATGGAAAGGTCCAAGATAGGATGAAAAACAGGAAAAGCGCTAATCTATCACATTATTTGTTTTGCGTACCGACGACTGTGGTCTTCTGTTGTCATTTTCTGATGGAGGCAATTAACAACGTATATATATATATATATATATATATATATATAGAGTCCGGCTACAATAATATGCATATCAAGGTTTTACCGTGCTATGCAGTCTGTATCTCCATTTTCGGCATCCAAATAGTTGATCCGAACCGCTCAACTTAATCTTTATATCAAAATATACTAGTAAACCAAATTTTATAATTTTTAGAATTTTTTTGCTATTTTTAATGATGAGAAGAAAATGACTACATCCAAGGGATCTGGTTTATACAAAAATAGTGATATTGTCCCCATCATTAAAAATAGCAAGAAAATTCTAAAAATTATAAAATTTGGTTTGCTAGTATATTTTGATATAAAGATTAAGTTGAGCGGTTCGGATTGACTATTTGGACACCAAAAACGGAGATACGGACCACATAGCACAGTAAAACCGTGATATGCATATTATTGTAGCCTAACTCTCTCTCTCTCTCTCTATATATATATACGAAAATTAGCATATATACAAATTTCATTATTAGATTCAGTTTTTCTATTGGATTTAGGATTTAGGGTTTAGAGTTTAATAACTAATTGGTGCATATATACAAATTTAAAATTAATGATTGATTCTTGTTAATAATACTTGGGTAGGATCAGTTAATAACTAATTGGTTTAAGTAATAGTCAAAACTTTATTCTTTCTTGTTCTATTTATATTATATAAGAAACTAAAACTGAGGAGATAACTTCTCATATTATTGATTATATATCCCTTCCCAATTCAATATATTCCTTTGGTCAAATCAGGACAGCTCTACTGATTGGTGCATGACAAAGCATAGCATATATATATATACAACTTTGTGAACAATCACAAAGAATGCTTAATGCAAATTAAGTTGTATTCTGTTTTCTTTCAACCCTCTTGATGTATCGCATTCATATCTGTATTTTATCAGACTTGCACCTTGTTTCTGACCTAAATTTCTCAAGTTCATATGCATTTTAGTGTGAGAATGCCTAGATTCCAGTTACTTGTTTACTTTTGTCCTAAATTTCAGGACCTTTCTGCGGGGTCGTAGAGCGGTGCGGAGCAGTTTCTGCTTTAGCCGCCCTAGGCTATTTAAATTCGGTTTTGAGTCAGATTTGGCATCTTACTTCATTTCTTACCATCTCTCTCTGACCTAGCTGCCTTGGAGAGGAAGAGAAGTTCGGCCTTGCTTCTGTTCATCGATTTCTTCGACGGATTCGCGAGACTTCCTTGGAGAAATCGAAGATTGAAGCATTCCTTGCTCTTCTTCTTCTCTTTAGTACTATGCACTCTTTCTTTTATTTGTTTTGTTGTTTTTCTCTCGCCATGAGCGAGTAGACTCATAGTTCTTAGGGTTGATGTTGATGTTTGTGCTATGGATTGATTGTACCTTGTTATGATTCACGTTATTTTCATAGTTACTTGCGCTTTATCATTTATGTGTTCTTGACTTGACTTGTTTGTTTGGTAAGCCCGCGGATTAGGCCAAATCCGGTGCGGCTATTCGAATATCCAATGACCAAGAATTGTTATTTACACTATTTGGGTTGATTGCTTGCTTTCCAAGAAATACCAACAGGTTGATTGCGGTTCTAACGACAGTCGAATCGAACCCGCGAACAAAAAGTAACTTGAACATAGGTTTAGATATAAATCTGTGAATTTCTATCGGGCTAGAATTGTTACAAACACCAAAATACGACAGTTGAGGGACTTGTAGCGAATCTGATTTGCA
Organism: Cyperus esculentus; assembly: GCA_030179965.1. Taxonomy (NCBI): domain Eukaryota; kingdom Viridiplantae; phylum Streptophyta; class Magnoliopsida; order Poales; family Cyperaceae; genus Cyperus; species Cyperus esculentus. Next base: position 5,894,347 of record JASGLE010000001.1, read on the forward strand.
TAGGAATTGGTAGCGTGAGTTAGAACACAAACCAGAACCAGATCTGCTCTCTGTCTGTTGTCTGCAGACCCGTAGACAACTGCAGAGAGTGCAAGACAGAGTTTTCGACATTGTTTGTGAACACAGGAGACATTCTGTGGTCATCAGGCAATGTCGGCATCTCTGCATACCTCCTGCGACCCCGCAGACAGTCAATCCAGAAGCCAAACGGAAGCTGAAAACCCTAGGAACGCCCTTTTTATTACCTGTTTCCAAGTTTTACTTACTGCCTTTACTGTTTTACACCTGTTACCATTTAAAACCAAAACTTGACAACCCCCCCCATTTTATTATAAAAGACCAAAAATATTAACTTAGGATTAGAATTGCAATTGAAGTCCGGTTCGGAATTGGTACCGTCCTTGTGGTTCAACCCCGATTGTACTACACGAGGTCGTACGCTTGCGACCGAGTGTTTACTTAGGGTTATAATTAAAAGCCTATACGTTTTTGGACATCAAGCTTTTTGGCGCCGTTGCCGGGGACGGCAACAATAATTCTGAACTTTACTTTAATTTCTTTTCTTGTTCTAACTTTATTTTTCTGTTTCTCTTTTTCTTGTTTCAGTTGGTAGGAACTAGCCCAACTCCCCCCGTTCGGAGACTACAATATAAGGAGTGGGCGTCGGAGTCCGAAATTCCCAACTCGGCGAACTTCTTCCTCATCCAACATGGCAGACGATCCACCGAGAATTGCACAGGACCCAGCCGTCGAGATGCGGAGACTCCAGGAGGAGATCCGAGTGCTGAGACAGGAGGCGGAGGCCGACCGCTTGCGGAGAGAAGCAGAGCCGGGGACCTTCAAGGAATTCCACAGCCCGCGAGTCGCGGATGCTCAGGGACCCATCGTGCTCCCAGAGGTGCCAGGAGGTCCCCCAAATTTCGAAACTGGAGCCGTGAGTCTCATCCAGCAGAACTGCTTCCACGGCTTGGAGACCGAAAACCCGCACGAGCATTTGAACAACTTTCTCAGGTGTTGCCGGGCTGTCAAGAACGCAGACGCAAGCCCCGACTATATTCGTCTCGCCTTGTTCCATTTCTCTCTCCGGGGCAAAGCTAAATTCTGGTTCAACTCTCTCCCAAAAGGCTCAATTGGTACCTGGGCCGAGCTCTCCTCTCAGTTTCTCGAGAAATTCTTTCCAATTAGGAGAACTGCTAAGTTTAGGTCCCAGATTTCCTCGTTCAAATAAGGGTATGATGAGTCGCTTGGTGATGCATGGGATCGTTTTAACCATCTCTGTCTGTCCTGTCCCCACCACAACTTCTCTAACATGTTGTTAGCAGATGCATTTTATGATGGACTAACTCCGCAAAATCGGGTTATGGTTGATTCATGTGCAGGTGGTTCGATTGTCAACTTAGAGGCACAGGAGATCCTGAACATCTTCGACAAGCTCGCCAAGCAACAGCAGTGGTCCAGCCGCGAGTCCAGTAGAGGGGCAAAAGGGCGATATGAAGTTGATCAGCTTGCCCTTGTTCAAGCCAAACTTGAGGCGCTGCAATTGCGGGTGGACAAGCAAATAGACCAGCAGAAGGGTACCACCAAAGCAGTGCAGATTCAACCCTGCACTCTCTGTGGCGAGGAATCTCACGATTATGAGCACTGCCCGCTGCGACAACCGGAAGAGGAAGAGGAAGAGCACGTACACTCTCTCAACAACGAACCCTCCTTCTTCCCTAGACCTTCATTCTCGCGGTCGTATTCCAGCGACCCAGCAGACCGCCAAAACTGGAGAGAGAAACCAGATCGTCCCAATTTTGGTACCACCGGTTACAACCCTCCTCAGAAGTTCCAAAACCAGGGGCAAGGAAGTAGAAACCGCAATTTCTACAGTAATGCTCACTTCCAGAACCAAAACAGAAACGCTCAGCCGAACAACACCTACCGCCAACCGTATGTTCCTCCCCACCAAGTGCCCAAACCTGCCGAACCTGCTGTACCTGCCGTGGTAGATAACTTCATGCACGAGCAGAGTAAGATGAACCAGATGATATTTGAGCAGATGCAGGCCTTGAACGAGAAAATGGCAAGGATAGCGGGAGGCGACGTAGGCGCAACAACAAGTTATGGAACAAAGGCCTCACTGGCGAGTCAGCCGGTGAACCCTAATGGCAAAGTGAAGGTCATTCACACATTGAGGAGTGGCACGCAGTATGCTGATCCGCCCATGCCAGAGGAGGAGGACCAGGCTGTTACAAAACCAGTAGCCGCCAAATCCCAGCCAGAACCAGCGAAAACCTCTCCTATTGTTGTCTCCTGCGGCCCGCAGGACCACTCTCGCAACCCGTAGGACCCTTCCGGTAGCCAGCCAAATCTTCAGCATGCGCAGGCAGACCCTCTACCACCTACTCCCAACCTCGCAAGCTCCTCTCACGGGCCAAAGAAGGTGGTAACTGAGGGGCAAACGAATTAGAACTCCAAGCCTGCCGAGCCGGTCTTGCCAGCGAAGGACAAGGGTAAAGCAACAGCAACCCCGCCGCCATACCAACCACCGGTCCCATTCCCGCAAAGGCTCGCCAAACACCGTTTAGACGAGCAATTCTCCAAATTCATAGAGGTTCTCAAGCAGCTCACTATCTCCATCCCTTTCACCGACACGCTCGCACAAATGCCGTCCTATGCAAAATTCTTGAAGGACATCCTGTCCAACAAGCGGAACTTACAAGATTGTAGGAGTGTGCGACTCAACCATGAATGCAGTGCGGTGGTGAGCCGTGAGCTTCCGCCTAAGCTTGGAGACCCGGGAAAGTTCACTATCCCTTGCACCATCAGGAAAAGCTGTCATCAGGAAGGCGTTATATGACTTGGGCGCCAGTGTGAGCCTCATGCCTCACACTGTTTTTCAGAGGATCGGCGTGGGAGAGCTCAGACCTACTCGCATGACCCTGCAGCTAGCAGACGCCTCCACCCGCTTGCCGCTGGGGGTGGTAGAAGATATGCCGGTGCAAGTGGGAAAGTTTTTCGTGCCCGGAGACTTCGTGGTAATGGATATGGAGGAGGATAAGGATGTACCGATCATCATGGGACGACCTTTTCTGGGGACAGCCCGAACTGTTTTCGACACATACGAGGGCACTCTTACCATGAATGTTGGTGGCGAGAAGGTAAAATTTCAGGTCGCGAACACCATGAGGTATCCTGACCTCTCAGAGGATTGCAACTGAGTAGACATTATCGATGAGCTCGTTCGCGAGGTGCAGGAAGACCAGCTGGAAGAGCATCAGACCGCACTCGGGTATCATCTTGACTTCCTTTCCTCCCTACAAAATGAATTGAGCTCGATCTGCATTGATGATGTGTCTGACGAGGACGAAGCCTCGCCTGGAGCTACGGCCTGTGGCCTGCAGGGCATGCCCTGCGACCCCGCAGACATTGAGGAACCACTGCTCACCAGGGTGAAACAAGTGCTCGCTGTCTCGCAGACATCAGCTGACAGTTCTCGTGGGCCCGCAGGACGACGTACCTGAAGCAAAAATCGACAGATCTCCGCCACTTGACACCCTAGGAAAGGTAGATCTGAAACCACTGCCGACACCCTCAGGTATGAGTTTCTTGATTCAGATAAGACTTCTCCAGTGATTGTTGGCGCTCAGTTGAGCTTTGATGAGAGGAGCAAGCTTCTGGAGAAGTTGCGACTTCACAGGGTGCTTTAGGGTACTCAATGAAGGACATCAAGGGACTCAGTCCAGCCATTTGCGCGCATCGCATACACCTTGAGGAGGATCACAAACCAATCGTGCAGCAGTAGAGGAGGCTCAACCCAGTGCCACAAGAGGTAGTAAAAAAGGAGATTCTTAAATTGCTTGATGCTAACATCATTTTTCCAATTTCAGATAGCAAGTGGGTGAGTCCCGTGCACATGGTCCCAAAGAAAGGAGGACACACCGTCGTCATCAACGACAAAGGCGAGAAGGTCCAGATGCGACCTACTACGGGATGGAGGATGTGCATTGACTACCGCAAGGATCACTTCCCGCTGCCTTTCGTGGACCAAATGTTGGAGTGACTCACCAACCACTCTCACTTCTGCTACCTCGATGGGTATTCCGGTTTCTTTCAGGTACTCATCCTCTCTCAGGACATGGAGAAGACGACATTCACTTGCCCTTACGGTACCTTCGCTTACCGAAGAATGCCGTTCGGCTTGTGCAATGCGCCTGCTACATTCCAGAGGGCGATGATGGCCATGTTCTCCCCCTACATTGAGAAAGAGGTTGAGATTTTTATGGATGATTTTTCTGTTGTTGGAACCTCTTTTGATGACTGTTTAGCGAATTTGTGCAAGATCCTGCAGCGTTGCAAGGAAACCAATCTGATCCTCAATTGGGAGAAGTGCCACTTCATGGTGCAGGAGGGCATTGTGCTTGGCCACCAAGTCACCAGCAAGGGCATCGAGGTAGACAAGGCCAAGATTGAGGTTATCGAACAGATGTGCCAACCGACCTCAGTCAAGGACGTGCGCAGTTTTCTCGGCCACTGTGGGTTCTACTGCAGATTCATTAAGAGATTTTGCACAGATCACCAAGCCCTTGACCAACCTGCTGGTAAAAGACTTTGATTTCAATTTTTCTGATGAGTGTGTTCAGTCTTATCTCAGGTTGAAAGAAGCTCTCATGTCCGCACCGATCCTGCAGCCCCTGGACTGGTCTCAACCCTTTGAGATCATGTGCGACGCCAGCGACTATGCCGTGGGGGCCGTCCTAGGGCAGCAGAAGGACAACAAACCTGTCGCCATCTGCTATGCGAGCAAAGTCCTCGATTCCGCGCAGATCAACTACACTACAACCGAAAAGGAGCTGCTGGTTGTGGTGTAGGCCCTAGAGAAGTTTCGCTCCTACCTGGTCGGCTCTCAGATCATCGTCTACACCGACCATGTAGCACTCAGGTATCTCCTTTCTAAGAAAGATGCAAAGCCCCGTCTTATTCGTTTGATTCTTCTTCTGCAGGAATTTGATCTCGAGATTCGGGACAAAAAGGGGTCCGAGAATTCAGTGGCAGACCACTTGTCTCGGTTGCATTGGAAGGGTGAGGAGGAGGACCATATCCCAATTGATGACTCGATACCCGGAGAGCAGCTCTACGCCCTTGAGACACACCGCGATCCAGCAGACGATGTTTGCGACCACGCAGGAAGTCCTCTGCGAGCAGCAGGCAGTTCATCGCAAACCCGGTATGCAGACTTTGCAAACTTCCTTGTCTCGGGCACCCTGCCTGCTGGTGCAATCTACCAGCAAAGGAAAAAGTTCAAGGCGGACGTCAAATACTACTTTTGGGAGGAGCCTTTTCTTTTCAAGGTAGGTGTTGACGGTATTTACCGGCGTTGCGTACCACAGGAGGAGGTACACTCTATTCTCTCTCATTGTCATTCTTCCGCTTATGGAGGCCATGCCTCCTCATCTAAAACTGTTGCCAAGGTGTTGCAAGCAGGTTTCTTTTGGCCGACGATATTCAAAGATGCACATGCTTTTGTGCAATCCTGCGACCAGTGCCAGCGGACCGGCAACATCTCAAGGCATAGTGAGATGCCACAGCAGCCCATTCTGGAGGTCGAGATTTTCGACGTATGGGGCATTGATTTCATGGGACCATTCCCTTCCTCAAAAGGGTTTGAGTACATTCTTGTGGCAGTGGACTACGTGTCTAAATGGGTGGAGGCGCTCGCGTGTGCCAAGGCGGACGCCAATTCAGTCAAGTGCCTTTTCAATGATGTCATCTTCCCCCGCTTTGGCGTGCCTCGTGCCGTAATCAGTGACGGAGGCAAGCACTTCATCAACCGCCAGTTTGAGCAGCTTCTGAGCAAACATGGAGTTACCCACAAGGTATCGACTTCTTATCATCCTCAGACAAACGGGCAAGTTGAAGTGTCTAACATGGAAATCAAGATCATTCTCGAGAAGACCGTGGTGAGAACTAGGAACGATTGGGCCTTCAAGCTCAATGACGCATTGTTGCGTACCGCACGGCCTTCAAAACTCCGATTGGAATGAGCCCGTTCAAGCTGGTTTATGGCAAGCCTTGCCATTTGCCAGTCGAGATCGAGCATAAGGCGTACTGGGCGACGCGTCTGATTAACATGGACCTGCAAGCAGCAGGCGAGAAGCGTGTCCTAGATTTGCATAAGTTGGAGGAGATGCGGCTGCACACTTATGACAACGCTCGGATGTACAAGGAGCGCACCAGGAAAGTGCACGACAACCGCATCATGCGTCGTGATTTCAAAGAAGGTGACCTCGTTCTCCTTTTCAACTCACGCCTGAGGCTCTTTCCGGGCAAGTTCAAGTCGAGATGGTCGAGACCGTTTGCTGTCAGAAAGGTCTACCCATTTGGAGCAGTCGATATCGCAGGTAAGGATGGCAAAGCATTCAAAGTGAACGGGCAGCGTCTCAAAGTTTACGTAGCCGCCCCAAATCAAGAGGATCGCCTATCCTTGCACCTATCAGACCCCTCGCCAGCAGACACTTAGAGGCATTATGGTCAAGATTGGGACCTAAAACAAGCGCTTCTTGGGAGGCAACTCAAGGACTTTGGTTTGTTTTTCTTTCTTTTCTTTTCATTTTTCTTTTCTTTATTTTTATTTCTTTCTGCATCATTTTGTATTTTAGTTCATTCTCATATCGCATAAGGTGTGTTTAGTTTTGCATGTGCAGTTGTCGGAGTCTAAATCGAACGAAATGCTGTATCGGGGATTAATCGTGAAAAGATGGTGAATGGCGTGGCATAATTCAATGGGAAATGGGGATTAGACGACCCTCTGCGACATCGCAGGAACTTCTTGCGACCCGCTAGGGTTTCTAGGCACGATATTTTTGAAAAAAAAACAAAGAAAAAAAAATATATATTTTTTTTCTCCAGATTTTTCTTTTCTTTCCTTTCTTTCCTTTCCTTTCCCTTCTTTTTCTTTTTCCCTTTTTTTCTTTCTTTCTCTTCTCTTTTCCTCTCTTCTTCTCTACTCCGCTGTCCCCTCTCCCTCCTGCGTCGCGCCGACGCCACGCAGGCCCAGCCCACGCCGCCACCCCGCCGCGCAGGAGCATGGCGCGTTTCCGCCCCGCTGCACACGCTCCCGCTGCGCCGCGGCCCCGCCAAGCCGAAGCCCCGCCAGACTCCTCAACCCCTGTGCTCCGCGCCGACGGAGCTGCTGCACACAGCCGGATCTGCTGCCCTCTGCTGCGCCGACGAGCCAGGACAGCACCACCCAGCCACCACCACGCCGGATCTGCGCAACCGAACCGACCACCGCCCCTTCGTCGACCAGATCCACGCGCCACGCCGCCGCCGATAGTTCCCCACCGGATCTGACCAACCAGCAGAACCCCTAGCAGATCCGCACCGACGCCGCCTCTCTCAAGGCAATGCCGGCACTTGTAGCAGATCTGCGCCGCCGCCGGCAGCCGACGACAACCAGCAGCAGCCGCGCCACACCTACCGGATCTGCGCAGCCGAAACCCTAGCCACTGCCGTCGCTAGCCCGCCGCCGCTACTAGTCCGCACAACCGTCACCCGCGCCACTGCCTAGTCAAGGTTCAATTTTCCCACGCATTTTCAGATTCAAACTTGACAGTTGGTGGATCTGCAACCGATCCTTGGATTCGCGGCACGTCACAACCCATTGCCAACCTGTTCTGCCGAAACCCTAGCGGCCCGCGAAACATTCCTGCGACCTCACAGAACACCAAATTCTGTGGGAATCATGAAGCGTGTTGCACGTCGCGGTTCCTCTTCTCGGCCAGCCACTCAGCCATCTCCCGAAGAGCAGAAGCGTCGTTTCCTTGAGGCGAAGACATTCACTTCTACTCCCATTGTCGATTTCACCTTCCTTGAGGAGCTTGGCGTCCTCGGTGAGTTTACGCGCCTCACGGAGCGTGTGGGTTTCACCCGCGCCTTTTGGGACATCCCGTCGCAGCGACTCGCCTACAAAGAGCTCACGTTGCAGTTCTTGTCAACTCTAGTTCTTGAGGCCCACCCTGACCAGACCTACATCATCTCCTTTTGTCTGTTTAATCAGACTCGTCATGTCAGCCTAGCCACGCTAGAGCAGGTTTTCCATCTGCAGCCTCATCAGACTGATTATCTCGACTACGTTGACGAGGACCACATCGCCGCCGAGGGCTAGACACAGTCCACTCTCAGAGCCGACTTCTGGCGACGCATCACCGAACAGGAGCTTCCGCGGACGGGCTCTGACCCGTGAGTTAACGCGATAGTGCACCCAGCCTTTCGAGTCATCTGTCGATTCCTGGGTTTCTCCCTCTGTGCACGCGGATAGTCCTCGCTCCGACCCCGACATGATGAGCTTGCACTTCTTGCCACCATGCTCTGTCCAGCTGACCAGATGCAGCGGCCTCACCTGATGCTGATTATGGTCCAGCACTGGCTCTCCATTGTCGGTGCGGCGAAGTCGACGGGATACCTGACCATGGGTTCCTACGTTACTCTGATCGCCGCACATGTAGGGATCGACTTCAGTCACCCGCAGGGGGGCATTGGTTCTCGTGAGCTTGGATGGTACATACCTTATGACAACGCCAAGGTGCTCAAGCGGGAGCAGTTCATGCATTGGGGATGGATTTACCTTAAGCAAGCACGACGTGGTCGTCCTTCTGGTTTGTTCTGGCGCTCTGATGAGGGTGACGATCTTCCTTTGCCGATCTAGTTCCCGCCAATCGACTTTCAGCTCGACTGCACTTGGCTGATGATGGATCCGCCTTTCCACTCACCACAGCACCACAGCCCCGCCTATGACGCACACATGGAGGATACTGACACCGGGGGGTGGTCGGCGGGTGCGGCTTACTCAGACCCACCTCCAGCAGGACCTTCCGAGTGGGGTAGCTGGCCAGCAGGAGACGCCACTGGGTGGGACAGCTGGTCGGCATGAGCCGCAGGCCGCAGAGGGCACCGCATGGGACAGTTGGACGGCAGACGCCGCCAGCCCATCTCAGCAGCAGGCGGACACCCTTCACAGCAGCAAGCGGACACCTCACAACAGGTACCTTTTTCTGTTACGCAGCAGCAGTGGTCTGATCTATACGGGTGGATGCACGAGACGCGGGACTTGGTCCATTTCATGCAGCTCACATAGGTAGCGCACGGCAGGCGCATTGAGGACATCCAGATGGGACGTCTGCAGGACCGCGCACGCATCGACGACATCTATGCCTGTGCGACCCATATCGAGGACCAGCAGAGACAGTTCCGCCAGCGACAGGACGACATGTATGACATCCTCGCTGCCATGCGAGCAACGCAGCTTGGGGGGAGCACCAGCGGAGCCCCCGCCGACAATGATGACGATGACGCAGCACCGTGACTTGCTCAGGTTGTGTACTTCCTCTCTCCTCTTTATTTTCATATCTATGTTCTGTTGCACTGAGGTCAGTGCATTGTTTAGCTTGGGGGGGTAGTTTACACCTGAGTCTTAGGATCTTTCTTTGTTTTTTTTTTCTTTCTTTCTTTTCCTTTTTCATTTTCATGCTTGCATTTTGTAGAAAAATTCTGAGTAAATGTAGAACTCAAGGGCATATGGGAATTTTTAACGTTTGAAGTGTGGAAAATTGTGCTTGATAGCTTCATGAAATTTGTGTTGGGGAAGAGAATCTTGTTCTGTAGTGACTAGTTCCATGAATAAAGTAGGTACTAATTGGAAAAAGTAGCAAACCGAAATCTGATTGAGGACGAAAAGTAACTTCTCAGTTGTGGTACCCATGTGAATATGGTTTGGTAATGTGGAAAGTCGTGACCTGAAATGTCTTAATAACCAACTTAAAGGGGGTGGAGTCGCGGTCAGTTAGGACGTATGCAGTTTTATTTTTCTTATCCGACTGATCCAGGCTCAATTTCCACACAATCTTAAAAAAAAAAAACATACACACAAAAATATAATAAATTAATAAAAGCATTTCATGGTTCGTGGATATGAATGGTTGAGAAAGTTGTTCACTGTGGATTTAACGCAACTGAGATACCAGCTCTGTAGTTCGATTGAAAGATCTAGGGTCCGAAAAAGTACAATGGTTCTACTTGCAATTCAGGTTGCGTTTCATGGAACAAGAGTCGCTCGTCTTGATTTTCTGTGCCCTAGCCCATGTTTTATGGAATTATCATGCATAATTATTTACAATTCAAAATTCAAACTTGCCCGTAGATTCTTGGTTTAACATTTTCACAGAGTTTTTCCTTGCATTTAGGTGACTTGGGAATTTAAGTCTAGGTCTAGGTACTGTCTGTCTCTTAGGTTCTGGGTTTTGCTTGAGGACAAGCAAGACTTCAAACTTGGGGGGATTTGATGCATCGCATTCATATCTGCATTTTACCAGACTTGCACCTTGTTTCTGACCTAAATTTCTCAAGTTCATATGCATTTTAGTGTGAGAATGTCTAGATTCCAGTTACTTGTTTACTTTTGTCCTAATTTCAGGTATATTGGGCTTTTGGAGCCATTTGGACGCGATTCGGAGCAAATCAGCGCTGGAACTGGATCCTGCGACCCGCAGGACCTTTCTGCGGGGTCGCAGAGTGGTGCGGAGCAGTTTCTGCTGTAGCCGCCCTAGGCTATTTAAATTCGGTTTTGAGTCAGATTTGGCATCTTACTTCATTTCTTACCATCTCTCTCTGACCTAGCCGCCTTGGAGAGGAAGAGGAGTTCGGCCTTGCTTCTGTTCATCGATTTCTTCGACGGATTCGCGAGACTTCCTTAGAGAAATCGAAGATTGAAGCATTCCTTGCTCTTCTTCTTCTCTTTAGTATCATGCACTCTTTCTTTTATTTGTTTTGTTGTTTTTCTCTCGCCATGAGCGAGTAGACTCATAGTTCTTAGGGTTGATGTTGATGTTTGTGCTATGGATTGATTGTACCTTGTTATGATTCACGTTATTTTCATAGTTACTTGCGCTTTATCATTTATGTGTTCTTGACTTGACTTGTTTATTTGGTAAGCCTGCGGATTAGGCCAAATCCGGTGCGGCTATTCGAATATCCAATGACCAAGAATTGTTATTTACACTATTTGGGTTGATTGCTTGCTTTCCAAGAAATACCGACAGGTTGATTGCGGTTCTGACGACAGTCGAATCGAACCTGCGAACAAAAAGTAACTTGAACGTAGGTTTAGATATAAATCTATGAATTTCTATCGAGCTAGAATTGTTACAAACACCAAAATACGACGGTTAAGGGACTTGTAGCGAATCTGATTTGCATAGGAATTGGTAGTGTGAGTTAGAACACAAACCAGAACCAGATCTGATCTCTGTTTGTCGTTTGCGAACCCGCAGAGACATCATGCGGACCCGCAGACAACTGCAGAGAGTGCAAGACAAAGTTTTCGACATTGTTTGTGAACACAGGAGATATTGTGGTCATCGGGCAGTGTCGGCATCTCTACATACCTCCTGCGACCCCGCAGAGACACCTTGCGGGGCCGCAGACAGTCAATCCAGAAGCCAAACTGAAGCTGAAAACCCTAGGAACGCCCTTTTTATTACCTGTTTCCGAGTTTTACTTACTGCCTTTACTGTTTTACACCTGTTACCATTTAAAACCAAAACTTGACAACCCCCCCCATTTTATTATAAAAGACCAAAAATATTAACTTAGGATTAGAATTACAATTGAAGTCCAGTTCGGAATTGGTACCGTCCTTGTGGTTCGACCCCGACTGTACTACACGAGGTCGTACGCTTGCGACCGAGTGTTTACTTAGGGTTATAATTAAAAGCCTATACATTTTCGGACATCACCTCTACAACTAACAGTGAATAAGAGAAGCAATGAATTGCAGTACCCTTGTGTTATTCATCACAGCAGTGTTGCTGGCAATTCTAGTGCAGTGGAAGAGTGTACGTGGTTCACACGCAGAGTCGGGACTGATATGTAAAGAAGAAGAGTTGTCGGCGCTGATGCAGATCAAGGCCACATTCCGCACTGTGGAAAACGTTTACATCACGGAGTTCGATTAGGGAGCGAATGCTGCAGCTGGGAAAGAGTCACCTGCGACCCGAACACCGGGCATGTCTCAGAGCTTGACCTCAGTTATGGTACCACGGATCAAGGTTGTGCTCGGGACTTCGGTCCTCCCCATACCGACCGCTTGCTAAATGGCACCGTCTTCTTGGCCTTTAGTCAACTAAGGTCTCTATCTTTAGCGGCACGTCGGATGGCTGGTTTTGTGCCCGGTTCCGGTATGTACTATCTTCAATCATCCTGCTTTTCCTTTACCTTACAGAATTACAAATCATGACATCACAAAATTTATACTGTTGTTTTATATATCCTCTGTGTACACTTCGTTTCCAATATGTTTTATTCAAAGTATAATTGCACTAACTTATGTAACAATATGTTCTCTATCACAGACTCACAGTATACAAATTCCCTTTTTTACTACATATAGAAACTTGGATTAAATCAGGTAGCCCAAATATATATCATACCTAAACTAACTTCTTTCTGAAGTTTCTATGGCATGATGTGCCATGACTACTTATATAATAACATTATCAGATGATTAATTTGCAGACTTGGTTAGTTGCACAATATTATAACTGACATCAGGCTTAGCAGCTACCAATTAAAAAAAAAAATCTTACGTACTCAGATGAAAGACAGCAATTGTGTATGCCTGGCAGTGGCGGGGGTCTCGGTATTATTATCCAGCTACACATTACCCAAAAAGTGTGTATTATTTTCTGACACGACATCGCTTTTATATATCAGTAATGGTACAAGAACATCGCTTTCCCTAGTCCCTACTTCAAAAAAAGTGTGTATTATTTTCTGATCCAACCTTTTCTTCAGGGTTTGAATCTTGGTCCAGTTTGAGAGAGCTAAAGACTTTAGACCTATCAGACAATGATTTCAGCATAAGCACTATTTCCTCCTTACCCGCAGTAAAATCGCTTCGGACGGTTTATTTGGATTACAACAATCTGGAAGGCAATCTTCCTATTACTGGTAAACTTATACGATTACATTATTTCCTGTAAACAACAACAAGAAAGGTTATTTCTATTTTCTTGAATTTAAAAGTTCCCTTGATGGAAAAATCTGACAGAGCTTATTCCAGGAAACTCGGCGGTGGTTAGCCTACGCGGTTGCGGGCTTTCTGGTACTTTGCCATACTTGGGAGGTTGGTCTTCTCTTGAAGTGCTTTCACTGGAGGAAAATGATCTAAATGGCACCTTAACAGGTAATCACAATATATAGTTTGAGGTTAATTAATATACTACTAATAGCACGAATTGTTCCATAATATGGATCCACATCTCCATTTTCAGAATCTAATAATCCGAATAGCACAATATGATCTTCTTATTAAATTTTACATGTTAACCTTATTTTATATTTTTCAGATTTTTTCTCAAATTTTTTTTTTATTTTGTTAGATACTTTAAATTGTCACGGATTGTAACAACATCAATGCACTGCAGTAGAATTCTTATTTCTGTTTCATGTTGATGGATATGTAAACTATTCTACATTTACAGACCATATGGGTGATATATGAAGTCATTTTCTAAATTGATGATCTTTATTACTTGGTAATTGTGAAACCCTATATAAAAATAATAAGGAATATATGTATGTGAAAGAAAACTAAAGCTAAAATTCAATTTAATAGAAAAAAAAACTTTAACTTGATAAAATTATATTAATGCAATCAGCTTCAAATTTAATCAAGTATACAAACGCGATTCATAGAATTAATTAAGGTAACAAATAAAGTTTGTAAACAAATCAAAGTAAATACCTCTCTAAGACTTAATATTCAAAATTTGGTATGATATTCGATTTAATAAAGTAACTATGATTATCATGTGACCCAATTCATTGAGAACAAACAAGAAATTAATAAGTATCAATGAAAACAACTCGCAACATGAAGGACCATACCAATTCTGGTTGTATTGGATCCCATGTGAATTTTACCCTCCTCTTTCCTCTTCTTCCCCCGACCTCTCCCTGTTCTCTCTTTCTGTTCACCAATAAGAAAGGGGAGAATAACAAAAGCCTAACCCTCTTAACCTTCTTGCCCAACGCAACAACCCAAACCGCCGCTTGCCACCGCCATGCCGAGCTCGCATCACACATTGCGGATCTAGAGCTCCTTCCATGTCCGCCGCTCCCTCTCATTCCTCTCCATCACATGCGACCAGACTCGGCGACCGAGGCCGCACCTCTGCCCATGGAGGCGTCGAGCACAGCCAGCCTCCGTCATGCCTTCTCACCACCTTTCTCGCTCCTTGTCCAGCAGCACTTGCAAAAGTTGAAGCCGTAGCCAACTGAATCGAATAAAGCCAAATCCGACCTATTTGGAGAAAAATCTGTTCTTCGTGGAAATTGACAAGTCAAGATGTCTCATTTGTCGTTGTTCTATTTATTTAATTAGTCGAGACGATTTGACCCGAAACTTGCCCTCTACTTTGTGCACAGAGCATGACCGTGTCGTTGTGCGACTCTTGATCTCAATTCCTCTATGTTGTCCTAAATCCATGTGAAAGGTACAATGCTTCCCTTTCTTTTGGAATTGTGCGTGTTATTGAGTCAGGAACCTCAGTCCCTCTTAGCTCTACGGAACTAGGTTGGTGTTGTCAATGTAATCTTGTTGTAACTCGTACCGGTTTTGTGATGTTGGTACATGACCTTTTTGTTAGACCCATTTTGGTGTTGGTACCATATTGTACTGGCTTTGGTGTCCTTCTTGTGTGAGTTGGCGAAATGTTGATTAATTTTGGTGATCAGTGACATGTGAATGCACAGAGTTAATATTGGGGGACCGCAAATAGTTTTGAGCATATCTTGATTAGAACTTCTTGAGTACCAATATCATTACTGAGTCAATCCCATGATCCTAATTAAATCTCAAATTTTCTGGTTGTCGAGGATATTCTATGGGCTAGCAAGAGAGGGTTACGATCAGACAAGAAAACGATGATAGTTAGGCGGCTCCTCTTTTCCTTGTAGAGGTACGGGTTCTCGCTGAATTATAATTTTGTACAATAGGAAGTGCATGCAGAACCATATAGTTCTAATTATGCTAAATCCCAATTTGAATATAAGTTTCAGGTTCGTTTACACTCAAGTCCAATAAGATTTGCATATCCGGTTAATAGACTCAATGTCAAGTTCCATTATTCAATCTTAATCTGTTTCACATATTTAGCAACTTAGCAAGTTGTCACCTACAGCGTATTCATACACCTCTAATTAAATTTCTAAAGTTGTCCCTTCAATTATTTAACCCTTGGACTAATTAGAATAATCAGTCACTCGGTTCTGGTTCACTCTTTATATCCACTTCTATAATTGCGCAATTTGCTCATTTGACAAAGTGACAAGTAATATTTAACACCTCATTTACCATGCATTCTCATATTATTTTGTAATAAGGACTCTAAGGCTAACTAAGGTTCTTTGATATCTAGTAAATACTACATTGCACTTAGAAAAATTAGAATCAAATGTTTAGTCTAAAGAAATGTGAAACAAAGCAGATTTTCATGGGCATGGAATTATTAACTCATATTATATTTGCATTTTTCTTCAGTCATGGGTCGTGATGCATGAGAAATAAAGCAATTCAAAAGAAAATTAAGAGTAATTAAATTCGAATGAATGTCACTACGGGAATATACAAACGGTGTCGGATATCATATCGCGATTATATTCCCATTTCTACGGAATCTTAAGTACTTAAGTGAACGTCCCTTACAGTGTCCATACTAGTCGGGTTAGGGAACGGACAGTGTGACATACGGGACAGATTATTTTTAAAAGAAATGTATTTAATTGGACATAACTGAACTTTGTTCAATACGGGACAGATTAAAACTTTTTGTTATGCATGACTTCTTAAATTACAAAAAAAGTTTCTTTTATGGTAAATTGTATTAAATCGAACATAACTGAACTTCGGTTCAATACGAGACAGATTTAATTGATTTAAATCGATAATTTTCTTAAAATTCAAAAGACTGAAATTGATATATATATATATATATATATGTTGTGATAAATGCATTGCATGGTATGTTTAGTTTTATTTCTTAATATTGCATTAATGTTGAACCTACATTAGTTATTTATTCCTCTTGGGAAAGTTATAATTTTGCGGGCTGGAACTAAATACCGTACTGAGATATTATCTCTCACCCGTTCCATTTCATTATGGGTTCCAGGTGTCCAAATGGTGAGGATCGGCTTGGATGTTATGATGCCACTGCTTTCTTTGAGAATATGTTAAGAGTAATTTTTCTTAGAGATGAAGATGGTAATCCTCACGATACCATCCAAAATTTGTTTATATTTATTCTATTCTTTTGTGAATCTTCTATTCTACTATTTCTTTCATTTATTAGTTGTGGCATGTATATATGAATTTGTTGTGTTGAGATAAATGAATGGATTGTCTTTATTTGAGCCTTGCGTGTACGTGTCGTTGGGTACACGCGGCGGCTGTCGCACCACTCGGACCGTACCATTTTGGTTCGGGGTGTGACAATTATTATATAACTCATAAATTACGAATATTAATTAGGTGATGTTGATTGAAAACAACGCTCTATACTAGTCCAAGTCGTCTTTGTGCATTGGTCATGCACATTAATTATGTCAATTGACAGGCAAACTTTGCTTGTTAAAAAATAGGTGGTTTGAAAAAATAGGTAAGTTCTCCTTGTGTATTTCGTTAGATAATTAATCTGATATGCTATTATGAATTGCAACGTAATTGTATGGAATTGCATATTGCATATATTGATTATGCAATGTCATTACTAAGAGTAAATCTACGATACTCTCCTAGGTGTACCAAGTCATCCGTGCTCTTAACTCAAAAATTATAGTTAATTATCTTAAAATTTTTATTATGGTATAAATACTTTATATCAAAATCTTTTTTAATACAAAAATTTTTTATTTTTTGAGTTTTCTAAGCATTTGATTTGAAATTTTTTAGGATGGTCTCAAATAACAATGAAATAATGTAGGGATTTTTTTATTAATAAAAAAAATCCCAATAATGTATAAAACTCAAAAAAGGAAAAATTGTTGTACCTTATAGATTTTGATATGAAGAAATTAAAGAAATTCATAAATCAAAATTTTGAAATGAATAAGTATGATTTTAAGTTCAGTACACGGTATGTCTCCGTGCTCCTACCGTAGATTTACTCTCTCACTTAATATATTATGCGGATATCTGTTACGTGTCATCCTTCTAACTGGACAACATCTCACATGAGGACCCTGAGTACCAACAACCACTAGTCAAATTAGATTTCATATCCTCTGTAGCGTTGCATTGTGTAGCACAAGATGTGGACCGTTAGATCATCTCAAGATTCATTGTGTAGCGCAGGATGTGAACCGTTAGATCATCTCGAGATCTATGCCGGCTCGAATCTCAAAATGATCCAACGGTTTACATCCAGCGCTACATAATGTAGCTACAAAAGATGAGCACTCACAATAACTGTCATTTTGAACTCCCAACTGCCATTAATTTTTTGCAACTGACTGTCAAAAATAAAAGAGATCACTTTCAACTTTCCCTTCACGCCAAGTCACAGCTTGATTGATTTTGTCACAAAGAGCACAGACCAGACCATCCTATAAATTTGTGCACGAGCTCAGGAGACACTGCAAAATTAGAAAACATTTCGAATTTACAATATTAGTGAATGAGAAAAACAATGACTTACAACTCCGCCAAGTTGTTGGCAGTATTGCTGTTGCTTCTTGTGCAGTGGCATAGTGTTACTGTGAGCGGAGCAGACCAGGGTTGCTGGGAAGAGGAGAGATTGGCTCTTCTGCATATCAATGCTACACTGACCATTACTATTCACTCTGCTGAAGGTGAATGGAAAGGGGCCGATTGCTGCCGATGGGAACGAGTCACCTGCGATCACACCACCGGACATGTCACTGAACTTGACCTCAGTAGTATACAGCCGAATGATGGCTATGCATTTCATTATGCTGATGACAAATTAGTGCTAAATGCTACTATATTTTTGCCTCTTCATCAACTAAAATATCTGTCTTTATCCGGACATGCCATATTGGGTTTTATGGCTGGTGCAGGTATGTCCCTTTGACAAAATATATCCATTTTCACAATCGATCATCATTAGCGGTCAGGGTTTTGTATTATTTACCAATTAAAATTTTCTTCTATTTTCTTTCATTAATTATTCATGATTTCTTTTTTTGTTTTGGAAGAATTAATTACATAATTCATATTAGCTATCTTGAGTTTCTTAAAAAGCAGTTGATATATACCAATAAAATATCTGAAGAATACCAACTTTATTTATTGAAGTTAAATGAGTTTGCATTAAATGTTAATGAACTTTCAACTTAAATTAGTTGTTATTCAATTTAATGCATCTTAATTGAGCAATTAGCTAAAATCTTGATTAGAAAATTGATATAAAAATAGGTTGAGCAATAAAATCATGAATACTATTACTAGCTTATTTTATTATAATATAAAAGAGTAAATTACACGTATGGTCCCTAAAGTATAAGCCTTTGACCAAATTGGTCCTTAAAGTTTAAAAGTTATCAATTTGGTCCTTAAAGTTTTACTAACATATCGTTTTGGTCCTTAAAATATTTTATCCATACCAAATTAATCCTATCATTATCCATTAATGCTAAAATTTACTTAATAAGTATTTGATAGCATGAACAAATATATTTATTTGTACATTATTTAAATTTTTTTAATAATGTATTATTGTTATTTGTAATGCTAAAAATTAATTTAAGATACATTAAAATAATAATTTTGAATGCAACACTTAGTTTTGGGACCAATCTAAAAAATATTTAAAACTTTAGGGACCAAAATGATATGTTAGTGAAACTTTAAGGACCAAAATGGTAAATCCCAAACTTTAGGGACCAAATTGGTAGTAAATCAATACTTTAAGGACCAAATTGGTAACTTTGAAACTTTAAGGACCAATTTGGTAAAAGAGTGATACTTTAGGGACCATCCACGTAATTTACTCAATATAAAAACTTAGTTTAGGAAAATGTAAAATTTGAAAAAAAATGTTATGGTGATACCATTGGGGACACCATTAGGATTTAGAGATACCATATAGTTTGACTTGGTCGGACGAACTAATTATTCAACTTACATACTTATTATTCAATTTAACATTCTAATTATTAAACTTAACATGATTTTATTTGTAGCATTCATGTTAAGTTGATCTTAAGTTGAATATTAATTATATCAATAATTATTAAACTTAGCATGCTAATTAAAAGTTGATATGTTAAATTGAATAATTGGTATGTTAAGTTAAATAGTTAGTTGTTTTTTTTTTTTTTCATTTTAAGCACAATATATATATGTTAAGTTCAACAATAATTAATATAATTATTCAATTTATAAGTTGATGTTAAGATGAATAAGTAATATGCTAAGTTGAATAATTATTATGTTAAGTTGATTAATTGGTTCGTTTAATCAAGTCAAACTATATGGTATCCCAATAGTGTTTTCAATACATGGTATCATTATATCTGGACTTATCCAAAATATGTATGATTTTTCTTTTAAATTAACGGGGTTCTAGCCACTATGGATTTCAGAATTTTGATTTTCTGAATTATAAGTTACTATTTTAAAGCTTCCCGTTGATGGTTTTATGATATATATGGAAAATATTCAAAAAGTTTATTTGAGATTAATTCGTTTTGAGAAGATGGAAATAGGCTTTGTATACTGCAAATATTAATAATGTATAAATGCATGTTTCTTAATTTTCAGGAGTTGAAACATGGTCCGATCTGACTAAATTAGAGATCTTAGACCTTTCCTACAACGAACTGAATGGAAGCATCATTTTACCTTTAGCCAGAATTTCGTCACTTCGAAAGCTCATCCTGGCCTACAATCCTCTGGGTGATAATAGTGCTCGCACGGAAGGTAACAATAAAGAAAAAAAAAAAGATAAATTGATAGATAAATATATGATTGATCTATTTTCTTAAACTTCTTTCTCATATATATTATTTCCTGATCAGAAACTAAAGCATGACTGTCCAATAATTAAGTAACCGATCCATGCGCTATTTCACGAGTCGTGACACATTAATTAAAAAATTAGGCTTAATATTTTGCTATACCCATCAAAACTTGCTAAATATCTAATATCCCCATCAAACCCCTCTAATAGCCAATATCCCCATCAAAATTTTGTTTTCTTATTTCTATCCCCTTTTATTTATTTAACATATATTTAACTAATATCAAATTTGAATGGACCATTATACTGTAACATCCCGCCAATCAGGAGAAACAGTAGCTGTGTTGATAAACACAAAGCTATAAAATATGCAACAATATACTTTACCAATAACAACTAAATAGCCACGATTTCCAAATAAACCACCCCCAGGTCCCAAACCTTTTATATACAGTGGCATCAAATAACATAATGAAAATCCCATGAAATCCCTTGTGCCAATTTCCGTAATCATTTGTCTCATCCCAAGTCATCATTTCATCGCAACCCTGTAACTTGGAACCCACAAAAGTGGAACGGGTGAGAGTCTGAAACACTCTCAATGCGGTATTTACTTCCAGCAAGTGGTATTTATCAAATCGACTAGCTAAACTGAATACCAACTAAAATAAGCACCTTTAACAATAATATAAATAAAGCTTATCAAGTAATGAAACTGTACGCCGCGACGATAATAATTATCCCTACAACAACAAAGAATTAGACGTCAAGTCGGTAACACATTTCATTTCCCTTTTAAAAACCACTTTAGCAATTTCCCTGCAAAAACACAAGTACCAGTTCACTATCTCACATCAAACCAAAGCAAATACCAGAATATACACAAACAACACAAATCTGTACCAAAAATCTAAATATCAAACATATCACACAAACTTGTATCAGACGAATCCACAACCTGCATATCTCGTGCATCTCAGCACATATCACAAACCTAGTCAAGCAAACACAATCTTGTGCATCCAGCACATATCCTCATGTACCTGACGAACCTAGAGATCTGAAAAATATAACCTCCCCTAGCCCGGCCCGGCCTCTGGGATTAGTAACACATAGCGCTATGGCACCGAACATGGGAGCTACCCGTCTACCAGAATCTCTATCCAGGTACATATCCAACAATAACAACAAGAATAGTAACAACAACAGCAGCAACAACAACAATATCCACAAACACACATACACATATGCACAATGCCAGATATCACTACAAGAAAAATAGCCTTTAGCAGCGGTCATTTTTGGGGTTTAGCAGCGGTTATGCGACCGCTGTAATCGTTAGAGCTGCTAAGTTTCACTAAAAACAATTCTACAGCAGTCATTTGGTACAAATAACCGCTGTAAAGTTACCATTCTACAACGGTTATTAGCTAATAACCGCTGTTGGTTTGCAATTCAACAACAGTCTTTAACAAATAACCGCTGTTGAGTTTTAAACTCTCCATAGCGGTTCTCTCTTAATAACCGCTATTAAATTATTTTTTCTGGTTTTATTTTTTTTTATAATTACCCCATAAGCTAGTCATATATATTTCTCAATCACAACAACAATCAATATCAAAAATTTATTTTATTAATATAATTCAAATGTTTTACAATGCAAATTGATACAATCATTTCTCAAATAAGTGTCACATAATTCAATAGACCAATAGTATAAACTATCCCTATCCAACACTAACAATGAGCATGCACTTCCAAACCTAAAAAGCAAAACCAAAAAAATTATTAGAATTCACTAGATATTTTTCCAAAGAGAATCCTTGAAAAAAGAGCTATCAAGTAAGAAATAGAACTAACTACAAGCCTTAAAATAAATTTGCTAAGTTCTATAATTACATAATGAGGAGGGATCCATTGACAATACTTATATTGATAATCTTGACAATGGTTATTTTTAAAAATTTGTCAAAAATCTTAAAAATGGAAAAAAAAAAATCTATGGATGCATTAGTTAATTTATAGATTGATAGTGTTTCAAATTTCAATTATTTTGAACATCATTTGATACGTTATCAAAATTCTATGTATTTTTTAATGGTTGTAATTTAACGGATCTTTAAAGAGCTATGAAACATCGCTCAAATTGAATATAATCGGAAACATAATCAATCTATAAGTTAAGTAATACTCCGTAAACGTTTTTCTATTTTTAAGAATTTTTATATTTGAAAGATATAATTGTCAATATTGTCAAAATCACCATTGTCAATGGATCCCTCTTACATAATTATTAACAAGTACTAACATGTCTCCTCAATCTAAATAGTATATCATCTAGTACAATTCAGTTGGCCATGCTCACCCACCTTTGGGATTGTTCAAGGCAGCAAGATAAACAATGCACACATATACATATCAAGAGTGTTCAATAGAATCCAAGGAACCTCAGTGAAATAAACAACATACCTTAAACCGTGTGTCAAAGAGTGGCTTAGCTTTCCATGCTGAATAGCATTTGGCATTTCTTCAGTGTCCAGCTTGCTTCCAAAAAGTTCGTTTATTTCCTGCAATTGAAGAGCACATAACTAATTAGTTATAAACATATAAGTTCACCGCAAGACAAAAATGATTATAACCCAAACAATAAATCAATTCAGAGCAACCTAACATATATTGCAATCATCCCTTTCATCATTGTCATCAATCTCATCAGAGTCTTAATCCACTCATTTCCCTCAACCCCCTTCAATCTCAAGGTCAGACCCAACACCCTTACATTTTCTTTTTCCCTTGCCCTTTCCTTCAGCATGGATTCTCACAAAGATCTCATCATATGTTGGGTCCTTTCCAAGGTCTTTGGCCTACAAAATGATTACAGCAAGCATTAGATAGTGATTGGATGAATGAATGTAAATTAAGATAGAATAGTGTGCTACTACATAGAGAGTCCTTTGAAAATAGAGCTATAATAAAACTAAAAAATTTATTAGAATTCCCAAACCTGAAAAACGAAATGATCGACATGCAATTCCCAAACCTGAAAAACAAAACTAAAAAATTTACTAGAATTCACTAGATATTTTACCATAGATTCCTTTGAAAATAGAGCTATAATAAAACTAAGGCCCAAGGGCTTGCAATCAAAAGTTCCATGCTTATCAGACTAAACAATGATCATGGCAAGGTGATCTAAGAGTGCTGTAATTTTGTAGTTTGAGTTGCCTAGTACCCCTAGCTGTCCCATCTTCAATTCCACCCATTTCATACTGCTCTCAAAATTAAACAAATGAAAACAAATTACTTAACAGTAATATTTCATAAAATAAGTGGCCTAATGAACTTATTTTATGCTCATGCATGCAGTTTGTTCATTTGACACATAGTTTACAACACCTTTTCATCATAATCCTTAATAAGGCCCATTCACATCAGAACCTATTCCAGAAAGTATGAATAATACAAGTACTTAGCATGCTCTAGATCGAACAAGAATATGCCATCAGTTGATAACTTAATATTCAGAAATCAAAGCCAGGTAATGAAAGCGTGACTTAATAATGTTAGTATGCAAGATTGGGTACGGGTATCCCCTTCAATTTCCCTCATAACTAAAACCGACTCCATCAGCCATAATCATATTAACTATATGCAAGAAAATGAAAAGTAAAATTTACCATGCTATATTTGGGAACTATCATATTTGAGTAAAAGCATCCATGCACCATGTGTCTCTCTTCTTCACACATTCACACATATACACGAAGGAAGAGGGAGCATAGACAAGGCAGTTAGGCAGGAGACACATACATGAGAGATGATACTAATTAAACACTCAAACCCCTAACCGACGTATCCAAAAGGATACATATCAGAGAATGAACAGAGAAACTTCCATCGGCACAAGCATAAGAAATTCACAAGTAGCTTAGTCATCACATTAATTAGCAATCAGAACCACAAGGTGCCACGTATAGCTGGTTAAGAATGGGACTTCTTCAAGAAGCAACGGTGAAATAGAACATTTCCGACAAACCTTTATTTAATAAAATTTTATATTCAATCCTACAAATTTCCAATTATTTTGAAGAGGCCCTTTCCTCATTTTTAAATAAATTTGCATTTCAATATTGGTCTGTATATATCCTTTAGGTGGTAACTCAAGTGTTAAACTTGCACAATTTCTAGTATTCATACTAAAAATGTGAATCCTTATCTTATTCTATAATCGGTGCCACACTTCACGGATTATTGACAATCGGCTCAATAATGTAAATTAAAAGTATTCTGAACTTCAGAATTCACGTGACATTATTTAATTATTAAACCCTCGGTCATCAAAAATCAAGTTTCCACTCTTTAAAAACATTATAGCTTCTTATTATTTATGAAAGTCAGATGTCGCATAAAATATATCTTGATTTTTGGACGTCAAAAATTAAGATATCACATATACTTTTTTTATTAAATATAATGGTAAGCTTTCTTAGTATTCTTGACTGGATGATAAGAAAAGACTCATTGAATACTGATCTTATTCTAAGAGTTAGATGGTAATATGTCCGTGATGATTGTATCTTAGTTCTTTCAAATTATATATACAACCCAAAAATGTACGGTTTTTCTTTTGAGGGGGGATTCAAGGCATTTCTTGCAAGTTGAATCTTAAGATACATGATAATTGAATAATACCTTTTTAGGACCGGTGTGATATATATGACAGCTCGACATATAGAATTTATAAATTCTAGTTAAATTTATTTAATTGTTTTTGAGTGAGGCTATAATACCGTTAATAGTACAAAACCACCGGTACTACGGTTCTATGTTATCATTTTTAAAATTCAATTGACCGATCCAAACCGTTCAATGTGATCTCCATAAATAAATATCATTGTACACCAAGTTTTATAATTTTTATTACTTTCTTGCTATTTTTTTATATAATTAGAAAAGGACTTAATGTAAACATTATAGACCATTAAAAAATCTGGTTATTTATCTATCAAAAAATATAGTTAAAAAATTTTAAAACATATAAAATTTGGTCCAGAACTATATTAACATACGGAGTTCACATTGAACGGTTTGGATCGATCAATTGAACTTTAAAAATGATAATATAAAATCGTAGTACGGATCACTTTGTACTATTAATGGTACCATAGCCTCACTCATTGTTTTTAGTCAATTATATATGTTTAGAATATTACTCGATTAAGTTTCATAATTTTGATTTTTTAAAGAGTAAATTACGCGGTTGGTCCTTAAAGTTTCATTGTTTTACCAAATTGGTCCCTAAAGTATCAAAATTATCATTTTGGTCATTAAAGTTTCCAATTCATATCAAATTGGTCCTATTCAAATTTTCAGTTAAAAGATTAAACTGAATCCCATATGAGCCGTTAAAAGATACTTAATTTTCCGAGAGTGGGACTTTGGATGGATGAGGCTTCATGAGTGTTGCCCGTCTTCTCTCTTTATTTTATTTGTATTCTTGGATTTTAATCTAATGTAAACTCAAACCAAGTTATACCGACAAGGGATAAGTTTTTCATGGTAGTCACAGGAGATCAGAGCCGTGTTATTTATCTCTTCATCAAATTCATATAGATGTGTTGTTGTTATTTTTTCCATTATATTTTATCAACTTGGTAACTTTTTTTGTCATTTTAAAAACATGATAAAATATATACTTCCCATCTAACTTCGTTTCGTACTTCTAAAATTATGCCTCCAAAAATTTATAGAAACATTGTTGGAGATTTCCATTAAAAAAAGAAAAAAAGCTATCCTTAATTACTGGTTGACATGTTATAATAACTGGTCCAAAATTTTCTAGTGCCAAATCACAAACTAATGCGATGATATCAACATTTTCTAACGGTACGGAAATATTGAATGGGACCAATTTGGTATGAATTGGAAACTTTAATGACTAAATTGATAATTTTGATACTTTAGGAACCAATTTGGTAAAACAATGAAACTTTAAGGACTAACCGCGTAATTTACTCTTTTTAAAATTATAAGTTTTTTTCTTCAAGCTTCCGATTGATGGATTTATGATATCTACGGAAAGGATTTAGATATGGAATATGGTAGTTGATAGTTTAATTTGATATCATACTTGATACCGAGATATTTGATTAGTCAAACATTGTATTGACAAGTAAACAAATAACATGTTTTGCACTAAAACATTAATTAATAACTAAAAAGTTATACAAGGATTCAATATAAGAAAAACAAACAACTTGAAATGTCAACTAAATTCAACTAAACTACAAATAAATTTCAACTAAAATCAACTAAAAATCAATTTAATCCATGCCAACTTTCTGCAAAGAGGAGGGATTCATTGACAATGGCTATATTGACAATCTTGACAATGAGGTTTTTAAAAAAATATAAAAAATAATAGAATATAGTAAAAATAAAAAAAAAATTTATAATGCATTACTTAACTTATAGATTGATGGCGTTTTAAGTTTCAATAAATTTGAATATCATTTGATGCCTTATTAAAATTTCATACACTTTTTAACGGTTGTAATTTAACGGGTTTTTAAAGAGCTATTAAATGTCGCTTAAATTGAATATAATCGGAAACATAAACAATCTATAAGTAAAGTAATACTTTCATAAATTTTTTTCTACTTTTAAGATTTTTTGTGATTTTTTATATATTTTTTAAAAATACTATGTCAAGATTGTCAAAATAACTATCGTCAATGGATCCCTCCTCTTCTGCAAAACACAAATGAAGGTTTGCAAATTAGTAATGACATTGAATACTACAGTGAGTAACTTGATATTTATCAATAAAACTTGCATACTGACAAAAAGACTGCAACTAATTATCAGTAAACCCTGATTTTTTGGTTTTCTTACCAGAATACATGTAACAGCCCGAATTTACATAATAGGAAAATAGGTCGTCCGCCGCGCTTTTCAACGCAAGACATCAAAACAAGCAAGTCAATAGTACAAATTTCATACCACAAAATCATATTACATCTTACAACATAACATATTTTTAATAACATACATTAAATTAAAACAAAGTACAGCGGAAGTCCACAAAAGAGTGCATGAGAAACCTAGTGTTTCCCAGTGCAAACGGACTTCCAAGCGAATAATATAAATGGAGAACAATTTCAATGTATCATAATTCATTTGTTTTAATCCAAATAATTCTTGCGACAAAACCAATATAATAGCTCCAGTTTCAATTTCCGTAGGCATAATTAAATTACCCAAGAAAAAAATTATATTTTTTTCAGATTACACTTAGATCAATCATATGATTTGAATTCTCATAAATATTAAAAATAGAACTTATGTTTTCAAATTCCATAAATAACTTTATTTCTATAATTTATCATTTTTATCTCAAAACATATCATACCAATCAAAATAACTAAATCCACTTTACTGTAATAATAAAATCTATTACCACTTATTTACAAACTTCTATATATGAAACTCTATTTTCAAATATTATCATTCAATTATGCGAGACTAATCATAGGAATCAATATCGAACTAATCCCTTGTCTAGCGTCCCAGATCGAGAGGGGGAAAGACTCGGCACCGCGAATTTCTCGAAAAATGTGGTAATTAGACCACCGAAATGTGTCATGTCCCTGA
The DNA here is from genome assembly GCA_030179965.1 of Cyperus esculentus. Classification (NCBI taxonomy): domain Eukaryota; kingdom Viridiplantae; phylum Streptophyta; class Magnoliopsida; order Poales; family Cyperaceae; genus Cyperus; species Cyperus esculentus. The sequence goes on from JASGLE010000001.1 coordinate 5,922,021, forward strand.
CATGGTCTTTCGCCTAGTCCCTGACTAGGTCTTTCGCCATATCCCTGATATGGTCTTTTGCCTAGTCCCTAACTAGGTCTTTCGCCATATCTCTGATATGGTCTTTTGCCTAGTCCCTGACTAGATATTTTGCCATATCCCTGATATGGTCTCTTGCCATGTCCCTGATATGGTCTCTTGCCATGTTCTTGACATGGTCTTTTGCCATATGCCTGATATGATCTTTTAACAGAAGGATGATGCCTTGTAATGGCCCGGATTTTCACAAAGGACAATTTGAGCTGTCCGCCGCGCTTTTCAATGCAAGACGTCAAAACAAGCAAGTCAACAATACAAATTTCATGCCACAAAATTATAATAATTCTAACATTTTTAAAAATCAAATAAAACATACATTACATACATCATTTTTATACAAAATACAATGAAAGTCTTTTTCAAAAAAAAATGAAAAATAAAACTAAAACTCTTCTTCCATGTGGCAACTCAGCAATTCATTCTCACATGCGAAAAAGGGCACAAAGGTGCGCATGAGAAACCGAGTGTTTCGCAGTGCAAAAGGAATTCCGAAAACGGATATGTAACAACCGAGATCAATTATCAAAATGCATTCATCGTTTAATTAATAGTCAATTAATAAAGTCTATTAAATGTCAATTTTATGGGTTTGTCTAATTGGTGGTGCCATATTCCTAATCCCGGTTATTGGTTAACCATCCCAATTCAAACACATCCAATACAAAAGTCAAAGGCTGGTACGAAACTATATCAATGTTAATCAATAATCAGTAAGTCGATAATATCAATCTAATCAATTAATTAATCAATGCTATCGTTGCCAAACGAATCCCTCATCCAGCGTCCCAGATCAATCAAAAGAGGGGGAAAGAGACACAGTACCGTAAATTTCTCGCAATGGGGGGCAAAAGCCCGAACATAATAGTGAACGAAACGATAATCGATAATCTCGAATCAAACGAATACCATTCATTCAAAAGGTCAATTAATCTGTCGCATTCTAATTTTATGTGTCAAGTTTGGTTTTCTTTCAATTTAACTAATATGGATAATACAATTATTTAGTTATAATCTATGTCGATCATCCTACTTAAATAAATTTTAGTATATTCAAACCTTCTGTGTTCTGTCTGATACATCATCTATATTACCTAATTTAATCCTTCTTTTTTTTTTTGTCTCTTATCTTACTTATAATATTTGAAATATTATTGTACAGTTACGAATTGCTAGGTGTATACACCGGATACCATTCAAGATCAATATTAAAGTTTCAATCTGACACTGGATTAAATTCCACAATTTTCTATTGTATTTGTAAACTCAATAATGTGATCCTATTCTGGAACAAAATATAACTCAATGTAATCTATAATAATTCGATCATTATAGCAAGTACTAATTAATCTGTTACTGTAACGGCCCGGATTTTTATAATAGGAAAATAGGCTGTCCGCCGCACTTTTTAACGCAAGGCGTCAAAACAAGCAAGTCAACAATACAAATTTCATGCCACAAATTATAATAATTCTAACATTGTTAAAAAGAAAATAAAATAAACATTACATACATCATTTTATACAAAATACAGCGGTAGTCTTCTAATGCATAATTATTAAATCAAACTTAGTCTTGTAAGCAAAAACAAATAGACTTTCATCTCTGTGGCAACTCAGCAACGTCTTCCTTACCTGCGAAAAAATGCACAAAAGAGCATATGAGAAACCTAGTGTTTCCCAGTACAAACGGAATTCCAAACGAATAACATAACTGGGGATTAATCTCAAAAGTACAGATCGTATTCTTTTTAATTCATATAATTCTTTTGACAAAACTAATAAAATTTGAATTCCATACATATGTATAATTAAATTTTCTAAAATCTGTAGCATATACATTCACACCAATCAAACAGTTTAAATTCTCATTATTAATATAATTAAAACATATATTTTCAATTCATACAAAATTTTATTTTCACAATCTATCAATTTATTTCCAAACATGTCATATCAATCAAATCTAATTAAATTCACTCTAACATAATAACATTTATCTATTATTTCATAATATGTTATTATTTAATATCAAATTTTCTTTTATGTCAAACTCCATCTCTAATTATCTTTTAGTCATGGTACGAATCATAGGAATCAAATCGAACATATCTCTCATCTAGCGTCCTAGATAATCAAAAGAGGGGGGAAAAGATAGGTACCGCGAATTTCTCGACAAATGTGGTGAGACCACCAAAAGGTGCCATGTACCTGACATGGTCTTTTGCCTAGTCCCTGACTAGGTCTTTTGCCATATCCCTGATATGGTCTTTTGAACGCCCCTGACTAGGTCTTTGAAACGGATGGTGCCAAGTCCCTGACTTGGTCTTTGAAGACAAAAGGGGTCAATTAAACAATTGGATTATATTTTTCATGCCAAATTTAATTATTTTCCAATTAAATAAATTATATCTCAAAATCAGATTAATCATACTATTTATCTGATATTAGTTTTATTCTTTCACTACTGTACTAACTGATTGATCGATTGGCTAGTCAAGACAACAATCGGATTATACTTATATACTCGTATCTGCATCAATTCATTTGCATCACACATTAAGCCGTCTGTCTAAATCTTACAATAGGAAAGTTTTATTATTTTCAAGGTTATACAATCTGATAAATTATAAAATTTATAACATGGTCGTAATCATAGACATAATATACAAAATTCAAATCTTCATGATCTGTTGTCATAAACTTTTTATTAATTCATCAAATTAATATGATATCAATAATCGGAAGTTTCAATTAGAAATTATGTAATGTCGGATAAACACAATCAAGTATAAACATTGCAAGTCAATCAATGTTTGATCGTCTCGACAACAAAACGATCGATGCACAAATACGAATCAATAAGCCAAAGGAAGGATACGTATGCTATAATTATATCATACATGCATTCACCTTGTCACACTGATAACAAATGCCTACATAATTTATGTAAATTCAAAAATAACAGAATTTCGTTTTAGGTTATCCTAATTAATTAATTAATCCAAAATAAAATAAAGAGAATTTGATCGGATATCACAACATTTTTTTGCTTACTCCATATGTGTTATTTCGTTCCTAATTATAGTTATTAAGTTAAATAGGTATCAAAATTTTATAGTAATATATGCACACTATAAATTGATGCACAAAATGTGTTTTATATAATACAACAAAATTCTGGGATATTACAATACAGATATCTTGAATACTACATAGTATAATTTGAATACTTTCAGGTAAAACTTAAATACTGACTCTTACTGCTCCTAAAACCCTGATTTTCTGATTTTTTTTTTTTACCGAATACAGATATTTTGAATACTACATGATATAACTTGAATACTTTCAGGTAAAACTTGAATACTGACTCCTATTGCACCTAAAACCCTGATTTTCTTTTGTTTTTTTTTTTTTACCGAACACAGATATCTTGAATACATGGTATAACTTGAATATTTTCAGGTATAACTTAAATACTGACTCATACTGCATCTAAAACCTTGTATCAAATTTTGTATCAAACTTAGTATCGATATAGAATTTTCCATACGGAAAGTATTCAAAAAGTTTATTTGAGATTACTTCGTTTGAAATAGGCTTTGTACTGCTAATTTTAATAATGTATAAATGCATTGTGTTCCTTAATTTTCAGGAGTTGAAACATGGTCCAATCTGACTAAATTAGAGATCTTAGACCTTTCCTGCAACCAACTGGATGGAAGCATCTTTTACCCTTTAGCCAGAATTTCGTCACTTCGAAAGCTCATTCTGAGCAACAATGTTCTGTATTCTGGTGCTCCTATGGAAGGTAACAAAAAGAAAAAAATAGATAAATTGATAGAAATAGATTGATCCATTTTTAAAACTTCTTTTCTAGCTCGTACATATTTTTCCTGATCAGAGACTAAAGCAGGACTGATTGCAATCTAAGTAACCGATCCATTTCATGACACATTAATTAAAAGTTTAATACCATGTATTGGCATCATCGAGTGCAATCTAATGCATCATTTATGATGAAGTTTAAATAGTGTTCATAGTGGCCGATATAGTGTTTTGGAAATAAAACATTACGACGCTATCAATTTTTCCCCGCTATTTGATACTTTATATAGTAACATATAAAATAGTGGTTAGAGTCATCTGAATTTTCAATTATTTTATGATATCTAACACTTAATAATTGTTATTTATGTTTTACAATAGTGTAACATATTATTAATTGGATTTATAAACAACAATCAATGTTATATAAACTTAGAATCATAGAAGAAAAATAGTAGGATTGATTAGTAAAAATGAAAATCATATACTTGAAACCCATTAAAATATTTTATAATCAATAGATATTTTTTAATTTACATAATGTATTATCATAATTTGTTTACAATTTTTGTATTATAATTTTTAGATTCTAATTTGATTCTTGCAAATTGATAGATAGATAATTCATTTTTTATAACTTCAATAATTCACTAATACAGTGAAGGCAACAACAATATAAGTTAATTTGTCTATCATTAATGTTATAGAAAATTATTTTTTTAATATTTAGGAAAAGTAATTACTCACTCATTAATGTTATAGAAAATTATTTTTTTTAATATTGTGTGTATTGGAAATAGCCCATGTAAGGCCTAGTACGAATTTAAGTTTATATGTTGTGCTGTGTATGAAACTTGTAAGAAAAATAAGAGAAAATTGAAAATCTTCAGTAGCCACTCTTTATTCTCTCCTCTTTCTCACTTCCACTAACACAGATGATCCTATAAATTAAATAGCCCAATACTGTTGGTTATGGTATCAGTTCCGTACCAGTATTGAGAACAGAAAAAAAAGAGAGAAGAGACATAATTTTTTCAAAGCTTGAAGATGCATCTTTCCTGGGTTTCTATAACACAAAAACAAAACTAAAATTCCAAAAATAACATCCCACATTTGGGTTTCTAAAATATAAATATCTACTACTCTAATTTAGCTACTCTAATTTTAGTCAGACGAGACTAAACTTGACACCTAATTACTAACTCAACTAAGAATTAGATTTTCAAAAAATAAACTACTGGTATCCGGTAACCAACATCTAACAACGAGATTAACTCATCAATCTCCTCCTAAAGCTTGTTGTTCTTCACTAACAGTCTTCACACCAACACCAACCCTTCCTCTCATCTCCAAGAACATTATCATTGATAATGACTTTATCAGAATGTCAGCACGTTGATCTTTTGTGCAAACATGTTGAACTTCTATCATCTTGATTCAACACAGTCTCTGATGTAGTGGAATCAGGTATCAATGTGTTTGCTCCTCTCACGGTAAACTGAATTCTTGCTCAATGCAATTGCGGACTGAAAATTGCAGTCGCGCTATTTTAGAACCAATTTCTTGACCTTGGTCATTAACAAATCTAGCAACAATCGCCTAAGCCACACTCCTTGACACGCTACTGCACTAGCAGCGATGTATTATGCTTCACAAGAAGATAGCACAACCGTTTTCTGTTTTTGTGAACAACTAATTGGATTTGACTCAAGAAAAAATATTAAACCTGAGGTGCTTTCCCTGTCATTAGTATCTTCTGCTAGATCGCCATCAGAGTAACCGTTCAGCTCCAAGCTTCCTTCCTTCTTCTCATAAGCACAACCGAGGTTCAAAGTTCCTTTCATGTATCGCAATATTTGCTTCACAGCTGCCATGTGCTCAGTTGTTCACTTCTCCATGTATCTGCTCACCATGCCAACAAAAAAAAGCCAAATCTGGACATGCGTGCGGTAGGTATCTTGAACTGAGTTGTTTCTACTATAGGATTGGTGCTTTCCTTACTTAATTCAGACGTGGCTCCATCGGAATTTGAGTCGGATTGCAATCTTTCATGTCACATTTTTCTAACACCTTTCTTCATATGCCGATTGGCTTAGTGTAATCCTTTGAGAATTCTGACATACTTCAATTCCCAGATAGTAACTAAGTAACCCAAGGTCACTCATGCTAAACAAGTTCTTCATCTGACATTTAAACTTGTCTGTCTTGAATACATCCTCCAGTGATGATTAAATCATCCACATAGACTCCAACGATTAACTTCCCTTTTTCTTGATTTCTCATGTACACATCATGCTCTAATGAACACCTCTCAAAACCAAATGTCTTCAATGATTTGTCCAGTTTTGAATTCCACGCTCTAGGTGCTTGTCGTAAACCATATAAAGCTTTGTACTGTTTCAGCACCTTGTGCTCTTCTCCTTTTATTTCAAAGCCCAGGGTTTGAATGACATACATTTTTTCTTCCAAATCACCTTTGAAAAAAGCGGATTTCACATCCATATGATGCACCTCCCATCCTCTGTGTGCTGCAATTGAGATCAGCAAACATACTGTCTCTAGCTGAGCAAAAAGGGCAAAAACTTCGTCAAAGTCTATGCCTTGTCTTTGAACGTATCCCTTTGCTACTAATCTTGCCTTGTGTTTTATGATTCTACCTTGAGTCTATAGTTTGTAAACCAATTTCAAACCCACTAGTTTATGATTCTCTGGCAATGGAACATGCTTCCAAGTTCCACTATCATGTATAATGGATATCTCTTCCTCCATGGCTTCTTTACAAGTCGTGGCTGCTATGGCTTCTTCATAACTTGAAGGTTCCTCCTCTCCTAGCAAGCAGAGACCCAAATACTCCAGTTCTATTGGGAAGGTTTCATCATAAATACTTTTAATGTCACGCTTATCATGCTGTCCTTTTGATGAGCTACCTTCAGATGTTTCAAGTTGAAATGAATCATTTAAGTCAAAATCTTCAGAAATTGTGACTGGTGTGTTTGGAAAGTCTGAAACTGATATATACTCTAAATCTTGTGCTCTTTTCTGGTGTTGAAAGTGGGAACTCCTTACCAGAATTGCTGATACCAACATGAGGATCGCTGCCACCCTCCGTTTCTACTTGATTTGTTGTGTCAAATGAGTCTGGTATGGTAAATGGTGTGCTGTAAGAGTGTTTCCTGCTAGTCTTGTTCCTGTTACTGGTAATTTGTTCCACTCCCACTTCTTCGCCTCTTGAAACACAACATCACGTGTTACCACTACCCGTTTTGACTTTGGATCAAACACTCTAATGGCCATGTCAATCTCAGAAAATTTATCAATACAACAGGTCATATGGCTACTTGTACTGGTATCAAGATACCACATCTTGTCTTGGGTGCAATAATCCTTTAGCATCACCTTGTCCTCGTGCAGTAACACATGTTCACTCTGTACTGCGTGGTTGAGAATAAAAATTTCAGCCACCAACAGGGTCGTTCCATCATCAGCTTGGGTTGTAGCAAGGTTGCTTTTCTCTCTATATATGCTTTGGTTTGGGACATTCTTTTGCAAAGTGACCATATTAATTACAATTGAAACACTTAACCTTGGATTTGTCAAAGTTGCGTGGTTTCTGGTCTTCGTTAGTGCATTCATGATTTCCACAACCACTACCATATCCACGTCCACGGCCACGGCCTCTTCGGTGACGTCCTCCTCTCTTGGCACTGCTAGAATTTTTGCCTTTCTTGTCTATTGAGTGCTTTGTCTCCCACTCGGCTTGGGTGAGAAGTAATTGTTCCCCACTGTCCTTTGATTGTTGACGCCATTTAAGACGTTCCTCGAAGATACTGAGATGGCCAATTGCTTCATCAACGACATATTCTCAATATTGCCAAACTGGTCAATCGTTCCAATGATCTGGAGAAAGCGATTTGGTACTGAACTAAATAACCTCTCAACAACCTCGCTATCATCAAGCATCGTGCCCAGCGAGTGAATCTCAGCCACCAACGTGTTAAGCTTCATAGAGTACTGATTTACTGTTTCAGAGTCCTCCATGTGTAACTTATTCAGTTGTCTTTTCAGCAATTGTACACATGCCTTCTTGACATGATCTTCGCCAATACACCTCCCTGAGTGCGTCCTATGCCTCCTTTGTCATCTGCCTCTTTCCAATTGCAATCATCACATCATCTAGCACAGACTGGGAGATGGCCACCATAGCGTCTTGATCTTTTTCATCATCTCTAGATGCGCCTTCAATCATTGACCATACCCCTAGCGAACGCATGATGATCTTCATCTTAATAGTCTATATGCCGTAGTTCGATTCGCTTAACGTAGCATATTGGATCGGGACTGAACTCCTTTTACCATCGGTTGGACAACTGTTGTTAATACGGATTTTTCGTCGCCTGACATGATGACTTAACCTTGCTCTGATACCAAACGCTTTGATACCAGATGTTGGTTATGGTATCAATTTTGTAATAGTATTGGGAACAGAAAAGAAGAGAGAAGAGAAATATTTTTCGATGCTTGAAGATGCATCTTTCCTGGTTTTTATAACACAAAAATAAAACTAAAAATTAAAAAATAACATCCCACGTTTGAGCTTCTAAAATATAAATAGCTACCACTCTAATTTAGCTACTCTAATTTTAGTCAAACAAGACTAAACCTGACAACTAATTACTACTCAATGAAGAATTAGATTTTCTCAAAATAAACTACTGGAAACCAGTAACTACCCTCTAACAACAAGATTAACTCATCGATTACTAGGCCAACATTAATAAGAAGTCCTACAATAATTGACCTCCAGGTATAGACCATTTTATTTATATTTATCAACATAAACAGCCTGGCATATAAACGTGGCTACATCTACCAAACAGCTTCGTATTTGGTGGGCTGCAACTTTATTAGTTATTAAGATGAAGGAGAGTTGTTCTTTATCATTTGCTGATTCATATACATTTTTTTCTTTTTTATCAGGAATAAAATTTTTGTCCAATTTGACTAAGTTAGAGATGTTAGACCTTGCGGATAATGCTTTAAGTATCGCCGATATGTCTTCCTTCGCTGCAATAAAATCACTTCAAGCACTATACCTGGATTATAATGATATCGGAGGAAATATCTCTCTCACAGGTAGCCTATCGCCCTATCATGATAAAAAAAAAAATTTTACTTTACAACTATAATAAAGCATATTCCTTTTCTACAATTTGAAACAAAAAACATCTGAATGGATTTTTCAGATTTTAGTGCACTAAACTTGGAGGTGGTTAGTCTACGTGGTTGTGGGTATTCAGGGAGTTTACCATATTTGGGAGATTGGTCTTCTCTTAAAGCTCTTGCACTGGCGGAGAATGAGCTAAATGGCACCTTAAAATTGAAAGGTTAGTTGCAGTATGTTAAATTTGCCGAACAATAGTTACTTAGTGAGGCTTAAATTTAATCTTGAATCCCTTAAGCTTGGTTGCCGAACAGGCCTTTCATGTTATTTCGTTTTTAAAAAAAAGTTTATACTTTGGGTACTTTTTTTATTTACTCGGCGTTCTATTTTCAATTGAAGTTGACATATTTTCTTCCTGAATTTTTTTAATGGATTTGTATTGAAAAACCTCCTTTTGTAATCAATTTATTATCAGTATGGACTATAATGGCAAGACCATCATTCTTCGCAAAAAAATTACTTAAAAGTACCACGATCTTCATCAGGTTTCAAACATGCAATAATTTAATATTACGAAATTGAAATAAATTTTAGATATTCAAATGGTTTTTATTTTTTGCATCTCAATATTGCCTGATATTGATATTACATTTCTCATATAGAACGGGGGAGTGAAACTAATGTGAAAATTTTGCATTTCGGGAAAGACATAGGAACGAGTCAAAATATATTTTGTCACATCCGGATTTTGATTTATAGTTTCCGGTAAGTTCATCATACGAAAATACTAGGAGATACCACTACCACAGAGAAAAGAATCAACAGCGGTTATTTATGACAATTCCCAATGGTTCAGCGGGGGTTGGGAATACGAGGGTTGCTAATGCTTACTAAAGAACCGTTGTTGGTGATGTTAATCAACAACGGTTAAAAGGAAAGAACAGTTGCTGTTCCTAAGCAATCAACAACGGTTATTAATAAAAAACTGTTGGCAAATGACATTATAAGTGACCTGAAATATTTAAATAAAATATCATTGCCAATGGTTCATCAGAAGGAACCGTTGTTGATGATAGCAATTTCCAACGGTTTATAATAAATAACCGTTGGAAAAGAATGTAATCAACAACGGTTCTCTGTAAGAAACCGTTGATAATTAGGGGAATCAACAACGGTTTTTTAGAGAAACCGTTGGCAAATAATATTATCAATGATCTAAATTATTTAAATAAAATATATTTTCCAACGGTTTACAAGAAGGAACCGTTGTGGATGATGTCAATCAACAACGGTTCCTAATTAAATAACCGTTGGCAAAGACTGTAATCAACAACGGTTTTTATAGTGAACCGTTGGAAATTATGTGAGTCAACAACGGTTTTTCGGTAGGAACCGTTGTTGATTTCGTCATTTGACAACGGGTTTTTAATAACCCGTTGTTGATTGTTATAATTGCCAACGGTTCCTCGTTGTAGAACCGTTGTTGATTATTTTCATGTGTTATTACCCAGCGTTACTACCAACGGTTTGTTTTAACAATTAAACAACCGTTGTTAATTATTGTCGAACTGGGCATGCGCATTCCGTTTCATTCAGAGAACCATAATACATACACATAACATAATACATTCTCTGTTTCGATTCTGTTTCATTCACAACAATTCTGTTTCATTCATAAAACCTGTTTTAATTTAACACATCTAAATTAACCAATCTATATACATCTAAAATCAATTAATTGTACCTATTTTACAATTCGAAACCTACACATCTTAGCTAATAATATCTACTACAAAAATCCAATCGACATCACAATTCGTAACGCACAAATTCGCAACACAATTCTATTACCTCGTCGAGTTGATGTCGTTCGTACCTGTCGCCCTCAATAGCCTGTAAATTTAAGAGGTTGCGTATATTTGAATTAGTTGATATATAATATGAAACAAAACATATATACTTGATAAACGAAATTGGTATATATACCGAAGGTAACTCCTCCTCGTACCTATTTATTAGGTCATGCATCGTCCGCATGACATAATATCCGCACTCGGAGCCGCCGGGTTGCCTTGGGCCCTACAATAATGAAAATAGATCAAGAATTAATATGGATTACGTACGGTCTTCCTTTTTTTCTTTTTTTGGAATATTTACAAGCCTAATTGTATATATAAGTTACGTGTATACGTATATACCTTGATCAACTTGAACGTTAGCTTGCCGTTGTTCTTCTTGGCCACTCCTCTGTTGGTCCAAAAATTGCGGAAGGCCCTATAATAAATATAGATTAGTGCGATGATTTATAATTCGTATTTTTAGTAAAAGGAGAACGGAGTTTAGTTGATTATTACGCTTACATATTCAAATAGCCGGTAATCGTTAACTTCGGCACCTCGGTGGGACGCAAGGAATCCACGACGTAGCACCGACACTCGGCTAGATGCACGATGAGAAGGCGCCAGTGAGTCCTACAATATTAATTATTTCAGTTTATTTGTCATCCAAACCAACGAGAACGAAAGGTAAGAAATTATATATTTTTTTTTGTTAAAGTAGAGTTGAGTAATTTCGAACCCTTCGTGATATGGGAGGAAGACGATCAAGCTGAGGTCCACCCCACCAATGAAGTGGATGAGGCAATCAACACCCTCTCTCGCAATGTCGGCGGCCGCACATCGGTAGGGGTCTAGAAAACGGAAGCGGTCGAACAACAACTCCTTGCACCGACGTGCGCTTGCACTACATTGGAAGACCAATTATCATATTTACGCTAACTACAGATTAATATTTCATGAAATAAATATTAGAGTCAAATAATCGATCTTACATGCTAAACATTTGAAGCATTGTTACTTCGAGCCAATCACCCTTTAGCATGTCGATGATCGCGGTGGTGGTGAGCACCGTTGTACCCTCGATCCCTATATCCGCCACACTGTAGTCGAACTCGAACGTGTCGATATGTGGCGGTTGGCTCATCAGCAACTGGTAGAGCGCGAGGCCATGCTCCTGAAGTCGGTGCACCTAAGGATCCTCGAGCAGTGGTGCCCGACTCACAGCTTGTGACGGCCTCGGGGGCGGTGCTCTCGGACTCGGTGCCGATGCTCTCGAGTCCTACGATTAATGAAACTTATGCAATCAGGACCGGGTTGGTATATATATTAACTAATTAACCAGAATTTAATTACATACCAATTAATAAATAGTTTTTTATTTTTTTAAAAAATATATACCTGACCGGTAACCGATGTATCTATCAAGTGCGCCGGCCACAGAACAAAACTCCCGGCTGCTTCATGAATTTCCCCAAGATCCGCTGCCGGAATCGGGAGTCGTTCTGACCGGCACGACTCGACGCAAGAATCTATCGCCACCTTTCTGCAATCGGCCGGGATCGGTTGACCGTGGCATGTGGCGCCTGGAACGGGTAGATACATCCTTCCGGTCGCCACCTCGATCTGAGCATCTGCCGCCTCAATAAAAAGTTTGCAATTGACAAACCTCTGGAATGAAAATATTATTGTTAGAAGCTTTGAATTAACTTAACTACATTTTTTAATTCGTCGAATGGAAACCTAAATTACCTTGTCCTTGGGAGCGGGCGGTCCCTGCGGTGCCGGCGCCGCAGACGAAGAGGTACGGGCCTGCTGGATGTCACCCCGGAGTAGTAGCTGTTGGAAGTTACCCGGGACGCAGACGGAGGCCATTAGGTCCTGGATCCTTGCGTCCATCTCCGCCGTCATCTCATACTGTTGCTTCCTCATCTTCTCTTCGAACTCCGCTCTCATCCCGTCAACCTCCGATTGGGAGTAGCAACCGGAGTGAGAAGTCGGGCTTTAAGGTAAATAACCGTTGTTGACTCTGTCCAGCTTTTAATTTTAAAAAATAATTTCCCTTGTCATTAACAACGGTTTCTAATTTAGTAACCGTTGTTGATGACTGTAATCAACAACGGTTTTCTAGTAAGAAACCGTTGTTAATTCTTTCGCATGTTTTAATTTAAAAAATTATTTTATTGTCATCAACAACGGTTTCATCTATAATAACCGTTGTTGATTATATTCATCAACAACGGTTTCTTACGTGAAAACCGTTGTTGATTCTTTCGCAGGTTTTATATTCATCAACAACGGTTGTTCAGTTGTTCGGTTGTATTTTATATTCATCAACAACTGTATTTTATATTCATCAACAACGGTTGTTCGGTTAAACAACCGTTGTTGATTGTTTCGCGCCTTATTAAATATGAATCGCGGGGTTTCCAGAGACTTCAGATGCGCACTGGCACCAATCTCGAGACCCAGTAACGCTATTGCTATTATTTTTAATTTAGTCAACAACGGTTCTCTAGTAAGGAACCGTTGTTGATTCCTTTCAGCTTTTAATTCTAACTACGGGATTTCCAGTGACCCAAATATTGAGCCAATTCTGTTGCAGCCTATCTGATAGAGGTCTGTGTTTCAGCCTATGTGATAGAGATTTCCTTCCGCTTGATTTGAGCCCGAGCTATTGGCTTTAATGCGAGTGGATCTCCTTAGACGTGGTTCAGAATTTTTCTGAATTTTTGGCTTCACTCCGGTACATAGTCCAATTCTTCCTCTTCATTACTTGAACCTACTGGAAACCACGAATCAGCAGTAAAACAATACTTCCATAAAATGAGCAAATTATTACAAATTTCAAAAATTAATACCATTCGCTAAACGGTTCTTACAGATAGCAACACACACAAACAAAACAAAAGATTTAACTATATGATAGAACTCAACAGGCGCTCTCTTGTCATCTAGCCGATACATTCACCGAACATGCACCTGCATTAATGAATTAATTTAGTTAATTAATATATATATATGTAATTAATTTCAAGTATATACCTAATTAAATTAAGTTATTTTATTTAATTAATTATAAAAAATGTATCATTTACCTTCTATGCGGTTTTCTTTCTTTTCTTTGATCCCTTCGATTTCTTCTTTTTCCGTCTCTTCAGCCACGTTCCTTCTTCATGGTCTGTACGGATGTAGATTGTCTCTGGCGCATCATCAATTGGCAGGAGGGCGGTAGCATTAGAAAATGGTTCGGCTTCGTCAAACTTATCGTAGTCGTCCTCATCGACAACATCTCCGATCCCTACAATGTGCCGTTTACCGGCAAGCACAACATGTTTCTTTTTGTCGGCCGGGTCAACAACATAGAACACTTGCTTTGCTTGCTTAGCCAGTATGAAAGGATCGTCATGGTATCCCAACCGACTAAAATCAACGGTGACAAATCCATCCTCATCCCGTTGGACTCCGCGTCCGTTATCGATCCACTTACAGTAAAATAGGGGAATCTTAAATTTAACGTAATCTAATTCCCATATTTGTTCAATCCAACCGTAAAATGGCTGGGGCATATCTCCAGAAGCCGCTAGAGCTACCAACGTCACACCACTGTTTTGCACGGTGCTCTTGCTGTCTTGGGTCCGAGTGTACCAAGTAAAGCCATTCATGTCGAAACCTTGGTAGGTGTGAACTGTTGACCCGGGTCCGAACGCTAACCACCTAACAGTCTCACTTACGTTTTCATCGGATGGTCTCGAATGTACACTTTCTTTGAACCATCTTATGAATGTTCGATTGTGCTCATTGGTGACCCAACTTTCACTTCTCCCAGGATTTTTCTCACGGAGCTCTGTCAGGTGCCGGACGACGTACGGATTTACATCAGCAAGGTGCTGAAGAATTTTGAGATGTGCCGCCCTCATCAAGTTGTGATCTGGCCTCACCAGTTTGTACCCAATAGTACCTACACCTTGGAGTCTCCCCTCGTGCCGCGGCTTGGGGAGGCCAATTGGTTCAACGTCGGCCACGTAATCGATATAGAAACCAATGCACTCTTCAGCATCGTACCCTTCGACCATACTTCCTTCGGGCCTCGATCGACTACGGACCAGCCCTTTCAACTGACTCATGGCTCTCTCAAAAGGGTACATGTGTCGCAGGAATGGGGGGCCACAGAGTTTTATTTCTCTAACGAGATGGACCGTTAAATGCACCATGATATCAAAAAATGAGGGCGGAAGATACATTTCCAGTTCACACAGGGTCGCCACGACGTCGGACTGTAAGAAGTCCAGCCCTTCGGGATCGATCACCTTGGAATTAACTTTGTTGAAGAAGTAACAGAACCTGGTGATCGACTTCCTAACATGCTGGGGGAGGATACCCCGAATGGCAACCGGGAGCAGCTGAGTCAGCAGGACGTGATAATCATGTGATTTCATCCCGATCAGTTTCATATCTTTCATGGACACCCTTTTGGAAATATTTGAAGCATAACCGAATGGCACACGAATTGATTGTAGGCATTCCAATAAACTGATTTTCTCTTTTCTCGATAGAGTGTAGCAGGCCGGCGGTAAGTAGGTACGCTGTCCATTTTCTTGGGGTGCCAGCTCTGGGCGAATGCCCATTTTAACCATGTCCTTTCTAACGTTGATACCATCCTTTGTTTTCCCAGCGGTGTTCATCAACAAGCCCATTATGCTCTCAGCGACGTTCTTTACAATGTGCATCAAATCCAAACAATGCCTAACATCCAGGTGCGGCCAATAAGGAAGATCCCAAAATATGGACCTCTAAGACCATAAGTCGTCCGGATTGTCCTTAGCAACAACATCCTTCCCAAATTAGACCTCTATGTGCTTCACTTTTTCGCAAACTTCTTTGCCGGTTAACGGGACTGGAGCTTTTCTCCCCTCAAAGTTGTC
Source organism: Cyperus esculentus (assembly GCA_030179965.1). Lineage (NCBI taxonomy): Eukaryota > Viridiplantae > Streptophyta > Magnoliopsida > Poales > Cyperaceae > Cyperus > Cyperus esculentus. The sequence continues at coordinate 5,937,844 of JASGLE010000001.1, forward strand.
GTTGAATGCTTTCTTCTTCCTTCGATATGCGTGGCCAACCCGAAGGAATCGACGATGCCCCATGTACACAATCTTCTTACAATGCTTTAGTCGTATGGAACAAGTTTGTTCTCCGCAAACAGGACACGCCTTGTACCCTTTTGTTTTGCATCCCGACAAGTTACCGTACGCGGGAAAATCGTTGACCGTGTAGAAGATCATAACACGGATGGTACACCATTCTTTCTTATATGCATTGTACACTCGTATGCCCTCTTTCCATAATTTCTCCAGCTCCTCAATCAGAGGAGCTAGGAACACATCTATGTCATTACCCGGTTGTTTAGGACCCTATATCAACAGTGGCATCATTAGGTACTTCCTTTTCATGCACAGCCAAGGAGGAAGGTTATAGATGCACAAGAAAACTGGCCAGGTACTGTACCGGCTACTCATGTTACCGTAAGGGTTCATTCCGTCGGTACATAGCCCCAACCTCAAGTTTCTAGGTTCCCCACCGAAATCAGGGAATGTCATGTCAATCTTTCTCCATTCAGAAGAATCGGCGGGATGTCTGAGCATTCCATCGTCTTTTCTGCACGTGCCAGCCCACTGTAACAACTCAGCGTCTCTTGGATTTGCGAAAAGACGCCGCAATCTCGGTTCTACTGGCAGATAATACAAGATTTTCGCCGCAGGTTTTTTATTTTTCTTTGATGGGTCAGTTCCCGGTTTGTACCTCGAAAGCCCGCACTTTGGACATTTATCAAGATTGACATGCTCTTTTCGATATAGTACACAGTCTTTCGGGCATGTCGGAATTCTATCAATCGTCAAACTCGACGGACACAAAATTTTCTTCGCTTGGTAGGTTGTATCCGGCAACTCGTTATCTTCTGGGAGCATATCCCCTAAGAGTTTTAACAGATCTGTGAAACTTTTATCGCTCCAATTATTTTTTGCTTTCAGACTGAATAATTTGAAAACAGTTGATAATTTTGAAAATTTCGTACAACGGGGAAATAATTCTACATTAGCATCTTTGCTCAGATTAATTTCAGAAATTTCTGGTATGTCCACAAGATCGTCCGGAATGTCATGCATCATTTCATCTACTTGATCATAGTCCATACAATTAGTGCTATCTATGTTTTCTATATTTTCAACCCCAATTTCCTCCCGTACATCATTATCCCGATCTAAAGAGGTCTCGGACACATTGGAAGCCTTGCTTGACTCCGCATTGGCCGATTCTTCGAAGCACTCGCCATGCCACACCCAATGAGTGTACCGCTCCTTAAATCCACGACGGATCAGATGGCCCCTCACTTCGTTGACATCCCTAAATCTCCGCAAGCTCTCACAATCGGAACACGGGCACAAAATAGTTTCATCACCCCTACGCCTCATATGTTCCTTCGCACAATTAATGAATTATTCGACTCCTAGCAAGTAAGCACTTGTATCACGCCTCCCATACATCCAACTGTTACGATCCATCTGTAAGAGATAATTAAATATAATTTTTATTATGCATGCAATATTAGTACTAGGTCTTGCTCGTTGTACAATTAATAGGTTCCGGGCCGGCCAACCATCCTAACCCACTCTTTGAATACCTTGTCTCATTAGCGAACATGCGTTGGACAATTTGTTGTTCGAGAAAAATTCGGCAGCATTTCCCATTAGCTCCCCCGAGTACGCCATTGCGCGTACCCGTGGGAACAAATGGAGAAATGATCTACCGAATTTTTCTCGGACAACAAATTGTCCAATGCATGTTTGCTAATCCTAAATGAGACAAAGTATTCAAAGAGCAGTCCCAAACGGGGACTATTCGAGATTAACCCCTATTGGATTAATCTCGAACGGGTAACGACCTAAAGTTATTCAAGTTTCGGTAGTTTGGTTCTAATGCATGACAATACGTACCCACATATAAAAAAAGCTAACATGCATGCAATTATATGCTAATTAATTATATAATAACTACTAATTATTCAATCAAATAGAGATGAATGGAATTAACCTCAATATCCCGAAACGAAAATGGGAGTCGGAGGGGGGAGTGGTATGCCTTCCAATCAACTTCGTCTTGAGCTAGATTGAAAGGAGGAGGAGGGGGCGCTGCTGGTCTGCTGGAGGAGGAGGAAGAAGAAGGTATGCAAGATAATTAATTTGCTGGCTGCTGGTGAGGAAGAAGAGGAGTTGTTGCTTGGAGAGGATCAACAACGGTTCCCAAGGAATGACAGTTGTTAAATGGGCCGTAAGCGGGAAATTCTCCCGCCATAAGAAGGAATCAGCAACGGTTCCCAATTAAAAGCAGTTGTAAATTCTTGCACATGAATATATTATGTTACCCAAGAATCAACAATGGTTTATACATTAAAAACCGTTGGGAATGATATCCAATTAGCAACGGTTTCTTATAGACAACCGTTGTTGATTCTTGCACAATCAATATTTTATGCTAACAAGAATCAACAACGGTTTACATATTAGAAACCGTTGGGAAAGTGGCAGCATTACCAACGGTTCCTCAAGTTGAAACCGTTGTTAATTCTCTCACATGAATATTTTATGTTACCAAGAATCAACAACGGTTTCTATTATAGAAACCGTTGGGAATGCTCTCCCATTAGCAACGGTTTCTTACAGTGAACCGTTGTTGATTCTTGCACATGAATATTTTATGTTACCTAGGATCAACAACGGTTTCTACTTTAGAAACCGTTGGGAATGCTCTCCCTTTCCCAACGGGTTTTTATTTTGAACCGTTGTTAATTCTTGCACATGAATCAACAACTGTTTCTTCTTAAGGAACAGTTGGGAATGATATGCCTTTCCCAACTGTTTTTTAAAGGAACAGTTGTTGATTCTTTTTCAGATTTCGGGCAAGTCTTTCCCAACTGTTCCTTCTGATAAACCGTTGCTGATGTGTTTTATTAAATTTTGAAAATGCCACTGCCACTTTTCACCAACGGTTTTCTTGAAAACCGTTGCTAAGTTGGGGTTGCTAATGCCTATCTCTGTGGTAGTGTACAAAAATTTTCTATTTTTTAAGTTTTTTCAATATTTAATTTGGATTTTTCGAAATGACTCCAAAAATATTAATAATATAATACTATTTGTACATCAATTTTTAGAAAAATCCAAAGCAAATATATAAAAATCTGCAAAAATGAAAAAAGTTTGTCGCCCATAGTATTTTCATATGATGAATTTATTTATAATGATATATCGAAATTTGGGCATGGTAAAATATAATTTGAGTCATTTATATTTACAAGAGAAATTAAATATTTTAATATTAGTTGGACTAGGAATGGTCTAATAAAGATCACTAAAGTAATATTACCATCTTGGGAAGTGTCAGACATTAGCTTAAAACCGTTTACTTGTGGCAGCGCCATTAACTTGATGATATTTATTGTTAATGTTTTAGGATTATGTTGCCTGAAGAATCTAGAAGAGTTGGATCTTTCACATAATGGTTTTACTGGAAATCTTCCTCCTTGTATAGGAAATCTTTCTTCTCTTCAGATTCTCGACTTGGCCTATAATCAATTTAAAGTAAAATTTCCCTCCCCTACTTTTGAAAGACTCATCTCCCTAAGGTACCTTTCCTTGTCTTATAACCATCTTGAGGGGTCTTTATCCATGAGGTCATTCTTAAACCATTCTGATCTTGAGGTTCTGGTCCTTTCAAGTACAGGGGCATTAAACTTTCAAGTTAAAGTTGTGCATCTACCTTTCCAGCTTAAGGACCTGGAACTGGCAAATTGCAAAATTGATGTTGATCCCATTTTCCTCTGTTCTCAACATGAATTGCGAGTGTTGGACCTCTCAAATACTCAATCTAAAGGTCCTATTCCAGTTGCGTACTTGTTAGAAAACAATACTAACTTAATTCAGTTAGATTTGCACAAGAACTTTTTCACTGGTCCTCTTCAACTTCCTTTTTTAATTCATGAAAAACTAGAGATGTTAGATGTATCTGACAACCATCTTGACGGAGAATTACCAATAGACATTGCCATTAAGCTTCCAAGTCTAGTGTCCTTGAACCTGTCATTAAATTATTTTCATGGCCCTCTTCCATCCATGCCTACTAGCAATATCTATGTAATAGATGTATCTGTTAACAATTTCAGTGATGATATACGTAACATCTTTTCTAAATCTTTCTCTTTTCCCAATATTTTGGACCTATCATATAATAATTTCTATGGATATTTAACTAATAACATGAACTTTACTGGGGATTTCCTATTAATGTTATTGTTAAATGATAATAGTATAAGCGGAAAGCTTCCTTCTAGTATTTGCAATACCACTTTTAGAGTTCTTGACATCAGTAACAACAAACTAAATGGCGTTTTGCCTGGTTGCGTTGCGAGAACATTTCCTTCATTGAAGTTGAGTCGAAACCATCTAGAAGGACCCATACCATCAGAGATATGTGCAATTCAAGGCCGTTTGTTGCTCGACCTTTCAGAAAACAAGATTTCTGGATCAATGCCTTCCTGCTCTAATCATTCGGTTGCAAAAATTGTAAACTTGAGCCACAATAATCTAACTGGAAACCTTCCAAAAACTTTGTTAAATTTTTCTGATATAACTTCCATAGATGTCCAAGATAACCATTTATCAGGAGAACTTCCAATTTGGGTTGGTAATAAATCCAATCTCAGAATTCTTCAAGCTAGTGAAAACCTGTTTGGAGGACATATACTGGAACAAATATGCCAATTCAAATATTTACGCATACTTGATCTCTCCCAAAATAATTTTTCTGGACAAATACCACTATGCATTATTCATATGGGAAAGGTTAACCACGGTTACTTCTATCTGGCTACTAGAGGTCAGGCCAATATGGTCAAGCCAGACTTTCGTGATACCAATATTCTCTTAAACATTGAATATGGTATCGATTTTGATGAAGAGGGAAAAGTGAATTCTGGATTGGAACTTAAGTCAAAAGGAAGGTCAGATTTATACTGGGAAACGATCTTGCAATTTGAGGGTGCAATAGATCTATCTTCTAACAATCTATTTGGAAACATTCCCAAAGAAATCGGCCAAATGTCTTGGTTGATAACATTAAACTTATCAAACAACCACTTAACTGGTGCTATACCGAATTCCATATCCAATTTGAACCAATTGCAAAGTTTGGACCTCTCTCACAACTCCTTGACAGGGGAAATACCAAGAAACATGACTAAACTGACCTCACTTGAATACTTCTCCGTGGCATACAATAATTTATCTGGTCCTACATTAGGTACGCAAGAACAGTTTATCACATTTGGTTATAGCAGTTATGAAGGCAACCCGAATCTCTGCGGCCCTCCACTGACCAAAAACTGCACCCCTCCACAAAACACATTGCCACCTTCCCCGAGTGAGATGAGCAAAGACAAAAGGCGTGAAGACACCGATTTTCTCATACTGTTCGGTTCTTTCTCCCTATTCTTTGTGATCAGTTTCTGGTGCTTCATGGTTGTTCTTTATTTCAAGAGAGATTGGCGCTATGCTTTCTTTACTTTGGCGGACCGGTATCATATATGTAAGGGTTGTACTCTTGGTGAGAAAGATTGGAGCTGCTCGAACTGAAAGAGATAATTGAAGGTTTGTTTTGTTCTTAGTTTGAAAGTTTCTTTGAGATTTTATATATCTATTCTGAATAAAGGAGTGCTTTATATTTTATGTATATGTAATATGATAATGTATTGGATCTCATGAAACAAAATGAAAAAATATACCCTTGTGGAACTTTCATTTTGATTTTTTGATGAAACTCTACATGTATTTTGCTAATCTGAACGCGAAAAGGTTTTTTCGGCTTATAATATTTACTGTCAGTTGCACAATATAATAAGGCCCAAAATGGAAATGAGAAAGGAAATATAGAACTGGATCTATAATGGAGTTCAATGGACTGAAATACTGAATAGATAGAAGTCCAAAAGAGTCACTGGGGACCTTTTTATGTGATTTCCATTTTTCTAGTCCAAGTTTCCGTGCTTCCAATATTCCGAAGTAAGATTATTTCTACCCGTTTTGAAGCTTGATTATTATTCTTAATTTATAATGTCTTATCCAATTTTAAGTTACGGCTCACGAGATGGGTCAAAGTCTTAGACCCATAACCCATTTCAAGCTGCTTATGTACGTATCACCTCCTTATTTAATTACTATTTGTTACGATTAATTTTGTTTGAATGGACATGTTATTACTATGTATTATGAATAAAGGAGTGCCTACTTAGCTAGTGTTATCCGTATAATGTATTAATTTGGATCTCATGAACCTTTGAAAACAAAAGTTAAAACCAATCAGCTTCCATTTAGATCTTTTATTTCTAAACAATTTAATTATCAGTGAATTTGAAGGCTTCAAATTAAGGTTTTCTTAAATGATGTCAAGTGTCCTATAACTTTTGACTATCAGATCGATGCCTAATAATGCCAGCCTAAGGCCCGAAATAGAAGCAAGCTAGGAAGAGTTTCAGAACCTGATGTGAAATGGAGTTCATCAATAATAGACCGAACAGATGAGGCTCCAAAGGTAAATTGGGACCTTATGATCTGATATTCATTTTTTTCTGCAGGGTCTAATAGTTTGCATTGCAACCAAATTTCAGCTGAATTGAAGTATTATTAGGCTTCTTAATTTTCCTCCGAGATACCACACACAGACTACTGATCTGGGAGCGATGTCATGGGGGAATCAATCGGAGTGAGCAATCGAATATTTAAGTTGGCTTTGATCGAGCCTTCGATACTTATATATACATAATCCTTAGCTACTTATACGTATGACGGTATGTCAATATTACTAGCCTAACATATTATAAATACATACATGTACAGAAATATATGTTTGACAGTAATTTGGAACTTACATTTTTTTTTTTTTTTTTAGAAAAAATATAGTAGTATGTATAGATCTAATATAGTACGCAGTCAATTCTATCGGTGAACTTTTATAATAGAGTAAGAGCTAGCCTCACCCATTTTACTAATCCACCGGTCCACTATATTTTCAATGAACAAATATCATTTCTCAGTAAACATTTATATCTTTTTGATCAATAGATATTATTTTGCAGTGAACAAATACACTACGATTTTCAGTGAACATTTATACGACTGTAGTAAGCACATGGGTGCACGTGGTGTGTCAGAACAGTGAGAGGAGTGGATGGGTGGACTACAAAGTAGGGCGCACTCTACATGTTTTTCTTTATGAAATTAAATCTTAAATAACCATATTTAAAACTTTTAAATAGCAAAACTGATTGATAGAATATGTTGTACATATCATATTTTATGTATACACAAAAAATATATCATTTTTATTTTATTTACATGTGCATCAAGCATTGAAAAAATCAACGGTTCAAATTTTATAATTTGTTCTTCTCTCTTGATAACTATGGAAACGATGTTAAAAATATATCATTTTTTATTTTTATGTATATATTATTGAGATGATTTAGAAGATATCTAGTGGTTTAGATTTGTCTATTTATGTATAAATAATTAAGTGGTCACCGTGGACACCAATATTCATGGTTATTGGATCCCTCCTCTTATAATATTCCGCCAAAATATTTATAAAAGTATTATATCCAAATCAATGACTTTATTTTTGAATATTATTATAGGTCAATTTACCTACTCTTTCAAACCACCTATTTTTCAACAAGCAAAGTTTGCCTGTCAATTGACATAATTAATGTGCATGACCAATGCTCAAGAAGACTTGGACTAGTATAGAACGTTGTTTTCAATCAATATCAACTAATTAATTAATACTCGTTATCTATGATTTATATAATAATATACTTAAAACGCACAACATAATTTTAGACATATATCATATATCTCAAGTTATTTTAATTATATAACATACTTAAAAAATCCAAAATAAAAAAATATAAATAACAAGAACCAATAGTTTAATGACTCAAACGAGTTTGTGAGCCGAGCCAAACTACAATCAAGCTCGCTTCGGTCATTAACTGAGCATGACGAACTGGCTTTATTTTAAAAGCCCGAGATTTTCACAAGCAATTTGCAACTACGTATGGTTCTTCTTACAACTACAAGCTTGTAATTTTTTGACGAAGACACTGAGATAATTAAAAGACTTCCTGCACATGAAAAGCAGGTCTAAGATAGGATGTCATACCGAAAAAGCCCCACCTCTTATAGAATTTACATCAGCTGCCACAGTTTTTTTTTTTTTTTTTTTTTTTTTAACGGCAAGTGTGCTATAGTTTTTTCCAGCTATGATGATTGGGACTCACATAAAAAGGAGGTATCCTCCTTACTAGGGGCGTAAACAATCTGAGCTGGCTCGGGCTGGGTGACGTGTGAGATCGGCTCGCTTCTTAAGCGAGCTGAGCCAACTCGTTGAGAGGTCTGGGTGCGAGCCAAGATCCCAAGACTGCTCGTTTAACTAACGAGCCAGCTCGACTTGACTCTTGAAGCTCGTTTAACAACAGGTCAACTATATATTGACTCAACAGCAAATAATTCTCTTCCAAAGTCCAAACAGAAATTCGAAAGATGAAAATAAATTAGTATATTTCATTTCTGTAATCAATTACAACCTTTAACCAGAGATACAATCAAAATAAATTAAAGCTCTGGTATTGACAAAAACAGAAAATCAAATTGGACTCAGACACCTAGCCCTTTCTCCCCATTTCAACCATTATAAATAAACTAGAACGATTGAAGTAGAATGCTATTGCACACAGTACTGCAATTTGTTATGCAGATTCAGAAGTTAACCACAATGGTTTTGGCAGCAGCGAGCAATGAGTTCGCATGTTTTGGCAGTGCTTGAGGTGCTCACAGATCTGTTGTCACCATGTCACCTGAGTTCATGCACCGGCAGCAGCTATAGTTGCAAGAAGCTTCTCAGTTTCCATTGGTGTGGACCATGGGGAGGTGAACTCGCAGAAGAGGGTGAGAGTATCGGTGAGTTGAATATCAGAGAGAAAGATTGGGATGCGGCGCCACTTAGGGTTGGAGAGAGAATACTAAAGCTATTTGGGTAATGGATTGAATCAACCATGTTACTGATTGGATGCACAACAATAAACGTTCAACATATGGACGGAGCAGATTGGCTCATTAATTAACCGAGCTCATTAATTAACCGAGCTAGAGTGGCCCGAGCTGATCCAAACTCAAACTGCTCGTTTAGCAAACGAGCCGAACAAGCTGGCTCGTTAGCAGCTCGGTGAATCACAATCGAGCGAGCCAATAACGAGTCGATCCCGAGCCAATAACGAGCGATCCACGAGCTACGAGTTTTTTTGCCACCCCTACTCCTTACAAATCAGGACCGTCAAAAATCAATTAGATGAGTTCAAAACTATGCCAGTGAAGGTACCATAGTTGTTTATATGGCAGCAGATTGAAAGCCACCACTTCAATTGTATAACGACCGCCAACCCTGACTGAAACAAAAAGAAAAAACAAAAAAGAAAATAATGGTCTTCTTCTCCCTTCTTTTACAGAGGACTATAGCCTCATATTCACATCCAATTATTTCCAACATTTAACATTTTTGAAATAAAATCCAATTATTTTTAGATAGGATGTAATACTGTATAACATGACCCTGTCGTCTAAAATACCGGATCAAAATCAACAGTTCTGATTACTTAGAAAAGGACCCCTAGCTATAATCTAATTTGGCCAATCAGATCTATCCGTTTTAATCTAACGATCCGAATCGGAATAACAGAGTGCATATAGGGTTACCGAAGCAGGACTTATGTATCAAGCTGATATGTACAAACTATTAGAATCAATAACGTTTCATATTGCAAACTTCCGGGAACATTATTGGAGCAAAATTTGAGACTCTTTTAGTCTTTTCAGATCCAGAAATTATCCTTCCACAATCAACTTCTCTGGTTTTGCAGGGTCAATATAAAGTGGCTGTCAATCTGTCACCCTTTTGATTGCAGCCTCATGAAGACCTCTCTATTCTCTCGTCAAGTCCACCACACCAATAATTGAGGATTCAAATCCGCTGTAATAACGTGGATCATATCTGGTACGTACGTGTCTTTAATAAATGTGTCCACGTATTCACATTATTACACAATTTGTGAGTTATAAAATTTGAAATATAATTATGGACATACGGATACTTAAAGAGGGATGCTAACTGTCCCCCACAAAAAATCCCCCTTAAATGTCCCCCGCGCGCATACTCTCGTCTATGTCAACTATGAACACCGAAGACTATTAGATATGAATACCCGCCAATAAGCAGTATGAACATCCGAGCGCGTTCCGATTTTCATCACGTGCTGAAATTGAATTAAGCACGTGCTTAATTTATTTTTGCACGTGGAAAATATGTCAACTCCCGTCCACGTTAACTATGAACACCCAAGACTATTTGATATGTACACCCGCGAATAAGCAGTATAAATACCCGCGCGCGCTCCGATTTTCATCACGGGTTGAAATTGAATTAAGCACGTGCTTAATTTATTTTTGCACATGGAAAATATGCCAAAAAAATTTTTCTCCCAATTTGCATTGTTCATAGAGCTCTCAGGGGGTGTTCATACTGAATGTATCGTGGTGTTCATACCACTTGCCAACTGGTATTCATACCGGTTCCAGTAGAAACGGATGGGGGACGTTTAAGGGGGACAAATGATGGGGGACAAAAAGATTATCTCATACTTAAAATATGGGTAATTGAAAATTTTCTACCCTTTTATGTGCAGCCATTGAACCCCAATAATTGGTTTATCTGTAGGAAATAGGATTTTTTTTGACATAAAGATGAGGGTCAAGTCACTCAAATTTAAATGTCTACAAAAGACTCTTATCCGGGTTTTGAACCTGCAAGCTCCCACACAGAGAGCGTTGCTCTTAGCCACTAGACCAAAAGCCAGTTATACAGGAAATAGGATTTAATCCTCCCTCCTATAAATTCCGTCACTACCACAAGGAATTCTCCATGTACAATTGATAGTCTATTCTGAATCCATTAAATCACAAGAAAAAACAAGAACAACAATGAATTGCAAGTCCGCCAAGTTATTGGCAGTAGTGTTGCTTGTCCTTGTGCAGTGGGATAGTGTCACTGTGAGCAGAGCAGAACCGGGATGCTGGGAAGAGGAGAGGAATGCTCTGCTGCAGATCAAGGCTACACCACTGTCTATTCCTATTCACTCTGCTGAAGGGGAGTGGAAAGGGACCAATTGCTGCCGATGGGAAAGAGTCACCTGCGATCACACCACCGGACATGTCACTGAACTTGACCTCAGTATACGGGATTTTGATGGCGATGAATACTATTTTGCTGACGAGAAATTATTTCTAAATGCTACTATGTTTTTGCCTCTCCGTCAACTAAAATACCTGTCTTTATCCCATCATTATATGCCCGGCTTTATGGCTGGTGCAGGTATGTCTCTTAATTTGACAAATCTTTTTGTTATTGCATTATCATGATATAAATTACTTTCAGTATGTTAGTTTCTCATTCAACCCTACGAGAGTTGGTCAGTATTCGTCACTAATGGTATGATATTCATGAACAAAAAAATAGATGCAACAAATTTAGAGTTATTATCTGTATCGTATCGAGCTGGGTTGACTCATTGAATATTGATCTTATTCTAGTGTTAAATAACTTAGATGGTATATGTACGTTATGATAGTTCTTTCAAATTATATATGTAATTAACTAATTATGTATAATCCAAAATATGTCCGATTTTTCTTTTGAAGGGAGATTCAAGGCATTTTTGTCATTTGAATTTTAAAGATATATGACAAACAATGATTATTACCTTTTCAGTACCACTATACCAGTGTGATATATATATATACGGTGATATGCATATCACGGTTTTACCATGCTATGCTATCCCTATATGGTGATATGCACATCAAAATATGCTAGGAAACCAAATTTTATGATTTTTAGAAAATAGCAAGAAAATTCTAAAAATCATAAAATTTGGTTTCCTAGTATATTTTTATATATAGATCACATTGATCGGTTCAGATCGACTATTTGGACACCAGAAACTGAGATAAGAACCGCATAGCATGGTACAATCGTGATATGCATATCAAACCATATCCAAATTAGAATGAATTATCTAATTTCTTAGAGGGAGGGAGAGGGAGAGGGAGAGGGAGAGGGAGAGGGAGAGAGAGGGAGAGAGAGAGAGAGAGAGAGAGAGATAATACTCCCCGCAAAAATACTCAAAATACTTTTCGTAAAATACTCAAAATACTCCAGCAAATTACTCAAAAATACTCCGCGCAAAATACTCAAAAATACTTTCCACAAAATATTCAAAAATCCCTGCAAAATACTCAAAAATAGTCCCCGCAAAATACTAAAAAATACTCAAAATACTCCTCGCAAATACTCCCCTCTCTCTCCCACTCTCTCCCCCTCTCCCCCTGCTGCCTTGGAAAACCCCCCACAAAACCCTCCCTCTCTCCCTCTCTCCCCCTCTCTCCCTCTCTCTGCCAACGCAACAAGAGGGCAGGGGGCAGAGCATGGGGATTCTTATATTTTTCCTTATACATGTTATATGGGTTATTGAAATGTCTAGAATTTGCTTTGCCGACAGTGAGTGATACACTGCGACAAACATTGCCCCCAGAAGTGTTTATGTGCTGGCATTGATTATTTATATTATTTTTTCAACCTATCCCATGAAGGTTCAGTAACAATAGCGCACGCTACCCGGATTTTTGTCCAGGATGTCATACTATATTATCATATTACCATTGAGCACACCTTCCTATGCAGCTAAAAGAGACCAATTTGTGACACATTTTCCAGGTGTGGGACCCGCTGTTTATACTGCTATACATTAACCATACCAACTTTTGGATTCCCATCAGCTACCATAAAAAAACTATGGTAGCTTTACCGCTGTAGCTTTGTCGCTGTAACTACGGTAACTTTTGGATTCCTTTAGATTTTACGCACTGAAATCAGCTACGATCCGATTCGGATCGGAGGACCCTCCAATCCTAAATGGATGGCTAAGATTCCCTAAAATCCACAGCCTCCGGATCGGGGATTGGAGGGTCCTCTGATCCAATTTGGATCGTAGCCGATACAGACTCTAGATTTTACTCCCATCCACTACCAATTTTTGACACATTTCCCGAGAGTGCATGCTTAACTCACAACTCACAAGTCTATCAAAACTTGGATTGGGCTCCTCTCCATTGTACAGATTTCAATGGAGGATCCCTGCCCCGTCCAGATCCTGACACATGGCAAAGTGTTCATCCTCCAGTTCACCCCTCTAAGTCACTACAAAAGGCACACTAGCAAATAGAGAGGAGCCCAACCTCAAAACTTGGCCTTCATCCAAATCCCAAAAATCATCAAAACTTGGACCTACTCCATCTTAAATATATTTAATTCACATCTGGAGACCCCACACGCCAATAGATGAAATCAGGGCAGCATCTGAAGCCAAACACGGACAGTATGCCAACTCATCATATAGTTGGGGGGCAATGGGAGGGGCATACCACTACAACAAAAAAGACTTTCTACAACAAATACTTTCGTCGCAGAAAGTAGGGGCGCCGGACAAAGATAGTCATCAGCGACGGATTTTGGCAGCAGATATGCTGGTCGCAGAAAGCCCATAGCAGATAGTCCCTGCTACCACTTGTGACGTCAGCACCAGTCACTGATAAGGGCTTTTGCGACCAAAACATCCGTCACAGATGTCGCAGTTGTTTGACACTGTCATCATTACAGGACCTGTTGCTACAATTTTTTTTTTTTTTTTTTTTTTTGTGGAGCTCTTGCAACTGATTTTCTTTTTCTTTTTCATTTTATGGAGCAATTGCTACAGTTTAACCTAAAATCTACTGTTGTAGTACAAGCCAGCTTTAGAAATACGAAATACTAAATATAATAAAATAATTATTCTAACACAATAAAATTTAAATTCATTGAACTAAAATAATCAATTAAGCTCATACAATCCATCACTAAGAAAAAAATAAAAAATATTCTAGCTAATTAACTTTTTCTAACAAAAATCGAGTACAAAACTATTGACCCAAATAAATCACTGGGAATCTAATCAAATTGGCAGAAGCTCCTCAGGACAGTCATATGAGCTGAAAAATATGTTTAGATTTAATTTCATCAGACTTGCTTCATTATTCCTCCAAGCTTGTCTCGAGAATGGACCCACCTATTATTTGAAAGCATTCATAATAATCAAGTAAAAAAATTGATCAGAGGGTTTAATAAAACTAAGCTCATTTACAATGAGTTTCCAGGAAGAACATGCCATTATTCTTAGCATACATTTTAGCTTCCTACAAATTTAAGAGTAAAAGAGATTTATACTGCATCCAATTTTGATGCTTTCAAGCTTTGTTCTAGATAGTTCAAAAATCAAAATAGAGATATGTGTGATGTCACTAAGTCAATTTTGATTTTTCTACCAGTTAATCATACTTGATCATCCACAATCCAGAAAGCTTGCATACTGAGAACTCACCAGCAAGCAAGGAACATGCATCTGTGTATAGTCATTTGGTTCATGGAAGTCTCACGACTTAAATTGAGCTCCAAAAACAAGGACCAGAAATATCACGATCACAATAATCTACATTAATGTTGCATGGTATCTAGTTTGTGTCAAGAAAATACATACCTCTGAAGATAGTTGCTTGAATCTAGTAAATCAGATTTATTTCCAGCCAGAGCCATAATATTGCTCGAGTTTCCTGAGTCATAACAAGATCCAAAAAGGTTAACACAAGTCTGTCTTGCTTGTACAGTTTCATTTTTTCATCATACATAGTTTAGAATTAAGCAAAACTACTACAAATTTCCTTAGAAAAAAAATAAAGAACTGCATAACATCCTGATTTCTAAAATGACCCTATTCATGTTTCATTCTTCTGCATAATAAAACAGTAATAGGAGGGATATTGCAGGTGAAAACACCATTTTTATAACCCAATCTTTGGTCACTAAGGCCACTAGACATGAGGTTTCAGCTTGAGAACGGTATCAGAACCATACACAGAAAAAGATAGATAAGAGTACCTGACTTCAATTTTTTGCACATGCAGAAGAAACATGACACGGGTTAGCAAGGTATCCCATCCTCCAAACATCATTGCAAATTCCTAAAAAATTGAAGAAATGTATACTTGAAGTGTCTATCCATACATAGTTCCAACCAATATTATTAGAATGGAAGTGATGTAATTAATTAACTTCAAGAAAAAGCTAACATTTAGCAGTAATATAGAATGGATAATGTATGCACAATTAATATGCATAACTATAATTAAGAAAAAGATTACAGTAATGAAACTAAAAAATTTAACCTATAAATGCTAGATAAGACTTGGAAACCCCCTAATTTCATGATAAGAGTGATCCCTTGTCACTTCCAACAAATTGTTGAATTTCAGAACCTAAAAAGTAAATCAAGGGTATCACATTCCCACATTGTATAAATTAGATCAACTATTGATTTAGTTGCAACAAATACCAAGCTATTTTAGTTTGCCATCCTAAAATCACAGATATTTTATGGTAACTCATACAAGTTACTCAAAGTCCAAGTACTCGATACCTGATAAGAGAATTTGAATCATAAACAAGAATAATACATTGCCAAAGGACTATAGAGACATACAAAACTGTCTTCAAATTGAGCTTCTATACAATACTCGATACCTGGTAAGAGAAGAACTTTTAAGCCTAAGTTTGGTTTGTTTCTTTCCCAAGTGTAACCGCTCTGTGCTTTCCTCTCTTTGCTGAAATTACAAGGTGACTTCATAAATTATTAAAACGTGCAAAGACCATGGCAATCATTCCACTCAAGGAACACAAATTAGGTGTATAAATTATAAAAGGCCCATTTCAAATAATAGCAATTAAGTTGCTTATTTATTGAATTACTTCGCTCTGATATTCAACCCCAACGTGAAACAAGAATTCATTGTTGATAAATAGGTCATCAAACAATTAATTAAAAACCTCCTGCAATATGTTGATCCAGATTTGTTGCTCCAGATTCATGTATTGTTGATTAATAAAAAACCTGTAAATTGACAAGCTTGTCAAGACATACAAATCAAGCTAATAAATGTCAAGAAATTACAAATCAATTCATGCAACTTGATGATTAATCTGCAATTGAAAACAACATCTTGATGATTAATCTGCTAGTAATAGCAGATGTACGAGTAAAAATGAATTATAGTGTGCATGATATGTATGATTATAAGGAGAAGGCATTGACAATGGAGATGAGTCGTTTAGAGGAGTTGCCTTGTGGGTCGAGAACGAAGCCAGCTGGAGCTTTGGGCATAGGCGCAGGTGCCCTGCCGTCCAAATCATTGTCCTCTTCGTCGTCGTCGAGGTCAATGAATCTCCTCGTCCCTCCGCCGACCATCGGAGATCGGCGATTAGTGCGAGGAGATAGATCGGAGACCAGAGATCTGCATCGCAGATCCGAGATCGGGCATCGGAGATCGGCCATTGAAGATCGGAGATCGGCCATCGGAGATCTAAGAGATGGTGATGGGATCGGCCATTGGAGACCGGCGCAGAACCGCACCTCTCTACTTAGGGTGTGCTCCAATTGAGGTGAATGGATGGGAGAGGAAGGGATGGGAGGGGAGCAATTATCTTTTAACTTGCTCCCAAGGCTTTTTTTTTTTGGGTGGATGGATGGTAATGGATGGCAATGGAGATTACACCCTCTATTCATTTTCTCCAATCTTGTAACCTCCCAAATTGAGGTGTACAAGAGTTATCCTCCCTCTTAGTTCCATTCCATTCCATTCCATCCCCTTCAAAACTCTGGAGCAAAGCCTTAGTCATTTCCTCCTCTGCGGCTGCGGCTGTTTGATTTGGGAAGAAAATTGTTGGATTTGGGAAGATGGAGAAACCTAATTTGCAATATCGAAAAGCTTAGTGGGCCAAAATCTAATGTAATGGGCTTAAATGGGCTAACATAGCATCGGGCGCTATTTGGTAGCAGATGTGGACGCAACTTCTTGATTTTGCTGTAGAATATGCATAATATATCTTAATTTTTGTCAAAAATTCAGATATCACACGTAATTCTGATGGCCGATCCGATTTGACCAGCGTAGACTATTTTCTTTATTTTTATCAACATAAGCAGCATGGAATAAAGAAGTACGGTTAGTCTAAACAATCGGGAATAAAAAAAATATAAAATCGACATCCAACATGGCTGCATCTACTAAATTGCTCTCACTTGGTGGGCTGCAATTTTACTAGCTAGTTATTAGATCAAGTAGAGCTGTTCTTTATCATTCTCTGATTCAGATACACTGTACTCTTTTCTCAGGAATAGAAGTTTTGTCCAATTTGACTAAGCTAGAGACGTTAGACCTTTCATGGAACTCCATACGTACCGGTATTTCCTCCTTTGCTGCAATAAAATCACTTCGCGCACTATACCTGGATTATAATTATATGGCAGGAAATATTTCTCTCACAGGTAGCCTATCATGATAAAATCATTTCTTACATTACAACAATAACAAAGCATATTCATTTTCTAAAAATTTAACCAACATCTGAATGGATTTTTCAGATTTTAGTGCACTAAACTTGGAGGTGGTTAGTCTTTGTGGTTGTGGGTATTCAGGGAGTTTACCATATTTGGGAGATTGGTCTTCTCTTAAAGCCCTTTCACTGGCGGAGAACGAGCTAAATGACACCTTAAAATCCAAAGGTAAGTCGCATACTTGAAGTACCATGTACGTAATTTGTGATAAAAGATGGGATCAATCGCTCGACTTTACATGCAATTCTTTAACCAACCATATGAATATGAACTTAATTCTGCTATGCTCTTAATGTTATTTTTTCGTTTTGAACAAAAAGCTTACATACTTTGGGTATATTTATTATTTACTCAGCCTTTTATTTTCAAAGTTGACTTATTTTTCTTCTTGAAATTTGTTAATAATTTTGTTTTATAAAACCTCTTTTGTAATCAATTTATTATCAATATAGACTAAGGGCAAGACCCTTATTCCTTTGAAAAAGTTTTTGTAAAGTACCTCGATCTTCATATAGGTTTCAAACATTCAATAATTTAAAATTACGATATTGAAATAACAGGTTTTACTTTTAGCATCTCTATACTGCCTGATATTGATAGGATACTCATATAGAATGGTGGAGTCCAGCTAACTTGAAAATATTTGCATTCCGGTAGCGAAATACAAACGATTCAAATTATACTTTGTCATGTCTAGAATTTTGATTTATGGTTCCCAATAAATTAATCATATGAAAATATATTCTTAGAAGACACAATTTTTTTCCATTTTTGAAGCTTTTCAGCATTTAATTTGGATTTTTCGAAATGACTCTAAAAATATTAATAAAATAATACTTGTTTGTATATAAATTTTCGGAAAATCCGAAACATATATATACAAATCTTCAAAAATGATAAATTTTTGTGGCCCATAGTATATTCATATGATGGATTTATTTGGAATGATGTTAGACAATAGCTTTAAAACATATACTTATGGCAGCGCCATTCACTTGATGATATTTCTTGTTAATATTCTAGGATTATGTCGCCTGAAGAATCTAGAAGAGTTGGATCTTTCAGAGAACAGTTTTACTGGAAATCTTCCTCCTTGTATAGGAAATCTTTCTTCACTTCAGATTCTTGACTTGGCCTATAATCAATTTATAGTAAAATTTCCCTCCCCTACTTTTGAAAGGCTTATGTCCCTAAGGTACCTTTCCTTGTCTTATAACCATCTTGAGGGATATCTGTCTATGAGGTTATTCTTAAACCATTCTGATCTTGAAGTTTTGGGCCTTTCAAGAGGGGCGTTAAACTTCCAAGTTAAAGTTGTGCATCTACCTTTCCAGCTTAAGGACCTGGAACTGGCAAATTGCAAAATTTATGTTGATCCCACTTTCTATTGTTCACAACAAACATTACGAGTGTTGGACCTCTCAAATACTCAATCTAAAGGTCCTATTCCAGTTGGGTGCTTGTTAGAAAACAATACCAATTTAATTCAGTTGCATTTGCACAAGAACTTCTTTACCGGCCCTCTTCAACTTCCATTTTTAATTCATGAAAAACTAGAGATGTTGGATGTATCTGACAACTACCTTGACGGAGAATTACCAGTAGACATTGCCACAAAGCTTCCAAATTTATCATATCTGAACCTGTCAGTTAATTATTTTCATGGCCCTCTTCCATCCATGCTTAGAAGGCATATGACTATCCTGGATGTTTCTAGGAACAATTTCAGTGATGATGTGCATAACATCTTTTCAAAAACTCTCTCTTTTCTTCCCGTAATTATGGACTTATCATATAATAATTTCTATGGATATTTCACCAACAACATAAACATCACTAGCGGTTTCATATTAAAGTTAAATGATAATAGTATAAGCGGAAAGCTTCCTTTTTGTATTTGCAATACCAGTTTGTATATTCTTGACATCAGTAACAACAAATTAAATGGTGTTCTGCCGGGTTGCTTTGGAAAAACTTTTTGTTCATTGAAGTTGAGTCGAAACCATCTAGAAGGACCCATACCATCCGAGATATGTCCAATTCAAAACCGTAGGTTTCTTGATCTTTCAGAAAACAAGATTTCTGGATCAGTGCCTTCCTGCTCTAATCATTCTATTGCAAATTTTGTAAACTTGAGCCATAATAATCTAACCGGAAACCTTCCAAAAACTTGGTTAAATTTTTCTGATATAGGTTCCATAGATGTCCAAGATAACCATTTATCAGGAGAACTTCCAATTTGGATGGGTAATAACTCCAAACTCAGAATTCTACAAGCTAGTGAAAACCTATTTGAAGGACATATACCGGAACAAATATGCCAATTCAAATATTTGCGCATACTTGATCTCTCCCAAAATAATCTTTCTGGACAAATACCACCATGCATTATTCATATGGGAACTGTTAACAAAGGTTACTTCTCTCTGACTGTTGGAGGTAATTTTGGTATGCGCCAGCCAGACTTTCATGATTCCAATGTTCTCTTAAACATTGAATATGGTATCAACTTGGATGCAGAGGGAAATGTGAATTCTGGATTGGAACTTATGTCAAAAGGAAGGTCAGATTTATATTGGAAAACGATCATACAATTTGAGGGTGCAGTAGATCTATCTTCTAACAATCTATTTGGCAACATTCCCAAAGAAATCGGCCAAATGTCTTGGTTGATAACATTAAACTTATCAAACAATTATTTCACTGGTGCAATACCGAATTCCATATCCAATTTGAGCCAATTGCAAAGTTTAGACCTCTCTCACAACTCTTTGACAGGGGAAATACCAAGAGACATGACTAAACTGACCTCACTAGAATTCTTCACCGTGGCATACAACAATTTATCTGGTCCTACAGTAGATATGAAAGCTCAATTTGGTACATTTGAGAATAGCAGCTATGAAGGAAACCCAAATCTTTGCGGGCCTCCCCTGTCAAAGAGTTGTTTCCCTACACTTGGCACAACAGAGCCTCCCCCGATTGAGATGAATAAAGACAAAAGATATGAAAGCACCGATTTTCTCATATTGTTCGGTTCTTTCTCCCTCTTCTTTGTGATCAGTTTTTGGTGCTTCATGGTTGTCCTTTATTTCAAGAGAGATTGGCGCTATACTTTGTATACTTTGGTGGACCGGTATGGTGATATGATATATGTGAAGGTTGTACTCTTGGTGAGAAAGATTGGAGCTGCTCAAACTGAAAGGGATAATTGAAGGGCTGTTTTGTTCTTAGTTTGAAAGTTTCTCTGCTATTATATATATATATATATATATATATATATATATATATATCTATTCTGAATAAAGGAGTGCTTTTTTTTTTGTATATGTAATATGATAGTGTATTGGATCTCACGAAACTTTTGTTTGATAAATCATATCCATGTGAACTTTCATATACATTTTTTGATGAAACTCTACATGTTTTTTTGCAAATTTTAAGGCGAAAAGGTTTTTTTAATGTATGTCAAATGGCTTATAATATTTACTGTCAGTTGCATAATAATAAGGCCTGAAATATAAATGAGGAAGGAAATACAGAACCTAATCTGTAATGGATTTCAATGGACTGAAATACTGAACAGATAGAAGCCCAAAAGAGTCACTGGGAACCTTTTATCTGATTTTCATTTTTCTAGTCCAAGTAACGTGCTTTCAATATTCGAAAGCAACATTATTTTAACCGTTTTGTAACTTGATTTTTTTTTTTTTTGATTTATAATGTTTGTCCGATTTTAAGTTACGGCGCACGAGATGGGTCAAAGTCTTAGACCCATAACCCATTTCAAGCTGCTTATGTATCACCTCCTTAATTCATTACCATTCGTCACAATTAATCTTGTTTCAAAGAACATGTTATTAATATGTATTATGGATAAAGGGGTGCTTACTTAGCTAGTGTTATCCGTATTATAATGTATTAATTTGGATCTCATGAACCTTTTAAAACAAAAGTTAAAACCATCAACTTCCATTTAGATCTTTTATTTCTAAACAATTTAATTATCAGTGAATTTGAAGACTTCAAATTAAGGTTTCTTAAATGATGTCAAGTGTCCTATAACTTTTGACTATCAGATCAATGCTTAATAATGCCAGCCTAAGGCCCGAAATAGAAGCATGGAGGAGTTTCAGAAGCTGATGTGAAATGGAGTTCATCAATAATGGACCGAACAGATGAGGCTCCAAAGGTAAATTGGGACCTTATGATCTGATATTCATTTTTTTCTGCATGGTCTAATAGTTTGCATTGCAACCAAATTTCAGCTGAATTGAAGTATTATTAGGCTTCTTAATTTTCCTCCGAGATACTACACACAGACTACTGATCTGGGAGCGATGTCATGGGGGAATCAATCGGAGTGAGCAATAGAATATTTAGGTTGGCTTTGATCGAGCCCTTCGATACTTATACATACATAATGCTTAGCTGCTTATGCGTTTGACGGTATGTCAATATTACTAGCCTAACATATTACAAATACATACATGAACAGAAGTATATGTTTGACAGTAATTTGGAACTTACATATTTTTTGTTTTTTTTTTTAGAAAAAATATAGTAGTATGTATAGATCTAATATAGTACGCAGTCAATTCTATCGGTGAACTTTTATAATAGAGTAAGAGCTAGCGTCACCCATTTTACTAATTCACCAGTTCACTGTATTTTCAATGAACAAATATCATTTCTCAGTAAACATTTATATCTTTCTGATCAATAGATATTATTTTCCAGTGAACAGATACACTACGATTTTCAGTGAACATTTATGCGACTGTAGTAAACACATAGGTGCACGTGGTGTGTCAGAACTGTGAAAGGAGTGGATGTGTGGCATACAAAGTAGGACGCACTCTACATGTTTTTCTTTATGAAATTAAATCTTAAATAACCATATTTAAAACTTTTAAATAGCAAAACTGATTGATATAATATGTTGTACATATCATATTTTATGTATACACAAAAAATATATCATTTTGATTTTATTTACGTGTGCATCAAGCATTGAAAAAATCAACGGTTCAAATTTTATAATTTGTTCCTCTCTCTTCATAACTATGGAAAAGTTGTTAAAATTATATCATTTTTTATTTTTATGTATTATTGAGATGATTTAGAAGATATCTAGCGGTTTAGATTTGTCTATTTATGTATAAATAATTCAGTGGTCACTATGGACACCAACATTCATGGTTATTGGATCCCTCCTCTTATAATATTCCGCCAAATCTTCCCGAAAAGAAAAGGGAAGTGGTGGTAATAAAATTCCACTTTTTTCTTAAAAAAAAAAATATTCCGCCAAAATATTTATAAAGTATTATATCCAAATCAATGACTTTATTTTTGAATATTATTATAGGTCAATTTACCTACTCTTTCAAACCACCTATTTTTCAACAAGCAAAGTTTGCCTGTCAATTCACATAATTAATGTGCATGACGAATGCACAAGAAGACTTGGACTAGTATAGAACGTTGTTTTCAATCAATATCAACTAATTAATTAATACTCGTTATCTATGATTTATACAATAATATACTTAAAACCCACAACATAATTTTACACATATATCATATATATCAAACTATTTTAATTATATAACATACTTAGAAAAATCCAAAATAAAAAAATATAAATAACAAGAATCAATAGTTTAATGACTCAAACGAGTTTGTGAGCTGAGCCAAACTACAATCAAGCTCGCTTCGGTCATTAACTGACCATAACGAACCAACTTTGTTTTAAAGCCCGAGATTTTCACAAGCAATTTGCAACTACGTACGGTTCTTCTTACAACTGCAAGCTCGTAATTTTTGACGAAAACTCTGAGTCTGACATAATTAATACATTTCCTGCACATGAAAAGTAGGTCGATAGGATGTTATACAGGAAAATCCCCACCTCTTATAGAATTTACATCAGCTGCCACAGTTTTTTTTTTTTTTTTTTTTTTTTCTTTTTTTTTTTTTTTTTTTTATGGCAGGTGTGCTATAGTTTTTTCTATCTATGATGATTGGGACCCACATAAAAAGGAGGTATCCTCCTTACAAATCAGGACCGTCAAAAATCAATTAGATGAGTTCAAAACTATGCCAGTGAAGGTACCATAGTTGTTTATGGCAGCAGATTGAAACCCACCACTTTGTATAACGACCGCCAACCCTGACCGAAACAAAAAGAAAAAACAAAAAAGAAAAAAAAATGGTCTTCTTCTCGATCCCTTCTTTTACAAAGGACTATAGCCTCTTATTCACATCCAGTTATTTCCAACATTTAACATTTTTGAAATAAAATTCAATTATTTTTAGATAGGATGTAATACTGAATAACATGACCCTGTCGTCTAAAATATCGGATCAAAATCAACAGTTTTGATTACTTAGAAAAGGACCCCTAGCTATAATCTAATTTGGCCAATCAGATCTATCCGTTTTGATCTAACGATCCGAATCGGAATAACACAGTGCATATAGTGATATGTACAAACTATTAGAATCAAGGCCAAATTTTTTGTGTGCCCATCCAAATCTCTTAAATTGCCAATATTCCCATCAAAACACCATAATAGCCTATATCTCCATCAAACTTCAACATAATTTCTTTTATCCCTTTTCTTTATTTAACTTGCTATTTATTTAATATGAAGTATTAAATTTACTGTTTTACCCTTCATTCAAAATGAAGGAAAGTAAAATCTAGATGTGGTAAAATCTGATCCGTCCCATCCCATCCCATCCCATCCCGTGTTTCCAGGGAAAATCAAATTGACCAGAACCCGACACGACCCGATCTGAACCCGAATGACCCGAAACCCGAGATGATCATTTTCAACTCGGAGTAGAACCCAACGATATAGAACATATTAGAAGAAATAGTTGGAATAATAAAAAGAGAAGGAAGATCACATGAATTAATTTGAGGAAGCAAATTGATTTACCATGGGACTGTCAGTTAACGCGCATACAGGGAAATCATGCAAGCATGGTCTCGAAAGCAAGAGCGAAAGGATTTTATCATAAATGCATGTACCAAGGAAATCAGACTAATCAGGCTCATATATTAGCAAAAAAATTATTTGTCGCATTTTCATTTTCATTTTCAGCTCTTAACCATATAATACACAACTCCATTTAAAAGAAGGGTAAAAGAGTAAAATCAATAGTCCATATGAGATTGATAATATGTTAATTAAGGAAAAGGGGATAGAGAAAATTATGTTGAAATTTGATGGGGATATAAGCTATTATGGGGGTTTGATGGGGATATTGGCAATTTAAGCACTACTACAGAATTGAGTTTTTGCAGCACCCGCTTTATAGCGGTTATATTGGATAAGCATTGCAAAAATAGAGCAGTGGCATTTTTGTTAATATTAATGAACTAAATTGCAACGGTTGTAGCATTACAAACGATGCAAAATAAATTTAAAAATCTGTAACAAAATTCTGCAGCGGTTATTCTCAAAAAACTGCTAGAAAAAGGAATTAGTGTTGCATTGGTCATTCGATAAAACACGCTGTAGATTTTTCTGCAACACTTATTCCCAAAAAACCACTGTTAAAATAAACTCATTTGCATTGTTTTGTTCTTAAAAACCGCTGTAAAATTTAAACAGATTTTTTGGTGATTATCTTCAACGTTTTTTTTTAATAACAACCATTGCAGATTTGTTTATGTAGTTTTTTGGTTTTGGTTACGCTGGCTTATCAACTCTCTCACTCGATCAGTACTCAAACCCTTCCAAAATTTTCAAACTTTTCATAATCTCTTCATATTTTGAATTTCTCCATCTGAAAGCTCCTTGCCAAAACCTCATCACCATTGCCAAGGCCGCCGCCCCTCTCCCACGGCCGCGGATCTGCTCCCAAGGCAGCCGCTCCGTTTTTGTGGCTGCCGCTCTGCTTTTGTGCTAGGTGCCGCTGCCAACTTCTACGTACAACTGCTAAAACCACCCTCAGAACTCCCAACTACCCTCGTTGCTGCCAAAACCATCGTGCCGCTGCCAACTACCCTTGTCGCTGCCAAGGCTGCCGCTCTGCTGCAAACTTTCACCGCTACCAAGACCACATAGACTCCACAGTCCTCAAGTATGAATATCTAGACGTAAATTATTTATTCAATTACATACTATTATAAAACTAAAATAAATGTCTAATTCAATTTATTTTTCAGTCACTTGAGCCCCTTTACGTCGAATACCCTATCGGCTGTGGGCTGTGGAGAAGATTGAGGAGGCAAAGAAATTGCTTTTGGACTTCATTCTACGACTATTTTGATAATGTACTTAAGCTATTTGTTTATTTTGGGGTAATGTAGTAATTTGTATTATTTATCAACTTGTAGTATGCATTAGTAATATATATTTTTTTATTGAAAGTTCTGGTTGTTATTTCATATATTATGTTGATATTGATTTGGTAAAAATATGTTATGATGGAATTATAATAATATTAAAAAATATATATTATCTGGTTTGTAAACTAGACAACAGCGGTTAAGTAAATAAACTGCAACGTTAATTTTAAAAAACACGCGGCAAAGTTCAACAATTCTGCAGCGGTTGTTTGAAATAAATGCTGCAGAAATGTTAGTAATTGCAGCGTATTTTTCTAAATAAGCGCTGCAGAATGTCATTAGAATATTACTTTCTAACAATCAATTTTACATCGGTTCTTTTTTTAATTTGCACCACTTCTGTCAGCAGCGGTTCAATAACAGCTGAAAAATAGCTCAGATGACCGCCGCAGAAACTCAATTCTGTAGTAGTGAAGAGATTTGGATGAGCACACCAAAAATTAAGCCTAGAATGGCCAACCTTTCATATTGCAAACTTCCGAGGACATTATTGGAGCAAGAATTGGGGGGCATTTTTTTATTAATAAAAAAATAAAAAATCAAAATTACAACAGTAAAAACTGTTTTTTAAAAATTACAAAAATATAAAAACCGCTTTCTCAGATCGCGGCTTATGAACAGTGCTAAGCCGCTATCTGAAATCGCGGCTTAGTCTCTGTATTCTACTGCGGTTTTGTGAAGGCATTTGAAGTGGCAAACGTTGGTTGTTTTTTACA
Source organism: Cyperus esculentus (assembly GCA_030179965.1). Lineage (NCBI taxonomy): Eukaryota > Viridiplantae > Streptophyta > Magnoliopsida > Poales > Cyperaceae > Cyperus > Cyperus esculentus. Next base: position 5,964,537 of record JASGLE010000001.1, read on the forward strand.
AATGACCTACGGTTTTAAAGGTCTTGAAGTCTACTTTCCAATGGTTCAACTTTTAAGGCGTTTGGAGTTCTCACCAGAGAGGTATTTAAGTTTTAGTGGAGAGGGGTCAGTTTTCTGTATTCTCTCCTTAATTACGAACTTCTAGAGTTTTCGTTTGGGTGTTTTTTATAAATGACCTACCGTTTTAAAGGTTTTGAAGTATACTTTCCAATGGTTCAACTTCTAAGGCGTTTGGAGTTCTCACCAGAGAGTTATTGCAGTTTTAGTGGAGAGGGGTCAGTTTTCTGTATTCTCTCTTTAATTATGAATTTCTAGAGTTTTCTATTGGTTGTTTTTTATAAATGACCTATCGTGTTAAAGGTCTTGAAATCGACTTTCCAATGGTTCAACTTTCAAGACGTTTGGAGTTCTCTCCAGAGAGTTGTTGCAGTTTTAGTGGAGAGGGGTCCGTTGAAACAGGGGTTGTTCTGTATTCTCTCTTTAATTACGAATTTCTAAAGTTTTCTGTTGTTTTAGGCTATAAAAGAAGATGTTGATTATTGTTATGAGATGTAAGAAAGACAAAAAAGATTATAATACAAAGAAAGCTTGTTAATCCATCTCTTGACTTATCTCAAAATCTTGTTTATCCACCACTCTATCTTTTATCTTAATAGCAAATGGTTGCCCGTCGATTGCTAGCATATATAACAAAAATGATAGCTAGCATAGCGTATTATATACTCCACAAAGAACTAAGTTGTGAATTAAGACTGTTAAGATATATACCTCGTCATGAATGTTCTCTTTGTTGACATTTGTCAGGAGGACCTGGCCGCCTTCATTAATTGAGTAGAATCCTCCTTTACTCGCGTGATTGTCCTCTACTGCGCAGTGCAGTGTACTGCGCAGCGATGATACTGTACTGCGCAGTGATGACCTTTAGATCAATAGGGGGGTTTCTGAGATTGAAGCTAGCACAAATCTTAAAGTAATCGGATGGCTCATCTGCTGCGCAGTACGGTACTACGCAGTAGGTGATATGAATCCCTAATACTCTTGGCTTCAGTTGTGAGAATCAAGTAATAATCACTTATATTATAACAAAAAATTGAAGAAGCCATCTCAAGGTCATGCAGAGATACTAAACCTCGCTTCGTTATCACAGATACCATATGGTACTTCTCTGATATCTACAGCCAGAAACAAGAAGACTTTCAATAGTCAATAAATATTAATTGCTAGGATAGATTTTTTTTTTCCTCAATGTTTTATTTGTCATACAATTGCAACTGAATTTAAAAGATTTAAACTATTGCCAATGAACCCGTTTCATTAGAATGTTCTACCTGTTTCATTAAAATGTTCTACATTAATTGGGAAAATCTAGCCAACTTGGTGTACATAACCTAATTTTGAGAATATTGAATAATATCATTAAAAAGAAGTACTAAACCTGCAATGCCAATGGCAAGCCCGGCTAGTGGCCAATTCTAAAGTCACCTTTCTTCTCGGCAAAACCAACCTTTCCTGATTGTAAATAAATAAGTAAATCATGAAATTGAGGCTAGTGGAAAAGATGACGATCTTACTAATGTATTTGTACAGACGAACGAAATATTACTAGGCTGGGCACCAAGCTCAATTACATTCAACTGAATTATATATCGTTCTTTCTCATAACTAATATATCCTGTGGCAAAACAAATAAGAGTAGATGGAGCATCATTTTCTTTAACCTGAATTACAAAACACAGTTGCAATTACCTCTCCACTAAAACTGCAATAACTCTCTGGAGAGAACTCCAAACGCCTTGGAAGTTGAACCATTGGAAAGTCGATTTCAAGACCTTTAACACGGTAGGTCATTTATAAAAAACAACTAACAGAAAACTCTAGATATTCGTAATTAAAAGAGAGAATATAGAAAACTGACCTCTCTCCACTAAAACTGCAATAACTCTCTGGTGAAAACTCCAAACGCCACTACACCAAAAAACAGGTCGGGCAACCAAATTTTCGGTTGCAATAGGTAATATTTCGTTGCATCAGATCGAAGTCGCAACAAGGGAGATTTGTTGCGGCTTGTTGCAATATCTCTGGTTGCCATAGATTTCCAACAAGTTCCGGCGTTGCAATTGCAATTTCTTGTTGCAACCATATTCTGGTTGCATAAAACTCGTCGCAATAGATCTTTTGCAACCAGAAATCTAGTTGTAAGTATGATCTAACACCACCGTATATTCGTGGCATAAGATCACGTATTGCAACGACATCATCAGTTGCAACTGGCATTTAAAGCAACCAATTTTGGGTTGCAATTACGTTGGTTAATATGCTAGTTGACCATCTACCGATCAACTATTGCAACGGCCATATATGGACTATTGCAACCATCAATACGGTCATGAATATTGCATTCATCCAGGTTCTAGGTTCTAGTGCATATTTCACTGTAATTAATGATTCCAGGCATCCAAATACATATTTAATAGTAATTATAAATACATAATAGAAGAACATAATACAAACGGCTAAATTAAATAATTAATATCATAACATCCAAATTTACATTGATCTTGAAAAAAAAAATCGACAAAATACATGAGATGATAGTTCCCTTCTATGCCAAATATTGCTAACACATACCATACTAGCATTTTTTTTTTTTTTTTTTTGCTCCTATACAGAAACATGTCTCCATGAATGTCCTTAGCTCTCACCTAAACAAAAGGGAAAAAAATCAGCCAATACGTTGTATAAACTTTCAGACAGATGTAATCGCACTTAAGTCTTAATTTAAGTCCAAGATTAGCAAGCATATGACCTGAAAATAAAGTTAACTGAAATCTTATAGCAGAGGCAACACAACCCATTTTAATGCCTAGCATGGCAGAACTTACCATGAAGTAGATTACAGAAACTATTTTCTGGAATAAGGATTTGCTTTCTTGGCTCCAAAAATATCAAACTAATGTTGTATGGCCTCAAAGTTATCTTTGAAATATAAACTGCAGATTAGAAAAAACAAGTCTACACCATGTGCATCAGGACCCTCCAAAACAGTGGCAATCTGGATATTGATCCACACCAGGGTCTCATTCAATATACCCAATAGCCCGAAATTGTTTCCATTTAGGGAAACACTACATAATGGACAAGAAAATAAATTTAGTCCATTTTCATCAATGGAAGAAACTTACCTGATAGTATGAAGCAGCTCCTGGAGTTCAGAGCCTCCCTGAAACGGTAAAAGTGCATTGTAATCAGTTCAGCTGGCATTCAAAGCAAACTATTAATAACACAATTAAAAAATGGTTCATAGAGTTAGATGTAATATAGTCAAGTCTTAGCAGATAAGAGCGAGTGCAAGAAAAAATTGCAAATCAACCTCAAATATAAATCATATGGGTGTGTAAAGGAAGTCAATGGCCAGAACAATTCCGAAAAGGCATTAACCATAAGATGAAAGTATCGGTAATATATTTGAGCAACCATATCAAACTACTATTCAAATTGTTGGTTCAAATTTAAAGTTGACGAATATATATCTTTATCAGATCCCAGATTTTCTCCTTGCACCCAACCCCCTTCAGGCATTATTGGCATGTTGTGCCAGTAATTTACTATTTGTACATGCAACACTTTCAATTTCTAGGCAACTGTATTACATATAATAAATAAACAAATACAGAAGTATAACATTACAGTACGAAAGATATAGCATAACAAAAGAGGTTTTCTAGCCAAAATTAAAATAAGAAATAAGGAAGAGTAACTTTCAGAATTCTTACAAGGGCCCTCATCAGAATGGAGAGTCATCTTCGCAAATGCAATCACCACAAAGGAACTATAGCAATTCGCTGACATTAAGAAAACCGGGAATTAATCAAGTGCAACTGAAGAAAGTTGAGCATTTTATCATACTTTCTGTAACGGCATATGAATACAAACAATAATATAATAAATTAATTAAGAGCCCCTGTGATGGTAAAACTAACTAACCTAGCACAAATTATCTTGAGCGACATAGTCTAGTATACTTGTTTTCCACAACCTGACAAACAATTAGCAAATTTATACAATTAACTCAAATCCTAATGCAATTTAGTCATGTCAACCTATGACTATGAGAGTTTTAGTAATGAAGGGGCAGAAGAACTAAAAGGAAAAAACAAAAGAACCAACTTGCTTGTTACTCCAAAGAGGTCGGGGGGGTTGGAAAGCTGCGTCCCATGCCATTCTCACCTTTGGTTTTGAAAGGCTGCCCTCTTCAGGTTGCATTGACTTCCAAAATAAGCTGCAGCTCCTGACCTACAATTATAAAATGAACAAATATTGCTAAATATAAATTAAAATTTACAATCATTTCCTACTAGGTTCCTAGAGCTTAAGATTCAAAATTGTATTGTATATTACAGAAAACTTTTATCATGTTCTTCCAATTCTCACCTAGAATTTATTAAGTCCAGATGACTGATAAATAAAAACATTAAGATGCACATGCGCAGGCATATGTGTGCACACGCACAAATACAAAAGCAACGAAGTCTTAAATGATAACCACCTACACAAATGAACAAGTCAATAAGCATGAATTACAGTTCAACCAAGTGAACAAGCAATTGACGGGTACTGGAACAATGAACAAGCCAACAAGGAATTTGAATGAGAAACTTTATGTTCTTTCAGAATTTACGAAACTTACGTAATTCCCCTGAGTGCAAGTCATCTGGGGTTGCTCCGCTCTGTTTAATATGCCCAGTATCATTAACCTGATTATCAATTGCCTGTGCATACAAGACAGAGAGACAAAATAAGTTGTTTGTCTCAGTACCTTTCAGCAATCATCATTAACTCATAAGACTCTTATGCTTCAACACCACATCTCCAACATAAGACATTAAACAGAAAAATAGGTACTTACCCATACTGTCAGAAAATTAGAGTTGTATCAGACATCGGCTGATACCACGAAGTCTGATCCTTATCAGTAGAAACTTAAAAGGATCAAGACATCTATTTTTAAGATTTTTTATGTTTTTTTTATAAATTTTAAAAAGTATCATTGTCAAGATTATCAATATAGCCATTGTCAATAAAATATGACAATTATGCAATTAAGTTCTCAGCATGCCTTGCCTCACTTTGACAAATTGACTGTTAGAAGAGTTCATGTTATTGGTATCTATGAAATCAGGCTAAACTCACTAAAAACTAAACAAACCACTGAAAAAGAAAATTAACGTACTTACTGCGGAATCAAGTTCAGTTGCAGCTATGAGTGACCTTTTCCCACTCTAGCATCCCTACATGCCAAAAGAAGAATGTATAACACAAAAGCAGACTAAAAATGAACTTTCTAATAGCAAGCAGATTACAAGAAGAAAATGGTCGAACAATATCACTTACAACTATGATTTCACTATCTTGAGAAAAAACTGAGGAAACTTGCTCCAAGAATTTTGGATTTTTTGACATCCCTGACACATGCCAGTTGCAATTGTCAGAAAAATACTGGTTTTCAAGCAAAAGTACACATACACATGCAATTGCCAAATAAAAAATATTTTGTAAGCTTAATTTTTTTTTTTTTTTTTTTTGTCAATTGATAGAAAGAAATGTCAGTAGAATTATATTGCCTTGTTTCATATTCATAATTAGTATACATCTAATCTCTTCAACCATCAGTAGCTTAAAGCACAATATTCAATTTCCAAAACAGGTTCATAAAAAATTTACCCTAATCATGTACTTAAAGGTTAATTAAGCCTCTTAACAACCAAATTAATTATCTCAATTTCTAATCCAGACAGTAACAACGAAAACAAGACAATAAAAAAGAAGCCTTCAATTGCACAAGTCAATGTTTAATGTATTACCTAACATCGAGATAGCGGTTGCCAGCCTGAAGAAGCTCATTTGCAACACGAACTGGTACTGATGTGGGAACTTCTAGATGTACAGACACTGGGACAGAACGCAGCAACCAATTCTTGACATCACATCTATTCACAGGAGTATCATATTTACTACTATAAGAAGAACATTTCATCCAAAACACCCAAAAAAAAAAATAATAATAAAATGACCTAAAGTGGGTCGTCCAGGCATGAATCGGAAGCAGGAACGGGGAGCCCACTTCCTCTCGACCATGGAAAACGTCCGGGAGAAAGCGATCGGAGAAGGCGGCGGCCCACTTCCCCTTGACCCATGCACTGATCTTTCCCTTTGCCTGCGAAGCAAGTCATGGCACATTTCATCTTGTGTAGCGCTTGGGATTGATTCACCTCGTCCAGAATCCGGCGGATCTCGCTGGCGAGGAGCGCCTCCGCCTTGCTCTCAGTCGCACGACCCGAAGGGGATATGCTGGGTTTGCTGTAGGCTTCGTTGCGCCATGGCAACACGAAGGAGGGAGATCGCGCCGGCCGTCCGCACGTCAATACCCTCAAAGGCGGGGGTTTGCATCAGGGAGTCGGCTTCGTCTCGCCATGGCAAGGCGGAGAGGAGGCAACGCGCAGGTTTTGGTTAGAGTATGGGTTTTTCGGTTGAGATAGGGGTCGACGGTGGTTGTGCTTGCTCCGGTCGGTGCTGCTGTTGGCTTTGATGCGCCGTGGAAAAGGCGGAGGAGAGGAAGGCACTGGGAGATAGGCAAGGCAGAGAAGCGAGGCGCGGTTGAGGACTTGTGCGACGTGGTTGGGTCGGAACAGCGAAGCAAGGCAGAGACGCAATGGAGCGGGACTGGCCGCGAGGGTGGAAGTGTGGGGCGGAGCAAGGCAGAGGCTGGATGGGGTTTGGTCGAGGGTTGAGAGGCGTGAGAGAGAGGCAGAGAGCGCCGCCCAGCGGCGGGATAGTAAAATGGGGTTCGATTTTTGGGGGATAGGGGAGTCCTTGTTAACCTGGAACGGAGGGAAGTGATTAATCCAATCCCAGATCCAATGGTAACAAACCCAGGCAGTTATAATTGTGGACCCTATTGAAATCGAAAGGTTAGCATATCAACCGGGAAGTGCGGTTACTTGACTAACTTTTTTTTATGCGACTCATTATTCATGAAAACATTGTTAGTTAATATACTTGAAATAAGCATGGTTCGTATGATTCTTATGTCATTGTTTTTTCGTCATTTCAAGCTATCTATACTCCATAAAAAGAGACAGATTTCTAAGTAATTCAACTATATCACATCATCATTATTATATATGTTCTTATTTATAATTATTTATAAGTTATTGTATTATTATTATTTCTTTACATTAAAAATTTACAAATTTTCTTAAGTTTTGTTTAATATAAATATTTAAAATTTTATAAAATCTTTAGTTATTAATTTGATACTACTTTTCGGGGCGATACAGCTCTAGTAATTATAATTAGAATATAAATACAGCACCGATGAAGTAATGTGGCCTTAGCCTTTACTGATTAAGTATATTGTCGAAATTAATTTGATATTATATACATTTTAAGTTTAAGCGCATAGAGGTTTGATACGATGGCACAAAAATATCCTAACAATATATGTCCTAATTAATTATTTAATTAATTAATTTGATATTATAACAATACATGTCGCATTTCTTTTTTCCAAATTTCACATTTGAACAAATATACATATATGTGAATATATGGTGAGCTCACATAGACCTTTCATGAGATTAAGCTCAAAATCATATTAAAATATATTCAATTTAGATTTATATAGCCCATTTCTTTATATCAAAATTTTATGGAATACAAAAATTTTCGATTTTTAAAAATATGTGTAGTATTTATTGTGGACGGTCTAAAATGCTACATAAACCTTGAATAGTTTATTAATATTGTATAGTTTTTTTTTTTGAGAAGTATTAATATTGTATAGTTACTTTTACAAAATACCAAACAAATACTTAAAATTTTTCAAATATACAAAAACTGTATTCCATAAGATTTTGATATAAAGATTATAGTGAGCTATATAAATCTAAATTTTGAAATGTATTGATATGATGTTGAGCAGCTCACCATATATTTACTCCATATATGTTAATATATAACAAAATCATTATAACATATATTTAATCAATCAGATCAAATAAGTGTTTGAGGAAATAGTTTTAATATGATATCGAATTATCAATAAATATATAAATGTGGGCATATAAGTATATAACAAGGTAATTACATGTCCTAATTTATGAAGGTAATTATAGAATTGGATGTAATTTGCAGATTCTTATCAACATCTTTTAAGCCTACTAAGTAAATTGACATTTCAGTAATGTATGCTATATTGCTATATGAAATAAATAAAAATCCATCAAATATATATTGACTTTTCGGTCGCTTATAAAAAATAAATAAGAATTTTACTCTATATATACTAAGTTCTCTCGACCCAGTGTGAAATAAGTTCAGAATTTTTTTAAAAAAATTTATATGCGTACATCTCTTATGAATATGATATGAATAAAATATTAAACTATGGTTTTGATTTGAAATTTGGATGCAAAATATTGAACTATAAACAAAAAAGTGAATTTGTAGCATCTTAGTTATACCAATCAAAACTTGTGATAGTATAGGAATCCTCCTCTTTAATCAATCACATGAATTATAATAATAGTTCTTATAAGGAAACATAGTTTTTACCTATCATGAATTAGTTAGCGATTAATATACAAAAATAAATGTGGGCATATATATAGAAAATTCATCTTGATATAAATATAGAAGAAGTCAATCATAACAAAAGTATAATTAAAGAAATAATTAAGTTCAGGTGACCGATCACGTGATCAATTATTCTCATATTTGAGTCATCTTTGATTTGTTAATTTACTATGTCACAAACGTTTACTTCATTTCAACAAATAAAATATTTTAGATTGTAAAATATCATTGACGCTTATTTGGAATATACAATTCAATATAAAAACTTCTACACTGCCAGTATATTTCTAGTCCATAAATCTATACATAAAATTATATACAGTAGAAAATTATAATGTATTTTAATGTTTTTCATCATTGTTGCATATATTTTATTTAATAAAATAAAGAGTAACCATCTAGAATCATCTTTAAGCTGTGTGGGAACTTTGTACTATTCCGATTTTGGTACTCCGCGTCCATCCGGATCATCATACTTGCAACCTCGCCTTTGTGCTCGTTGAGCTTGGCACTCCTCAGTTATTTGCGATCGAACTTCCCGATGGACTTCTTGAACCCGCTCTACTAGTGGTCCCGGCACTAGTTTTCGTCGAGCTCCGACTTCTCGACGAATCACCTGATGGGTTGCTTCTTCTCGCATAACCACCCGTCCTTTGGCAATAGCGACACTCCTATGTGTCATCTTGCCTTTGTCATCATCATCTTCCTTTTCGGTGACGACTTCCTCCTCAACGCTCTTCTGTAGCTTCTCCTTATCAGCCACGACGCAATTTACAACTCTAGTGTTCTCCACGACTTTGGCCTCCTCATCGACCAATTCCTGTTTGACATCTTCGGTGTCTTCCGTGAAGAACGATGACTCGGAATTGATCTCTTCCTCCTCGAGATCACTGGCCTCCTCGACATCTATGCCATTGATGAAGCACCGCGATTCGATGTCATCTTCCTCGGGCTCATCAATTTCTACAACATCTTGTATATTGTCGATGGGCCAAGCCTCGATGTCAATCTCTTCTTCATCTTCTATGGCATCTTCTTCATCTTTGATCGGCCACGACTCCATGTCGAACTCCTCTTCCTCTACCTCATCAACCTCGGCAACCTCTATGCCAACTACCGACTGTATTCCAACAGTCGTCACCGCGTCCCAATCTTCTTCATATGAGACCTCCTCCGGCACCATCTCCACTGTGGTCACCGCGAGGCTTTCTTCATCTTCCATGATTGCAGCAGTGAGTGCTACTTCTGCATCCCATTCTTCTTCACAACTACTGCTCTCATGGACTATGTCTTGGCTTTTTGAGGTCGCCACATTGCCATGGCCTCTCTTCTTCTTCCGCCAGCAATCTCGTGCATAATGCCCTCTTTTGCCACAATTATAACATCGATCGTCATCGTCTTCATTGTCATCGGATGAGTCTCGAGCTCCCCCTGAAGAATTAGTCTTCTCTTTAGGCCTTCGTTGCTGGCTAGACCTTCCTTCGGGTCTACCTCTTGACTTTCGGTCAGGTCGACCCGTCTTTCGGTTGCTGAACAAGGCCTCTTCTTCTTGCTTCAACGAGACTCCGGCCATTTGCTTCGCTAGAGCCTCCTGGTTTGCGAGCATATTCTCCAGCTCCAATAGTGTTGGCTGCGTTGGCCAACCTTGGACGGCTGCTATGAACCCGCTGTACTCGGGTCTTAGCCCATTGATGAGAATCCTTCTCATCCTTTGCTCGCTGATCTTTTCTTCAGGGTCTATTTGAGCAATCTCACTACAAAGAGATTTTACTTTTGTAAAGTAATGGTTAATCATCATCTTACCTTGTGAGATTGTCATGAGCTCCTTCTCAAGTAGTTGGAGGCGCGCGTCGTTCTTCTTTGAGAAGAGTGTTGCTAGGGTATCCCAGGCTACCTTCGGCGTGGGCGCTTCTCTGATGTACTCCAGTAGCTCGTCTTCAACGGCTGTCCTGAGTACAAACATTGCCTTCCCAGCCTTGATTCGCCATTTCCGCAGAGTTTCGACTTGCTTCTCCACGGACAGAGTTTCGGCTGGCTTCTCTGAAGCCTTCTTCTTTTTCGTTTTGGGGCCAGCAACTTGTTCCGATACCGTCTCTTCTACGGTATCAACTTTCGGCGGGGTCGTCTCAGACCCGCCTACTACCTCCCATAGGTCCTGCCCTTGGAGGTAGGACTCTATGCATGCCTTCCAATATATATAATTACTAGAATTCAATTTCTTCATTCCACCAATCGTACCTGAGAAATCCATAGCTTCAACTAGGACGGCCGACGTCTAGTAAGCCTTCTTGAAGATTTCTCCTCCACCACACTTCGCAGTCCCGGACTGTCGTCAAGCTGCGGCTCCTTCGACAACTTGTCGATACCACTATACTGACTGGCGGAACACCGGCAGAATTTCGGCTCTATGCTTGACCCCTACCACCGACTCTGAACAAGCTCCGACAACTCCGGCTCTGATACCAGATTGTTGAGTATGGAGGCACTAGCTATAACAATATTTTCTATTATATCTCAAAATATTGTTGCAACTACTACTACTCAAATACTACACCTCCATATACCCCTAGCTTCTTACTACAATCCTAACCTCCAATTTACTACTATCTCTTGCTTGGTTTGCTTGGTTCCTACATCCAACTCCATACCCCTATTTATACTAGTTCTATGGAGAATTCTAGAACCTAGATATTTTTCCATAGATATTTCTATAGATAATTCTAGACCTAAGATATTTTTCTTATATCCATAAAGTTCTAGATTATTCCTAATAAATATCTAAACACCACATTACTCTAGATAATTCTTGATCTTGAGCTTGATGGGCTTGGGCCTCAGCGTTGATTCTCAACATCCGGTAATTGCCACAGCCAGTACTCTTATTCTTTACATGGGATGCTGATTTTTTTTATTGCTAACATTGTGGAGACAATTGGAACTGGGTCATGTTCTATGTCGGTGATTACTGGCTCATGTAACTATAATTTTCCAGGTATGCACATTCAAATTAAAAAATGATCAATGAAAATAAATGATTGATTACACAGAATTTCTAGTTACTATCAGATTTTGGATATGTTTGTGACCAAGTACAGAAATAAGCAATTAGCAGATATTGCATTCAATGTACAGAGGGTTAAAGGATCTGGGTTGGGTTTATGCTAAAATGGCTTTAGGACCTAATGTTCATCTCCTTTCCAAACTTAAGTTAGTTCCTGTATGTGCGTGACTGAACCAACTAATGCATGTATTATGTTCAGACTGGACTGCAATTCTGAAATAAAAAGAAAGAAATAATATCAGGCATGCTTTTGCTGGATTTGATGCCAACTCAGTTGCCAAATGCACATAGAAACAAACTTGCATAACTGTTGATTTGGGCTAGCAGTAGCAGCCAGTAATCATGAAATAAGTGTATAAACCTGATCTGGTAATATTGGGTACTGCCTCAGGACAACAATTATATTAACAAATTTGTTTCCCTTAATTCATGATAACCCCTGTTACCTATACGTAGAATAGAATTAGTAGCACACTAATTTTTCACCGATGGCCTGCTAATGGCATAGGTACAGACGGGAGTAATACAACTCCATGTCCCTTCTTATTTGTTGTTGATTTAATAAAACTTCCTTTTTTTTTTATTTTGTTGTGCATGGCATTTTCACATTAATAATTCCTTGCAGGAAGGGGTGTCAACATTCAAGACCTTTCTACGTACCCAATATGCTTCAAAGATCAAATCTCCCCTTCGGTATGCTGCTAGACATGTATCAGCATGTATCATACTTTTATTGAGTTATTCTCTTTTTGGTAAAATACTTGTTCATTTTCTTCTCTTTTGATTTGCTTATATATTTTCCATGGTACAGTTAATTATGCGCTTGCTAAGTACGGGAAATGGATTTGGAGATTACAATGACAGGTTGGAAGAGTCAAGGACAAGTTGGTGGCTGGATCTCCTTATTGGCTGCACCAAAAAAAACTTCTTATCAATGAAGGTTATTGCAGGATGCTTGTCAGAGGAAGATATTCAAGTCTGAAAGCAGATTTTTAAGGATAGCAGGATGACAACACTAGATCGGTTGAGGCAAGACTAAATGGAAGAATGCACGACTAGAAGACTGTTCTACAACTATGAACACCTAACCTAGAATTTCATTTTAAAAGAGCAGAGTTTGCTTTAACTAAGACGTAAAAACAAAAAATAATCTTCTAAGAGATGGATAACATGAGTAGAAAAGAGTTATTTTTATTTGTTTGATGTAATTTGTAATATAAAAAGTTTGTTTGGTATTGATCTTGAGAATTTTTAATCTATGGATCTCTATCTGACTCTATTGAACAAATTGGAGATTAATCCTTATTGTTTTCTTCTTTTATATTTCTTTCTGTAACGATTGATTGCTTTGATATAGTAAAGATTGTATGATAATTCATGCCAGGGTTGTACACATCTAGGCTGCTTGCTATTGTTGAAATTTTTACATCTTTCCTTTGGGCATAGAGAAAATACAATAAGAGTACCCAAATAGCCCTTGCATTTATTTTCTTGGGGAAAAGATGGGAGATTTAGAAATCTCAAACTTTGTTGAAAGGATTGCATAATACCATTATCTGGATTAATACAATCAGTACCTGGATTGCATAATATCAGTATCTGGATTAATACAATAAGTACCTGGATTGCATAATACCAGTACTTGAATTGTTTGGTACTAACAGGGAGTGTTTTTCTCTTTACACTATTGATGTTCGTTTTTACTGAGCTGTGGTGTCGGATGCTAACATTTGGTGTTTTCAGGGTTGGCTCAAGCAAATGCATAGCTTTTTAGAAATTTTTTTTTTTTTTTTTGAACTGATGCAATGTTCTTGGTTTGACCAGAGTTTTGAGTATTATTGATTTTTGAAGGCTGAGTTTACAAAAGTGTAGGAAGCTACAATAATGTTTGAATATAGTGAACTTATTAGCAGGTGTACTTCATATTATTGCAAGTGCTTGCAAAGTTTCAGAGGAGCTGAATAAGATAATAATAATAATTCTTTAAATATAGAGCAGAAACGATCATGTTGTTTCTAGCTGGAGCAGCTGATAGCCTCACCTCATGTAATCAAAGAAATACAAAGCACTCAAAATCAGAAAATGCATTTGCTAGAGTTGGTATTAATATAATTTTTAATAGTTGTTGTTTTTCATATGTAATGGATTGAGGGTTGTTGATTGTTTTCAAAATGGACAGATTTGTCCCTGCACCATACCAGCAAAGCTGTAATCACTTTGATTGGCTTCTAAAGCCTGATTCAAACAATGAAAACTATTTAAAATATAAAATAAAGTATGCAGAAGAATATAAAACCATATAACATTGTAAAAAATTAAGTTGAATGTGCAAAATTTGTCTAAAAGGCTGCATATTTGTATGCTCTATTAAGTTCTCATCTCTTAAAAGTCAATTGCATTAAAAAAAAAACATAAGAAAACACTGCACAAAGTGCTGCCAGTTCCAACTAGACTTACTATTTGAGCTGAACATTGAAAATTGTAGTGGAAATTAACCTACTTACTGTACTACATGAAAAAAGATCCTAAGAAATCAGGCATACTAGTGGGATCAAACCTATATCTAACTAAACCCTTTGCATACACTGAAGTCATCATACTTAATGCCATGTTTTCTGCAACACAATAAAATAATATAGTTAGCCAATAGTAGTTTACTGCATATTCTAACTAAACCCTCAGCTGTGCAAATACTGACACGTAAAATAATTTCATTACCTTTCCAGAAACAGTGCCATGTCAAATAAGCAAATTGAACCTTCATATATTGAAAATGCTACGGATCTGTAATTATCAAAGAAAGAGTATCAGATAACAGCAAAACGATGTTGCTTACATATTCAACATGATTAAAATAAATAGAGGAAAATATACCTTGTGTCAAGTCATCGTCAGAATAAACCAAACCGTCGCTGTCAGTATCACTTTCACTGTCACTTGGTTGTTCATTGTCATCAGTTTCTTCAATGATACTTGTGACAACATCTGCATCGACACTCACTTGCTCGACATCATCTCGACGCAAGTTCACAGATTCTGCCGCACCATCATTTGCATTATCTGTAATGTCTTCAGCTGCTGATGCATCCCTCGCAGGCATAGCATATAGATTTCTCGGTTTCGTTCTCACAGCTGTACACCAGTTGGGTTTTTTAATGTGTTTCACATAGTAAACTTGCTCTGCCTGGTTGCCCAAGATGTAGGGGTCGTTTTGGTAATAAAGGTGTGACACATTGATGTCTACAAAACCATATTCGTCTACACTGTAACTTCTGCCACTGCGCTTTCCTTGCGGTTGCTTTTCAAACCAGTCACATTTGAACAACACTACTTCTCTCTTTCCTGTGTACTCCAAGACGATGATATCTCTTATTACACCGTACCAATCTATGGAGCCAGTTGATGCATCACTAGTCACTGTGACACCGCTGTTTTGTGTAGACAAATTCTCTTCAACCTCCTTCGTTCGAAATAAAATTCCATTGATGGAATACCGACTATAAGCACGTACTCGAGGATCGGGACCTGAAGCTAACGAAATCATGTGATCGATTGCACCTCCTTCTTGATCATTTTGCAAAAGTCTGACCTGTCATCAATAAAAACAGTAAATCACAGATCCATTACCAAAACCAAAAGACAGTTTTCATTTAAATGAGTACATTGACATACTTGGCTCTGAAACCATTCACCAAAGCCCTCTTTGTGTCTTTTCTCTATGTTCCGTGGATTTGCACTAATAAGCTCTTGCTTGTGCTTGCTGAAGATTGAAGAGAAAAGAAAATTGCAATAAAGTGCCTAAAAGTGGAAACTACATGCTAATAAGAGGAACATTTATAACACAGAAGCTAACTTACTCAATCCAGGGAGAAATTTGATCACAATTAGTCAAAATATAATAATGCCCCAGGCGTAGCTCCTCCTTGCCAAGTGTAACCAGCTTAAATCCTCTCTGACTTCCTTCTACTGACCCAAACAAACCTAATTCAAATGGTGGCTCAGCTCGTGCTATGGCAGCATTGCGTTGTGGACGATTTAGCTTAGTATCAACATCGTTCATGAAGCGACTACAGAATGTCATGCATGACTCGAGCCTGTACCCCTCTGCCATGGATCCCTCGGCATGAGCTTTATTTCTCGCATAACCTTTCAAAGTTCTCAAGAACCGTTCAACCATATACATCCAACGGTAAATCACGGGTCCCGCCAACTTTGCTTCATGTGCCAAATGAATTGGCAAGTGCAGCATAATAGTGAAAAATGCTGGTGGCAAAATTTGCTCTAGCTTGCACAAAATTACTACTATTTCATCACTCAGCTCATCCATCTGTCCAACACGAATTTCCTTTGAGCACAATTTCACAAAGTAGATGCTCAGTTCAATGAAGGGCTGACTTACTTCTTTAGGGAGCAGATCGCGAATGGCAAGAGGAAGTAATTGCTGAAAAATGACATGGTAGTCATGTGTTTTGAGACCGCTGATGCTGCACTCTTCAACCTGTATGCATCGCTTTATATTGGATGCATACCCATCTGGCATTTTGACACCTTCCAAGAATTTGTACAGTAGCATTCTTTCCTCTTTGCTTAAGGTATAACTGGCCACGGGGTAAAGGTATTTATCACCTGCTTTGTAAGGATGGAGATTTTTTTCTTATTCCTAATTCTCTTAAATCAAGTCGAGCTTTCAGTGAATCCTTAGATTTTCCTTCGATATCGCACAAAGTCCCCAATGCTGTCTCACAGACATTTTTCTCTACGTGCATCATATCGAGGTTATGGCGAAGCAACAGATTCTTCCAATAAGGTAGATCAAAGAAAATACTTTTCTTTCTCCAGTTGTGCAAGGTTTCTTGTTGTCTCCGCTTTTTATTTCCCGGGGTCTTCCCAAATTTTACTTGTTCAAAAGCCTTAAACTCTTCAAGAATCTGTTCTCCAGTCAAAGGTCCGGGGGGTTCCCTATGATCCGTCTTGCCGTCAAAAGCACGTCTGTTGTTACGCCAAGGGTGGTAGCGACGTAAGAACCGGCGGTGACCAATATAACATTCCTTGCGCCCGTGCTTTAACCTTAGAGAGGATGTGTTTTTGTTGCAGGGAAAGCAAGCCAATTTGCCTTTTGTGCTCCATCCAGATGTCATCGCAAGAGCAGGGTAGTCATTGATTGTCCACAAAACAACGGCCTGCAAAGTAAAATTTCCTCTGATAGCCGCATCGTATGTCAGTACACCAGGATTCCATAATTTCTTCAAATCATCTATGAGAGGCTGCAAGTACACATCTATGTCATTCCCCGGTGATTTTGGACCAGGAATGATCAATGTTAGTATCCAGAAGGGTTGTTTCATGCATAACCATGGTGGCAGGTTATAAGGAATAAGCACCACCGGCCAAACACTGTACTTCACATTAAATGATCCAAAGGGATTGAACCCGTTAGTTGCAAGGCCGAGGCGGACATTACGGGGATCTGATGCAAATGATGGATAAATCTCGTCTAACTTTTTCCATGCCAATGAATCGGCGAGATGTCTCAAAACGCCGTCATCAATGCGACTAGCATGATGCCAGAGCATGCTGATGGAAGTCTCCTCATTCATATACAGCCTTTGCAATTGAGGAATGATCGGAAAGTATCTTACTACCTTTTGAGCAACCTTACTCTGTTTGCGGCTTGCATTGTTGGTGCTGTTAGGCTTCCACCTGGGTTCTGAACAAGTCGGGCACTTATCCAAATGAGCATACTCATTTCGAAACAAGACGCAATCTGCTATACAAGCATCGATTTTATCATATTCGAGGCCCAAATCTCGAGTCATCTTCCGGCACTTATAATATGTCTCAGGAACGCAATGACCATCTGGGAGTATGAGCTTGACCAACTCGAGAACCCCTTCGCAAGCTGCATCACTCAGCCCATGCAAGCACTTAAGTTGAAACAACCTTATGATGAATGACAATTTTGTGACCTTGCAATTCGGATACAGCTCTTGTTTGGCATCGTCTAGCAACTTAAAGAACTTATTCGCCTCAGGATTTGGTTCTTCATTGTCATTTTGACCAGCAGCATTATTCCCCTCACTACCATTACCCAAATTTCCACTTGCAATCAGTGTTTCTATCATCTCGTATACGTTTGCATCATCCAAGTTCTCCTGCTCCAAATCCTCAACATCTGCATTATCCTGCTCCAAATCCTCTCTATTTGCATCATCCTGCTCAAATTCCTCTGTATTTTCATCCTCAAATGCATCCTCAACATTCTCTGTGTCTTCCTCCTCTCCATGTAATGTCCATACTTTATATGTCTCGTCCATGCCATTTATAACTAAATGCATCTCTACCTCACTCCGTGTCTTATGAAGAACATTCTTACAAACAGTACAAGGACAACGAATTGTGTTTGCTCGACCTACTTTTGCAAAAGCAAATGCAACAAAATCCTTAACACCATTGAAATAAGCATCTGTTGATCTATCAAGGTGCACCCACCTCTTATCCATTAAATAAATTGCTTGGTACCCTGCAACAAGTCATTGCTATTAAGCCACTATTACATATGCTGCTATATTGTTATCTAACTTTTACAGATATAGTCCATTACCAGGATCTTAAGAATTGTCTTTAATAAATAGATTTTGTAATTATTGTCAGAAGCAAGATAATTCAACAGTAGCAACAATCAAAATCAGTACAAGTAATTAGTGTTCTAAACTATATGACAGATCATGGGAGACAAACCTCAAACCTCTTTCTTTATTTTGCACAATGCTCCCGATGTATGTAGGCCAAGTTACGAACAGGAGGGAGAAGATGCTTGATTAAGGGGTCTTGGGTTTTATGTATCAATAAGAAAGAGAAAGGGCGGTGATTGAAACAGGGAAGAGGAGAAACGGTTGGAGAAGAAAGAAGTTAGATCCAATATCTAATTATGATTAACAATAATAGAGCTTCTACATACAGACAGGAAGTTGGCGGTTATTAAAAATTTAGATAAACTTCTAGATACCAAATTGTCAACAAGCTAATCCTGGAAAGAATACAAACTTACTAAGGTATTTCCCCTTTCAACAACCACTTGTTAGCAAGATAATTTTATAATAATTTCGATTTTGTAATGTAAGAAAACTATACAATCATACCATAAAAATTGAACTAATATAAATTTGCAAACTGCTCATCAGATTAATAGCAGAATCTTGAGAAGGGAAACAAAGTGAAACAAGAAAAAAGTAGGAACATACATACTCAGACAACAGTTATCATTAAAACCTAACAGCAATCATCCAGTCTTTGATAATAATAAAAGTAGGAAAAGAACAACAAGATACAACACCATGTGTTGCTCACATGACATATATTGGACTACTAATTTGGTCGAACATTATTTCCTGCAAATGCAGACCAAATTTGCTCGCGAACACTTTCACGAATTCTTTCATTGATTGATTCCATTTCCCTTACTCGTGTAGCACGTTCTTCTTCAAGCAGCTTCCAGTCTACAGTTTTTCTCTTGAACCTCCTCCACCAGAACTGTAAGTTTCTCATTGGTATCCTTTTGCTCCTTAAGCTGTTCGAGCACATCGTCATTTGAGTTGGGCAGATTTGCCATGTACCCACGACCTGGCAAATAACCAGACCCAAATCCACCGCTAGCAACACCACGGAATATCTCATTTTGCTCAGTAACAGACAATGGTTCTCCAGTTGCATCTTCTTTCTCCCCAATCTTCTCCCACACATTTTCCTAGACAGTAGAAGTTAGTTAAAAATGTAATAGATGTTTTTGGTAATTATTTCAGTGCAAGTATGTATATATCCAGAAAGCATTATTCTTATAAAAAATCATTTGAAAAATTTTGCAATTTATTTACCTTCAGTTGAGTACCTATCAACCACTATAATGTATTGTTGATTGAAAATCTTATACATGGTCTTTCTATTGCGTCTCTAGAGCTATTTTACAAAATGTTCAAGGGTGTATGCAAAAACTTTCTCTTGAAAATTTCACACATAAATATTACAGTAAATATCCATGCTTCATACTTTTTAATATTTCACTTTATTCCAATATGGCTTGTCTACAATCAAAGGACTAACTTGGAAACAAATAATAAAGTGACAGGGTAAAAAAAAGTGAAATTTATATATTATAACTTACATATAATTCTTTTGATGAAGATTCCAACCAATTACCATTCCTGCTATGGGTCAGCCTCCATAAATCTAACTCACTAGGTTCCTCATTTGTTTCCTTGTCACACTGTTGTAAATTAGAAAGAGAAAATTTTTGGTTTATACGAAAAGGCATTAGCAACTGATTAGCAATCAAAAAAATATAGAAGTAATAGTTATATACATTTTCATAGCTCAACTGTGAGAAGGACTTGCTTCCACAACCATGATTGAACCTCTTTTTCTTTCTATTTGCTGCATTGGTTGCACTCTTTTTCTAAAACCGTTGAACATCAAACAGTTAGCTTGCAAAAATATAGTTAGAAGATTAACATACTGGTAGGTTCCAAATTAGGTGCTTAGAGTCAAATGCAGTACACAAGTTCTAACTAATAAAGAAGAGTTGAAGAAGAAGCATACATGGTGTAGGGTTTGTAATTGTAAATATTACCTTAAATTTTTCAGTACCAAAATAGTAAATGAGGTGTTTCCACTCGGCCATATCAATCTCTTGAGGTTTGTTTTTGAGGCGTTCTTCATCAGTTGCATAAGCTCGGTATGTGGCTGCTAAGTTGGAACGCCAATTTTTGTACCTTTCACCAGCAATTTTCAATATCTTCAATTTGGTACGGTTATCATCTTTCAATTCCCAGCGATCCTGTGAATAGGAATCATAATCATGGTATTAAAAGAGATACCTTCAACAACTTGTATAGATGTACATATAGAAATGTTTTATTGCAAAAAGAAGGAAGAGATATTTACTAGCACTTTCTTGACTATGTCTCCCTTCTTGTTTTCTGGAACTTGACTCCATGTTTCAACTCCTATGAGTGGTGCATGCTGCCGCATATGTACCACAATTTCATCAACAAAAGATCGCCGATTAACACCAACTGCACCGCCAAGCCTTGTGGAGAACTGAATTGGTAGTTTATCCTTGTTACTTAAAATTCTCTTCCTGGCTGCTTTATAGCCCTTAACAACACCTCGAACATTTCTTTTGTTTGTTGAACCTGCCAAAAAAAGTATACATCAACTTATATATATTTTTGACAAAATTACAACTCTGATTGTATATAGGAGAAGTGAAATCACTACTAAAATATAATATGCATGCAACTGAATCTAAAAAATTACAAACATCAAAAATATGTATAGACAGTAAGACGTATCTACGTGCAATTTATATGAATCTTAATATCAGAGGAAGAGAAATAAAGAATAAAGATGAAAATATTACCATCCCCTTCAATATTTTCTCCTCTGGCACGTCTAGCATGTGAAGGCAGATTCGGTCTTTCATCTCTAGGCACATCTTCACCATCATAATTTGGATGCTCAACTAAAATAGGTCCACTTGCCATTTTTATAGATCTGCAATCAAATCATTAATACTATCTATAAGTAAAATCAAAATGACTGGAGTTATTTAATTTGCAATTTGGAATTTTTGCAGAAAAGTACCAACAAATTTACTAGTAGGCTAGTTTTCATTATGCTTAGTCGATTTTGTTATGAAGAGAAAAAATCATTATCAGATCACAAAAGTGGCACAGTTTCTATAACACAGAAACTACAAAAATCTAAAAAAAATGTTAATTGAATCAACAAAGTGCAAAATCATTTAGTAAATCAAAATTTACAACACTCATAAAATAACTTTGAGAAATCCTATACCAGACTGGTTTGAGAGATGTTGATTCAATTAAGCAATGAAGTGTAAAATCAATCAACAGATCAAAAAGGCTTAATATCCATACTAAAAAGACAGACAAGCTTAAAAATGATGATTATAACTCTAAGTATAATGTATGAATTTACATCTCTTCAAGAAAAAGACCAAACTTAGTGTGAGCCAGGAACCTTCCCTTTAGAGATAGTCTTAAGTGTCTTATAAGGGTATATATAGGGAACAAGAGGAATATGCAGTTAACAATTTCTGAAAGGGTGTTGTGTATGCATTTCAATTTTGGAGGGAAGGCATGCATCGGAATTTCAGATTTTGGTTCTTAATTTTTAGCAGATTGACTCGGTTATGATAAACTAAAGAGTTCCGCGCCAAAATTAATTAGAGGGTTCCGCGCCAAATTAATTAGAGGGCTCCGCGCCAAAATTAAGCAGCAGGAAATGAAAAATGTCGAACCTGTGAATTTAACTCCCAAGGCGTCGGCGTAGCTGTTCTGGTTTGTGCCATAACCGTCGGGAAAAAATCCAATCGCTTTTCGGTGATCTCTGATTGCGATCATCTATAGTAGATTTCAGCTAAATTAGAGCTATTATTAATCAAAATAATCTGGTTGTTCAAGAAAATATAAACCATTTAAGGCTAGGATCATCATTTTTTGTGGGGAGAAATGATTCGTCTGAGTCGTGTTGAGGACAGGTTTCTTTTTCTTAGGTCTGGGAAGCATCGAAAGAGGGAGGGGGAGAGACACTTGGGCAAGGGGCAAGGTCAAGGGTCTGTATGTGCTGTCATCCATAGTGAAAAGGAAAATCCCATCAAGCTCAAGATCAAGAATTATCTAGAGTAATGTGGTGTTTAGATATTTATTAGGAATAATCTAGAACATTATAGATATAAGAAAAATATCTTAGGTCTAGAATTATCTATAGAAATATCTATGGAAAAATATCTAGGTTCTAGAATTCTCCATAGAACTAGTATAAATAGGGGTATGGAGTTGGATGTAGGAACCAAGCAAACCAAGCAAGAGATAGTAGTAAATTGGAGGTTAGGATTGTAGTAAGAAGTTAGGGGTATATGGAGGTGTAGTATTTGAGTAGTAGTAGTTGCAACAATATTTTGAGATATAATAGAAAATATTGTTATAGCTAGTGCCTCCATACTCAACAACCGGACATACAAAATAGAAAATTGACAAGTATAGTCGGTACTGCCAGAATTGACCAAGTAAGTCTAACATTTTGTTTTCTCTAGCTACTTTTCACATTACTTGAACTTCTTGTATTCAGCCATGACCTGAATAGATAGGGAGCTTACAAAATTATGAAGACACTTCTTGTATTTAGCCAAGCAACTCCGTGCGTGGCAGTAACCTTACTGCGTCTTCCTATCAATTAATCAGTCACCATTGCGGTGCTAAACTTGTAGAAGCAGATGGAGCACCTCATGTCGCTCCCATTCGATTTTGAGGCATTCAGCACTTCCTCCTCCAAAATTGCCATTGCTAAAGAGAATCCACAAACGACAAAGCAGATAGGGTTTGGGAAAAAGGAGGTAGAGGTTGCTGCCGACAGAGAGATTGATCGACAGAGCAGATGACCGATTGGAGTTGTCATTAGGAGTTAAAACTCGATTTATCGAGTTTCAGAACGAATTTGCATAAGAGGTAACCTCTGCAGAGGACAATCGTTAGAATTAGAGTGATAGCAGTTGATTGACGTATTGCATATAGATGATATATAAATTTGGGATAGAAAGCAAAGCAGGTAATTAGTTAGAATAAGGAAGAGGGAGAAAGAAAGGAACCTGGAACCAGATTTTGAGATAGAAAGCGGTACAATGGTGACCAGCGGCATGAAGGAGGCGAAGAGCAACGCTGCTATCAACACCTCCACTGAGGAGCACTGCCACTCGGATGTGGATGCCGAGCATGGAGCAGGCCAGGTAAGGGTCAAAGGGCAACGCGGCGGCATGTTTGGAGGAAAGGGTCCAAGGTGAAGTGAGGAGTGGTGCGGCAGAGGAGGAGGATGAGGAGGAGGAGAGCGGTCGGAGTCAAGGCGCGCCGCATGCTCTCCAGTCTGGAGTCTGGAGAGTTGGTCTCTACTTGGAGGAGAAGAACTTGGGGATATTTTTTCTTTTCATTTTTTTTCCGGGTAGAGATGTGGAGGCTAAATTCATTGCCTGGGTAAAAGAATACATCAGAGTCGTTCGTTGGATCCAACGGTTTGTATCAATGCAAAGGCTTTGGATTTATTGGAAAGTCAGGACGCGACAAAGGGAAACGGAGGTTTTCAATGGTTGCATTAACCATTTATTTCGTTGCGACAGAGTAATGTCGGGCAACCACTGGAATCGGATGCGATAAGCATTAAATGGTTGCAATACAGAGATTTTAACGCAACGAAGCATATTCGGAGCAATACGCCTGGCCTAATGCATCCAATTAGACCCTGGGTTGCAATATCTCGTTGCGATAGGGCCAGTTTGACGTAGTGCGCCTTGAAAGTTAAACCATTGGAAAGTAGACTTCAAGACCTTTAAAATGGTAGGTCATTTATAAAAAACAACCAATAGAAAACTTTAGAAATTCGTAATTAAAAAGAGAATACAGAAAACTGACCCCTCTCTACTAAAACTGCAATAACTCTCTGGTGAGAACTCTAAACGCCTTGCAAGTTGAACCATTAGAAAGTAGACTTCAAGACCTTTCAAACGGTAGGTTATTTATAAAAAACAACCAACGTTTGCCCCTTCAAATGCCTTCATAAATCTGCAGCAGAATATAGAGACTAAGCAGCTATTTCAGATAGCGGCTTAGCACTGTTCATGAGCCGCGATCAGACTAAGCCGCTACCTCAGATCGCGGCTCATGAACAGTGCTAAGCCGCGATCTGAGATAGCAGTTTTTTTATTTCTGTAATTTTTAAAAAACATTTTGTACTGTTGTAATTTTGATTTTTTATTTTTTTATTAATAAAAAAATCCCAGAATTGGGACTCTCTTTTCGTCTTTTCACATCCAGATATTATCCTTTCACAATCAGCTTCTCTGGTTATGCAAGGTCAATATAAAGTGGCTGTCAACCTGTCACCCTTTTAATTGCAGCCTCCTCACGAAGACCTCTCTATTGATCTATTCTCTAGTCAAGTCCACCACACCAATAATTCAGGATTCACATCCGCTGTAATAACGTGCATCATATCTGATGCCGTTCCGGTACAGAGAAATCGCGAGGACAAAACAAGTTTAACGGGATAAAATTGCAGAGAAGACACACTCAACTCACACAGTGGAAATGAGGAGATAAACTCAACTCAACTCAGAAGGGATAGAGTCAACTCAAAATGACAATTTTCATAAAACAATTTCTGGTTTTCTTACAATGATAGAGTTTGGCTTTATATTTAGCCATACAAACAACTAGAAAATTCTCTAAACATAAATACTAATTAAGACCAAAATAATTACTACCTAAAACCATTCAAAAGTCTTCATAGAGACTCAAAACAACTTATAGAAACCAACAGAACATTAACTATCATATAACTCCTCAAATTAGTAAACATAATTGATTAACTTAAATGCTACCATAATATCCACGCCTCATGAAATCGTCATTTCGACTACGAAACCGTCAGATTCTGAGAAAACCTAAAACATGAAAGTTGTAACCCATTTGCTTAGCTTTCAAAAGAAATTTGAATCACCTCATTTGGACAGTAATGAAGAAGTTATGGCAGAAATACTACAGCATATCAATCTGTTCCAGAAAAACGTCATGTCACTTAGGCCATGAATTGGCCCGAGTCAAGCACTATATTATCCCTGATGCAATCTGTATCAATATCTAGTACGTACATGTCCTCAACAAATTTGTGAGCGTATCCACATTATTATTATAAATTTATAGGTATGAGTTACAAAATTTGTGATATAATTTATATGGATACATTGTTACTAAAATGAGAATATATGGAAATTTCCTACTCTTTTTCTGTCCACCCATTTGAGCTCCACATATATACCCCTCAACTCTTGATATATTTCATATTTATCCATTATTTTTTTATATACTATATATATTCTTGAACTCTTTTGAATCTTTCATATTTGCTCATCAACTCTAAATATATTATAATCTCCGAAAACTTTTCAAAATTTTTAATATATATACTTATCTAATTATTAAACTCTAATTGGTACTTATAATATGCGTTAATAAATAAAAATTTATAAGAGTTAAATAACTAGAGTATATGAAAAAATTGAGGAGTTTTTCTCAAGAAATTTTGAAGAATTTGTGGAGGTATATGATATATTTTGAATTGATGGGCAAATATGAAAGATTCCAAAGAGTTCAAAGGCATATATAAAGAGGTTATGGTCAAATATGAAATGGATTAAGAGTTGAAGAGTATATATGATATTACCCCCATAATTGATTTATCTTAAGAAATTAGTCCTCCCTCCTATAAATTCCGCCACAATAACAAGGAATTCTCCATTTGCAATTGATAGTCTATTACATCTGAGAAACACAAGAACAACAATGAATTACAGCTCCGCCAAGTTATTGGCAGTAGTACTCTTGCTTCTTGTGCAGTGGGATAGCATTACTGTGAGCGGAGCAGAGCAGAGTTGCTGGGAAGAGGAGAGGAATGCTCTGCTGCAGAACAAGGCTACACTGACCATTCCTATTCACTCTGCTGAAGGTGAATGGAAAGGGACTGATTGTTGCCGATGGGAAAGAGTCACCTGCGATCACACCACTGGGCATGTCACTGAACTTAACCTCGGCATAAGTGATTTTGGTGACGATTTTTGTGCTGATGACAGATTAGTGCTAAATGCTACTATATTTTTGCCTCTTCATCAAATAAAATATCTGTCTTTATTCGGACATGGCATACCCAGCTTCATGACTGGTGCAGGTACGTCTCTTTGACAAATTTTCCTATGTTAGTTTTTCATTCAACCCTACGAGAGTTGGTCAGTGTTGAGTATGGAAGCACTAACTATAATAATATTATATATTATATCTCAAAATATTGTTATAAATGCTACTTAAATATTATACCTCCATATACCTCTAGCTTCTTACTATAATCCTAACCTCCAATCTACTACTAATCAATCTACTTGATATCTTGCTTGATTACTTGCTTCCTACATCCAACCCCACACCCCTATTTATACTAGTTCTTAGGAGAACTCTAGAACCTTGATATTTTGTATACAGCATCCTAGAATTTACTCAACTATTATCAAAATATCTAGCACAGGATATGAGCTAGATATATCTTGTCAATTTTAGAAATTTCTTTAGATTGGGCTTGGGCTTGAACTTATTTCAGTGTTGCTTATCTTAACACTCCTCCTCAACGCTGACTCGGTGTTGCTCTGATCTTTGGCACTCCGCGTCCATCCGGATCGTTATGCTTATTTGCGGTCGAACTTTTTGGTTCTTTACTTCTTGATCGGCACAGCTCAATTGTTTGTAGCTGAACTTCTCGATTCTTTACTTTGGGACTCTGATTTACTACCAGCCTTGGCACTGGTCCTCGTCGAATGGATACTCCTCGGCAGATCACTTGACGGGTTGCATCTCCTCGCAAGATCTCCCGTCTATCACCGACACTCCTATGTGTCATCTCATCAGCATCACCTTCCTCAGTGATGGTTTCCACCCCGTCGTTCTCTTGTGGCTTCTCTTCATCCGCCACGACGCAACTCATAATTCCGACCTCCTTTACGATTTTGATCTCCTCATCGACCAATTATTTAATTGGTTCTTTAAAAGGCAATGACACAAATTCAAATCTATTTTCATGCTTACTTACCTCTTTGACATCTTCGATGTCTTCCATGAAGAACAATGACTCGGAATTGATCTATTCCTCCTCAAGATCACTGGCCTCATCGACATCATTTACGCGATTCCATGTCGTCTTCCTCATGCTCATCAATTTCTACAACGTTTTGTATATTGTTGATAGGCCAAGACTCGACGTCGATCTCTTCTTCATCAACTTCTATGGTATCTTCTCCATCTTTGATTAGCCACGACTCAATGTCGAACTCCTCTTCCTCTGGCCTATCAACCTCAGCAACCTCTATGCCAACTACGGACTGTATTCCAACAGTCGCCACTGCGTCCCAATCTTCTTCATATGGGACCTCTTCCGGCACCATCTCTAATGTGGTCACCGCGAGACATTCTTCAACATCCACGGCTGCAGAGCTGCTGCATCCCACTCTTCTTCGCAACAACTGCTCTCTTGGACTATGTTTTGGCTTCTTGAGGTCACCACATTGCCATGGCCTTTCTTCTTCTTCTTCCGTCAGCAATCTCGTGCATGATGCCCTCTTTTGCCACAGTTATAACACCGATCGTCATCATCTTCATCGTCATCGGATGAGTCTCGAGCTCCCCCTGAAGAATTAGTCTTCTCTTTAGACCTTCGTTGCTGGCTAGACATTCCTTCGGGTCTACCTCTTGACTTTCGATCAGGTCGACCCGTCTTTCGGTTGCTGAACAAGGCCTCTTCTTCTTGCTTGAATGAGACTCTGGCCATTTGCTTCGCTAGAGCCTCCTGGTCTGCGAGCATATTCTCCAGCTCCAAGAGTGTTGGCTGCGTTGGCCAACCTTGGATGACTGCTATGAACCCGCTGTACTCGTGTCTTAGCCCATTGATGAGGATCCTTCTCATCCTTTGCTCGTTGGTCTTCTCTTCAAGATCTATTTGAGCAATCTCACTACAGAGAGATTTCATGTTACCTTCGTAAAGTACTGGTTAATCTTTCATAAAGTACTAGTTAATCTTCATGTTACCTTGTGAGATTGTCATGAGCTCCTTCTCAAGTAGTTGGAGGCGTGTGTCGTTCTTCTTTGAGAAGAGTGTGGCTAGGGTGTCCCAGGCTACCTTCGGTGTAGGCCTTAAATTTTAATGGGCTTAGACATTAACGTCAACGGGCATTAACGTAAATCAACGGTTTTGATCTATCCAAGAAAATGATCAACGGCTCAAGTTTCTTATTTGGGAAAGATAGCCCTTTCATGTCATTTTTTCCAATATGCTTTTATATATAGTAAAGATTTAACATATCATTTAACTAATATCAATTTAAATGGACCATTATAACTTTTTATTAAATGGTGAGCTTCCTTAGTATTCTTAAATAAGAAAAGACTCATTGAATACTGATTTTATTCTAAGAGTTAGATGGTAATACGTACGTTCTGATTGTATCTTAGTTCTTTCAAATTATATATGTACAACCCAAAAATATACGATTTTTCATTTGGGGGGGAGGGGATTCAAGGCATTTGTTGCAAGTTGAATTTTAAAGATACATGATAAATGATTAATACCTTTTTAGGACCGGTGTGACATATATGGCAGCTCGACATATTATAAATAAATTTTAATTAAATTTATTTAATTGTTTTGAGTCAATAATATATGTTTAGAATATTACTCGATTAAGTTTCATAATTTTGATTTTTTCAATTATAAGTTTTTTTCTTCAAGCTTCCGATTGATGGATTTATTATATATATGGAAAATATTCAAAAAGTTTATTTGATATTAATTCGTTTGATGAAGCGAAGATGTGGAAATAGGCTTTGTACTGGTAATATTAATAATGTATAAATTAGAGGTCTTAGATCTTTCCACAACCAACTGAATGGAAGTATCATTTTCCCTTTAGCCAGAATTTTGTCACTTCGAAAACTCATGCTGGGCGGCAATGATCTGGATTCTGGTGCTCCTATGGAAGGTAACAAAAAGAAAAAAAATAAATGAATTGATAGATATATATATTGATCAAATTTTTAAAACTTCTTTTCTAGCTTAATACATATCCTTTCTTGATCAGAAACTAAAGCAGAACTGATAGCAATCTTAGCAACCGATCCATTTCATGGCACATTAATTAATTAAAAGTTTAAAACCATGTATTGGCATCATCGAGTGCAATCTAATGCATCATGTACGATTTATGAATTGAATGGAGAGAATAGGATCGACTATATATAATTCATTAATATTGAGTATAGGCGGAGCTCTGATACCAATAGTTGGCAATAGTTGAGTGTGGACAGAACGAAAGCACAAGATCTTACAAACATTTCTTACTAGCTCATACCTACTTACTTGGAGGCTTATTACAAGTGCTGACCAAAACTTCTATATATACAAGTGCAAAAGTCGGTTAGAAAGATTTGTACATATTTCCATCATTTTAGCACGAAACATTGGATTCGTCCGATGTTTTCATGCTAAACTTAATTGTACTGTAGTCTTGAAATTTCTTGGTTGGTCTCAACAGCTAAAACTTGAATTCGTCCATATATAAGTTTTATCTTGTGCATTTCCGAATATGCACTAAGTGGTGCTAACTTCAACACTCTCTGTCAGCGTAGACTTGGTGTTGCTTTCTTCTTCGGCACTCCACATCCATCGGTATTGTCAAGTTTCATTGTTCATCTCCAGACTTGTCGAGTTTGACACGGCTCAGACATTTACAATTAAGTTTCCTGATATTTTACTATAGGGATTCTGGCACATTAGCGGTCTTGACACTACTTTTCATTGAGTTCCAATATCTCAATGAATCACTTGACGAGTTACATCTCTTTGCACGTCTCGTCCATCTTGAATAGCTACACACCTCTCTGTCATCTCGACATCACCAACACTCTCCCTGGTGATATCTTCCATCCCAACATAATCATCTTACTTTGTAATGACTAAGGACTCAACAGCATCACCCACCTCGGTGATGACTTCCAACTTGGAGCTCTCCTAAGGCTTCTCTTCGTCAATCATTACGTAACTTATAACTTTGGTGTCCTCTTCAACTGGATTCTTCATTAGTTCTTCGAAGAACCACGACTAAAAGTAGATCTCCTTAGACTCACCCACCTCAGTGATGACTTCCAACTTGGAGCTCTCCTAAGGCTTCTCCTCGTCGGGCACAACGTAACTTATAACTTTGGTGTCCTCCTCAACTGGATTCTTCATTAGTTCTTCGAAGAACCATGACATAAAGCATACTACAAAGAACCTGAGTACTACATCGATCTCCTAACAGAAAATAAGAAGTCCTTTTATATATAATGACCACCAGGTATAAACTATTTTCTTTATTTTTATCAACATATACAGCATGGAATAGAAAAGTAAGGTTAGTCTAAACAACATGGAATAAAAAAGTATAAATAACACTCAACATGGCTACATCTACCAAATTGCTCGTATTCGGTGGGCTGAAATTTTATTAGTTATTCAGATCAAGGAGAGTTATTCTTTATCACTAGAGCTGTGTATCAGGCTTCGCCCCGAAGAAATAATATTATATAAATGGGTAGATATTGAAAATAAATGTACATTTTTCATAAATATATCCTATTAAATAATAAGTATTGAACTTAGTATGTTTTCTATACAATATATTTGAGCTGCATCTCAATTCATATAAAAGAATACAAATAGTTGCAAATAGAGTTTTAAATTGTTCTTTGTGCATGTCATATTAACTCTTAAATGAAAAGAAAAATAAATTTGACTCATTTGATTAAAATAAATGAACAGATATAAACAAAATAAATGGTTGAGAGTAATATTGATGTGACAAAACTAAAAAGTTTGGAACTTATCTCTCTTTCTAGGTATGAATTTGTTGATTCAAATACATTTTTCTTTTTTATCAGGAATAAATTTTTTGTCAAATTCGACTGAGCTGGAGATGTTAGACCTTGGTTATAACTTCATACCTATCACCGATATTTCCTCCTTCGCTGCAATAAAATCACTTCGAGCACTATACCTGGATCATAATTATATGGCAGGAAATATTTCTCTCACAGGTAGCCTGTCATGATAAAATCATTTCTTACTTTACAACAGTAACAAAGCATATTTTCTACAAATTAAACAACATCTGAATGGATTTTTCAGATTTTAGTGCGCTAAACTTGGAGGTGGTTAGTCTACGTAGATGTGGGTATTCAGGGAGTTTACCATATTTGGGAGATTGGTCTTCTCTTAAAGCCCTTTCACTGGCGGAGAACGAGCTAAATGGCACCTTAAAATCGAAAGGTTAGTCGCAATATGTGAAGTACGATGTATTTTATGCTAGTAGAAAACATCAGTGGCTAGCGATGCCTTTACATGCATTTCTTTAACTAGCCATTTGTTGGACTCTGTTAAGCTTTTCATGTTATTTTTTCGTTTTTAACAAAAAATTTATAATTTGGGTACTTTTTTAATTTACTCAGTCTTTTATTTTCAAAGTTGACTTATTTTTCTTTTTGAATTTTTTTTAATGGTTTTTGTATAATCAAGTATTAAAAATATAGACTAAGGGCAAGAGCCTTATTCCTTTTGCAAAAGAATTGTGTAAAGTACCTCAATCTTCAATATCTAACTTTCAAACATGCAATAATTTAAAAGCAAAAAATTGAAATAAATTTTAGATATTGAATTAAAAGGTTTTTACTTTCTGCAGCATCTATACTGCCTGATACTGATATTATATTTCTTATATTGAATGGTCGAGTCCGACTAGCATAAAAATGTTTGCATCTGGGGAGCGAAATACAAAAGACTCAAATTATACTTTGTCACATCCAAAATTTTATAAAAATAGTAGGAGATAAAAAAAAAATCCATTTTTGAAGCTTTTCTAGTATTTAATTGCGATTTTTCGAAATGATTCTAAATATATTTAATAAAATAATATGTATTTTTTTGTATATGAATTTCGGAAAATCCAAAACAAATACATAATAATCCCCAAAAATGAGAAACTTTGTAGCCCATATTATTTTAATATGATGGATTTATTTGGAACGATAAATCAAAATTTGGGGATGGCAAAATATAATTTGAGTCATTTGTATTTCTGAGATAAATCAAATGTTTTGAAAGATCACTAAAGTAATACTACTATCTGACATTAGCTTTAAAAACGTTTACTTATGGCAGCGTCATTCACTTGATGATTTATCTTGTTAATGTTCTAGGATTATGTCGCCTGAAGAATCTAGAAGAGCTGGATCTTTCAGACAACAGTTTTACTGGAAATTTTCCTCCTTGTATCGGAAATCTTTCTTCTCTTGAGTTTCTTGACTTGGCCTATAATCAATTTAAAGTAAAATTTTCCTCCCCTACTTTTGAAAGACTCATGTCCCTAAGGTACCTTTCCATGTCTTACAACTATCTTGAGGGGTCTCTGTCCATGAGGTCATTCTTAAATCATTCTAATCTAGAAATTTTGTGCCTTTCAACAAGGTCATTAAACTTCCGAGTTGAACTTGTGCATCTACCTTCCCAGCTTATTGACCTAGAACTAGCAAATTGCAAAATTGATGTTCCCACTTACCTCTGTTCTAAAAAAAAAATTACAAGTGTTGGACCTCTCAAATACATAATCTAAAGGTCCTATTCTAGTTGCGTGCCTGTTACAAAACAATACCGATTTAACTCAGTTAGATTTGCATAAGAACTTCTTCGACGGCCCTCTTCAACTTCCATTATTAATTCATGAAAAACTAGAGATGTTGGATGTATCTGACAACACCTTCACGGAGAATTACCAGTAGACATTACCATTAAGCTTCCAAATTTAACGTTCCTCAACCTGTCAATAAATTATTTTCATGGCCCTCTTCCATCCATGCCTAC
The DNA here is from genome assembly GCA_030179965.1 of Cyperus esculentus. NCBI lineage: Eukaryota > Viridiplantae > Streptophyta > Magnoliopsida > Poales > Cyperaceae > Cyperus > Cyperus esculentus. The sequence goes on from JASGLE010000001.1 coordinate 5,997,784, forward strand.
AAGCATTATGGAAATGCTAGATGTTTCTAACAACAATTTCAGTGATGATATTGTAATATACCAAAATTAATATAATTAGATTTTGGTATTTTTTTTTAGTTTAAAAAAATAAAAATAAGGAATTCAATTGTAATATAAAGTTTATTGAAGGATTCGATTATAAAAAAAATAAAAATATCAAATCAAATATTTGACCGAATTATTGCCGACCTTGATCAATTAAAATAATTAACGGATGTCTATTGAACCCCAAAACCAATCAAAATTAGGCCATGTCATCATTTGCATGAGCACCACGTGTCCTTACTGTGGCGGTTATATTGGTGGGGAAAAAGTTAACAAATTCTTATATATAGGAGGAAGCAGGTGCATCAAGCGGGGGATATGCATAGATAATTGGTAATAAACTAAAAGAGATATAGAAAAAGATGGGAGTAGGCCAGCTTGATGAAATAGGTTTGAGATTAATGATCTCATGCGTAGAGAAGATGCTCATAGTGATATTTGATTAGGCATGAAGGCAAGGCAACTTAGTTAATTAAACATGAGGCACTGGATCGGATTACAGAAGAGCAAGATCATGATTCAAGGTAGTGTAAGCAAATATGATTATTTCGTCAAGAAATAATTTTTCTTACGTTGGATATCATGAGAGGCAAGAGCAACAAGATTATGAAGCCATGGGTGAGTCGTAGCCAGAGCAATACAATTAATTAATTAAACAGGGATTGACCCAATTATGAAGGCAAGCTTTAATTTAAATTGAGCAATGGATAGTTAATTATGTGCTGCATATGTGATGGTAATATATGGTCTGGCCCTACGCTTATGAGGGAAATATTAATTAAGAGAAACAGTTATTGAAGCACTGATAAGTATTATGTGTGAAAAATATTATAGTTATCTTAAAATTAATGGATACATATTTAATCAAGCAAACAATAATTTTATTTAGCCTATATAACTTAAGGTGCTTCTATGTTGAAATTATTTTACTTTAATTAGTCATTTAGAGCCTTACATGCGTATAGTTCTAGTATTATTATACGTATGTGGCGCTGCCACGTCTCGGGTATATCTGGGGGTGTGACAGATATAAAAAACATCTTTTCTAAAACTCTATCTTTCTGTCCCTATATTCTGGACCTATCATATAATAATTTCTATGGATATTTCACTAACAACATAAACATTACTGGGGGTTTGATGTTAATGTTAAATGATAATAGTATAAGCGGAAAGCTTCCTTTTAGTATTTGCAATATCACTTTCGATATTCTTGACATCAGTAACAACAAACTAAATTGTGTTCTGCCGGGTTGCTTTGGAAGAACTTTAAGATCATTGAAGTTAAGTCGAAACCATCTAGAAGGACCCTTACCATCCGAATTATGTGCATATCAAGGCCATAGGTTGGTCGACTTTTCAGCAAACAAGTTTTCTAGATCAATACCTTCCTGCTCTAATTATTCGATTGCAAATTTTGTAAACTTGAGCCACAATAATCTAACCGGAAACCTTCCAGAAACTTTGTTAAATTTTTCTGATATAGGTTCCATAGATGTCCAAGATAACTATTTATCAGGAGAACTTCCAATTTGGATGGGTAATAACTCCAAACTCAGAATTCTACAAGCTAGTGAAAACCTATTTGAAGGACATATACCGGAACAAATATGCCAATTCAAATATTTACGCATACTTGATCTCTCCCAAAATAAACTTTCTGGACAAATACCACCATGCATTATTCATATGGGAAAGATTAGTCCCGATTACTTCTATCTGAATGCTTTAGGTGGAATCGATGTGAACACATTGGACTTTCGTGATAGCAATAATCTTTTAAACATTGAATATGGTATCAACTCTGAAGCATGGCAAAATGTGAATTCTGGATTGGAACTTATGTCAAAAGGAAGGTCAGATTTATATTGGCAAACGATCTTACAATTTGAGGGTGCAATAGATCTATCTTCTAACAATTTATTTGGCAACATTCCCAAAGAAATCGGTCAAATGTCTTGGTTGATAACATTGAACGTATCAAACAACCATCTAACTGGTGCAATACCGAATTCCATATCTAATTTGAGCCAATTGCAAAGTTTGGACCTCTCTTACAACTCCCTGACTGGGGAAATACCACGAGACATGACTAAACTGACCTCACTAGAATCCTTCTCCGTGGCATACAACAATTTATCTGGTCCAATAGTAGATACGAAAGCTCAGTTTAGTACATTTGATAATAGAAGTTATGAAGGCAATCCAAATCTCTGTGGGCCTCCCCATGTTAAAGATTTGTTTCCCTACACTTGGCACAACCGAGGCTCCCCCGATTGAGATGAACAAAGACAAAAGACTTAAAGGCACCGATTTTCTCATATTGTTTGGTTCTTTCTCCCTATTCTTTCTGATCAGTTTTTGGTGCTTCATGGCTGTCCTTTATTTCAAGAGATATTGGCGCTATGCTTTCTTCACTTTTGTGGACCGGTATGGTGATATGATATATGTGAGAGTGGTACTCTTAGTGAGAAAGATTGGAGCTGCTCGAACTCAAAGGCGGTAGATGAAGGGTTGGTTTCTTTAAAGTTAAGCTTATTTGTTACTATATATATCTATTCTGAACAAAGGAGTGCTTTATGTTTTATATGTATATGTTATATTGTAATGTATTAGATGTCATGAACCTTATGCTTGATAAAATAATCCATGTGAACTTTCATTTACATTGTTTGATGAATCTATACATGTATTTTGCTAATCTGAAGGCGGAAAGGTTTTCTTAAAGGATGTCAGGTGGCTTATAATATTGGGGAAATCAGATATATAACCTTCAAAACTTAGCCTAATTAGATATTTACTCATCAAAGTTATAAATTTAGATATTTACCCATCTAAACTTCATTAATTTAGATATATACACACCACATAGCTAAGTTATAGTTATGTTACAAAAACTTGAACAATTTTATGTGGGATTGATATACTCATTCCTGAAATACTAGGGTATCTTAATCTGCCAATATACTGAAATCTTTTTCTTTTGCATAATTGAAATTACGTATGAACGACTGGCTTATCACCAAGCGAACTGAAATTTATAAGGACGCGCTAAAGGCAACTGATCTATTGAAGGACCCCCTGAAGGCTTTGTTAAACCAACGGAAGTCAGCTAGAAGGCCACCGTAGCCCTGATCAAACAGAACAACACAATTATCCAACTACTTGTCAAGATAAGCGAAAACCTTGACGACTGTTTGGAGACAGTCAAAGATATTAAGAAGGTCGCAGCTGAGAAATCAGATGGGACGTCTTCTGATATCTCCGCAAAAACTATTGAAGATCTGGAGAAGAATCTCCAAAAACTCAGTCTCGGAGAACCGATTCTCAAGCCGAAACCAAAACTTGCACCTTTCTACGTCTTTAAGGACCCACAAAAGGTCTTTGAAGAAGAAAGGCGAAAAGCATCAAAATGAGCCGAACTCAAACCCGAACAGAGATGACAGCACGACCATCTATAAGCAACCGTGACAACAAAATCAAAACCGTGAACAGACCCCCACAGTAGAAGACCAAGTAAGAGGTTACAGACTTGGACAGCGAGCACGGCACTCATTAAGCCGTATGATGCCCAGGAGACAACAAGGGTATCAAAGAACACTCAAGTCCCAGATGAATCTAGATGCAGAGCTTAATCTGTCACAATTCAGAAGAGCACAAAATGTTCCTGCTGAAGTACTTTACCAAGCAGGGAGCCTCTTCCAAACCCAGCATCAGGTTTATCGACACTACTCAGACCAAAGGATTTCAGTTGTAGACAACCAACAACTGGAATTACCATTCATCACACAACAAGGATTTGAAAGACTGCAAAGAGAAGGCCTACAACATCTCCACATGGGCCTGATCATGATCCGTCTCTTTACTCTCCACAGGGTAGCTGCAGGGGTCAATGCCCTTGTAGTAATCCATGATACAAGATGGTCTGCTGATAGATCCATAATTGGTACTATGGAAATGGATCTGACTCATGGGTCTCAATTGGCCTATATTGCCCCAAATATGATGCTATCCATAAGGATTTCTATAATCATATCCAGCTGGTGATTCAAACTCATGGATATGACACATGGCAAGCTGGCGAAATCAACTTACTGCTGACGAGATCACTCATCGGGAGGCTTTCAAACACTAACTTCACGGGATTTAGATACAACATCAACAATGTATCTGATTATCTCACAAGTCATGGAGTTCAAGCTATCCCAGGGCAAAGGCATACCACTGCAGAATTAAGAGGAAGACAGTGGGTACTCAGGCCAATGTAGCAGCCTGAAGCTCAACATCCTCAAAGAGCAGTTACACAAATGCGAACCGATGGCTCACTACTGCTCAGATTTACAAACTATGGTGCAACGCCACCACCTCAAGTACAACCAAGAGGTGAATTTGATGAAGAACAATTGGAAGAAGAGATTTATAGCTATGGTATTCTGCTATGATGCAGAAGAAGAATCTGACAATGAGGATGAAACAGAAGATGATATTTTCTGGGTAGCCCTATCTGTCACCGCACAGCTGATAGAAGGTCCAAAAGATGACTGTCCTATCTGGGATAGTTATAATGAAGAAGAAGCAGAAATGGATTTTATTAATCCATTTTCTATGGAAGGTGGTGGGAAAGAACAAACCGAAACTGTTTTCATGATGCATGATCAAGAAGAAGAAGAAACAGAATACCCAAAACTGAAACAGTTTTTACAAGAAAGAGCTTTCTCTAGTGCAACATCTGGTGTTTATCATCCAACCCCAGAGCCTCTTATGGGACAAGTGTCCTATACACCAATTAGGCTTGAAGCTAAACATGGTGAAGCATCAACCTCTCAACAACCTTCATCAAGCTGGCAAAGACCTAAGAACTTGATTTACCAGGAGGAGTTGGTCATCACCATAATGAAATGTGGAATTTACCAGCAGCAATGCAACAAAAAGGCGCTTTGCTGGTATTACCCGAAGATATTGGTCTCTATAATGATACCATATCAAAATGGAAATCAATCACTCTGAATCTCGTGAGTGAAAGAACCTTTGATGATAACAAGGCCAAGATTATGTTCATTGAGAACCTCCTCGGTGAAACTGAAAAGAAGATTTAGATCCAATGGCGAATGGCGTTCAAAGAACAATATGATATACTCACAAACATTGCCGATGATCCCCAAAATGTTATATCACAAATCCGAAGAGTAATGCTATTGGAGGATCCCTACCAAGGAACAACAGACGAACAAGATCGTGCATACTATGATCTTGAAAGATTGAACTGCAACAATGTGAGAGATCTCTTCTCTTACATGAATGATTACAAAGTTCTAGCAGCAAAATCTAGGAGGATGTATGTAAATGAAGAACTCTCAGCAAAGTTTTTCAGAAAAATGCCCTCTCTTATTGGCAATGAACTTGAAGAGGCATTCCAGAAAAAGTTTCCTGGTAATACAATTGGTGTCATGCCCAGAATACACTTCTCTTACCAGTATTTGGCAGAGATGTGCAAGAAGGCGGCAATGCAACGAAGCCTTAAAGACCTAACCATATGCAGCCGTATACCCATACCAGGAGAATACCATAACAGCCGAAAGAAGTATGGTCTTAGAAAAGCCAAGACCTACAAAGGAAAGCCACATGACTCACATGTGCGAGTGTTCAAGCGAAAACATGCTGACCGAGTCCGCAAATGCAAGTGTTTTATATGTGGAAAAGAATGTCATTTTGCGCAAGAATGTAAGAGGAATAGAGGGAACATCGCAAGAGCAGCGGTGATGGATAATCTGGACCTACCAGATGACATAGATGTGGTATCAGTGGAACTAAATGAACTTGACAGTGATGCCATATGCAGCCTCTCAGAAGGAGAAGCTGGTAACACGGAGGTCCATGTGCGAACTGCAATTGAAGAAATACCTTGGGAAGGCGCTATGATGCTGCAAATTGAGCATTATGGATGGACAAGTAAAGTTCAGCTTCCTGAGAAGCAAGAACAATGCCAACACCAATTCAGCACTGAAGTCCAAATCAATGGTAACTGTAGTTTTTGCAAAATCGAAACAAATAAAAACTACAGGATAGGCTGTGAAGATTGCAAACTTCTAGCCTGTGCCATGTGCTCACCATTCTATCTGGGAAAAGAAATACAACCGAAAACTCAACTTGAGCCCAGACAATACTCCAATAAAGATACCCTTATAAAAGAGCTCATAAAATATGTTGAGTTCCTAGAAGCTGAAAATGAACGATTGCAAAAACTTCTACAATAAACCCAGATACAAACTCCTGAAGAAGAGTTGGCAGAACAAGAACATCTACAAGAGAACCAAATAAAAACCCTTGAACAAGAATTGGCAGAAGAATTCAGAGAACTAGCAATCTCTGATAAAGGAAAGAAGAAAGTAACATATCCAGAAGAACCAATAATGGAGGAAGATGATGAAGATGGTGAAGCTGCACTTGTAGTCTTCATTGACTATGCAGCATACAAAGCAGAGGTTCTAACACAAATTCAGCAGCCCAGACACCATAAAAAGATTGATAATAGGCTGTATAATCTGATAGTATCCATTGAAATCCCTGGAGTCAAAAGATTTGATATCCGAGCAATCCTCGACACCGGTGCATCAACCTGCTGTATCTGTCAGACCGCCATCCCAAATGAAGCACAAGAGAAAACATTATACCCAGTCCAAATCACAGGAGTAAAAGATCGCACCCAAAAATACACACTTTTACCTAGGAAAATACCTACAGAATTGATCCAAATCATTAGCATTTGTACCCGATTACATGCATTATCTTGTGTTTTCTAGTTACTGCTTTGTTTTTGGTTGTTTTAGGTCCAATAGAGCAAGATGAGAAGATTTTAGAGCATTTGGAGCACTTTGGACCTGAAGCCAATCCTTACGGTCCGGAAGCGTTGCAGCCGGGATCAAGGAAATTATGGCATAATCTTTTGTATTAATGGGCATTTAATTGGAAGATTTGAGAGGATTAAAGGAGAGCAACGTTTTCAACCAGGGGACATTCCATATCTTGGCAGCGGGGCAACATTTGAATTGGCGGCTTGCTTGCCAAGCCGAGATGAAGAGAGGAAAGGAGGAGGAGCCAGGGACGTGGCCGCCGCGGACGCAACGTCGATGATCTGGCGAGCCGACGAGCAAGGACACGCGCGTGCACATTTAGAGCCGTTCTTCACACTGTTTTGTCTTTCTTACTTGTTGTGATAGATCTATGTTGTTTTGTGTGTACGACGATTTGTATAATTTGTTATACTTGTTTGCTTGTTGTCATGGCCATGTCCGGCTAAACTCCCAGTTTCTAGGACTAGGATAATGTCTTAACTTAGTTTTTGTGTTTTTATGAAGTTCTTGATTATCTTTTATTTCGGTTTTCCAAGTATTGTGTATGATTGAAATTGCTTGCTAAAGGTTGATTGTGTGTCCGAACCGGTAAACTTAGTATTGGCCATACTTTCGGTTTTAAGCCTTAGTATACATACGATCGGGTTTAGAGGTGGGTTAGAGATCCGAGAGGGCAATCAGGTTACACGCGAGAGCGGGACCTTACACTACCCGAGAGGGATGTACACCTCTGAGCACCGGTACCGGGGCATAGGTTGGGTTTACAGGTGAGAGTCGGGATCTATACCTGTGGTGGTTTGAACTGTGTTAGGAATTAAGCCAGCAAGCGAGAGCTGTGGTTTGGTGCTTGATATTGCTTTAAACCAGAACCGAACGTGTTAACACCAAGAATTAGTAGAAACCAATTTACTTGTATCGCGCACCGGTCGTATGCGAGAGTGACGACCGGTACATCTCTGCCTGACAGACGCGAGAGCGCAGTTCAGTAGTTGTGTGAATCATCCGTGACAGGAACGGTTAGCGTTGTACGAGGCTGAGTGACGACTAGTCCGAAGTCCTAGAAACGCCTGTATCTTACTGCTTTTCTGTATCTTTGCATTTATTTGTTAATTTAGGAATTTAGAAAAACCCCAAAAATTGAGAACAACCCCGTAGTTTTAGAGATAAACAAAGTCTAGTCCGGATTTGCCAACTGTCCCTATGGATTCGACCCCGCACTATACCGCAACTTGGTCGTACGCTTGCGACCGAATTGTCGTCTAGTAGGGATTTAAAAGTAGTGCACTTTCGAGTGAATAGTAAACTCAAGCAAGGACAACTCGTGATTGGAGAAGACAAGTTTCGCATTCCTTTCACCTATTGCTTTTCCAATGGGCATGTGTGAAGGGATACAGATGCTCCTTAGGTGTAATTTTATAAGATCTATGGCAGGAGGATTAAGAATTGAGGGCAAGGTGCTTACATTCTATAAGAATGTAATAGACATTCACACCACAATAGAAACAATAGCAGTTCCAGCTGCTATACAAGAGTTGGATCTCGAAGAGCATGAATACCGACTAATCCAAGAAGCTGTCTTTTACCACAACCCAATTACCAATAAAAATTTTGAAAAGAGATTTGGTCCACTATTAGCCCGCCTAAAAGACCAAGGCTATATTGGAAGCAACCCACTTCAGCATTGGGCCAAAACACAAGGTTTTTTGCAAACTGGAGATCATCAACCCAGACCTTACAATTGAAGATAAACCGCTCAAACACGTGACTCCGGCCATGAAGGAACAATTTGACCGCCATATTAAAGCCTTACTCGAAATTGGTGTAATTAGGCCCAGCACAAGCAGACACCGAACAATGGCATTTATGGTCAATTCCGGGACTTCAATTGATACAAAAACTGGGAAGGAGATAAAAGGCAAGGAGAGGATGGTTCTCAACTACAGAACCCTCAATGATAACACCTACAAAGACCAATACTCTCTACCAGGTATCAATACAATTTTGAAAAAGATCAGTAACAGCAAGATCTTTTCGAAATTCGATCTGAAGAGCGGGTTTCATCAAGTCACTATGGATCCAGCATCTATACCATGGACTGCTTTCATAGTCCTTGGAGGATTATACGAGTGGTTAGTCATGCCATTCGGATTAAAAAATGCACCTGCTGTGTTCCAAAGAAAGATGGACAACTGCTTCAGAGGAACAGAAACATTCATAGCAGTCTACATAGACGACATTTTAGTCTTCTCGCAAACAGAAGAAGAACATGCAAAGCATTTGGAGGTAATGCTTTCCATTTGTGAGAAAAATGGACTTGTGCTATCACCTACAAAGTTCAAAATAGTTGTACCTGAGGTGAAATTTTTAGGTGCAACTATTAATCGGGGAAAGATTAAACTCCAAGAGAATATAATCAAGAAGATTATCAATTTTGATATGGAGTCTTTGAAGGAAAAGAAAGGGCTTCGCTCCTTTCTTGGTATTCTCAACTATGCAAGGGCGTATATTCCAAAACTGGGTACCAAACTCGGCCCTTTGTATTCTAAAACTTCTCCCCATGGTGACAAGAGGCTGAAACCGTCTGATATCAATCTAATCAGACAAATCCAGAGTGAGGTTCAAAATCTTCCAGACCTGGAGTCACTACCACAGAGAAAAGAATCAACAGCGGTTATTTATGACAATTCCCAACGGTTCAGCGGGGCTTGGGAATACGAGGGTTGCTAATGCTTACTAAAGAACCGTTGTTGGTGATGTTAATCAACAACGGTTAAAAGGAAAGAACAGTTGTTGTTCCTAAGCAATCAACAACGGTTATTAATAAAAACCCGTTGGCAAATGACATTATAAGTGATCTGAAATATTTAAATAAAATATCATTGCCAACGGTTCATCAGAAGGAACCGTTATTGATGATAGCAATTTCCAACGGTTTATAATAAATAACCGTTGGAAAAGAATGTAATCAACAACGGTTCTCCGTAAGAAACCGTTGATAATTAGGGGAATCAACAACGGTTTTTTTAGAGAAACCGTTGGCAAATAATATTATCAATGATCTAAATTATTTAAATAAAATATATTTTCCAACGGTTCACAAGAAGGAACCGTTGTGGATGATGTCAATCAACAACGGTTCCTAATTAAATAACCGTTGGCAAAGACTGTAATCAACAACGGTTTTTATAGTGAACCGTTGGAAATTATGTGAGTCAACAACGGTTTTTCGGTAGGAACCGTTGTTGATTTCGTCATTTGACAACGGTTTTTTAATAACCCGTTGTTGATTGTTATAATTGCCAACGGTTTCTCGTTGTAGAACCGTTGTTGATTATTTTCATTTGTTATTACCCAGCGTTATTACCAACGGTTTGTTTTAACAATTAAATAACCGTTGTTAATTATTGTCGAACTGGGCATGCGCATTCCGTTTCATTCAGAGAACCATAATACATACACATAACAGAATACATTCTCTGTTTCGATTATGTTTCATTCAAAACAATTCTATTTCATTCATAAAACCTGTTTTAATTTAACACATCTAAATTAACCAATCTATATACATCTAAAATCAATTAATTGTACCTATTTTACAATTCGAAACCTACACATCTTAGCTAATAATATCTACTACAAAAATCCGATCGACATCACAATTCGTAACGCACAAATTTGCAACACAATTCTATTACCTCGTCGAGTTGATGTCGTTCGTACCTGTCGCCCTCAATAGCCTGTAAATTTAAGAGGTTGCATATATTTGAATTAGTTGATATATAATATGAAACAAAACATATATACTTGATAAACGAAATTGGTATATATACCGAAGGTAACTCCTCCTCGTAGCATCTATTTATTAGGTCATGCATCGTCCGCATGACATAATATCCGCACTCGGAGCCGCCGGGTTGCCTTGGGCCCTACAATAATGAAAATATATCAAGAATTAATATGGATTACGTACGGTCTTCCTTTTTTTCTTTTTTTGGAATATTTACAAGCCTAATTGTATATATAAGTTACGTGTATACGTATATACCTTGATCAACTTGAACGTTAGCTTGCCGTTGTTTTTCTTGGCCACTCCTCTGTTGGTCCAAAAATTGCGGAAGGCCCTACAATTAATATAGATTAGTGCGATGATTTATAATTCGTATTTTTAGTAAAAGGAGAACGGAGTTTAGTTGATTATTACGCTTACATATTCAAATAGCCGGTAATCGTTAACTTCGGCACCTCGGTGGAACGCAAGGAATCCACGACGTAGCACCGACACTCGGCTAGATGCACGATGAGAAGGCGCCAGTGAGTCCTACAATATTAATTATTTCAGTTTATTTGCCATCCAAACCAACGAGAACGAAAGGTAAGAAATTATATATTTTTTTTTGTTAATAGAGTTGAGTAATTTCGAACCCTTCGTGATACGGGAGGAAGACGATCGAGCTGAGGTCCACCCCATCAATGAAGTGGATGAGGTAATCAACACCCTCTCTCGCAATGTTGGCGGCCGCACATCGGTAGGGGTCCAAAAAACGGAAGCGGTCGAACAACAACTCCTTGCACCGACTTGCGCTTGCACTACATTGGAAGACCAATTATCATATTTATGCTAACTACAGATTAATATTTCATGAAATAAATATCAGAGTCAAATAATCAATCTTACATGCTAAACATTTGAAGCATTGTTACTTCGAGCCAATCACCCTTTAGCATGTCGATGATCGCGGTGGTGGTGAGCACCGTTGTACCCTCGATCCCTATATCCGCCACACCGTAGTCGACCTCGAACGTGTCGATATGTGGCGGTTGGCTCATCAGCAACTGGTAGAGCGCGAGGCCATGCTCCTGAAGTCGGTGCACCTGAGGATCCTCGAGCAGTGGCGCCCGACTCACAGTTTGTGACGACCTCGGGGGCGGTGCTCTCGGACTCGGTGCCAATGCTCTCGAGACCTACGATTAATGAAACTTATGCAATCAGGACCGGGTTGGTATATATATTAACTAATTAGCCAGAATTTAATTACATACCAATTAATAAATAGTTTTTTATTTTTTTAAAAAATATATACCTGACCGGTAACCGATGTATCTATCAAGTGCGCCGGCCACAGAACAAAACTCCCGACTGCTTCATGAATTTCCCCAAGATCCGCTGCCGGAATCGGGAGTCGTTCTGACCGGCACGACTCGACGCAAGAATCTATCGCCACCTTTCTGCAATCGGCCGGGATCGGTTGACCGTGGCATGTGGCGCCTGGAACGGGTAGATACATCCTTCCGGTCGCCACCTCGATCTGAGCATCTGCCGCCTCAATAAAAAGTTTGCAATTGACAAACCTCTGGAATGAAAATATTATTGTTAGAAGCTTTGAATTAACTTAACTACATTTTTTAATTCGTCGAATGGAAACCTAAATTACCTTGTCCTCGGGAGCGGGCGGTCCCTGCGGTGCCGGCGCCGCAGACGAAGAGGTACGGGCCTGCTGGATGTCACCCCGGAGTAGTAGCTGTTGGAAGTTACCCGGGACGCAGACGGAGGCCATTAGGTCCTGGATCCTTGCGTCCATCTCCGCCGTCATCTCATCCCGTTGCTTCCTCATCTTCTCTTCGAACTCCGCTCTCAACCCGTCAACCTCCGATTGGGAGTAGCAACCGGAGTGAGAAGTCGCGCCCCGTCTCCTCTTCTGCTTCTCGAAGACGTCTTTCCGGCGTGTGTACTCCGTGCTGTGGGCCCGCGTTCTCCCGGGATGTTCCGGCGTCCCCAGAGCGGCAGTGAGGACATCATTTGAGCCCTCTGGGACGAATGTTCCCTCACTCGCTTCTCTTATCTTCTCTTCCTGCAGTGACCAATTGAGTAAAATTAACGTATAGGCCGGACGATTCTAATTATCGAACAACCCGAAAGCATGTGCAGTTAATTTAAAATGTTAAGTTAAAAATATATACCACTCTCTTCTGGACCTCCCGAACTACCGGATCGTCGATAACGGCAACTCCATCGACGATCCTCTTCGCCCTTGCCAACAAATAATCGCGGCTCCGTCCATCCAAATTGGCACTGATAGGAGTGCCCGATGGTTCCGACGGTGCGATAACCACATTGGGAGTCCACTTCTTCCTCCTTGCACTCGCGTAACCGCCCGAGCCGAGCCTGTGAGGATACAGGTTCTGCTTGGACGCCTCGCGCCCTTGCGCACTCTTTTTCTGTCAATTTAAAAAACAGTGGTGTAAGTACAATTTTCAAGTGGTACCTTAATTAGTGATTTATGCAACATGGTCGTACAGATTAAGTAATCGGTAGTGCAAATTTTAAAATAACAGTGATTTAAGTAATGAACCTGAAACTCGTCAGTGTTGCAGTGCCTGACGAAGTCTTCCCACACATGTTGCGGGATGTTATGCTTTGCGCAAGGGTCCTCCTCACTCTCATGAAGAATGTAGGTTCGGTACAAGTGCGATTTGAACTCCTTCCAACGGACTCCCAGTTTGTTCACGACCTTTTTCTTCTCCCTGTCGTTCGGTATATTATAGAAATGCTGCCAGGACATATAAAGTAATTAATCGGTTAGGACTTGTGCGACCCTTTTCCGCGCCGCCTCCCGGCAGAGAGGGGCATGAAAGAGGACACGGTATTTAGAACTTTGATTTTATCAAACGATTGTGTGGGACCATGATTCCAGCGAGCGCAAGCCCTCGCTGTTAATTACCTCGGGCTCCGAACCCAGAGAACCTTTGATTAAGACTAAGCAGAGTGATCAGATACGGGCAAATAAGTAAATAAAACTTGATGACTAATTGACAGTGCCACATTTTATTTGGGTTGGATTTGTGTTTGACTTCAATGTCACGTTTAACTTGAGTTTGACTTCAATGTCACGTTTGAGTTTGATTTGACTTCAATGTCACTTTTAAATCGGGTTGACTTCAAGGTCACGTTTTATTTGGGTTGACTTCAATGTCACGTTTGATTTGGGTTGACACGATTGATTTGGGTTGACTTCAATGTCACGTTTGATTTGGGTTGACTTCAATGTCACGTTTGATTTAAATTGACTTCAATGTCACGTTTAAATTGGGTTGACTTCAATGTCACGATTGATTTGGGTTGACTTCAATGTCACGTTTGGTTGACTTCAATGTCACGTTTTGGTTGACTTCCATGTCACGGTTTGGTTGACTTCCATGTCACGGTTTGGTTGACTTCTATGTCATGATTTGGATCCAAACTGTGAATATGATGTGCTATGCCAATCCACAGTCCGAGAACGGATATCGGGAGCAGAGAGGATTTGGCCCTCTTGGTATGCTTTCTCGATCTTCCAAGCCATAGACATGAAGCGCTATGCCAGTCTATGACCCAGGTTTGGATTTGGTTGACTTCTGTGTCACGATTTAATTTGGGTTGACTTCTATGTCACGATTTGGTTGACTTCTATGTCACGATTTGGTTTGAGTTGACTTCAATGTCACGTTTTGATTTGGTTGACTTCCATGTCACGGTTTGGTTGACTTCTATGTCAAGATTTGTTTGACTTCAATGTCACGATTTGATTTGGTTGACTTCTGTGTCACGGTTTGGTTAACTTCTATGTCGCGATTTGGTTTGAGTTGACTTCAATGTCACGTTTTGATTTGGTTGACTTCCATGTCACGGTTTGGTTGACTTCTATGTCACGATTTAGTTTGAGTTGACTTCAATGTCACGTTTTGATTTGATTGACTTCGATGTCACGCTTGATATTGGTTGACTTTCGTGTCACGCTTGATTTGGTTGACTTCGATGTCGCGCTTGCTTTTGGTTGACTTCTGTGTCACGCTTTTGAAACTTGAGTTTGGTTGATCCAGTCCGATTTGGCCAAATCAATTGGGTTTTGACTTGAGTTCGGGGTTTGAATTTAGAGGACTTGAGTTTGGGTTTCGTGAGTTTTGGTGTTTGGAGTTTGGGATCTGAGTCTTAGATTTTGGGACTTAGATTTGAGCTTTTGATATTTGGGATTCGAGTTGTGTTTTGCTGTTTGGGTTTTGGATTTGAGTTTTGGTCTTTGGGATTTGGAATTTGGGTTGGAGTCTTTGCTACTTGGTTTTGGATTTGAGTTTTTGATATTTGGGATGTGAGTTTTGGGTTTTGGTATTTGTGTTTTGAGTTTTGGGATTTGAGATTTGATACTTGGGCTTTGGTATCTGGGTTTTGGGTTGTGGGTCTTGACTTGGCCTAATTAAGACATAGATCAAGTGCGACGATGATCTCTGGATATCTCACGCAAACATGAAAGTCCCTGCTTCGCTAGGGACACGTGACATCCATCCAAGGCGTCTGAGGCAGATCTTCGGTGATCCGTCGTCTGATCGACGATCCGAGGATACCGACGGCGTCGCCTTGCCATGAGAAGTGCAGCGGTGGGGTCGGATGGGGCCGAAGACGGCCGGAGCAAGGGCGATACTATCACCGATTTGGTGGTTCAGTACCACTAAACTGCTCTGGAGTTGGTTTCGTACTTCGCATTTCAAGCGCCAAATGAACTCGAAACATGGTCAAACTTTCTGAATATGTTGTTCAACATACCTATTTTACATGTGCAAGATTTAATATATGGTTCATATTCAAAACAAAGGAGAGATCGCAAGAAGAAAGTGGTATCATGACCACGTTTGGGTGATTTGGTACCACTGAGCTGCTCTGGAGTCGGTTTCGTGATTCGCATTTCAGGCGTCAAATGAACTTGAAAAATGGTCAAACTTTCTGAATATGTTGTTCAACATACCTATTTTACATGTGCAACATTTAATATATGGTTCGTGCTCAAAACGAAGGAGAAACCACAAGAGGAAAGTGGTACAATGACCACGAAACTGCACCCCTTTCCATTTGAAGCCGAGCATTTGGAAAATTCACCAAAATTCCAGAAAAATGTAAAATTTGGTCAGGGGACACTTCACATCCAGCATTTCATGTTTGTAAACTCTCTGGTATCCATTGTGTTCAAAATGTGGGAAGAAAAATGATTTTATACTGCTGCCGATACCAGAAACTGGGACAGCAGTATTGTCAGTGGCAAATCAGTCCATTGTTCAAAAATTTTGTTAACAGTGCCCCATTTTTGTTTTACGGTGACTTAGAGGAATGTTTTGAGAACATGTTTCATGTTGAACACTTTTCAATTTGATGCTGTCTTGATGCACTTTTGAACCGATTTCATCAGAGGGGTAAAACCAGAAACACTGCTGTCATTTTCTTTGCAATTTTGTTTGGAGGCTTTAGACTTGGAATTGTTTTACGAAAATTTAGCTGCAAGCGCAAATTAATGTGTATTACCAGAATATAAAATAAAATGGGACTGTCCAATTCTCAGATTCGTACAGTTTTGCCATTCTTTCTGTGTATCAGAATTTTGACAGTTCGGCCCGGTTCAGTTTTCTGGTCGAACTTCAGAAAAAAAAATCCCAAAAATGATAAAACTTTGACAGATCCCTCATTTGACTGTTATTGACATGTGATGAAATTTTGAAGGCATTTCGACAACCAGTGTTGCTGTTTTCCATTTTTGTGTGCACTATGCGCAAAATGGTGTTGCTTGTCCATGTATAATTTCTTTTTAGATTTTTAAGACTAAAGTTCAGCAGGTTGGATAGAGTCCTATGCTTCCATTACTTATACATGTTATTGCGAGAAACTTCATTGCAATTTTCTTTGAGAATTTCGGCATTATAACCCCTAGAAAGGTGTTAATCATACCTTGAATCCTTACACTATCTGTGCATAGGATTTGATTGAAGATTGGTACTATCCGTACGCAATCTATTGCAATGAAATTTCCCGACACTATCCGTGCAAAGAAATGTGAAGCGTGGTACTATCCGCACCACATGCTTTTATTAAGAACCATACTATCCGCACGAGTTCTTTGTGTGTTCACTTTAAAGAAAATAAAGAGAAAGACACAAATTAAAACAAGCAATAACAACAATGAACATGAGCATCAAACTATGCATTTAACCGTTTTCCATTACAAGCTTGGTTGGAGCCTTGATACCGCCTCTAACCATTGCTCCAGCAGGTGCTATCCGCACCATACCCCATCAATGAGTGCTATCCGCACTAGCTAAGACGAGCGAGCTTCGGGTTAGAGGAGGCATCAAAGCCCTTCCCCAAGCCTATCACACAACTTGTTTTTCTTCTACAATTACCCTGATTTGATCTTCAAATTCAGCTCACACTTTTTAGATTCTAATTTCTATCCTAGCAACAATTCTATTGCCTAAAAAACACTACTTTTTATTTTACAGAAGATGAGACAGAGGAGGGGAGAGCTGCTGTATGCAACCTTGGGGGGGGGGGGGGGGTTTCTTGGTGTGCTGATTCTGAGCTTCTGGACTCCTTTTATAGCCTGAAGAGAAGCTTGGAGAAACTTGGAGATGGTACTGGCGTGGCTTGCTCAATACCGCCTTCTTTGACCCTTGCATCCAATCACAATTAATTCCCTTGTCTGCCTTGCTTATCCTGACAGGAGCACAGTGATTGGCAGCCTTGGAACTCCTCAACGCAGCAACTTGCAATGCCAATTGATCATAGCTCCTGTCAAGTCTTCTCAGTCCCTTGTTGAATTTCTGTGCCCAACTCCTCAAGCTCCTGAATGACTCAAAATCAGAGAGACTGGAGAAAGCTTGCTCCAGGGGCCAACACCAGTTTGCAACATCAGATCCGGAGCTTAAGAAGAGGGGTCAAAGGCAGCAGCTTTCGGCGGGAGCTAGCCCCTAGCTCGAGCCTGACTCATTAATGGCTCGGTGTGGTCTTGTCAGAGAAATCGAAGGAGGGCAGCGACTGTCGGGAGAGCGCAGCAGCAAATTCACACCATGTCACCATTTCCTCCATTCCTCCTTTTCTTTCCTTCGGATTTCTTTTAGCCCAGCACCGAGTGGATTCAGCAGAGGAGAGGCCGCTTCATTTCCTGGGCTCTGCTGAGCTTTGAATTTGATGCAACAACGAGAATGGGCCAGCATGTTAATTTTGTTTGCTCAAACTTACAAAGGCCCAACGCCATCCTTTTTCTTTCTTTCAATTTTTGTTGTTGCGGGCCTTGCGGCTGCTGCTTTGATGAGGGGAGCAAATTAATTGGCTTCCCTGCATTTTAATTGGCATCCAGAAGATACGTCCATTTGAAGGTTTTAGTCCCATTCAACATAATACATCTTGATACATTTTAATTATCACCATGTTTTACTAGCTCATCGTATGTGGGTCCCACTTGTCCGTCAGTATCCAAACAGTTGTGAAGGTCGAGAACGTGCTTAGCTAGTCTTGATATTTTTTAGGGTTCGATACCCGACTATTTTACGGGGTGAGGAAACACTCAAGGGATTATATCCCGAATCGGGATTATATTTTTGAATTGCAGATTTTGCTTCTTGTCAATTCAATTTGGTTTTTATTACAACCTAAGATATTTTAGGGGTAAACAAAGAGCCACCCACAAAAGTGGGTCATGAAGTCTTCTGAAAGACGAAGGGCACGCTTTTGTGCAAATCTATGTCTTCTGATCTTTTTTTTGGTATGTAGAGGTGATGAACTCTGAGAGACGTATTTGGTATCTCCCAAAGATCGAATCAGTTCAGATGGAGGCAGTTTAGACTTGGCGCCTTCACCCTAACTGATCTTCCAAATTGGGAACACAATGCGCTATGCCAGCCCACGACCCAGGGGTGATGAACTCTGAGAGACGTATTTGGTATCTCCCAAAGATCGAATCAGTTCAGATGCAGTTTAGACTTGGCGCCTTCATCCTAGCTGATCTTCCAAATCGTGAACATGATGAGCTGTGCCAGCTCACGACCCAGGGGGTTGAACTCGAAGAGATGTATTTGGTATCTTCCAAGCTCGAACCAGTTCAGGCAGAGGCAGTTTAGACTTGGCGCCTTCGCCTTGGCTGATCTTCCAAATCGTGAACATGATGCCCTATGCCAGCCCACGACCCAGGGGTGATGAACTTCGAGAGACGTATTTGGTATCTCCCAAAGATCGAATCAGTTTAGGAGGCAGTTTAGACTTGGCGCCTTCACCTTAGCTGATCTTCCAAACCATGGACATAATGCGCTATGCCAGCCCATGACCCAGGAGTGATGAACTCGAAAAGATGTATTTGGTATCTTCCAAGCTCGAATCAGTTCAGACGAAGGCAGTTTAGACTTGGCGCCTTCATCTTTGCTGATCTTCCAAATCGTGAACATGAAGCGCTATGCCAGCTCACGACCCAGGGGGTTGAACTCGAAGAGATGTATTTGGTATCTCCCAAAGCTCGAATCAGTTCAGACGGAGGCAGTTTAGACTTGGCACCTTCATCCTCGCTGATCTTCCAAATCGTGAACATGATGCGCTATGCCAACCCACGACCTAGGGGTGATGAACTCTGAGAGA
This sequence comes from Cyperus esculentus, assembly GCA_030179965.1. NCBI lineage: Eukaryota > Viridiplantae > Streptophyta > Magnoliopsida > Poales > Cyperaceae > Cyperus > Cyperus esculentus. Next base: position 6,017,122 of record JASGLE010000001.1, read on the forward strand.
CGTATTTGGTATCTCCCAAAGATCGAATCAGTTCAGACGGAGGTAGTTTAGACTTGGCGCCTACATCCTAGCTGATCTTCCAAATCGTGAACATGATGCGCTATGCCAGCCCACGACCTAGAAAATTCGGGACTTGGTTTCGGTTGCAGATTTGAGGAGTTTGCCGAAGTTTCGGTACTTCAAGCCTCTCACTGGATAAGTCTTGAATAGTTTTCAAAGTTTTTGAAGGAGTTTGCCGAAGTTTCGGCATATCAAGCTTCTCTCTGGAGAATTCTTGAATTCCATTTGAAAAGGTCTTAGTTGAAATTTTTAAGGATCTGCCAAAGTTTTGGCATTTCAAGGATCTCACTGGGGAGGTCTTGAATTCTATTTGAAGAGGTTTCAGTTGAAGTTTTTGGAGGAGTTTGCCAAAGTTCCGGCATATCAAACTTCTCTCTGTGAGAAGTCTTAAATTCCATTTGAGAAAGGTTTCAGTTGAAGTTCTTGGAGGAGTTTACCGAAGTTCCGGCATATCAAGCTTCTCTCTGGGATAAGTCTTGAATTTCATTTGAAAGGGTCTTGGTTGAAATTTTTAAGGATCTGTAGAGGTTTCGGCATTTCAAGCATCTTACTGGGAGAAGTCTTGAATTCTGTTTGAAAAGGTTTCGGCTGAAGTTTATAAAGAGTTGTCGAAGTTTCGGCATTTCAAGCCTCTCACTGGGCAGGAGAAGCCTTGAATTTCATTTAAAGAGGTCCTGGTTGAAACTTTTAAGGAGCTGCCGAAGTTTCGGCATTTTCAAGGCCCTTACTAGGAAAAGTCTCGAATTATATTTTGAAGAGGTTTCAATTGAAATTTTTTAAGGATCTGCTGAAGTTTCGGCATTTCAAGCCTTCTAAGCAGTAGAAGTCTGGAATTCCATCTGACGAGGTATCGGTATTCGAACCTTTGACTTGAAGAGGTCTCGGTTGATTTTTTTAAAGGGTCTGCCGAAGTTTCGGAATTTCAAGGATCTCACTGGGAGAAGTCTTGAATTCTGTTTGAAAAGGTTTCGGCTGAAGTTTATAAAGAGTTGCCGAAGTTTCGGCATTTCAAGCCTCTCGCTGGGCAGGAGAAGTCTTGAATTCCAAAAAGGTCTTGGTTGAAAATTGTTTAATTCCTTGGAATTCTCTTGAATTTGAGGGACCTTCTGATTTTTGGGTTTTGCCCGCTTTGGTTTGTCTTTGACTCGCTAACGCAGAGCAAAGTCATTATGCTTGAACCTTTCACATCCAAAGGCATCCAACTTGACCTGCGCGGGTCTCCAATTTGATTCGGAAGGGTTTTCAATTTGATTTCGGAGGAACTTTCGACTCACACTTGGACTTTCTTTCGGCTTATAGTTTGGAGGAACTTTGTCGAGGCCTCGGCATATGAACCATTGGCTCGAAGAGGTTTTATATTTCACTTGAAGTGGTTTTAGATTTTATTTGAAGGGGTTTTGCTCTTGATTCTAATTTTGTTTGCCTTGTGGTTTGGAGGTTTGTCGAGGTCTCGGTACTCGAACCCTTGACTCGGAGAGGTTTCGGATTTCATTTGGCGAAGTTTCCACTTTTAGGGACGAGCCTACTTTGGCAAATTGTCCTCGTATCTCAAGACATTCTTCATTTCTTTTTTTTTTTGGAGGTAGGGACTTTGATTTTGGCTTCTTGGATTTGCCGACTCCGGCTCCGATTTCTTTCTTTTTATTATGGACACCACTTCTTTGCCTCCATATTCTTGAATTCACCGACTGCGGTCCCAGGATATACCTCTTTGATTCAGAGTTTCTGAATTCACCGACTCCGGCTCTAGTTCCTCTTTTCATGGGCAGCACTTCTTTGCTCCAAAGTTTCTGGATTCACCAACTTAGGCCTCTGGTCCTCCTTTCATGGGCATTGCTTTTTTGCTTTGAGCTTCCTGGATGCACCGACTCCGGTTTTAGTTTCTCTTTTTATGGATAGCACTTCCTCGCTCCCCAAACTCAAGTTCTCTTTTTATGGATAGCACTTCCTTGCTCCCCAAACTCATAGATTTACCGACTTCAGTCTTAGGACATCACTTCTTTGCTTCCGAGTTCCTGGATTTACCGACTTCGGTTCCAGTTTATCTTTTTATGGGTGACACTTCTTTGTTACCAATTTTCTAGATTCACTGACTTCGGTCCTAAGACACTACTTTCTAAGTTCTGGGAATCACCAGCTCCGGTTCCAGTCCCTCTCTTTTCTTTGCTACCGAGTTTTTTGGATGCACTAACTCAGGTTCAAGGACACCACTTCTTTACTTCCAGGCCTAGTATCACCGATTTCGGTCCCAGTTCCTCTTTTTCATGGGCAAAACTTTCTTGTTCTCATGTTCTTGAATTCACCGACTCCGGATCGGTTCCTTCTTTGATGAAGTGGATAACGCCTTCTTTAGCCAAGACTTAAGGCTTTTTCCTAAAGCGAGAAGCGGCTAGCCACCAGTGTTGCACATTCGGTTCAGGCTGCGGGCTTACTTCTTGGCAGACAAAACATGAGCGACTAGCCACCGGCGTTGCTTCTTCGATCGAGGCTTGGGCTTACCTCTTGGCAAACAAAGCAAAAAATGACTAGCCACTAGTTTTGCACCTTCGGCCAAGGCTTCGTGCTTACTTATTGACATCTCTTGCTTTTTTCCTTAGTCACTTTGTGCAGTAACCTTATACCAGTACAAAGTGTAAAACTTGTCTATTCTTTTTTAACTTGACGAATAGACTGGCCAGGCCCAATTTCTTATGGCGTATATTGGAAAAGCCATTTTGTGGAATTTCTTTGATTGATTGATTGCAAATTATGTGGGTGTAAGTGTTTGTAAGTGCCGTGCATTTGTGGAATCTCACATCGCTCCCCTCATTTACGCTTTGCGTGTTTAGGTGGTCCTCACTGTCGCTCAATATTTTGCCCCACTAGTTTCGACAATGTGTGTGTTTTAGCTGGACTGCCCTCCGCAACTCGTTGCATCTTTGGACAGGTGCTCTCATTACTCATTCCGGGTGGAATAAGTAATTCCTTGAGCAATAAGCTCTCAAGCTCCCATTTGATGGGCCTTTCATGGGGCAAGTCCTTGTTCTCCATAGCTTACTTCCGATTTGGGAAGTCACTACTTCGTTGAACAAGTAGCTTTGATTTTGCAAAACAAATTGCTGGGACTAAGCTTAGAACCCACTTAATTGTTTATTTATTCTGGCCAACTAAGTGAACCAGTGATCGTTGTTTCAAGGGACAACTACCAAAACCCCGCCTACCCCATTGAGGCCTGGCTGGATTGGCTTGCCAGTATGCTTAGCTTAAGGTGCAAGCATTAAAACTCCTTGTTTGATTATGACCATATCTAAGTGTCAGTGTTTGAGAGTGTACGTGTATTTGTGGACCTCACAATCGCTCCCCTTATTTTTTGTGGAACCTCACGCCATTCGTTATCTTTTATTCCGCTCAAAAGGATAGGGTATGTGTGTATTTAGGTGGACTACCCTCCGCAATTCATTGCATCTTAAGGTAGGTGCTCTCATTACTTATTCCGGGTGAAACAAGTAATTCCTTGAGCGAAAAGCGTTCGAGAATAACTGATTTTTTTTTTTTTTGTGTTTTTCTTTTTTTTCCTTTTTTTTTTTTTTTTTTTTTTTTGCGTCATGTGCTTCCTTTTAATATCAAAACTTGTTTGATAAAGCAACATTTATTACCAGTAAAAAAATTATTCCGGATTGTTTCTTTTTTTTCAAAAATTTTTATTTCAAAGGTTGAGTTTTGATTTCAGCTTACCTGAGTGTGAGTTCTTCTTGGTTTGGATGGCTTGGTGTCTTTCGGTTTCGGAGTGGCTTGGTGCCTTTGGGGGTTTTGAGTGGCTTGGTGCCGCATGGATTTGGGGTTGGCTTGGTGCCGCTTGGGATTTGGGGTTGGCTTGGTGCCGCTTGGGATTTGGGGTGGCTTGGTGCCAGTTGGATTTGGGATGGCTTGGTGCCGTTTTGGATTTGGGTGGCTTGGTGCCGCTTGGGATTTTGGGTTGGCTTGGTGCCTTTTGGGATTTGGGTTGGCTTGGTGCCACTTGGGATTTTGGGTTGGCTTTGTTGCCGGTTTGGATTTGGGTTGGCTTGGTGCCGCCCGTCGCACGATTGACATGGAGATCATCATTGCCGGCTCATATGGAAGCCACCCTTCGCAATGGTGCACGTGATGACCTCTTGACATGTTGGCTAATATGGTAACCACCCATCGCATGGTACACATGACGACCTCTATGTGTGTTGGCTAATATGGTAACCACCCGTCGCGCAGTACACGACGACTTCTTTATGTGTCGGCTAATATGGTAACCACCCGTCGGCTTCATCATGCTCCACCACCTTGAGTCGAGGTGAAGATCAGCCACCTTCAGAAGTTGTTGAACATCATTGGATAGGAGGATGCTATCTCACCTACAAAAACAAAACAACTCGAAATCCAATTAATCAACATAAATTCATTTTATGCCCGTATATGATCCCTTTACTTAGTCAAAGATGAAAGGAGAATCAGGTCCCACTGGGCGTGCCAGATCCTGTGCGACCCTTTTCCGCGCCGCCTCCCGGCAGAGAGGGGCATGAAAGAGGACACGGTATTTAGAACTTTGATTTTATCAAACGATTGTGTGGGACCATGATTCCAGCGAGCGCAAGCCCTCGCTGTTAATTACCTCGGGCTCCGAACCCAGAGAACCTTTGATTAAGACTAAGCAGAGTGATCAGATACGGGCAAATAAGTAAATAAAACTTGATGACTAATTGACAGTGCCACATTTTATTTGGGTTGGATTTGTGTTTGACTTCAATGTCACGTTTAACTTGAGTTTGACTTCAATGTCACGTTTGAGTTTGATTTGACTTCAATGTCACTTTTAAATCGGGTTGACTTCAAGGTCACGTTTTATTTGGGTTGACTTCAATGTCACGTTTGATTTGGGTTGACACGATTGATTTGGGTTGACTTCAATGTCACGTTTGATTTGGGTTGACTTCAATGTCACGTTTGATTTAAATTGACTTCAATGTCACGTTTAAATTGGGTTGACTTCAATGTCACGATTGATTTGGGTTGACTTCAATGTCACGTTTGGTTGACTTCAATGTCACGTTTTGGTTGACTTCCATGTCACGGTTTGGTTGACTTCCATGTCACGGTTTGGTTGACTTCTATGTCATGATTTGGATCCAAACTGTGAATATGATGTGCTATGCCAATCCACAGTCCGAGAACGGATATCGGGAGCAGAGAGGATTTGGCCCTCTTGGTATGCTTTCTCGATCTTCCAAGCCATAGACATGAAGCGCTATGCCAGTCTATGACCCAGGTTTGGATTTGGTTGACTTCTGTGTCACGATTTAATTTGGGTTGACTTCTATGTCACGATTTGGTTGACTTCTATGTCACGATTTGGTTTGAGTTGACTTCAATGTCACGTTTTGATTTGGTTGACTTCCATGTCACGGTTTGGTTGACTTCTATGTCAAGATTTGTTTGACTTCAATGTCACGATTTGATTTGGTTGACTTCTGTGTCACGGTTTGGTTAACTTCTATGTCGCGATTTGGTTTGAGTTGACTTCAATGTCACGTTTTGATTTGGTTGACTTCCATGTCACGGTTTGGTTGACTTCTATGTCACGATTTAGTTTGAGTTGACTTCAATGTCACGTTTTGATTTGATTGACTTCGATGTCACGCTTGATATTGGTTGACTTTCGTGTCACGCTTGATTTGGTTGACTTCGATGTCGCGCTTGCTTTTGGTTGACTTCTGTGTCACGCTTTTGAAACTTGAGTTTGGTTGATCCAGTCCGATTTGGCCAAATCAATTGGGTTTTGACTTGAGTTCGGGGTTTGAATTTAGAGGACTTGAGTTTGGGTTTCGTGAGTTTTGGTGTTTGGAGTTTGGGATCTGAGTCTTAGATTTTGGGACTTAGATTTGAGCTTTTGATATTTGGGATTCGAGTTGTGTTTTGCTGTTTGGGTTTTGGATTTGAGTTTTGGTCTTTGGGATTTGGAATTTGGGTTGGAGTCTTTGCTACTTGGTTTTGGATTTGAGTTTTTGATATTTGGGATGTGAGTTTTGGGTTTTGGTATTTGTGTTTTGAGTTTTGGGATTTGAGATTTGATACTTGGGCTTTGGTATCTGGGTTTTGGGTTGTGGGTCTTGACTTGGCCTAATTAAGACATAGATCAAGTGCGACGATGATCTCTGGATATCTCACGCAAACATGAAAGTCCCTGCTTCGCTAGGGACACGTGACATCCATCCAAGGCGTCTGAGGCAGATCTTCGGTGATCCGTCGTCTGATCGACGATCCGAGGATACCGACGGCGTCGCCTTGCCATGAGAAGTGCAGCGGTGGGGTCGGATGGGGCCGAAGACGGCCGGAGCAAGGGCGATACTATCACCGATTTGGTGGTTCAGTACCACTAAACTGCTCTGGAGTTGGTTTCGTACTTCGCATTTCAAGCGCCAAATGAACTCGAAACATGGTCAAACTTTCTGAATATGTTGTTCAACATACCTATTTTACATGTGCAAGATTTAATATATGGTTCATATTCAAAACAAAGGAGAGATCGCAAGAAGAAAGTGGTATCATGACCACGTTTGGGTGATTTGGTACCACTGAGCTGCTCTGGAGTCGGTTTCGTGATTCGCATTTCAGGCGTCAAATGAACTTGAAAAATGGTCAAACTTTCTGAATATGTTGTTCAACATACCTATTTTACATGTGCAACATTTAATATATGGTTCGTGCTCAAAACGAAGGAGAAACCACAAGAGGAAAGTGGTACAATGACCACGAAACTGCACCCCTTTCCATTTGAAGCCGAGCATTTGGAAAATTCACCAAAATTCCAGAAAAATGTAAAATTTGGTCAGGGGACACTTCACATCCAGCATTTCATGTTTGTAAACTCTCTGGTATCCATTGTGTTCAAAATGTGGGAAGAAAAATGATTTTATACTGCTGCCGATACCAGAAACTGGGACAGCAGTATTGTCAGTGGCAAATCAGTCCATTGTTCAAAAATTTTGTTAACAGTGCCCCATTTTTGTTTTACGGTGACTTAGAGGAATGTTTTGAGAACATGTTTCATGTTGAACACTTTTCAATTTGATGCTGTCTTGATGCACTTTTGAACCGATTTCATCAGAGGGGTAAAACCAGAAACACTGCTGTCATTTTCTTTGCAATTTTGTTTGGAGGCTTTAGACTTGGAATTGTTTTACGAAAATTTAGCTGCAAGCGCAAATTAATGTGTATTACCAGAATATAAAATAAAATGGGACTGTCCAATTCTCAGATTCGTACAGTTTTGCCATTCTTTCTGTGTATCAGAATTTTGACAGTTCGGCCCGGTTCAGTTTTCTGGTCGAACTTCAGAAAAAAAAATCCCAAAAATGATAAAACTTTGACAGATCCCTCATTTGACTGTTATTGACATGTGATGAAATTTTGAAGGCATTTCGACAACCAGTGTTGCTGTTTTCCATTTTTGTGTGCACTATGCGCAAAATGGTGTTGCTTGTCCATGTATAATTTCTTTTTAGATTTTTAAGACTAAAGTTCAGCAGGTTGGATAGAGTCCTATGCTTCCATTACTTATACATGTTATTGCGAGAAACTTCATTGCAATTTTCTTTGAGAATTTCGGCATTATAACCCCTAGAAAGGTGTTAATCATACCTTGAATCCTTACACTATCTGTGCATAGGATTTGATTGAAGATTGGTACTATCCGTACGCAATCTATTGCAATGAAATTTCCCGACACTATCCGTGCAAAGAAATGTGAAGCGTGGTACTATCCGCACCACATGCTTTTATTAAGAACCATACTATCCGCACGAGTTCTTTGTGTGTTCACTTTAAAGAAAATAAAGAGAAAGACACAAATTAAAACAAGCAATAACAACAATGAACATGAGCATCAAACTATGCATTTAACCGTTTTCCATTACAAGCTTGGTTGGAGCCTTGATACCGCCTCTAACCATTGCTCCAGCAGGTGCTATCCGCACCATACCCCATCAATGAGTGCTATCCGCACTAGCTAAGACGAGCGAGCTTCGGGTTAGAGGAGGCATCAAAGCCCTTCCCCAAGCCTATCACACAACTTGTTTTTCTTCTACAATTACCCTGATTTGATCTTCAAATTCAGCTCACACTTTTTAGATTCTAATTTCTATCCTAGCAACAATTCTATTGCCTAAAAAACACTACTTTTTATTTTACAGAAGATGAGACAGAGGAGGGGAGAGCTGCTGTATGCAACCTTGGGGGGGGGGGGGGGTTTCTTGGTGTGCTGATTCTGAGCTTCTGGACTCCTTTTATAGCCTGAAGAGAAGCTTGGAGAAACTTGGAGATGGTACTGGCGTGGCTTGCTCAATACCGCCTTCTTTGACCCTTGCATCCAATCACAATTAATTCCCTTGTCTGCCTTGCTTATCCTGACAGGAGCACAGTGATTGGCAGCCTTGGAACTCCTCAACGCAGCAACTTGCAATGCCAATTGATCATAGCTCCTGTCAAGTCTTCTCAGTCCCTTGTTGAATTTCTGTGCCCAACTCCTCAAGCTCCTGAATGACTCAAAATCAGAGAGACTGGAGAAAGCTTGCTCCAGGGGCCAACACCAGTTTGCAACATCAGATCCGGAGCTTAAGAAGAGGGGTCAAAGGCAGCAGCTTTCGGCGGGAGCTAGCCCCTAGCTCGAGCCTGACTCATTAATGGCTCGGTGTGGTCTTGTCAGAGAAATCGAAGGAGGGCAGCGACTGTCGGGAGAGCGCAGCAGCAAATTCACACCATGTCACCATTTCCTCCATTCCTCCTTTTCTTTCCTTCGGATTTCTTTTAGCCCAGCACCGAGTGGATTCAGCAGAGGAGAGGCCGCTTCATTTCCTGGGCTCTGCTGAGCTTTGAATTTGATGCAACAACGAGAATGGGCCAGCATGTTAATTTTGTTTGCTCAAACTTACAAAGGCCCAACGCCATCCTTTTTCTTTCTTTCAATTTTTGTTGTTGCGGGCCTTGCGGCTGCTGCTTTGATGAGGGGAGCAAATTAATTGGCTTCCCTGCATTTTAATTGGCATCCAGAAGATACGTCCATTTGAAGGTTTTAGTCCCATTCAACATAATACATCTTGATACATTTTAATTATCACCATGTTTTACTAGCTCATCGTATGTGGGTCCCACTTGTCCGTCAGTATCCAAACAGTTGTGAAGGTCGAGAACGTGCTTAGCTAGTCTTGATATTTTTTAGGGTTCGATACCCGACTATTTTACGGGGTGAGGAAACACTCAAGGGATTATATCCCGAATCGGGATTATATTTTTGAATTGCAGATTTTGCTTCTTGTCAATTCAATTTGGTTTTTATTACAACCTAAGATATTTTAGGGGTAAACAGGACTGTACAATAATCATTCTTATTGTTATTACCTTCATTTAATCAATGAATTCCGTATATATTAAATGATCAAATTAATAATGTAATATGAGATTAAAGTTCGAGATTTCACCTTTATTTTGTTCCAGCATGTCGTCTTAAAATCCTCCGGGACCTTCTTCCAGTCCGAGAAATTGATGGGCACATGATCTCTTGCGGTTTGGCCCACGAAATTCGCGAACGAACCCGTGTCGTCCCCGGTGGTGTTGCCGTCCGCCCCGAACTCTATCTTTCTATAGGGGTCTTTTACCCTCTTGCGGTAAGTCTCCCCGGTGGTTGGCCCTCGTCGCCTCCGGGGTTCTCGTTCGTGTTCGGGAGAGAGTTCGGGTTGTTCGGCGTGTTCGGGAGAGAGTTCGGGTTGTTCGTCATGTTCGGGTTGTTCACCTTGTTCGGGATCCATGGCTGGAGCTAGGGAGGGCAGAGAGGGGGCAGAGAGGAGAGGCAGGAGAGGGAGCAGAGAGGAGAGGCAGAGGGGGGGAGAGAGGCAAGGAGAGGAGAGAGAATAGGATGGCTTACAGGGAGGAGAGAGAGGAGCGGCGGCGGCGGCAGCGGTGGCAGCGGCGGCAGCAACGGTGGCAGCGAGGGTTTAATCGCCGGATCGAGCTCGAGAGAGAGGGTTTTAGAGAGGTTTTGGGACTTAGAGAATTTTCACAGTAAAATTTGAAATGAAAGAGAGGAGTTCAAACGACACTAAAAGCTGTGAAAGCATCAACAACGGTTATTTAATAGGAACCGTTGTTGCCACAATCAACAACGGTTTTTCCAGAATAACCGTTGTTGATGACAACAATCAATAATGGTTCTTAAGGTAAATAACCGTTGTTGACTCTGTCCAGCTTTTAATTTTAAAAAATAATTTCCCTTGTCATTAACAACGGTTTCTAATTTAATAACCGTTGTTGATGACTGTAATCAACAACGGTTTTCTAGTAAGAAACCGTTGTTAATTCTTTCGCATGTTTTAATTTGAAAAATTATTTTATTGTCATCAACAACGGTTTCATCTGTAATAACCGTTGTTGATTATATTCATCAACAACGGTTTCTTACGTGAAAACCGTTGTTGATTCTTTCGCAGGTTTTATATTCATCAACAACGGTTGTTCAGTTGTTCGGTTGTATTTTATATTCATCAACAACTGTATTTTATATTCATCAACAACGGTTGTTCGGTTAAACAACCGTTGTTGATTGTTTCGCGCCTTATTAAATATGAATCGCGGGGTTTCCAGAGACTTCAGATGCGCACTGGCACCAATCTCGAGACCCAGTAACGCTATTGCTATTATTTTTAATTTAATCAACAACGGTTCTCTAGTAAGGAACCGTTGTTGATTCCTTTCAGCTTTTAATTCTAACTACGGGATTTCCAGTGACCTATCTGTTGCAGCTTTTATTGAGCCAATTCTGTTGCAGCCTATCTGATAGAGGTCTGTGTTTCAGCCTATGTGATAGAGATTTCCTTCCCCTTAATTTGAGCCCGAGCTATTGGCTTTAATGCGAGTGGATCTCCTTAGACGTGGTTCAGAATTTTTCTGATTTTTTGGCTTCACTCCGGTACATAGTCCAATTCTTCCTCTTCATTACTTGAACCTACTGGAAACCACGAATCAGCAGTAAAACAATACTTCCATAAAATGAGCAAATTATTACAAATTTCAAAAATTAATACCATTCGCTAAACGGTTCTTACAGATAGCAACACACACAAACAAAACAAAAGATTTAACTATATGATAGAACTCAACAGGCGCTCTCTTGTCATCTAGCCAATACATTCGCCGAACATGCACCTGCATTAATGAATTAATTCAGTTAATTAATATATATATATCTAATTAATTTCAAGTATATACCTAATTAAATTAAGTTATTTTATTTAATTAATTATAAAAAATGTATCATTTACCTTCTATGCGGTTTTCTTTCTTTTCTTTGATCCCTTCGATTTCTTCTTTTTCCGTCTCTTCAGTCACGTTCCTTCTTCATGGTCTGTACGGATGTAGATTGTCTCTGGCGCATCATCAACTGGCAGGATGGCGGTAGCATTAGAAAATGGTTCGGCTTCGTCAAACTTATCGTAGTCGTCCTCATCGACAACATCTCCGATCCCTACAATGTGCCGTTTACCGGCAAGCACGACATGTCTCTTTTTGTCGGCCGGGTCAACAACATAGAACACTTGCTTTGCTTGCTTAGCCAGTATGAAAGGATCGTCATGGTATCCCAACCGACTAAAATCAACGGTGACAAATCCATCCTCATCCCGTTGGACTCCGCGTCCGTTATCGATCCACTTACAGTAAAATAGGGGAATCTTAAATTTAACGTAATCTAATTCCCATATTTGTTCAATCCAACCGTAAAATGGCTGGGGCATATCTCCAGAAGCCGCTAGAGCTACCAACGTCACACCACTGTTTTGCACGGTGCTCTTGCTGTCTTGGGTTCGAGTGTACCAAGTAAAGCCATTCATGTCGAAACCTTGGTAGGTGTGAACTGTTGACCCGGGTCCGAACGCTAACCACCTGACAGTCTCACTTACGTTTTCATCGGATGGTCTCGAATGTACACTTTCTTTGAACCATCTTATGAATGTTCGATTGTGCTCATTGGTGACCCAACTTTCACTTCTTCCAGGATTTTTCTCACGGAGCTCTGTCAGGTGTCGGACGACGTACGGATTTACATCAGCAAGGTGCTGAAGAATTTTGAGATGTGCCGTCTGGATCAAGTCGTGATCTGGCCTCACTAGTTTGTACCCAATAGTACCTACACCTTGGAGTCTCCCCTCATGCCGGGGCTTGGGAAGGCCGATTGGTTCAACGTCGGCCACGTAATCGGTATAGAAACCAATGATCTCTTCAGCATCATACCCTTCAACCATACTTCCTTCGGGCCTCGATCGACTACGGACCAGCCCTTTCAACTGACCCATGGCTCTCTCAAAAGGGTACATGTGTCGCAAGAATGGGGGGCCACAGAGTTTTATTTCTCTAACGAGATGGACCGTTAAATGCACCATGATATCAAAAAATGAGGGCGAAAGATACATTTCCAGTTCACACAGGGTCGCCACGACGTCGGACTGTAAGAAGTCCAGCCCTTCGGGATCGATCACCTTGGAATTAACTTTGTTGAAGAAGGAACAGAACCTGGTGATCGACTTCCTAACATGCGGGGGGAGGATACCCCGAATGGCAACCGGGAGCAGCTGAGTCAGCAGGACGTGATAATCATGTGATTTCATCCCGATCAGTTTCATATCTTTCATGGACACCCTTCTGGAAATATTTGAAGCATAACCGGATGGCACACGAATTGATTGTAGGCATTCCAATAAACTAATTTTCTCTTTTCTCGATAGAGTGTAGCAGGCCGGCGGTAAGTAGGTACGCTGTCCATTTTCTTGGGGTGCTAGCTCTGGGCGAATGCCCATTTTAACCATGTCCTTTCTAACGTTGATGCCATCCTTTGTTTTCCCAGCGGTGTTCAACAACAAGCCCATTATGCTCTCAGCGACGTTCTTTACAATGTGCATCAAATCCAAACAATGCCTAACATCCAGGTGTGGCCAATAAGGAAGATCCCAAAATATGGACCTCTTCTTCCATAAGTCGTCCGGATTGTCCTTAGCAACAACATCCTCCCCAAATTGGACCTCTATGTGCTTCACTTTTTCGCAAACTTCTTTGCCGGTTAACGGGACCGGAGCTTTTCTCCTCTCAAAGTTGCCGTTGAATGCTTTCTTCTTCCTTCGATATGCGTGGCCAACCCGAAGGAATCGACGATGCCCCATGTACACAATCTTCTTACAATGCTTTAGTCGTATGGAACAAGTTTGTTCTCCGCAAACAGGACACGCCTTGTACCCTTTTGTTCTGCATCCCGACAAGTTACCGTACGCGGGAAAATCGTTGACCGTGCAGAAGATCATAACACGGATGGTACACCATTCTTTCTTATATGCATCGTACACTCGTATGCCCTCTTTCCATAATTTCTCCAGCTCCTCAATCAGAGGAGCTAGGAACACATCTATGTCATTACCCGGTTGTTTAGGACCCGATATCAAAAGTGGCATCATTAGGTACTTCCTTTTCATGCACAGCCAAGGAGGAAGGTTATAGATGCACAAGAAAACTGGCCAGGTACTGTGCCGGCTACTCATGTTATCGTAAGGGTTCATTCCGTCGGTACATAGCCCCAACCTCAAGTTTCTAGGTTCTCCACCGAAATCAGGGAATGTCATGTCAATCTTTCTCCATTCAGAAGAATCGGCGGGATGTTTGAGCATTCCATCGTCTTTTCTACACGTGCCAGCCCACTGTAACAACCCTGCATCTCTTGGATTTGCGAAAAGACGCCGCAATCTCGGTTCTACTGGCAGATAATACAAGATTTTCGCCGCAGGTTTTTTATCTTTCTTTGATGGGTCAGTTCCCGGTTTGTACCTCGAAAGCCCGCACTTTGGACATTTATCAAGATTGACATGCTCTTTTCGATATAGTACACAGTCTTTCGGGGCATGTCGGAATTCTATCAATCGTCAAACTCAACGGACACAAAATTTTCTTCGCTTGGTAGGTTGTATCCGGCAACTCGTTATCTTCTGGGAGCATATCCCCTAAGAGTTTTAACAGATCTGTGAAACTTTTATCGCTCCAATTATTTTTTGCTTTCAGACTGAATAATTTGAAAACAGCTGATAATTTTGAAAATTTCGTACAACCGGGAAATAATTCTACATTAGCATCTTTGCTCAGATTAATTTCAAAAATTTCTGGTATGTCCACAAAATCGTCCGGAATGTCATGCATCATTTCATCTACTTGATCATAGTCCATACAATTAGTGCTATCTATGTTTTCTATATTTTCAACCCCAATTTCCTCCCGTACATCATTATCCCGATCTAAAGAGGTCTCGGACACATTGGAAGCCTTGCTTGACTCCGCATTGGCCGATTCTTCGAAGCACTCGCCATGCCACACCCAACGAGTGTACCGCTCCTTAAATCCACGATGGATCAAATGGCCCCTCACTTCGTTGACATCCCTAAATCTCCGCAAGCTCTCACAATCGGAACACGGGCACAAAATAGTTTCATCACCCCTACGCCTCATATGTTCCTTCGCACAATTAATGAATTCTTCGACTCCTAGCAAGTAAGCACTTGTATCACGCCTCCCATACATCCAACTGTTACGATCCATCTGTAAGAGATAATTAAATATAATTTTTATTATGCATGCAATATTAGTACTAGGTCTTGCTCGTTGTACAATTAATAGGTTCCGGGCCGGCCAACTATCCTAACCCACTCTTTGAATACCTTGTCTCATTAGCGAACATGCGTTGGACAATTTGTTGTTCGAGAAAAATTCGGCAGCATTTCCCATTAGCTCCCCCGAGTACGCCATTGCGCGTACCCGTGGGAACAAATGGAGAAATGATCTACCGAATTTTTCTCGGACAACAAATTGTCCAACGCATGTTCGCTAATCCTAAATGAGACAAAGTATTCAAAGGGCAGTCCCAAACGGGGACTATTCGAGATTAACCCCTATTGGATTAATCTCGAACGGGTAACGACCTAAAGTTATTCAAGTTCCGGTAGTTTGGTTCTAATGCATGACAATACGTACCCACATATAAAAAAAGCTAACATGCATGCAATTATATGCTAATTAATTATATAATAACTACTAATTATTCAATCAAATAGAGATGAATGGAATTAACCTCAATATCCCGAAACGAAAATGGGAGTCGGAGGGGGGAGTGGTATGCCTTCCAATCAACTTCGTCTTGAGCTAGATTGAAAGGAGGAGGAGGGGGCGCTGCTGGTCTGCTGGAGGAGGAGGAAGAAGAAGGTATGCAAGATAATTAATTTGTTGGCTGCTGGTGAGGAAGAAGAGGAGTTGTTGCTTGGAGAGGATCAACAACGGTTCCCAAGGAATGACAGTTGTTAAATGGGCCGTAAGCGGGAAATTCTCCCGCCATAAGAAGGAATCAGCAACGGTTCCCAATTAAAAACAGTTGTAAATTCTTCCACATGAATATTTTATGTTACCCAAGACTCAACAACGGTTTATACATTAAAAACCGTTGGGAATGATATCCAATTAGCAACGGTTTCTTATAGACAACCGTTGTTGATTCTTGCACAATCAATATTTTATGCTAACAAGAATCAACAACGGTTTACATATTAGAAACCGTTGGGAAAGTGGCAGCATTACCAACGGTTCCTTAAGTTGAAACCGTTGTTAATTCTCTCACATGAATATTTAATGTTACCAAGAATCAACAACGGTTTCTATTATAGAAACCGTTGGGAATGCTCTCCCATTAGCAACGGTTTCTTACAGTGAACCGTTGTTGATTCTTGCATATGAATATTTTATGTTACCTAGGATCAACAACGGTTTCTACTTTAGAAACCGTTGGGAATGCTCTCCCTTTCCCAACGGGTTTTTATTTTGAACCGTTGTTAATTCTTGCACATGAATCAACAACTGTTTCTTCTTAAGGAACAGTTGGGAATGATATGCCTTTCCCAACTGTTTT
Source organism: Cyperus esculentus (assembly GCA_030179965.1). NCBI lineage: Eukaryota > Viridiplantae > Streptophyta > Magnoliopsida > Poales > Cyperaceae > Cyperus > Cyperus esculentus. The sequence goes on from JASGLE010000001.1 coordinate 6,033,167, forward strand.
TTAAAGGAACAGTTGTTGATTCTTTTTCAGATTTCGGGCAAGTCTTTCCCAACTGTTCCTTCTGATAAACCGTTGCTGATGTGTTTTATTAAATTTCGAAAATGCCACTGCCACTTTTCACCAACGGTTTTCTTGAAAACCGTTGCTAAGTTGGGGTTGCTAATGCCCATCTCTGTGGTAGTGAGTTTCCCCCAGAAAATGCCTATATTATCCTCGAAACTGATGGATGTATGGAAGGCTGGGGAGGTGTTTGCAAATGGAAGCCAAAGAAGGCAGATCCTCGCTCAATCGAGAAAGTGTGTGCATACGCAAGTGACAAATTTCCATTCATAAAATCGACGATAGATGCAGAAATTCACGCCTGCATGGAAACTTTAACGGCATGAAAATCCACTATCTAGATAAAAGTGAAATAACGCTTAGGACAGATTGTCAAGCGATTATTAGCTTTTATAATAAAACTGCTAACAATAAACCCTCTCGAGTTAGGTGGATTAAATTTACTGATTTTGTGACAGGAACAGGTGTGCATATCAACTTCGAGCATATTGACGGGAGATAGAACACTCTTACAGATATGCTATCCCGATTAACTACCTACTGCACAACAGGATGTCTCACCCCAGAGCAAACCGCGTTCATTTCCATGTTGGAGCCAGTTCTAGAGGAAATTCAGACTGGAATGCTGAACGACGCCAGCACTATGCTTCTATGCACTCGTATTCAGACAGTGTTCTCCTGTACACAACCGCAGACATCCATGGCATACACTACGCAAGGGAACGTAATGGTGGATCACTCACAAATGCCATTATCCACAAAGGCATTATGCAAGAAGTCAAAGAACTTCAAGTAAGGATGGCCTTTGCACAAATCAATGTATTGAAGACCATGCTTGAACGTGAGTATGAGTATGCCCGTCTATACAAGAATGCTGACTGCGTGATGGCTGATACCTGCCAACTACTTGAAGAACAAATTCCCAAAATTAAGAAAATTTAGAGGGACCTTGACAACCTAATTACACAGTTTGTCAGGTGGGGATAGAGGAGCGTGATGGACCCAACTACTGTCCTTCACAACTATCTAATAGTGTGATGGACCCAACTACTGTTCTTCACAACTATCAAATAATTAAGATGAATAATCTGTTGGTGATCTACGGAAAACCACTATTTGCTTTGTGTGGAGTGCGCTCAATTATTTGAGCATCTTTTTCTTTTTGAAGCTTTTGGCCTACCTGTTTTGGCCAGTAGTGCTTTTGTGCTCAATTATTTGAGCATCTTTTCTTTTTGAAACTTTTGGCCTACCTGTTTTGGCCAGTAGTGTGCTTTTGAGTTAGTGCGATCCACTTTCAGTGAAGTGATTGTACTATCTCTCTTTTTCTTTAATCAGTGCACCTAACTTTTGGATAGTGGGTGTACTGAGTGGAAGACAAAGGATGGTGGAAATCCTTTATTCACATGACGATGGGGCCCAATGAGCACCCGATGTGATAATTGAGATTCCATTCCCGAGTCTATATAAGTGTGTTTTCTCAGAGTTGCAAGACACAGCTGAGTTCCAGCAAGTCTTACTTCTCTCTCTTTGTAAGATATCTTAATAAAATTTCTTTCCACTTAAACTTCTAGTCTAGTATCTTTTAGCAACGAAGTTTTTGGAGTTGAGATCCTAGGAACGGGCGTTTTCTTACTGGTATCAGAGCAAGGTTCAGAAACTCAATTATTGAAGAAAAGATCATAGGTATGGTAGCCTAATCCCAAAATTAAGATATTCTAGATAGTAAGGAAAGGGTATATCAAAACTGCTAAGATTGTTCATTTGTTTGTCCAAAACTAGAGCATCCATAAAAATCTAAAAATGATATGTTTGGGTTTGTAACAAAAGCACCAGAACAGGCCATAGATAGGCGCAGAGGCAAGGAGCCGTTAATGTCTTGTTGGAACCCTTTTGGTTAAGTTAAAACCTAAACAAAAGACCACAATGGGCATATACCAAAACATTTGAAGAATTCATAGGTATATACATAAAAAGCATAGTTTTTGATGGGCATATATCTAGATTCAAAGGTTTTATGGACAAATATCTAATTTACCAAGTTTTCATAGGTATGTAGCATATTACCCCTATAATATTTACTGTCAGTTACATAATAATAGGGCCAAAATAGAAACGAGAAAGGAAATATATAACTTGATCTATAATGGAGTTCAATGGACTTAAATACTGAACAGATAGAAACCCAAAAGAGTCACTGGGGAACTTTTTATGTGAATTCCATTTTTCTAGTCCAAGTTTCCGTGTTTTCAATATTCCCAAGTAACACTATTAATTCTATCCGTTTTGTAGCTTGATAATTATTCTTAGTTTATAATGTTTTATCCGATTTCAAGTTACGGCTCATGAGATGGGTCAAAGACTTAGACCCATTTAAAGCTGCTTATGTATCATCTCCTTAATTAATTACCATTTGACATAGCATATCTGAGGTGGCAGGCCGTACGAGAATCGGTGGTGGTGAAAGAAGTGTTTAACTGTATTCTATGGTGACTTCTCTAACCATGGTGTGTGTATGAAAATCGTGGCCCAGAGAGGATGTTGTCTTGGCATAAGCTTAATATAGGCCAAGGTTCTAAACCTAGTAGGCCAATGTCAAGATGGGTCATTCATAAGCTATTTCGGGTCATTTTGGGCTTTTTGCATATTACATCTCGATATGGGTCACGTAAGCAATTTTCGAGAATTATGAATAGGGGCCTCGAGATGGGCCTGTGAGGGGCCATCTCGAGGTTCTTACGTCATTGGGCCGTAAATGGTTTTTGGGCCGAGTTCGAGACATGGGCTCGAAATACCTTACATACTCACCATTCGTTACAATTAATTTTGTTTGAAAGGACATGTTATTAATATGTATTATGATTAAAGGAGTGCCTACTTACTAGTCTTATCCGTATATATAATGTATTAATTTGGATTTGGATCTCATGAACCTTTGAAAGCAAAAGTTAAAACCAATCAACTTCCATTTAGATCTTTTATTTCTAAACAATTTAATTATCAGTGAATTTGAAGGCTTCAAATTAAGGTTTTCTTAAATGATGTCAAGTGTCCTATAACTTTTGACTATCAGATCGATGCCTAATAATGCCAGCCTAAGGCCCGAAATAGAAGCAAGCAAGGAAGAGTTTCAGAACCTGATGTGAAATGGAGTTCACCAATAGACCGAAAGATGAGGCTCCAAAGGTAAATTGGGACCTTATGATCTGATATTCATTTTTTTCTCTATGGTCTAATAGTTTGCATTGCAACCAAATTTCAGCTGAATTAAAGTATTATTAGGCTTCTTAATTATCCTCCAAGATACCACACAGACTACTGATCTGGGAGCGATGTCATGGGGGAATCAATCGGAGTGAGCAATCGAATATTTAGGTTGGCTTTGATGCGCTGAAATCAGCTGAGATCCAAATCGGATCTCAGGATTCTGAGATCCTGATCCGACGGTTCTCGGGAACCCTGAGATCCGGACTCAGCAGATACGGGTCTTCAGAACTGTCGGATCGGGATCTCAGAGTCCTGAGATCTGATTTAGATCTCAGCAGATACGGACGCGGCTTTGATCGAGCCCTTCGATACTTATATATATACATGATCCTTAGCTACTTATACGTATGACGGTATGTCAATATTACTAGCCTAACATATTACAGATACATACATGTACAGAAATATATGTTTGACAGTAATTTGGAACTTACATATTTTTGTTTTTTTTAGAAAAGATATAGTAGTATGTATAGATCTAATAGTACGCAGTCAATTCTATCGGTGAACTTTTATAATAGAGTAAGAGCTAGCGTCACCCATTTTACTAATCCACCGGTCCACTGTATTTTCAATGAACAAATATCATTTCTCAGTAAATATTTATATCTTTCTGATCAATAGATAATATTTTCCAGTAAACATTTATGCGATTGTAGTAAGCACATGGGTGCACGTGGTGTGTCAGAACTGTGAGAGGAGTGGATGGATGGCCTACAAAGTAGGGCGCAGTCTACATGTTTTTCTTTATGAAATTAACTCTTAAATAACCATATTTAAAACTTTTAAATAGCAAAACTGATTGATAGAATATGTTGTACATATCATATTTTATGTATACACAAAAAATATATCATTTTGATTTTATTTACATGTGCATCAAGAATTGAAAAAAATCAACTGTTCAAATTTTATAATTTGTTCTTCTCTCTTGGTAACTATGGAAACGATCGATGTTAAAATTATATCATTTTTTTTATTTTTATATATATGTTATTGAAATGATTTAGAAGATATCTAGCGGTTTAGATTTGTCTATTTTATGTATAAATAATTAAGTGATCACCATGGACACCAATATTCATGGGTATTGGATCCCACCGCTTATAATATTCCGCCAAAATATTTGTAAAAGTATTATATCCAAATCAATGACTTTATTTTTTAATATTATTATAGGTCAATTTACCTACTTTTTCAAACCACCGATTTTTCAACAAGCAAAGTTTGCCTGTCAATTAACATAATTAATTTGCATGACCAATGCACAAGACGACCTGGACTAGTATAGAACGTTGTTTTCAATCAATATCAACTAATTAATATTCGTTATCTATGATTTTTATAATAATATACTTAAAACCCACAACATAATTTTACACATATATCATACATATCAAGCTATTTTAATTATATAACATACATAAAAAATCCAAAATACAAAAATATAAATAACAAGAACCAATAGTTTAATGACTCAAACGAGTTTGTGAGCTAAGCCAAACAACAATCAAGCTCACTTCGCTCACTAACAGAGCATAACGAACCGGCTTTGTTTTAAAAACCGAGCGAGCTCTAGTCGGCTAGCCCGAGATTTCCATAAGCAATTTGCAACTACTTACGGTTCTTCTTACCACCAAACTCATAATTTTTGACGAACTCCGAAATAGTTGAAGACTTCCTACATATGAAAGGCCGGTCTAAGATAGGATGGTATACAGGAAAAGCCCCACCTTTGATAGATATTACAGCAGCTGCCATAGTTTTTTGAGAAACATACAGAGTCCACCCCTATAAAGTAGACCACCCATCTACCCTCTTACAGTTCTGACACACCACGTGCACCCATATGCTTACTACAATCGCATAAATATTAACTGCAAACCGTAGTGTATCTGTTTACTAGAAACAATATCTATTGATCAGAAAGATATAAATGTTTACTGAAAAATGATATTTGTTCACTGAAAATACGGTTGACTGGTGGATAAGTAAAAATGGTGGACGCTAGCTCTTACTCTAGGCTTTTTATGGCAGGTGTGCTATAGTTTTTCCCCTTCTATGATAATTGGTACCCACATTAAACGGAGGTCTCACTATTCCAAATTAGGACCGTCAAAAATCAATTTGATGGAGCACTGTTATCAAAACCGGACCGGACCGTCCAGTCCGGCCGGAAAAAAACGGAACCGGCCCCTCTTCCGATCCGTTCAGCATGATAGATCGCATATGCAGTTGAACCGGTATAACTCCGGTTAATTGTCCGGTTTTACCCGGGTTTACAAAAAAACCGGTCATGGTTCTATAAAAATTTCCAACTTCCAATGCTGCAATTAATAGGAGACAGAAATCACAGAACCTAGATTATTAGGTACCACTCAATAAATACAAAAAAGATGGCGCGTTCTCCCGAGGACAATTTTTTGAGGTTACCAAAGGACTATTCAAATAGGCTCACAGCTTTAACTTTTTTACACAAAATTTTATAAAAAAACCCTTCCAATTGTAGATATAACACTTGCATAAACTATTATGTTGCTTATATAGTATTTAATTCGTACTTTTTTCCGAATGTGCTAGTATAACTGACAACTACAAAGTTCAATTAATTTTATTCAATATACGCTAGAATTAACATCTCAGTCTGAGAAGTTATTGTTCCTATTATTTAAAATAACCCACAATTAGTTATCAAGTGGAACTCCATAATTTTAACATCAATATTTAATTCAATTAATTTTATTCAATATACGCTAGAATTAACATCTCAGTCTGAGAAGTTATTGTTCCTATTATTTAAAATAACCCACAATTAGTTATCAAGTGGAACTCCATAATTTTAACATCAATATTTAATTTACATAATTAACTAAGACTTAAACAAATCATTTACGATTCTAATGGTTTCAATTTTATAGTTCTTATTAAATGCATGTCATTTTTTATATATCTATTATAAAACATAACTCTATTATTAATAATTTTTATATACAAATTATCATATCTTATAAATATATATGTATTTAGAAAACTAGCAATCAAACCGGTCAGCCCAACGGTCTAACCAATGAACCATTAACCCGATGCTTTACCGGGTTGATGTCCGGTCCGGTTCTGATAACATTGTGATGGAGCCATGGAGGCATTGGAGATGGAGACCTCCTTGTGCCAGCCAATATATTTTAATTTCCCCATATATCCTTTCTCAATCGGACGGTTCACAGAATTTTAAACTTTTTCTAAAAAAAAAAAAACATGGTTCACTGTAGCATGCACTCACATCTGGGATATGTAACAGGGTCCTGTTATCCTCAATATCAAAACTATCGGATCAAAATCAACCGTTGTGATTAATTTAAAAAAGGACCCCGAGCTATAATCTAAATGGGCCAATCAGATCTATTCATTTTGATTTAACGGTCTGTATCGGAATAACAGAGTGCAGATAGCTAGGGTTACTAGAGCAGAACTTATGTATCAAGCTTGTACAAACTAATAGAATCAATAATAACGGAGTGCTCATCCCCTGACTTACTGCATTCTGCAGTACAACACGGAAGCCGTTGGATCATCTCGAGATCCGAGCTGGTACGAATCTCAAGATGAGACAATGGCTCACGTGCTGTACTACAAGTAGTGTTTTAATAAAATCCGAGAGGTCCGAACCCGACCTGACAAACCTGGGGAAAATGGACCGACCGACCCGATCCGAGCGTCTGACAGGGGCAACCCGAGATGACCGGTAGGGACGGTCCTCGCAAGGGTAGGTATCCATGTTCCTAAAAAAAATTCCCGTGGAAACCCGACCCGAGCAAACCCGGGACCCGACCCTACCCGACTCGGGGTACCGGGGCAACCCGGGACCCGACCCTACCCGACCCGAGGTACCGGGGCAACCGGGACCTGACCCTACCCGACCCGAGGTACCGGGGTAATAACCCGAGGTAGCCCGACTTGGTTCCAACTTTTCTCGCCTATGTTAACAACTAATATAATATTATTTAAATTTTATTTTTCAAGAAGAATTTTTGTTTTACAACAAATATAATTATTAAAATTTTTTTCTGATTTTCTATGTTATTTTTTCGTTTAAATAATATCATTTTAATTTTTTTCATTTTAATATAAAAATACTATCTTCCAAACTTTTAATAGTATAATATAATATATATATATCTGATTAAAACAAATAATTTAATTTTTAATTATTTTTCGTTTTTTAAGTATATTTTTCGATTTTTGTAATATAAAATAGGTGTATTATATTTTTTTGTTTTGTTTTCTTATTTTTTTTTGACATACAACTCCGGGACTGGGCAACCGGAGCAACTCGGACCGGGAAACCCGAGCAATCCGGGAGGGACGGTCCTAAGCTAGGTCCAATCTCCTTCCCCCAAAATTTTTCTGAGGTTTCCCGAACCGGGAAAACTCGTGGACCGGGGAAACCCGTGGACCGGGACGGGTTTGGACCGACCCGAACATACCTGGACCGTTTTTAAATCACTAACTACAAGTAGGGGATATGTGAATCCATAATAACGTTTCATATTGGAAACTGTAAAGGCCCGGATTTTTACAAAGGGCAATTTGAGCCGTCCGCCGCGCTTTCAACGCAAGGCGTCAAAACAAGCAAGTCAACAATACAAATTTCATGCAACAATTAAATAATACATTTTACAACATAACATTTTGTTATCAATATACAACAATTTAAAACAAAATACAGCAGAAGTCTTTTCCTAATAAAAAAAAATATATATATATAACTAAATCTTTAGAAGCAATTTCAAAAATCTTCATTTACGTGGTAATCCAGCAATTTCTTCCTCACCTGCGGAAAAGGGGCACAAAGGTGCGCATGAGAAACCGAGTGTTTCCCAGTGTAAAAGGAATTCCAAACGGATAATACAAAAGGGAGAGAAATTTCAAAGCATCATAATTGATCCATTTTTATTCATTTAGTCCAATAACATAACTAATATTTAATTGCTTCGATTTTCTAAATTTGTAAGTTACAATTCTCAAAGGTATCCCTTTGGCATAATAATTTTACATGACCTAATTTACTGAAATATAATAAAACAACATAGGGACATATTGCTTCTAATTATACGTCTAAAGTAAAATTTCAATTTATTTCATAATATCATAAACTAAGCTACGCATTTTTTTCTAATAAATCTTGATTTTAGATATTCTATGTCTTATACCAAATCTTCTTAAACTACGAATGATCTCAAGCCCAGTTTCTATAAAACCGGTCAAATTACGAAAGAATCTCAAGCCCGATTTTTATAGAACCGGTCAAACTACGAACGAATCTCAAACCTAGTTTTATAGAATTGGTCAAACTGACGAACGAATCTCAAACCCAGCTTTTATAGAACCGGTCAAACTGACGAACGAATCTCAAACCCAGCTTTTATAGAACCGGTCAAACTGATGAACGAATCTCAAACCCAGTTTTTATAGAACCGGTCAAACTGACGAAGGAATCTCATACCCAGTTTTTATAGAACCGGTCAAACTGACGAACGAATCTCATACCCAGTTTTTATAGATCTGTCAAACTGACGGACGAATCTCAAACCCAGTTTTATAGAACTGGTCAAATTGACGAACGAATCTCAAACCAAGTTTTTATAGAACTGGTCAAACTATGGCTATTGACGTATTATCTCAAACTATCTTACAATAATTATCTTAATTATTTCATTTAGTTGCAAAATACACACATATACAAATATTAAATTGAATTATACAATATTCATACTTTTTTTTAATACAAAGTATTTTTTTTTTGTCCTATACTTACAAAATATAATATTTAGATTTTTCTTAATTAAATATATCTAAATACAGATCTATTTCAAATTTTCAATTTCAAGTGAGTTAATTTATTATTATCTGCAGAGGTATATATCAGATAATTTGCTTTGCTAATACTTTCTTACAGTATACTATAATTTCGTTTTATCGACGTTACTAATAATGTCTAAATGGACTATGCATATCATCAAGTTCCTCCTTCCATCAACAAGTTCTGAGAACGCCATCTCCACGTCAGATCAATTCGATTAATTACAAACTTATATACACATACATGACCAGATCTTATTCTAGAGATGAAATTTTATTAATTTAAATTCATGCATCAAAATACCCTTTTGTTTGAATATTTATAACATAAAATGTGATCACTTATCTCAATCATATATCATATCGTATACATATAAAATATATACATCAAATTGGTTTACCAAGTAATTATCATACATTACCATATACAATACTAATAATTATGATAATTAAATAAAATGCAACACTGACTGTTCTTGTATAAAAAAAATCCACTTCGGCGAATGAATTTAACTCATATATCAAACAGCAATTCAATTTTCCTTATTGTCGACACTAATAGCAAATTTGAAATGAGTCTTTCAACTACTGTTCTATACTCAGATTGATAGATAATATAAGATCCGGCTATATATTATGGATTTATGATCAATATGAAGAACAAAATCCGAACTAATATCTATAACGGATATTCAATATTTCAAACATGATTCTTTGCAATATCTCGACAGATTTCGGTTGCTCGAGCAACGATGAAATCAATTCATGAAATCGAACATAAATTCAAAGGAGAGACCACGCACCTTCTGTCGTCGACGATTCTAGAATATGTCCGAGCGATGTCGCGTCGTCTCGATCGTCGCTTCCACCGGCCGTCGACCGACCTACTTCATGTGTACCACAGAGAACACCCGACTCCTCTCCCATCTCCGTTCTTCTGTCCATCCATGCATTATGTGTAGTGGCTGCTAGGGTTTGCGAAAGGACCAGAGGAGAGGAATAACCGGATTGACAGGGGTTTTATTTTTGGGATCCATCATGCTTAATTGATATGGCGGTTTATTTGATTGATGAATGGGTGCGACAATTGACCAGAGATCTAATATAGCTTTTGTATTCTTTTTACATGAATACACGAGGGACCAAAGGGTGGGTCTTAATTAATGGTTCTGAGAATGAAAAAGAACCGGCCACAGTTTTTTTTTAAGTGCTATAAAGGATTATGTTCTCTAATCATTATTTTATTATACGATTAATATAGTTGATCTATTTACAGTACTTGTTTAAACTTAATTGGCTTTTTTTTTTCTCTTTATGACTATTACTTATAATCCCTACTCCTTTACTAAGCATGCAGTGTCCTGATCCTGCAACGGTCAGGATTGCATGATTTGGTCTTTCGATGGTTCAGATTAATCAATTTTTTTTCGGAGCTAATCTGATCCATTCTTTTGCTTTGTCCCCATCCGGGAACGGACCAGATCACCTCGCTGAAACTCGCATCATTCTCTGGCTGAAACTCGAATCATTCTCTCCGGAAGCGTCGCTCTCTTCTTTTTCTTTTAAAACACAGCGAGCGAGCTAGGTTTCAATTCCTCTCCTTTCTCATCTCCACTGAGAAAATCTCTCCCCCACCTTTAATGGAGTCTTGAGAGAACCTATGGCATCAAAATCTCTACCTTACCTTTGCCAGTGGCTCTCGAACCTCCGCCCTATGTATCTGGTAGCAACACGTACGGTCGCCCCTATCCAGCTAAGTTGCCCACACTATTGGGACCACAAGCGTCTCCAGCCAACACCCGGCACCGAAAACCATCCTCCGCCTTGGATGCCCTGGGCAGTTGGGCTTAACCTGGCGCCTCAATATCAAGACCCTCCACCTTCTCACAATTGAAATGAAAATCGATACAATTTCGTTTTGTTTTATTCACTAAGCTTTATTTATTTAATGATTTTTTTATTTACGATTATGATTTTTCTTTTAAAATGAACAAAAGGTAACTTCACATATGGAAGTAACACGACAATGCCGTGCCATCTCATATTTTGCCTGGGAGTAACTCTTCTTCTCATTTTTTGTTAATCTCATGTTAATTTGCAATTAGGACGCACCCACAATTCTATATCTGATGATTAAATTGGTCTTTTTTTTTCTTACAACAGGCCATCACCTTTCTGTTATCTTATCTTCCTTTTGTATTCAACTTTTGTTGTTATTAATTGCCAAAATTTGTTTTTTCATTCATTTGAAACATTAATAATTTATTGTGGTTCTTTTATTGGGGATATTTATTGATTGTAATTAGAATTTTGTTGATTTTTTCATTCATTTTACAATTCGCTAATTTGTATGTCAGTACCAAAGGTTTAAATAGCGGATAGCGGACTCATCGCGGTGGGGTATATTTGATAGCGGATATCGGGTATCGGCGCTATTGCGGGCGCTATCGGTTCCTGTTATGTGGAATATTTTAACTATTTTATTGGTTTATGAGCTAAAATATTTAATAAAAATGATGAATAATTAGAATAATTTATAAAGTTTTCTAACCAAATTGTTTAAAAATTATATAATTATTGTATTTCTCTTGAAACAAAAGCATTCTTATTCAGACATATTGACATAGTACAACATGTTGGTCAGTCTTTTATTGCACAAGTATAATTTGTTTCAATCAAAAGGATTTCAAATTTAATAATTGAGTAATTACTTTTCCTAATATTAAAAAATTGAATGGATTATTGAAGTTATCAAAAATAAATTATCTACCTATCATTTTTTAAGAAAAAATTTTGAATCTAAAAATTATGCTAGAAAAATTGTAAACAAATCATGATAAAACATTATGTAAAAAAATATTTATTAGTTATATAACATTTTAATGGATTTGAAGTATATGACTTTCATTTTCACTAATCAATCCCACTATTTTTCTTATGTAGATACTAAGTTTATATAACATTGATTGTTATTTATAAATCCAATTAATTATGTGTTAAATGATTGTAAAACATAAATTAATAACGATTATTAGGTGTTAGATATCATAAAATAATTGAAAATTCAGATGATTCGAACCATATTTTATATGTTACTATATAAAGTATCACATAGCGGGAAAAAACCGATAGCGTTGTAGTGTTTTGGTTCCAAAACGCTATATCGACCGCTATAGCGGCCGATAGCGGCGCTATTTAAACCTTTGGTCAGTACAGTACAGATCTGAGCTTTACACTAACCTTAAGAAAAATCAGTGTAACTATAATAAAGATTGCAATTAAAAAATATAAATTTACATGTTTAATTTAAAATATTTCAACATTTCGAATGGAAATTAACTATATATTGCTTATTTGGTTTGTTTATTTGTGCAGTTCGTTTGATAGCGTTAGCATTCTTTCTTTTTATCAGGGCATACATGGAATTGAATGACGTAAGAGGTAATTTCTATTTGTAACTTTCTATTTAACATTTCATTCCAAAAAAATGCATTTTTTGGTAATATTTCTGGTTTCAGAATATTACATTTATGGTAATTAGTAATACAATATTAATCTGTCGTACAATGAATACATTTTTGGTAACTATTTTAATACAAAATATTGTATTTTTGGTAAATGAAATCAATACATATCCGTCATTTAATCAAATGCACTCTTGGTAAATATTAATTTATAAAAGTCTGTCGTAATGAAATGCACTTTTGATAACCATTCTATATCAATTGCTTTAGACTTATGTGAAGGAGGAGAACAGAGATGTCCAATCCCCAGATCATTGATCTTTCATCATCATACTTATGTTAAAGACAATAAACCTATTGTTTTCTCTATCAGCTTTGAGACTTCTCTGTTAGAAACAAGGCCCGCAAACTCGGAATCGGACTCGGACTCGGCCATGGGACTGTGGACTCGGAATCGGCCGACTCGTATCGGAAACTCGGATTTTTTCGGAAAAAGCTTATTTTTCACTTAAAAAAATCATAAAAAATGTAAAAAAAATATCTAATCACAAAATAATGTTAAAACAACATATTACACACAATTAAACCACTAATTCAATTTAATAAAAATATTCAGACTAACCAGATAGTCTGATGAATTCTCACATATAGTACAAAAACATAAAAAAAAAAGAAAAATGTGACAAACAATGAAAAACAACTTAAAAAATAGCAATCCAATAAAATCACATGAAAAAAAGAATATAAATAACGAAATTGTAATAATTAAGCAGAAACAAAGCAGAATTGTCACCAGACTCGGTCTGACTCGGATGACTCGGACGACTCGGCTGCATAACTCGGACGACTCGGCGTTGACTCGGACAACTCGGCCGAGTTATCCGATTTTCCCATCAAAACTCGCACAGTCACCAGACTCGGACGAAATCGGCTCGGAATGGGCCGAGTCCGAGTCAACTCGGCCGAGTCAACTCGGACTCGGCCGATTTTGCAAGCCTTGGTTAGAAATACAACATCATAAACTTAAATTTGGGAACTAATTACCACTGTCATACTCATTTGTACTTAATGTTAACTTTGTAATCCAAAAAGGACTCAACCATATGTCAGAATTTGTATTCTTTTTTGTCTGATTGTAGCGGTTAGATGACCAAAAGCCCAATCTTCTTCTAGGATGAACCTGAATTTGTGGGGCGGCCATTTAGTCTATTTTAATTTTTGAGCAAGAAATATAATTATAGAAAAATGATACTTAGTCTATCTGAGGTCGCACTGGCATTTCTTGGAGAAAATTAAGAGAAACTAATTATTTACTTGGTTGAGCTTCTAATTTCAGATAAATATTCAGACAAGCTGAACTTTTTTTTTTTTTTAATAGATTTTTTGGTTGAAGGAGCCAACGGATTGTCAGCTTGAATTTCATCAAAAAGAAATGTTTAAAGATTACATTGTTTCATGTTACATTGCTGTAGGCTCCTTTGCAGACCTCAAAAGTTGTCATAGATGGACTCATTTATTTGAGAGGTTAAGCCGTCTTAAATTTGAATAGTTCACATGGATTATTCGGAATATTGTCATTTTGTATATGTTATATCTCTGGAATTACTATGTCAATGAAGTTCAGATGTTGCGTATCATTGATATCCAAAGATGTAGCTATAATATTTTCTAGAAGAGATTGGAGTGGTAGAGCTAGAAATTCAGACATCAGATATATCATGGTAGCTTGCAATTTTTTTTTTCTTTCTTAATTCTCAAGGACGTTTAATATCATTTACTTTACATTACTTTTTTGCATTTCATTTTGATCCATAATAAAGCAACTTTTTATATAAAATTGAACCAAGTCAACTGTAAATCATGTACTCATGGTAAACTTAAGATTCAAATATGTTTCCTCTTATTTCATTAATTAAACACATCAGGCGCTGATTAATTTGGCCGCATATATGTCAGCTTCTAACATATTTAAATAATTTTTTCAAATAAAAAATTCAATAATAGATTTAATTATTGTTACAAAAGCACCCGTAGCAACGCACGGGCACTGTACTAGTTTGTTTGCTATATATATTTATGTTAGCATCTAAATATGGTAGATATTATATAAATTTGATATACAAAATTATGGGATGTTACAGAAACTTTCGGGAACATTATTGGAGGAAAAATTGGGACTCTCTTTAGTCTTTTTACATCCAGAAATAATCCTTTCACAATCAGCTTCTTTTGTTATGCAGGGTCAATATAAAGTGGCTGTCAACCTGTCACCCTTTTGATAGCAGCCTCTGAGCCTCATGAAGACTTCTCTACTCTCTCGTCAAGTTCTCCACACCAATAATTGAGGATTCACATCCTGCTGTAATAATGTGGATCATATAAGTTATTGATGGTCTATAAATTCTGCCACAATAACAAGGAATTCTCCATTTACAATTGATAGTCTATTACATCAGAGAAACACAAGAGCAACAATGAATTGCAAGTCCGCCAAGTTATTGGCAATAGTGTTGCTTGTCCTGGTGCAGTGGGATAGTGTCGCTGCAAAAGGAGGAGAGCTGGGATGCTGGGAAGAGGAGAGGAATGCTCTGCTGCAGATCAAGGCTACACTAACCATTCCTATTCACTCTGCTCAAGGTGAGTGGAAAGGGATGGATTGCTGCCAGTGGGAGCGAGTCACCTGCGATCACACCACCGGACACATCACTAAACTTGACCTCAGTATACAATGGAATACTGAGGACTATGAATATGATGACTATGAATATTATGATGCCGATGAAAAATTAGTGCTAAATGCTACTATATTTTTGCCTCTTCAGCAACTAAAATATCTGTCTTTATATGGACATGGCATACCCGGTTTTATGGCTGGTGCAGGTATATATGTCTCTTTGACAAAAATATATATCCATATTCACGATCGATCATCATTAGCGTTCAGGGTTTTGTATTATTGCATTATCAATTAAATTTTTCTTCTATTCTTTTCTTTCATTAATTTATTCATGATTTCTTTTTGTGTTTTGGAAGAATTAATGACTTAATTCATATTAGCTATTTTGAGTTTCTTAAAAAGCAGTTGATATATAGTATATAACAATAAATTATCAGTATAGTACCAACTTTATTTATTGAAGTTAAATGAATTAATTTGCATTAAATGTCAATGAGCTTTCAACTTAAATTAGTTGTTATTCAACTTAATGTATCTTAATTGAGAAATAAGCTAAAATCTTGATTAGAAAAATTATATAGAAATAGGTTGAGCAATAAAATCATCAAGACTAGCTTGTTTTATTTGAATATAAATACTTAGTTTATGAAATTGTAAAATTTGAACAAAAATGTTATGGTGATACCATTGGGGACACCAGTAGGATTTAGGATACCATATAGCATGCATGTTAATTAAGTTGATATGTTAAGTTGAATAATTGGTATGTTAAGTTAATTAAATAGTTAGTGGTTTTATTTTCATTTTAAGCACAATATATGTTAAGTTCAACAATAATTGATATAATTATTCAACTTATAAGTTGATGTTAAGATAAATAAGTAATATGCTAAGTTGAACAAAATATATGTTAAGTTCAACAATAACTGATATAATTATTCAACTTATAAGTTGATGTCAAGATAAATAATTAAGTAATATGCTAAGTTGAACAATTAGTTTTGCTCAGTTGATTAATTGATTCGTTTGACCAAGTCAAACTATATAATATCCCAATAATATTTTCAATACATGGTATCATTGTATCTTTTAAAGGGGGTTCTAGCCACTGATGGATTTCAGAATTTTGATTTACTGAATTATAAGTTTCTATTTTAAAGCTTCCCATTGATGGATTTATGATATATAAGGAAAATATTAAAAAAGTTTATTTGAGATTAATTCGTTTCGAGAAGCAAAGATTGAAATAGGCTTTGAACTGCTAATATTAATAATGTATAAATGCATTGTGTTTTTAATTTTCAGGAGTTGATACATGGTCTAATCTGACTAAATTAGAGGTCTTAAACCTTTCCGGGAACAACCTGAATGGAAGCATCTTTTATACTTTAGCCAGAATTTCGTCACTTCGAAAGCTCATCCTGGCCTACAATTCTCTGGGTGATAATAGTGCTCGCACGGAAGGTAACAAAAAAGAAAAAAAGAAGATAAATTGATAGATAAATATATCGATTGAGCTGTTTTCTTAAGCTTCTTTCTCATATATATATATATTATTTCCTAATAAGAAACTAAAGCAGAAAAGATTGCAATCTAATTAAGTAGCCGATCCATGCGCCATTTCATGACACATTAAAACCATGTATTGGCATCACCGAGTGCAATCTGATTGCAATATTTTTCTAATTAAGTAGCCGATCCATGCGCCATTTCATGACACATTAAAACCATGTATTGGCATCACCGAGTGCAATCTGATGCATCATTTACGATTTATGAATTGTATGGTCTGAATAGGATCGACTGTCTAGAATTCATTCATATTAATTGAGTAGGCCGGCGCAGCTCATATATAATATATAGTTGTGTAGCACAAGCTTACTACAACTCATACCCACTTATGGAGGCTTATTAATATTACTACAAGTGTTGACCAACACGTCTATATATTACAAGCGTAAAAGTCGGTTAGAGAGATCTGTACATATTTCCATCATTCTAGCACGAAACGCTGGATTCGTCGATATCTTCATGTTAAACTTAATTAATTGTATTGTAGTCTTCAAATTTCTTGGTTGGTCTCAACGGCTCCAACTTGAATTCGGCTATATACAAGTTTTATGTTATGCATCCCAAATATGCGCTAAGTGGTACTAACTTCAACATTCTCTCAGTGTAACGACCCCGATTTTAATAAAGAAAATGAGCCGTTCGCTGTGCTTTACAACGCGAGGTATCAAATACAATCAAGTCATTAATACAAATTCATACCACAATTTACATAATAATCCTAATATAGTTCAAAATATAATTAAACAACAGAGATATTTTTATTAACATACTTTAATTTTACACAAAGTGCAGCAGAAGTTTTTAAAATAATTTACAAATAAATCTTTCAGTTATCTACATGGCAACTCAGCAATTAATTTCATCATCATATGCAAAAAAGTGTACAAAGGTGCGCATGAGAAACCTAGTGTTTCCCAGTACAAAAGAAATAGCAAACGAATATACAATAATCGGAGAACAAAATCAAATTACCATGATTAATTCCTATTAATTAATTCAATTTATTAAAGTTCCAATTAAAATCATTAAAAATTCCGATTTTCATATCTACAAATTAATATACCATTCAAATATTACAATTCATATTTATAATTCTATTTTCTAATTTACAATTTTAGTTTTAAGAAACTACCACTAATCAGTCAAATGATAACGTTGTCGAACGCTTCCTTCACAATATGCGAAGGGGGATGCGAAGGGGGAAAACACACAGTAAATCGAAGAATTTCCCACAATGGTGGGCAAGCCCGAACAATAGAGACAACGAAGCGGAAAATCCACAGTTTCTATTAATTATCTTAATTTATGGTATATTGTCATACTATAGTCATGTAGTCGTATTAGTATATACATATATATAACCTAGAACAAATATCTAACGTCTCTATCGTGAAGTCGGTTCTATTTTTCAAATCTTAGATTCAATATAATAGTCAATTTTAAATCATAGTAGAATTTCTTTATTAGAAAGTATGCAAAGAATAGAATAAGCACAAATCAAAGAAATCATTGCAATTTAATAGAGATTTGATTATTTCAAACAACAAAGCAATCGATACAAAAAAACGAAATATAATATTAAAGAAAAACCACACCGTTAGTTCGTCGGATCGGCGGTTCGACTTATGCCGCTTCGATCATGGTGTGCTTTTTCCGACTTGTCCACTTCTTCTCTCAATGATCACAACTCTCTGTCTGATTGATATTTGCGCAAGCCAGAAGAACGAACAGCGGGATATATGTGTTTGAGTTTACTAGTAAAAGGGCCACGTGTTATTTTGGGCTGAAATTGTTATTTCTTATAATAAATTTTTAAGATAATATGTAATGGACCTTATATTGAGGAAATTGATATGAGCCTTAAATTTAAATGGGCTGAGACATTAACACTACAAGAAAAAAGGCCTTTAGCAGCGGTTATGCGACCGCTGTAATCGTCAGAACTGCTAAGTTTTACTAAAAACCGCTATAGAATTGTAATTCTACAGCGGTCATTTGGTACAAATAACCGCTGTAAAGTTACCATTCTACAGCGGTTATTAGCTAATAACCGTTGTGGTTTGCAACTCAACAGCACTCTTTAACAAATAACCGCTGTTGAGTTTTGAACTCTCCATAGCGGTTCTTTCTTAATAACTGCTGTTAAATAATTTTTTTTGTTTTAATTTTTTTTTTATAATTAGCCCATATGCTAGCCATATATATTTCTCAATCACAACAACAATCAATGTCAAAAAATTATTTTATTAATATAATTCAAATGTTTTACAATACAAATTGATACAATCATTTCTCAAATAAGTATCACATAATCCAATAGACGAATAGTTTAAACTATCCCTACTCAACACTAACAATCAACATGCAGTTCCAGACCTGAAAAGCAAAACCAAAAAATTGAATGCGATGTACTTTGATAATCGAAAAGTTGTCCCATGCTCCTTTCTCAAGTGAATTGATGACCTGTTTATGAGTAGCATAAATTGGAGAAATTACAAAATATCATGAAAGATATTCGCTGATTATTCTCATTTGCAAGTTTGAAATTTTAATAATTTATGCCATGTTGATAGAAAATGTTTTCAAATTATAGTTT
Source organism: Cyperus esculentus (assembly GCA_030179965.1). NCBI lineage: Eukaryota > Viridiplantae > Streptophyta > Magnoliopsida > Poales > Cyperaceae > Cyperus > Cyperus esculentus. Next base: position 6,052,659 of record JASGLE010000001.1, read on the forward strand.
GGGATAGAATGAAATGAGCTTGATTTGCTCAAGTAAACACTACTTACACTTCACATTTTCACAGGTAAAGGACAATAATTGTCTATAAAAGAAAAAGAATTAAAGATACTTTTTAAGGTATTGTCTATAATTCAGTGTAATTGTATTGCCTTTTCTAATACGTAACAAGCTGAATTATTTGTCAGGTATAACCACAATTATAATACAATAAATCATTTAAATAGCTACAAGATTGCATTAGAATCCAAGAAGAAAATGAGAGAAAAAAACTAACCAGCTTTGTACACGATCCCTATGCCTTCTTATGTCTACCATCCTAAACCAAGTTGGAACTTTTGTTAGAGACTAATACTAAATGTTTTTCTGGCCTTTTGCATTCACTTTGGTACTGTATGTTATCCACCAAAATTTAAGGGTGTCATGACCATTCTTTCCCACTTGCCAGTGAATTGTTCCATTGAGTATTTATCCAATGTTCAACCATTTCAAATTAAGGGAGAAGGCCATTGTGCTTGGTCTCACGCTTGATTGGCACACAACTTGAAACTTGGACTGGCACTGGAGTCACAGGATCCCAACCCTACACTCAACTTATTTGGGCTTGACTGACTTGGTTAACACAGGACTTAACAAAGACAAAGTAAGCACTAGACTAGGCACAGATGACAAAGCAATTAATTGATTGTTGATACCGGATCTGGGTACAGGACTTGACAAAGGCCATTGTTCTTGTTGCTTGACTCATGGTTTCTTTTGGTGTGCTGCCGACCGCGGTTGCCAAGCGTCGCTGCCACTGCCATTGCTGAGAGCTGTTGCGGCTTCCGAGCGCCTAATATACACCGATCTTACTGTCTTATATAAACCTCGTAATAATCCTAAGCTACCTTGAAATAACATAGTGGAATCCTGAAAATAATAAACATAATTCTTAAAATACTTAGAAAACTAATTGGATTCATTACCTTTTCTTTGTAAAAAAAAGTAATAGAATGAAATGACTCTACCTTTGATTCCATGGCAACATCAATTAGTAACTGATTATCATGGTGAACCATAAATTTTCATGAGAACATTTAAAACAGTTCTCTGTCATTTCCTTGAGAGCTATCAGCAAGTCTTTCCAATCTTGACAAAAGAATCTAATTCCCCTTATTAAAACTAAATCAGACTCAGAATTACTCACAATACGACCAATTTAAAAATAACAAGTACCATAACCAGTATAATTATCACAATTTAACCCAAGATAAGGATGTCATGACCAATAACATCATCTCAAATATAGAAACTAAGGGACACTGTAACCAATTGTTGATGCAAGAACTTCGGTCGATAGGTCTCAATCAGCTTCAGTCTTGTCGAAGCTGTAAGATAAGCAAATTGTGAAAGGTGCATAGTACTCAATCTATGTAACTTAAACCATATTATTGTAGCAATGTCAGCACTAGGAATTAATAACTCCTTGGTAGCAGCAACATTCACCAAACAAATAATTGACAAAAAATCATTGTCCTCAAAATTAAAAGAACTATAAAGAAAATCGTTACCACTTGTTTAGGCTGGAGCTCAACCTGCTTGTTGTCAAAAAAATCAGCTACTAAACCAAGTAAAAGATGAACAATTGCCTACTTACCAGAAAAAAGAGGGGAACCAGCGGAAGAGAAGGCGACACCGCAGCTCCACCTGAGGGAGCAAGGCTAGACTACACGGTAGGGATGGAAATGGGCCATACCGCCATACCCATTCAAAATATGCACCCAAACTGCTCGGCGTTCCCAGCCTTACCTACCCCATATAGCTAGCACAAACGCACATAACATCAAAAATAACAAAACTTCACAGATTTTGCAAACAAAAAACCTAGATCTGATAAAATCAATATTGGAAAATGAAAAATGAGAAATCAGAAACCTAGAACAGAAAAATTAGAAGAATGGAGGAACAAGAGTGTAACCCCCCGGTACGGTATCCTAAGGCGGCTCGTCGTGGCGGCTCAGAACGGCGGCTCGACGCGAGCTCAGCACGGCGGCCTCGGCACGGCGGCTCGGCACGGCGACGATGCAATCCGGCTTGGGTTATTGCGTTGAGCAAGAGGGTTAGGGTTTGGGTGCTGTTGGAGCCGAGAGGAGAAAGGGAGGAGGGCGGGTGCTGATTGCAGCGGGGCGGCGGTGCGCAGCGGGTCCGGCGGTTGCCGGTGGTGCTGGGCGGCGGGCCGAGTGGAGGCGGTTTTGGGCGGCTACCTCCCGCGTACGGGAGCAGGGTGGGTGCACCCACGAGTGCACCTTTTGATTGTGCACTCACCTTCTAAGCCGTCCGATGCAGCGTTAATTAATGCTATTTTTTGGTTTAAAGTTTACAAAAGTGAACTAGATCGATCTTTGTGCCGTATGGAGTAAACTAATGCATCTGTACCCTTATGGGTCCCACAGAGAAATAAATATCACTGGATTCATCATGCCCTTATGCATCTGTACCCTTTATATTCTTTAATTTTGATGGATTCGAAATTTTTTCAGACTTCATACTTTAGAAATTTTATAAATCACATGTAAATTTAAAATAATGCTTCTGAAAATTTATATAATTTAAAACAAATATAATGTAATTTTGAAATTATAAATTAAATAACACAGAAAATTAAGATTTGATCATAACGTAAGATAATGAGCCAATTATTGTGATTTTTCATGAACAGGAAGAATAATTTACAATCATATTCCCATTATTTAGCTTAATATCTAGTTAAATGGCTATTTGATCATTGTTATTATTAGTAAACCTCAAAATATTACTATTTTATTCGGTTGCAACATAATACTTTAAAAAATCGTTACCTCCTATTTAATAATCATTATGTAAGACGGATTTTTTTTAACCAAATTTTTATCTGCTTATTAGAAACTTTGGAAAGTTTTAGTGAAATATAACCCATATGACATATCAGTTATACTAACGTTAGCGTTTTGGACCGAAATCACGATTTATGGTGCTTAATAAATTATTTATATGAAAAAATTGGGGAATACAATTTTTTTTATTTTTAGAGTTTTCTAAGTATTTGTTTTGAATTTTAGAAAAGAGATCATAAATATTAATAAAATATTGATGTTTTACATCCTATTTTCAAAAATGCAAAACAAATACTTAGACAACTCTAAAAATGAAAATTTTTGTGTTCCCTAATATTTTCATATAACGAATTTATTGAGCACTATAAATCATAGTTTCGGACATGATAACATAAAATTTGAGGCTTTAGCATTTCGGTCCGGAATGCTAACGTTAGTATAATAGTCTAGCTCATGACATATAGTATTGAAGTTCATAAAAAATTTAGACTTTTAATTGTATGGAAATAGATGCTCGAATAAAAAAAATAAATATATATTAGATTGACGAGCTAGACTATCATACTAACGTTAGCATTTCGGACCGAAATGCTAACACTTCAAATTTTATGTTATCGTGTCCGAAATCATGATTTATGGTACTCAATAAATTCTTTATATGAAAATATTGGGGAATACAAAATTTTTTTATTTTTAGCGTTTTCTAAGTATTTGTTTTGAATTTTAGAAAAGAGCTCATAAATATTAATAAAATATTAATGTTTTTACATACTATTTTTAAAAATGCAAAACAAATACTTAGAAAACTCTAAAAATGAAAAAATTTTGTATTCTCCAATATTTTCATATAAAGAATTTATTGAGCACCATAAATCGTGATTTCGGACACGATAACATAAAATTTGAGGCGTTAGTATTTCGGTCCGAAATGCTAACGTTGAGTATAATAGTCTAACTCTTAGATTGACATATAGTTATTAATGATTGCGTAATTTTTGCATGTTTCAAAAGTTTGAAATGTTAATCAATCTTAAATACAAGCTTAATACATTTTTGTTTTAATTAATATTTTATTGTTTATTGAATGTATTATAACAACTCCATCATACAAAAATATATAAGGGTGTCGATGCATATACTGCAACAATACTTTGAGAAACCTTTTATCTTTATCCATCCTGGGCCCCGCAAGACTCCCATTTTCATCTTAGTTTGCACAGAACCAGATAAACGTAGTTTGGTAAACTCGAAAGGTGAGACAACATTAAATGGGATTGCATCGGACGGTCTACAGGGTGGGTACACAATCAAAAGGTACACTCGCAGGTGTACCCACCCCGCTCCCCCCGCGTACAGAGAAAAAGAGAGGAACGAAAAAGAAAGAAAGAAAGAAAGAATGAGACGGAAAGAAAGAGAGAAAGAATGAGTGGGGGTGGGGTTTGGTCCAGCATTTTTTTTTTTTTTTTTAACTTAACAGTTCATTATTTTATTTATTAACTACTTTTATATATTATAATATTAAGAGGGGTCAAGGTGATTGCAAATTTTAACAACGGTCTTTAATTGAGGACCACTGTTAAGTTCTATTTTACAGCGGTTACTATGTAACAACCGCGGTGAAATAAATTTAACAGCGGTCTTTTAATAAAAACCGTTGTTAATATGTATAATTCTACAGCGGTTACAAATTAATGACCGCTGTAAAATTGTTTAGCTGCGGTTTTTTAACGGGTAGCTCAAAAGACTGTTGTAACATAGCGTTGTTAAATGGCGTTTTTCTTGTAGTGACGTCAACGGGCATTAGCGTAAATCAATGGTTCTGATCTATTTAAGAAAATGATCAACGGCTCTGATTTCTTATTTGGGGAAGATAGCCCTTTCATAAAATTTTTTTTGTCACATCCCTTACCTGATATCTAACAGCTTGTCGTATGATGATTAAATCAAATAAGGCTGTTATATAAAATGATGCATAATATCAAGTACAAAACCAAGCTGTTCAAAATAATAAGACTAAATGACACTGGAGAAGTGAAAGAAATAAGCAAGTGCAAAAATTCATATCTTTATATATAGAGAACACAACCAAGTATAACATATACTGTCATATTAGAGGATTTTACAAAACTTAAAACAGAGCTGAACACAGCTATTTACCTATAAGCTGATAACATGTCATAACATACTCACTATTCTGCAGTCAACATTAAACTCTACAGTGTAAAGAACAGTACTTATATTAATGTTTAATTGTTTGATACAGTATGTCATAACATACTATTCTACTGTCAGCATTTGCCACGCTCCGTCCGAAATTATATCACTATAAAAAGGATGTTTGATTTATCATCTATATGGGCCTCTAATATAGTATAAGTGCTGATATTAATGTGTAATTGTTATGTTTGTTTTTGAGTTTGTATGTGCATGTTAAAATAGTAAAATAGTGGGCTCTTAGTTAATATTATTAGGCCAAGTTAGAGATGTTTAGGTAGTGAAATTATGTATTGTGTGTATTGGAAATGGCCCATAAGGCCTAGTACGAATTTAGGTTTATATGTTGTGTTGTGTGTGAAACTTTGTAAGAAAATTAAGAGAAAATTGAAAATAAGAAGTCCTTTTAAATTTTTATCAACATAAACAGCATGGAATAGGAATAGAAAAGTACGGTTAGTCTAAACAACATGGGATAAAAAAGTATAAATAACACTCAACATGGCTACATCTATCAAATTGCTCGTATTTGGTGGGCTGAAATTTTATTAGTTATTCAGATCAAGGAGAGCTGTACTTTATCATTTGCTAATTCAAATACATATATTTTTCTTTTTTGTCAGGAATAAATTTCTTGTCCAATTTGACTAAGCTAGAGATGTTAGACCTTACAGCTAGCTCCTTAAGTATCGCCGATATTTCTTCCTTCGCTGCAATAAAATCACTTCGAGCACTATACCTGGATTATAATCAAATCGGAGGAAATATTTCTCTCACAGGTAGCCTATCGCCCTATCATGATAAAAAAATTTCTTACTTTAAAACAATAACAAAGCATATTCATTTTCTGCAAATTTAAACAACATCTGAATGGATTTTTCAAATTTTAGTGCACTAAACTTGGAGGTGGTTAGTCTACGTGGTTGTGGGTATTCAGGGAGTTTACCGTATTTGGGAGATTGGTCTTCTCTTAAAGCCCTTTCACTGGCGGATAACGAGCTAAATGGCACCTTGGAATCGAAAGGTTAGTCGTAATATGTGAAGTACCATGTATTTTGTGCTAATAGAAAACATCAGTCGCTAGCGGTGCCTTTACATGCATTTGTTTTCTTTTTTTATATATAGTGGATATTTTCTACCATCTCCCATTTCTTCTTAGGAAATATTTGTGTCCATGGAGGATTGAACACATAACCTCTAGGAAGTCATCCTAGTTAGCTACCACTTGAGCTACTAGGTCATTTGCTTTACATACATTTCTTTAACTAACCGTTTGTTGGACTTAGTTCTGTTAAGCTTTTCATGTAATTTTTTCGTTTATAACAAAAAAATTATAATTTGGGTAATTTTTTAATTTACTCAGTCTTTTATTTTCAAAGTTGACTTATCTTTCTTTTTGAATTTTTGTAATGATTTTGTTTTGAAAAACCTTTTTTGTATAATCAAGTATTATAAATATAGACTAAGGGCAAGGGCCTTATTCCTTTGCAAAAGAATTTTGTACAGTACCTCGATCTTCAATATCTAGTTTTCAAACACGCAATAATTTAAATGCAAAAAAATGAAATAAATTTAGATATTGAATCTGCAGCATCTATACTGCCTCATATTGATGTTATATTTCTCATATAGAATGGTCGAGTCCAACTAGCATAAAAATGTTTGCATTTCAGGAGTGAAATGCAAACGACTCAAATTATATTTTGTCACGTCTAAAATTTTATTAAAATACTAGTAGATAAAAAAATACCATTTTTGAAGCTTTTCCAGTATTTAATTGCGATTTCTTGAATGATTCTAAATATATTAATAAAATAATATGTACTTGTTTGTATATGGATTTCGGAAAATCCAAAACAAATATAAAATAATCTCCAAAATGAGAAACTTTGTAGCCCATATTATTTTAATATGATGGATTTATTTCGAACGGTAAATCAAAATTTGGGGATGGCAAAATATAATTTGAGTCATTTGTATTTTTGAGATAAATTAAATGTTTTTAAAGATCACTAAAGTAATACTACTATCTGACATTAGCTTTAAACCGTTTACTTGTGGCAGCGCCATTCAAATGATGATATTTCTTGTTAATGTTCTAGGATTATGTCGCCTGAAGGATTTAGAAGAGTTGGATCTGTTGGGGAACAGTTTTACTGGAAATCTACCTCCTTGTATAGGAAATCTTTCTTCTCTTCAGATTCTTGACTTGGCCTATAATCAATTTAAAATAAAATTTCCCTCCCCTACTTTTGAAAGACTCATGTCCCTTAGGTACCTTTCCTTGTCTTATAACCAACTTGAGGGGTCTTTGTCCATGGGATCATTCTTAAATCATTCTAATCTGGAAATACTTGGCCTTTCAACAGCGGCATTGAACTTCCGAGTTAAAGTTGTGCATCTACCTTTCCAGCTTAAGGACCTGGAACTGTCAAATTGCAAAATTGATGTCGATCCCACTTTCTTCTGTTCTCAACAAACATTACGAGCATTGGACCTCTCAAATACTCAATCGAAAGGTTCTATTCCAGTTGCGTGCTTGTTAGAAAACAATACCAATTTAGTTCAGTTAGACCTGCGCAAGAACTTCTTCACCGGTCCTCTTCAACTTCCATTATTAATTCATGAAAAACTAGAGATGTTGGATGTATCTAACAACCACCTTGACGGAGAATTACCAGTAAACATTGCTAATAAACTTCCAAATCTATCGTATTTGAACCTGTCAATTAATTATTTTCATGGCCCTCTTCCATTCATTCTTACAAGCCATACATTTTTCCTAGATGTTTCTTTTAACAATTTCAGTGATGATATAGATAACATCTTTTCTAAAAATATCTCAGTTCTTCCTTCTGTTTTGGACCTATCATATAATAATTTCTATGGATATTTCACTAACAACATAAACATTACTCAGTGTTACATGTTAAAGTTAAATGATAATAGTATAAGCGGAAAGCTTCCTTATAGTATTTGCAATATCACTTTGGACTTTCTTGACATCAGTAACAACAAACTAAATGGTGTTTTGCCGGGTTGCGTTGGAAGAACTTTATATTCATTGAAGTTGAGTCGAAACCATCTAGAAGGACCCTTACCATCTGAGATATGTCAAATTCAAGGTCGTTTGTTGCTCGACCTTTCAGAAAACAAAATTTCTGGATCAATGACTTCCTGCTCTAATCATTCGGTTGCAAATATTGTAAACTTGAGCCACAATAATCTAACTGGAAACCTTCCAAAAACGTTGTTAAATTTTTCTGATATAACTACCATAGATGTCCAAGATAACTATTTATCGGGAGAACTTCCAATTTGGGTAGGTAATAAATCCAATCTCAAAATTCTTCAAGCTAGTGAAAACCTGTTTGGAGGACATATACCGGAACAAATATGCCAATTCAAATATTTACGCATACTTGATCTCTCCCAAAATAATTTTTCTGGACAAATACCACCATGCATTATTCATATGGGAATGGTTAACAAAGGTTACGACTCTCTGACTGCTAGAGGTTATGCCTATTTGTGGAGGCCGGACTTTCGTGATACCAATATTCTCTTAAACATTGAATATGGTATCTACTTTGGTGGGATGGCAATACTGAATTCTGGATTGGAACTTACGTCAAAAGGAAGGTCAGATTTATATTTGGAAAGGATCTTACAATTTGAGGGTGCAATAGATCTATCTTGTAACAATCTATTTGGCAACATTCCCAATGAAATTGGCCAAATGTCTTGGTTGATAACATTGAACTTATCAAACAACCATTTAACTGGTGCCATACCGAATGCCATATCCAATTTGAGCCAATTGCAAAGTTTGGACCTCTCTCACAACTCCTTGACAGGGGAAATACCAAGAGATATGAATAAACTAACCTCACTAGAGTCCTTCTCTGTGGCATACAACAACTTATCTGGTCCTACAGTAGATATGAAAGCTCAATTTGGTACATTTGACAATAGCAGCTATGAAGGAAACCCAAATCTCTGCGGGCCTCCCCTATCAAAGAGTTGTTTCCGTACACTTGGCACAACCGAGCCTCCCTGGATTGAGATGAACAAAGACAAAAGACATGAAAGCACCGATTTTCTCATATTGTTCGGTTCTTTCTCCCTCTTCTTTGTGATCAGTTTCTGGTGCTTCATGGCTGTTCTTTATTTCAAGAGAGATTGGCGCTATGCTTTGTTTGCTTTGGTGGACCGGTACGGTGATATGATATACGTGAGGGCTGTACTCTTGGTGAGAAAGATTGGAGCTGCTAGAACTGAAAGGGATAATTGAAGGTATGTTTTGTTCTTAGTTTGAAAGCCTCTCTGTTAAAATATACATCTATATTCTGAATAAAGGGGTGCTTTATGTTTTATGTATATGTAATATTGTAATGTATTAGATCTCATGAACCTTATGTTTGAAAAATACATCCATATGAACTTTCATTTATATTTTTTGATGAATCTATACATGTATTTTGCTAATCTGAAGGCGAAAAGGTTTTCTTAATGGATGTCAAATGGCTTATAATCTTTACTGTCAGTTGCTTAATAATAAGGCCCCAAACAAAAAGAGTCGTAGGTAGCGACCACCCATTTTATCTATCCACCGGTCCATCGTATTTTTTATGAACAAATATAATTTTTCAGTAAACATTTATATTTTTCCGATCAACATAGTGCATTTTCTAGTAAATAGATACGCTAAGCATTTATGCAACTGTGACAAATACATGGGTGCACGTGGGTGTGTCAGATTGTGAGAGAGGGGTGAATGGGTAGCTTACTTTATAGGTGGACTCTACGTGTTTTCCAAACAAAAACGAGGAGGGAAATACAGAACTTGATCTGTAATGGAGTTCAATGGACTGAACAGATAATTAAAGGCCCAAAAGAGTCACTGGGACATTTTATCTGATTTTCATTTTTAATTCTAATCCAAATTATCGTGCTTTCATTATTCCGATCTCTGAAGTAACATTATTTCTAGCATGCAAAGCAATATTCAGGCTATGTAGAACTAGCAGGCTTTATATCCTCAGCGATACCATTGGCTCTCTTTAGCACTTAGCAGTAAGATGAATTGGAATACATCGGAGAGCAAAACCAAAGCCCACACAGAGGGGAATATATGCTCCCCACCTGTCTATAAAAGCCTCCATTTAAGCTGTGGACTATATATCCGTTCTGTAGCTTGATTATTGTTTCTTAATTTATAGCTTTTATCCGATTTTAAGTTACGGCCCAGAGTCTCGACCCATTTCAAGCTGCTCATACATCACCTCCTTAATTAATTCATGTAAGGTTTCGGGTCTAGGGCTTATATATTGTGTGGATCACAGTTTTGCCGTGATATGGGGTTTGCATATCTGTTTTTGGTGTCCAAATAGTCGATCTGAACCAATCAACTTAATTTTTATATCAAAATCTACCAGCAAACCAAATTTCATAATTTTAAAATTTTTTTGCTATTTTTAATGATGGGAGAAAATCACAATTTTGTATGAATCAGATCCCTTAGATCTAGTCATTTCTCTCCATCATTAAAAATAGCAAAAAAAATTCTAAAAAATATGAAATTTGGATTGCTTGTAGATTTTGATATATAAAGATTAAGTTGAGCTGTTCGGATCGACAATTTGAACACTGAAAACAGATATACCGACCGTATAAAACGGCTAAATTGTGATATGCATATCACTATAGCCGGTCTCCTTATATACAAAAGAGAATACAAAGAGTGTACATATATATACGTCTTACTTTTGTTATATACTCCAACTTTTATATTTGAAAAAAGTTAGAACATTTTGAACTGTGTGATTATAGGTTCCATTTTTTATTTAAAAAGAAGAATGGTAAAATTTATCTACTACCACACACTTTCTATTTGTTTTTAACATTTTGTTGCTCATACAATTCACAAAGTTTCAAGTACTACCAGTGAAAGTTGGAGCAAATTTAGTGACTGAAAATAGGTAATCTAAAGTTGTGTAAGGATCAGTGAGTTATCAATTAGTTTAAAAATTTTTAGTAACACATCCTCAAACAAATATAAATAAAATCTTTAGAACAAAAATTTTGTACGACCATATCGTGAGCAAATGACTTCTAATAAAAATTTAGCAAGTGTGTTATAATGTGATGCCAAATGGATACGGGCTTGGCCCAGCTTGATATGCTTCATGAATTATTGAAGCAGGTGGCCCAGTTTTGGCCATTTCACGGAAATGAAAGGGGACTCGTGAAAAACACACAGAAGCAACTCTCCAAAAAAGCTGCTCAAGCGACTCAGTGTTTGAAACCTTGGTTTTTAGGGTTTGCTCTCGTTTATAACAATTCATTTTTACCCTTGATAATTTTGTAAGATTAGTGTAGAAAATTGTTGAGAGAGTGTGAGAGAGTGCTTGATTGGCTTGAAATCTTTTATAAGACTCTCAAAGATAGTGAATTTTGTTTGAGTTAGCTTTTCGTTATTGATTCCATATGTCTCTGTTGGTCGGATATTGATGTATGCCCCAACACGTGTTCAACTAAATTACCATACCTCCTTCTCTAGCCCTGCCTTGACGTTTCCGCTGCCCTGGTGACCCAACAATGTCTCTATCACAATCAAATTCGAATTAATTAATTGCGTGAGGGGCAGGGCTACTCTGCACTTATGACTTTCCTGGCTAAAAGACTCGAGTATGCATGATAACATAAGTTAGTACCTACGTACCGTTTCAAATATTTTATCTAACCTTCCAATCTTCTATTTAGAAACCCAAAATATTACTAATTCAAAAACCCGTAATATAACTCAAAATCCATAATAACTCAAAATCGAAAGCTAGATGATTGAATGGAAAAAGAGTTTGAGATTTCGTTATTCACCGTATGCTTGTCTTAAATGGCCTAACACTAAGTTTTAAGAAAATAAATTTTAGAGTTTTCCTAATTAGTGATTCACATTGCCTGGTCCCCCATGGAACATGAAATTATCTCAAATATAAAAAAATGACACAATCAATAATTCAATATATATCTTTGGGTCAAATTAATTAGGACGGTTCGACTGATTGGTGACAAAGCAAGCAGAAAATATTGTAAGGATGCCAAGCTGAAATCAATATTGAAACCGACTCGATTAGTATTCATATTAATTATTGAGAAACTATTCAAATAAATAGCTTATTTTAATACGTAGATTATATATATAATACGAATAACTTAATATACTAAGTTAATATGAATACAATAATACAAATCCATGTAACATAAATACTAACACAATTTGTATCAATTTTGTTATCGCTTTTGATATCTAGGCATCAATTCCTATATGCGTGCGTGCATGTTTGAAAGGATGTGTTACGACAATTGAAGGATCTGTTGTTTTGATAATTTTGTTTGAAAGGATGTGTTTATTAATATGAATTATGATTTATAAATAAAGGAGTGCTATTGTCTAGTGTTATCCACATAATGTATTAATTTGGATCCCATGTAACCTTTTAAGTGAAATAAGTTAAAATAAATCAACTTCCATTTAGCTAGATATTTTATTTCTACACAACCTATCCGCGAATTTGAAGGCTTCAAAGGTTTTCTTAGAGAGGGTGTCAAGTGTCCATTAACTTTGACTATCAGATGCATAGTAATGCCAGCCTTAGGCCAGAAATAGAAGGGAGGAATGAGTTTCAGAACCTGATCTGAAATGGAGTTCAACAATTAATATACAGACTGAACAAATAAGGCTCAAACGGTAAATTGGAACCTTATATATATCTCTCATATTCATTTTTCTGGTTTAATAGTTTCCATTGCATCCAAATTAACGTTGTTTCTAACATGTAGACACAATTTTAGCCAAATAGAAGAATTAGGCTTCATATCCTCCGAGATACCACACTGACTGATCAGCTGGGAACGAGATCAAGGGGGAATCAATCGGAGTGAGCAATGGAATATTTGGGTCGGCTCTGAGTCTTCTATATCTCTATATTAAAAAGCACGTAAGGAATAGAAATCTCTGATACCTGTGGAGTGTATAGGCTTTTACCCTAAATAATACAATCAATCGCAAGTGTACGATATTATGCAATATAGTCGGGATCGAATCCACAGGGATGGATCTAAGTCTAAGACAATTCTTTAATCACAATTCTAATCCTAAAGAGAATGTAAATGTTTGGAGTGGGGGGGGGGGGGGGGGGTTGTTTGAAGTTTGGTTCCTAAATTATCAGAAAAACAGTAAATACTAACTAACGACTTAAAACTTATACTAAACAAGCGTTCCCAGGGTTTTCAGAATCTGTTTGCTGTCTGGATCAATTGCCAGCGGTCCGCAGGACATACAAATTCGCCTCTCTTTCAGCTACCAGCTTAATTGTCCATTAGTGGTTAACTACGGACTGCAGATAACTGTCCGAGAGATAGATTCTCTGTTCTTTCTTGCTGTTTACGGTCCGCAACTGTCACTTTACGGTCCGCAAGAAATAGACAAAGAGCAGTTTTGTTTCAATTCGATTGTTGACTAAAGTTATCAATTCCCAACAAAACCAAAGCAGTTGCAAAGATTATACAAAACCTAAGTATCGATTCCCTCTTATCCTAAGGATTATCTTCTAACCTAAGTTTAGTTCTTCTAACATATACAATTCTTTTAGTCAATTAGCAATTCAAAGAATAATCAATAAGTCCTCTAATTCTAAGCTCAATTTACTCTCAATCTAGGGTTGGTTTAACTCTCGTTAAAACCACAATTTCTCCTCTCGGGTACAATTGGACAACAAGTTGACTACCCACACTAGATCTGATCACAATCCACGGGATCGACAAACGAACAAGAAACAATTCAAGCACAGTTATGAATAAGCTGCAAGCAAATTGAGAATAACTTTAATGCATAAACATGAAAATCAAGTATTCAATTAATCCATACATACAAACATCATCCTAGACCCCAAGAACAAACATGACTACTCACTACGAGACATTACTACAACAAATAAATAAAAGTAAGAGAAAAGAAAGCACCGAGTAAGCTTAGGAAGAGGTGGGTAACCGTCTCCTTCGATTCCAACGGCGTTGAGCTCCTCTCTTGACACGACTCTCAACTAATTTAATAACTGACTAACTAACTCAACACATGAGACCTAACACCTAACACAAGATGATAAGATGCAAGATAATGGATGATATGAGAGCACCCCAAGGGATCTCTTTTATATGAGAAGATGTCTCAGATTTAGGTGTCTGACTTCTGATTTCTTGGGGCGAAATTAAGGGAAAAGTCCCAAAGGAGGTCGCCAAAAATAGCACGCGCCAGAAAATAGGTGTTCTGTTCTGTTTTGAACTGATTGCGATCCACAGAAATAGGAGTGCGGTCCGCAATTAGTATTCCAAAGAGAGCTTGACCTTGAAATAGGAGTGCGGCGTGCGCGAAAGTTTCAGCCGTCGGGTCTGTCTGCTTCTCTGTTTGTACAAACTATAGACCGTGGTTGGTCGGTTGCTGTCCGCGGTCTGTTCTAGTTTGACTTGTTTGCGATGTCGGTTGGATCGCAGCCGCCTCGGGTTCGGTCATCAGAGAGGAGTGCGGATCGCACTTCTGAGACTGCGGAACGCAGTCTGCTCTGTCTGAAGCAGTTTTCGTCGGTTTCTGCGCGGTTTCGGCATCAGCTGGGCCCTTGATGGTCATATTTGATTCTTCTGGCAAAGGAGGGTCTGTATATTGCGTGCCGCTCCTCAAGATATGTATAGCCTTCGCTTCTCCAATCGGATTTGTCGGTTGACTTGGAAGCTTGCTCGTGTCTTTCGAACTTGACCCCGCACCTACATCTCCTCTAGTTAGCCTTGCCAACTTCTCATTCAAGGCTTGCATCTGTTCAAAGATCATATGATTCATCTTGCCTTGCTCGTGCATAAAGTTGTTGACAACTGATGGTTTCAATTCTTGGTGTGGAGGGACGTAAGGTGGGCGGTATGCGTTATTCGGCGAGGTATTACGGTTTTGATTTTGGTTTTGGAAGTACACGTTACTATAGAAGTTACGGTCGTTACTTCCTTGCCCTTGGTTCTGATATCTCGAAGGAGGGTTGTTGTATGACTGTGCGAACGGAGGCTTTGGGAAGAATGGTGGTTCATTGTTGATGGAGTTGATATGCTCTTCTTCCTTTGGTTGACGCAAGGGGCAATTTTTGTAACGTCCCGGCACGGGGCGCTACAGTGCGGTATCCTGTGCATCCATCCGACGGTCCATCGACCTACGTCGCCAACAAAAAGAAAGGAAAACAACAAAACGGAGTCAGCTAAAAAGCTCAGTAACCGGTTATTTTACGAAGCGCTTCTCTATAACAAGTTTTTAATAACAAAATACTTTACAAATGCAATGATATTGATGCATAAGACTTGTATTAAGAAATACAAATGCAATATTAAGAAATAAAACTAAACATGCCATGCAACGCATTTATCACAACATATATATATATAATATATATATATATATATATATATATATATATATATATATATATACACAATATCATGCTATTGAATTTAAGAAAAATATTTTATTATTGAATACATTTAAATCTATCCCGTTCTGAACCGAATTTCAGTTATGCCCGATGTATTGCATTTTACCATAAAAGAAAATTTCCTCGTAATTTAAAAATTTATGCATACAAAATGTTTTAATCTGTCCCGTACTGAACAAAGTTCAGTTATGTCCGATTAAATACATTTCTTATAGGGGAATTTAAAAATAATCTGTCCCGTATGTCACACCGTCCGTTCCCTAACCCGACTAGTATGGGCACTGTAAGGGACGTTCACTTAAGTACTTAAGATTCCATAGTAATGGAAATATAATCGCGATATAATATCCGACACCGTCTGTATTCCCGTAGTGACATTTAGTAAATTTTAATTAGTCTTAATTTTTTTTAGGAAAACTTTATTTCCTTTACATCATAGCATATTGCAAAACAGTAAACACATGCACATACAAACCACCTATAATCTTGTATCCGTTGCAAATCTATTTTGTTCTAGAATCTTTGAAAAAGCATTAAATTTCAATATTAACTAATGAAATAAAATTGATGCACAGGACATGACTTGTAACATTTACTTTCGCATATTTACCGAGTCAATCGTCGGTCTCTCAGATCAGTACACCGTCATTTACATGAATCCTTTTCTGGCCTTTCTAGCGATTCCATGTATTGTCATGTCACGTACCTATAAGACCGACGATTGGACTCGATAAATACACCACCATAAATCCCACAAAATCCCAAATCCTTTTTCATGCACATAAAAGAAATACCATGACAAACTAATTTCATGCACAAATCGTTTTCTCATGCCACAAACCATTTTCCACATACATTTTTATGCATATAAGAAATTCACACTTTCGAGATCAAATAATATGCACAAATAATTAATATTAAGAACTACTAACTATTCACAAAATAGTAATTAAATATTAAACAGTAAATCGAGTCATAGAGAAGTCCCGTTACCTGATACGAAACAGATTCTGATTTACGACATGATTTAGAACACTACTGGATGTTGTGGATTCAACATCGATGACCCGGATTCGGAAGCTCACCCGTGATCCCAAACCGACGTCCTATTCCAAATACAACGACACTGATTAATAATTACTTTTACCTCCTAGATAACTATTACATGCCTGTTTGAGGTTACATGAAATGGTATTTTAGTTCTTGATCTATTTCTTGAGACATATGCTTGATATTTTAACTATATTGTTCCTTAATATAATGACCTAAATTCACATTTCATTTATTATTTTGAGTGTCTACTTTGAGCTGGTTAGCTACATCATGAAGTCCAAACATATAAATCGGTAGGACTTAGTATTTATATTAAATTAATCTTGATCCTACAACTAATATTCAATTATTTTCTTCTTTCAGGTTATAGCCAACTATCAAGTCAGTTGCCCCGGCCAGTATATCAATTTCCATTACATTGACCCCTGCAATGCACTTTCTAACTTGATTAGCTTGTCATTTAGATGAACTAGCTGACTATATCCCAAACCATCTGATCATGCATGATAGCCAGTTATCGGTTCCTTTCATAGTTCAACTTAATACAAAGATAATTTGATTTCATTTAAGATACGTACCATGTCATAAGATATATGCAGTCATATTTTTGTGATACCTGGAATCTCCAAAGGCCGGTGAGAAGTTACAAGGTTTATAATTCCATCAAAAGTAACAACCTTTTTCCTTTGTTATACTGTTTTAGTCGATCATCAAGAGGAACAAATTGATAAGAGATTTGGCAATGGAATAAACTTTTTGTTTATCAAATTGAAACAGGATTAACAATTGATTTACACGATTATGAAGGAGAGATCTTACCGTTGGGATTCCCTCAATTTAGTTTTAGCAAATGGGGAAGGAAATGATTTGGAGACTGAACTCGACTACAAGGAATGAGAGATGTCGCTTAATTAGATCATTGTTAGTTGTCTTGTCTATTCATAACCCTCACTTGCTCGTTGGATTATACAGAGACAAATACGCACACCGGGCAATTGATCGAACACCTGGCGTGCGTGTATTGTGTTGCACGGCTTAGACTCCAACAAGGGGCGGTGCTTGTGGTTCGGAGGAAGAGGGGCAGCAGGGCAGGTTGGGTCAGCGCTGGTGTGGCGGTTTTGCAATGGCCGAGGTAGGTTTTGGTGCGGGGTCGGGTTTGGGGAGGAGGGCGGGCGCTGCTGCCGGTGGCTGTAGGTGGCTCCGGGGGGGGGGGGGGGGGGGGGGGGGGGGAGGGGACTGCTGTAGGTCGGGGGGGCTTGGGGGGCTGCTGGTGGGAGCACTGGTGGCGGCCCGGAGAGGAGGAGGTGAGGGCGTGGGGTCAGGGGTGCGGCTCGGTGCGACGGCAGTGGGGTAAGAGGAAAGGGAGGCGGGGAAGCAAGGAGAGGGAGAGAGGAGAGGGTGCGGCGAGGGTTTGAGGGCGGGCCGGAGCAGAGGTGCGACGACAGATTCGGCGGCGAGGTGGTTGGGTTGAGTGCAGAAGAGGGGAGCGGTAGAGGTGAGGAGTCGGTTGAGGAGGAAAGAAAAGAAGAAAAGAAAAGAAGAAAATGAAAAAGGGAAAAGGAAGGATGGGAGGAAGAAGGGAAAAGAAGAGAATAAGGAGAGGAAAAAGTGGGTTGGTTGGATCCAATGTGATCAATTTTAGTGTGGCTAATCATGTGGTAGTTCATTTCATTGTTTTCTTAGAAAATATTAGTGAAATGTTAATTGCTATTAATAATAATCCATCATTCCTTTTTGTATTTGCCAAAATTTTGGAGACGTTACAATATCCCCCCTAAAAAGAATTTTGTCCTCAAAATTCAAACATAGTCAAATTATATCGATTAGATTAAGTCACATTAACCCTCACTATTAAGAATATTCTATATGAAAAATAAAATCTCGTATGTCCCATATGTTGTAATAATTATTAGTTTGCATGCTTGACTATGAGCAGTGATTATCCTACAAAGGAGCAAACCGACCATAAGGGCGTGTTTGGTTGTAATGGGATCATGTGGGATGGGATTTTATAGGTACGGGAACCCACTAAACAATTTGTGGGAACCTATACTCGTGGGTATGATTACGGGTATACAAAAATGATCGTTCGGTTGTATCAAGGGAAATATTACGGAAAATCCTATTTTTCTACTAAAAAAGATTGTAAGTAATTTTATGATAACATAACCGTACACATTTATTATAGAGGTAGCTTGATAAGATTGTATATATAAAAGTTAAGGTTAAAATTATGCTTATTAAAAAGGGGTTATTATAATAACAAAAAAAAATAAACATCAATTTTTCTGTTGACCAATGACTCAAAAAAAAAAAAAAAAATTTCAATGGAACATTGAATGGTAGATGAGTTTAATTGCAACAACAAACTATTCATCACATATATACTTCTAATGAGCAATTTGCAACAATAAAGTAATGTTAAATTGGGAGAGCAAGTGTGGGAAGAAAAAACTTGAGTTCAAGATGTTATTTTTTTTTTCCACCATTTTGTATATAAATGGGTTATAAAGTGGGAATTTTTATCATTTCCCATAATTTGCAAATTGGTCACCGAATGCGTCTGGAAAAAAGTATCGAATTGGGTTTGAATTCCGACTGGTTCCCATGATTTGGGTTGCTACTGAACACAGCCTAAATGAGGACTACAAAAATGAAGGTTATAAGAAAGAAAACTTGTTGGATGCAGAATGGTCAAAGGAAGAGCTTAGTTATGCGGAGGGCAATCAAATTAAAGGAACGAATAAAGTTACTGACAAGAGTCCAATCAACAGTCAATGCATCAAAAACTTTAATTGGATATAGTTCAAATCAAATTAATAAAATCAAGTCAGACTATTCAAATGAATTCGGAACTCCAACTCGATGTCAAATGAATTTAGAACTCTATCAAAATTTTCAATTGAACTTCACATAAATTCAGTCAAAGGAAATCAAGTGAATTAGGCAATTTGAAATCAAAGGGTCCAGCACAGTCCAATAGTTTGAAAGATGAGTAATAATTTTCTTAATTAATTCCTCTCATTATCATACAATACAAATACAAGGTGGTCACAGTTCTTTATAGCTCACTTCATTTCATCTTATGAATTCAATTCACAGGCACTATAGGCGAATATTTATATCTTTACAAGTTTAGTGTCTGTTATGCGCCTATCTGGATTATACAGGTTAAGTATTCTATAAAACTTTAGATATCCATGTTCAATTAGTGCATTAAATTTCTACATAACCGATTTGCAATGGGCCTAGAGACTTTTTAAGTAATTTCCAAAATGTACTAAAGATGTGCGGCCTTGAACATATAATATGTATGGTCCAATTGCAATTTGCCTGACGAACAAAATATTATATTCTTACGGAACACTAGTACATGACTATGAAATCAATATCAGGTCCTTCAAAATTCTGTATTAGAATTAGTACTTTAGAAACAATTACTTGTAATCACTTGGTAAAATAAATGTATATAAACTACCAACTGACACTAGTCTCATTTTAATTGGTTTATCAGAATACATTAGTATTTGTGATGATTATCATTGTATATGACTATATATATCGTTCTGTATTTGTAATTTTAGGTTTATGCATGACTGGAAGCAAGGAATAACACTTTATCTTATTTCTGCTTACGAATTGATGTAAGGACAGATTTAATTAAGATTTAAGAACATGTCTAGTCATTTAAAATAACAGAACTACTATAAGATACCACACAAGTGTTTAGAATGAGGGTGATTTCATTAAGAGAAAAAAAAGAGACAGCTGCTACATATTTGAAGAATGACAATAGTTAGAAGTCAGCATTACAAATTGGCAATTCTTCCTAAACTTGTTTCATCTAACTTATAGAAAGTTCAACAAGTTTTCAACTTTTTTTTTTTTCTCTACTAAAGTCGAGGTCCCTATTATTGTACTTGTCAGTTATCCCCAGTATATGGAATCTTAGGATACTTCAATTATTTGGTAAATATCGGAGTTGTTATACATGTATTGTAACAAGATTCCAAATCTCTATAGACAGAAACAAGATATTGATTTTAAAATGACAAGATAAAACAAAGCAACACGTTTATAGCTCTTTGATTAATAGAGCCGACAACTTAATTAAGACTTTTGAAAACAAGATTTGACTTTGTTAAATCTTATTTAGTAATTAATTTGAGACCCGTAGGATATGGGCCCACTAACTTCCACAACACCACTCAGATTAGTTGATCAGATCAAACAAATAAAATTACAAAAGTTTTGATATTAAAAGTTATTTTTATTAAATTGAATAGCTTAATTACTTATGTAAATTTCAGATCATGCAATTTTTTATTTATTTTTTTTTTTTTCATGCCCTTGACTTTATATATGTATGCAATATATCATTAATTGAGTTATATTCTCTATACTGTACCTATAAATGATAATTTAAATAACTTCTATATATATTTGGACGTCACATGCATGCTTTATTAGTTTCTTTCATATAATTGTATTACCATTAGAGCGACTGACAATATATCATAGTTATCTTAGCTAGTTAGTAAATGGTTATATTCATTCCGATTTATTCAAGATTGCTATTGAAATTATTCGAGTTATAATCCATATCAGAGATAATCAAACTGGAAACTCAAGCTATCAGGCCAAGATAATCTATCAACACGAAAACGAAATATGGACCCAGCACAGACCGAGGAACAAATGCTCTGATACCAAATTGTAACGTCCCGGCACGGGGCTCTACAGTGCAGTATCCTGTGCATTCATCCGACGGTCTGTCGACCTACGTCGCCAACAAAAAGAAAGGAAAACAACAAAACGGAGTCAGCTAAAAAGCTCAGTACCGGTTATTTAACGATGCACTTCTCTATAACAAGTTTTTATTAACAAAATACTTTACAAATGCAATGATATTGATGCACAAGACTTGTATTAAGAAATACAAATGCAATATTAAGAAATAAAACTAAACATGCCATGCAACGCATTTATCACAACATATATATATATATATATGTTGAGGAGGGTTCTAATGCCTCAATTTTTGGTGTCTCAATCATACCTCCACTTTTTAAATTTCAAATAACTCAAAATTTAAAGCTAATTTTTTAAAACAAAACCGTTAGATGTAATCTATATCATTTCATTTATGTATATGTAAAAAATCATCAAATTTGAATATTATTTTGTTTGACATCAAGGACTTCAAAAAAATGCACTAATTTGAACAACTTCTAGACGTTGATTTTTATAACTCATTGATTTATATAAAATAAAACAAAAAAGTGTAAAAGTTTGTTATTTGCACATAGAGAATATCATATTGATCAAATCTAACGGTTTTGTTTTGAAAAATTAGTTTTAAATTTTGAGTTATTTGAAATTTGAAAAGTTGAGGCATGATTGAGGCACAAAAAATTGAGGCATTGGAACCCTCCTCATATATGTTTACCCCAAAAATATCTTAGAGTGTAATACAAACAAAATTGAACTGATAAGAAGCAAAATTTGCAATTCGGAAATAAAATCCCGGTCCGGGATAACTGCTTTGAGTGCTTGCTCATCCCGTAAATTAGTCGGGTACCGAACCTTAAAAATATCAGGACTAACCAAGCACGTTCTCAACCTTCACAACTGCTCAGATACTGTCTGACGAGCGGGACCCACATATCGTGCAACCATGTTAATAATTTTAAATGCATGGAAACATGCATATTATATCAGAATGGGATACAAAAGAAAAAATACGAATGTGCTCTGGAGATGATGGAGCAATTTTATTTGCTTTCATCAAAGCAGCCACAACAAACAAAAGAAGAAATTTGTGTTGGGCCAGAACAGCAACGCCCAAAAAGAAAAAGAACAGAAGAAAGAAATAAAAAGGATCGGCCTGCTCTTCTTTCACGATGGGCATTCTCTTCTTCTATGAATTTGTTGCCAAGCAAAGCCCAGCCTAAAACTTTTCATGATGAAGTCGCTTGAGCCCATCAGACTGAACAGAAAGAAGGAAAGAAGATAGGCGACATGGTGTGAACGCCTCAGCCTTAGCCTCTTCCTTTTTCCTCTCTTCCTCCCCGACATCTCCTTGAATTAAAAAGGTGATTGACATGACAACTCAATTGGAAGAGCAGGCTAGCACCGCTGCCTCACCCGAGCATTGATGGAGATTTGACAAGAGCCAAGCCATTTGCAATGCAACTTGATGGTTGGGAAGTTCCAACGCCACTGTAATGACGCCTAGCTAGAGGGTAGTGGGGCATGATTGTATTTGGGTAGAGTCAAAGAGGAGGGGCCTACTTCAACAGCTTCTCCAAGCTTCATCGAGAAGCTTCCTCCTGCTTATAAAAGGAGCTCAGTTCAGCAACCAAGAAACCCCCCACAAGCTTCAAAGGAAAAACAGTACTCTTTCCCCTTTCTTCTCTGTACTCACTTTTTTCTGTAAAGTGCAAAAAAAAAAAGAGAAGCTTAGAATAGCATAGTAGTGAGTTTAGATATGAGCTGTGGTTCTGAAAATTGTGATTGAGATCAAATCCAAGGTAATTGTCAAAGGTAAACAAATTGTGTAATAGGCTTGGGAAAGGGCTGTGACGCCACCCCTAACCCAAAGCTCACTCATCTCAGTGTTAGTGCGGATAGTGCTCACAGGTGAGGGCATGGTGCGGATAGCACCTGCGGGAGCAACGGTTAGAGGTGGTGGTATCAAGGCTCCAACCAAGCTTGCAATAAAAAAACGGTTAAATGCATAGTTTGATGCTTATGTTCATTGGCTATTATTGTTTGTTTTAATCTGTTTTCTTCTTTTATTTTCTTTAAAACTTAACACACACAAAGAACTCATGCGGATAGTATGGTTCTAAGTAAAAAGCACGCGTGCAAGTAGTGCCGTGCTCCACATTTCTTTGCACGAATAGTGTGAGGAATTTAGTAAAGAACTCATGCGGATAGTATGGTTCTTAATAAAGCATGCGTGCGAATTGTACCATGCTTCCATTTCTTTGCACGGATAGTGCTGAGAAATTTCATTGCAATAGATTGCGCACGAATAGTGCCAATCTTCAATCAAATCCTATGCACGGATAGTGTAAGGATTCAAGGCATGACTAACACCCTTCTAGGGGTTATAATGCCGAAATTTTCAAAGAAAATTGCAATGAAATTTCTCGCAATAACGGGTACAAGTAATGGAAGCATGAGACCCTATTCAGCTTGCTGCAACATTGAAATTGAATCTTAAGAATCAAAAAAGAAACCAGCAACATCATTTTGCACATATTTCACTCAAAAGTGGAAAACGACATCTCTGGTTGTCCAAATGCCTTCAAACTTTCAGAACATGAAAACAACAAACGAATAAAGGTCCTGTCAATATTTTACCATTTTTGAGCTTTTCTGCGAATTGATATGATTTTTCCAAGTTCAACCAGAAAACCGAACCGAGCCGAACTGTCGAACTGCTGATACCCAGAAAAGAACGAAGAAACTGCTTCTTTCTATGAATTGGACCATCCCATTTTATTTTATATCCTTGTAATACACATTATGTTGTGCTTGTACATAAATTTTTATTGAAAAGTTCCAAGTCTAAGGCCCCCAAATAAATATTTTAGGAAAAACAGCAGCATTGTTCCAGATTTGCCCCTCTGATGAAATTGGTTCAAAAGTGTATCGAAATGGCATAGAATCGAAATGTGTACTGTATAAGAAATGTTCTCAAAACATTCCTCTAAACCTTCGTAAAATAAAAATGGGCTGTTGTTAACAAAATTTTTGAACAATGGACTGATCTGTCACCGGCAATACTGCTGTCCCAGTTTCTGGTACTAACAGCAGTACAAAATCCTTTTTCCTCCCACATTCTGAACACAGTGAATACGAGAAAGTTTAGAAACACGAAGTACATGAGGTGGAGCGTCTCTTGGCAAAATTTTACATTTTTTTGTGGAATTTTGGCGAATTTCTGTGAATTTTACAAGCGGTCAGCCTCTTTTCAACTGTTTCTGACGACAGTGCAGTTTTCTGACCATGGTCTCACTTTCATCTTTCAATTTCTCCTTTGTCTTGAACACGAACCATATATTAAATATTTCACATGTAAAATAGGTATGTCAAATAACATATTTAGAAAGTTCGATCATATTCCGAGTTCATTTGACGCCTGAAATGCAAATCATGAAATCAACTCCAGAGCAGCTTAGCGGTGTACCAAATCACCAAACCATGGTCACGATACCACTTTCCTCTTGCGATTTCTCCTTCGTCTTGAACATGAACCATATATTAAATCTTGCACATGTAAAAGAGATATGTCAAATAACATATTTAGAAAGTTTGATCATATTCCGAGTTCATTTGACGCCTGAAACGCAAATCACGAAACCAACTCCAGAGCAGCTAAGCGGTGTACCAAATCACCAAACCATGGTCACGGTACCACTTTCCTCTTGCGATTTCTCCTTCGTTTTGAACATGAACCATATATTAAATCTTGCACATGTAAACTAGGTATGTCAAATAACATATTCAGAAAGTTTGATCATATTCCGAGTTCATTAGATGCTTGAAATACGAATTACGAAACCGATTCCAGAGCAGTTTAGTGGTACCGAACCACCGAATTGGTGATGGTGTCACTCCTGTTCCGGTCGTCTTCGACCCCATCCGACCCTACCGCGGCACTCTTCATGGCAAGGCGACGCCGTCGTTGCCCCCGGATCGTCGACCAGACGGCGAACCACCGGAGATCTGCCTCAAACGCCTTGGATGGATGCCATGTGTTGCGTGAGATATGCAGAGATCACCGTCGCACTTGATCTATGTCTTAATTAAGCCAAATCAAGACCCACAAAGCCTGTGTCAAGTCCCAAAACCCAAAACTCACATCCCAAACACCAATACTCCAAATTCGAAACCCAAATTCCAAAACCCAAAACTCACATCCCAAATATCAAAAACTCAAATCCAAAACCAAGTAGCAAAGGCTCAAATCCAAACTCCAAACTCCAAAATCCAAAGACTCCAACCCAAACTCCAAATCCCAAAGACCAAAACTCAAATCCAAAACCCAAACAGCAAATCACAACTTGAATCCCAAATATCAAAAGCTCAAATCTAAGTCTCAAAATCCAAGATTCAGATCCCAAACTCCAAACGCCAAAACGCACAAAACCCAAATCCAACAAACTCGATCCCAAATACCAAAACTCAAGTCCTCTAAATTCAAACCCCGAACTCAAGTCAAAACCCAATTGATTTGGCATAATCAGACTGGATCAAGCAAACTCAAGTTTCAAAAGCGTGACACAAAAGTCAACTAAAAGCAAGCACGACATCGAAGTCAACCAAATCAAGCGTGACACGGAAGTCAACCAATATCAACCGTGACATCGAAGTCAACCAAATCAAAACGTGACATTGACGTCAACTCAAACTAAATCGTGACATAGAAGTCAACCAAACCGTGACATAGGAGTCAACCAAACCGTGACATGGAAGTCAACCAAATCAAAACGTGACATTGAAGTCAACTCAAACCAAATCGTGACATAGAAGTCAACCAAACCGTGACACGGAAGTCAACCAAATCAAATCGTGACATTGAAGTCAAACAAATCGTGACATAGAAGTCAACAAAACCGTGACATGGAAGTCAACCAAATCAAAACGTGACATTGAAGTCAACTCAAACCAAATCGTGACATAGAAGTCAACCAAATCGTGACATGGAAGTCAACCCAAATTAAATCGTGACACATAAGTCAACCAAATCCAAACCTGGATCATAGGCTGGCATAGCGCTTCATGTCTATGACTTGGAAGATCGAGGAAGCATACCAAGAGGGCCAAATCCTCTCTGCTCCCGATATCCGTTCTCGGACTGTTGATTGGCATAGCGCATCATATTCACAGTTTGGAACCAAATCGTGACATAGAAGTCAACCAAATCGTGACATGGAAGTCAACCAAACCGTGACATGGAAGTCAACCAAAACGTGACATTGAAGTCAACCCAAATCAATCGTGACATTGAAGTCAACCCAATTTAAACGTGACATTGAAGTCAACCCAATTTAAACGTGACATTGAAGTCAATTCAAATCAAACGTGACATTGAAGTCAACCCAAATCAATCGTGTCAACCCAAATCAAACGTGACATTGAAGTCAACCCAAATAAAACGTGACCTTGAAGTCAACCCAATTTAAAAGTGACATTGAAGTCAAATCAAACTCAAACGTGACGTTGAAGTCAAACTCAAGTTAAACGTGACATTGAAGTCAAACACAAACCCAACCCAAATAAAATGTGGCACTGTCAATTAGTCATCAAGTTTTATTTACTTATTTGCCCGTATCTGATCACTCTGCTTAGTCTTAATCAAAGGTTCTCTGGATTCAAGCCCGAGGTAATTAACAGCGAGGGCTTGCGCTCGCTAGAATCATGGTCCCACACAATCGTTTGATAAATCTAAATTCTAATACCGTGTCCTCTTTCATGCCCCTCTCTGCCGGAGGCGGCGCGGAAAAGGGTCGCACAGGATCTGGCACGCCCGGTGGGACATGATTCTCCTTTCATCTTTGACTAAGTAAAGGGATCAAGTATGGGCATACAATAAAATAAAATTTTGTTGACTAATTGGATTTCGAGTTGCTTGTTTTGCAGGTGAGATGACATCTTCCTATCCAACGATGTTCAACAATTGTATAAGGTGGCTGATCCTCGCCTCGGCTCAAGGTGGTGGAGCACAACGAAGTCAACGGGTGGTTACCATATTAGCCAACACATGAAGAGGTCGCCATGTATTCTACGTGATGGGTGGTTACCATATTAGCCAACACATAAAGAGATCATCATGTGCGCCACGCAACGGGTGGTTACCATATTAGCCAACAGGTAAAGAGGTCATCACGTGCACCATAGCGAAGGGTGGCTACCATGTGAGCCAGCAATGATGACTTCCACGTGAACCGTGCGACGGGTGGTTACCACACCAGCCAACAACCAAAGCAACGCCCCACCGACGTAGTCGCTGAGGCCAAAAGCCAACCCCAAATCCCAAGCGGTACCAAGCCATCCCAAATCCCAAGCGGCACCAAGCCACCCAAAATCCCAAGCGGCACCAAGCCAACCCAAATCTCAAAAGGCACCAAGCCAAACCCAAATCCCAAGCGGCACCAAGCCAACCCAAATCCCAAGTGGCACCAAGCCAACCCAAGTCTCAAAAGGCACCAAGCCACCCCAAATCCTAAGCGGCACCAAGCGACCCAAATCCTAAGCGGCACCAAGCGACCCAAATCCCAAGCGGCACCAAGCCAATCCAAATCCAAGCGGCACCAAGCCAACCCCGAAACCCAAGCGGCACCAAGCCAGCCCCAAACCCCAAAGCGGTGATGGTGTCACTCTTGTTCCGGCCGTCTTCGGCCCCATCCGACCCTACCGCGGCACTCTTCATGGCAAGGCGACGCCGTCGTTGCCCCCGGATCGTCGACCAGACGGCGAATCACCGGAGATCTGCCTCAAACGCCTTGGATGGATGCCATGTGTTGCGTGAGATATGCAGAGATCACCGTCGCACTTGATCTATGTCTTAATTAAGCCAAATCAAGACCCACAAAGCCTGTGTCAAGTCCCAAAACCCAAAACTCACATCCCAAACATCAATACTCCAAATTCGAAACCCAAATACCAAAACCCAAAACTCACATCCCAAATATCAAAAACTCAAATCCAAAACCAAGTAGCAAAGGCTCAAATCCAAACTCCAAACCCCAAAATCCAAAGACTCCAACCCAAACTCCAAATCCCAAAGACCAAAACTCAAATCCAAAACCCAAACAGCAAAACACAACTCAAATCCCAAATATCAAAAGCTCAAATCTAAGTCCCAAAATCCAAGACTCAGATCCCAAACTCCAAACACTAAAACTCACAAAACCCAAATCCAACAAACTCGATCCCAAATACCAAAACTCAAGTCCTCTAAATTCAAACCCCGAACTCAAGTCAAAACCCAATTGATTTGGCCTAATCAGACTGGATCAAGCAAACTCAAGTTTCAAAAGCGTGACACAGAAGTCAACTAAAAGCAAGCGCGACATCGAAGTCAACCAAATCAAGCGTGACACGGAAGTCAACCAATATCATGCGTGACATCGAAGTCAATCAAATCAAAACGTGACATTGACGTCAACTCAAACTAAATCGTGACATAGAAGTCAACCAAACCGTGACATAGGAGTCAACCAAACCGTGACATGGAACCAAATTAAAACGTGACATTGAAGTCAACTGATGTCCTAAAACGTATAGGCTTTTAAATTTATATCCCTATGCAAATACTCGATCGCAAGCGTACGATCTCGTGTAGTACAGTCGGGGTCGAACCACAAGTATGGAGTTAACCCTAAACCAGACTATATCACAATTCAAATCCTAATCGAGTGAAACTGGGGGGAATTTGCAAAAGGTTTGGTTTAAAACAGTAAAAGGTGCAAAACAGTAAATGGCAGTAAGTAAAACTCGGAAATAGATAATAAAAGGGCGTTCCTAGGGTTTTCAGATTCAGTTTAGCCTCTGGATTAATTGTCTGCGCCCCGCAGGATGTCTCTGCGAGTCACAGGGGGTTGGTTAGAGATACCGACACTGTCCGTTAATCACAGAATGTCACCTGTGTTAATAAACAGTGTCGAAAACTCTGTCTTACACTTTCTGTAACTTTCTGCGGCCCCGCAAGATGTCTCTGAAAGGATGTGTTTTGAAAGTTATTTATGTTCATGATTAAATGTGTTTTTGATATGCATTTATGTTCCTTGAAATTTAATAATATCATTCCTTTAGAAGAATTCAGGAAGATGCTCTTGGTCCTGAATCATAGAACTCTAAAGATGGGATATGTATTTCTAAATTAGCTCATGATCTTGATAATTAAAGAGGAACATTAATTATCAATAAGATCATCACGTTGATAAAAGTATATTGTAGTTCTATAAATATAAAGTTTATCACTATGACATGAGTGTATAAAATGAGATGGATATTTTATACATTGAGCATGACCAATTTGAATGAAACATCATATGGATTGTGTTTTGTGTCATTGATGTTTCATTGTGTCTTTGAATCTACGATATGAGATATGTATATTTTTCACATGAGTAACACATGATGTGATTATCATTTAAACCCTATCAAGTTATAGGATAAAGTGATAGTTTGTTGTGTGAAACTTGTGCGGGAGAAATCTGTGTGTCAACAGTATCATTGTCACTCAATATGAGTAGTGATATTACTGGGCCCCTTGGTAAAGTGGGATTATAATGCTAGCAATATAACTGGTGTCAGTTATAATTATAGTTCACTTATAGAGACCAAGAAAAGGAATGCAGTGCAAAAATGACACGTTCCTATTTTGCACAGCATTCAGAATATCACTTGACAAGGATAGACACAATATTAGTGGATTTGGCAAAGTAATGTGCGGCATTATTTATGTCGTTTGAAGGACTATATGTAGTGATAGAACCTCTGTAGTCAATTGATATAGACTAGTTATATCATAACTTCAACATGACATAAATCCCTAAACGGTCACACCAAATGAATAAGAAACAACTAGGTTCTATATCTTATAGATTATTTCATGGTTGAAATAATAAGGATAAGATATTAGAATTAACTTTCTAAAGTTACTTTGTAAAGTAATTAAATGGAATTATGGTGTGGAAATGCAGGTCGCACCAGAACCTGTTCCGTTATAACGCAACAGAGTGTTGCGTTATAACGCAACAGGACCTGGTGCAGGTCCTCTTCTGGTCTGTTGCGTTATAACACAACAAGGGGTTGCGTTATAATGCAACCTGGTCCAGAGGCGGGCCAGAGGCGGTTTTAGGGTTTTCTGATCTTGGCCTATATATAGGCGATCAGATTAAAACCCTATGATCTGAAATAGAAGTTATATTTTCTGCCTCCTTTCTTCCTCCATTGTTCTTCTCATGTGTTGAGAATTAAAGAACAATTAATTCCATTAGAGAGTGCAAGGATCGAGTGTTCATCTATCTAGAACACCGATCGCAAGTTGTTTGAAGATTCAAGGTGAACTAAGGGCTCTTCCGCACCGCTGCCACGCCTTGAAGTCAATCGATTTAGCGAGCACAATCACGTGGAAGAGGAGAGGAAGAACAAGCAACGAAGCGAAGCCAACCGCCTTGTCATATTCCGCGCAAAGCAAGGTATAATTCTTATGTCATCTTTGTGAATTAATTAGAGTTTAATTAATTGAAAAGATGATTGGATTGCATGTGTTCTCCCATGCAATCATGATAGAATTATTTTGTGTAATATGTTAGAATTACATGTGTTCTCCCATGTAATTAGATGTTTGATTGTTACATTAACAAAGATCATTCAGTATAGTTATGAACTTGGGGTTAAAAATTTTAAAATTCAACCCTAGGCTATACATGAAATCCCAACAGTCTCTGCGGGTCGCAGACAGTCGGCAGAAAGCAGATTCAGTTCTGGTTCAAGTTTTGACTCACGTTATCAATTTTTGTTCGAATCAGATTTAATACAAGTACCGCAACTGTCGTATTTTGGTCCTTCTAGCAATTCTAGTTCAATAGAAATTCATAGATCTATGTCTAAACCTACGTTCAAGTTACTTTTATTCTCGGGTTCGGTTCGACTTTCGTCGAAACCGCAATCAACCTTTCGGTATTTCTTGGAAAGCAAGCAAACAACCCAACTAATGTAAATAACAAGTTTTGGTTATGAGATATTCTATTAACCACACCGGATTTGGCCTAATCCGCGGGTTTACCACACAAACAAATCAAGTCAAGAACATATAATAATTAAAGCACAAGCAACTATGAAAACAACGTGAATCAAAACATAGTACAATCAATCCATAAGCATAAACATTGTCATCAACCCTAAAAACTACAAGTCTACTGGCTCATGGCGAGGGAAAACAAACAAAACAAATAAAAGAGAGAGTTCATGATACTAAAGAGAAGGAGAAGAGCAAGAAGGGCTTCAATCTTCGGTTTCTCCAAGGAAATCTCACGAATCCGTCGAAGAAATCGATGAACACAATGAAAACCGAACTTCCTTCCTCTCCAAGGCGGCTAGGGTGAAAGAGAATGAAAAGGTATGAAGTAAGATGCCTAAAATGACTCAAAAACTCATTTAAATAGCCTAGGGCGGCAGAACAGAAAACTGCTCCGCACCGCCCTGCGACCCTGCAGAAAAGTCCTGCGGGTCGCAGGATCCAGTTCCAATGCTGATTTTGCTCCGAATCGCGTCCAAATGGCTCCAAAAGCCCAATATACTTGAAATTAGGACAAAAGTAAACAAGTAACTAGAATGTAGACATTCTAACACTAAAATGCATATGAACTTTAGAATTTTAGGTCAGAAACAAGGTGCAAGTCTGGTAAAATGCAGATATGAATGCGACGCATCAAATCCCCCCAACCTTGAAGTCTTGCTTGTCCTCAAGCAAAATCCAGAACCTAAGAGATAGGCAGTACCTAGACCTAGACTTAAGTTCCCAAGTCACCTAAATGCAAGGAAAACTTTGTGAAAATGTTAAACCAAGGATCTATGGGCAAGTTTGAATTTTGAATATGTAAATAATTATGCATGATAATTCCATAAAACATGGGCTAGGGCACAGAAAATCAAGACGAGCAACTCTTGTTCCATGAAACGCAACCTGAATTGCAAGTAGAACCATCGTACTTTTTCGGACCCTAGATCTTTCAATCGAACTACAAAGCTAGTATCTCAGTTGCGTTAAACCCACAGTGAACAACTTTCTCAACCATTCATATCCATGAACCATGAAATGCTTTTATTAGTTTATTATATTTTTGTATTTTTTTTTCGTTTCAGATTGTGTGGAATGAAGCCCGGATCAGTTGGATAAGGAAAATAAAAGTCCATACGTCCTAACTGACCGCGACTCTACCCCCTTTAAGTTGGTTATTAAGACATTTCAGGTCATGACTTTCCACATTGCCAAACCAAATTCACATGGATACCACAACTGAGAAGTTACTTTTCGTCCTCAATCAGATTTCGGTTTGCTACTTTTTCCGATTAGTACCTACTTTATTCATGGAACTAGTCACTACAGAACAAGATTCTCTTCCCCAACACAAATTTCATGAAGCTATCAAGCACAATTTTCCACAATTCAAACGTCAAAAATTCCCATATGCCCTTGAGTTTTACATTTACTCAAAATTTTTCCACAAAATGCAAGCATGAAAATGAAAAAGGAAAAGAAAGAAAGAAAAGAAAAATAAAAAGAAAAATCCTAAGACTCAGGTTTATACTACCCCCCCCCCCCCGCTAAACAATGCACTGACCCCAGTGCAACAGAACATAGATATGCAAATAAAGAGGAGTGAGGAAGTATACAACCTGAGGAAGTCATGGTGCTGCGTCATTGTCATCATTGTCGGCGGGATCTCCGCTGGTGCTCCCCCCAAGCTGCGTTGCTCGCAGGGCAGCGAGGATGTCATACATGTCGTCCTGCCGCTGGCGGAACTGTCTCTGCTGGTCCTCGATACGGGTCGCACGGGCATAGATGTCGTCGATGCGTGCGCGGTCCTGCAGACGTCCCATCTGGATGTCCTCGATGCGCCTGCCGTGTGCTACCTGTGTGAGCTGCAGGAAATAGACCATGTCCCGCTTCTCGTGCATTCAGCCGTATAGATCAGACCACTGCTACTGCGGAACAGAAAAAGGTACCTGCTAGGAAGTGTCCGCTCAGTGCTGAGATGAGCCGGCGGCGTCTGCCGTCCAGCTGTCCCATGCGGTGCCCTCTGCGGCCTGCGGCTCGTGCCGACCAGCTGTCCCACCCAATGGCATCGCCTGCTGGCCAGCTACCCCACTCGGAAGGTCCTGCTGGAGGTGGCTCAGAATAAGCTGCACCGGCTGACCATCCTCCAGTGTTAGCATCCTCTATATGTGCGTCGTGGACGGGGCTGTGGTGCTGTGGCGAGTGGAGAGGCGGCTCCATCATCAGCCAAGTGCAGTCGTGCTGAAAGTCAATCGGCGGGAACTGGATCGGCAGAGGAAGGTCGTCACCCTCATCAGACCGCCAGAAATAACTGGAAGGACGACCACGTCGCTCCTGCATGAACCCCAATGCACGAACTGCTCCCGACTGAGCACCTTGGCGTTGTCATAAGGTATATACCATCCAAGCTCATGTGAACCAATGGCCCCCTGCGGGTGACTGAAGTCAATCCCTACATGTACCGCAATCTGAGTAACATAAGAGCCCATGGTCAGGTATCCTGTCGACTTCGCTGCACTGACAATGGAGAGCCAGTGTTGGACCATAATCAGCATCTGGTGGGGCCGCTGCATCTGGTCAGCTGGACGGAGCATGGTGGCAAGAAGTGCGAGCTCATCATGTCGGGGTCGGAGCGAAGACTCTCCGCGTGCACAGAGGGAGAAGCCCAGGAATCGGCAGATGACTCGAAGGGCTGGGTGCACTATCGCGTTCACTCGCGGCTCTGCGCCCGTCCGCGGGAGCTCCTGTCCGGTGATACCACTGAGAGTGGACTGTGTCTGGCCCTCGTCGGCGATGTGGTCCTCGTCAACATAGTCAAGATAATCAGTCTGATGAGGCTGCAAATGGAAAACCTGCTCTAGCGTGGCTAGACTGACCTGATAAGTCTGACCGAACAGACGGAAGGAGATGTTGTAGGTCTAGTCAGGGCGGGCCTCAAGAGCTAAAGTCGACAAGAACTGCAACGTGAGTTGTCTGTAGGCGACGCGCTGCGACGGGATGTCCCAAAAGGCGCAGGTGAAACCCACGCGCTCCGTGAGGCGCGTAAACTCACCGAGGACGCCGAGCTCCTCAAGGAAGGCGAAGTTGACAATGGGAGTAGAAGTGAATGTCTTCGCATCAAGGAAACGACGCTTCTGCTCTACGGGAGATAACTGAGGGGCTGGCTGAGAAGAGGAACCGCGACGGGCAACACACTTCATAGTTGCAACCAGATTTTGGTGTTCTGCGGGCCGCAAGAACTTTTCGCAGGCCGTAAGGGTTTCGGCAGAACTGGTTGGCAGGGGGGTTGTGAACGTGCCGCGAATCCAAGGACCGGTTGCAAGACCGCCAACTGTCAAGTTTGAATTTGAAAAAGCGTGGGAATTAGGACCTTGACTGGCGGAGGTGCGGATGAAGGTGGGGCGGGACAGCGGCAGCGGCGAGGCTCGTCTCGGCGGAGGACAGCGGCGAGGCTCGTCTCGTCTCGGCGCGGCAGCAGAGGGAGGCAGCGTTGGCGCAGATCTGCTGCTGGCGCTGCTGTGTCGGTGGGAGCTGCGCCGGCGAGTGGTGGACGGCGCTACGCGGTGCGTCTGATGGCTGCTCAAACTCCGGTGGTGATTAGGTGGGCAATTGTCGGTGCTGGTGGTGCTAGGGTTTCGGCAGGGCGTGCTATGGCAGGGCGGTGCGGCGGATCTGCGCCGAGGTGTGGCGAGGCAGCGGCAGGGTTGCGCGGATCGGGTGGCACTGTTGGTGGTGCTCGTCGCTCGGCTCGGTGCAGGTTGCGCGGATCGACGGTGCGGATCGGGTCCCGGCAGGAGTCGGCGTGGCGGGGTCGTGGCGCGACGGGAGTGTGCGCAGCGGGGCAGAAACGCGCTCGGCTCCTGCGTAGCGGGGCGGTGGCGCTGGCTGGGCCTGCGTGGCGGCGGCGCGACGCAAGAGGGAGAGGGGACAGCGGCAGTAGAGAAGAAAAGAGGAAAAGAGAAGGGGAAGAAAGAAAGAAAGAAAGAAAGAAAGAAGGGAAAAGAGAAAGGAAGAAAGGAAAAAGAAAAAGAAGGGGAAGAAAAAAAAGAAAGAAGAGAAAGAAAGAAAAGAAAAGGAAAGAAAAATCTGGAAAAATAATTCCGTAATTTTTTTTTTATATAACGTGCCTGGAAACCCTAGCGGGTCTCAGAGGGTCGTCTGATCTCCATTTCCCATTGAATTATGCTGCGCGATTCACCATCTTTTCATGATTAATCTCCAATACAGCGTTTCGCCCCGACTTAGACTTCGACAACTGCACATGCACAACTAAACACACCTTATGCGATATGAGAATGAACTAAATTGCAAAATGATGCAAAAATAAAAATAAAGAAAAGAAAAAGGAAAAGAAAAGAAAGAAAAACAAACCAAAGTCCTTGGGTTGTGTCCCAAGAAGCGCTTGTTTTAGGTCCTGAGCTTGACCATAATGCCTCTAAGTGTCTGCTGGCGAGGGGTCTGACAGGTGCAAGGATAGGCGATCCTCTTGATTTGGAGCGGCTACGTAAACTTTGAGACGCTAGCCATTCACTTTGAATGCTCTGCCATCCTTACCTGCGATCTCGACTGCCCCAAACGGGTAGACCTTTCTGATAGCGAACGGTCCCGACCATCTCGACTTGAGCTTGCCCGGAAAGAGCCTCAGGCGTGAGTTGAAAAGGAGAACGAGGTCACCCTCCTTGAAATCACGACGCATGATTCGGTTGTCGTGCACTTTTCTGGTGCGCTCCTTGTAGATCCGGGCGTTGTCATAAGCGTGAAGCCGCATCTCCTCTAACTCATGCAAGTCTAGGATACGCTTCTCGTCTGCTGCTTGCAGGTCCATGTTGATGAGACGCGTGGCCCAGTACGCCTTATGCTCGATCTCGACTGGCAAATGGCAAGGCTTGCCATAAACCAGCTTGAACGGGCTCATTCCAATCGGAGGTTTGAAGGCCGTGCGGTACGCCCACAGTGCGTCATTGAGCTTGAAGGCCCAATCCTTCCTAGTTCTCGCCATGGTCTTCTCGAGAATGGTCTTGATTTCCCTGTTAGACACTTCAACTTGGCCGTTAGTCTGAGGATGATAAGAAGTCGATACCTTGTGGGTAACTCCATGTTTGCTCAGAAGCTGCTCAAACTGGTGGTTGATGAAGTGCTTGCCTCCGTCACTGATTACGGCACGAGGCACTCCAAAGCGGGGGAAGATGACATCATTGAAAAGGCGCTTGACTGAATTGGCGTCCGCCTTGGCACACGTGAGCGCTTCCACCCATTTAGACACGTAGTCCACTGCCACAAGAATGTACTCAAACCCTTTTGAGGAAGGGAATGGTCTCATGAAATCGATGCCCCATACATCGAAAATCTCGACCTCGAGAATGGGCTGCTATGGCATCTCGCTACGCCTTGAGATGTTGCCGGTCCGCTGGCACTGGTTGCAGGATTGCACAAAAGCATGTGCATCTTTGAAGATCGTCGACCAAAAGAAACCTGCTTGCAACACCTTGGCAGCAATTTTAGATGAGGAGGCATCTCCTCCATAAGCGGAAGAATGACAATGAGAGAGAATAGAATATTCCTTTATGTCTGCGGGGTCGCAGGGCAGTGCCCTGCGGGCCGCAGGCTGTACCTCCAGGCGGGACTTCGTCCTCGTCAGACACATCATCAATGCAGATCGAACTCAACTCATTTTGCAAGGAGGAAAGGAAGTCAAGATGATACCCGAGTGCGGTCTGATGTTCTTCCAGCTGGTTTTCCTGCACCTCGCGAACAAGCTCATCGATAATGTCTACTCGGTTGCAATCCTCTGAGAGGTCAGGTGATGCCATGCATTCATATATATATTTTACCAGACTTGCATTAGTATTTAGGCCTGAAAATCCCGAGTTTGCATGCATTTAGTTAGGAATATGTCTCGATTCCAGTTACTTGTCTACTTGTGTCCATATTTCAGGTTTATCAGGCGTTTGGAGCCAATTAGACGCGATTTGGAGCTTTAGATGGCAAGGCAGGACTGGATTCGGCTTCCTGCTGACCGCAAGTCACTTCCTGCAGCCAGCAGACGTCGGTTAGAGCATGTTCAACCATCCAAAGGGCGCTAGAAACTTCCAGAGCAGCAAAAACCGCCATTTCCCTTCGTCCTGCGGACCGCAACACCGTTCCTGCGGACTGCAGGGAGTTATGCCAGGCTGCTATTTAAAGGGACCAGCGCCATGGACGGTTTCATCCACGTTTTGACTCATTTTCATTCTCACACCCCTTCGGTTCAGAGTGTCCAGAGGCAGAGAAGGAAGAGGTTTTGGCCGATTCATCGCCCGTCGAAGGAGATTCGAGAGAACGCCTTCTCACGCGACGATCGTGTCAACCCCGACATCCACTTCGGTTTCTTTACACAATAAATTCTTCTTCTTTGTTTTTCTTTTCTATTTGTGCGATGAGTGAGTAGATCTATATGTTCTTAGGGTTTGAATGATGATGATTGTGTCGACAGATTGACTGTATGTTTGGATTTATGTCGTTTTCATGATCACTTGAGATTTGCTTTTTAACGTGTTTGCATTCTGTTTGATTCGATTGATAAACCTGTAGGTTGTGGTCAGACCTAGTTGGTTAATGTAGTATCTTTTGACCAGATTTGATTCCTTGCACAGCCTTGGTTGATATTGTATCCGAAAGTACCCGTTAGGCGAAACTGCGGTTTGATTAACCTTAAACCGAACCATAGAACCATAGTGACATGATTGTAGTTTATATCGTATTCTACGGATTTTGATTCAGTTTAGAACTGTTATTAGGACCAACAGTGAGAATTGTTGTAATTGTACCAGAACTGAATTGATAGGAATCGACGACATCGGTCGAAACACAACCAGAACCAGAACTGCTCTCGGTTCTTCTTCTTGCGGTCCGCAAGAGGCATCTTGCGGTCCGCAAGAGTCATCTTGCGGTCCGCAGTTAGTTACCAAGAGTGTAAGACAGTAGTTGTGGATCTCCTGATGGTTACAAGGACACTTGTGATCGCAGACAGTTCTATAACTGCTAAATAACCACATCCTGCGGTCCGCAAGAGATATCTTGCGGAACGCAGGCAGTCAATCCGAGACCAATCTGATTCTGCCAACCCTGAGAACGCCTTTTAATTAATTGTCTTTCAGTTAAAACTTGTTTTAGCACTGTTTCCTTGTGTTTGTAACCAGCCTTGTTAAAACCCCCAACAATTGACCCTTTAATCCAAACTCTCTTAGAATTTAGAAGTAGGTTTAAGTAAAGTCTGGTGTTAATCCCGTCCCTGAGGATTCGACCCTCAAGTACTACACGAGATCGTACGCTTGCGATCGAGTGCATACTTTAGGTTTAAAAGCCTATACCCATTCGCGCGGTCAAGCTTTTTGCCGCCGTTGCCGGGGACGGCGATATTAACCCTAGATTTTGCTTTTCTTTAGTTCTAAGTTCTAACTTCTCTTCTTCTTTTCTCTCTTTATCTGTTTCAGGAGAACGACGCTGGACGGATTCCCTCCTCCTGTTGGCGACTACTTTCTGAGGAGCGGACCCCAGAGTCCGATATTCTGATCTCCGTGAGCGGGGATCAGCGCCGTCCTCGCTGATTCAGACTCGTTGTCTAACATGGCAGATGACGCGGAGCGCGAGCAGCTCCGAATTCGGGCCGAGGAGCTCGACGAACAACGGCGGCTAGTCGAAGAAGCTCGGCAACTGCTGCAAGAGGAAGTCCGACAGCTGAGGCAGCAGGTCGCAGAGCACGCCCTCGAGCCGCGGACCTTCAAGGAGTTCCACAGCCCACGGGTTGCTGACGCACAAGGGCCCATCATACTTCTAGTCGTGCCCGGAGGTCCTCCGACTCTCGGAACCGGAGCCGTGAGCCTGATTCAACAGAACTGCTTCCATGGCTAGGAGAACGAAAACCCGCACGATCACTTGGATAACTTCCTTGGGTGTTGCCGGGCCTTGAAGAATGGAGACGCGAACCCCGACTACGTTCGCCTTGCCTTGTTCCATTTTTCTCACCGGGACAAGGCCAAATTCTGGTTCAACTCTCTCCCGAAGGGCTCAATTGGTTCCTGGGCCGAACTTTCATCGCAGTTCCTCGAGAAATTCTTCCCAATTAGGAGAACTGCCAAGGTTCGGTCCCAGATTGCCACATTCAAGTAGGCACATGACGAGTCGCTGGGAGATGCATGGGATCGGTTTAACTACCTCTGCTTGTCTTGCCCCCATCACAACTTCTCCAACATGATGCTAGCAGATGCCTTCTATGATGGACTGACTCAGCAGAACCGCGTCATGGTTGATGCATGCGCAGGTGGGTCCATCGTTGACCTAGAGGCGCAAGACATCCTGGACATTGATGCCATGCATTCATATATATATTTTACCAGACTTGCATTAGTATTTAGGCCTGAAAATCCCGAGTTTGTATGCATTTAGTTAAGAATATGTCTCGATTCCAGTTACTTGTCTACTTGTGTCCATATTTCAGGTTTATCAGGCTTTTGGAGCCAATTAGACGCGATTTGGAGCTTTAGATGGCAAGGCAGGACTTGATTCGGCTTCCTGCTGACCGCAAGTCACTTCCTGCGGCCAGCAGACGTCGGTTAGAGCATGTTCAACCATCCAAAGGGCGCCAGAAACTTCCAGAGCAGCAAAAACCGCCATTTCCCTTCGTCCTGCGGACCGCAACACCGTTCTTGCGGACCGCAGGGAGTTATGCCAGCCTGCTATTTAAAGGGACCAGCGCCCTGGACGGTTTCATCCACGTTTTGACTCATTTTCATTCTCACACCCCTTCGGTTCAGAGTGTCCAGAGGCAGAGAAGGAAGAGGTTTTGGCCGATTCATCGCCCGTCGAAGGAGATTCGAGAGAACGCCTTCTCACGCGACGATCGTGTCAACCCCGACATCCTCTTCGGTTTCTTTACACAATGAATTCTTCTTCTTTGTTTTGCTTTTCTGTTTGTGCGATGAGTGAGTAGATCTATATGTTCTTAGGGTTTGAATGATGATGATTGT
Organism: Cyperus esculentus; assembly: GCA_030179965.1. NCBI lineage: Eukaryota > Viridiplantae > Streptophyta > Magnoliopsida > Poales > Cyperaceae > Cyperus > Cyperus esculentus. Next base: position 6,093,112 of record JASGLE010000001.1, read on the forward strand.
GTCGACAGATTGACTGTATGTTTGGATTTATGTCGTTTTCATGATCACTTGAGATTTGCTTTTTAACGTGTTTGCATTCTGTTTGATTCGATTGATAAACCTGTAGGTTGTGGCCAGACCTAGTTGGTTAATGTAGTATCTTTTGACCAGATTTGATTGCTTGCACAGCCTTGGTTGATATTGTATCCGAAAGTACCCGTTAGGTGAAACTGCGGTTTGATTAACCTTAAACCGAACCATAGAACCATAGTGACATGATTGTAGTTTATATCGTATTCTACGGATTTTGATTCAGTTTAGAACTGTTATTAGGACCAACAGTGAGAATTGTTGTAATTGTACCAGAACTGAATTGATAGGAATCGACGACATCGGTCGAAACACAACCAGAACCAGAACTGCTCTCGGTTCTTCTTCTTGCGGTCCGCAAGAGGCATCTTGCGGTCCGCAGTTAGTTTCCAAGAGTGTAAGACAGTAGTTGTGGATCTCCTGATGTTTACAAGGACACTTGTGATCGCAGACAGTTCTATAACTGCTAAATAACCACATCCTGCGGTCCGCAAGAGATATCTTGCGGAACGCAGGCAGTCAATCCGAGACCAATCTGATTCTGCCAACCCTGAGAACGCCTTTTAATTTATTGTCTTTCAGTTATTTACTTATTTTAGTCCTGTTTTACTTGTTTGTCAACTAACCCTGTTAAAACCCCCAACAATTCCCTCTTTAATCCAAATTCTCTTAGGGTTTAGAGGTAGAGTAAAGTAAAATATGGTGTTAACTCCGTCCCTGAGGATTCGACCCTCAAATACTCAACGAGATCGTACGCTTGCGATCAAGTCGTTTATAGAGGTTCAAAAGCCTATACCCGTTCGTGCGGTCAAGCTTTTTGGCGCCGTTGCCGGGGACGGCGATATTAACCCTAGATTTTGCTTTTCTTTAGTTCTAAGTTCTAACCTCTCTTCTTCTTTTCTCTCTTTATCTGTTTCAGGAGAACGACGCTGGACGGATTCCCTCCTCCTGTTGGCGACTACTTTTTGAGGAGCGGACCCCGGAGTCCGATATTCAGATCTCCGCGAGCGGGGATTAGCGCCGTCCTCGCTGATTCAGAGTCGTCGTCTGACATGGCAGACGACGCGGAGCGCGAGCAGCTCCGGATTCGGGCCGAGGAGCTCGACGAACAACGGCGGCTAGCCGAAGAAGCTCGGCAACTGCTGCAAGAGGAAGTCCGACAGCTGAGGCATCAAGTCGCAAGAGAAGCCCTCGAGCCGCGGACCTTCAAGGAATTCCACAGCCCACGGGTTGCTGACGCACAAGGGCCCATCATACTTCCAGATGTGCCAGGAGGTCCTCCGAGTCTCGGAACTGGAGCCGTGAGCCTAATCCAGCAGAACTGCTTCCACGGCTTGGAGAACGAAAACCCGCACGATCACTTGGATAACTTCCTTGGGTGTTGCCGGGCCGTGAAGAATGCAGACGCGAACCCCGACTACGTTCGCCTTGCTTTGTTCCATTTCTCTCTTCGGGACAAGGCTAAATTCTGGTTCAACTCTCTCCCAAAAGGCTCAATTGGTACCTGGGCCGAACTTTCATCTCAGTTTCTCGAGAAATTCTTCCCAATTAGGAGAACTGCCAAGGTTAGGTCTCAGATTACCACATTCAAGCAGGGATATGACGAGTCCCTGGGAGATGCATGGGATCGGTTTAACCACCTCTGCTTGTCTTGCCCCCACCACAACTTCTCCAACATGATGCTAGCAGATGCCTTCTATGATGGACTGACTCAGCAGAACCGCGTCATGGTTGACGCATGCGCAGGTGGGTCCATCGTTGACCTAGAGGCGCAAGACATCCTGGACATCTTTGACAAGCTCGCCAAGCAGCAGCAGTGGTCGAGCCGCGAGTCCAGCAGGGGCACGAAAGGGCGCTACGAAGTCGATCAGCTCGCCCTCGTCCAGGCCAAGCTAGAGGCACTGCAGCTGCGGATGGACAAGCAGCTGGACCAGCAGAAGGCAACCTCGAAGGTTGTGCAGGCTCAGCCCTGCATGCTCTGCGGTGAGGACTCTCATGTCTATGAGAGTTGTCCGCTACGGCAGCCCGAGGAGGAGGAGAAGCAGGTCAACTCTCTCAACAATGCTCCATTCGCGCAGGGGTATGCCAACCCAGCAGACCGGCAAAGCTGGAGAGACCGTCCCAACTTCGGGACCAACAACTACAACCCTCCTCTGCGATTCCAGAATCAGGGGCAAGCAGGTGGGAACCGCAACTTCTTCAGCAACTCCCATTTTCAGAACCAGAACAGACCTGCCCAGCAGAATGCCTTCCGCTCGCCGTATGTACCTCCGCATCAAGAGCTCAAGCCTGCCGTTGTGAACAACTTCATTACTGAGCAGAACAAGATGAACCAGATGATATTCGAGCAGATGCAAGCCCTCAACGAGAAGTTTGCCAGGATCGCAGGAGGAGACGTAGGCGCGCCATCGAGTTCGGGCACCAAGTTGCCGAGCCAGCCGACGAACCCGAATGGCGAGGTGAAGGCGATCCACACTCTGAGGAGTGGGACACAGTATTCTGGCCCTCCCATGCCAGAGGACGAGGATCCGGCGGTGATCAAACCCGCGAGTGCCAAATCAGACCCGCCGGCAGCAGACAACACATCAGGCGCCACCTCCTGCGGTCCGCAGGATCGGTCTGGCGGTCCGCAGGACACTAAGCCGGGCGCCCAATCAGACCAGGCAGCTTCCCAGCCGCCTCTCTGCATTCCGCACGACATGGCTCGCGGTCCGCAAGACGCGGTGGCAGACGGACAGACTGCGCCAATCTCCGAACCCGTCGCGCAGTCCAAGCTGAATAGCGACAAGGGGAAGGCGCCAGCAGAGCAACAGGTCTACCGACCGCGGGTACCATTCCCGCAAAGGCTCGCCAACCACCGGTTAGACGAGCAGTTCTCCAAATTCATGGACGTCCTCAAGCAGCTGACGATCTCTATCCCATTCACCGACGCGCTGACTCAGATGCCGACTTACGCAAAATTCTTGAAGGACATTCTGTCCAACAAGCGGGGCTTAAAGGACTGTAAGAGCGTGCAACTGAATCTTGAATGCAGTGCGGTGGTGAGTCGCGAGCTTCCTCCGAAGCTCGGAGATCCCGGGAAGTTCACCATCCCATGCAAGATCGGCAAGGCGGACATTAAGAAGGCGCTGTGCGACTTAGGAGCCAGCGTAAGCCTCATGCCACACGCCGTCTTCCAGAGGATCGGGGTTGGTGAGTTGAAGCCCACGCGCATGACCCTGCAGCTAGCAGACACCTCCGTCCGCTTGCCGCTGGGTATTGTTGAGGATGTGCCGGTTCAAGTCGGCAAGTTTTTCGTGCCCGGAGACTTCGTTGTTATGGATATGAAGGAGGACAAGGATGTGCCGATCATCCTAGGCCGACCGTTTCTCCGGACAGCCCGGACAGTCTTCGACACGTATGAGGGCACGCTCACGATGAACGTCGGGGGCGAGAAGGTGCAGTTTCAAGTGGCCAAAGCCATGAAGTACCCCGACTTCTACGAGGACTGCAACCGGGTGGATGTGATTGATCTGTTAGTTCAGGAAGTTCAAAAAGACCTGCTGGAGCAGACGCCCGATCTGACCAGCGATGAAGACGTATCAGATACCATTCTCTGCGAGCCGCAAGACATCTCTTGCGGAGCCGCACTCAGCAATGAAGACAGCGGGTACCCAGACGGCCCCCTGCTCCAGCCAGTATTTTCAGCATCCTGCGGTCCGCTGGACGACTCCTGCGGTCCGCAGGAGGAAGCATCCGAGGGCAGAACTGACAAGGCACCACCGCTCGACGCTCCGAGCAAGGTAGACCTGAAACCACTGCCCGACAACCTCAGGTATGAGTTCCTGGATTCTGAGAAGACTTCTCCTGTCATCGTTGGCGCTCAATTGAGCTTTGATGAGACTTCCAAACTTTTGGAGAAGTTGCGCATTCACAAGGGTGCCCTCGGGTACTCAATCAAGGACATCAAGGGACTCAACCCGTCCATCTGTGCTCACCGGATCCACCTCGAGGAGGACCACAAGCCTTCCGTGCAACACCAGCGGAGGCTCAACCCAGTCCTGCAAGAGGTAGTGAAAAAGGAGATCCTTAAACTGCTTGATGCTAACATCATTTATCCGATTCCAGACAGCAAGTGGGTGAGCCCGGTGCATGTGGTTCCGAAAAAGGGTGGCTACACTGTCGTTGAGAACGACAAGGGCGAGAAGGTCCAGATGCGCCCCACGACCGGGTGGCGGATGTGCATAGACTACCGCAAGCTGAATGCGGCCACGCGCAAGGACCACTTCCCGCTGCCATTCGTGGACCAGATGTTGGAGCGCCTCGCCAAACACTCTCACTTCTGCTACCTTGACGGGTACTCCGGTTTCTTTCAGGTACCCATCCTCCCCCAGGACATGGAGAAGACGACATTCACATGTCCCTACGGTACCTTCGCCTACCGGCGGATGCCGTTCGGCTTGTGCAATGCGCCTGCTACATTCCAGCGGGCGATGATGGCCATTTTCTCTCCTTACATTGAGAAAGAGGTCGAGATTTTCATGGATGGCTTTTCTGTGGTAGGCACTTCATTTGATGAGTGCTTAGCGAATTTGTGTAAGATCTTGCAGAGGTGCGAGGAGACCAACTTGGTCCTCAACTGGGAGAAGTGCCATTTCATGGTGCAGGAGGGCATCGTGCTTGGTCACCGCGTCACAAGCAGGGGCATCGAGGTTGACAAGGCGAAGATCGAGGTGATCGAGCAGATGTGCACGCCTACCACCGTCAAGGACGTGCGCAGTTTCCTCGGTCACTGTGGTTTCTACCGCAGATTCATCAAGGACTTCGCCCAAATCACCAAGCCGCTGACCAACCTGCTAGTAAAAGACTCTGATTTCAATTTTACTGATGAGTGTGTTCAGTCTTTTAACAGGTTGAAGGAGGCCCTCATCTCAGCACCGATCCTGCAGCCCCCCGACTGGTCTCAGACTTTCGAGATCATGTGCGATGCCAGCGACTATGCCGTGGGGGCGATTCTCGGACAGCGGAAGGACAAGAAACCCGTGGCCATCTACTATGCAAGCAAGGTCCTTGACTCCGCGCAGATCAACTATACCACGACAGAGAAAGAGCTGCTAGCCATGGTGTATGCGTTGGAGAAGTTCCGCTCTTACCTGGTCGGCTCTCGGATCATTATCTACACCGACCATGCAGCGATCCGGTATCTGCTCAACAAGAAAGATGCCAAGCCCCGTCTCCTCCGCTGGATTCTGCTCCTGCAAGAGTTTGATGTCGAGATCCGAGACAAGAAGGGATCCGAGAACTCTGTAGCAGACCATTTGTCCCGCCTGCATTGGAAGGGAGAGGGGCGGAACATCATTCCGATCGATGATTCGATCCCGGGGGAGCAGCTCTATTCCCTTGGCTCACGCTCGTACAGCTGCCCCCAGCCCACGCAGAACAGCATCCTGGCAGCATCCTGCGGTCCGCAGGGACATCCCTTGCGGTCCGCAGGACGCTCATCCGAGCTGCCATGGTACGCAGACTTCGTCAACTTTCTTGCCGCGGGTGTTCTTCCTGCTGACATGACCTTCCAGCAGAAGAAGAAATTCAGGGCTGATGTCAAGTACTACTATTGGGAGGAGCCCTTTCTCTTCAAGATAGGTATCGACGGTATTTACCGGCGTTGCGTGCCGTATGAGGTACATTCTATACTCTCTCATTGTCATTCTTCTGCTTACGGAGGCCATGCCTCCTCATCTAAGACCGCTGCCAAGATTTTTCAAGCAGGTTTCTATTGGCCAACCATCTTCAAAGACGCACATGCTCTTGTGCAGTCGTGCGATCAGTGCCAGAGGACCGGCAACATCTCGCGGAGGAGTGAGATGCCCCAGCAGCCCATTCAAGAAGTCGAGATCTTTGACGTTTGGGGCATCGATTTTATGGGACCGTTCCCTTCTTCGAAGGGGTATGAGTATATTTTGGTGGCAGTGGACTACGTGTCCAAATGGGTGGAGGCGCTAGCTTGCGCCAAGGCGGATGCTAATTCCGTCAAGCGCCTCTTCAATGATGTGATCTTCCCTCGTTTTGGCATTCCTCGTGCCGTGATCAGTGATGGAGGCAAGCACTTCATCAACCGTCAGTTTGAGTTACTCCTGAGCAGACATGGTGTGCACCACAAAGTATCAACCGCTTACCACCCTCAGACCAATGGGCAAGCAGAGGTTTCCAACAGGGAGATCAAGGCCATTCTGGAGAAAACCGTGGCGAGATCGAGGAATGATTGGGCTTTCAAGCTCAATGACGCGCTCTGGGCCTACCGCACGGCCTTCAAGACTCCGATCGGCATGAGCCCATTTAAGTTGATCTATGGCAAGCCATGCCATCTGCCAGTCGAACTCGAGCACAAGGCGTATTGGGCCACGCGCATCCTCAACCTCGACCTGCAAGCAGCAGGTGAGAAGCGCATCCTCGACTTGCATGAGTTAGAGGAGATTCGGCTCCACGCCTACGACAATGCCCGGATTTACAAGGAGCGCACCAGGAGGGTGCATGACAACCGGATCATGCGACGCGACTTCAAGGAGGGCGACCTTGTCCTTCTCTTCAACTCGCGTCTGCGTCTCTTCCCGGGCAAGCTCAAGTCACGGTGGTCCGGCCCTTTCGAGGTCAAGAAGGTCTACCCATTTGGAGCGGTGGACATTGCAGGCAAGGACGGCGTCGCTTTCAAGGTGAATGGTCAGCGTCTCAAGGTGTACGTGGCTGACCAGTACAAGGAGGATCGCCTCGCCTTGCATCTGTCCCACCTACCACCAGCAGAGATTTAGATGCTAGTATGGTCAAGCTCGCGACCTAAAACAAGCGCTTCTTGGGAGGCAACCCAAGGTTTTAGGTTTATGTTTTCTTTTCTTTTGTCAGATCTACTTTCTCTTTGGCATAATTTCTTTTAGCATTTTAGTTCATTCTCATGTTGCGTTAGGTGTTCTTAGTTTTGTTTGTACAGTGCTAAGGAGCAGACTCAAAAGAACGGCGATCATTGGGGCACGAAACCATGGAGAAACGAGATTCTGTCAGCATCCTGCGGTCGGCAGAGTCGACACTGCGGTCCGCAGGAAGTTTAAACGAGCAGCAAATCTGTGCGCGGGCAGGACAGGGAAGTTATAGCATACTGCGGTCCGCAGGGCCGTGCCTGCGGTCCGCAGGGAGTTGCTATTTTTGGGCAGAACGAGGAGCAAATTTAGAACTACCGATTTAGGGGTTTAAGTCGGTTTTGAAGCTGACTCTAACCGCCTAAAACTCTATAAAACAGACCAGAACTCCTTCTCTTCTATCTTCCTCTTCCCCCATTAAGCAACCAACTCATCCAATCTTCCCCTCTTCTCCTCACGCTGCCGTAACCACCATCGCTGCACCCCGCTTCTCCTCTTGGAAGCACAGCCACCTTGGCCACGGACCAGCAGCAGCACGTGCAACAGCGCCGCTGCCCCGTCGCGTTGGTGTTTTCCTCCACGCATCTCGCGCCATAGCCGCTTCGTGTCATCGCGCTCCAATCCGATTTCTTCTCCACATTTTGAGGTTTAATTTCACAACTCTACTTTCAATTCCAAATTTCTATTTGGTTGATTTGTGAAACGAGAACCCGACTTCGGATCAGCGAAAAACTGTAACTGCCCCCCGCGCTGTCAGCCACTAGACCCCTGCCAAGCCGAAACCAACATACTGCGGTCCGCAGGATCCTACCTGCGATCCGCAGGCTCTATCCAGACAGCAGGATTCTGGTGCAGCAGCGCCGTGCCACGACTCAGACCATGAAGCAACCAGCGAGCAAGGAGCAGTTAGAGGAGAAGAGGAAGCGGATTCAGGCCGCTCTGGGGGTCAATCATCCTCGTAACATTGCTCCTCGTCCGGCACCAGACTTGACTCCTGAGGACAAGCGAATCAGAAACAATCGCCTAACCCTTCAAAACAAGACCGTAAACTCCACGCCGCGCATCGATTTTGGGTTTCTTGAGAAGATAGGGATCCTTGGCGAGTTTACTCGCCTCACTGAGCGGGTGGGATTCACTCGCGCGTTTTGGGAGATACCCTCGAAGCATCCTTCATACATCGAGCCGACGCTCGAATTCCTCGCATCATTGGCCCTTCAGGATCTCTCAGACGGGACTCAAGGTATATCTTTTCGCTTAAAAGGTCACACTTATAGGAAGAGTCTCGTTACACTTGCGGAGTGGTTCCACTTCGACCCTTACCAGACAGACTATCTCGGTTACGTACCGGAGGATAGGGTCGACTCAGATGCTTCTCAGGCTGATCTCCGCGCTTCATTTTGGTTCCGTATCACCGGACAGCGTCTTCCGCAGACCGGCCCTCAGGACCCACGGGTTACTTCGATCATCCATCCCGTCCTCCGTTTCATTGGCCGTGTCCTAGCGCTCTCGATCTTTTCATGTGGGGAATCGTCACTTAGGCCCAGACATGACGAGTTCCAACTCATGGCAACCATGCTCCGCCGAGATGACCAGTTGCAGCGGCCCCATCTGATGCTGCTTATGGTTAGATACTGGCTCTCGATCCTCACCACGGGCAAGCCTACTGGTATCGTCAACATAGGCTCCTATGTCACATTCATCGCTTCCAAGTTGGAGGTGGATCTACGTGGTGAGCCCGGAGGTGTTCTCAGTGGTACGGCATGTCATCCGGGCAAGCTCCTCGACAAGGATGCCTTCACGTCTTGGTCATGGCTTTCCACTCAAGCAGCCCAGCGTGGCAGGTCTACAAGTTACAAATGGAAGACAGAGCTCGGCGACTTCAGGCTCCCGCTCCAGTATCCGCCGATCGACTTCACACGAGGTTCTACGTGGCGTTTGGAGGAGCCGCTAGCAGCCCCGCCCCAGCAGCAATCCGCACAGCAAGCAGATGATGTTCGCTTGAAGGACGTCGACACAGAGTTGCCAGCGGGTGCAGGAGCTGCTACAGCAAGAAGGAGGGCTGCTACAGCAGGTGCAGGAGCTGCTTCAGCAGGAGATGCCACGCCTACTCAGCAGGTACCGTTTCAAATTCAAGAGCACCAGTGGAAGCAGCTTTGCAGCCAAGTCCAGGAGATTCACGCCATGCTGGCCGACACACAAGCGATCGTCCGCCAGCTGAAGATCGGGTAGACTCGAGACCGTGGCCGCATTTCTGAGATATATGAGCTGCTTTCTGCCATTCGAGCTGCTCAGTCCGGCGGACACCCCATTGGCGCTCCAGACGACACCGACGCACCATGAGTCCCTCAGGTTGTATTTTTTTTTCTGTCTCATTCATTTTTACATATATGGGTCAATGCACTGAGGACAGTGCATAGATTAGCTTGGGGAGGGAGGACAGTACGTCTGAGTTTTAGGTTTTCTTTTTCATTTTCATGTCTGCATTTTTGAAAAATTTTGTGAAATTGTTAAACTCAAGGGCATATGGGAATTTTTGAAGTTTGCATTGTGGAAAATTGCGCATGATAACTTTATGAGATTTGTGTTAAGGTCGGAGAATCTTATTCTGTAGTGATTAGTCCCATGAATAAAGTATGATCAAATTGGAAAAAGTAGCAAACCGAAAATCTGATTGAGGACGAAGGGTAATTTTCCGGTTTGTGGTATCCACGTGAACATGGTCTGATGAAGTGAAAGTTTTAGCCTAGATTGTCTTAAAAATAAAAATGACACTTCGAGGTCGCAGTCAGGTAGGACGAGTGTACCCCTTTTATTTTGTCATCCGACTGACTTGGGCTTTGGGTGTCTGATTTAAAAAAAAAAAAAAAAAAAAACAGAAAAACAGAAAAAGAAAAAAAGATAGAATAAATAATAAATTAAATTTTCTTTTGATAAGGCAATTCAAGGTTAATGGAAATAGAAAGGTTGAGAAGGTTGTTCACTGTGGGGTTAACACAATCGGGATACCAACTTTGTAGTTCAATTGAAAGATCTAGGGTCCGAAAAAGTACAATGGTCATATTTGCAATTTAGGTTGCGTTTCATGGAACAAGAGTCGCTCGTCTCGACTTTCTGTGCCTTAGCCCATGTTTTGTGGAATTATCATGCATAATTATTTACTATTCAAAAATTCAAACTTGCCCATGCACTCTTGGTTTCACATTCTCTCAAAGTTTTTCCTTGCATTTAGATCGACTTGGGAATTTAGGTTTAGGTCTAGGTATGGTCTGCTTCTTAGGTTCTAGGTTTTGCTTGAGGACAAGCAAGGCTCTAAGCTTGGGGGGATTTGATGCCATGCATTCATATATATATTTTACCAGACTTGCATTAGTATTTAGGCCTGAAAATCCCGAGTTTGCATGCATTTAGTTAGGAATATGTCTCGATTCCAGTTACTTATCTACTTGTGTCCATATTTCAGGTTTATCAGGCGTTTGGAGCCAATTAGACGCGATTTGGAGCTTTAGATGGCAAGGCAGGACTGGATTCGGCTTCCTGCTGACCGCAAGTCACTTCCTGCGGCCAGCAGACGTCGGTTAGAGCATGTTCAACCATCCAAAGGGCGCCAGAAACTTCCAGAGCAGCAAAAATCGCCATTTCCCTTCGTTCTGCAGACCGCAACACCGTTCCTGCGGACCGCATGGAGTTATGCCAGGCTGCTATTTAAAGGGACCAGCGCCCTGGACGGTTTCATCCACGTTTTGACCATTTTCATTCTCACACCCCTTCGGTTCAGAGTGTCCAGAGGCAGAGAAGGAAGAGGTTTTGGCCGATTCATCGCCCGTCGAAGGAGATTCGAGAGAACGCCTTCTCACGCGACGATCGTGTCAACCCCGACATCCTCTTCGGTTTCTTTACACAATGAATTCTTCTTCTTTGTTTTTCTTTTCTGTTTGTGCGATGAGTGAGTAGATCTATATGTTCTTAGGGTTTGAATGATGATGATTGTGTCGACAGATTGACTGTATGTTTGGATTTATGTCGTTTTCATGATCACTTGAGATTTGCTTTTTAACGTGTTTGCATTCTGTTTGATTCGATTGATAAACCTGTAGGTTGTGGCCAGACCTAGTTGGTTAATGTAGTATCTTTTGACCAGATTTGATTGCTTGCACAGCCTTGGTTGATATTGTATCCGAAAGTACCCGTTAGGCGAAACTGCGGTTTGATTAACCTTAAACCGGACCATAGAACCATAGTGACATGATCGTAGTTTATATCGTATTCTACGGATTTTGATTCAGTTTAGAACTGTTATTAGGACCAACAGTGAGAATTGTTGTAATTGTACCAGAACTGAATTGATAGGAATCGACGACATCGGTCGAAACACAACCAGAACCAAAACTGCTCTCGGTTCTTCTTCTTGCGGTCCGCAAGAGTCATCTTGCGGTCCGCAGTTAGTTACCAAGAGTGTAAGACAGTAGTTGTGGATCTCCTGATGGTTACAAGGACACTTGTGATCGCAGACAGTTCTATAACTGCTAAATAACCACATCCTGCGGTCCGCAAGAGATATCTTGCGGAACGCAGGCAGTCAATCCGAGACCAATCTGATTCTGCCAACCCTGAGAACGCCTTTTAATTAATTGTCTTTCAGTTAAAACTTGTTTTAGCACTGTTTCCTTGTGTTTGTAACCAGCCTTGTTAAAACCCCCAACAATTGACCCTTTAATCCAAACTCTCTTAGAATTTAGAAGTAGGTTTAAGTAAAGTCTGGTGTTAATCCCGTCCCTGAGGATTCGACCCTCAAGTACTACACGAGATCGTACGCTTGCGATCGAGTGCATACTTTAGGTTTAAAAGCCTATACCCGTTCGCGCGGTCATCAGGATACCTCATTGCGTTCGAAAACAGTTCGGGTTGTCCGCAGAAAAGGTCGTCCCAGGATGATCGGTACATCCTTATCCTCCTCCATATCCATTACCACGAAGTCTCCGGGCACGAAGAACTTTCCTACCTGCACCGGCACATCCTCTACTACCCTCAGCGGCAAGCGAGTGGAGGCGTCTGCTAGCTGCAGGGTCATGCGAGTAGGTCTGAGTTCTCCCACGCCGATCCTCTGAAAAACAATGTGAGGCATGAGGCTCACACTGGCGCCCAAATCACATAACGCCTTCCTAATGACAGCTTTCCCAATGGTGCAAGGGATAGTAAACTTTCCCGGGTCTCCAAGCTTAGGCGGAAGCTCACGGCTCACTACCGCACTGCATTCATGGTTGAGTCGCACACTCCTACAATCTTGTAGGCTCCGCTTGTTGGACAGGATGTCCTTCAAGAATTTTGCGTAGGACGGCATTTGTGCGAGCGCGTCGGTGAAAGGGATGGAGATAGTGAGCTGCTTGAGAACCTCTATGAAATTTGAGAATTGCTCGTCTAAACGGTGTTTGGCGAGCCTTTACAGGAATGGGACCGGTGGTTGGTAAGGCGATTTTGAACAAGTAACTGGAATCTAAGAATTCTAACACTAAAATGCAATTAAACTCGGGATTTTAGGTCGAAAACAAGATACAAGTCTGGTAAAAATGCATATATGAATGCGGTGCATCAAATCTCCCCAAACTCAAAGTCTTGCTTGTCCTCAAGCAAAACCTAGAACCTAAGGAACAAACCGTACCTAGACCTAAATCCCTAAGTGACCTAAATGCAAAGAAAAACTTTGGGGGAATGCTAAACCGAGAACACGTGGGCAAGTTTGAATGTCGAATTGTAAATAAGTGTGCATGATAATTTCACAAAACTCGGGCTAAGGCACAGAAAATCAAGACGAGCGACTCTTGTTCCATGAAACGCAACCTGAATTGCAAGTAGGACCATCGTACTTTTTCGGACCCTAGGTCTTTCGATCGAACTACAAAGTTGGTATCTTGGTTATGTTGACCCCACAGTGAGAAACTTTCTCAACCAATCAAATCCATAGACCATGAAATGCTTTTATTAGAAAGAAAGACTATTTATTTGATTTTTTTTTTTTGATTTTTTTTTTGTGAGAGAGAGTGAAGCCCGAATCAGATGGATAGGAAAAATAAAAGTGCATACGTCCTATCTAATCGCGACTCTAACCCCCCTTTTAGAAAATCTGGACATTCAAGGATCAGCCAGTCGGATGAAAGAAAATAAAGGGTGCACTCGTCCTGCCTGACCGCATCCTTGAAATGCCCGTTGGTTTTGGTTTTTAAGACATTTTAGGCTATGACTTTCCACATTTCCCAAACCATACTCACATGGGTACCACAACCGAGAAATTACTCTTCGTCCTCAATCAGACTTTCGGTTTGCTACTTTTTCCAATTAGTGCCTACTTTACTCATGGAACTAGTCACTACAGAACAAGATTCTCTTCCCTAACACAAGTCTCATAAAGTTATCAAGCACAATTTTTCACAATTCAATCGTCAAAAGTGCACATATGCCCTTGAATTTAACATATCCCCAAAATCGTCCTCAAAATGCAAGCATGAAAAATGAAAAAGAAAGAAAAAGAAAAAGAAAAAGACAAAGAAAAAGAAATATCCTAAAACTCAGGTTTGTATTTTCCCCCTCCCCAAGCTAACCAAAGCACTGTCCTCAGTGCAACAAATCAGAGATATCAAGATAAAGAGGAAAGAGGAAAGGTACAACCTGAGCAAATCACGGTGCGATGTCGTCGTCGTCGGCTCTAGCGGGACCTCTGCTGGTACCCTCCCCAAACTGGGCTGCTTGCAAGGTAGCAATGATGTCGTGCATCTGATCCTGCCGCTGGCGGAATCGTCGCTGCTCTAGCATGATGCGATCCTGCCGCTCATAATCTCTGAGATCCGAGTGTTGTCGCGAGCGCGGCCCGTCTGTAGGTCCTCGAGACGCCGAGATTGTCCAGACTGGACCAACTGCATGTGGCGAACCAATGTCAGGGTGTCAGAATGCATCGCATGAACCTCCTGCACTCGTGTGCACATCTGCGTCCACTGATCAAGCATATACTGTGGAAACCGTGGGTACGAAGATGATCCAGTGGACTGTCCGGCTCCTCCTGCTGATGTGTCGCCACCTCCTGCTGGTGTGTCTCCATGTCCCGCTGGCCAGCTATCCCAGCCGGTGGATCCTGCTGACTGCCCTACTGCTCCTGCTGACCAGTCACCGGCTCCTGCTGACCAGTCACCGGCTCCTGCTGACCAGTCACCGGCTCCTGCTGACCAGTCACCGGCTCCTGCTGACCAGTCACCGGCTCCTGCTGACCAGCCATCCCGGCCTGCTGCCCCTGCCGTGGGTGTACCTGGTGTCCCTGCGGCTGCAGGCTCATCTGCTGCGTCCTCCATATGGATGTCGTCTGCCGGTGCATCGGGGCTGTGCTGCTGTGGCTGCGCTGGCGGATCCTGCAAATGCCATGTATACTCCAGGTCGAAATCGATCGGCTGGTGCTGCAAGGGCAAAGTAAACTCACCATCGCAAGAAGTCCACCTCCAGGTAGCGGGCTCAGCCGCAGTCTCCTCAACATAGTAAATCCAGCCCCACGTACGAAACTGCTCCCGATCAAGAGTCTTTACCGTGATGCACTTGTGATGGTAACTAACCTCGCCATTGCTCATGGTGATATCTACCCCGAGATGAGAAGCGATACGGGTAACATAGGACCCCATGGCTACAACACCCGTCGACTTCTTCGCGCTGATGATGGAAAGCCAGTACCGGACCATGGTCAGAATCAGATGGGGTCGCTGCATGTGGTTATTTGGTCGGAGCATGGTAGCGAGGAGCTGGAGCTCCTCGTGGCGAGGTCGGAGCGAGGACTCTCCGCGGGCACGAAGCAAGGAAGCAAGGGCTCGGCATATGAAGCGGAGGGCTGGATGTGTGATAGCATTGACCCGGGGGTCCGGGCCTGTCAGAGGAAGATGCTGGCCACTGATATGATACCAGAATGCGGCACGGAGATGGGACTGAGAAACGGGGTGCACGTCATCAACCTGATCCGCCGGGATGTATCCCAAGTAGTCGGTCTGGTGAGGTCTCAGATGAAACAACTGGGCAAGGTCGGCCAGGGTCATGCGGTAAGTAACGCCCAGGAGGCGAAAAGAGATGGAGTATGTCTCGTCAAGGTACTCCTCGAGGTCTAGCGAAGCTAGAAAATCTAATGTCGGCTCGAGATAGGCGGGGTGCTGAGACGGAATCTCCCAAAAGGCACGGGAGAAACCCACCCGCTCAGTGAGACGAGTGAAGTCGTCAAGAATACCGATCTCCTCAAGAAACTCAAAATCGACAATAGATGTAGAGATGACAGTTTTACCGTCGAGGAGCTCGCGTTTACTTGCAATCCGCAGGTCCTCCGCAGATGGTACTGGGCCTGCTGCGCGACGAGTTGCCTTTGGCTTCCCGACAGCCCTTTTTGTGGGCGACATGGAGAAGTTTCTGGTTGAGAGAGGTTCTGCGGGCGCAGGGGGAAATCCTTGCGGGCACAAGGGGTGAATCTTGCGGGCGCGAGGGTTGGCAGAATCTAAGTCACAGGAGTTGCGACGTGGCGTGAGTCCAAGTCCGGTTTGAAATTCCACCAACTGACAGATTTAAATTTGAATAGCGCAGGAAGTTCAAACTTGGAGGTTTTGTCCTGTTTTTTATCAGATCTGCGCAGTGGGACTTGGTTTGGCGCGAGAAGAGGTTCCGGCGGTGTTCGGTCGGCGTGTGGCAAGGCTGGCGGTTGGTTGGCTCGGCTGGTTGGCACGGCGGAGGGGCTGGCAGGCCCGTTGGTTGGCGCGACGGGGGCACTGGCAGGCCCGGCGGTTGGCGCGGCGGGGGCACTGCCGTTGCTGCTCCGGCGCGGGAGAGCAGGAGATCCGGCCGGATCTGTCGGTGCGGAGGGGAAAGGCGGGCTCGGCGGAGGAGGGTTCCGGCGGGGGCGAGGGTTCCGGCGAGGGCGAGGGTTCCGGCGAGGGCGAGGGTCTCGGCGAGGGTTCCGGCGAGGGCGTCGGCTGGCTGGCAGGCGGAGGTGCTGCAGTGCGGAGACGGCGCCGGCGTGGTGGAGGGCAGCAGGGGGTCGGCTGGCTGGCAGGCGGAGGTGCTGCTGGTGCGCCGGTGCTGTAGGTGGTCCGGCGGGTGTGGTCTGCGCAGCACGGAGGGGAAGGAAGGTGGCAGGGAAAGAAGAAAAAAAAAAGGAAAATCGGAGGAGAAAGAGAAGGAAGAAGAAAGAAGAAGAAGAAAAGGGAAGAAAAGAAGAAAGAAGGAAAGAAAGAAAGAAAGGAAAGAAAAGAGAGAAAAGAAAAGAAAAGAAAAGAAAAGAAGGAAAGAAATAAAAGAAAAAAAAACCGGCCCTACTTACCTTAATTCCAAACCACCAGTTTGCATCGGAATCCGTGCCGAACTGGAAACCCTTGCGGGCGCAAGAGTCTGTCTGAAAATTATTTTGCCTTGGTTTTGAAACCCGATAACTGCTGTTTCGTCATGAAATGCTCTGCGACGCTGCACATACACAACTAAGAACACCTTATGCAATATGAGAAATCAAATAAAATGCAAAACAATGTGAAAGAAATAAAAGAAGGAAAAAGGAAAAAAGAAGAAAAGAAGACCAAAAGTCTTGGGTTGCCTCCCAAGAAGCGCTTGTTTTAGGTCCCGAGCTTGACCATAATGCATCTACGTATCTGCTAGTGGGGGATCGGACAGGTGCAGGTATAGGCGTTCCTCCTTCTGCTGATCGGCTACGTACACCTTGAGGCGTTGACCGTTCACCTTAAATGCGACGCCATCCTTGCCAGCAATGTCTACTGCGCCGAATGGATAAACCTTCTTGATGATAAAAGGTCCCGACCATCTGGACTTGAGCTTACCTGGAAAGAGTCTCAAGTGCGGTTGTCATGCACTCTTTTAGTGCGCTCTTTGTACATCCGGGCATTATCGTAGGCGTGAAGCCGTGTTTCCTCCAACTCATGCAAGTCAAGGATGCGCTTCTCGCCTGCTGCTTGCAGGTCCATGTTGATGGTGCGCGTGGCCCAAAAAGCTTTATGCTCGATCTCGACCGGCAGATGGCAAGGCTTGCCATAAACCAGCTTGAATGGGCTCATGCCGATCGGGGTCTTGAAAGCCGTGCGGTACGCCCAAAGTGCGTCGTTGAGCTTGAAAGCCCAGTCTTTTCGTGATCTCGCCACGGTTTTCTCAAGAATGATTTTGATCTCCCGGTTAGAAACTTCGACTTGCTCGTTAGTCTGAGGATGGTAGGAGGTGGACACCTTGTGAGTCACCCCGTGTCTGCTCAAAAGCTGCTCAAACTGACGGTTGATGAAGTGCTTGCCACCGTCACTGATCACGGCACGAGGCACCCCAAAACGAGGGAAGATCACATCATTGAAGAGGTGCTTAACTGAATTCGCATCCGCCTTTGCACAAGCAAGCGCCTCCACCCATTTAGACATGTAGTCCACTGCCACGAGAATGTATTCAAACCCCTCTGAGGAAGGGAATGGCCCCATGAAGTCGATGCCCCACACGTCAAAAATCTCGACCTCCAAGATGGGCTGCTGTGGCATCTCGCTACGCCTTGAGATGTTACCCGTCCGCTGGCACTGGT
The DNA here is from genome assembly GCA_030179965.1 of Cyperus esculentus. Lineage (NCBI taxonomy): Eukaryota > Viridiplantae > Streptophyta > Magnoliopsida > Poales > Cyperaceae > Cyperus > Cyperus esculentus. Next base: position 6,110,638 of record JASGLE010000001.1, read on the forward strand.
CGCATGATTGCACAAGGGCATGTGCATCCTTGAAGATCGTTGGCCAAAAGAAACCTGCTTGCAAAACCTTGGCAGCAGTTTTAGATGAGGAGGCGTGGCCTCCATAAGCAGAAGAATGACAATGAGAGAGTATAGAGTGTACCTCCTCCTGTGGCACGCACTGACGACAGATACCATCAATACCTACCTTGAAGAGAAAAGGCTCCTCCCAAAGGTAGAACTTGACGTCAGCCCTGAATTTCTTCCTCTGCTAAGAGGTCATCTCAGCAGGCAGGAGGCCTGTTACGAGGAAGTTGGCGAAGTCTGCGTACCATGGAAACTGCTGAGTGCCTCCTGCGTCCCGCAAGAAACGGCCCTGCGTTCCGCAGGATGCTGGCAGATTGTTGATTTGCGCGGATATGGCCTGTGGGTGGCGGTTTGTGCTTGTTCCAAGGGCGTAGAGCTGTTCCCCTGGAATTGAGTCATCAATCGGAATGTTGCTCTGCTCCTCCCCTTCCCAATGCAAGCAAGACAAGTGATTTGCGACTGAATTTTCTGATCCTTTCTTGTCCCGAATCTCAATGTCGAATTCCTGCAGAAGAAGTATCTAACGAATAAGACGTGGTTTCGCATCCTTTTTGGAAAGAAGATACCTGAGCGCTGCATGGTCAGTGTAAACGATTATCTGAGAGCCGACCAGGTAAGAGCGAAACTTCTCCAGAGCAAACACCACGGCTAGCAGCTCTTTCTCAGTTGTGGTGTAATTAATCTGCGCGGAGTCGAGGACCTTGCTGGCGTAGCAGATGGCTACGGGCTTGTTGTCCTTGCGTTGCCCCAAAACCGTGCCCACGGCATAGTCAGTGGCGTCGCACATGATCTCAAAAGATTGAGACCAGTCTGGAGGCTGCAGGATCAGGGCAGAGACGAGGGCTTCCTTCAACCTGAGAAAAGACTGAACACACTCGTCAGTAAAAACAAAATCAGAGTCTTTTACCAGCAGGTTGGTCAAGGGTTTGGTGATCTGAGCGAAGTCCTTGATGAATCGACGGTAGAATCCGCAATGTCCGAGAAAGCTGCGCACGTCTTTGACTGTGGTGGGCGTGCACATCTGTTCGATCACTTCAATTTTTGCTTTGTCCACCTTGATGCCCTTGCTTGTGACTCTATGACCGAGCACAATGCCCTCTTGTACCATGAAGTGACACTTCTCCCAATTGAGGACCAGATTGGTTTCCTCGCACCTCTGTAAGATCTTACACAAATTTACCAAACAGTCATCGAAAGAAGTTCCAACAACAGAAAAATCATCCATAAAAATCTCGACTTCTTTCTCAATGTAAGGAGAGAAAATGGCCATCATCGCCCTCTGGAATGTAGCAGGCGCATTGCACAAACCGAACGGCATTCTTCGGTAGGCGAAGGTACCATAAGGACAAGTGAATGTCGTCTTTTCCATATCTTGAGGGAGGATGGGTACCTGAAAGAAGCCTGAGTACCCGTCAAGGTAGCAGAAGTGGAATGTTTGGCGAGGCGCTCCAGCATCTGGTCAACGAAAGGCAGCGGGAAGTGATCCTTGTGGGTCGCAGCATTCAGCTTGCGGTAATCAATGCACATCCTCCATCCGGTGGTGGGCCGCATCTGGACCTTCTCGCCTTTGTCGTTGATGACAACGGTGTGTCCTCCCTTTTTCGGGACCACGTGCACTGGGCTCACCCACTTGCTATCTGAAATAGGAAAAATGATGTTAGCATCAAGTAATTTAAGAATCTCCTTTTTCACTACCTCTTGAAGCACGGGGTTTAGCCTCCTTTGATGCTGCACGGAAGGTTTGTGGTCTTCCTCGAGATGTATCTGATGGGCACATATAGCAGGACTGAGTCCCTTGATGTCTTTAATCGAATACCCCAAAGCACCCCTGTGAATGCGCAACTTTTCCAAAAGCTTCAAAGTCTCATCAAAACTCAATTGAGTGCCAACAATGACTGGAAAAGTTTTGTCGGAGTCAAGGAACTCATACCTGAGGTTGTTGGGCAATGGTTTCAAGTCTACCTTACTTGGTGCGTCTAATGGCGGCGACTTGTCGATTTTTGCCTCTGGTCCGTCTTCCTGCGGGCCGCAAGAGGGATCTTGCGGGCCGCAAGAACTGTCACCTGCAGACTGGGAGAGTGAGAAAACTGGTTTGACTCTGGTGAGTAGCGGTTCCTCATCGTCTGCGGGATCGCTGGGCATGCCCTGCAGACCGCAGGCAGTACCCCCAAGCGGACCTTCATCCTCCTCAGACACCTCATCAATAGAACCTAATTCATTTTGCAGGGAGGAAAGAAAGTCAAGATGATACCCGAGTGCGATCTGATGCTCTTCCAGCTGATCCTCCTGCGCCTCCCAAACGAGCTCATCAATGATATCAACCCGGTTGCAGTCCTCCGAAAAATCGGGATATTTCATTGCTTGTGCAACCTGGAATTGTACCTTCTCGCCGCCAATGTTCATGGTGAGGGTACCCTCGTACGTATCGAAAACAGTCCGGGTTGTCTGCAGAAAAGGTCGACCAAGGATGATCGGTACATCCTTATCCTCCTCCATATCCATCACTACAAAATCACCGGGCACAAAGAACTTGCCTACCTGTACCGGTACATCCTCAACTATCCCCAGCGGTAAGCGAGTGGAGTCGTCTGCTAGCTGCAGGGTCATGCGGGTGGGTCTGAGCTCCCCTACTCCGATCCTCTGAAAAACAGTGTGAGGCATGAGGCTCACACTGGCGCCCAAATCGCATAACGCCCTTTTGATGGTTGTTTTCCCGATGGTGCAAGGGATGGTAAACTTTCCCGGATCTCCAAGCTTAGGTGGAAGCTCCCGACTCACCACTGCGCTGCATTCATGGTTGAGTTGCACGCTCCTACAGTCCTTTAAGCTCCGCTTGTTGGACAAGATGTCCTTCAAGAATTTTGCGTAAGACGGCATTTGTGCGAGCGCATCGGTGAAGGGGATGGAGATAGTCAGCTGCTTGAGGACCTCCATAAATTTAGAGAATTGCTCATCTAAACGATTCTTAGCGAGCCTTTGTGGGAATGGGACCTGTGGTTGGTATGGCGGCGGGGCTGTTGTCGCTTTACCCTTGTCCTTCGCTGGCAAGACTGACTCGGCAGGCATGGAGTTCTGATTCGCTTGCCCCTCAGTTACCACCTTCTGCAGTCCGTGAGAGGAGACTGCGAGGTTGGGATTAGGTGGCAGAGGGTCTGTTTGCGCCTGCTGAAGATTTGGCTGGCTACTGGGAGGATCCTGCGGGCCGCAGGAGGGGTCTTGCGGGCCGCAGAAATCAGCAACAGGAGGGGTTTTCGCTGGTTCTGGCTGGGATTTGGCGGCTGCTGGTTTTGTAACAGCCTGGTCCTCCTCTTCCGGCATGGGCGGATCAGCATACTGCGTGCCACTCCTAAGTGTGTGAATGGCCTTCACTTCGCCATTAGGGTTCACTGGCTGACTTGGCAGTGAGGCTGCGGTCCCGGGACTCGACGCTGCGCCTACACCTCCTCCCGACATCCTTGCTAGTTTCTCATTTAGAGCCTGCATCTGCTCGAATATCATCTGGTTCATCTTACCCTGCTCTTGCATGAAGTTGTCGACCACGGCGGGCACAGCAGGTTCGGCAGGCTTGGGCACTTGGTGGGGAGGCACATACGGTTGGCGATAGGTGTTGTTCGGCTGAGCGTTTCTGTTCTGGTTTTGGAAGTGAGCATTGTTGTAGAAGTTTCGGTTTCCACTTCCTTGCCCTTGGCTTTGGAATTTCTGAGGGGGGTTGTAATTGTTTGTACCGAAGTTGGGACGGTCTGGCTTCTCTCTCCAACTTTGGCGGTCTGCTGGGTCACTGGAGTATGATCTCGAGAACGGAGGTCTAGGGAAGAAGGAGGGCTCGTTATTGAGAGAGTGTACGTGCTCTTCCTCCCCTTCAGGTTGACGCAGCGGTCAGTGGTCATAATCATGAGAGTCCTCCTCGCAAAGCGTGCAAGGTTCAACCTGTACCGCCTTGGTGGACACCTTCTGCTGGTCTGTCTGCTTGTCCATACGAAGCTGCAGGGCTTCTAGTTTTGCTTGTATGAGGGCAAGTTGATCCACCTCGTACCGCCCTTTCGATCCTCTGCTGGACTCCCTGCTGGACTCCCGGTTGGACCACTGCTGCTGGTGGGCCGCCTTCTCAATAAGCTCTAGGATCGCACGCGGTCGCAGATCTGTTATCGATCCACCTACACTATAATCCACCAAAGGGCGACTCTGCGCAGTCAGTCCCTCATAAATAGCATCAACAAGCATCTAATCAGAGAAATTATGGTGAGGGCAAGACAGACATAACCGGTTAAACCTATCCCATGCCTCACCAGAGACTCATCATACCCTTATTTAAATGAGGAAATTTCAGCCCGAACCTTGGCGGTTCTCCTAACAGGGTAAAATTTCTGTAAAAATTGAGCAGACATTTCGGCCCAGGTACCAATTGAGCCTTTAGGGAGAGAGTTGAACTAGAATTTCGCTTTGTCCTGAAGAGAAAAAGGGAACAAGGCTAGCTTGACGTAGTCTGGCATCGTAGCGAGGTGCTTCACGGTCCAGCAGCTTGGTAGAAGCTGTTCAGATGGTCATGAGGGTTCTCGGACTCCAGCCCGTGGAAGCAGTTCTGCTGGACGAGTGTAACTGCACCCGAACCGAAGTTGGGAGGGTCTCCTTGCAACTTCGGGAGAACGATGGGACCTTCTGAGTCGTCGACCCTGGGACTGTGGTAGTCTCGGAGTGTCTGCGGCTCTGCTTGTCTTCGCTGCCGCTCGGCTTCTGCCTCCCGCCGGAGTTGGCGGACTTCTTCTTCAAGCTCTCGCCGTGCCGCTTCAGCAGCTTGCCTCTGCATTTCTGCTTCTGCGGCTTGCAGCCTGAGCTGCTCCCGCTCCAAGACGTTGTCACCCATGTCAGATGACGAGGTGGTTTCTGAGTCAGACGAGTCTGGGCTCACCCTCGCTGGCGGCGCATGGAATTTCGGGCTCCTGCGTCCGCTTCTGAGAAAATAGTCACCAAAGGGAGGGTATTGTGCCAGTGCCCGTCACCTCAAACAGAAAAAGAGAGAAAAGAAAAAGAAAAATCAGAATTAGAAAAGAAAATAAAGTAATATTCAGAATTAATGTCGCCGTCCCCGGCAACGGCGCCAAAAAGCTTGATGTCCTAACAGATATAGGCTTTTAAATTTGTAACTCGAAGCAAACACTCGATCGCAAGCGTACGATCTCGTGTAGTACAGTCGAGGTCAAACCACAAGGACGGGAATTAATTCTAAACCGGACTCTACTCACAATTCAAATCCTAAGCGAATAAAAGTGGGGGGGTTTCTGAAAGATCGGTTTCAACAGTTCAAAGTGCAAAAAGCAGTAAACAGCAAGTAAGTTTTCGGAAACAGGTAATTAAAAGGCGTCCTCAGGGTTTTCTGAATCTGTTTGGTCTCTGGATTAACTTCTTGCGGCCCGCAGGAAGGTCTCTTGCGGGTCGCAGGGTTTGGTTAGAGATTCCAAAACTGCCTGTTGCCCACGGAATAATTCCTGTGAATTGCAAACAGTTTTGTAATCTCTGTCTTACACTTTCTGCAAATGCTTGCGGGCCGCAGGATGTCTCCTACGGTCCGCAGGCAATCTGACAGAGAGCAGTTCTGGTTCTGGTTCTGGTTCAGTGTTCGACTCACGTTATCAATTCCAAATCAAAGCAGCGACGATACAAGTCCTCAACTTTCGTATTTTGGTTCTTCTAACAATACCGGTTCAACAGAAATTCGTGGATCTATTTCTAAATCTACGTTCAAGTTACTTTTATATCTAGGATTCGGTTCAACTTTCGTAAGAACCGCAATTTAACCGTTCAGTTACTCTTGGACAACAAGTTATCAATCCAAATAGTGTAAATAACAATTCTTGCAAATATGATACTCTATTGACCAACTAAACTTTGTGCCTAATCTATAGGTTTACCACACAATAAGCATGATACTCTATTAACCAACTAGATTTTGCTCGCAATCTACAGGTCTACCAAATTAACAAGTCTAGTCAAACACACATAATCATGAAAATCACAAGTAACATGAAAATAACGTAAGTCTCACAATGAGAAGTCAATCCATCAACACAAACTTCATCATCTACCCTAAGAACTAAAAGACTACTCGCTCATGGCGAGGGAAAACAAAGAAAGCAAAACAAAGAAGAAGTTCATGATACTAAAGAACCGAAGAAGAACTAGCGTGGCTTCAATCTTCAACGTCTCCAAGAAGTCCTCTCGAAATCTCCTCGAAAGATGGTGAAGATCGACTCCAAACACGCCTTCCTAGGCTCTCCTGGCGGCTAGGGTGAAGAAGACAGAAAGTAAGATGCCAAAACCGTCTAAAAGGATGGTTTAAATAGCCAAAAAGGCGGCAGAAACAGAAGCAGCGCTGCCACGAGTCTTGCGGCCCGTAAGAAGTCGGTCTTGCGGCCCGCAGGAAGTGGGTTCCAGTGCAGACTTGCTCTTGAAGGCTCCAAATCGCGTCCATGTGGCTCCAAAAGCCCAATTCACCTGAAACATGGACAGAAATTGAACAAGTAACTGGAATCTAAGAATTCTAACACTAAAATGCAATTAAACTCGGGATTTTAGGTCGAAAACAAGATACAAGTCTAGAAAAAATGCATATATGAATGCGGTGCATCAGTTTTAATCTGTCCCGTACTGAACAAAGTTCAGTTATGTCCGATTAAATACATTTCTTATAGGGGAATTTAAAAATAATCTGTCCCGTATGTCACACCGTCCGTTCCCTAACCGGACTAGTATGGGCACCGTAAGGGACGTTCACTTAAGTACTTAAGATTCCGTAGTAATGAGAATATAATCGCGATATAATATCCGACACCGTCTGTATTCCTGTAGTGACATTTAGTAAATTTTAATTAGTCTTAATTTCTTTTAGGAAAACTTTATTTCCTTTACATCATAGCATATTGCAAAACAGTAAACTCATGCACATACAAACCAACTATAATCTTGTATCCTCTGCAAATCTATTTTGTTCTAGAATCTTTGAAAAAGCATTAAATTTCAATATTAACTAATGAAATAAAATTGATGCACAGGACATGACATGTAACATTTACTTTCGCATATTTACCGAGTCAATCGTCGGTCTCTCAGATCAGTACACCGTCATTTACATGAATCCTTTTCTGGCCTTTCTGGCGATTCCATGTATTGTCATGTCACGTACCTATAAGACCGATGATTGGACTCGATAAATACACCACCATAAATCCCACAAAATCCCACATCCTTTTTCATGCACATAAAAGAAATACCATGACAAACCAATTTCATACACAAATCGTTTTCTCATGCCACAAACCATTTTCCACATACATTTTTATGCAAATAAGAAATTCACACTTTCGAGATCAAATCATATGCACAACTAATTAATATTAAGAACTACTAACTATTCACAAAATAGTAATTAAATATTAAACAGTAAATCGAGTCATAGAGAAGTCCGGTTACCTGATACGAAACAGATTCTGATTTACGACATGATTTAGAACACTACGGGATGTTGTGGATTCAACATCGATAACCCGGATTCGGAAGCTCACCTGTGATCCCAAACCGACATCCTATTCCAAATACAACGACATTGATTAATAATTACTTTTACCTCCTAGATAACTATTACATGCCTGTTTGATGTTACATGAAATGGTAGTTTAGTTCTTGATCTATTTCTTGAGACATATGCTTGATATTTTAACTATATTGTTCCTTAATATAATGACCCAAATTCACATTTCATTTATTATTTTGAGTGTCTACTTTGAGCTGGTTAGCTATATCATGAAGTCCAAACATATAAATCGGTAGGACTTGGTATTTATATTAAATTAATCTTGATCCTACAACTAATAGTCAATTATTTTCTTCTTTCAGGTTATAGCCAACTATCAAGTCAGTTGCCCCGGCCAGTATATCAATTTCCATTACATTGACCCCTGCAATGCACTTTCTAACTTGATTAGCTTGTCATTTAGATGAACTAGCTGACTATATCCCAAACCATCTGATCATGCATGATAGCCAGTTATCGGTTCCTTTCATAGTTCAACTTAATACAAAGATAATTTGATTTCATTTAAGATACGTACCATGTCATAAGATATATGCAGTCATATCTTTGTGATACCTGGAATCTCCAAAGGCCGGTGAGAAGTTACAAGGTTTATAATTCCATCAAAAGTAACAACCTTTTTCCTTTGTTATACTGTTTTAGTCGATCATCAAGAGGAACAAATTGATAAGAGATTTGGCAATGGAATAAACTTTTCGTTTATCAAATTGAAACAGGATTAACAATTGATTTACACGATTATGAAGGAGAGATCTTACCGTTGGGATTCCCTCAATTTAGTTTCAGCAAATGGGGAAGGAAATGATTTGGAGACTGAACTTGACTACAAGGAATGAGAGATGTCGCTTAATTAGATCATTGTTAGTTATCTTGTCTATTCATAACCCTCACTTGCTCGTCGGATTTTCTTTCACAGAGACAAATACGCACACGGGGCAATTGATCGAACACCTAGCATGCGTGTATTGTGTTGCACGGCTTAGACTCCAACAAGGGGCGGTGCTTGTGGTTGGGAGGAAGAGGGGCAGCAGGGCAGGTTGGGGCAGCGCCGGTGTGGCGGTTTTGCAACGGCCGAGGTAGGTTTTGGTGCGGGGTTGGGTTTGGGGAGGAGGGCGGGCGCTGCTGCCGGTGGCTGCAGGTGGCTCGGGGGGGGAGGGGGGGGACTGCTGCAGGTCGAGGGAGCTCGGGGGCTGCTGGTGGGAGCACTGGTGGCGGCCCGGAGAGGAGGAGGTGAGGGCGTGAGGTCAGGGGTGCGGCTCGGTGCGACGGCAGTGGGGTAAGAGGAAAGGGAGGCGGGGAAGCAAGGAGAGGGAGAGAGGAGAGGGTGCGGCGAGGGTTTGAGGGCAGGCCGGAGCAGAGGTGCGACGACAGATCCGGCGGCGGGGTGGTTGGGTTGAGCGCAGAAGAGGGGAGCGGTAGAGGTGAGGAGTCGGTTGAGGAGGAAAGAAAAGAAGAAAAGAAAAGAAGAAAATGAAAAAGGGAAAAGGAAGGATGGGAGGAAGAAGGGAAAAGAAGAGAATAAGGAGAGGAAAAAGTGGGTTGGTTGGCTCCAATGTGATCAATTTTAGTGTGGCTAATCATGTGGTAGTTCATTTCATTGTTTTCTTAGAAAATATTAGTGAAATCTTAATTGCTATTAATAATAATCCATCATTCCTTTTATTATTTTGCCAATAATTTTTCGATTAAAATATTTTTGTATTTGCCGAAATTTTGGAGACGTTACAATTTTCGTAGTCATGAGATTCTCCACAAAGAGTACAAGATTGGACTTGTACCGCATTGGTGGTGGCCTTTTGCTTGTCAACTTGTAATTGAAGGGTTTCTACTTTAGCTTGCATCAAAGTGAGTTGATCTACCTCTGCTAGACTCACAGCTGGACCATTGTTGCTGTTGTGCCAACTTGTCAAATATCTCCAAGATTTCATGTGGCTCGCGATCAATAACAGATCCACCTGCACCATAATCAACCAAAACACGACTCTGTGAGTTCAGACCATTATAAAATGCATCAACTAACATCCAATCAGAAAAGTTATGGTGCGGACAAGACTGTCTCAAGTGGTTAAATCTATCCCAAGCATCACTCAATGGTTCATCATACCCTTGTTTGAAAGTTGAAATTTGTGCTCTAACTTTAGCAGTTCTCCTAACAGGGTAGTATTTTTTAAGAAACTGAGTAGATAATTCGGCCCAGGTACCAATTGAGCCTATGGGAAGAGAATTAAACCATGTTCGTGCTCTGTCGCGTAGGGAGAACGGAAACAGAGCCAGTCGGACGTAGTCTGGACTTGCCATGATGTTCTTCACGGTTCGGCAACATTGGAGGAAGTTGTTGATGTGTTCGTGTGGGTTCTCCGACTCCAAGCCGTGAAAACAACTTTGTTGGATGAGGTTGACTACCCCTGAGCCAAAGTTGGGGGGATCCCCAACGATGTCAGGAAGTATGATCGGTCCCTGTGCATCATCAGCCTTGGGGATGTGGAAATCTCTGAGAGTTCGTGGTTCATGACGTCGAGCTTCAGCCTCGGCTTCTCTTCTGCGCTGTTCTTCTTCTACCACTTACCTTAGTTGCTCGACTTCTGCTCGAAGCTGTTGCTTCTCGGTTTCCGCCTCTTCCAGCGCGAGCCTTGCTGCTTCGTCTGCCATGTCTTGCGGACCGTGAGTAGTGGGGTGCGATCCGCAGGCAGAGTCTTCTATCGACAACCGCTGGAAATTTGTGGTCAGATCAGATAGGGCTGAGGTCGGGGTGTCCTCTAGTCGTAGTCTCGGATATTGAACACCACTTCTCAGCTTGTAGTCACCAACCGGCGGTAGTCGGTCCAGTTTCTATAACATGAAACAAGAGAAAAGGAAAAGGAAGAAGGGGGTTTAGAAATAGAAAAGAAAATAAAGAAAAGTCTAGAAATAGTGTTGCCGTCCCCGGCAACGGCGCCAAAAAGCTTGATACGCGTGGAGTGTATAGGCTTTTACCCTAAATAATACAATCAATCGCAATCGTACGATATTATGCAATATAGTTGGGATCGAATCCACAGGGACCGATCTAAGTCTAAGACAATTCTTTAATCACAATTCTAATCCTAAAGAGAATGTAAATGTTTGGGGGGGGGGGGGGGGGTTTGTTTGAAGTTTGGTTCCTAAATTATCAGAAAAACAGTAAAGACTAACTAACGACTTAAAACTTATACTAAACAAGCGTTCCCAGGGTTTTCAGAATTTGTTTGCTGTCTGGATCAATTGCCTGCAGTCCACACCTCTAAGTTACGGTCCGCAGGACATACAAATTTGCCTCTCTTTCAGCTACCAGCTTAATTGTCTATTAGTGGTTAACTACGGACCGCAGATAACTGTCCGAGAGATAGATTCTCTGTTCTTTCTTGCTGTTTACAGTCCGTAACTGTCACTTTACGGTCCGCAAGAAATAGACAGAGAGCAGTTTTGTTTCAATTCGATTGTTGACTAAAGTTATCAATTCCTAACAAAACCAAAGCAGTTGCAAAGATTATACAAAACCTAAGTATCGATTCCCTCTTATCCTAAGGATTATCTTCTAACCTAAGTTTAGTTCTTCTAACCTATACAATTCTTTTAGTCAATTAGCAATTCAAAGAATTATCAATAAGTCCTCTAATTCTAAGCTCAATTTACTCTCAATCTAAGGGTGGTTTAACTCTCGTTAAAACCACAATTTCTCCTCTCGGGTACAATTGGACAACAAGTTGACTACCCAAATAGTGCAAGTATCAATTCTTGATCAAATGATGTTAATTTTCCACACTAGATCTGATCACAATCCACGGGATCGACAAACAAACAAGAAACAATTCAAGCACAGTTATGAATAAGCTCTAAGCAAATTGAGAATAACTTTAATGCATAAACATGAAAATCAAGTATTCAATTAATCCATACATACAGACATCATCCTAGACCCCAAGAACAAACATGACTACTCACTACGAGACATTACTACAACAAATAAATAAAAGTAAGAGAAAAGAAAGCACCGAGTAAGCTTAGAGAGGTGGGTAACCGTCTCCTTCGATTCCAACGGCGTTGAGCTCCTCTCTTGACACGACTCTCAACTAATTTAACAACTGACTAACTAACTCAACACATGAGACCTAACACCTAACACAAGATGATAAGATGCAAGATAATGGATGATATGAGAGCACCCCAAGGGGTCTCTTTTATATGAGAAGATGTCTCAGATTTAGGCGTCTGACTTCTAGTTTCTTGGGGCGAAATTAAGGGAAAAGTCTCAAAGGAGATCGCCAGAAATAGCACGCACCAGAAAATAGGTGTTCTGTTTTGTTTTGAACTGATTGCGATCCGCAGAAATAGGAGTGCGGTTCGCAATTAGTATTCCAAAGAGAGCTTGACCTTGAAATAGCCTGTCTGTCGCTTAAATTGGCTCTCTGCGCGTTTCCTTGATTTAGATATGGCAGTTGTGAGCTGGCATGACATGGAAAATAGAAGTTCTATTCTTGATTACGGTCCGCAAATAGGGAGTTGCGGTCCGTAAATAGATGTTCCTTTGTGCTCCTTCGCCTATTTTTGCTCCTTGCTCCAAATTTAGTCCGTAATAGCTCTAAAAGCTCTATTTACCTGAAAATAGGACCAAATCACAGAAGTAACTTGATTCTAGACAATCTTCTACCTAAATGCAAATGAACTTAGGATTTTAGGTACAAATATAGGTGCAAGTCTGGTTAATATGCATATATGAAATAGGTGCATCAATCTCCATTGCGGTCTCATGAAAAATGGTTAGATGGGACTGTAATTGAGGGTCCAGATTGTAACTTGCCGTCAGATCTGCGTTGCATGATGAATCTAATATCAAATCAACGGTTGCATATCCATGATCCATAATTAAACTTATTTTGGATATCTATTTTGGATATTGAACATTTTCAAATATAGATATCTATTTTGGATCCAAATATGTTTTCAAATGTTCAATTGTAGACTGCAATTAAAATAGAATACATTAATGTTTCCTATGTTTCCCTCTTTTACATGATATAATTGTATTGTCTCTAATTTGATTATTGGAAGCCTAAGGGCCGGGTGTTTAAGTGTTAAACGAAAAAACAATCTTTTTTTTTTTCTTTTTCTGCTTGATAATATGTTTTCCATTTATCAATTTTTCTCCCGACCCCTGCATCTAAGAGAGACTGAAAAATATCAAAATACTAGGCCATCCATTTTCATTGAAACGAAAATATCAGAATTCTAATTAACTGCTCATGATTAACATTTTCATAAAAAACAAGATAACAACTTACAATATTACTATATCAAAATTTGGTATTTTAATATTTATCGAAAAATCATAAATAATGAGTAAGAAACATGTCCCAATTAAATGTGGTTGTAAATAAATCATAAACTATTTGGTCTGAAAGGGTACAAACTTAAAATTGAGATTATGAAATTACCTTCTTAATTAGCTCATTGTAGTCAACTAAGATTTTGTCATTATATTGTTAGCATTAATGAAAATTAAATTGTCGGCAGCATGGCGCGGGTACGCTGCTAGTACATACATATACACTACCACAGAGAAAAACATCAACAGCGGTTATTTACGACAATTCCCAACGGTTAAGTGAGGGTTGCGAATACTAGCATCGCTAATGCTAACTAAAGAACCGTTGTTAATACTGCTAATCAACAACGGTTAAAAGCAAATAACAGTTGCTGTTACTAAGCAAACAACAACAGTTACTAAAAAAAACTGTTGGAAAATGTCATTATCAGTGATCTGAAATATTTAAGTAATAACAGTTGGCAAAGACAACAATCAACAACGGTTCTTCCTAAGTAACCGTTGACAATTAGACAAATCAACAACGGTTTTCTTAGAGAAACCGTTGGCATATAACATTATCAATGATCTAAATTATTTAAATAAAATACATTTTCCAACGGTTCGTAGTAAGGAACCGTTGTTGATGACAGCAATTGCCAACTGTTTATAATAAATAACCGTTGGCAAAGAGGTTAATCAACAACGGTTATTCCTAGGGAACCGTTGACAATTAGTCGAATCAACAACGGTTTGTTTTGGAGAAACCGTTGGCAAATAGCATTATCAATGATCTAAATAATTTAAATAAAATATATTGCCAACGGTTTGCAAGAAAGAACCGTTGTTGATGATGTCAATAAACAACGGTTTTGGAATTAGTAACCGTTGGCAAAGACTGCAATCAACAACGGTTTTTACCGTGAACCGTTGGCATTTATGTGTATCAACGGTTGTTTCTGTAAACCGTTGTTGATTGTTGTAATGGCCAACGGTTCCTCATTATAGAACCGTTGTTGATTATTTTCATTTGTTATTACACATTATTTTTGCCAACAGTTTTTTTTTACCACATAAATAACCGTCGGTAATTTTGTTGTCGAACTGGGCATGAGCATTCTGTTTCATTCAGAAAACCATATACATATATAAACACATGCATTCTGTTTCTATTCTGTTTCATTCAGAAAATCTGTTTTAATTAACATCTAAATTAACCAACATACATACATAATCACATAATTAACTATTTTACAATTCCAAACCTACACATCCTAATAATATCTACACAAAACCACATCACATGAATCAACAATTACAAAAAATCCGAGATCACAATTCGAAAAGCAAAAATTCGGAACACATTTCTCGTACCTCGTCGATGTGATCTCGTTCGTACCTTTCGGGTGGAATAACCTGTAAATTTAAGAGGTTGCATATATTTGAATTAGTTGATATATAATTAAACAAAACATACTTGATAAACGAAATAGGTATAATATATACCGAAGGTAACGTCGTCGCCTCATAGCACGTATTTATTATGTCATGCATCGTCCGCATGACATAATATCCGCACTCGGAGCTGCCCGGTTGCCTTGGGCCCTACAACAATGAAAATAGATCAAGAATTAATATGAATTATGTACGTTTTTCCTTTTTTTCTTTTTTTGAATGTTTACAAGCCTAATTGTATATATAAGTTACGTGTATACGTATATACCTTGATCAACTTTCACGTTAGCTTGCCTCCGTTCTTCTTGATCACTCCTCTTTTGGTCCAATAATTCCGGAAGGCCCTACAATTAATATAGATTAGTGCAATTCATAATTTGTATTTTTAATAAAAGGAGAATGGAATTTAGTTGATTATTAAGCTTACGTATTCAGATAGCCCATAATCGCTAACTTCGGCATCTCGGTGGGATGCAAGGAATCCACGATGTAGCACCGAGACTCGGCTAGGTGCACGATGAGAAGCCACAAGTGAGCCCTACAATATTAATTATTTCAGTTTATTTGCAATCCAAAACAACGAGAATGAAAGGTAAGAAATTATATTTTTTTTTTGTTAAAGTAGAGTTGAGTAATTTCGAACCCTTGGTGATACGGGAGGAGGACGAGCGAGTCGAGCGGCACCCCTTCAATGAAGTCGGTGAGGTAGGCAACCTCTCTCCCAATGTTGGTGGCCGCACATCGGTAGGGGTCCAGAAAACAAAATCGGTCCAACATCAGCGACTTGCACTGACGTGCGCTTGCACTACATTGGAAAACCAATTATCATATTTACGCTAACTACAGATTAATATTTTATGAAAGAAATATCAAAGTCAAATAATCGATCTTAGATTTGGAGAATTGTTACTTTGAGCCATTCATCCTTTAGCATGCGATGATTGCGGTGGTGGTGACCACCGTTGTACCCTCGACTCCTAGATCCTCCTTGCCATAGCCGATCTCGAAAGTGTCTACCTCTGGTGGTTGGCTCATCAGCAAGTTGTAGAGCGCGACGCCCTGCTCGTGAAGTCGCTGCAACTGAAAAACCTCGAGTAGTGGCGCCCGACTCACAGCTTGTGACGACCTCGGTGCCGATGCTCTCGGGCTCGGTGCCGATGCCGATGCTTTCGAGGCCTACGATTAATGAAACTTATGCAATCAAGACCGGGTTGGTATTTATATTAATTAATTAGCTAGAATTTAATTACATACCAATTAATAAATAGTTTTTTATTTTTAAAAAATATATACCTGACCGGTCGACTCGCCTATCCAGTACGCCGGCCACAGAACAAAACTCCCGACTGCTTCATGAATTTCCACAAGATCCGCTACCGGAGTCGGAAGTTTGTATGACCGGCACGCCTCAACGCAAGAATCTATCTGCACCTTTCTTTGATCGGGCAGGATCGGTTGACCGTGGCATGTATCGCCCGGAACAGATAGATACATCCTTCCGGTCGCCACCTCGATCTGAGAATCTACCCTCCTCAAGATAAAGTTTGCAATTGACAAACTTCTGGAATGTAAATATTATTGTTAGCTTCAAATTAACTTAAGTAAAAAATTTAATTCATCGACTATAAACCTAAATTACCTTGTTCTCGGGAGCGGGCGGTCCCTGCGGTGCCGGCGCCGCAGACGAAGAGGTACCCTGCTAAAGGTCACCTCAGAGTAGTACCTGTTGGAAGTTACCCGGGTAGCAGACGGAGTCCATTACGAGCTGGATCTTTGCGTTCATTTCCACCGTCAGCTCCTCCCGTTGCTTCCTCATCTTCTCTTCGAACTCCTCTCTCATCCCGTCAACATCCGATTGGGAGTAGCAACCGGAGTGAGAAGGCGCGCCCCGTCTTCTCTTCTGCTTCCCGAAGATGTCTTTCCGGGATGTGTACTCCGAGCTGTGGGCCCGCAATCTCCCGGGATGTTCGGGCGTCCCTAGAGCGGCGGTGAGGACATCATTTGCGCCCTCTGGGACGAATGTTCCCTCACTCACTTCTCTTATTTTCTCTTCCTGCAATGATAAATCGAGTAAAATTAACGTATAGACCGGACGATTCTAATTATCGAACAACTCGAAAGCATGTGTAGTTAATTTAAGATGTTAAGTAAAAATATATACCACTTGGACCTCCAGAATTGTCGGATCGTCGATAACGGCAACTCCATCGACGATGCTCTTCGCCCTTGCCAACATCCAATCGCGGCTCCGTCCATCCAAATCGGCACTTATAGGAGTGCCCGATGGTTCCGA
Organism: Cyperus esculentus; assembly: GCA_030179965.1. Lineage (NCBI taxonomy): Eukaryota > Viridiplantae > Streptophyta > Magnoliopsida > Poales > Cyperaceae > Cyperus > Cyperus esculentus. The sequence goes on from JASGLE010000001.1 coordinate 6,127,357, forward strand.
CGGTGCAATTACCACATTGGGAGTCCACTTCTGCCTCCTTGCACTCGCGTAACCGCCCGAGCCGAGCCTGTGAGGATACATGTTCTTCTTGGCCGCCTCTCGCCCTTGTGCACTCTTTTTCTGTCAATTTATAAAATAGTGATGTAAGTACAATTTTTAAATAGTACCTTAGTGATTTATGCAACATGGTCGTACAAATTAAGTAATTAGTAGTGCAAATTTTAAAATAACAGTGATTTAATTAATGAACCTTAAACTCGTCAGTGTTGCAGTGCCTGACGAAGTCTTCCCACACATGTGGCTTTATGTTATACCGTGCGCAAGGGTCCTCCTCACTCTCCTCAAGAATGTACTTTCGGTGCAAGGTTGATTTGTGCTCCTTCCAACGGACTCCCAGTTTTACCAAGACCTTCGCCTTCTTGCTGTCGTCCGGGAAATGCCAGAAATCCTGCAGGACATATAAAAATAATTAATAATTAATCAGTTAGGCCTTTAAAATAATCATTCTTATTATTATTATTTTTTTCATTTAATCAATGAATTCTGTATATATTAAATGACCAAATTATAAAGAAATCGCGCACTCAATGAGAGAATCAATTAATTGTACAATCAATTATGCAATTTCTATTTTGAAAGATACAAAATCAAATGAAGGTAATTCAATTAATAATATAATTTGAGATTTAAGTTCAATGTTTCACCTTTATTTTGTTCCAGCAATACCCCTTGATTTCCTTCGGGACCTTCTTCCAGTCCTCAAAATTGATGGGCACATGATCTCTTGCGGTTTAGCCCAAGAAACTCGCGAACGAACCCGTGGCTCTCCTGCATGTGTTGCCATCTGCCCCGAACTCTATCTTCCTCTGGGGGTCTTTTACATTCCTGCGGTAAGTCTCCCCGGTGGTTGGCCCTCGTCGCCTCCGGGGTTCTTGTTCGGGTTCGGGTTGTTCGGCATTTTCGGGTTGTTGTTCGGGTTGTTCGGCGTGTTTGGGTTGTTCGGGTTCCATGGCTGCAGGGAGAGGAGAGGCAGTGAGAGGGAGCGGAGAGGGCAGAGAGGAGGAGAGGCAGAGGGGGAGGAGAGGCAGGGAGAGGAGAGAGAAGAGGCTTACAGGGAGGAGAGGGAGGAGAGGGAGGAGCGGCAGCGGCGGCAGCAGCGGTGGCAGAACGAGGGTTTGATCGTCGATCAAGCTCCAAGAGAGGGTTTTAGAGAGGTTTTGGACTTAGAGAATTGCACAGTGAATTTTGAAATGAAAGAGAGGAAGTTCAAACGACATTAAAAGCTGTGAGAGAATCAACAACGGTTATTTACAAGGAACCGTTATTGAAACCATCAACAACGGTTATTTAGTTTGTCATTAATAACCGTTCTGCTCATTAATAACCGTTGTTGATTATTTACTGCTTTTAATTTAAAAAAATATTTTTGTTTGTCATTAACAACTGTTCCTCCCTTAATAACCGTTGTTGATGACATCTATCAACAACGGTTCTCCAAGGAAAAACCGTTGTTGATTCTTGCCAACTTTTAATTCTAAAAAATGTTGTTGTCATCAACAACGGTTATCCAGTAAATAACCGTTGTTGATGACAACAGTCTACAACGGTTGTGCATATTAATAACCGTTGTTGATTCTTTCCAGCTTTGAATTTCAAAAAGTAATTTTGTTTGTCATTAACAACGGTTGCTTCGTTAATAACCGTTGTTGATGAAAACCATCAACAACGGTTCTTTGATGAAGGAACCGTTGTTGATTCTTGCCAGCTTTTAATTCTAAAAAATTATTTTGTTGTCGTCAACAACGGTTATTTAGTTGATAACCGTTGTTGATGACGATAATCTAGAACGGTTTTTCATTGAAACAACAGTTGTTGATTGTTTCGCGCGTTTTTAATATGAATCGCGGGGTTTCCAGAGACTTCAGATGCGCACTGGCACCAATCTCGAGACCCAGTTAACACCGCTATTGCTATAATATTTTTAATTTAATCAACAACGGTTTTTCAGGGTAGCAACCGTTGTTGATTCTTGCGCAGGTTTTTAATTTAAAAAATGATTTTGTTGTCATCAACAACGGTTTTTCAGTTAGTAACCGTTGTTGATGACAATGATCAACAACTGTGTCTCTTTAGATAACTGTTGTTGATTGTTTCGCGCGTCATTAAATATGAATCGCGGGGTTTCCAGAGACCGAGCGTTAGCCAATGGATCATCTTCAGATACGCACTGGCACCAATCTCGAGACCCAATTAACAACGGTTCTTCATGGGAGCAACCGTTGTTGATTCTTTCACAGGTTTATATTTTAAATATGATTTTGTTGCTTATAATATATCTATTTTTGAAATATCTAATTTTAAAATTAATACCATTCGCTAAACATATTACAAATAGTAATTATATAGCAACATTACAAATTCCATTCGCCACTGTACCTGCATTGATGAATTAATTTAGTTAATATATATATATATATATATCTAATTTCAAGTATACCTAATTAAATTAAGTTATTTTATTTAATTAATTATAAAAAATGTATCATCTACCTTCTATGCGGTTTTCTTTCTTTTCTTTGATCCCTTCAATTTCTTCTTTTTTCGTCTCTTCAGCCACGTTCCTTCTTCATGGTCTGTACGGATGTAGGTTGTCTCTGGCACATCATCAACTAGCAGGATGGCGGTACCATTAGAAAATGGTTCGGCTTCGTCAAACTTATCGTAGTCGTCCTCATCGACAACATCTCCGATCCCTACAATGTGCCGTTTACCGGCAAGAACAACATGCCTCTTTTTATCGGCCGGGTCAACAACATAAAACACTTGCTTTGCTTGCTTAGCCAGTATGAAAGGATCGTCACGGTATCCCAACCGACTGAAATCAACGGTGAGAAATCCATCCTCATCCTGTTGGACTCCGCGTCCGTTATCAATCCACTTACAGTAAAATAGGGGAATCTTAAATTTAACGTAAACTAATTCCCATATTTCTTCAATCCAACCGTAAAATGGCTGGGGCATATCTCCAGAAGACGCTAGAGCTACTAACGTCACACCACTGTTTTGCACGGTGCTCTTGCTGTCTTGGGTCCGAGTGTACCAAGTAAAGCCATTCATGTCGAAACCTTGGTAGGTGTGCACTGTTGACCCGGGTCCGAACGCTAACCACCTGACAGTCTCACTTACGTTTTCATCGGATGGTCTCGAATGTACACTGTCTTCGAACCATCTTATGAATGTTCGATTATGCTCATTGGTGACCCAACTTTCACTTCTTGAAGGATTTTTCTCACGTAGCTCTGTCAGGTGCCGGACGACGTACGGACTTACATCAGCAAGGTGCTGAAGAATTTTGAGATGTGCCGTCTGGATCAAGTCGTGATCTGGCCTCACTAGTTTGTACCCAATAGTACCTACACCTTGGAGTCTCCCCTCATGCCGGGGCTTGGGAAGGCCGATTGGTTCAACGTCGGCCACGTAATCGGTATAGAAACCAATGATCTCTTCAGCATCATACCCTTCAACCATACTTCCTTCGGGCCTCGATCGACTACGGACCAGCCCTTTCAACTGACCCATGGCTCTCTCAAAAGGGTACATGTGTCGCAGGAATGGGGGGCCACAGAGTTTTATTTCTCTAACGAGATGGACTGTTAAATGCACCATGATATCAAAAAATGAGGGCGGAAGATACATTTCCAGTTCACACAGGGTTGTCACGACATCAGACTGTAAGAAGTCTAGCCCTTCGGGATCGATCACCTTGGAATTAATTTTGTTGAAGCAGGAACAGAACCTGGTGATCGACTTCCTAACATGCGGGGGGAGGATACCTCGAATGGCAACTGGGAGCAGCTGAGTCAGCAGGACGTGATAATCATGTGATTTCATCCCTATCAGTTTCATCTCTTTCATGGACACCCTTCTGGAAAAATTTGAAGCATAACCAGATGGCACACGAATTGATTGCAGGCATTCCAATAAACTGATTTTCTCTTTTCTTGATAAAGTATAGCAGGCCGCCGGTAAGTAGGTACGCCCTCCATTTTCTTGGGGTGCTAGCTCTAGGCGAATACCCATTTTAACCATGTCCTTTCTAACGTTGATGCCATCCTTTGTTTTCCCAGCGGTGTTCAACAACAAGCCCACTATGCTCTCAGCGACGTTCTTTACAATGTGCATCAAATCCAAACAATGCCTAACATCCAGGTGCGGCCAATAAGGAAGATCCCAAAATATGGACCTCTTCTTCCATAAGTCGTCCGGATTATCCTTGACAACAACATCTTTCCCAAATTGGACTTCTATGTGCTTCACTTTTGCGCAAACTTCTTTGCCGGTCAACAGGACCGGAGCTTTTCTCCTCTCAAACTTGCCATTGAATGCTTTCTTTTTCCTTCGATATGCGTGGCCAACCCGAAGGAATCGACGATGCCCCATGTACACAATCTTCTTACAATGCTTTAGTCATATGGAACAAGTTTGTTCTCCGCAAACAGGACACGCCTTGTATCCTTTTGTTCTGCATCCCGACAAGTTACCGTACGCGGGAAAATCGTTGATCATGCAGAAGATCATAACACGGATAGTACACCATTCTTTCTTATATGCATCGTACACTCGTATTCCCTCTTTCCATAACTTCTCCAGTTCTTCAATCAGAGGAGGTAGGAACACATCTATGTCATTACCAGGTTGTTTAGGACCCAATATCAATAGTGGCATCATTAGGTACTTCCTTTTCATGCATAACTAAGGAGGAAGGTTATAGATGCACAAGAATACTGGCCAGGTACTGTGCCGGCTACTCATGTTACCGTAAGGATTCATTCCATCGGTCCATAACCCTAACCTCAAGTTTCTAGGTTCGCCACCGAAATTAGGTAATGTTATGTCAATCTTTCTCCATTCAGAAGAATCAGCAGGATGTCTGAGCATTCCATCGTCTTTTCTACACGTGGCATGCCACTGTAACAACTCAGCGTCTCTTGGATTTGCGAAAAGACGCCGCAATCTCGGTTCTACTGGCAGATAATACAAGATTTTCGCCGCAGGTTTTTTACCTTTCTTTGATGGGTTAGTTCCCGGTTTGTACCTTGAAAGCCCACACTTTGGACATTTATCAAGATTGACATGCTCTTTTCGATATAGTACACAGTCTTTCGGGCATGTAGGAATTCTATCAATTGTCAAACTCAACGGACACAAAATTTTTTTCGCTTGATAGGTTGTATCCAGCAACTCGTTATTTTCTGGGAGCATATCCCCTAAGAGTTTTAACAAATCTGTGAAACTTTTATCGCTCCAATTATTTTTTACTTTCAGGCTAAATAATTTGAAAACAGCTGATAATTTTGAAAATTTCGTACAACCGGGAAATAATTCTACATTAGCATCTTTGCTCAAATTAATTTCAGAAATTTCTGGAATGTCCACAAAATCGTCGGGAATGTCGTGCATCATTTCATCTACTTCATCATATTCCATACAATTAGTGCTATCTATATTTTCTATATTTTCAACCCCAATTTCCTCCCGTACATCATTATCCCGATCTAAAAAGGTCTCGGACACATTGGTAGCCTTGCTTGACTCGGCATTTGCCGATTCTTCGAAGCACTCGCCATGCCACACCCAACGGGTGTACCGCTCCTTAAATCCACGACGGATCAAATGGCACCTCACTTCTTTGACATCCCTAAATCTTCGCAAGTTCTCACAATCAGAACAAGGGCATAAAATAGTTTCATCACCCCTACGCCTCATATGTTCCTTCGCACAATTAGTGAATTCTTCGACTCCTAGCAAGTAAGAACTTGTATCACGCCTCCCATACATCCAACTGTTACGATCCATCTGTAAGAGATAATTAAATATAATTTTTATTATGCATGCAATATTAGTACTAGGTCTTGCTAGTTCTACAATTAATAGGTTCCGGGCCGGCCAACCATCCTAACCCACTCTTTGAATACTTTGTCTCATTAGCGAGCATGCGTTGGACAATTTGTTGTTCAAGAAAAATTCGGCAGCATTTCCCATTAGCTCCCCCGGGTACGCCATTGCACGTACCCGTGAGAACAAATGGAGAAATGATCTACCGAATTTTTCTCGAACAACAAATTGTCCAACGCATGTTCGCTAATCCTAAATGAGACAAAGTATTCAAAGAGCAGTCCCAAATGGGGACTATTCGAGATTAACCCCTATTGGATTAATCTCGAACGGGTAACGACCTAAAGTTATTCAAGTTCCGCTAGTTTGGTTCTAATGCATGACAATACCCACATATAAAAAATGCTAACATGCATGCAATTATATGCTAATTAATTATATAATAACTACTAATTATTCAATCAAATAGATGAATGGAATTAACCTCAATATCCCGAAACGAAAATGGGAGTCGGAGGGGGGAGTGGTATACCTTCCAATCAACTTCGTCTTGAGCTAGATTGAAAGAGGGGGGGGCGCTGCTGGAGGAGGAGGAGGAAGAAGAAGATAATTAATTTGCTAGCTGCTGGTGAGGAAGAAGTAGAGATGGCGCTTGGAGAGAATCAACAACGGTTCCCAATGAATAACAGTTGTTAAATGGGCCATAAGCGGGAAATTTTCCCGCCATAAGAAGGAATCAGCAACAGTTATTACTAAAAAACAGTTGTTAATTCTTGCACATGAATATATTATGTTACCCAAGAATTAACAACGGTTTATTCTTTAGAAACCATTGGTAATGATAAGCCATTACCAACAGTTTTTTATAGTAAACAGTTGTTAATTCTTGCACATGAAGATTTGTTACCAAAGAATCGACAACGGTTTATAATTTCTACCGTTGGAAATCATACACCATTCCAAACGGTTTGTCATGCAAACCGTTGTTAATTCTTGCACATGAATATTTTACGTTACCAACAATCAACAACGGTTTCAGCTTTAGAAACCGTTGGGACTGCTACACCTTTCCCAACGGGTTTTTATAGTAGACTGTTGTTAATTCTTGCACATAAATATTTTATGTTACCAAGAATAAAAAACTGTTTCTACTTTAGAAACCGTTGGGAATGGGATATCATTCCCAACGGTTTCTAAAGTAGAAACCGTTGTTGATTCTTGCAGATGAATATTTTATGTTACCAAGAATCAACAACGGTTTCATCTTTAGAAACCGTAGGGAATGCTGTCCCTTTACCAACGGTTGTTTATAGTGGACCGTTGTTGATTATTGCACATGAATATTTTATGTTAGCCAAGAATCAACAACGGTTTCTCTTTGTGAAACCGTTGGGAATTATGTGCCTCTGCCAACGGTTTTGTATGTTATGGAGTTGTTAATGTTTGCAAATTAATATCTTATGCTTCAGAGGGATCAACAACCGTTTCTTCTTAAGGAACTGTTGGGAATGATATGCCTTTCCCAACTGTTTTTTAAAGGAACAGTTGTTGATTCTTTCTCAGATTTCGGGCAAGTCTTTACCAACTGTTCTTGCTGATAAACCGTTGCTGATATTTTTAATTAAATTTCCAAAATGCCACTGCCACTTTTCAACAACGGTTTTCTTGATAACAGTTGCTAAGGTGGGGTTTGTTAAAGACCATCTCTGTGGTAGTGATATATACAGAAATATATGTTTGACAGTAATTTGGAAAATTACATTGTTTTTTTTTTTTTTTTAGAATAATATAGTAGTAGTGGTAGGCAGTCAATTCTATATATATATCTGTGAATTTTTATAATATATGTAGGTCAAAATATTTATAAAAATATTATATGTATCTAAATCAATGAATTTCTTTTTGAATAATATATATTGAAGGTCCATTTACCTATTTTTTGAAACCAAATTTTTTTAACAAGCAAAGTTTTCCTGTGTCAATTGACATAATTAATGTGCATGACCAATGCACAAGACGTACGACCTGGACTAGTAGTATATAGCGTTGTTTTCAATCAATATCAACTAATTAATATTCGTTATCTTGTTAGAAGTTGATCCAAAATTAACTATCTATTTCTAGAAGAATAATTATGTCTGTGCCGTGTGTACTAGGGAATATGGGTCCAAAGTTGGATAGTTAATTTAGGTAATTCAAGCAGCTCCAATAGGTTGTGAGGTAGTTATAGATTGCTAATTATAATTAGCATGTTATTTTGAGGACATAGTTTGGATTATAAAAGGATGTCCCTTATATCTTTTTGTTTGTGGCATAATAATTATGTATACAGAGTTTTACTTTATTTCCACCAAAATATTTTATTATTTATCATATGGTATCAGAGCATGCATTTGAATTTCTAACATATCTATGATTTATACAATAATATACTTAAAACTCACGACATAATTTTACACATATATCATATATATCAAACTATTTTAATTATATAACATACTTAAAAAATTCAAATTGAAGAATATATAAACTAGAAAGAGGGGTAACTCTCCAAGCACCTCAACTATGCCACATCATCAATATTATTAACCATTGATTTTGTTTAAATCTCTTCATCTACTTTGATCCAATGGTTTATATTTATTCTCTCTCCATTTAATAAGATGATATGATATGTCTAAGACAAAATTTAATCCTTAAAGTAGTCCAACATTTATGTGCTGTTATTTCTAAATTATATATCATCATCATCATTATTCACATAAAAAATTTTAAAATTATGTTTAATTTTTTAAAAATAAATATTTTTATTTTATAAGCTTTATTATTTTTTTGGTATCATATTTCGGGGTGAAGCTCAAGTTACAGCTCTAGTTATAAATAACAACTAATAACAACTAACAGTTTAATGAGTCAAATGAGTTTATCAGTCAAGCCAAATTACAATCAAGCTCGCTTATTAACTGAGCATAACGAAACAACTTTGTTTTAAAAGCCAAGTGAGCTCTAGCTTGTCGACTAGCCCCAGAATTTCACAAGCAATTTGCAACTACGTGCGGTTCTTCTTACCACTAAACTCGTAATTTTTGAGAAACTCTGAAATACTTAAAAGACTTCCTGCACATGAAAAGCAGGTCTAAGATATACGTGGAGGGTTCCAATGCCTCTATTTTTTGTGCCTCCATCATGCCTCCACTTTTTAAATTTCAAATAACTCAAAATTTAAAAATAATTTTTCAAAATAAAATCATTAGATTTGATCAATATGATATTCTCTATGTGTACGTAACAAGTATTTTCAATTTTTTATTTTATTTTATATAAATTAATGGGTTATTAAACTGAACGTCTAGAAATGACTCAAATTAGTGTATTTTTTTTATGCCTTTTGATGTTAAACAAAATAATATTCAAATTTGATGGTTTTTTACATATACATAAATGAAATGACATAGATTAAATCCAACGGTTTTGTTTTAAAAAATTAGTTTTAAATTTTGAGTTATTTGAAATTTAAAAAGTGGAGGCATGATGGAGGCACAAAAAATGAAGACATTGGAACCCTCCTCAAGATATATATATATAGGATGTTATACTGGAAAAACCCCACCTTTCATAGAATTTACATCAGCTGCTATAGTTTTATTATGGCAGGTGTGACATTGTTTTTTCCATTTATGATGATTGGGATCCACATAAAAAGGAGGTCTCGTCCTTCCAAATATGGACCGTCAAAAATCAATTTGATAGTTTGAAAACTATGGTAGAGAAGGTGCATGCTATAGTTGATTAAAATTATAATCACTACCACAGAGATGGTCTTTCCCAACCCCACCTTAGCAACTGTTATCAAGAAAACCGTTGTTGAAAAGTGGCAGTGACATTTTGGAAATTTAATTAAACATATTAGCAACGGTTTATCAGAAGAAACAGTTGGTAAAGACTTGCCCGAAATCTAAGAAAGAATCAACAACTGTTCCTTTAAAAAACAGTTGGGAAAGGCATATCATTCCCAACTGTTCCTTAAGAAGAAACAGTTGTTGATTTCTCTGTAACATAAAATATTAATTTGCAAACATTAACAACTCCATAGCATAAAAAACCGTTGGCAGAGGCATATAATTCCCAACGGTTTATTAAAAAGAGACCGTTGTTGATTCTTAGCTAACATAAAATATTCATATGCAAGAATGAACAACGGTTCACTATAAAGAACCGTTGGGAAAGGTATAGCATTCCCAACGGTTTCTTAAGTAGAAACCGTTGTTGATTCTTGGTAACATAAAATATTCATGTGCAAGATTAACAACGGTTCACTATAAAAAACCTTTGGGAAAGGGTTAGCATTCCCAACGGTTATTAAAGTAGAAATCGTTGGTGATTCTTGGTAACATAAAATATTCATGTGCAAGAATTAACAACGGTTCTCTATAAAAAACCGTTGGGAAAGGATAGCATTCCCAACGGTTTCTAAAGTAGAAACCGTTGTTGATTCTTGGGTAACATAAAATATTCATGTGCAAGAATTAACAACTGTTTTTTATTAATAACAGTTGCTGACACTACTAGAATAAGGGTCTTTGCCAACCCCCCCTAGCAACTGTTATTGGAGACAACAGTTGGTAAAAAGGCTCAGTGGCATTTTAGAAATTTTATTGAACAATTCAACAACGGTTTCTAAAGAACAACAGTTGGTAACGAATTACAGTAAAATGGCAAAATTGGGTGAGAAAGAATCAACAACTATTTCCTAAAAAAAAGGTTGGAAAATGGTTTTTAATTCCCAACGGTTCCTTACAAGAAAGAGTTGGTGCAAGTTATGAAAATTAAAAATAATAAATAGAAAGCATCAACAACGCTTGTTATACAAAAACAGTTGGCAAATTATGCAGCCTTCACCAACGTTTTTTTCTTAAAAACAGTTGTTGATTTCTTTTTAACATAAAATATTTATTGTAAAATAATTAACAACGTTTTTGCCTTAACAACGGTTGGTGATTATCCCGGGAGAAGGTTCTCGCCTCCATATTTCAACTTGAGGTCCTTAGTTGATTTTTATTTCCCATTTCAAAACCTAACTAAAACCCTTCCCTCATGGAGCAGGATGGAGGGAACGACGGCTGTGAGTTTTTGCGTTGAGCTAAGAGCTCCTGAATTCGGGAGCCGCAGAGGCGGCGAGGGCGGCGCGGCCGTGGCGGGCACGGCGAGAGGCGTGGCGGGCGATGCGGCAACAGGACGAAGGAGGAGAAGTGGGTCCTCGTGACCAAGCTCGGTCAGCTCGTCAAGGCCGGCCATATCACCTCCATGGAGCAAATCTGCCTCCACTCTCTCCCCGTCAAGAAGCACCAGATCCTCGAGACCCTGCTGAAGGGTCTGAAAGACGAGGTATGGAAGCAATTTATAGAGCAGTAGCATGTTTTATAATAGTTGTGGTTGTTTAATATTGTGGCTGCAACAAGAACCTATGTATTCTTATTTATGTATCCTAATACTTTGCCATTTCCTCGCCACAACACCGAAGCATTATCCAGCTGATGAATTATGTACTCTTATTTATTTTGATGCAAGTAATGCCTAAAATTTAGTTGATTTTATCTTGGTGCTGGTATTATGGTTGCAGGTGTGCCGAATAAGGTGCTTCAGTTTGCCGGTATTGAAGATGTCTTCACCTCCTCCTGTGGCTCTACTAAGACCCTTGGAAACTTCGTCAAGGCAGCATTCGACTAAAGTTTAGACAAAGGATTAGGTCATTAATCTGTGGTATTATTAGGTAACAAAGGATTCATTAGTTTGGTAATTAATCTGTGGTATTATTAGGATTCATTATTAGTTTTTTATTGTGTATGTTTTTTGTTAATATGGTATATAATATCTAATTTGAATGGGCAAAGGGCTAATCACTATAAATAAACAATTTTTTTTTTAAAAATAAATTATCTTCCCAACTGTTATTATTTTAAAACCGTTAGCAAAGTTGATTAAATTAAATATTGGAAATAATAGGGAATGCAATTTGCCAACTGTTTTGAAGTAATAACCGTTGTTGATTCATTACATACAACAACTGTTATTATAAAAAAACTGTTGTTGATTCATTACATACAACAACTGTTATTATCAAAAAACAGTTGTTGATTGCCCATATTCAACAACGGTTATTTATTAGGCATTAGCGACCCTAGTATCCCCAACTCTCAGTGAACCGTTGATAATACACTCTTTTAACAGTTGTTGATTCTCTTTTTTGTGGTAGTGAATATGGGAAAATTAAGTGTCCACTATGAATTGTCCATAGTAGTTACATGTGAGAGGTATAAGTGTTATAATTATCTCTGCAACTACAAATACTTAGACGTCAAGTCGATAACACATTGCGCATTTCCCTTTCAAAAACCACTTTAACAATTTCCCTACAAAAACACAAGTATCAGTTCACTATCTCACATCAAACCAAAGCAAATAGTAGAATATACACAAATAACACAAACATGTACTAGATGAATCCACAACCTGCATATCTCGTGCATCTCAGCACATATCACAAACCAAGTCAAGCAAACACAATCTCGGGCATCCAGCACATATCCTTATGTACCTGACGAACCCAGAGATCTGAAAAATATAACCTCCCCTAGCCCAGCCTGGCCTCAGGGATTAGTAACACATAGCGGTAACACATAGCGCTATGGCACCAAACACGGGAGCTACCCGTCTGCCAAAATCTCTATCCAGCAGGTACATATCCAAGAACAACAACAAGAAGAAGAACAACATCAACAACAACAACAATATCCACAAACACACATAGACATATGCACAATGCCAAATATAAAATCACTTACCTTTATAAGTCATGCAAACATGCAACATTCAGTCCAGTTTACTCAATTCAACACATAATCAGTATATCAATAATATAAGCAATCACACAGAAACATTCCGATAAATGAAGCATTCAGTTTAATTCATAAATTTGATAAATAACCGGAATCCACACCTATTTGATGATTCCTCTAAACGAGTCTGAACAATTTACTTGATCACCTCTAAGTGCAATCTCACAACCATAGTAACATGATTCGCGATTTATTCGCGAATAATTCGTTTTTTCACAAGAGCCGAACGAATCCCGCATAATACTACCAATGATATATAATACGTTTTATTCGCGAATTATTCGCGAATAAAACGTTTTTTACGCAAATAAAACGTTTTATACGCGAATTATTCGCGAATAAAACACATTATATATCGTTTTAAAGGAAAATTTGTGTTTTTTTATTTGGTTTTTAAAAATATTGGCACTTTAATATATTTTTTATTATATTATATAAGCCGAACTATTCCCGAATTATACCCGAATAATACCCGAATCACGAACTTTTGACCTCGCCAAACGAATCCCGAATCGATGATTTGTTACTATGCTCACAACTGCTCCCATCAGTACAGTATCGACTTTGAACATCTTACATCATACTTCCAGGATTCATTAGCAATCTTGTTAATTTCTGGAGTAAACCGTACATACATAATCACATTTTAGAACATATACACCAAGAATGAAAAGACTTGCATGATCTTAGAAAATCTGATGTATGATTAAACAATCATCTACTAGTAGGACACATTCGCATTATATATATACACACACACAAAAGATAACTATCATCATCTATAGGCCCTTATTTATATATAAGATAGCTATTCCGACTGAAGTTATTTCATCACTGGTCCAGCAGGAACACATGGTCACATATAATATAATTAGCCGATCCTTAATACATCCCAAATTTATTTTAGCTCCAACCTGGTCTATATCCAAATTAATTTACCCAGCAACCAATATTTATACCATTAATTAGCATTCTTTCAAACTTTTGTTGAGACCATCCCAGAAGCCCAACTACAATGTTATATAGTTGAATAATATCTAATTTAGTTCTAGCAGGTTCAATTGTCCAATAAATAAGCTACTCTATTCTCACTGTGTTTTAGTTTTGTTTTCCTTTCATGTCTCGGCTGAGAAATAACTCAGCAGTCCAACAAACGTAATTACCCTTAATTAATTTATATGTCAATGCAAGTGATCTAATTAACTAATTCCTCTAACAATGTTGCTTCACATGCATGTTATTATACATGATTCTCTTCATCAGCTTGACTAACCATGTTAATTTCGTGCATGAAGAGAGAAACACACCGAAGGGTATGACATGAAATCTATTAACCCCAGTAATATAGCGCCTCTTAAAAACCTCCTAAATTCTTGAAATATGTTAAGTGTACACCACCCATGCATGTTCTATGGAATAAAGGATATCAAAACGCTAACCGGTATATTCAAAAGGATACATATCAGAGAATGAACAGAGAAACTTCCATATATCGGCACAAGCATAAGAAATTCACAAGTGGCTTAGTCATCTTAATCAGTGGAATAACCACATCATGCCACGCATATGGTTAAGACTCAGGGCCAGGGGCTTCCTCAAGAAGAAAGACCGAGAGGTTTGTATTTAATGGACCTTTTCCAATTTCAACCCTACAAGTTTCCAATTATATATATGAAAGCGGCCTATTTCCTTTTAAGTTAGTAAAGTCTCAAATATTCACTTCCTTAATATATTTCGAGATATATATTAACTATAAGAGGTTCATGTGACTCAGCTTGTGATAATAATAATGCATATTAATCAACAGTCAACACACATATATACTAATCAATTCCGCTTCTAATGTCAAGCAACAAAATTAATGAATATTCAAAATTCACGTATAGCAATTTCGTAAAATCAGATTCTAATTAAAATATTATATCTGAATTTCTAAATCAAAATTCAGATATCACATTTTCTATTTAATTAAGTTAGGTAGCACGTAAATATATCTTGATTTTTGAAAGTCAAAAATTCAGATATCAGGATACAAAAATTAATAATCTTTTGAGATTTCTAAGTATTTGATTTGGAATTTTTTTAGAATGGTCTCAAAATAATAATAAAATAATGTATAAAACTATATCATCTTTAAAAAAAAAAATCCAAAACAAATACTTCAAAAACTCAAAAAATGAAATTTTTTTTTACCTTATAGATTTTGATATAAAGAAATTAAAGAAATTCATAAATCAAAATGAAATAAATAAGTACGAATTTTGAGTTCAGTGCACAAGAGGTCTCTCTGCTCCTAGGAGTACTGTAGATTTACTCACTAACTTAATATATTATGCGAATATCTGTTAGGTGTCATCCTTCTTAATGGACAGCGTCTCACATGAGAACCTTGAGTTACCAACCGCTCGTCAAATTAACTGTCAGGTTTCAACTCCCAACTGCCATTTTTTGCAACTCTGTCAAAAATAAAAGAGATCACTTTCAACTTTCCCTTCACGCCAAGTCACAGCTTGATTGATTTTGTCACAAAGGGCACAGACCATCCTATAAATTTGTGTACGAGCTCAGGAAACACTGCAAAATTGGAACCCATTTGAAATTTACAATATTAGTGCAAGAGAGAAACAATGTATTACAAATCCGCCAAGTTGTTGGCAGTACTGCTGTTGCTTCTTGTGCAGTGGCATAGTGTTACTGTGAGCGGGGCAGAGCGGGGATGCTGGGAAGAGGAGAGGAATGCTCTGCTGCAGATCAAGGCTACACTAACCATTCCTATTCACTCTGCTGAAGGTGAGTGGAAAGGGACGGATTGCTGCCAGTGGGAGCGAGTCACCTGCGATCACACCACCGGACACGTCACTAAACTTGACCTCAGTATACAATGGGATACTGATGGCTATGATGCCGATGAAAAGTTAGTGCTAAATGCTACTATATTTTTGCCTCTTCATCAACTAAAATATCTGTCTTTATCCGGACATGGCATACCCGGTTTTATGGCTGGTGCAGGTATGTATGTCTCTTTGACAAAATATATCCATTTTCACAATCGATCATCATTAGCGTTCAGGGTTTTGTATTATTGCATTATCAATTAAAATTTTCTTCTATTCTTTTCTTTCATTAATTTATTCATGATTCCTTTTTTGTGTTTTGGAAGAATTAATGACTTAATTCATATTAGCTATCTAGAGTTTCTTAAAAAAAAGTTGATATTCATATATATACCAATAAAATATCAGTAGAATACCAATAAATTCATATATATACCAATAAATTAATTTATTGAAGTTAAATGAGTTTGCATTAAATGGTAATGAACTTTCAACTTACATTAATTGTTATTCAACTTAATGCATCTTAATTGAGCAATAAACTAAAATCTTGATTAGAAAATTTATATAAAAATGGGTTGAGCAATAAAATCATGAATACTATCTTATTTTATTTGAATATAACAAAATAGTTTATGAAATTGTAAAATTTGTACAAAAATGTTATGGTGATACCATTGGGGACACCATTAGGATTTAGGGACAACGTATACTTTGACTTAGTCAGATGAACTAATTATTCAACTTAACATCAATTGTGAAGTTAGCACCACTTAGTGCATCTCCAAGTATGCACTAAGTGGTGCTAACTTCACACTCTCTCTCAGCGTAGACTTTGTGTTGCTTTCTTCTTCGGCACTCCACATCCATCGGTATTGTCAAGTTTCGTTGTTCATCTCCAGACTTGTCGAGTTTGACACTGCTCAAACATCTACAATCAAGTTTCCTGATACTTTACTATAGGATTTCGGCACATTAGCGGTCTTGACACTAGTTTTCATTGAGATCTAATATCTCAACGAATCACTTGACGAGTTACATCTCTTTGCACGTCTCGTCCATCTTGAATAGCGACACGTACACCTCTCTGTCATCTCGACATCACCAACACTCTCCCTGGTGATATCTTCCATCCCATCATAATCATCTTACTTTGTAATGACTAAGGACTCAACAGCATCACCTGCCTCGGTGATGACTTCCAACTTGAAGCTCTCCTAAGGCTTCTCCTCGTCAAGCACTACGTAACTTATAACTTTGGTATCCTCTTCAACTGGATTCTTCATTAGTTAATCTTCGAAGAACCACGACTCAAAGTAGCTAGATATCCTTAGACTCACCCGCCTCGGTGATGACTTCCAACATGGAGCTCTCCTAAGGCTTCTCCTCGTCAGGCACTACGTAACTTATAACTTTGGTGTCCTCCTCAACTGGATTCTTCATTAGTTCTTCGAAGAACCACGACATAAAGCATACTGCAAAGAACCTGACTACTACATTGCTCTCCTAACAGAAAATTAAGAGAAAATTGAAAGTAAGAAGCCCTTTTATATATAATGACCACCAGGTATAAACTATTTTCTTTATTTTTATCAACATAAACAGTATGGAATTGAAAAGTAAGGTCAGTCTAAACAACATGGAATAAAAAAGAATAAATAACACTCAATATGGCCACATCTACCAAATTGCTCGTATTTGGTGGGCTGAAATTTTATTAGTTATTCAGATCAAGGAGAGCTGTACTTTATCATTTGCTAATTCAAATACATTTTTCTTTTTTGTCAGGAATAAATTTCTTGTCCAATTTGACTAAGCTAGAGATGTTAGACCTTACAGCTAGCTCCTTAAGCATCGCCGATATTTCTTCCTTCGCTGCAATAAAATCACTTCGAGCACTATACCTGGATTATAATTATATCCCAGGAAATATTTCTCTCACAGGTATCCTATCGCCCTATCATGATAAAAAAACTTCTTACTTTACAACAATAACAAAGCATATTCATTTTCTACAAATTTAACCAACATCTGAATGGATTTTTTCAGATTTTAGTGCACTAAACTTGGACGTGATTAGTCTATGTAGTTGTGGGTATTCAGGGAGTTTACCATATTTGGGAGATTGGTCTTCTCTTAAAGCCCTTTCACTGGCGGAGAACGAGCTAAATGGCACCTTAAAATCGAAAGGTTAGTCGCAATATGTGAAGTACCATGTATTTTGTGCTAGTAGAAAACATCAGTGGCTAGCGATGCCTTTACATGCATTTCTTTAACTAGCCATTTGTTGGACTTAGCTAGTTCTGTTAAGCTTTTCATGTAATTTTTTTTTTTAACAAAAAATTTATAATTTGGGTGCTTTTTTAATTTACTCAGTCTTTTATTTTCAAAGTTGACTTATTTTCATTTTTGAATTTTTTTAATGGTTTTGTTCTGAAAAACCTTTTTTGTATAATAAAGTATTATACATATAGACTAAGGGCTAGAGCCTTATTCCTTTGCAAAAGAATTTTGTAAAGTACCCGATCTTCAATATCTAGCTTCAAACATGCAATAATTTAAAAGCAAAAAATTGAAATAAATTTTAGATATTGAAATAAACGGTTTTTACTTGTTGCAGCATCTATGCAGCCGGATATTGATATTATATGGTCGAGTCCAACTAGCATAAAAACGTTTGCATTTCGGGAGTAAAATGCAAACGACTTAAATTATACTTTGTCACATCTGAAATTTATGAAAATACTAGAAGGTAAAAAGAAATTTCATTTTTGGAAGCTTTTCCAGTATTCTAAATATATTAATATAATAATACGTACTTGTTTGAATATGAATTTCGGAAAATCCAAAACAAATACATAATAATCCACAAAAATGAGAAACTTTGTAGCCCATATTATTTTAATATGATGGATTTATTTGGAACGATAAATCAAAATTTGGGGATGGCAAAATATAATTTGAGTCATTTGTATTTCTGAGATAAATCAAATGTTTTTAAAGATCATTAAAGTAATACTACTATCTGACATTAGCTTTAAACCGTTTACTTATGGCAGCATCATTCACTTGATGATTTTTCTTGTTAATGTTCTAGGATTATGTCGCCTGAAGAATCTAGAAGAGCTGGATCTTTCAGACAACAGTTTTACTGAAAATCTTCCTCCTTGTATAGGAAATCTTTCTTCACTTCAGATTCTTGACTTGGCCTATAATCAATTTATAGTAAAATTTTCCTCCCCTACTTTTGAAAGGCTCATGTCCCTAAGGTACCTTTCCTTGTCTTATAACCATCTTGAGGGATATCTGTCTATGAGGTCATTCTTAAACCATTCTGATCTTGAAGTTTTGGGCCTTTCAACAGGGGCGTTAAACTTCCAAGTTAAAGTTGTGCATCTACCTTTCCAGCTTAAGGACCTGGAACTGGCAAATTGCAAAATTTATGTTGATCCCACTTTCTATTGTTCACAACAAACATTACAAGTGTTGGACCTCTCAAATACACAATCTAAAGGTCCTAATCCAGTTGGGTGCTTGTTAGAAAACAATACCAATTTAATTCAGTTGGATTTGCACAAGAACTTCTTCACCGGCCCTCTTCAACTTCCATTTTTAATTCATGAAAAACTAAACATGTTGGATGTATCTGACAACCACCTTGACGGAGAATTACCGGTACACATTGCCATTAAGCTCCCAAATTTAGAGTCCCTGAACCTATCAATAAATTATTTTCGTGGCCCTCTTCCATCCATGGCTATTGATGTCATGCATTCATATATATATTTTATCAGACTTGCACTAGTATTTTGGCCTAAAATTCCTAAGTTTAATTGCATTTAAGTAGTAAGATGTCTAGATTCCAGTTACTTCTTTACTTTTGTCCAAATTTCAGGTCAATCGGGCTTTTGGAGCCAATTGGATGCGATTCGGAGCCATAGACAACAAGTCGAAACAGGAATGAACTTCCTGCGGTCCGCAGGACCCCTCCTGCGGTCCGCAGGACCCTCTTGCGGTCAGCAGGATCCCTCCCGCGTCCAGCAGACGGAGGTTACAGCACGTTCGACCTTCCGCTCGGCGCTGAAAACTTCCTGTGGAGCAGAAAAACCGCCATTTCCTTCTTCCGGCGGTTCGCAAGCCCGTGCCTGCGGTCCGCAGGGAGGTTACTGCACTACAGTTTTCTATTTTCTGGCGCTCTGCCTATATAAGGCGGTCATTGGGACGGTTCCAGACATCTTTTTTCACTCATCTTCTCACGCCCTTTCATTGCATATTCACAACCAGAGGCAGAGGAAAGAGGAGAGAAGGCCGTTCATCATTCTTCGAAGCGGATTTGAGAGAATTCTCGCGCGGGAGTGAAGATCGTGTCGCCTCGAATCCTTCTTCGGTTCTTTTGCATCATGATTTCTTTCAGTTCTTTGTTTTCTTTGTTTTCTTGTGTCATGAGTGAGTAGATCTATCTGTTCTTAGGGTTTAAATGATGACGATTGTGTTGATGGATTAGTTGAATGTGTAGACTTACGTTGTTTTCATAATCACTTGAGATTTTCATTATAACGTGTTTGTGATTTGTTTGTTCAATTGGTAAACCTATAGGTTGTGGCCAGACCTAGTTGGTTAATGTAGTATCATTTGACCAGATCTGATTGCTTGCACAATTTGGGTTGATTTGTATCCGAAAGTACCCGTAAGGCGAAACTGCGTTTCGACTAACCTCGAAACGGACCCTAGAGTTAACAAGTGACATGAACGTAGTTTAGAACCTATTCTACGAGTTTCGAATCGATTTAGGATTGTTAGGAGGACCAAAGGTGAAAACCCAGGACTTGTACCAACCCTGAATTGCTTAGGAACTGACGACGTTAGTCACAACACCAAACCAGAATTGAAAACTGCTCTCTGTCAACTGCCTGCGGTCCGCACTCAGTTACAGAAAGTGCAAGACAGGAGTTACAAAACTGACTGCGGATTATTAGAGAAATCTGTGGTTCGTGGATGGTTTTGCGACCCTAACCAACTACTTGCGGTCCGCAAGAGACATCTTGCGGAACGCAGGCAACTGATCCTGAGACCAATCTGATTCTGACAACCCTGAGAACGCCTTTTAATTAATCGTCTTTCAGTTAAAACTTGTTTTAGCACTGTTTCCTTGTGTTTGTAACCAGCCTTGTTAAAACCCCCAACAATTGACCCTTTAATCCAAACTCTCTTAGAATTTAGAAGTAGGTTTAAGTAAAGTCTGGTGTTAATCCCGTCCCTGAGGATTCGACCCTCAAGTACTACACGAGATCGTACGCTTGCGATCGAGTGCATACTTTAGGTTTAAAAGCCTATACCCGTTCGCGCGGTCAGCTATGAGCAATCTCTTTATACTAGATGTATCTATTAACAACTTCAGTGATGATATACATAACATCTTTTCTAAAACCTTCTCTTTTCTTCCCGGTGCTCTTCTAGACCTATTATATAATAATTTCTATGGATATTTCACTAACAACATAAACCTTACTGGGGGTGACACGTTACTGTTACATGATAATAGTATAAGCGGAAAGCTTCCTTTTCGTATTTGCAATACCAGTTTGCGTATTCTTGACATCAGTAACAACAAACTAAATGGTGTTCTGCCGAGTTGCTTTGGAAGAACTTTTTATTCATTGAAGTTGAGTCGAAACCATCTAGAAGGACCCATACCATCCGAGATATGTGCAATTCGAGACCGTAATTTTCTTGATCTTTCAGAAAACAAGATTTCTGGATCAATACCTTCCTGCTCTAATCATTCGATTGCAGATATTGTAAACTTGAGCCACAATGATCTAACCGGAAACCTTCCAAAAACTTGGTTAAATTATTCTGATATAACTTCCATAGATGTCCAAGATAACCATTTATCAGGAGAACTTCCAATTTGGATGGGTAATAAATCCAATCTCAGAATTCTTCAAGCTAGTGAAAACCTGTTTGGAGGACATATACCGGAACAAATATGCCAATTCAAATACTTACGCATACTTGACCTCTCCCAAAATAATTTTTCTAGACAAATACCACAATGCATTATTCATATGGGAACTGTTAACAACGGTTACTTCTCTCTGACTGCTAGAGCTGCAACCAGTATGGGCATGCTGGACTTTCGTGATACCAATATTCTCTTAAACATTGAATATGGTATCAACTTTGATGCAGAGGGAAATGTGAATTCTGGATTGGAACTTATGTCAAAAGGAAGGTCAGATTTATATTGAAAAACAATCATACAATTTGAGAGTGCAGTAGATCTATCTTCTAACAATCTATTTGGAACCATTCCCGAAGAAATTGGCCAAATGTTTTGGTTGATAACGTTGAACTTATCAAACAACCATTTCACCGGTGCAATACCGAATTCCATATCCAATTTGAGCCAATTGCAAAGTTTGGACCTCTCTTACAACCCCCTGACTGGGACAATACCAAGAGACATGACTAAATTGACCTCACTAGAATCCTTCTCTGTGGCATACAACAATTTATCTGGTCCTACAGTAGATATGAAAGCTCAATTTGGTACATTTGACAATAGCAGCTATGAAGGAAACCCAAATCTCTGTGGGCCTCCCCTGTCAAAGAGTTGTTTCCCTACACTTGGCACAGCAGAGCCTCGCCCGATTGAGATGAACAAAGACAAAAGACATGAAAGCACCGATTTTCTCATATTATTTGGTTCTTTCTCCCTGTTCTTTGTGATCAGTTTTTGGTGCTTCATGGCTGTCCTTTATTTCAAGAGAGATTGGCACTATGCTTTGTTTACTTTGGCGGATCGGTATGGTGATATGATATATGTGAGGGTTGTACTCTTGGTGAGAAAGATTGGAGCTGCTCGAACAAAAAGGGATAATATATTGAAGGTTTGTTCTTAGTTTGAAAGCTTCTTTGTTACTTTATATATACATCTATTTTCTGAATAAAGGAGTGCTTTATGTTTTATGTATATGTAATATGATAATGTATTGGATCTCATGAACCTTTTGTTTGAAATAATATATCCATATGAACTTTCATTTGCATTTTTTTTTCATTTACATTTTTTGATGAAACTCTACATGTATTTTGCTAATCTGAAGGCTTCAAATTTTATCTTGAAGGATGCCTAATGGCGTATAATTTTTAGTTTTTTACTGTTAGTTGCATAACAATAAAGCCCAAAATACAAACGAGGAGGGAAATACAGAACATGATCTAATGGAGATCAATGGACAGAACAGATAAAGGCCCAAAAGAGTCACTAGGGACCTTTTATCTGATTTTCATTTTTCTGGTCCAAGTTCCCGTGTTTTCATTATTCTGAAATCTAAACTCTCTGAAGCAACATTATTTCTAGGATGCTGAGTAATATTGTTTAGGCTATGTAGAAGTACCAGGCTTTATATCCTCTGCGATACCATAGGCTCTGTTTAGTGAGATGAATTGAAATAAGTCGGAGAGCAAAAGCAAAGCCCACACAGAGGGGAATAAGTGCTCCCCACCTGTCTATAAAAGCCTCTATTTAAACTTTGGACTATATATCCGTTCTGTAGCTTGATTATTGTTTCTTAATTTATAGCTTTTATCCGATTTTAAGTTACGGCCTAGAGTCTCGACCCATTTCAAGTTGCTCATACATCACCTCCTTAATTAATTTATTGAAAATGTATTGAGTCCACCGACTTGTGCCATCCGATGTTTCTGAAGTTTTAAAGTCGCTCAACATCTGTTATAAGTTACTCATTATTTGTTGAAGTGAGGCTACGAACTATTAATAGTACAAAATGGCCCGTATTATGACTCCATATTATGATTTTTATAGTTCAATTAATCGATCCAAATCACTCAATATGATCTCCATATATAAATGTCATTGTATACCAAATTTTATAATTTTTTATTCTTTTTTACTATTTTTTTTAGATAATTAGAAAATAATTTAATATAAACATTATAGACCATTCAAAATTGTGATTTTTTTATATATCAAAATATATAGTTAAAAAATTTTAGAAAATATAAAATTTGGTCTAGAACTATATTAGCATATGGAGATCACATTGAGCGGTTTGGATCGATCAACTAAACTTAAAAAAATCATAATATTGAGCCATAGTACGGTCCATTTTGTTCTATTAATAGTACCGTAACCTTACTCTTTTTGAAATATGTTATATCAGAATCATTGAATTAATTCCTATTTTTTTAGAAATCGGCTGAGTTTTTTTTATTGAGCCGAATTTTTAACTATCAAGGTTTGCTTTCCACTTGAAAAAATTAATGTACATCTACCAATGCACAAGATCACTACCATTGCTAGTAATATATATATATATATATATATATATTTCATTACTATCAAGTAACATTGGTTATATATCAATGATAGACATTAATTTAAAGCTACGTTATGAGAACGTACGTCATACTTGTGCTTAATTAATTTAAACCGGCACTGCCTCCCCATGCATGCATCAAACAGGAACAATTCAATTTGTGCCAAATTGCGCCTCTTTTAATTATTTTGGTACCAAATTGACGTACCAAAAATGAATCAATTTCAATGATGATGCTTAGATAAAGCCTGGAGTTGACCCAACAGAATGAAACATCCAGTGCAGGCTCCACTCTCGTCGTCTCATTTTTTTTTTCAATTTGTGAGTTCAGCAATAATGGATGTTAATTAATTACAATATATATATATATATACTGTATTTTGCAAATATACCCTGCAAAAAAAAGAAAAACATTTACACATGCCTTTGTCAGTATTACTTATTTATTAGTGGCTAACTATTGATCTTGCAATGCAGTCAATATATGGTTCACTCATTACCAAATGTCAGTCTTAATTCATTATTCTAAACTTTTTTTGGAAGTAATTAAGTTCTTCTTCATTAAAATTCGAGTGAAGGATTATATTGAAATATTTAAAGTTGGGTGATTGATTTAAATGTTCATATATATCTCAAGTAATAAAACAATTCATTATTCTTTTCTTTTTAAAAAAAATGGTCTTAATTTTATGTTACAATAATATGTAGGAGGTACATTATTAAATATTAACAACTAAAAGGGCAATACAAGTCTTTGCATGCCTTGTTATAATGTTATGCACATATGCGCAGTTGACCTCATTAATATTTTATATGGCAAAGTGGATAAACTGTTTGCAGAACAGAACATACCGAAATTTTTTTTTTCCCCTTATGAATTGCCATTCAAAATAATTCAGTGATCGACTTCTGTGCATAACTAATTTGTAATGGATATGTTCTGCAAATTGTTGACTCCTAGCCTCATCATTGCAATTTTAAAATTCATTTGGAATTAATGCTTACCTTTCATTTATTTGGATACATACATAACCGTCGTACTGAAAAATGAATTTAAGAAGAGATTCTCCTTGTATATATAATTGTATACAAAATGGACAAGCCACCTTTAATCAACATTTTTTTTTAAAAAAATATAGACTTTTAATATTAAATGTGACTATTTCTGGATTTCCAAAATGTAAATATCATGACCATCTTAACAATACTTAGAAAATGTAGATTTTAATATTCCACAAACTTACAAAAAAAATTGAGTATCAAGTTTCAGTAATTGAACAACAGAGAAGTGATAGAAAATCAGCATATATATATATATACAAAAGTTATATGGTAGCTTAATTACTGCTATGGAACGTAGACGAGAAACATCTTGACTCCATTTAAAAGTTATCCATAGACATACAAAAAATTTATCAGATATATACATCTCGAAATGTAACCTATGAACACTATATATAAACGGTTTTTCTATGAACGCTATGAACAGTTTTTCAATATAGACATCTCATTTATATCTATACTTTTGTACTCATTTAAAAAGAAGCTAAGGATTAGACTCTCCATTAATTGTCATTATAGTCTAACTTCCATATTAATCTCCATCCATCAAATAATGAAAGGATCGCATCGCATCCATTTCATATTGTATTCCTCTCCATTTCTGCCTCAGCACAAAATCTAACTGACAAATTGTCTGACTAACATTTTAAAGCATTGACTACTAAATTCATAGACCAATTTCTTCTCCTCTTTGATTTTTTCACACTACTAAGGGTCTGTTCGTTTGGTATTAAAAGAAAATTAAAGTAGTTTTCCACGGAAAATAATTTTAAGATGGAAAAGCTAATACATTTCAGTGCGTTCATTTGAGAGGAAAATAAAATGCATTTTCTTTTCCGTGCGTTCACTTAGAAGGAAGGGAAAATGTAAAGAAAAAGAAAAATACAACAATTCCTATCTCTTATTATTATTATTTTTATGCAGCTAATTCTGTAGGTATCTCAACCAGTCCACCATTAGTCCGAAATTTTAAACTAAATACACAAATTCACAAGTTTTACATCTATATAATATTGAACAAATGATATTATCACCTGATATAAGACAAAATAAGTTTAAACAAGAACTTGGGGCCCAAAAAAAAAAAAACGAAAATAAACAAACAAGTTAAGGGTCTAGCAATTCATACATAATTACATTCAGAGTAAAGTCTTCCAATTTATGTGCACTTTAAAGTATAGACAAGTAAAACCGCACTATTTTTTGGTTTGCAAAGATCTGCATCCAAGATAATATAACTCGAATATCTTAAATTTGACTTCAAAAACACTGCAGGAGATTTACCAACAAGTTACTGGAAAAACATGTAAAAGTAGGTGATTTGATCATCATACATGCAGCAAAAAATATATAAAATGTACTTATTGTAAAAGCTATCTTGGGGCAAGTTACTGGGAGATCAATAATCACACTAATCTATAAGTTTTTTTGAAATATTCAGAAGTTCAAATAATAATAAAAATAATTAATCTAAACCAACCAAAAGCATGGTTTAGTTTATTGGAAACATATATAGAACCATATGCATATCAGGCACATTATCCCGTTAATTATCAATAGATTAATACTACAGAAAACTAAATAAATTATATTTTGCAGTCAAATGCCCACCAGCAAGTGGACCCAGCAGCAGCCTGGTAACCACCTAGAGCATCCTGTCAGACAGCAACGGAAGCCGTCGGAAGAAATTGAATGGAAATGATGGCATGTCACCTCTAAACCGGGGATGCCGCAAGTAGTAGAACCCATCAGAAGAACTATTATCTTGAATGGTACCATATAACAGATCAAGGATGTGAGGAAACAGAATAATGTGAACAGCCATAGTCCAAGCACGCGGGTCGCGCCAGTTCAGTATAGCCTCGAACCTCTCTCCCTGTGCTGCAACATCACCTAGCAATGTTTGTGCCCGGCCAGCCACAGCCCTGATTCTATCATATCGTACCCGTATCACCTAGCAATGTTTAGGCTCCCTCACACGGTACCGCCATACCAGAATAAAGAACAGGTACAAGAACAGCGTTGAGAGGATCATCTGTGGACAGAACACAATGACCAACAAGAGAATATGCACTAATGCTGTTGTTGGAGGATGCGCCCACATATGCACTCCGTGGACCCACTTCACTAGCCCGGCCACACCGGACATGCAACGGACAACACAGAACCAGTTAGCCTTGCTTCGGCGCATGCTCCAGTTATACGCATCCGTTTCTAGAAGGTAGTGCACGACCTCAGGACCAAGAGGTGGCTCCGACCGAGCCAGCCTGCCTGAAACAATCCGCATAGCAGTATGTCTAAGCATATCCTGCTGTGCAGCTCCCAGGGGCTTCACATAGTGCATACGAGGCAGCAGCGGGTGCGTGTATGACTGGAGCAGGGTCAGCCATGAGGGGAAGCTGAAAACACACTAATCTATAAGTTATCCTTCTTGAAAACTACAGTAGCTTTAATAGGATTCAACTGCAACCTTGGTTGCAATCAAAGACTGTGAAATGCACCGTGCATGGCAGCATCAAATACATAAAGCTTCGTCCCAGAATAAATGTGGATGGTCTTTTCATCATTTCCTCATATCACAACACGCCTTCTCTTGAATAAGTATCTACCAGCCCGGCTTTCCTTACGGATGCTTCCATCCGGTGAGAAGTGATTAGTTATGATGCTAATGAGGCACCGAGACAGTATGCATCCTTGAAAATTTTTGGGCAAGGAGGAGATATGTAATGCCTTTAAAGTAAGGAAGCTCATGTATGTAGGTGGATTGCGGTTTCTTGAGTAGAGGGTGCTTGATGTGTTAGGCAGCTTGTTTTACATGGGGTTACATTTTGTGATGAATTGGTATGAACTCCTAAACATGTCAATACACCTGAAACCAGTATATGTGCTTGGGGTTTTGAGGGATTCATTACTCAGTTATGCTTATCAATATGCACACACACTGATTATGAGGTCCTATGGTATTATATTGTTCTTTCTAAAACACCATGTCAGCGATTTCGAATAACTCAGAGTGAATAGGTTTTGGACTTCTAAAATGATAACATACCAAACGTTTATACATTTAATCATTGTAGATGTCACTGATACTAACCGTGCATGTGTGCACTGTGCTACAATGTTGGGGTTTGGGCAATTTATCAAGCACCTTATGTGCATGCAATATTCATGTGAAAATCGGACATAACTAGCAACAATAATTACCAATCAAAACTCACAAACTCATTGTATAAATTAAGATGAAAAGGAAGAACCATGGTAATTAATTTAAGACAAAAGGAAAGAAAATTGTTAACACGATTAAGTTGTTAAAGAAGAGAACTGTTACCAGTTCATTAGAAGAACAGAGAAGAGATTTCTCTTCAAACTTTTTCTCAAAGAAGGGCAATGAGTGCTTGCTATTTGACTCGAAGAAATGAGAGAGTGGAAGTGGAGGTTACGGAGGGGGCAAAAACGCGGGAGGGGAGCAGCGCTAGCGCCATCGAGTTTTCATTTTCGTTTTCCGTCGAAAAAATGGGGAAAACGAAAATGGGGCTTTTCAGCCATATCCGGAATAAAGGTTTCCGCAGATTTTATGTTTAATGCCAAACGAACAGATGAAAAATCAAAA
Organism: Cyperus esculentus; assembly: GCA_030179965.1. Lineage (NCBI taxonomy): Eukaryota > Viridiplantae > Streptophyta > Magnoliopsida > Poales > Cyperaceae > Cyperus > Cyperus esculentus. Next base: position 6,155,999 of record JASGLE010000001.1, read on the forward strand.
TTCCACGGAATACAACTTTCAGTGTCTGTTTTAATACCAAACGAACAGACCCTAGTTGAAAATTAAAATTGCCCGCAATAATGTGCGGTTACGCTTCTAGTCACAAAAAAGTCTGATTTTAACCACTAAGAAGGATGTTTTGGTAGGCCTCATCTGTCATTGACTTACGGTACCAGATGTGAATCCTCCAAGTGATACCCTGCCTAGCAAAGATCCGAGTAAACAATATTTTGACATGAATAATTGATTAAGCATTTAAGCTACTTAAATCCACATTTAGAAAGTTTAAATTACATTGAACCTGTGTAACAATTTATTAACGTTAATTAATACTTTATAAAATATATATATGCATAATGCATATATATATATTAAGACCCTAGTTGACTCCAAGTATTTCTTGATTTCTGATTGGTCACGAAACCCAAACACAAATAGTGTATATTTGAAGATTCCCAATTATTGAACTTCCATCCTTAAATTTTTGCCCTTCAATCCAATTGCCTACATCAAAAAATATATATTTCCAGTGCACATTCGATAAGATAGTATCATCAATTATGCAATTAATTAATTTGCACGCTAACTCATTTTGACAAAAGTTTTCAATGAACCAGTTTTTTAATCTAGCAGCTAAGGGCAATACTCTGTAAATAGGAGGTCACGAGTATGAAATTCGTAGAGAGTTTTTTATAGACATTTAAATTTGGGTGGTTGGATTTATCTCAAAAGGATAATTTTTCCTGGGATTATTCAACAAACAAATTAATCATGCTAATTGCTTGCAACATATCAATAACTTAAAAAAAATGGATTTCTTATAGAAATGAAATCAATACATTTTGATTGCCAATTAAAACCAAGTGTACCCTGGTAGTAACTTACACCCCATTTGCTAGTGTAGTAAAACTGTAGTAAAGTGATTTTAGATGTTTTAAGTCACTAAACGGAAGTGATCTAAAGTGTAAGTTAACACAGCTATATACGTGTAGTAAACTAAATCACAAACTTTTTACATCTTTTACATATTCTACCAACTTTACTTCATATATTTACTTCACTACTACCAAACACCACCGCTTTAAAGTGATATAGTGTTTTACTCTGCTTTAACTTACTACGCTTGCCAAACAGAACGTTAGTATGCATCTTTGGTTTTGCGGATTGATTGTATGACAAATGGACAATGTAGTCCATAACCCATTTAGGTTTGGTGAGAATGAGATTGACATGACTCTTTCTATTATTTTACATTATCAAAATTCCACTTGTAAATTAAAGTGGGGTGGTGTTTAATTGCAATTATATACCGCAAGACATCTCAAATGATTGCTTAGAAAACCATTAATTAATTTACTAAACCTGTACAAATCAAACAGGACTTGTCTAGCTAAACAAAGTAATTAAACATATCATATGATTATGTCAGGTTCTACAACTGTCTTTCAAATTTCAAAGAGACAAATACAAAAGCCACCTCCTAAAATCTATTCAGAAAAACCTTTCAAAAAAAAAAAAAATCTATTTATAAAAAATATATATATTTTCTGAATTCTAGGTCATCAGATATATAAATAAATTGAAAATATATAGCTTCTTATTTTATTTATTTTTTCTTATGAGTCATAATAACTCATCCTTTCTATATCAATATATGATTGTGTTTATTATTTGTCAACGTTTTTGTATAGAAAAATATTAAAATGTCTGAAGGTCAGCGTTTATTTTATATTTTTTCCATATTCACAGCGTTTTTTATATATTCTTTCGGGCCGGAAAACCTGGTACACAATTATATTAACATGTTATTTAATTGCATTATATGATCCCAATATATATCGACAGCTGCCATATATTTGATTTGATTTGATCCTGCATTAATGGAACAGTTTTTTTTCTGATTGAAATGTTCTAAAAATATTATTACATTTATTTATTTGTGAAAAAAATGTCAAATAACAGTGTATTTTCTATACAAACCTATGCATTTTTAGAGCTCTAGATGCATAAATTCGAACTTTTTCATCTATAAATTTTCCATCCCAATGCACAGTGATATATATTTAAGTTCAATGGTAGAATATTATTAATTAGTTACCTCGAAAACAAAATTATCATGTCATATATATGTGGAAAAAAAAGGGTCATTAATTCATAATTGTAAAAGTATTTGGAAACATCAAACCGTGACATTTTCTTTTATTCCCTCCGTTGAAGAAATAAACATTCTGTCTGTACTGAAAACGACTGTGAATTCTTCAATTCATGCTTGGAAATATATCCTGCTACGACCTTTCTAATATTACCTGCCCTGTTTCATCCGGTTTCTGTTCTCTCTTTTTTTTTTTTTTTAAATTTGGACCTTTTATAATTGAATGGTCGAGTTATGTAAAATATGTAAACTTTCTGTCGTAGTGTCAATTCAGCTTATGCAATGAATTCAAAGTTTGGCGTACATGTACATCCAACTTTCATATACATTCTAGAGCCAGAATTAAATATGAATTTTCTTTTTTTGGGTTTGAAAAGGGATATGTTGGTCAAATTATATAATGAATTAGATAGAAATAAGTAATAAGCGTATTTAGAGAGAGAAGAACAGGACAGTTTTACATAGAATGGGTCTCGGAGCCCTAAAATTGTGGTATACATGAAATGACAATTTATAAAGACATTGCACACATTTTTTTTTTTTGATATAATCTTTGTATGCAATTAATCTGCAATGAATTAATTTGAGATTTCTGTTCTCGACCAGCAATGTTTGTAGGAAAGGCAAACCTACATGAATTTGTTTTGATACTTTATAATTCGTTACATTTTTGTTTTCTATAATCATGAAGATTTCATATATTTAACAAGTGCATGAGAAATATAGTTAATTAAGTCATAAGTTATACGTGTGCAGTTGATTTTATTTACAAATCAATTAATATACTTGAAGATCTCTACATACAACCAATCAACATTTAACCTCACTACGTGGTTGCCTTAATTATATAACGAGGAGAGATCCAATAACCACAAAAATTAGTGCCCTTAATAACCATATTATTATTTATCCATAAATTGACAAAACTAAACCGTCAGATGTATTTTAAATTATCTGAATAACATATATGTAAAAAATGATAAAAATTTAACTTTGTTTCAATAGCAAGATATGATAAAACTAAATTTATCTGAATAACATTTATGCAAAACATTCTATCAATTAGTTTTATTTTTTAAGAACTTAAAATGTAGTTATTAGAGATTTAATTTTGTGGTTATTGATGGGGCACAAAAACTTGTGATCATTTGATCCCTACTCTTATATAATACCTTTTCTTTTATAAAGTGAAATTTTATTTCACCGTCTCCCATTGCTTTTCGGGAAATCAATATTTAATACCTTTTTAATTTGAACTTTTTTTTTTTTGATAAAATATTTGAACTTATTTTTTTTTTTATAAAAAATTTGAACTTATTTTTAACATAGATGTTTATGTCCATTGTAAGTTGTAAATGAGATGGATGCTAAAACTTGATATATAATATGCTACAAAAAATTCAATTAAAAACATATACATTTTTAAATACGGACATAGCACTATATATAATATGTGAGACATTATAATACCTATATAAGGGCCTCCATTTGGAATACATCTACACACCTCATTATAACATTCTTAGAAGCCATTCCTTACTTCTTATTGTCTCTCTTCTCATCTTCTCTTCTGTACCAATGATCACAACAGGGATGAAACAGCAGTACGCCTACTCGAGGATCGACAAGTTCGACACGGCGGAAGAGAAGCACCAGAGGGCGCAGGTGCGGATAGACAAGGTCATGAGCGAGATCGACGCTGTCACGAAGAGGCCGACCCCGTTCCGGATTAGGGCAGCTAAGATCTCAGCCAAGGTCGGCCTCCGCCTCAAGAGGATCAAGGTCGCCGCCAGGAAGATGCGGTTCCAGTTCCGCCGTGTCATCGAAAAGATCCTGAGGCCCTCAACTCTTCACATTGGATATTAGAAATTGTCCATTAATTATAATTAATTAATTACCAGTTATAATTGTTGAGTGTTTTTTTGTTCTTTTTTCCCCCCTTTTTAATTTCTTTCCTTTTGTTCTATTTTTTTGATGCTGAATTAACAGTTCAATGATTTTACTGGTAATTAACCCAACAATTTTGCCGGGGTATATTGTTCAATTTTTCCTTTTTTTGTGTTCTCTGATTCTTGTTTTTTTTTTTTTTTTTGGCTCCTATTTTGCCCATTTTTTAGGGCTGTGGGTTGTACATGTGTATAATAAATATATGCGTGTGGCATGCTCTATTTTATACACTTTTAAGTGCAAAATAATATATAAAAGATGTGGTGCCATATATTGTATATGTTGTAAATTAATTAATTAACAAGGTTGTTCAGGTTAAGAATTTGTTAGAAAGGATCTTGCGAGATAATTTTTTTTTTGCGGATTTTTAATACAAAATATATATATATTATTGTACTGAAGAAACAGGGCAGATGGCAGCACAGCGTGTAAAACTAAATGTATAACTCAACAACTGTTACATATATATACGCATGTACTACGAATAAGATTATTTTACATTAACTTATAGATGGTAGAGTGATGAAATTTTCGAGGTACACCGATTAGTCCGATTAATAAAGAAGATTAAGAGCTAGCGTCCGGCCTTTTCACTTATCCGCCAGTCCACCGTATTTTCAATAAACAAATTATCATTTTTCAGTAAACATTTATATATTTTTGATCAATAGATATCATTTTCCAGTGAACAGATATACTACAGTTTCCGGTGAATATTTATGCGACTGTAGCAAGCACATGGGTGCACGTGGTGTGTCAAAATTGTGAGAGAGGTAGATGAGTGGCCTACTTTTTAGAAGTGGAATATGCATGTTTTTCAATAAAGAAAGGGAGCTAATTCTCTCATTTGGACTCCCTTTCTGCAGTAAACTGTTCGGTTTTAATTCCTTATACTTTTACCTACTTGCCTCTCATTTTTTTCAGTAGGTTCCTCTTTTTTAAAACAGGGGAAGGGATCACTTGAATGCTTATCTTGACAACAAATTATTAACTTATTGAAAATGAATCTTATAAGAAAATTGAAAGCTTCTGTGAAAATATTGTAGACCTTGTGGATTGATTATGATGTCAAGTGGAAAGCAATTTATGTATGTTTGATAATCTATCAGTGACCAATATAATTTGAATCGTTAAAACTGTACATATTTGGGAAGAGCAATCAAACGACAATCAAATTGCTCAAAATCTCTATAGTTTCAACAATACATTTAATAATTTGTTCTTCTATTTTTAAGTTTTTTTTAATTTATTTGAATTTTGATTGTCAAGACTGTGAAAATAACAATTGTCAAAGACATCAATCCTTTAATTTAAAATCCAATAATTGATGATATTAAATTGCACATTCAAGTGTTGGTATTCTTAAGGTATAGTTCAAAAGAAGCATTTTATTCATCAATCAAGAGGAAATATAAAATAAACTTATAAAGATTAAAATTTTGCATTGGGATGTGAGTATTTAACTATATCATAGATGTTAATTAACATACAATATGTACCGACTATGAACACTCCATTACAACATGAGCATCATATTAGCGAAGATATTTTTTTTACTATAACGCCAAGATGCAATAGATTTGACCATTAAATGATGGGACCTGACTTTTAGAGTCAAATTAAGAGTAATTAGTTGGAATGTGAATTTTGAATTAAATTTTTGTAAGGGACATTTAAAGAGAAAAAAAAATAATAAGAAGACATGATTAATACAATGTTTATTTAAAATACTTGTAATTGATATTATGTGTAATATATCAAACAGCTAATTAATTAGGTACATCTTTTGATGACGGATAAGCTAAATGTCCTTTCAATTGACGAATGATCTAAATGTCCCAATAAACTCCTGTTCTTGTCCCAAAATATAACGGAAAAATACTAATAATAAATTAACGTGTATGTATCCATTTTTAATTTAAAAAAATCTCTCCTGGCATGGACATATATCTGCAGATTGCAGAACAAGTCTATGATAGACAAAATTAAATTGTAACAACCGTTGCAATATTATATATTGTTGACAGATTTTTTTTTATATGTCCTGATTTACGGCGTGATAATAATATTATTTAAGAATTAAGAACAATCGTATTGTCATTTTCGAAGTGCTGATATACGGAATACGCTACGTATGATCGTATCAAATGCAGCTATCAGTGTATATTTTGATTCTATTATACAACTGTATAGATAGATAGTTCTTTATATTACTTTAGTTAAATTGAGATGTCATTTTAGCATAGATTAAAACTAGTATTTAAATTCAACAACACCGATGCCAATCATTAAAATAAATAATAACTCATCTAATTTGAATAACAAAATCGGTATTATGAATAAGAAAATCAGTATTATGATTAATAAATCAATAGCATCTACATAACAATTTCATGAATACTTAGATCTAAATGGCTTCAACCAATTCCTCATCTCAAAAGAAACAGTGAGATACCACGGCCTATATAATGGGCATTCCACTTTTATATGATTTATGTGCTATCTAGTCTATCGTGGATTTTTTATAGAGCGCTAAATGTTATATGTTGGATGTAACTAACTGTTATATCTAAGATATTTTTTTTTTAGATTTAAGTGGATATTTTCCACCATCTCTCATTTCTTTTTAAGAGATATTGTGTCTGGAGAATTAAACTCATGACCTCTTAGAAGTCATTCTAGTTAATTACCCCTTAAGCTACTAGACCATTTGCTGTTATATCTTAAGATATAACTACTATATTTTTGTGCTCTATGAATTTATAGATGGATATGTCAGTGAACGCATGATATTTCCGTTTTATCTAATACATAGATTGACGTCTCCTATGGAGTCGTTGTGCGCATTTCTTTCTCTTGGGCCTGGCTTCCGTAATACTATAACGTGATTATTTAAGGCCCATTTTTGGAATTTGACCTGGACCAATTGTTACATGGCCTGGTACACACACACGCATGCACACTGTCCTTCATTTCCAGTATACAATCGTAGCAAATTAGCAATGTAACTTTGTTGACATTGTTGGGCTCATCTCCTCTGGAACATTACATTCTCCAATAGTATAAAGCCTCAAAGCTTATATGAGTCGGTATCTCCTGCGATCCAAAATGGATCTCACAGACTCTACAATCAAGGTTCGACGGATGTTATTAATTTTTAGGGATATTTTTTTAAAATTATCTCAACCATCCAAACAAGATCTCAAGGTCGTCAGATCCATTTTGGATCTCGGCCCTCAATGCCAAAGCTTATATAGGGAACTTGGAAGGTGATCCAACTGCGCTGCAAGCCTGTAATATATGGATATGGTCTCTATGGAATATGCAATTTCTATTTTATACTAAGAACATAAAAGAACATTACAAAAATTAAATTGGATCTAGAAGAATATTATACCCAGGACACACTGCGCAGAAATAGATAAATCATCTGAAATTCCTTCCAAATTATTTTTGTTCGTTGTTAATATGTGCTTAGAGCCTTAAGAACATAGGTTCATCACTTCATCAAACAAAAGTATTGTTGGGAGCTCCTAAGTTTGGAGTTGTTTTAAGGAATAAATAAAGAAAGGAAAATGCTATGGGGATACCGCAAAAGATACCGTCGGGGATACCATTAAACATTGACTGCCAAAAAAAATGTGATAAGTTGAATATTTAGGAGGTTAAGGTGAATATTTAGGAGGATAAGCTGAATAGTTAGGAAGTGTAATGCTGCAAGTTAAATTAAGAGTAGTTTTTATTGGCTGTAAAGTAAAATGTGTTAAGCAAAATGTGTTAAGTGTAATGTTGTAATTAGGTTTTTATTATGTGGAGTTTTTATTGGTTGTCAAGCAAAATGTATTAAGTTGAATATTTAGGAGGTTGAGGTGAATATTTAGGAGGTTGAGGTAAATATTTAGGTTTAGTTGAATTGATCAAAAATCATGGTATTCCCGACGGTATCGTTTGTGGTATCCGAATATCTTGATTGAGAAAGGAATACAAGTTCCGTACTAAAAACATTCACAAGTTTATAAGTAATATATCACGTTTAACAAATATTAGGTTAGAGAAATTGTATATGAAACAAAAAATTATGCGGTTGAAGTTGGTAAGAATAAATCATTAAATTGTAGTGTGGGTAACATATATGTCTGGGACGAGATAGTTTTAATTAATAAGATTATTCGTAAATTTTTAGTTTGTCTGACAGGTGAATGCAATTTCAAATATAAATTCTTACTCCTAATAAAAGGAGATTGGAGTTTTGACATGAAAGTTCTATCTTCCCCAAATAATAAATCTCAGTCGTTGATTGTTTACTTAGATTGATTACCACCGTTGACGTACGTTAATGTCCCGGCCCATTAAAATTTAGGCAAAATTGGGTACATACCCGTCAAAATTTTGGTTTTAAGATATTTGCCCATCAAACTTTAAATTTAAATATTAATCCATCAATTTTTCATTTTCTCCTATATTTGCCCATCAAAATAGTTTTAGAATAAAATAAACAAATTTTGATATAGAAAAAGAAGATAAATATTAGAAATGACAACTTTGCAATTAAGCATTCTTAAAATTTCTAATTCAATTAAGTCATTGAAATGTCATTTGCAATTAGAGAACCCCACATTAAAAGCGTTCCAATCTTAATGAAGTGGATATGAGTTTTTTTTTTATAAATCTTGTGCTATATTTTTCATACCTTGAACTGGATATGCATAAAAACTTGTACTTTAGCATGTTAACATGTTTGTAGCATAGACAAATTTTACAAGAAAAACATTTGAGACCCCACCACTAGTCCACTGAGAGTTCATGTCTGTCGATTGTGTCCGTCTGTTTTGATCTAATTACTAGGGGTGCGTCTGGATTGTGCACCGATTAGTGAAAATGATAGTAGAATAGAAAATAGTAGATGAGATTAGTAAAAAAATAGTGATATTTCAATTAGCTAAAAAATAGTAGAAATATGGTGCTATTTAAAATAGTAAAAATGTCGTTTGGATTGTTTGTTTAGAATAATGATGAATGGTTGAAAAGAATAGTAGCTACTCCATGTTTCATATAGAATACAGATTAGCAACTATTATCACTAACCCGGATTAGTGGTTGTATATTTTTATAAGTTAGGAATAATTTGCTAATTCGATTAAAGTGCTATTCTTTGACAATCCAAATCCCCCCAACAATAAGAATAACATGATTCCATTATTCTCTAAGAATAACAGCAGATATCAAACTCTGCAATTCACATCCTACTATATATAGGGCTGCACAAAAAACTCGTAACTCGTGGCTCGCTCAGGATCGATTCGGGATCGACTCGGTAATAGCTCAAGCTAAACATTTCAGCCCTACTCTACTGTGCAACATTTCAGCCGTTGGATCTATTTTGAGATTCATTCAAATCAATCTCAAAACTCCCCTATAATCCACACCGTTGATCCACTGCGTAGCAGAGTTTGAGCACACCCTAATCATCTCGTCGTCTCACCACCGAGTGCTCATCCCCTGATTTACTGCATTGTGCAGTTCACAACACCAGCCATCGGATCATCTAGAGATCCACACTGGCACGAATCTCGAAACAATCTAACGGCTGAAGTTGTGAACTGCACAACGCAGTACAGCAGGGGATATGAATTCCACTGACCAATAACAACAGCATCTTACGAGGGCAAACACGCAGAAGCGCACATGTGCAGCGCGGAATGTGAACCGTTAGATCGTCTCGAGATTCGAACCAGCAAAGATCTCGAGATGATCTAACGGTTTACATTCCGCACTGCACAATGCAGCGCTACAGAGGATATGGGATCTCCATCCCATCTATACTAATACAGTTCGTGTCCTCTACCGCGCAGTGCGCCAACCATTGGATCCGCTTCGAGATTCGTGAGACTCAATCTCAAGAAAACCCCGTATAATCCGCATCGTTCATTCGCTGCGCAGCAGAATACTGCGCGGCAGAGGAGAAGCACGCATACTAAAAATATCTGCCGCCCCCAAATCTTGCCCCTTCTCTCTCCTCTCTCTCTTTACATTCAGTCAAGTCTGTTCTGGGGCTGGCTGGCTGGCTAGGGTTTACCTCCTCCATCACAACCCACCAATCCATTCATCCATCCATCTACCCTAAAAAAAAAAAAAAACCAACAAAAAATCTACCCTCCTAATCTTAGATTTCCCCTTCTTCCTCTTCCTCCTCCTCCTCCAAGTTTTGATCTTTAGGTTTTGATTTTTGTCTATTATGATGCATCCCCCTGCCATGGCACCCTACTACCAGGCCCAGCCGGCGTGGGGCCAGCAGCCGGCCCAGGCGGCGCCCCACATCCCGGCTCCCCAGCAGCCGATGTATGGCCAGGGTCAAGGTGGGCAGCAGAATGGCGGCGGCTCGGGCGAGATCCGGTCGCTCTGGATCGGAGATCTGCAGTACTGGATGGATGAGAATTATTTGTTTGGTTGCTTTGCCAGCACCGGAGAGGTATTGGGTTGTTTTTTATTTGGGTTTTTTTTGTTTTATTTACTTTGTTAATTTGTTGGTAGTTTGTAGTTGGTTTTATAGTGATTGTTCTGTTACCAGCTGACCGGAAGATTTTTGCCGGAAAGGTTTAGTTTAGTTGTTTAATTTCAATCATTTATTGTAGAATTTACCCGGCTTAACTTGTAGGAGTTTGATTAGTTAGTTTCATGTTTAATTTTACTGATTTGTGATCTTGTTTTGTATGATGGTTGTACAGGTGAAGAGTATTAAAATTATAAAAAACAAGCAGACTGGTCAGTCCGAGGGTTACGGCTTTGTGGAGTTCGGCACACGTGCCACCGCAGAGCGGGTCCTCCAGACATACACAGGCCAGGCAATGCCGAATGTCACCCAGGTGTACCGTCTCAACTGGGCCTCTTCTGGATCTGGCGAACGGCGCGGCCAGGGCGGTGATAACTCTGGCGACGAGCACACCATCTTTGTTGGTGACCTCGGTGCTGAAGTCACTGATACTATTCTGGAGGTGCTTCTCTTTGGCTATATTTTATTTTGCAGGAATGTGTAGACCTGCGGATGTTTGGTTATTTTTCTATGGTCACATGTCAAAAGTTTGGTACTTTGATGTCGTATGTGTTTGTTAATTAATTGTGGGTAAATTGGACCATATTGGCTTAAATCAAGGTTGGTTTATCAGTTTATGAATTTTTTTAATGATAAATACTGTTCCAAGATTTGTTTCAGTAAGCAAGTTTGGATTTGTAGCTGTAATTTTTTTTTTTCAATTCACTTTTGAATATTTATGCAAGGAATTCTTGTTTGTTTGTTGTGGCCTGTCAATGTAGGATACATTCAAGGAACGCTACCAGTCAGTTAGGGGGGCAAAGGTTGTCATGGACAAGCTCACTGGCCGGTCTAAAGGATATGGGTTTGTTAAATTTGGAGACCCGAATGAACAGCAGCGTGCCATGACTGAGATGAATGGGGAGTATTGCTCTACCAGGCCAATGCGGATTGGAGCTGCAGCTAACAAGAAGGGTTTTGGTTCTCAGCAGTATGCTAACAGTATGTATTTTTCGCACAATCAACCAATGTCTTACAGTCTGTATGTTGGTAACAAAGCTGTTGTTGTAATGTTATTGATCTTCAATGATGGCTGCACTGTTGCATTCCTCTTTCAAATTTAAATAAACAAGCGTCCCATAACGAAATTTTAAAAAAACATAATATAAGAGGAAAATATTGATTTGTACCAAACTGACACAAGCATTAAGATTGCCATAAAGTATAGTTAATATAGTTAATTATTATTAATTTATCTTTTTTGATGATAGGTGGTCATCAGAGCACACAAGAATCTGACAATGACCCTAACAACACAACAGTAAGTTGCTATGTTTCTATTATCTTCAATATTGAATGAGAGCTACTCTCGTTGACTGACAATAATGGTTTTATTTTATTGGCTATTAATAATTTTCTTTTCCTCCTAAGTCTAATAAAGATTTGGCTTGTAGTTTATGAAAATCTGTTAACAATTCAGTTTGGAATCAATATTTTAAAATCAGAATTGCTGGTACATAATGAATATTGTTGCAGCACGTTTGGAGGAAAAGGTGTGGAGTGTTGATAACCTCTCTCACAGATGGACCTATCTTAGTCTATATCTTTCCTTGTGCAGATTTTCGTAGGAGGAATAGATGGGTCGAGTGTGACTGAGGAGAGCTTAAGGCAAGTTTTTGGTCCCTATGGTGAGATCATCTATGTCAAGATCCCTGTAGGCAAGCGTTGCGCTTTTGTCCAATTTTCATCCAGGTCATTCCCTTTTCACTTAACATATTTGATAGTTTGCTTTCTGGTTTCATCATATGTTCCTGGACATTTTATTTGTATAGTCCACTGTTGGCTATTCAGCATAAGAACCAACTCAGTCTTAATATTTTGAACTGAAATTTAATTAAATTATTGTGTAATATATTATACAGGCCATCGGCAGAGTCTGCTTTGGGTGCCCTGAATGGTACCATGGTTGCTGGACAAAGTATTAGGCTTTCTTGGGGCCGTTCCCCATCCAACAAGCAGGTATGTTTACTATAATTCTGGTTTTCCATGATCAAAAGTTTGGCACATGGAAGTGTTTTGTAATTTTTCCTTGCAGTTACAGCAAGTGGTTTAATAATGAAAGATTTTCCATCAGCTATGTGACCTAGCAGAAACATTTGTGTCTCTACTGTAACATTAGGACTGTAGCTTTTAATTAGATTTATCATCTTAAGTTTAATTTATTTTCTGTTCTTTCTTTTGTATGTTTTTCAGCAACAACAAGATCCCAACCAATGGAATGCTGGCTATTATGGGTATGGACAGGGATATGAAAACTATGGGTATGCCCCTCAAGCCCAGCAAAATGCAAATATGTTTGCTTATGGGGGTTATCCTGGATATGGGAATTACCAACAAGCTCAGCAGCAGCCACAGCAGCAGGTATAATGCTGCTTTCTTTATCATGTATTGTTAGGCTATTCATGAATATCTAATCAAAATACCCTTCATGGAATTAGAAGATATGAAAAGGAGAGTGCATATCAGGAAAATGGACAAAAAGAAAAAGACGGCTATTATCACATTTTTGTGGCATTTTTTAATTTGGTAAGTAATTATTTGTTCTCTTTGCAGTAAAATTAAATTTTGAGCCTAGAATGTGATGGAGCATATTACTTCGTTTCTTGGAGGATGTTAAATGTAGGAGGTCTAAAGCTTATTTATTCATGCCATCCCAGTTTTGAGTGTGAGAGAGAGATGTATTTCATCAAATTATCATAGTATTATTTATATGTGCTAATAAATTTGTATACTTATGAATTGTTGGATTTTGTTTTCTGCTGTCTTTTGTTACTGTTGTGGCAGATAGATTGGATTTGCCTTGTATTAAGATTTATTGGTGTTCTCCTGCCATATAGATACAGTAAATGGAGAATTTATTTGTCAGACTTGTTGTTTCTCAAACTTTTAATATTCAGCATGTCATCATGTTTGGTTCTGTAGAAGTATCACTAGCGAGTTCTGCATAAACCTAGTTAAATTCCCTATGCAATAGCTTTCTTGTGGTTTCACTGGGTCATTTTCTGAATTGCTCACAAAATTTATCAAATTATGATTGTTAATGGTAAGAGCATTTGAGTCATTTGACATATCAATGTTGTTAATTGCCAGCATTTGAGTCATTTGACATATAAATGTTGTTAATTCCCAGTGAGAGCTTATAGCTATACATTAAGATTGTTATCATGTAGAAACATTCCATCTGGATCGATACTGTGATGCTTAGAGTGCAAAACCTGATCAGCAAACTGATCAAAGTGAGAAGCAAAAATGTTCTGATAGAAACGTTCTTCAGTCATATCATTGTGAATCTCAAAGTCACTTGAAGTGGCAATACCAAACCAAATACAATGAGTAGTGGGGTCCTGAGCTAGCCCTTGGCTGAACCTCGGAAATCTTAACGCCATAATGCTTTTCAAATCTTCCTAACCATTATCCTACTGCAATAGTTCATGATAAGTATGCCTATATTGTGGCAATTCCACCTAGAAAGGTAATGGGCAACTCCAGTCTCCTATAGCACGTCCTTGTATAATATTCAAAGCTCAAGGTTGAGTAGCAGGAGCACATTTCAATTTGTTATGAGCACATACAACGAAGATTCGGTATCATTGGAAGTTGGATTTCATCCAGCCACTGTCAATTTTTCAAAAAAAAAAAATTTACTCTTGATGTAACCTTTGATTTCATCCAGCCTCAACCTTGCCAGTATGCTGTAAGTGTGAAACAAATTCTAGCTCACTGAGTCTGATATGAAACTGATGATTTGCTGACAAAAATGGAACTTAAATCTAGCCAAGACTGACCCATCCTGTAATCTAATGGTCATCCAAAAACAACACTGAGATCATACCATTTGTCTGATAGAAACCCAACTCGATACAATCCACCTGATTCCCGTGACATGTATGCATTTTTTTTTCTGTTATGTATGAAGGAAACAATAATTTAATGCATCATACTTGTACAAAATTGCACTCTTTCCATACAATAAAAGCCAAAATTTGAATGGAACAAAAGTAAAATTAACTACATCTACACGGACAAAATTTTGCTCACCTATACTAAAAAATATAGTCTAATTCATGGAGCTTAATAATTTAAGAGCCAGGGCTTCTTGCTCTGCTAAACTAATTTTATCAGCATCCACAATACTCTTCTTCTTAGCCTTGTCACCTTCGTCTTCACTGTCACTATTGAAATACATCTTTGATTTTTTCGATCTGCCTTTTCCAGCCTCATCAACATCTGATAGGTCTTCGTCTGACCCTGATGCCTCTTCCGCATCTCCTCTCCATTTCTTCAGCTTCATCTTCTGCTTCTTTCTCTTCTCACGTCTCATCTGCTGTTGTACCTTTTTGTCTACTTTGTCCTGCTCTTTCATTTCCTCTCTTAGCCTGGCATACCTCTCTTCCACTGTTAAAAGCATAACAACAATTCAAAAGGTCAAATAGGATTGATACTATTCCAAATAGATACCACTTTTAACCGATTGGTACCAGTGATATGGACCCCGGGCATCTACTGATTTTAAAACTTAAACTTCAATATCTAGACATGTGAATTGAATGATATGCTGTCCTGGTACTTCGCTTTTCTAGCACTTCTTTAGTCCTATGAAGAACCCTACTGCCTAAATTTGGTACAAGAAGCATTTAGATGTTCAGTTATACAAGTTCACCTTGAGCTGGTATATTGTTGGGGATGAAATTGTTTAACACTACAAAACAACATCACCCTGCCAATAAATGTTATCATAATATTTAACATAGTCCTGAACCCTGATCACAAATGAAAGCAAGCTAGAAAGAGACTAACATTTACTGCGGTCAACCACACTTTCTCCGGTATCAATCTCAGCAATGGCGGCAAGAGGAGGCAGAATGTTTAGGTCATCATCAAACTTGACCCTTGTACCAGCTGGCCTGAGTGGGTTTATCTTCAGCTTCTTCTTTTTAGAAATCCTAGTTGGTAACCTACAAGACATAAGATCAAACTATAGTCAGGGTACACTTATTACAATACTTTCTCCTAATTTTTTCATAAACTATCATTTACATTATGTTCATATGTTTCTGTTCATATACTATCGATTAAAAAACAAAAAGGGGCAGCAAGTATAGAGAGGTAAATAATTACCACCTGTTGCTTGAACTTTCCTACAAAAGTAATATATAAACAAAAAGTGCACAAAGAAAAGACATACTCAGTATCTTTTTTCTCCGGCAGAACTCCATTAGATTCTTTTGGAACAAGAATGTCATCTTCAAGGTCCTCTGTGGGCTTAAGTGTTTGTTTTTTCTTTGATGGATCCAGCCTATCAAATAAAAAAAATGATACATTAAATTTTTCCTGCCGTGGGGATGGAAATTAGAGATTATAACATTCACAATTAAATCAACATTTCGTTAGAGTGATGGTATCTGTTAAATTTTAAAATGTTGCTGCAGCTCCAAGTCATTGGAACATACTGTGAAATTTGTGGAGCTTTTAAGCGGTGAGCAACGAATGGATCCAATCAATACAACACTCAAGACTTTTAATGAGTATAAATGCAATTCCAATGTACAACAACAGAATTACTTACTCTTTGGCCACAATAACATCATCTTCAGACTCTTCATCTGAGTTGTTGTTGGCATTGTCATCTTCGCTCAGGTCATCATCCACTGATACCAAGGAATTCCCCTCCTTCCCATTCCGATTTAGGAACCGTAGTTTTGGGGTCACTGGTAGTCCTAGAGATCTGGCAAAGTCCTCCAACGGCAATTGACTCACGTCAAATACTTCTTTGTCTTTTTTGGTCTTGATGGACTTGAGATAGGTTACAAATGCCCTCTTTGCAGTATGTTGCATGTCAGGATACTGAACTAATACAGAAGCTAGGCGGTGCGATACTTGTTCCAGTTTGTCATTGTTGGGCTGAAAAAGCAGTTAATTTTGTCTTTGAGTCATGACCAGCACCATGTACACGATGCTTTATAATACATTTGTTCACTAGTACATTGAAAATAGCACCATGAATTTTAATATTTGCATCCCAGTCATTTCCAATTGATAAAGGACCTAGCTAATTGAAAAATGAAAAAGTTGAACATATTCTACCAAAAACTTTTGCAAATAAACTATAAGAGAGGAGGTCTATTGGTTCTAAATTTATGAAAGAAAAGGAGTTTGTACTCCAAACCATAATTCCCATGACAAGCTTTGATTTATATTCTTCTTTATTGTAACATAACATACAATGGAATCAAGAAGAACATTTCTGAGATGAAATTTCAGATGGACTTGATAGTATGGTCAAACACAAGTTAATTGCAATTACTAGCAAGTACAAGAAATGTTGGGTAATAGCTGTGCCAAGAGAAAAGTTGATAACGATGTGCAAAACTGACAAAATGCTTATACTAAGCAATCCATTTTTCTTTCTGTAAGGATTTAACTTACCTTGATGGACTTGATGGGAATTTTAGGTTCAGTCCCTTGTAGCTTTTCCAGCATTTTAATTTCAGATGGACAGAGGAAAAGGACAGATCTACCCTCATTTGTGAAACGAGCTGTGCGCCCAACTCTATGTATGTACGTCGCTATATCTTCTGGGCAATCCACCTGCAATTGCCAAGCAATTATACTATAAAGATTGCATAGAACACCCTAGCAAATGATAATAAAAGCAATAGCAATACCACTGCCAGCACTAAATTTGTCAAAAGTTGGTACACATGTCATAGGGTTCACAACAGAACTCTCTGAAATTGTACCATCTCAGCAACTGCACAACTACACATTGGTACTATACAAATAATGACGAAGAAGGTACAATATAGTAGCAAACACCCCAGATGTTAATGTACCTGAACAACCCAATCGACTGCAGGGAAGTCGAGCCCTCTGGATGCCACATCAGTGCAGAAGAGAACAGAGGCTGTTGCCTCGGCAAACATCATGCAAGTTAGAATACGACGAGTCTGAGTCATCCCACCGTGCAAATGCTTTAAGGGGACACCAGGTCGTAGTTTGCTGAATGTATCAAAGACAAACTTAACCTACAAAATATATTTAAAATAAACTGAGAAACAGACATAAAATTCTATAACTCTTGGAGACTGTTCACGGGTTGGACTCACAAAATCTCAACAAAGCACTAATTGTCCAGACAGCAAAAAGTAAGAAACGAAGAAGAAATTGGATGTCTTTTGGAAAGAGTGTGGACAGAGGAGAAATTTTGGCCTCTTTTGCACATTTAAGGAAGCATGACTTATGGCATAACCCCAAACTTATATATGATACCTGTTATTTCACAACAAATTAAAAAAAAAAAAATTCTCACCTGTTTACAAGTGGTCAGAAAGACCAGTATCTTACACTTCAGATGCTTCCTAATGAAGCTCCATAACATATCTAATTTCTGATCAAGAGGAACCACCATGGCCAGTTGTTTAAGTCGCTCTGGTGTAGCCGTCACAGCTTCAGCATGCACACTTATGTACTCTGGATTGGTCAAACTAACCCTTGCCAGATCTTTGACTGATTTTGTTTGTGTAGCTGAGAACAGTAGTGTTTGTCTCACCCGGGGTAGTTCACCTAGAATGGCATCAACCTCAGCTCGGAAACCATGGTCTAGTATTCGATCCGCCTCATCTAAAACCAAAATCTGTTTAAAGAAACACCAGTTTAACACATTCCTTCTAAAATAAAAATAATTGGAAGGTATCAGATCCAGAGCAGCCATGTAGTGTGATATAATTTAATAATATTAAATGGAGCAAATCTAAACCTCAAATCATGTAATTACTGTTATTCTAAAATGAATTTTCTTTTGTTCCTTAGTTGTGCACTCTATTTCATAAAGGCCTAAACTGGGCTTGCAAACACCAAAACAGTTATAAAAGAATCACCAAAAGATCTATCCGTTGCCACTGGAGCTGAGAACTGAGATTCCTAACTTAACAATGTCCATGACCAAATATAAGTCAATTGATATCCAATTTTGGCTCAATGGATCTCATTGGTGCAACCTATACCTCAAGCCTCAATATAGCCATCCGTTCTCAGCTCATACTCATACATTAACAGGTCCCCAGAGAAAAAAAGTGTAGTTGAGATAAACATTAAATAAACCTGAAGCTGAGAGCAGTCAAAGTTCGGGGTCTCATTCATGTGCTGAAGCAACCGCCCCGGAGTGCACACAATAATATTGAGACAATTAACCCTCTCTTTCTCTGATTTGACATCTCTCCCACCAACCAGTAGACCAGCACTCAGTGTATGGTACTTTCCAACCCTCTTGAGCTCTTCAAACAGTTGCGCAGCCAAATCAGTTGTTGGCGAAATGATAAGCGCCCCCACACCATCCTCCGGACCCCATCTCAGTCTATACAACTTCTCTATTACCTGTATTGATTAATTAACTAACAATTCAACTTCTTTGCTAATTCTTACTCCAATCTAAATTCTTATGTCAAAATATCTCTGCAACTAATAATAAAAGATACGAAATTTGGTGACAACATTGACAACAGATTCTCAAATAAATATAAATAAAATCTCTAAAATAGAAATTTTGTATGAACATGCTGTGAAACTTATAGATTGATTGTTTTTCATTTTTTGACCAATTTGAAAGTTGTTTGATACTAATTCCATGGTACCACAATCTGAAATTCTTCTATACCGGTATAATAAAAGCGAGTGTCTTTCCGGATCCAGTCTTCGCAGCTCCCAGAATATCCCTGCCGCAAATCGAGTGCGGCAGGGAGGCCCTCTGGATCTCACTCATCTCCACATACTTCCTCTTCAGCCCGTCCTTCGTCTTCTGCGACACCGGCAGCTGCAAAAACAGCTTACACCCGGCATACGCACTGAACCCTGCCCCACCGAGCAACTTCCCAACCGGAGCGGACGGGGGCGGCGGGGGGACCGCGAGAGGGTTCGTCCCTGATGACGGCTTCATCGCCTCGATCCATTCGTCGAGGAGCCTGATCTCCTCCGACTCGTGCAGCCGCCGCTGCTTCCGGGAGGACGTCGTCCGGGGCTTCGGACGCGGCATCGCGGAGTGGAGAAGGGGTGGAGATTGGGGAGAGGGTTTAGGTTTACGGCGGAGAGGGAGAAGAGACGAGGGTTTTGGTGCACGGCGGGCCAAGTTTTGAGGCGTAGAGATTTGGGTTTGCGGGTGTTATCGTGTTCAATAAATTATTTTTTTTATTTTTTTATTTTTTATTATTTTTTTTTAATATTGCGTTGTTATCTGCGTTCGAAATCATAAATTAATTTTAATTTGTGGTAGTCAATAAATTTTTTGTACGAAAATATTGGGATGTACAAAAGTTTTTTATTTTAAAGTTTTGTTAGTATTTATTTTGAATTTTAAAAAAGAGTTTATAAAAGTAATATAATATTGATATTTGTACATGCTATTTTTAAAAATGCAAAATAAATACTAAAAAACTCTAAAAATTAAAAAAAAATTTTATTCCCCAATATTTTCATACAAAGAATTTATTAAGTACCATAAATCGTGATTTTAGATACTGTGATGTAAAGGGATTGCCACTCCAAAGTTACAAGTTTAGAAATTTGATACTCAAAACTTTGAAGTTAGAATAATGCCACTACAAACTCACATAATTTGGAAAATTTAGACACTCATAATTTTTTATAGGAAACTCCGATTTGGGCATATGACCTACCGATAGAAAGCTAACGACGATACCTACGTGATACCATTAATAAAAATCTTAAATTATCTTACCGCTACACTAGAATGAACAGTGGCTGTAGCCGCTGGTCAAATAGATATAGTTGTGAGATTTATTTGCAAACAAGCATAATATTGAGATTTGTGTTTTTTTTTAGGGTCAGACAAAAAAAAATTTCGTGTTAATGTTACTTGGTTACTGGTTAGTCGTTTTTAAATGTTGGGCTGCGGTTGAAGGCTAGGTTATTGTGTTGGCCCGGTATTTTGTTTTTGTTGAAGAACTTTGTAACGTTTCTGAGTATTTAATGAACGGGCTTCTAGCCTCTTTTACAAAAGAAATTATTAGTTCTTTTCGAAGAGAAAAAATCACTCGATCTATGGGATCCTACTGCAATGCCCATGGTGATCAAATAGTAGCTGACTAATGAACTAACAATAATGAAGCAATCAACTCAATACTACGATGTTAAGCTAAAGATATGATGAAGAACAAAAGTTGAGTACAGCAGTAAAACTTGTAATAAAACATGAGAGAAAGCTAATGCCACAAATGAAGAAGGGAACCGAAATATAGAAATAAGTTCATAACATACAGAAGCAAGACATTGTCAATAAGAAAGATGAGCCTCAGTAAGTTGGTGATCAAGGCTGCAGTTCGTGAGTGATTTAGTCTTGCTGCTTTTCTACATTTTGATCAGAATTTCTGGCATCGGCAGGCTTGTGCTCTTCTTCCAGATTCTGATCACCAAAGCTGGCATCTCCAGGTATTTGCTCCAGTTCTTCACTCAGAACAGTGTTAACCTTTTTGACATTTGGATCAGAATTTCTGGCACTTGCAGGCTTGTGCTCTTCTTCCAGATTCTGATCACCAAAGCTAGCATCTCCAGGTATGTGCTCCTCTATTTCACTCAGAACAGTGTTAATCGTTTTGATATTTGGATCAGAATTTCTGGCACCTGCAGGCTTGTGCTCTTCTTCCAGATTCTGATCACCAAAGCCAGCAACTCCAGGTATGTGCTCTTCTTCTTCACTTTGAACAGTACCATGAACATTTATGGGCCCTTGTGCTTCTCCTTCGTTATGAGCTGCTTGATTTTCTTCCCGCCGTTCAAAAATGCCAGAATGGGTAAACAAGGCCCACAGTATTGTTATGAACTCCCCTCCTTTTTGTATATGATATTCATGCTTGTCGATGAAATAGGATGGTGCCAAGTAAAGCAACAGGTCAGCCCAATATTGGGATAGCATTTTCCACCGATCAGCTGGTTCCAAATTTGATGATATGAGTGCATAACCTAGTCTGGCACCCTGTTTAACTATACCAACATCCACCTCCGTTTCTGCTTGGCGTTGCTCTCCCATTTCCTTAAGCTTTTCATAAATGCTATTCAATGAATCACAGTCTGTTAGAGCTTCTTGAAGCTTTTTCACTGTATCTTCGAAAACGAGCCTTGAAAAAATTTTGTTTCCAGGTAGCAATTCAGGAGCACAAATGAGTAGATAGGCACAATAATGGGATATAGCATTTGCTGAAATGTAGTAAGAACGTAAATCACCCTCTGGTAGATCTACCAGGAATGGCTTGCATGAAAATAGATTTTTAATCCAGGATAGAGATAAAGAAAAACAGTTCCTTGTTCCTTGTGTTCTTTCCTGGTCAGAGATGTAGATCCCAATTTCGCACATGCTGGTAGCAATATGCCAAACCAAGATAAGGTGGGAACAGGTGTCTTGGTGGCATGCCCATTTGAATTCATCTGCAACATGGTCCCTATAAACTGGACGCATGTACTCCATACTCTCCCCTGTTGTATATATTGAACGGAGTGCATCACCAATGCTCCTTTTGATTTCCCTGTAGATTTTAATATCCCCAAGGAGCTCTCCACCTTCCATGGGGGGTGCTATGATGTGCATCGATCCGTAATAAAGTACCCTTTTGAAATAAGGACGGTAATTGAAGCTCTGCAAAATATTATATTGTGGCATCTTATTGTACCATCTTCTTACCAAATTTATTCTGCATAAATACCATGCAATATGCTCAAAGGGGCGGTTCCTCCACAATGTCTGACCTTCACAATACTTGCTAATAACTCTAATTTTAGTCCAATCAGAAAAAACACAAAGTATAATATGCCAGATTTCCTTCAGCACAAGAGTGCACAGAATCACATAGGTGATTTTTCTATCAATATGAATATTACTCATCTTAATTCCATAATCATCATATTGATCAGGGAAATCCATTTTGTGCAAGTTAAAAGCCAATATCAACGAAATGCTGGTAGTGACAAAAAGCGTGATAAGGTTGATTATTGGAAAACCATAGGAAATGATAATAGGGTACCGTGTTCCTTTATAGTCATTGAGAAAGGCCGTCTGAATCTCAAAAATTCTGAATATCCTCTCATCAACATCAACTCCCGATAGATCCTTTTCCTTGGAAAGAATAATCCCAAATATCAAGTTTTGCATCTTCTTGCAACACTTTCGGCTTATGGGTATATCCTCCACCCGACAACGAAGAATCTTGTAGAGAGCATATGATAGGCAAACATCTTTTATTTCGTTTTGCTTGTCCCAGGAGGATAGCAGCCGGCCACGGCACTGCCAAATCTTTTCAACAGTGATGCACTTTGTCGGAACATACACATCAATGTTGAATTGGTTAGCTGAAGCCTTGGACTCAATTTCCTGTGCATTCTCGCCCCAAACAAAGTATCCGTACCCTTGCATTGTGGTCGGGTTGGGCTGGAAAATTAATTAAAAGTTCGTCTGTTAGGACAGTAAACCAAACTAAGCATGCATACGTTTATTTGTTGGAAAAACTTGCATTAATAATTAATATATAACAGCATAACTGAACGATAAACGGCTAATGATCAATAGTAACATACTGCGAGAGATATGTGATTACAATATATATATAGGGGCATGCTAACGGTCCCTCAAGAAAAATCCCCCTAAATTTCTCCAGTACACCCTCTTATGCATAAGGTATGAACGATATGAATACCCAACAATATATTGTATGAATACTCAAATAGGGCGGACGGTCATTTACCAGAATGGGAATCTAGGACACTTCCTAAACATAATCATTCACCAGAACGTAGAATCTGACGCCCTACTCAGAATCTCGAACGGGTAGATATAAATATTTGATGCCCTAACTATGAACACTCCATCATAGAAAGTCTAAACACCCCAACAAATAGGTATGAACACTAGATCTGCGCAGACAACTATCTACCATAACGCTATGATATAACAAATTTGACTATTAAGTGGTGTGACTCGTCTTTTAGAGTGAAAATATATAAATGTGTAATTTGTGAGAACATGAATCTTGAACTAGAATCTTGGTGAGAGACGTTTAAGGGGGACAAATGAGTGGGACAAGAAAATTTTCTATACAATATATACTACATAGATATATATATATACTAGCAAGAAACCCGCCCATTGGGCGAGCTTTTAAACTAAATTCGAAACAATGAACTATTTAAATTTTTAGTAATATGCAATACAAATATAGGATTATAATTAAAGTTGAGTGAAGCGTCACGTTATGGACATCCCATATTAGGAAGGAGTAATACCGAAGTCTATCGGTCAAGCACGCGGAAGTAAAAGTGAAGTGTTGCAATTTCTTTATCTGAGGTTATGGATCAAAAGAAAAATCATTCTGAATTGCAAAGAACAAAAGTGAATGAAATATGTAAAGCAATATTTTTTTCTTTAATTTCATCACAATGAGAGGAAAGGGAAAAGTAATCGGAGTGAGAGAGGCGGCAATGCGTTCGACGAAAAGTTGTTGGAAGTGAAAAGACAGAAAAATAGAAAAGTCATTTGATCTATGAGAGCGTGGTGATACTTTCTGTCTATTTCAGAAGTAGACTGGAAACAAAAGGATATATCAGTCCTTATGTTCTTTTTATAGGAGTATAGATTTTATAAATTTTTTGTTGCTTCAAGATCGTTTTCTTTTGTCCTTGTATATTATTTCTCGAGTGAAACTTCACTACTATTAATAGTATGGATAAGCCAATACTAGGGGCTCCATATTGTTGTTTTTAAAGTTCAAATAACCGATCCAAACCGTTCAATATAATCTTCATATGTTTTTAAAGTCAAACACTACTACAAATAAGGCTTGTTGCAACGAATAATTTAGGACGGACCATGTAACCGTCTCAATAAGTAAGACTAGAGACGACAAAGTCAACACTCTTGAGGCGCACCCATTTTCGTTGTAGCGAAAATTTCCACTCAACGCCCAACCCGTCTTTATGTATTGACTTTTCGGCAATTTAATTTCTTCTCCCTCAAAGGTTTAATGCTAAATGCCAAATATGAACTAAAAAGATAACTATTATTATTTGAGCTAATTAAGCAGAAGTGCACAATTTTATCATGTAATAATATAGGAAGGGCATATAAACCTGTATTCATATTCCAACCCCCTTTTCAATTATAATTACAATTCCAACGTGATTGACATTGCTTGATCCATTTTTCGGCTCATGAAATTTTTAATAAATTTATAGTCAAGAACTCAAGATCGTATGTTACGTTGATGGCATTTAGCAACCACCCTTTTGGCATAACCAAAAAAAAAAAAAAAAAAAAAAAAAACCAAAACAATTCTATATGCTTGATAACAACGTAATTAGTGTCTGGCATGACAAACAAAAAAAGAAAAACCACAACTTTGGCAAATGTGAACTTAGTATAGCAACCACCATCCACCTAAAGCTTATTGAATTGAATTAATTTGATTTTCGATTCCATCCCAGCTCCAAAATACACCAAGTAACAAAATATTCAATCGATACCTTACAAAAAGTTTTCTCTGAAAAACCTTCATGATCCAGTTTCGGCCATTGAACCATAACTTAATCAATATCGATTGAGAAATTCAATTTATATTACTTTACTAATTACTAAATTATATCAGAGATAGATCGACAGAAAAAAAGAAGAAGGTATAACTGGACTGCCAATTAAAATTAGAAATGAGATTACCAATTACACATGGAGCTACATCTTAGCACAAAACCAAAAGACCAAATAATAAGAAATAGCTAGAGTATAACAAGAATCCTCATTGTCAGATAGTTAAGAAACAACTTAACTAATTATAGAAAAAAAACTTAAAGCATGATTGAAAACTCAACAAGAGCAATCATAGAAAAATCGTTGCTTAAATTAAAATAAAAAAGAATGTTGTTAATATGAGTATGTGATATAAGTCAAAAATTTGTGAAAGGGCTGAATGTATGGGTATGAAGAATATCAAAAGAGATTGTCTTTATTTGGGCTAGTCTAGGTGGGAATGAAAACTAATAATAGTGAATGGAACACTTGAAATCTTCAATCCAAATATTTTCAGTACATTAGTCTCCATATCTCAGATACTTATAAGAACCGATGCTCCTATTTGAGATGGCGGGAATGAGAGAGGCGGGATGAAATTTTCAACAAAAACGTATATCAAGCAATAAATCAAAATAATTATAAGAACCTTAATTACCAATTTTGCTGGGAAATTGGCGCTTTACAGAAAATATTGGCGGGTGAAAGTGAAATCCTAATTCGGAAAGCAATTATGTATGCAGAAATTTTACAATAACATTATTAGGAAAGCAATATTGAGAATTTAACAAATTTAATTTTTTTTTTATAAATATATTCATTTAAATTCGATTGATTGTGTTTCAAACTTCAATCAATTCGAGTGTAATTAATTTGATACTTCATTAAAAACAATAAAAAATTGTATGGTGAATACCATGATCTAAATTCATAATTATTGATGGACAATTAAATGACACTTAAAATTTTTTGTATGCCACAATGTTTTGATACAACGAATTTATTAAGCCATATATATCAAATCTTGGATATAATTTGATATTTTTTCGAGATTAAAATCACAGATTGCCTCAGTCAGCGTATAACACCATAGTTTTACTCTTATTGTGCATGTAGTATGATTAAAGATATTAATCATAATTTATAATCAATATTCAAGTATTTAAGTATACTAAGTTAAGTATGAGTACATGATTGATATTATATTGAGACACTTATTAGGATATCATGAGACAAAGAATTTACTCTCATTTTAATTTTATTTCTATGTGCATCAAGTATTAAGAAAAATCAAGGGTTCATAATTTATTTTTTTCCTCTCTTGATGGCATCGAAACGAAATTAAGTTTAATAAACTTGTATATATATATATATTATTGAGATAATTTATAATACATTTAATAGTTTATATTTATCAAATTATGCCTATATTAAAAATTATCATAGTAGGAACCAATGACCACGATCATTGGATCCCTTATTCTCTAACAAATATTCATGCGCCGAAATGGAAACTATCATCTTTCAATCGATGAAACGTGATAAACCTTAATTTAATTCTCATGCTAACCTCGAACGATAATTTGTGTTCCTTGCTAATTGATATAGATTATTTGATAATTCAGAATATATTATTGTTTTTATTGTGAACTAATTATTAGTGCTTTATAATTCAAATCCTTGATTTTTAGAATGTACTTATCGAAAAACAAACGAATCCTCATCAATTATATGAATAAACGTTTGAATCATATATTGATTCCATGAAATATCTAACCATAGTCAGTTATTGGACATTTAATCCTTTTTAAAAATATTTCAATTTTATATAATTTTTCAACAAATAAATAAATTTACTTTATGCTTCAGTATTAGGTTACATATCCTGAGCAAATATGCGGTGAGTTTAAACTCATAGAGGCCCTACTTGAGCTTAAACTCAAAATCATATCAAATAATTTCAAAATTTCAGTTTATATGGCTTATTATATTCTTTGTATAAAAATGAAAACTAAATTTTCCATTTTTTAATTTTTAAGAACTTATTTTGGATTTTGTAATAGTGATACATGTGACATTGAATATTTTATTAATATTGTATAGTTATTTTTAAAAATTTTAAAACAAATATTTAGAAACTTTGAAAAGTGAAAATTTTTTGCATCCCACATTATTTTGATGTAAATAATACAATGAACTATATAAACTCAAATTCAAAGGTGATTTGATATGATTTTGAGGTTAAATTCACGGAAGACCTCGATGAGCTTAGCTCACCTCGCTGTATATGTGCTCATGAGTTAGACTATTGTTCAAACGTTAGCATTTCGGACCGAAATGCTAGCGCTTCAATATTTATGTTATCATGTCCGAAATCACGATTTATGGTGATCAATAAATTCTTCATATGAAAATATTGGGGGATACAAAAATTTTACATTTTTAGAGTTGTCTCAGTATTTGTTTGGAATTTTAGAAAATAGCTCATAAATATTAATAAAATATTGATGTTTATGCATGCTATTTTCAAAAATACAAAACGAATACTTAACAAAGTATAAAAATAGAAAATTTTTATATTCCCCAATATTTTCATATATAGAATTTATTGAGCACTACAAATCATGATTTCGGACATGATAACATTAATTTTGAGGTGTTAGCACTTTTGCATAATAGTCTAACTCATATCATGATATATAAATCATGCATGTACATTATCTTTCTTTCATTACCAAATTAAGTAGTAATATATGGTTTAAAATTTTTAATAATTTATGCTTTCACAAAAATATTAAAAAAATAAAATGATCATTTCTAGTTTGATAATTTATACTTTCACAAAAGTTTGATGATTTAGATCTGTTGGCACGAAGGGAAAACTAACCAGTCATAAAAATAAAAAATGTAATGATCATTTTCTAGTTATTATTATTATTTTTTTGGAGTTCACATTTCAGAATACTAAAAAAATAAAAAAAATATTTGATTCGAATAATAAATGCCCAGTAATTAAGGTGCAAATAGAATCCAATTAGATTAATGTACTTGAATTCATGCATAATCAAATGTATAATGTAAATGAATATTATTCTTTATCTAAATATTTTGTATTGCCTCTAAATGGAATTCATTTTTAATTAAAGAATGTAATAATTTAATGTGTACATTTATTGATGAAGGCGTGTGCTAATTAATTTAAGGAATGTGTGCTGTAGTGATTAATTATAGGCATGGATCTAGGTCCTATTTATTTGCTTTTCATCATTATATAGGTACGGTTTATCGATTCTACAACGTCTTGAGTTAGGACGGTTGAAATGTTATAACAAATTTTCTAATGGCACAATAACCGTCCCTAACAACTAATATTATGGACGGTCAAAACATCCACTAATGACAATATGACCGTCCTTAATTATCTCATCTAGTCGGATTTGGTGTCCCTAAAATTTAGATTTTTGGACGGGTAGTCCGTCTGTATGTTCCATTAAAGTGCCCCAATGTTGAATTCTTATGGACGGTCTACTCGTCACGAGGAAAAATTCCTAGAGACGGTTATTCCACCGCCTCAATTTTTCTTTGAAACGGTAATTCTTACAACGGCTATGAGACGGATATATAACCGCCCATACATCTATGTTGTGACGGATTTAGCCGCCCATACACGTTCAAATAACCATCTCTACAAGCATTGTTTGTAGTAGTGAAATAACCTAACCATACTATTTAAATTAAGTCATTTTCTAATTATCTAAATAAATAATAAAAAAAGTACCAAAATTTTTATAATTTGGTCTACAATGACACTTATATACGAAGATCACGTTTAGCGGTTCGAATTGACCATTTGAACTTTAAAAGCTCCAATATGAAGCCGTAGTATCGGCTAATGTGTACTACAAATAGTACTGTAGCCTCACTCTTATTTCTCCAAGTACACGATAAGTTGGAAAATAGACCAAACTATGTTGTTCATTGACCAAGATCTTTAGACACGATAAGTTGGAAAATAGACCAAACTATATTGTTCACTGACCAAAATCTTCAGACAGGCTCTTTAATTAATAAGTTAATGAGTTCCTTTTTGTACTGATATTTTTTTTAATGAAATATAATAGAGGCTAGACCTCTATTTATCCAATAACCACAAACTTTGGTGCCCCCATTAATCACAAATTATTTATGCATAAATTAATAAATGTAAACCGTTAAATTTATTGTAAATTATCTCAATAATATATACACAAAAAAGATAAAAATTTCACTTTGTTTAGATAGCTATTGATTTTTGTTAATACCTGATGCGCGTATATTTAAACAAAAATTCAAAGTGATACAATTTTTTTTTTGTGCACATAACATATGATATATACAAAACATTCTATCAGTTAGTTTATTATTTAAGAACTCAAATGGAAATTATTTAAAATTTAATTTCGTATTACCGATGAGGCAGCATAATTTGTAGTTATTTGATCCTCCTCATTTCTTTTTAACAAATAATAACAAGTTGTAAGCAGTAATTCAGCCAGAACAATAATTAAAACTTACGAATAACAAGAATCTGATATACAAGTAAAAAGAAAAACATGTATTTTAAGCATATTCCTTTGATTAACTTCTATGAATACTATAGTTAAACATACGTTCCAAATTCTAATAAAGTCATAGTGTTTCAATATTTAACAAGTATGAAGTATCAATTATCTCATGAAATAATTGTATTGTTATTAGAGTTGCTAGCTGTTTCGTATATATGATGATATACTATATTTTAGAGAGGAGGGTTCAAGTGCCTCAAATATTGGTGCTGCAAGTGTGCTTCAAAATCTGAACCGTACATCATCAAATAAATCAACGGGCTGATTTAATTTTTGAAAAGACTATTGTCTCCTATCAACTCCGCCTCTTCCCCTCTTTTCTTGTCAGAGTCGTCCTTTTTCTCAACTTGCTTTCCACTCATCTCTTATCGTAACAGAGTTAAAAGTTAAAACTCTTATTACACTCTAATTGATTTTTGATGGAGAAATTTGTATAACTTTCTCTTTGATCGATCCTTCTATTTTAGGACTTCTCCTTATTTTCATTGTAAAATCTCTTTCAATATTTGTATTACTAGTCTTGTTTCTATACTTCTACTAAGAAAATTTTTAGTTACAAATGTTTAATAGCTTAATAGAGGGTCAAATAAAATTACTCAGTTTAAAAGTTTGGCTAATGTTACGTCACTCAAAACCACACAGGTACCTCGTACCTTTGCTGATGCTAATACCAACATGAAAGGGTGTGTAAAATTAAAGTTCTTTGTTTTGGTTTTTTATGTATTTTTCTTTGACATCGGTGAGTACATATTGGGGTTCACAATTTATTTGCATTTGTTCTATCTATTGTGCTCGATTGAGGAAGAACAACTCTTGAAGGAGTCAACTGGATACGAAGGAACTAGGAACCTTGTTGAATATACTATATGAAGGATTGAGGAGGTGAAGTGGGAAGAACAAATTAACTATGAAAGAATTGAAGTATGAATAGAGGAGGCGAAAATTGAGAGCATGGAATCAACAGTTTTGAGAAATCCTTGAGTTTAGATTGGGATAAATGAAACTTTGAAAGGGATAATGTCGTCAGTTCTCAGTTCTGAGTTCTGACTAGAGAGCAAAGACAAGCACGTGGGAGGGGAAGAGCCGAAGAGGCGGATAGGGACAAAAAACTTTTACTAAAATCAAATCACGTTCATTGATTTGTTTTGTAATGTGCGGCTCAGATTTTGAAGCACACTTGCAGCATTAATATTTGAGACACTTGAACCCTCCTCTATTTTAGAACTCCCTTATCAATATATATTAATTAAACTTAAATAATTGTGTTCTTCAATATTAATTAAACGTAAATATATTTGCCTGATGATTCAAATTAGTTATGTATTGAGTGTTGAACCGATGTAATGGGAGATTTATAGTTCCAGCGAAGAAAAAGAAAACACCCCACAAAAAAATCGTATTTTATTTCTCTCATTCTTTTCATTAATAAAACAATTTAGGTAGGTACTTTAGCTATCACAAAAAAAAGAAAGAAAGAAAGAAAGAAAGAAAGAAACTTGTATATATATAGAAGTTGACATTCATGTTGATCGAGTAATTTAAATAAATGCTAACCTGATCCTCCCGAATCTTCAAGCACTCTTTGTTTGAATAAGCCGCCACAAACTCAGAGTTTCGGCCATGCGAGTAAGAGTTAAGGGCTACATCATAATAGTATATCCGAGTAAAGACCTGCAGCGGTCGAACAGACCACAGGGCCCAGAGGAGCCCCTTGAATTTACTCCCAACTGTAACATTAAGATAAGCGATAAGTAAGGACAGTAACAAATCTGCCAACTCGGTGCGGCGCCTAGCATATGAACGTGGAATGCCATATGCAGTAACGTAGTCAGTGTCAGATCGAGCAGTGCTCAAAAGCACAGCCCATATAGCATAGAGCTCATTGCTGAAAGAAAAGAATTGTATTAAACCAATGGTGTATTCAAGCAGGGAACTGTTTATTGAATCCATAAGGAGCAACGGGATCTTGATGACCAAACTTCTGGAACGGTAACGATATGAATCGAGAACGAATACTAGGAATAAGCAAATGGCCATAACAAGTACAAGGAACTCGATGAGTGCTAACTTTCCCTCATCACTGTGGATATCAAAGATGGAAGAAAACGTCATAGCTTCAGTTTAGCAGAGAGTTCCAAGCTGAGTGCTTAGCCTTTTTTGTTTCCTATAACGAAGTATGTAGTACTACAAACTGAAGAACGGGAGCTAATTTCTCTCCATAACTTCGATGGAAGCAAAATTAATTATATCATCATTGAAGGTTCCTTGAGATTGGTAAAGAGCCTAATCCAAATTGAAGGTTCCTTGAGGTTGGTAAATGGCCTAATCCAAACAGTTTTCAAGCAAGGGTCAAGTTACAGTTCCAAACCAACATTTTTAATTAACCAACAATTTAAATTAACCAGCATAGAACTGTTGGATTGAGTATTGATAACTGCTGCGTGGCTTGAGAACTGTTGGCTTGAGAATTGTTGCTTGATAAACTGTGTTGGCACTTGCTTGAGATCTGTTGTCAGTTTAAACCAGCCTCAAGCTTCCTTTTCAGTTTATATCATCATTGAAGGTTCCTTGAGGTTGGTAAAGGGGCCAACACAGTTTATCAAGCCAAACAGTTCTCAATACTCAAGCCAACAGTTATCAAGCAGCAGCAGTTCTCAATACTCAAGCCAACAGTTTATCAAGCAAGCAACACTCAAGACAACAATTTATCAACCAACAATTCTCAAGCCAAACAGTTTTCAAGTAAGTGCCAACACAGTTTTCAAGCAAGCTGTTCTCAAGCCAACAGTTTATCAAGCAAGCAACAATTCTCAAGCCAACAGTTTATCAAGCAAGCAGCAGTTCTCAATTCTCAAGCCAACAGTTCTCAAGCAAGCAGCAGTTCTCAATACTCAAGCCAATAGTTCATCAAGCAAGCAACATTCAAGACAACAATTTATCAATCAACAATTCTCAAGCCAAACAGTTTTCAAGCAAGCAAGAGTTCTCAAGCCAACAGTTTATCAAGCAAGCAACAGTTCTCAAACCTCAAGCCAACAGTTTATCAAGCAAATGCCAACACAGTTCTCAAGCAAGCAGCAGTTCTCAATACTAAACCCAAACAGTTCTCAAGCAAGTGCCAACACAATTTATTAAGACAACAGTTTATCAATCAACAATTCCCAAGCCAAACAGTTTTCAAGCAAGTGCCAACACAGTTTTCAAGCAAGCAACAGTTCTCAAGCCAACAGTTTATCAAGCAACAATTCTCAAGACAACAGTTTTCAAGCAAGTGCCAACACAGTTCTCAAGCAAGCAGCAGTTCTTAATACTCAAGCCAGACAGTTCTCAAGCAGCAAGTGCCAACACAGTTTATCAAGCAACAGTTTTCAGGCAACAATTCTCAAGCAAGTGCCAACACAGTTTATCAAGCAACAATTCTCAAGCAAGTGCCAACACAGTTTATCAAGCAACAATTCTCAAGCAAGTGCCAACACAGTTTATCAAGTAGAAATTCATACTCATCTGATGATATATCGGGCTCATACTCTACATCTCAGTCTCTGTTGTTGTCACTTGAGGGCTCACTGTCAGTGTCGGCCATTTCAACAGCAACACATCAACACAGCAACCAAAAGGAACCTAAGTAACCTGCACACAAAGGGAAAAATGGAAAGAATGAGAAATAATTTAAACAACAACAAAATCAAAACCAAAAACTAACAAAAAATGGAACTACCAAACCAACAGAAATCACAACCTCAAAAACCAACAGAAAAACAAAGTATAAAATTTTATAAATTACCTTAAATCTTTTTATCCCACACATAGGCTCAGAAATTCCCCTCCTTCCTTTCTCTCTTGCCTTCTGCCTTCTTAGTTTCTTTCTTTTTTTTTTTCCCTCTCTCTTCTCAACACACAACACTGGTAACAATACCAGTTTAAATACCAGTACCGGTACCAGTACAGTGTACTGGTATCATCATTTTGTTTCTACGGTACACGCAAGACAGTGCACAGAAACATCCGATCAACAGTCCCATCGCCATCGGTGGCTTCTCAAATCTCAAACTCAATGAGACAACGACAAAGTCAGCACAGTTTAGGTAATCGAGTGATTTGAAACTAGAACTGGCACTAAGCAAGAGTAGTAGCAAGTAGTGATTTAAAAACGGTCCGGGTAGGTCTAGGTCGGTCCAAACCCGCTCTGGTCCACGGTTTCCCCGGTCCACGAGTTTCCCCGGTCCACGGGTTTTCCCGGTTCGGGAAACCTCGGGAAAATTTTGGGGGGAAGGAGATTGGACCTCTCTTAGGACCGTCCCTCCCAGGGTGCCCGGGTTTCCTGGTCCGGGTTGCTCGGTCCCGGAGTTATATGTCAAAAAAATAAGAAAACAAAACAAAAAAATATATAAAAAATATAATACCTTCCCCCTAAAGTTTTCCCCTAAAATTTTCCCGAGGTTTCCCGAACCGGGAAAACCCGTGGACCGGGGAAACCTGTTGAACGGAGAACCCGTGGACCGGGGCGGGTTTGGACCGACCCGGACCTACCCGGACCGTTTTTAAATCACTACCCCGGGTCGGGTAGGGTCAGATCCCAGGTTGCCCCGGGTCGGGTAGGGTCAGGTCCCGGGTTGCCCCGGTACCTGGGGACGGGTAGGGTCGAGTCTCGGGTTGCCCCGGTACCCCGGGTCGGGTAGGGTCGGGTCTCGGGTTTGCTCGGGTCCGGTTTCCACGGGAATTTTTCTGGGAACATGATACCTACCCTTGCAAGGACCGTCCCTCCCGGTCCTCTCGGGTTGCCCCGGTCAGACACCCAGGTCGGGTTGGTTGGTCCATTTTCCTCGGGTCGGGTTCGGACCTCTCGGGTTTTTTTAAAACACTAGTAGCAAGTAAGCATGAGTGGATCTAAGGGTAGCTGGGTAGTTAGGGCTAGGATTTGGTATACAGCATGGGAGCAGCGTGCGAGAGAGAGAAGTCAGGTCAGAAGAAGCGAGGAAAGCGAGGAGAGAAGAAAAGAGGGGTAGGTCAAAGATGGAGCGGCGTAGTGATTTAAAAACGGTCCGGGTAGGTCCGGGTCGGTCCAAACCCGCCCCGGTCCATGGGTTCCACGGTCCACGGGTTTCCCCGGTCCACGGGTTTTCCCGGTTCGGGAAACCTCGGGAAAATTTTGGGGGGAAGGAGATTGGACCTAACTTAGGACCGTCCCTCTCGGGTTGCCCGGGTTCCCCGGTCCGGGTTGCTCAGGTTGCCCGGTCCCGGAGTTATATGTCAAAAAAATATAAGAAAACAAAACAAAAAAAAATATAATACACCTTTTTATATTACAAAATTCAAAAAATATACTTAAAAAATGAAAAATAATTAAAACTTAAATTATTTGTTTTAATCAGATATACATATATCATATTATACTATTAAAAATTTGGAAAATAGTATTTTTATATTAAAAATGAAAAAAAATAAAATAATATTATTTAAACCGAAAAAATAACATAGAAAATCAGAAAAAAATTTTAATAATTATATTTGTTGTAAAACAAAAATTCTTCTTGAAAAATAAAATTTAAATAATATTATATTAGTTGTTAACATAGGTGGGAAAAGTTGGAACCAAGTCGGGCTACCTCGAGTTATTACCCTGGTACCTCGGGTCGGGTAGGGTCGGGTCCCGGGTTTGCGAGGACCGTCCCTCCCGGTCCTCTCGGGTTGCCCCGGTCAGATGCCCGGGTCGGGTCGATCGGTCCATTTTCCCCGGATTTCTCGGGTCAGGTTCGGACCTCTCAGGCTTTTTTAAAACACTAGAGCGGCGCGAGAGAAAGGGAAAAGACAGAGCGGCGCGAGAGAAAGAGAAATGGGGAGAGAGAGCGGCGGGATTAGGGTTGGGTTGGGTTTTATTTCCAAGGAAATAACGTAACGGAAGAGGTAATTTCCGTTTGCTGTTTCATTAATCGGACGGAAATTAAAATCGTACCGTTCATTGTTCCATTTGATTAACGGAAACAAAATCTGGACCATCTGCTGTTCCGTTGAAACGGAACAGCACAGCACAACGGAAATTTCCGTTCCGTTGCCACCCCTAATTGAGGAGATGATCCAAGTTGAACGTTCAACGGAACAGCACAGCACAACGGAAATTTCCGTTCCGTTGCCACCCCTAATTGAGGAGATGATCCAAGTTGAACTGTTTCACGATTCTAGGGGAACAGGAGGTTATCAAGTGCTGTGCGGCATCCTGTTTTCGAGACATGGGTGTTAATATTTTTGTTTCTGATATATTAGTCTTCAAATATATAGACCCCCAAAACTAGGGTCCGAATCTGCTGCTTTTCTTAGAGAAAAGCAAAAGCTGTTATTTTCTATTCAAGGGTTCACATTTGATGTGCTTAAAAGCAAAAAGCAGACCCTTCTATTTTCTATGCAAGGGTTCAGATTTGATGTGCTTTCCATATCTCTTTGCACTGCCCTCCAAGTGCATGCTCCTACTTTGAGAGCTAAGTAAATATAATATATAATAGGTTAGACTAACAGTCCCCCATCAAAAATCTCCCAATTATGTCCCCATCAATCAGAGTGCGCCACTTGTCAAAAACGTGTTGACTGGTCAAAGCTAAAAACGCGTCATTACTAAACTCAGCGCATGTAACTATAGGTATTTATTTTTCAAAACCAAGTATTTATATTGCAAATCCAGGTGTTTATATTTCACATCCGAGTATTTTTTTCTCCTAGGTGTTAATATATCGTAGTCAGGTATTTATATTTCAATACTGGGACATAGGTTGGGTTTACAAGCGAGAGCTGCGATCTGTACCTGTGGTGGTTAGAACTGTGTTAAGAATTAAGCCAACAAGCGAGAGCTGAGGTTTGGTGCTTGATATTGTTTTAACCAGAACTAAACGTTTTAATATCAAGAATTCATAATTACCAATTTACTTGAATTGCGCACCGGCCGTATGCGAGAGTGACGGCCGGTACACCTCTTTCCGACAGACGCGAGAGCGCGGTTTGGTTAGTTGTGTTGATTGTACGTGACAGGTACGATTAGCGTAATTCGAGGCCAAGTGACTACTAATCCGACGTCCTAGAAACGCCTTTTATATATTTGCACTTCGTCTTTTATTAATTGTTGTTTAATTTAGGAGCTTAATTGAAACCCCAAAATTCTTTTTCTCAATTAAAAAAATAATTGGAAAATAAAACAGCAAGTACAAAAATGAGTAATAAACCCCAGTATAGACTGGTACGATTCAATTCAACATTTTGTTCATTCGGGTTTGATTGTGTCATAGCTCTCTAATTGGAATTAGGTTTATCGTTGGATGAACTGCATTGCTGATATTGACCCTAAAAAAGAAACGGTAGGTACAGCTAATCCGTGAACAGCCAACCATCGTACTGTAAAAATTGGATAGGTTCGATCTATGGTCATTGAAGGCCTCCTAAAATGATCTACTAAATTCATCAAGTTGTTCCAAAGAATCAAAACGTCCGGTTATCAATGGAATTCCTTGTCGACTTTCCGTGAAATATTCGTTTGGCCGAGGACTTCCAAAAACATCGTAAGCTAAACCCGTACTGACGAATAACCAACCCGCAATGAATAAGGAAGGTATAGTAATGCTATGAATAACCCAGTATCGAATACTGGTAATAATATCAGCAAAAGAACGTTCTCCCGTGCTTCCAGACATGCTGAGCTCCACAAATTTTTGTACATTCAAAGAAAGGAATTGATTCCGTGAAAGATAGGATAAGTAAATAGAAAACTACTTTACTGTTCTTTTATCTATCTTTGTGATATATATTTTTTTTTCATCTTTTTTCTACCTCTATTTTTTATGGATATTGTGGATTTCTTTTATTATTATTATGGATTTTTTATATTATTGATTTCTTTGAGAATCTTTTTTATTTTGGTTAGGTCTTAGGTCTTTGCTATTCCTTTGATATGTTGATTGAGGGGAATCGTTGCTTATTGGATTTGTGCTTTCTTTTTTTAAGTTTAAGAATGATTCAGTGGAGGCGTTATTCTCCATCGCTTGATGATCATTCTTAGTTTTTTTTTCCTAGTCTGCTTTGATAGAGGAGGAAATCGATAAAAAATTCTTCCTTTTTTTGAATCGAATTCGCTTATTCGTATCTTGATTCTATCCCCTAGTAACACACGTATACGATTACGGCGCATATTGCCAGATAGATAACCCAGAACAGTTTGACTATTATGGTGCAAACGTACGTGGAATATGATATCTTTGATCGGTTTCAAAATTGTTCCGTTAGAATTAGAAATAAATTTTTTTTTTCATTTAGAAAACTCAGAACGATTTTATTTTTACGATGCAAACCTACGATATCTTTGATCGGTTCCAATTGTGATCTTTTTACATAGTTTAAGGAACAAACAAAGTCTTGTCCGGTTTTGCCAGTTGTCTCTGTGGATTCGACCCCACACTACACCACAACCAAGTCGTACGCTTGCGACCAAACTGTAGTCTAGTTGGGATTTAAAAGTAGTGCACTTTCGAGTGAACAAACTTTTTGGCGCCGTTGCCGGGGACAATTGCGTCATTTCTGGACTTTATTTTGTTTATTTCTCGAACTATTTTTCTTTCTTTTTTCTCTGTCTTTGTCTGTTTTATCTTTGTCTGTTTTAGGGGCACACTGGAGATAGGAGGACATAATCTCAGAGACTGATCGAGAATCTCAAAGAGAGACCTCTCGTTTCCACCCATAACCAGACATACTTCTTCGCAGCCGCCGACCCTTACGCACCGTAACCAACCTTTACGGCCCGTATAGGAGCCCTTACACACCGTAAGGCCGACGGCAGAGACAACAGAGACTGAGCCAGCACACCGCGAGATGGCCGATAACGCAAATCAGCTAGCCATTTTCGTGCCAAGAACATTGAAGGATTTCGCTGTCCCAAGGGCCGACGATGTAGGAGATGCCATCACCCTCCCGCAGGTTGAAGGAGGAGTGCCACACTTGAGCCCGACGGTCTTCAACATTGTGCAACAAAATCTCTTTCATGGCATGGAGCACGAAGACCCGCACGACCATCTCCGCACCTTTATCAGAATGTGCCAGTCTATCCGGGAGAACCCTGCTTCTTCCGAGTACATCAAATTGGTCTTGTTCCCATTTACTCTCCAGGACAAGGCTAAAATGTGGTTTAATTCTCTTCGTAACAACTCAGTTGGTACCTGGGTGCTCCTCTCTAATTTATTTTTGAACAAATTCTTTCCACATAGGAGAACCACTAGGATTAGGGGCCAAATAATGTCTTTCAAACAAGGCCCACAAGAAACAATAACTGAGGCTTGGGAACGGTTTAGAGAATTGCTTTGTTCTTGCCCACACCCACAATACACCTGAGTGGATGGTAGTAGAAATTTTCTATAATGCATTGAATTTTAACTCTCGAGCACTTGTCAATGCAACTTCAGGTGGAAAATTTATGGAAATGGAAGCTGATGAGGCAATCGAGTTGTTTGACACCTTGGTGGCTCAACAACAATGGACGACATTACTGCTCTCTCTGCGAAGATTGACGCTTTGCAAAAGGCGCTAGAGGGCAAAAGCACTGTCAAGGCGGTCCAAAACAATGCCCCTATTACATGCAAACTATGCGGGGATGAAGGACACGCATACCAAGGCTGCCCGCTTGCGCAACCAGAAGGAGGACAAGAGCAGGTCCACTCAATCAACAACGAGCCCCCGTTCTTTCAAAGGAACCAATACAACCAGTACCCACGCAATAACTTTGAGCAACGCAATTGGGGATGGAAGAACAACAACAACCAAGGTAGTCAAGGTGGCCAATACCAGCCGAGAGCCCCACAACCGTACAACAACCAAGGAGGCTACAACAACTTCGAGGGAGGGAATCGCAACTTCTACCAAAATGCGGCCTTCCCTAATCAAAACCGGCAGCCACCTCAACAACAACAACAGCCTCAACAGTCGCAACAACAACCTCTTCAACAACCCAACCAAGCCAAGTTTCTTGCTGATTTCATGCACGAGCAAGGAAAGACCAACCAGATTATCTTTGAACAGATGCAGATTATATCCGCTCAGTTGGCCAAGCTCGCAACAGGGAACCAAGGAGAAGCTTCAGGAGGACAGCCCGCTCAATCAGGTCAAGTGACTAGGCTCCCGGGGCAAACCGAACCAAACCCGAGAGGCGAAATTAAGGCAATCTCATTCAGCTCAGAACCCATGCCAGAGGCGCAGACCTTACGGCCCGTAGGTACCTCCTTACGGATCGTAACTCCCACAGAGGAGATACCAGAAATTCTGGAAGCGCCGAGAGTTGAGCAAGCCATGAGCGTAGCCATCGAATCAACGAAGGTTGACGAAGTAGTGCTGATTGACCAATTGAGAACAACAGAAACCTCTCCGCTACTCCTATCTTTAACCCTTCACGATGAAGGAAATAACGAGAAAGGTGCTTGTGTGTCAGAAGTTGAAGTTGATACAGAGGCATTATGGTCCGTACATGAAGACTCAGAAGCAGAGTTGGATAAGGAACATGAAACAACCAAAACCGACTCTCTACAGTGCAACGTAATCAGTACAAACATCAAACACAGCGCCTACAAGGGAAAGCCACTACCACCGAAGCTGAGTGACCCCAGAAAATTCATAGTGCCAATTACTTTGGGAAAGATTCGGATCAAGAAGGCATTGTGTGACCTCGGAGCTTGCATTAGTATGATCCCTCTCTCTCTTTTCAACAAAATGGGGATACCTGGACTCTAACCGGTCCAGATGACCCTAAGGATGGCAGACGGGAACGTCAGAGTGCCTCAAGGGATCGTCAGAAATGTGCCCGTGAAAATTGATGATTGCTATATCCCAGGGGATTTTGTGGTGATAGATGTAGAGGAGGATCCTGACATGCCTATTATCCTTGGGAGAGCTTTCTTGCGGACGGCCCGAGCTTGCATCGATTTAGAAAAGAACTTGCTCACTCTTCGGGTTGGAAATGAATGGCTCCACTTCAGTTCAGGACGGCCGATCTGTTACTCTCGCACAGGGCACAGTTACATGATTGAAGAGGTCATCGAGTCGAAGCCGAGTGCAGCAATCAAATTGAAGTACTCGGCCGACGAACTCAAAAGAATGAGGCCTGAGCCGGGAGAATCGAGGAGTACGGTTGATAAGGAGCTCTTGAGACGCCTACACGATTTAGAGATCAAGGCGACCTTTGATGAGAAGAAACCAGAAGGAGTTGGAGTTTGTGGGTCCGAGGAATGCCCATCTGGACAAGGGCAAACCTGGAAGAATCAGAAGAGCAATTTCTGGAGGAACCACGAGAAGGAGAGTCATTGGGTCCCGAAGCTGAAGGGACCCATAGAGGAAACTTGAACAAACGGGGTCGAGCTCAGGACCTTAAACGAGCGCTGCTTGGGAGGCAACCCAAGAAAAACAATTTTTGTTTTGTTTTTGTTTTTGCTTTTGCTTTTAATTAAATTTCTGTTGCCTAGTTTAATTACTCTTTGTTTCCGGAGAATGATTAACTGTGTTTACCTTTTCTCAGATTTAACAAGCGCATGAGAAGTCCGAAACCTCGACAGACTTGGAGGACTTACGGTCCGTAATCCCCATATTACGGACCGTAAGTAGAGCTGCTGCTTGAAGATCCCTTATGATACGTAAAGCGACCTTTACGGAACGTAAGCGTTACAGAATTCGAATCGGTAATCGCGCCCAAAACTTCTCCTCTTTTTCTTTTTCTTCCTTTTTCTTTCCTTTTCCTTCTTTCTCCTTCTCTCTCCCTGGCTCTTTCTCCTTCTCCCTTCTATTCTTCTCCTCCTTGCCCTCTCCTCTCAAATCAAAGCACCTCCGCCGCCAACCAGCGCCGCTGCCGCGCCACCTTTGCTGTCCCCGCTGCTGCCACTGCTACTGCCGCTGCTGTCTCCCTTACCCCGCGCGCGCCACTGTACGGTGCGTACGCCGAGCAGACTGCGCCACCACCGCTTACGCGTAAGCGTTACCACCGCGCAAATCTCCAACGAAAAGGACGGTAACTCAATTCTAATCGATTTCCTTTTCCATTTTTGGTATTTTGAGAACTTGGTATTGTAGATCTGTGCTAAAAATCAAATCAGTGCCAAATTACTAGAATAACCGGTACTGTGCCATACCAGACCAGCAACCCTTACGGCGCGTAACGGTATCCTTACGGACCGTAATACCTTTACGGTCCGTGTACCAGACTTTACGGTCCGTAGGCCTCAACCAGACCCATTTTCCTTGTTGCTGATCTGTTTTTTGCGAGTCATGGCAGATAACAAATATGATTCCGATTCTTCGGAGCATGAATCAGGGGAGTACAACCTCGAGTCGGAACAATACGCCATGTACTTCAGCATGCCAACCGACTGCATGCTTCAGATCTTCAAGCGGATGCACACCCGAACGTTCCGTTCCACTCGAATCATCGACTTCGACTTCTTGGAATGGATGGGCCTTCTCGAGGGATTCTACCAACTCGCCAACCGCCTTGGAATCGCGAATCAATTCTGGATCATCCGGAAGTTCACTGGGGGTACTCCAACCTGACCATCGAGTTCCTCTCGTCCTTGCAACTCAAGTGGGACGGGGACGAGCGGTACATCAAGTTTTGACTTCAGGACAACACACATTGGGTCTACCTCGACCAGCTCCGCGAATGGTTCGGTTTCCACATGCGACTGGACATTGATCTTGAGAACTTAACACACCGCGGAAACTGGCGGCGCGCGGATTTTTACCGAGCACTCACTGGAGTTCATCCCTTCCGCGCCGACGATTACAAGGTGCTAAGCATCCCGCATCCTCTCCTCCGCGTGACCCACAGAATCCTTCTTTGCTCTCTCGTCGCCCGCAGCGAGACGATGGTTCGGGTCAACCAAGATGATGCTCTCCTACTTGATGCCATGCTAGCACCCGAGGCAGATTTCCAGCGTCCCGATCTAGCGCTCGTGATGGTCAACAGCTGGTTGAAGATCCAGGCCAATCCAACGGACTCGGGGATTGTGAACATGACCTCCTATGTCACTCTTATTGCTGAGAGGTTGGGAGTGCAGTTGGACAGAGATCCGGATTGCGGAGCGCCACCAGTTCTCAACGTCGAGTACCTCTGCCAGGCTCACTTCATAAACGTGTTGCGAAGCCACACAGGAACCGAAACCTACGAGTGGAAGACTCAGGAAGGTACCTTCTTTTTACCCATTGATGTCTCGATTTCCTATGAGGACACCGCCACTTGGCGTCTTGAGGCGCCAATTCAGCATCAGCAGCCTCCACAACCAGATGAGCCTGAGCCGCAGCCAGAGCCGGAGGAGCCTGAGCTGCAGCCAGAGGAGCCATCGCAGCAGCCCCAACAGGACGAGGAGCTGATACCTCCGCAGCAGCCACCGCGTGCTCCAGATTTTCGTGTCTCCACCAGTAGTGCACCGCCGCCAGCGTAGAACCAGTGGTCCTTCGAGGGACTCTTCTACAAGCTCGAGGAGATTCACCAGGACACCCGGGCATTGCACCAGGAGACATGGGAGATGCACCAGAATATTCAGCAGATTAAGCAGATGCAGCAGGACCACAGTCGAGCTCTCACCGCCCTTCACACTTCAGTCGGCACCATCTCTGATCGGGTCGCGGGAGTTGAGGCTGATTTCGGCGAGTACGTAGCTACTCAAGGGGAGTGGAACCCCTACGCTTACTTCTTCAACGCACCCATGGGGGATGCACCTCAGTAGATTCTTCACTTTTCTTGCGGCTCGTGTGCTGGGCATATGAGCCGCACGACGGTATGATTCTTTACCCTTTCCCCCTTTTGCCTATTTACGGGTTTTTCAGTGGAATTACGAAAGAAAATTGTACAAACCTTTGTCAAACTAACCCACGGTGCATTGAAAATGGAACCCTTATCCTAAAGATGATTGAGTGATTGGTTAGGTATTTTGTGACGATGAACTGTCTTGACCCCTCTGACACCTTATGTGGACCTTTTTGTACCCTGATGATCCATTTGGGTTTCTAAAAAAAAAGAGAGAGAAAGAAACAAAGAAATAAATAAAAAAAAAACAGAGAGAAAAAAAAAAAAAGAAAACAAAAGGCCCAAAAATAATTTTACTTTTCAAATAGAATAAGTGGTTACCACAAGAGGTCAAAAACAGAAAAAGGGACGTGAATAATAACCCTGCAGTCTGTAACGAGGGCTGACAAGTCCCGACCTCCTCAATTGGATCACTTGTGAACAAAAAGGTATACACAAGGGAGACAGGTCAAGTAGTTCATCTGATCGAAAAACTAACTCTGAGCGACAATTGCAAAGAGGGTTTGGAAAATTGTTTCAAAAGTAGAACACCCGTGGAGTGAAAAAGAAAATAAAAAAGAATTATCAAGAAAAATTCCAAAAAGCCCGAACTCAAAATGAAAACATGTCAGAATTCCCTGAGAGTAGCCCATGTTAGAAAATTCATTTACGACCTTTTTGCATTTTGGATTAAGGATTTGTGTAGGTATGGTTAGTCATTTAAAACTAGCCCTTTTTCTAGGATACTATTGGTTGAGGACAAGCAAAGAGATAAGCTTGGGGGGGTTGATCGCACCCAAGAATATACACTTTTACCTAGGAAATGCCTACAGAATTAATCCAAATCATTGGCATATGCATTTGATTACATGCACTTTATTTCATTTTTCAGTTACTGCTTTATATTTGGTGTTTCAGGTCAAGAAAATCAAGAATCAAAGAAATTGGATCTGATTGGAGCAGAAAGCGACCTGGACCCGACCTTACGGTCCGTAAGGATCACATATGACAGCAGTGCAGAAGAAGGAAAGAAATCTGGATTTGATGGCTATTTAAGCACTTGCCAGGGCAGCGTTTGGGTGGTTGTTCTTTCCACTTTCCAGCCGCCTTTGAGAGGATAATTTGAGAGCTTTCTTAGGGGAGAAGCAAGGTGAAGCCAAGGAGAAAGTGAGCAAAG
The DNA here is from genome assembly GCA_030179965.1 of Cyperus esculentus. Lineage (NCBI taxonomy): Eukaryota > Viridiplantae > Streptophyta > Magnoliopsida > Poales > Cyperaceae > Cyperus > Cyperus esculentus. The sequence continues at coordinate 6,200,814 of JASGLE010000001.1, forward strand.
CAAGAGTCGAGAAGACAGCGAGTCAGCAAGGCGATGAGTGAGATACGCGCGTGCAACATCGGGACCAAGCTTTTACTGTTCTTTCTCTTTTCCTTACCTTTTGAGATAGATTTGTGTTCTTGTTGTTGCGCGATGACTTGTTTCGTTTGTTATATTTGCTTGCTTGTTGTTGTATCGGCCTTATCTGGCTAACCGCTAGTTTCTAGGATCAGGATGATGTTATAACTTGGTTTTTGGTTTTTATGAAGTTTTCTTGATTATCTTTTATTTTAGTTCCTTGGTATTGTGTACGAATTGTCGATTGCTTGCTATGTTTTAGTTACGTGTCCGAACCGGTAACCAGTAAGTGTTGACCACACTCTAGGTTTTAAGCCTTAGTACACACGTGATTGGATTTAGTTAGTACGCGAGGTGGGTTAGAGATCCGAGAGGGCAATCAGGCAACACGCGAGAGAGGGGCCTTACACTACCCGAGAGGGAGGTACATCTTGGGGCACCAATACCGGGACATAGGTTGGGTTTACAAGCGAGAGCTGCGATTTGTACCTGTGGTGGTTAGAGCTGTGTTAGGAATTAAGCCAACAAGCGAGAACTGAGGTTTGGTGCTTGATATTGTTTTAACCAGAACTAAACGCTTGCGACCAAACTGTAGTCTAGTTGGGATTTAAAAGTAGTACACTTTGGAGTGAACACTAATTATTCATCATTTTTATTAAATATGTTAACTCGTGAACCAATAAAATATTTAAAATATTCCACATAACATGAATAGGTACGTAGCGCCCGCAATAGCACCGATATCCGCTATCAAATATACCACACCGTGACAAGTCCGCTATCCTCTATTTAAACCTTTGAATTTCTAATAGAGCAGGAGGCTATCAGCAGGTCCTGTGCAGCATCCTGTTTTCGAGCCACATGGGAGTCACATGGGTGTTAATATTTTTGTCTTTGATATATTAGTCTCAGAATATATATATATATATATATATATATATATATATGGGGTATGCTAACTGATTTAAAAAACTCAAATATACATTTTTTTTTATTTTATGTGATAATTGAAATTTATTTATATGATTTGTCATACATAATTAATTTTAAATAATTTTATAATAAAATAATTTTTTAAATTAACTTTTGTGAATTTTAAAGGATTTTATGAAATAACTTTTAATTAATTATTTTTTACAAGGTTCTAAATCGCGATTATAGTGGGATTGCGGTATGGTCTAAGAAAAGCTATTACAGCTATAGCATAGCTGTGCTATAACGTATTCAATAATTTCATAATATATATTTTATATTTATATTTAATTTTTACGTTATTAAAAGTTCTATAAAGCAATAAGCAATACAAAATTAATTGCGAAAATAAATAGTTTATTGTTTCGAATTTAGTTTAAAACAACTGCCCAATGAACAGGTTTCTTGCTAGTATATATTAATTAGTGGCACCATATTCAACCGGCTAAACCCAATTAAGTTCAGTTATATATCATGCATGTAACTATATTTGTAATAATTACCTTATATGTATCAAATTAGCTAGGTTCCATGATACATATTAAAAATGAATCCTTCAATTACTTGATTGCTTTAAGTCACAGTTATAAACTTTCGAGACTTTACATACCTGCTATAAGAATCGGAAATATCAGACTTTCGCTTGCACTGCCTAAATCATTTTGATCCTAATCCCTTGCCGATTTTATTCTTCTTGATTTTATTCTTCTTGATCTCTTTTCATTAAGTAGCACCTTCAATTCTCCTTCAACACACCATAAAGATCGAACCCTCTTAATTAATTAGTTGACACCTATACACAAATTAATGTACAGGAAGACCAAACCCTAACCGGTTCTCAATATATGGTAATTGATAATGAATCGGAGGGATAAAGAGTACATATGCAGCTGTTAGTTGCACCTATGTATACATCGGAATAAAAGAGAGAGTAATAGCTAGAAGCAGCTTATCATCGTTTCTCAATTTACCAATTCACCAGATCAGAATACCACGCAATTAAGTTGGAGAAGAATCTGGATTATCAACTAGAAGGACTGCTAGCCTAGTTCGGGTGTGAATGTAAAATTAATGAAAAGAAAGTTAAATGTTTATTGATTAATTAAAAATTATAAAATTGTCCTCAAAAGTTGTGAATATTTTAAAGAGACTTCTTTATTCATTCTTTTAATCAAGTAATAATATTATGTGATAATCCACCTATAAAACAGATAAAATTTTAGGTGCCTTAATATATTCTAAATATTTGACAAATATTTTAAATATCACAGATTCGCTTAATCATTCTGAATATATACCAACACTTTACTCTGGACCCATGAGCACCACTTCTTTCTGGATTCTCTTCATTTTATTCTCAAACTTGTACAGAAGAGTAGAATATATATTGACGTATCGATTGACTTGAAACAGTCTTTGGACTAAGTCTTCATCAAGTTTTTCTTTAATTAATTTATCTGGATTTACATCTATTTTATCATATTGTTCCTTTCTTTTGCCTCGTTATATATATATATATATAATTTCATCAAGGGAAGATTGATCTATAAATTGACTCAAAGAAAAAAAAAAAGATATATATGCACCAACCTCAGCTAATAACCAAATGACTTAGAACTTCAAGTTGAGATAAATCTGATATATAAACACCATTTTAATAACTAACAAATATATCTATCACTTTTATTTTCTTAAGTTTGATTAATATTTCTCGAAATAAAACGTGCCACTAGTATATATGTTAATTATGCACTTCAAACACCCTTCAGTCAAGTTTCTGACACGTAAAAATGAATCGAGTGATCATTCAAACTCAATTAAACCCAACCTGGCTCAATCTTGACATGAACTTGGCAATTTTTTAGATAGATATTTTGTTTCAAAATTGCAAAAATTAATACATTCATTTCCTAAAAAACAATATCATGCACTTAATTAGAGGCGCATAAACAATATCATGCACATAAAAATTTCAAAAAAATATAAATTTTGATTTACATGCATAATTATATATATATCATATTATGCAATTTAGATCGACTATTAAGATTTTAAAAAGGAGATACGAGCCAATAGTATGCAATAATCTCTATACATAATGCATTAGTTCCATTCCAATAATAAAATATTATAGTAAATAAAGTATTATAGTAATCACCGTATTGAAATAAACCCATTCGGTGCATGAAAATTGACAATAAAATTGATATTGTTTAAGCTTAATGTATTTATTTTTGGTAGCTGGTGCGTACATGCACTACAAGAAAAAACGGGTTTAGCAGCGGTCATTTTTCGGGGCTTAGCAGCGGTTATGCGACCACTGTAATTGTCAGAGCTGCTAAGTTTTATAAAAACCGCTGTAAAGTTACAATTTTACAGCGGTTATTTGGTAGAAATAACTACTGTAGAGTTACCATTCTACAACAGTTATTAGCTAATAACTGCTGCTGAGATGCAAAACAACAGCGCTTCTTTACTAAAAACCGCTGTTGAGTTGGATAAACAACAGCGCTTGGTTGCTAATAACCGTTGTTGAGTTGGGAAAACAACAGCACTTGTTTGCTAAAAACCGCTGTTGAGTTAGAATAACAACAGCGTTTGTATTTTAATGTCCGCTGTTACATTTGATTCTTCTTGACGTGTTTTATTATGTTTCCTGTGACCAGCCCAAATGCTTGCCATATAAAAATTTGATATTTAGCAAATTAATTACACAATCAATTTCATTCAATTCAAATCACACAAAATCAAAACAAAGATATGATAAAACATAACATGAATGATCACTAAAAAAGTACATGTTACCACATCACAAGAGAGTATACATTCTACAAGGATTCTGTACAGTTTCACATCAAAATACTACATACCACATCACAATGTACCGTAAATTATCAAAAGAACTCCCTAACTAAATACTCTATTAGCCAAGTCCTTACCTCCTCAAAATCCTAGATTGACAATTGAGCCACTTTACGTAGAGCCTACAAAATACAAATACATGATAAGTACTTTCATAATCCCAAATAAATCAACAAACCAAGTAACTACATAAGAATTTATACCGTCAGAATAGTATTTGCTAGTTCGGAGTGATTTAGTACTATGTCAATCATGTTTCTCATGACATTATAGCGCACCCCCGCCAGTTCCCTGAGTCGAACTTTGATATAAGAACAATAATTTCAATTAATAATTATGAATTTAAGGAATTAATTGATTACGCAAATAGGACCCTTAGAAAATTTTGTTTATCGTACCAAGACTTGTACAAGTTCCATCAACCTCAATTATCCTACAAACTTGCTATCACCTTTTAGTTGCCAATAATGACGGGCCGCGCTGCATTCAAATAGAATCAAGTGATTAGTGTGTAATTTACAATTCAGCAACGAAATAAATCAAGTACGAGAAGATATATACGTATTTAAAATATGCCTCATATATCAAGCTCATGTGGTTACATCACATAGTTTAGTGAATCAACATAGTGCACAGTTATTTTTTCTTGGTTTTGTTCATGTGATATACACAAGACCCAATCATCATGATGAATTCAGCACCCATGTATTATGTTCAAAATATGAGAGAAACCAAGGATTTTAGCTGCTGCCAGTATGTTGAAACTGGGGCAGCAGTCATATTAAGGGCAAATCAGTTCATATTTTGATAAATTTGTTAAAAATGCATCATTTTTATTTTACAGGCACTTAAAGGGCCATTTGTGGGACATTTTTATTTTGAACAACTTTTAATTTGAACACATTTTGATGCTCTTTTAGACTGTTTTTCAGAGGAAGGTCAAAACTGGAATTAATGCTGCCATTTTCTTCACAAATTTATTTGAAGGCCTTAGACTTACCATTTTTTAACCAAAATTTTTGTGCAAGCACAACGTGTATTATAAGAATATAAAATAAAATAAGGTGATCCAATTTATAGAATGGTACAGTTTTGCCACTCATTTATGTACCAGTCCCTTGACAGTTTAATTTGGCCCAGTCTTTTATTTCTGGTTTGAACTTTGAAAAATCACAGAAATTCATGAAAATTTCCTAAAATGGTAAAATTTAGGCAAGTCATTTGTTTGGTTGTTTCTTACATTTCCTGAAAATTTTGAGTCATTTGGACAAACAGAACTCCCTTTTCCACTTTTTGTGTGAATTAAGCTCAAAAGTGGGGCTGCTGCACAAAGCTTTGCACCAAGTATCCCTACATGTACCACCTGAAACATGTGGTGGATTCAGCTAAATTACACAAACTTTTATACTTTCTTTTTATCAACTTTAGCAGTATACAAACTTATAGCTAATCATCATACTATTTGGTCCGCAGTAGGTTTAAATGAAGGGGACACATAACATATATGTTTGCATTGAGAATTTGAGAAAACTGCAAAATGTCGAAGCTTAACATTTAGGTTGGCTAGGAAGCAGGGTGTGAATGTAATTTAGCTTTATTAAGCATCTGATTTAAGCAATTAGCCAAATACTAAACTAACCAGTCCTTAATCAGTTCCAACAGCAAGATGCTTTGAATCACAGTTTCTGGCTTTCTGCTAATGCGCGCATATTATAGCTCCTGGAATCTTCAAGCCAGTAGTGTAATTCTCTCCGGGTTTGGCTGGAAAAGAAATGTATTTTGTTTAAGCTTTTGTTGGTAATGGTAGTTGCAAAGTACATATTTCCATACTACCTACCTTGAAGAAAGGAGAACATATTTTCTGAGGCATCCTTCTTAAATGTTGTGATGCATATCTGGTTTCATCATTGTAAAAGAAAAATAAAATATTAGCCAAGAAATGATATCTATCAAGTAATGAACATCTTTATTCATTAAATGATGGCATCATACCTGCCAAGTATCCCTACACTGGTACTTACTACTTACCGACTCCCTCCCTGTGCTCGTGGCTAAAGCTGCACGCAAGTGCTGGTCTTACACTGGTATGTTGAAGAGGTTGAAAACCTTTGACAAGGTGCTGCCACTGAGTACCTCATCTGCCTTGAGTCGGCTGCTGATGACACAGAGAAGAGAGACGAGGCGGCGGCGAGGGGTTTTGGAGAGTGGCGGCGCCGGCGTTGGTCGTTGGTCAATTAGGCCACAGCGGCGGGAGGAGACGGCAAGGGCGGCACTTAGGTTAGAGCATTGGGGTTTTGAAGCAGCGGCGGTGGTCGGAGCAGCGACAGCTTCGGATTTTGGAGAGCGGCAACGGCGGTCTTGGGGAGTGGCAGCGCAGGCGCCTCCATCGCAGAGGCGGTGGCGGCGGTGCCTTTCCATCTTGTGAGGTGAGGGCAACGACCTAAGGGTTTTGGCTGCTAAAGCAGTACTGGCGGCGTTGGTCGGTTAGTGTGTTGGGTGGCGGCTGCTAAAGCAGCGGCCTTGGGCAAGAGCCGCGGGTTTTGGCCGGAGTCGTGAAACGAGAGGAGAGGTCAAAAGGGGGAGGGAAAAGATGGAAATGAAAATTTGGGGTTTTCAAAATTTTACGAAGTCCTGGATGGGTTTTGAGTTTTGATAAAGTAAAATTATGAAGCAGGTAAGAGATAAAACTTAGCAGCGGTCATTTGCTAAGAGACGCTGTAGAAGATCAATCATTAACAACGGGGTTTAAAAGAGGACCGCTGTTAAGTTCTGTTTTACAGCGGTTGCTATGAGAGAACCATTGTTAAACTTATTTTACAGTGGTCTTTTACTAAAAACCGTTGTTAATATGTGCAATTCTACAGCGGTTACCAAGTAATGCTCGCTGTAAAATTGTTTAGCTGCGGGCTTTTAGTGGATGGCCCAAAAGACTGTTGTAACAGGGCGTTGTTAAATGGCCTTTTTCTTGTAGTGATGTTAATTTTATCAATACATTGATTAGACTTTATTGTAAGATTTATTTTACATTTTGGCTGATTCAAATTATTTCCCATTTACTTCAAATATTGTAAGGAGACGAGCATTGGCAAGCATACGGAGTTGGGGAAAAAAAAATTGAGTCCAGGTTGATTTTTATTTTCCCATGGGAATGACACTGGTTTGGGTGATTTATGTGGGAATGGGAATCGAAATGGTAAAAGTGTTTGGTGGGTTTGGAAATTACAAACAATACCCAGTCTCAATCCCTCTCGTTCCCAGCAAAACCCGCAATTCCGAACAAACCCTAAAAGTTGGATGAGTTTTAACTTTAGAAGTTGGATCTCATCACTGAATCATCATCTATTACATCAGGATGTTACAATAAATTTATCCGATGTTCATATTTACATAGAAAATGTTCAAATTTCATGTGATGAGATGTTCATAATTGGTATATCAAACTATCATATGTACGCACAAAAGATTCTCTATGTAGAACACACTCTAGATTCTACTTTTGATTAAGGGCTATCATCGCAATAAGGGCTATCATCGCTAATTTGGATGTTCATATCATGTTCCGTCAGATGTTTATATCTTATTTCAGAGTTTTCATACCTGATACCATGAGGAGATTTCTTCGAGACAGTTGAGTTAACACGCACCAAATTATATTGGTGCATAGAATTGAAGCCAAATTCGTAATTAAGCCTGTGGCACTCCCGCATGTGTGATAAAAGGGTTCTCAAGAATCAACTTCTAGCCTAGTGGATAAGGATAACGCTTTTTTTTGTAAGAGGTTTTGGGTTCAAAACCTGAATAGAAGATTTTTTATAGACAATTAAATTTGTTTAAATTTGAGTGATTTGACCCTCATTTTATCTCAAAAAATGTTCTCACGCATTAGAACTGAGGTGTTTGAGTTTGTGCGAGTGAATAAATTTAGGGATAATTCCTGTGTTTGGTAGCCGCAGTAAAATTGATTTAAGCTCTTAAATCAATTTTAAGTCACCAAGCGGAAGTGATTTAAGGTGTAGTAAGTTAACGCAGCTATATAGGTGTAGTAAACTAAATCACCAACATTTCACATCTTTTACACATAACACCAACTTTACTTCATCAATTTACTTCACTAACACCAAACACCACTGATTTAAAGTGATTTAACATTTTACTCCGCTTTAACTTACTACACTTGCTAAACAGGGGGAATGTATTAAACCCCACACTTGAATACCCCACTATCATACCCCATAATCCAATGGCTCATAATACCCCAATTGATTCCATCACAACTATCCGATATAATTAATGTCTTCTCTTCACGGTCTCTCCTATACAATTTGAAAATCGTGCATGGCACTCAACCTGACGGTGATGCTCTACTCCAACGCCAATGACCTCGTGCCGATAGTGAACACTCTGATACTGATGATCTCGACGCGACGGTGACGCTTTACTCCGGCGATGGTGCTCTATTCTAACTAGATGGTTTTCGACTCGACGTCGAACCTTACTCCGACTATCTCACAACTCCCTCGTGCTCTCCATTCTCCCCCTCCTTCCCACCTAAGATCGACTCAATCTGCACTTATTTAATTGCAATTTTATAGAATCTGGTTATTGATAAGTCCAATTTAATTTCATATTAGGATAGGGAGTTACTTGGAAAATTATCAATTACATGTAAATTAACTTGTGTATCGTAAGACTTTGGTACTATAACTTTTGTTTCATTGTTTTTGGCATTTCGGGAGATTCTAGAACAAAAACAGAGAGTCAAATTTGACATTTTTGCTATTTTTGTTTTTGTTGTTCCAAACTTCCAATTATGGTTTCGATTATTTTCGAGACTCCAATCAATTTGACATTTCATATTGCATAAAACTCTGTTTGGATGGCGGATGCTATGCGGAGAAAGTACCTTATACGTACCTTGGTTGGGCCCACAAAGTTATGTAATTGTCCAAAGAATTTGCATGCAAAGAAAAATAAATACAAAAAAAATATATAGTAGCTTAAATTTATTGCAATTTGGGTGTCAATGTGACCAATATTAATGGAAAGATAATGAGGACAGGAGAATTTTGCTGCTTCATACCGTTACTGATCTTAGAGTTTTATACCAACTGATTTTGTGTTCTCTATATTTTACATCCATCTGTGCTAAGGCTCGGTGTGAGGAAATTAATGTAATGACCCTCTATGTGTACATATTGCAATTGTCGATCTTTACACATGAAAGTTGGGACTGCTTTCGATTCAAGTCTTTGAAAGTCCTACTGCAACTAACGAAGAATCTGATCAGCTGTAATACAATATGAAATTAATTCAGGCAGCATTGTCTATTCAATAAAAAATTCTTCTAGTTAGTTCTGGACTTCTGGTATAGCCATAATTACTTACAACTGGACTATCACACGGCCAGGACAACATATATCCACTTGGTCCTGCAACATATATCCACTTGTGGTATATACATCTCTTAAGTAAAGTGTTAATTAAAATCAAGTAAAACTGACTAAGACATTGCCACAAGCTTACTTGTGGGGCTTTGCAAGGGAGGTTCCACCAGTCTTATTGTCCCCCATGATCGCACCAGCACCTTCCAAATGAATCCTTTGAAATATCATCCATTGTTGTTTACTGTCTATTTAAGGCACCAACCCGGTCGTATATATAGATGTTAACATAATTTTACAAAATTTTCTCATACAAATGGCAGTATCTTCCAATAAATCTACAGGAATCAGAGAGATTTTTGAAATCATTAGACTATGCAGAATACCTTCAGCAAGAAGTTAAAAGCCAGCACAACACGTTTACTGAAAACTGCATCAAGTGCCATCATATAGATTTTGCTATAGTTGTGGCATGATAACAACAAAATAAGCTGGTATAATAGAACACTAATTAAACTACAGTGTTCTGAACTGTTAAACAATTTGAAAACAGGTGCGGCATCAGTATTGCTAATTCAATATATTTTGCAAGAGAGAAATTAAAATTTGATCTACACTAATTTCACATTTATATTTTAACCCCCGAGAAATAGTAGAATTGACAAATTAAAAGTTATCTCTTACAAACCTGTAAGATAAGAAGAGGCGATCGAGTGTTGTTCTGGATTGTATTATACACTGTTATAAATGTACTTTCATCTCTTTTAAAAGCTTCTTCAGGTTTTCATTCGAAAGAAAGAAATCAAGAAGAGGACCTGTTAAATGGAAAAAAAATGCAATTAAACCATTGAAAGTATTGCTAATTTAGAAACAGTGCACAACAGACAATTGGGGGTGGATTGATGCATAATCATTTTGATAGGAATTCACTAAAATTAAGTCCAAATTTGATTTGCAGCAAGATCATTTCAATTTTCAAGCATACCATATTCTAAAGTTCTAACTTAAACATAACTGTAAAAACTCGCCATATCCACCACCTTTTTCTCCAGTGTAAGACATAAGCAAAGGGGAACTATTATAAATCGATACCTTAATAACAAACAAATTCGCTATGCTGTGATCACTGAAATCAAAAGGCATAGCCATATAATCACTGTCATCTCTGTAAGAAAAAAAGGAAAATTAAATTTCATGACTTTAACTTGCTTTCTTTTGCTACTTAAACCAGTCGTACAAAACTGAAGCAAAGTTAAAGATGTTTCAGATAAATTATAAGAACAGCCACTCAGTTTTTGAGAAACCTCAAAAGGCCAATTAATGGTAGATGTGTGGACTCGATCAACAGTGAAAACTAAACGCATGATTACAAACTGGACTCAATGAACAATTTTTTAGAAAACCCAGAAGGTCACTCAGTTTCATATGAACCTTTAATCATTTACATAACTCAGAAACTTCAATTATTCTTCTTCAAATGAAAACTGAACGCATGATTACACTCCGTTGTTTCCTCTAAACTTACAAACAACGATATTCAGTTGAATTTTTTTTTTATTTACTGTGTTGTCTCTCAAACAAATTCAAATTGGACAAAAAAGACACCAAATTTGTGAGAGATCCCTTGACCTAACATCCTGTGGTCGGCTTCTATTAACCCAAATTCAGAAGTGAAAAAGTTTGAGCGAGGGTTGTGGGTTACCTTATGGGGCTAGAAGAACTTCGCTTCTCTGAGAACTCCAGACGTAGATGGGAGACGGCGATAGAGACGGCGTGGATCAGACTGCCAGAAGAAGTACTGAGAAAGGCTGCGCGGAAGACGTCGTGAGGAGCGTCGCTGTCTCGCTGAGTCGAGGGGAGTTGGTTTTGACCTTTTGGGATAGAGTTGCAAGCGGAGAGTTGCAAGTGGAGAGAAAATAGAAGGGACTGATCAATGCCGCCGAAGGAAAGAAGCACCTGTTCGCGTTCAAAATCGGACCGTAGCAGACCTTCCATCGGACGGTTCATATCACGACACATGGCTGTGTTAAATCGCTGGTAGCGTCAAACGTTTTTGTATACTACAGTAGATAGGATCAAATTAGAAAGGAATGGTTCATTGTTGCTTTCAAGATCCTGACAGATGTGGTCAATACGAACGGGAGGGTTAAGAATATTTGATGAAGGCAATAATGTTTGCTTAGTCACATATTAGTACAATATAGTTAGATTTAATTTATGCTAGTATGTGTATGTTGTCAATTTTTTTTACTTTTAGAAAACCAGTAGATCTCTGGTTTATTTTGTGAATGTTGTCAATAATGTTAGTTATACTGATAAAAAGAATACTGTGAAATTTTGTTGGATATATATGTATTGGTATAATGATATATAAGTTTCAGCAATTAGTATTGTAGCAATCTTCTTTTTATTTAATGCATTACTATTTTAAGTATTATTACTTCAGTTATTTTGTAGTTGATAATCTGAGATGTCTGGTGCTTATTATTTTGTTTTAATTTATCTACAATTTAATTGTTTGGTTCAGAGCATTTTGTATTACGACTAGAGTTCTAAAATCGTGCCGTTCCGTGCTATACCGTGTCCAGAAACGTCATGCCTTCATGCCGTGTACATCGTGCCGTGTCTTTTTTTATTAATATTTTTTTTTGTGCTGTGCCAAAAATTGGAAAGAGAAGGCACGACACGGATAACATACACCGTGTCTATCGTGCCGTGACTTATTTGTGCCGTGACTTATTCGTGTCGTGTCCAATCGGATATGTGACCTACCGTGTCGTATCTACGTGTCTTAACCGTGCTAAACGTGCCCACTCGTTTCGAACATAAAAATTTTAAAAATTCCAAAAAACATAAAAAGTTTAATATATTAAAATTTACCTCAAAAAATCATTAAATTATTTTTTTGTCAAAATTTAAAATACATAAAAAATATTAAAAAGTATCATATACTATGAAAATTGTCTTAATTAATAAACATAATGTTTTATAAATTACTCTTCCTTTTTTTTTCGGGCTTTGGGACCGGTTATGTTTGAAATATAGGCGGAGTTATTACATGTGTCCTACCCACCTATCCGTGCCTACCCGTGTCCTATCATTTCCTACCCATGCACTTATGTTATTTATGCCGTGTCTGTCGTGTCCCGTTCCGTTACCGTGTCGTGTATGACAACCGTTCTGTGTCGTGTCGTTTTTTCGTGTCGTTCCGTGCCGTTCCAAAATCTTCAAAACTCAGACACGGCACGGTTAATGACCCGTGCCGTATCCGTGCCCGTGCCTTACCCGTGCCGTTATCGCCCGTGCCCGTACTGTCCCATGCCGGAATTGGTCACCGCGTGCCATTTTTTAGAACTCTAATTACGACTCTTTTAGAGTTATAATATTATTTACAACATCAAGTATTATTAGTTGTTTTTAATTTTCTTTGTCTACAATTTAATTATTTTATACATGAATATTATATTATAACTTCTTTTAATTGGTATTATGACTTTGTGAATAAGGTATTATGACATTCAAATAAAAAAAAATATTCATATTTATTTAATATTTAAGTTTGAGAATTTGTCTTAAAACAATTTGTACAAAAATGGTATTATTGTTTCTGTATTGCAGATATTTAAGCCTTCTTTATTATGTATTATTTGTTTATGAGTATCATGATTAAATTGGAATGGAACAATGGGCACGTGTTTTCCATGTTAGTCAAACGGGGGATTTGACTGGGGTATTTGACTTTTGTTTGCAGTCACGTTTTTTGTTAGATGTGCAGAATTCATGAGTTGTAGGTATTGTTACTTGTTATATGTAGTATTAATTTAAGGTGTGTTCTATAGGTATTTAGACTTAAATGACGAAATTGCTCAGCGCGCTGATATCACATGGTTAGTATTATTATTTAGGATGTAAACGCAAATGGGATATGGTCAAAGCGGGGTATTTGATCGGAGTATTGAAGGTGGGTACTCGTATCTTCTCCCATAAATTAATACTCCGTAGAAAGTGAAAGTCTATTTTACTTGTGTGATGTAATTTATACGTGAGATAGTCTTCATTTTCACAAAGGAATTCATTTTTCCTCAAAAAAAAAAAAACACAAAGGAATTCATTGATGTTTTTTTTTTTTCCCGTGAGAACTTAGAGGCCCACCAAATGTCCCTTCCAATGTAAAAATTTTCCTTTAGTTTATAAGTTGATAAGTAAAAACTGTAAAATTACAACGAAATAAATTTGAAGTATTTTAAATATTCAATGCATGATAGAGGGTCTTAATTGTAAATCCGATTCAATCCTAAATGATCCTAAAATAGATGATACCAAACAGTAATCAGAAACCTGTTATGTAGCTGCCAAACTATCTCAGAATGATAATTAATCTGTCATAGTTCTACTCTTAATCTCAGAGACAATTGATCTGGTCCATATCCTAAGTGCACTAGATATTGAAATCCTGCATTAAGGTTCACGTCGCCGCCGCCAAAATTTTCTATGGAAGTTTGCTGTCATTGGTGACTGACAAATGGGGTGCACAGAAAGCTCAAGCTTTCATAGCTAATATCTGAAATGTATGACAGAAAACTGCCATAGTTATTTCCATGGCAGCAGATTGGGATCCTTGCACCATTCTCTTTCTGGGATCCTTCACAGTGACTGGCAAATGATCTATTAGAAGTTGTAGAAGTTACATCTTACGTTCATTGTGCAATTCTGACGTTCAGATAGTGATGAAAAACCTCAGTTTTCCATAACTACAAGGACAATCCACATAAAAGAGAACAGTTAAGTTGACAAATCGACCCATTCTAGGAAATCACATTTTAGGTTGATTTTAATGGCTGAAGATAATTGTATTCAATCTAATATAAGGAATACATTGCTCATGGAATCTAGAGATGAAGTACCAAGAAAAAAAGAGAAAAAAAATTAAGTACCAAGATAGAGACTGGTTTTCGGAATTCAAACCATTTCAGGTATTAACACCAAACAAGAAACCATTGCTAAAGGAGGGCAGATTTGCTGAAGGCATTTGCTCTCGCAGAGGAGACCTAAATGGATTGGGCCCAACAGGGTGGGTTAGATGGAGCCCGCCGGCACGGAGTACCTGTTTGGCACTTGTGCACGAAACCTCGGACCTCTCTGTGAAAAACACCGGCACATTCATGGACTTTATCACCCCTAAGGCGCCACTCCAACTTCTGTAACTCTACAATCCGCAGTTTAAAGCAATTACTATATGAGGATTGGGCAAGTTCATGATTTGTTCTTGGTACAGACCACGTACCAGAGTTACTGTCAACCGACTGCCTAATCCTACCGGTCCCAATAAATTACTCGGGACCTCAGGCCCGACCATGTATATCTGCACAGTACCTGACCCGTTAAGCAGATGGCTTATTTCACTGAAGGCCTGCATCCAATCGAGCTCAGCTGCCGGGCCTAGGTAATGCACGATCACCTCTTTACCCTTCATCAGACGGTTCTTCGAGCTTATGACGGTTGTAAGAATGTGGTAGACGGTTAATGGGTGCAACAGTATCGCTGCAACGGGACTTGACATAGGCAAAGATCTGATATTGTAGTACTCGGACCATCCCGACAGCAAGACTGGATTCCTGTTACCGTTCATATAGTTTGCGAACGGTTTATCTGATGGATAATCTCTTTCGCCTAACCCACCCCACAATTCAAAAGCACCTTTCGATTTTGCCGGAAGGAGGCCAAACGGGTAATCAGAATAACACCCACAAACCCGTCTCCACATGCCCTTCTTATGCAAACCCATCGATTCGAGCCACTGGCACGAGTTGTCAACGACAAGATTAAACTTGAATATTTTCATTGCCAGCTCCTCCTCTCTTTCCATCATGGCTTTGTACAAACCACACATTGCCTTGTGGGCCTCGCGCCAGTGGTTCTTCTGACATATTGATCCGCAGTAGATGATCGCCTTGCACTGGCCACAGCAGAGAGACTGATCCCAATTGACCGGTTTCTCGCACATGGCGCATTGCCTTGAACCAGAATATTCCTCCTCCTCTTTGGGAGGTTCAATGTACTTAATCGGGCTCATTATTTTCTTCTCCCCGTAAGTCTGGTTTGGTGGGTATGAAATGGTAACTGCCACGAGGTCAACCGATGTGCCCAGCTCAGCTGGCCACTGCACATCTACCATTTCTATAAAAGGTTCAAAATTCACACTTCTGCCATTTGTTGTCTCCTTATCGGTGTCAGACTATTAACCCTCTTGAGCTCTTCTGTCAGACTATTCACACTTCTGCCATTTGTTGTCTCCTTATATTGAGACTATTAACCCTCTCTTTCTCTGATTTGACATCTCTGCCACCAACCAGTAATCCAGCACTGAATGTATGGTACTTTCCAACCCTCTTGAGCTCTTCAAACAGTTGCGCAGCCAAATCTGTTGTTGGCGAAATGATAAGCGCCCCCACACCATCCTCCGGACCCCATCTCAGTCTATACAACTTTTCTATTACCTGTTTTAACAATTAACTGGCAATTCAACTTCTTTGCTAATTATGATTCCAATCTATATTCTTATGTCACAATATCTCTGCAACTAATACTAACAGAACGGTACTAAATAATAAAAGTGTGGGGATCAGGTGACAACCGCGACAACGGATCCTCAGATAAATATAAATAAAATATATGAAATAGAAAGTTTTGTACGAACACGTTGTGAAACTCACAGATTGATTGTGTTTCAAATTTTGATCAATTTGAAAGTTGTTTGATATTAATTCCATGGTACCACAATCTACACCACATACAATACATTTCAAAAATTTGGAACAAGAGATCCTTCTATACCGGTATAATAAAAGCGAGGGTCTTCCCGGATCCAGTCTTGGCAGCTCCCAGAATATCCCTGCCACAAATCGAGTGCGGCAGGGATGCCCTCTGGATCTCACTCATCTCCACCTACTTCTTCCTCAGCCCGTCCTTCGTCTTCTGCGACACCGGCAGCTGCGCGAACAGCTTACACCCAGCATACGCACTGAATCCCGCCCCACCTGGTAGCCGTCCCACCGGAGCGGACGGCGGCGGCGGGGGGACCGCGAGCGGGTTCGTCCCTGATGACGGCTTCATCGCCTCGATCCATTCGTCGAGGAGCCTTATCTCCTCCGACTCGTGCAGCCGCCGCTGCTTCCGGGAGGACGTCGTCCGGGGCTTCGGACGCGGCATCGCGGGGGGGGAGAGGGTTTAGGGTTTACGGCGGAGAGGGAGAGGGAGAAAGAGAGACGAGGGTTTTGGTGCACGGCTAAGTTATTCGAGCGGTGTAGAGATTTGGGGTTCTTCTCGGGATTGCATAACGGATTCATTCATTCATATCCCTGAGCTGGCAAAAATTCGATTTTTTGTTAACCGTTCGATTTAGGTCGGCTTGATTTTTTCTTGATTTGATGCAGATTCAGTGTGAGCTCGAGGTTGATTTAGCTCGATTCGATTTTTTGTTGCGAGTTTGATGTAGCTCGGTTTGATTTTTTATTGATTCGATTTGGATTCGAGTCGTAATAGCTCAATATATAGTAATTTGCACATATTTTAAACTATTTTGTCAAAATTCTTTATAATAATATACCTATTTTATTATTTAATTAATAAAATGTACTTATTTTATTGTTAAATTCATAAAAAATAATTTTTTAATTATAATCTATTTAATTAGTAAAAATAGAGATAATAAATTTATATTATCAAAGAAGGACAAAATAATCTACTTATTTCAACTCTAATTATCTATGATAATATGAAAATAAATATAAAGTTATAATAATTGAGCTCGTATTGGTTCGGAGCTCGATTTGAGTTCGAGCTAGTTTAATTCGGTTTAGCTCGAGTTCAGTTTATCTCCAGCTCAATTTGATTCAAGTTCGATTTAGATCCAATTCGATTCGATTCGATTCGTTTACAGCCCTAGGCCTGAGCACTAAGCAGTAGTACCTAGAGGTTGCAAATCAGGTGGGCGGGTCGGGTCAGTTTGATCTTCTAGAAGATATCGGGTCGGGTCTGGTTGGGTGATGGGCATGTCAGGTCGGGTCAATTTTAATATCGATTTTTTTTTTTATTGTATGTT
Source organism: Cyperus esculentus (assembly GCA_030179965.1). Classification (NCBI taxonomy): domain Eukaryota; kingdom Viridiplantae; phylum Streptophyta; class Magnoliopsida; order Poales; family Cyperaceae; genus Cyperus; species Cyperus esculentus. The sequence goes on from JASGLE010000001.1 coordinate 6,218,187, forward strand.
GATTTGAGTTGGATTGCATGTTGTTTGATCTTGGGTTGGAGGTCGGGTTCAGGTCGATTCGGGTTGGGTCGGTTCAGTTTGACTTTCATAAAATGCAGGGTTGGGTCGGGTCGGGTTTTGCCAACTCTAGTAGTACCATACTGTATACGATCCGTTTGATTGTCTCGAGATTCGTGTTAATCCTAATCTTAATAACTTCAGTGCAAATCTAACGGTCGGGAGTGCGCAGTAAATCGTCCTGCGCAACAGAGGACGCGGATGCGTATTTTTTCATTTGCTTGCGAGGGTTGCTTGAGACCGCCGATATTGGATCGGACGGAGAAGGGAAAGTGTGGGAGTTGCGGGCAAAACGGGCAAGTAGGACAGCTGCAAAGCATACGATCTGGACCTTACATTACGAGAAGTTGAGAACTGACGGTCCAGACTTCGGGAGAGCCAGAGTACGACCTCAATTATTGCAAATACTAGATGCCTCGTTGTTGCTGCTTCGCAGCAACCAAACATATTTGGAAAGAATTAAACAATGGTTTCGTAAATAGACGACAAATGTGTTTTTGAGAGGACATGAAAGCCAATTAATGTATATTAACGTATTTCATTATGAACTCAATTAAGCTTGGCAACCATTGAAAAGATTAAAAAATAAATAATGACTATCCAGTAGCCTGCAAGGATAGTGCACAAATCCATCCATTAGTTTTTTTTTATTATTATTATCTTTAATCCATTTATTAGTTGCACATTTAGTTTTCTATTAGAATTTATACTGAGGATTCCTCAATTCTCAATCTCCAGTTGTGACCTCCAATTCCTGAACAATATATTCAAACACTGTGCATCCTCTACTCTATATCTCATACATGTAAATGCATTTACGAATATAAAAAAAAATATTGTTGAGCTAAACTAATTTATAAATCAATGGAATAAAATTTGTTTAGCTCAATTAAGGGAAAAAAAAGGGAAGTTCCAAGCTCCAGTTAAAAGTACTTGTCAATCTCTGACACCAAATAATAGTGTCTGACAATGATACTTAGCACCTGAGAGCCTCCGCAAACGATGTAGAGCTTGTGCAAGTGACAGCCAGACACCTACCGCCATGGAGAAGAAAGGCACAGGTGACCCTTGAAATTGCGAGGGGAGTCAGCAAAGAGCGGGTGAACGACACGTCACAGGAGAGGCATAGGTGGCGAGCGCTGCCAACATAATGCTAAATTTCATGTACAGGAACCGCTCTCAAGTAGATGCAGCCACCTTCCGCCAAGAGAGAAAAGAGACGGAAAGGGAAGGGAAAGAAGGTGAAAGGGGGAAAGCACACAGAGGAGGTAAAAAAAAAACACGGAGGGGAGAAGGGGAATGGGAGTAAAATTCAGAACGACGTCAGCCCATCTCAGCAAGAAGAATGGGAGTCGCTGGATCTCGATCGGACGGCCCAAAAGATGGGAGTTACTGTTCATTCTGGGAGAAATAGACATCCCCGCTTTACTATCTTTAATTAGCTCTGATGGTCTGATAGAGCGTTCTGATAAGAGTAATACTTAGCATCCATAGAAAAACTGTCTATATATTACATTTTGGAATATATCTGCTACATTATGTGTTGGGATTTTAGCTAGGTTTTCAATGGAGATGAGAGGAAGAGAGGGAGTAGAGAAGAAGAAGAAGAGGGCAGATTTTTGTCGGGGAGAGAGGTCACCCAATTTTCAGTTTTTCCTTAGTTTTATTAGGTCTTTTACAAATTTACGAATTAGACCCTACAAATACAAATAATTACAAACAACAAGGAAATAGAAAAATACAAAGAGGAATGAGTAAGGGACTCCAACAATACTCCTCCTCCCGACTCATGGAGCGTGTCCGCCTACCAAACCCGCCTTCTTACAACAAGCTTCAAGCTTCAACGGCGGTACCGGCTTCGTCAACATATCCGAACAATTTTCACTCGTATGGATTTTCTCCAACGCCAATTCTTTATTCTCAAGCACATCTCGAATCCAATGATACCTCAAATCGATGTGCTTGGAACGAGAGTGAAACATCGGATTTTTACTCAAGTATATTGCACTTTGACTATCGCAAAACAAAACATATTGTTCTTGCTGAATACCCAACTCGTGCAAGAACTTCTTCATCCAAATTAGTTCTTTGCACGCCTCCGTAACGGCTATGTACTCGGCTTCGGTAGTTGAGAGTGCAACGCATTTTTGCAATTTAGATTGCCATGACACGGCCCCGTTTCCAAAACAAACCAAATAACCGGATGTAGACTTCCTCGAGTCTACGTCACCGGCCCAATCGGCATCCGTATATGCCTCCAAAACCGGTTCGGTTGTGCCACCAAAACAAATGCAATGATTACTTGTACCTCGCAAGTATCTAAGAATCCACTTAGTGGCATTCCAATGTGCCTTACCCGGATTCGAAAGAAAGCGACTTACCACGCCAACGGCATGGGCAATGTCCGGTCTCGTACACACCATTGCATACATCAACGAGCCTACAACCGAGGCATATGGCACGTTCTTCATCTCCTCCTTCTCCTTGTCGTCTTTAGGACAACTATCATGAGACAATTTAAAATGACTCGCAAGGGGAGTGGTTACCGGTTTACAATTTGACATATTGAATCTTTCAAGTACCTTCTCAATGTACTTTTCTTGTGACAACCAAATTTTCCGATCTTTCCGGTTTCTAGTGATTCTCATTCCAAGAATTTGCTTGGCCGCACCCAAATCTTTCATAGCAAATTCACTACCAAGTCTCTCTTTCAATGCTCTAATTTTTCGCAAATCACTACCGATGACCAACATGTCATCGACATAGAGCAAGAGAATAATAAAATCACCGCTAGAATACCGTTTCACAAAAACACAATTGTCGGAATTAGTTTTCACGAAATTGTTGTCACTCATAAAAGATTCAAACCTTTTGTACCAATTTCGTGGCGCTTGCTTCAAGCCATAGAGGCTCCTCCTCAACTTGCACACCAAGTGCTCTTGTCCTTCCGCCACGAATCCTTCGGGTTGCTCCATATAGAGCTCCTCCTCCAAATCACCATGGAGGAATGCGGTTTTGACGTCTAGTTGTTCAATTTCCAAATCCAAACTAGCGGCCAAACCGAGCATAACCCGGATAGAGGACATCTTCACAACGGGAGAGAAAATTTCATCAAAATCAACTCCCTTCTTTTGATCAAATCCCTTCACTACCAACCGAGCCTTGTATCTCGGCTTTCCTTCTTGACCCTCCGATTTTACCCGATATACCCATTTATTTTTGAGCACATTTTTGCCCTTCGGCAATTCCACCAAATCAAAAGTGTTGTTCTCATGCAAGGATTTCATCTCATCTTGCATGGCTTCCATCCACTTATTTTTGTGCTCCGATTCAATTGCTTGATCAAAGCATTCGGGCTCACCATCATCTACTAACAAAATAAAATCATTGGTAGAGTACCTTGTGTTGGCCCGCCTTTCTCGGGTTGACCTCCTCACTTCTTGTGGTTGAGGATCCACACTCGAAGAGGTTTCGGCTTGAGGTTCATTCACCTCTTGAGAGTCATTGGTTTCGGTTGGTTGATTCGGGTTTGGTTGAGTTGTTTGGGAATTTGGGTTAGAGTTTGAGAGAGGAGTTAGATCAACAAGGTTCCTCGAAGAGGTTTCGGCTTTGTCGAGGTTTTGCGAATCACCAACGTGCTCTTGTTCAAAGAACACTACATCTCGACTTCTAACTACCTTCTTTTCAATCGGATTCCATAATCGGTACCCGAATTCACCATTCCCGTACCCCAAGAAAACACATTCTTTGGTCTTGCTATCGAGCTTTGACCTTTCATCTCTAGGAATGTGCACGAATGCTCTACAACCAAACACCCTAAGATGATCATAAGAAACATCTTTACCTTTCCAAATCGTTTCCGGTATATTACCGTCCAACGCATGTGAAGGGGAGCGGTTGATCAAGTGGACCGCCGTGTTCAAGGCTTCACCCCAAAAGCCTTTCGAGAGTTTAGAATGAGAGAGCATACAACGAATTCTCTCACAAATGGTGCGGTTCATTCTCTCGGCTACACCGTTTTGTTGCGGGGTCTTTGGAACGGTTTTCTCAAGCTTGATACCGATGGTCTTGCAAAATGATTCGAATGGACCACGGTATTCTCCTCCGTTATCGGACCGGATGCACATCACCTTCTTTCCGGTTTCTCGTTCCACTTCCACAACCCACTTCTTGAACACGTCCAAAACTTGATCTTTTGACTTCAACGGGTATGTCCACAATTTCCTTGAGTGGTCATCCACAAAAGTCACAAAATAAAGTGCACCACCGATGCTTCTATCTCCCATAGAACAAAGATCGGTGTGTACCAAATCCAACAAACTCGGTTTCTTACCATGTGACGTTCTCTTGAAGGCGACACGGTGTTGCTTGCCCGCCAAACAATGAGTGCAAGAGGTGAGAGAGCTACCGTCACAAGGCACGAAATTCCTTTTAGCTAGAATTTCAATGCCTTTTTGGCTCATATGACCCAACCGCAAGTGCCACAAATCGGTCGAGCCATTTTCCAAAACATTCACCTCCCCACATACTTTAACTTGGGTTGCATAAAGCGAACCCGATTTCGTACCGCGAGCAATCACCAATTGTCCTCTCGACAATTTCCATTTGCCTCCAAAGAAGCTACTCTTGTACCCTTCGTCATCAAGGATACCAACCGAGATCAAATGAAGTCTCATATCCGGCACATGCCGGACATTCTTCAAAACGAGCTTGCTTCCCAAATTGGTCTCAACACAAATGTCTCCAATGCCAACAATTTTGCAAACTCCGTTATCTCCCAACCTTACAACACCACGCTCACCTTCCGTGTAGGAAGTGAACAAGTCACGTTTAGATGTGACGTGAAAAGAAGCGGCGGAGTCTACGATCCAATTGGAGTCTTGACCAATATAATTCACAAAGCCTTCATTGTAGGCTATGAACACCTCTCCATCGGAAGCAAGGGCGGTGGTGTTTTCATTCTCACCATCACCGCCTCTCTCCTTAGATTGACTTCTATTAAAGCCATCATTCTTGGCTTTCAACTTCCGGCATTCAAATTTCATATGGCCGAGCTTCTTGCAATAATGACAAATGACCCCCTTTCTCGACTTCGATCTTCCCTTCGATTTATTTCGTTTGTCATCATTGTGAGAGTTTCTATGAGAGCTCCTCCCCCGATTCTCGGTGACTAGAGCCGAAGACTCACCGGTGACACCCAACTCCTTACGCCTCAACTCCTCATTGAGCATACTATCCTTCACCATGGATAGTGTCACGTCACCGTTTGGAGCCGAATTACTCAAGGTCACCACCAAAGTTTCCCAACTATCGGGTAGAGAACTCAACAAAATTAAAGCTTGCAACTCCTCATCCAAAACCATTTTCATGGTTGACAAACGATTTACACAATCTTGGAAACGACTCAAGTGATCCGAGACCGATGAACCTTCTTGGTACTTCATATTTACCAACTTCCGAATGAGAAACGCCTTGTTTTGAGCAGTCTTGCGCTCGTACATGCTCTCAAGTTTCTCCCACAAAACTTTGGCATCGGTTTCGGTTGAGATATGGTGGAACACGGAATCATCCACCCATTGTCTAATCAAGGCTATCGTCTTCCGATTAGACACTTTCCAAGCATCCTCCGAGGTTTCGGCAGGTTTGGTACCGGTAAGGGGTCCGAAAGCATCCTTACAATACAACAAATCCTCCATTCGAGACTTCCAAATACCATAGTTGGATGAGGTCAATTTAATCATGGTACCACTGCTACTACTTTCTTCCATCTCAATTTAACAAATACCCAACTAGCAAATCCCCAAATTAATCAAATCAAATCCCAAACCGGGCAACAAACAGTCAACAGAAATCAGCACAGCTTGCGTTATAACGCAACTCCAACTTCCGTTATAACGGAACAATGCACTGACCTTCCAGAGAGCACCCGTTATAACGCAATACACCTTCCGTTATAACGGAACAGATTTCGGTACCAGTTTCAGAGGGTCTCAGCTTGCGTTATAACGCAATAGAGACTTCCGTTATGACGGAACAACTACCAACGGTTCCAGAGAGCTTCCAGTAACGTGCGTTATAACACAACCACCACTTCCGTTATAACAGAACAAATTTCAGAAATTCCCAGCTTGCGTTATAACGCAACTGAGACTTCCGTTATAACGGAACAGCTACTGGTACAGATTTACCTGGAATCGCCTGATTTCTTCGATCACCTCGGCAACAAACGACGGAGCTCACACCAGGCACCCAAATCCGTGCACGATTCAACAGATTGCAACGGGAACGAAAGGGCAACGGCGGGTGTGACTCGGCAACGACAACAACCGCAACGATTGCGATCCAAAGGCGCGAGATGAGCAAGAGGGCGGCGGCTCCAGCAGGTACGGCAGCGGCGAACGTCGACGGAGCGGCAGCGGCGGACGTCGGCGACAGCAGCGGCACCAGCAACAACAACGACTACGGTAGCGGCGCCGGCAACGATGGCTCTGATACCAATTGTTGGGATTTTAGCTAGGTTTTCATTAATGGAGATGAGAGGAAGAGAGGGAGTAGAGAAGAAGAAGAAGAGGGCAGATTTTTGTTGGGGAGAGAGGTCACCCAATTTTCAGTTTTTCCTTAGTTTTATTAGGTCTTTTACAAATTTACGAATTAGACCCTACAAATACAAATAATTACAAACAACAAGGAAATAGAAAAATACAAAGAGGAATGAGTAAGGGACTCCAACATTATGTATATACATGTCAATGTATGAACGGTTTTTTCATTGGAGGCAAGATGTTTCTCTTATGATAAGCTCTTCACGTTGTTGGGACCTGCTAGCTCTAGCGTGTTAAATTTTGATAGCTAAGCTTGTACAATTAATGTACACAGTACAGCATTGGGTTTCTGGATCTAGGATTGACTATATATACGAATTATGTACAGTCATGTCATTTGGGAAAGAAAATAAAGTTTATTCTTTTATATACACAATTTGATGAGGTGATTAATTATAATAAAATTGGTTGTTTGCATTCTTGCAAGCAAATTGGAACAACTCATTATTACAATGAAATTAACAAGATTTTATTAAGGACTAAATTAAGCTCAAGATATCACGAAGTACAAAAATTATAAGTACTGCAGTAATTAAGCTTATTACACAACGCAGGAGAAGACGCAAACAACAAATGAAGAAGAGTACATAGTACAAACAATTTCACACACAATAATAAGTAGACAATATTAAGTAACAAGAAAGATAATACAGGTATATCCAAACCACTTATCATGTCTTTAAAATTGAAGATTAATCTAATCTTCTTCTTTTAGATTCTGATGATCAGCTACATGGGCATCTCCAGGTCTGTTGTTCCCTTCTTCTTCACTCTGAACGGTACCGGTGACATTTACGGGCCCTTGCGTTTCCAATTCATTAGCGGCGTCTAATTCTTCCTCTTTTTCCTGATCGAAAATGCCACAATGGCGAAACAATGCCCACAGAATTGTTATGAACTCCCCTCCTTTTTCTAAATGTGATTCATGGTCTCCCATTGGTATGCAAGGAGCCAAGTACAGCAACAGGCTTGCCCAATACCGGGATAGCATTTTCCATCGATCACCTGGTTCCTCCATTTTTGTTATGAGTGCGTAACCAAGTCGGGCACCTATTTCAACAATATTGACGGTCTTCTTGTCCCATTCTTCTTGTCCTGGAATGGCTGATTGGCTCTGTTCCTTCTCTAAACTTTCTCCCCTCTCCATGAGTCGCCGATAAATGGTTTCTAGCGAATTATAGGATCCAAGAACTTTCCGAGCATTAGATATAGTGCTACCGAAAGTTAATCTAGGAAATATCTCGTTATCAGGTAGCAACTCAGGAGCAGTAATTAGTAAATATGCACAATAACGAGATATGCTATTTGCTGCAATATAATGTGATCTTAAATCTCCCTCCAAACTTTCTAGATCCACAATAAATGGTTTGCGTGACGAGAATAGGTTCTTGATCCAGTATAAAGGAGAAAGATACCAGGAAATTTCTCCTTTTTTCTGCCTTGAGATAGAGAGTTCAATTTCACATATGCCTGTTGCAATATGCCACACCAAGATGAGCTCCGAACACGATTCTTGGGAGCATGCCCACTTGAATTCGTCCCGAATCGGGTCTCTATAAACTGAACGCATGTAGTTCATGCTTTTACCTGTTGTATTCATCGAACGGAGCGCCTCAACAATCTTCACTTTTACTTCTTTGTTGATTTTGATACGCTTGAGGAGCTTACCTCCTTCAATCGGCTTCTTTATCAAATGCAGAGAAGCATGGTGCAAAATTCTCTTTAACCAAGGCCTGTCATGGAAGCTTTCCAATAGGCTATACTGTGATATCTCTCCACACCAACTTTTTGCAACACTTGTTGAGCATAGGTACCATGCAATGTGCTCAAAGATGCGGTTCCTCACCCACCATTTACCCTCTACATACTTGCTTACAATCTTGATTTTAGTCCAATCTGAAAAAGAGTAAAGAACAATCTCCCAGATTTCCTTGAGCACAATCATTGATAGAAGTAAATAGGTAATGAAACGATCTACATTCATATGGCCTATGTAATGTGTAAGGTCATCATCACCAAATTCCAAATTGTGCAAGTTTGATGCCAGGAACAATGAGATGGTAATCGTTACGAGACAAGTGAACAGGTTAATTACTGGAAAACCATACCAGATTATAACGGGGTATCTTGTTCTTTCATAGTCATTGACAAAGGCCATCTCGATCTCAAAAACTCTGAATACCCTCTCTGCATCCTCGCCCTCATGAAGAATGCCCTCAAAGACCAACTTCTGCATCTTGTCGTAGCACACTCGGCTTAATATGTTTCCTCTCTGGCAACGGAGAATCTTGTAGAAAGCATATGACAGACATATGTCTTTTATCTTGTTGTCTCTGTCCCACAATGACAGCAGCCTACCACGGCACCGCCATATCTTCTCAAGTGTGACACACTTCGTCGGATTCAATGAACCTATTGTGAATTGGTGATCAGTTGCATTGTGCTTGCTTCCTCGAGCATTCTCACCCGAAACAAGGTATCCGTACCCCACCATGGTGTCAGGCTGTAAATGATAAACTTTTATGTTAGGACAGTAAAACAAATTATGAATTAAACCTGACAATTAAAGTTGGAATTTGCAAGTTGTTTGGTACAATGGAATTTCAACGATTCAGCCCAATTGGAATGACTCGGACTGAAAAAAAGTGGGACTTCTTTTCTTTGTTTCAATTCATGCCAAAGCTAAGAAAAATTAAAACTCGGTAATACTAAAAAAATTATTCGGACAAGATGATATGGCAACTTAAATCGACCTAAAGTTGACCTAAATTAAAGATGATATGACAACGATGATATATGTGTAATCACTGAATAGTGTCTCAAAGATATGAAAAAAAAATAGTGATGGTTGCAATTTAAGTCGTCCTAACTCCTAAAGTTGATAATATTCAGTCAAATTTGTGGACTATTTTACTTTACCATCATTCTTCTTCATTATATTCTTAACCGTGTATCGAAAGATAACTGAACGCATGATCAATCTATAGACATCGTAATTTTAGAAATCTTTTACTTTAGAAATACGATGAAATAGTTCACAGATGAGCAGGAACTAAAGAAAAAGATCAAGTACTAATTGTTGCATAATTAAATGCATGTCTAACCTCGTAAGTCCGCTTCTTCAAGCACTCTTGCCTGGTATATTCAGCCACAAACTCGGAGTTTCGACCATGGGAGTAGGAATAGAGGGCAACATCATAATAAAAAATCCGAGCAAAGACTTGCAATGGTCGAACTGACCAGAGAATCCAGAGGAGGAGCTTGAAATTGTGCCCGAGTGTGGCATTAATGTTACCGAGAAGAACGGACAAAAATAGCTCTCTCAACTCTGTGCGGCGTCTGGCATATGCATTAGGAACGCTATATGCAGTAATGTAATCAGTGTCAGATCGAGAGGTATATAAAAGCACCGCCCATATGGCAAAGACTTCGTTTGTGAAAGGTACACTTTGTATCATACCGGATGTGTATGTGAGCAGGGGATCGTTTATTGTATCAAAAATAAGCAAGAGGATCTTGGTAGTAGAATTCCTTGTTCAGAAACGATATGCGTCCAGAACGAAGGACAGAAAAAAGAACACGCCCACAAGAAACACAAGGAACTCGACACGTGCAAGCTTGGCGTCATCACTTCTCAATGTTACAGCTATGGAAGCTAAAATTGAGATGATATTCATGGCTTTTCGTTTGTTGTATGGTCTTTGTTTGGATTTCTTCTTTCACACAGTATATTCTGCAGAAATGACAACTACTGATGAATGATTCAGAGGCACCTAGCTAGCTAATATATAACGAGAATGGCAGCTGATTTTTTAGAACTGAGTTGTTCATTAATTAAATCTTATTTGCCATATTCTTATCTTCTGTACAAGTTTGAGAATAAAAAAAGAAGAGAATCCAGAAAGAGGTGACGCTCATTGGTCCAGAGTAAAATGTTGGTATTCAGAATGATTAAGCTAATCAAAGTGATTAAAATCATAAAAAGCCAAGGAATGCCCTTGTTTTTGAAAAAGAAGTAAAAAAAAAAATAAAGCTTACAGTTCTTAGCCAAAAACTGAAAAACAATCTGAACGATTCGCTGTAAAATTACGATTTTAACCTTTTCGTCCGTCAGATTTAACGGAGAATTAACAATGCGCCTTACATCTCAGCCGTCCGATTAATAGAAAATGAACGGCTCTTATTTGCTCTGATCCATAGAAGAATTTGCCTTAAATCTAAATTAATACAAAGATGCTTTAGAGGTAATTTTCAGTTTTTGGCTAAGAACTGTAAGCTTTATTTTTTTTACTTCTTTTTCAAAAACAAGGGCATTCCTTGGCTTTTTATGATTTTAATCACTTTGATTCGCTTAATCATTCTGAATACCAACACTTTACTCTGGACCAATGAGCGCCACCTCTTTCTGGATTCTCTTCTTTTTTTTATTCTCAAACTTGTACAGAAGATAAGAATATATATTGACGTATCAATTGACTTGAAACAGTCTTTGTACACTAGCTAATGATCTTAGAAGTTAGATCAGATATATCACCTCCTAATTATTTCTTAAACCTTTTCTTGGCATTCCTCAATAACAAGCTTTTTACCTGGACAAAGTCTTTCTTTAATTTATCTGGATTTACATCTATCTTATCATATTGTTCCTTCCTTTTGCCTCGTTATATATACTTTCATCAAGGGAAGCTTGATCTATAAATTGACTCAAAAAAAAGATATATATGCATCAACCTCAGCTAATAATCAAATCACTTAGAACTTCAAGTTGAGATAAATCTGATATACAAACAGTACCATTTTAATAACTAAAAATATACCTATATATATCACTTTGATTTTCTTAAGTTTGATTAATATTTCTCGAAATAAAACGTGCCACTAGTACTATATGTTATGCACTTCAAACACCCTTCAGTTAAGTTTCTGACACGTAAAAATGAATCGAGTGATCGTTCAAACTCAATTAAACCCAACCAGGTTCAATCTTGACATGAACTTGGCAATTTTTTAGATAGATTTTTTGTTTCAAAATTGCAAAAATTGGTACAAGCATTTTTTAAAAGAACAATATTACCTTTTAATTAGAGGCGGAGGCACAATTAAGTCCTAAATAAACAATAATTTTTAGATATGTGTATATATCCATCGATCGGACTCATTAATTATGTCCAATTTATTTTTCTTGGTACAATCTTCTTGACTAATTTTTCAACGTATTGCCAGATTCTACCTCGATCTATTTGTTCTTCACCTACCGCCCTCAATCTCCTTTTCTTCTTAATTATTTTAGTTAATAGTTTATTTTTTTTTATGAGAAGATCACCATCCGTACTTGGTGGTGTACGATTTCCATTATAATATTTCGAGCATATATATTTTACTCACTTAGTGGTGCCACTACTCCAATATATAGAGTCCGGCTACAATAATATGCATATCACGGTAAAGGCTACAATAATATGCATATCATAATTTTACCGTGCTATGCGGTCCGTATCTTAGTTTCCGGCATCCAAATAGTCGATCCGAACCGCTCAATGTGATCTCTATATCGAAATATACTAGAAAACCAAATTTTACGATTTCTAGAACTTTTTTGCGTCCCACAGGATGGGTTAGATGGAGCCCGCTCACACGAAACACCTGTTTGGCACTTGTGCACGAAACCTCGGACCTTTCGGTGAAAAACACCGGCACGTTCATGGACTTTATCACCCCTAAGGCCCCGCTCCAGCTCCTGTAACTCTCCAATCCGCAGTTTAAAGCAATTACTATATGAGGATTGGGCAAGTTCATGATTTGTTCTTGGTACAGCCTTCGTACCAAAGTTACTGTCAACCGGCTGCCTAATCCTGATACTGGTCCCAGTAAATTACTCGGAACCTCAGGCCCGACCATGTATATCTGCACAGTACCTGACCCGTTAAGCAGATGGCTTATTTCACTGAAGGCCTGCATCCAATCGAGCTCAGCTGCCGGGCCTAGGTAATGCACGATCACCTCTTTACCCTTCATCAGACGGTTCTTCGAGCTTATGACGGTTGTAAGAATGTGGTAGACGGTTAATGGGTGCAACAGTATCGCTGCAACGGGACTTGACATAGGCAAAGATCTGATATTGTAGTACTCGGACCATCCCGACAGCAAGACTGGATTCCTGTTACCGTTCATATAGTTTGCGAACGGTTTATCTGATGGATAATCTCTTTCGCCTAACCCACCCCACAATTCAAAAGCACCTTTCGATTTTGCCGGAAGGAGGCCAAACGGGTAATCAGAATAACACCCACAAACCCGTCTCCACATGCCCTTCTTATGCAAACCCATCGATTCGAGCCACTGGCACGAGTTGTCAACGACAAGATTAAACTTGAATATTTTCATTGCCAGCTCCTCCTCTCTTTCCATCATGGCTTTGTACAAACCACACATTGCCTTGTGGGCCTCGCGCCAGTGGTTCTTCTGACATATTGATCCGCAGTAGATGATCGCCTTGCACTGGCCACAGCAGAGAGACTGATCCCAATTGACCGGTTTCTCGCACATGGCGCATTGCCTTGAACCAGAATATTCCTCCTCCTCTTTGGGAGGTTCAATGTACTTAATCGGGCTCATTATTTTCTTCTCCCCGTAAGTCTGGTTTGGTGGGTATGAAATGGTAACTGCCACGAGGTCAACCGATGTGCCCAGCTCAGCTGGCCACTGCACATCTACCGATTCTATAAAAGGTTCAAAATTCACACTTCTGCCATTTGTTGTCTCCTTATCGGTGTCAGACTATTAACCCTCTTGAGCTCTTCTGTCAGACTATTCACACTTCTGCCATTTGTTGTCTCCTTATATTGAGACTATTAACCCTCTCTTTCTCTGATTTGACATCTCTGCCACCAACCAGTAATCCAGCACTGAGTGTATGGTACTTTCCAACCCTCTTGAGCTCTTCAAACAGTTGCGCAGCCAAATCTGTTGTTGGCGAAATGATAAGCGCCCCCACACCACCTTCTGGACCCCATCTCAGTCTATACAACTTCTCTATCACCTGTTTTAACAATTAACTGGCAATTCAACTTCTTTGCTAATTATGATTCCAATCTATATTCTTATGTCACAATATCTCTGCAACTAATACTAACAGAACGGTACTAAATAATAAAAGTGTGGGGATCAGGTGACAACCGCGACAACAGATCCTCAGATAAATATAAATAAAATATCTGAAATAGAAAATTTTGTACGAACACGTTATGAAACTCACAGATTAATTGTGTTTCAAATTTTGATCAATTTAAAAGTTGTTTGATATTAATTCCATGGTACCACAATCTACACCACATACAATACATTTCAAAAATTTGGAACAAGAGATTCTTCTATACCGGTATAATAAAAGCGAGGGTCTTCCCGGATCCAGTCTTGGCAGCTCCCAGAATATCCCTGCCACAAATCGAGTGCGGCAGGGATGCCCTCTGGATCTCACTCATCTCCACCTACTTCTTCCTCAGCCCGTCCTTCGTCTTCTGCGACACCGGCAGCTGCGCGAACAGCTTACACCCAGCATACGCACTGAATCCCGCCCCACCTGGTAGCCGTCCCACCGGAGCGGACGGCGGCGGCGGGGGGACCGCGAGCGGGTTCGTCCCTGATGACGGCTTCATCGCCTCGATCCATTCGTCGAGGAGCCTGATCTCCTCCGACTCGTGCAGCCGCCGCTGCTTCCGGGAGGACGTCGTCCGGGGCTTCGGACGCGGCATCGCGGGGGGGGAGAGGGTTTCGGGTTTACGGCGGAGAGGGAGAGGGAGAGAGACGAGGGTTTTGGTGCACGGCTAAGTTATTCGAGCGGTGTAGAGATTTGGGTTTCTTCTCGGGGTTGCATAACGGATTCATTCATTCATATCCCTGAGCTGGCAAAAATTCGATTTTTTGTTAGCCGTTCGATTTAGCTCGGCTTGATTTTTTTTTTATTTGACGTAGATTCAGTGTGAGCTCAAGTTTGATTTAGCTCGATTCGATTTTTTGTTGCGAGTTTGATTTAGCTCGGTTTGATTTTTATTGATTCGATTTGGATTCGAGTCGTAATAGCTCAATATATAGTAATTTGCACATATTTTAAACTATTTTGTCAAAATTCTTTATAATAATATACCTATTTTATTATTTAATTAATAAAATGTACTTATTTTATTGTTAAATTCATAAAAAATAATTTTTTAATTATAATCTATTTAATTAGTAAAAATAGAGATAATAAATTTATATTATCAAAGAATGACAAAATAATATATTTATTTCAGCTCTAATTATCTATGATAATATGAAAATAGATATAAAGTTATAATAATTGAGCTCGTATTGGCTCGGAGCTCGATTCGAGTTCGAGCTAGTTTTATTCGGTTTAGCTCAAGTTCAGTTTATCTCCAGCTCAATTCGATTCAAGTTCGATTTAGATCCGATTCGATTTGATTCGATTCGTTTACAGCCCTAGGCCTGAGCAGTGAGCAGTAGTACCTAGAGGTTGCAAATCAGGTGGGCGGGTCGGGTCAGTTTGATCTTCTAGAAGATATCGGGTCGGGTCTGGTTGGGTGATGGGCATGTCAGGTCGAGTCAATTTTAATATCGATTTTTTTTTTATCGTATGTTGATTTGATTTTGATTGCATGTTGTTTGATCTTGGGTTGGAGGTCGGGTTCAGGTCGGTTCAGGTTGGGTCGGTTCAGTTTGACTTTCATAAAATATTGGGTAGGGTCGGGTTTGGGTGGGGTCGGGTTTTGCCAACTCTAGTAGTACCATACTGTATACAATCCGTTTGATTGTCTCGAGATTCGTGTTAATCCTAATCTTAATAACTTCAGTGCAAATCTAACGGTCGGGAGTGCGCAGTAAATCGTCCTGCGCAATAGGGGACGCGGATGCGTATTTTTTCATTTGCTTGCGAGGGTTGCTTGAGACCGCTGATATTGGATCGGACGGAGAAGGGAAAGTGTGGGAGTTGCGGGCAGAACGGGCAAGTAGGACAGCTGCAAAGCATACGATCTGGACCTTACATTACCAGAAGTTGAGAACTGACGGTCCAGACTTCGGGAGAGCCGGAGTACGACCTCAATTATTGCAAATATTAGCTCTGACCGCTGATGGTCTGATAGAGCGTTCTGATAAGAGTAATACTTAGCATCCATAGAAAAACTGTCTATATATGCTATATTTTGAAAAATATCTGCTACATTATGTACATGCATGTCAATGTCTGAACGGTTTTTTCATTGGAGGCAAGATGTTTCTCTTATGATAAGCTCTTCACGGTGTTGGGACCTGCTAGCTCTAGCGTGTTAAATTTTGATAGCTAAGCTTGTACAATTAATGTACACAGTACAGCATTGGGTTTCTGGATCTAGGATTGACTATATATACGAATTATGTACAGTCATGTCATTTGGGAAAGAAAATAAAGTTTATTCTTTTATATACACAATTTGATGAGGTGATTAATTATAATAAAATTGGTTGTTTGCATTCTTGCAAGCAAATTGGAACAACTCATTATTACAATGAAATTAACAAGATTTTATTAAGGACTAAATTAAGCCCAAGATATCACGAAGTACAAAAATTATAAGTACTGCAGTAATTAAGCTTATTACACAACGCAGGAGAAGACGCAACCAACAAATGAAGAAGAGTACATAGTACAAACAATTTCACACACAATAATAAGTAGACAATATTAATTAACAAGAAAGATAATACAGGCATATCCAAACAATTTATCATGTCTTTGAAATTGAAGATTAATCTAATCTTCTTCTTTTAGATTCTGATGATCAGCTACATGGGCATCTCCAGGTCTGTTGTTCCCTTCTTCTTCACTCTGAACGGTACCGGTGACATTTACGGGCCCTTGCGTTTCCACTTCATTAGCGGCGTCTAATTCTTCCTCTTCTTCCTGTTCGAAAATGCCACAATGGCGAAACAATGCCCACAGAATTGTTATGAACTCCCCTCCTTTTTCTAAATGTGATTCATGGTCTCCCATTGGTATGCAAGGAGCCAAGTACAGCAACAGGTTTGCCCAATACCGGGATAGCATTTTCCATCGATCACCTGGTTCCTCCATTTTTGTTATGAGTGCGTAACCAAGTCAGGCACCTATTTCAACAATATTGACGGTCTTCTTGTCCCATTCTTCTTGTCCTGGAATGGCTGATTGGCTCTGTTCCTTCTCTAAACTTTCTCCCCTCTCCATGAGTCGCCGATAAATGGTTTCTAGCGAATTATAGGATCCAAGAACTTTCCGAGCATTAGATATAGTGCTACCGAAAGTTAATCTAGGAAATATCTCGTTATCAGGTAGCAACTCAGGAGCAGTAATTAGTAAATATGCACAATAACGAGATATGCTATTTGCTGCAATGTGATGTGATCTTAAATCTCCCTCCAAACTTTCTAGATCCACAATAAATGGTTTGCGTGACGAGAATAGGTTCTTGATCCAGTATAAAGGAGAAAGATACCAGGAAATTTCTCCTTTTTTCTGCCTTGAGATAGAGAGTTCAATTTCACATATGCCTGTTGCAATATGCCACACCAAGATGAGCTCCGAACACGATTCTTGGGAGCATGCCCACTTGAATTCGTCCCGAATCGGGTCTCTATAAACTGAACGCATGTAGTTCATGCTTTTACCTGTTGTATTCATCGAACGGAGCGCCTCAACAATCTTCACTTTTACTTCTTTGTTGATTTTGATACGCTTGAGGAGCTTACCTCCTTCAATCGGCCTCTTTATCAAATGCAGAGAAGCATGGTGCAAAATTCTCTTTAACCAAGGCCTGTCATGGAAGCTTTCCAATAGGCTATACTGTGATATCTCTCCACACCAACTTTTTGCAACACTTGTTGAGCATAGGTACCATGCAATGTGCTCAAAGATGCAGTTCCTCACCCACCATTTACCCTCTACATACTTGCATACAATCTTGATTTTAGTCCAATCCGAAAAAGAGTAAAGAACAATCTCCCAGATCTCCTTGAGCACAATCATTGATAGAAGTAAATAGGTAATGAAACGATCTACATTCATATGACCTATGTGATGTGTAAGGTCATCATCACCAAATTCCAAATTGTGCAAGTTTGATGCCAGGAACAATGAGATGGTAATCGTTACGAGACAAGTGAACAGGTTAATTACTGGAAAACCATACCAGATTATAACGGGGTATCTTGTTCTTTCATAGTCATTGACAAAGGCCATCTCGATCTCAAAAACTCTGAATACCCTCTCTGCATCCTCGCCCTCATGAAGAATGCCCTCAAAGACCAACTTCTGCATCTTGTCGTAGCACACTCGGCTTAATATGTTTCCTCTCTGGCAACGAAGAATCTTGTAGAAAGCATATGAAAGACATATGTCTTTTATC
This sequence comes from Cyperus esculentus, assembly GCA_030179965.1. Lineage (NCBI taxonomy): Eukaryota > Viridiplantae > Streptophyta > Magnoliopsida > Poales > Cyperaceae > Cyperus > Cyperus esculentus. Next base: position 6,236,260 of record JASGLE010000001.1, read on the forward strand.
TTGTTGTCTCTGTCCCACAATGACAGCAGCCTACCACGGCACCGCCATATCTTCTCAAGCGTGACACACTTCGTCGGATTCAATGAACCTATTGTGAATCGGTGATCAGTTGCATTGTGCTCGCTTCCTCGAGCATTCTCACCCGAAACAAGGTATCCGTACCCCACCATGGTGTCAGGCTGTAAATGATAAACTTTTATGTTAGAACAGTAAAACAAATTATGAATTAAACCTGACAATTAAAGTTGGAATTTGCAAGTTGTTTGGTACAATGGAATTTCAACGATTCAGCCCAATTGGAATGACTCGGACTGAAAAAAAGTGGGACTTCTTTTCTTTGTTTCAATTCATGCCAAAGCTAAGAAAAATTAAAACTCGGTAATACTAAAAAAATTATTCGGACAAGATGATATGGCAACTTAAATCGACCTAAAGTTGACCTAAATTAAAGATGATATGACAACGATGATATATGTGTAATCACTGAATAGTGTCTCAAAGATATGAAAAAAAAATAGTGATGGTTGCAATTTAAGTCGTCCTAACTCCTAAAGTTGATAATATTCAGTCAAATTTGTGGACTATTTTACTTTTACCATCATTCTTCTTCATTATATTCTTAACCGTGTATCGAAAGATAACTGAACGCATGATCAATCTAAAGACATCGTAATTTTAGAAATCTTTTACTTTAGAAATACGATGAAATAGTTCACAGGTGAGCAGGAACTAAAGAAAAAGATCAAGTACTAATTATTGCATAATTAAATGCATGTCTAACCTCGTAAGTCCGCTTCTTCAAGCACTCTTGCCTGGTATATTCAGCCACAAACTCGGAGTTTCGACCATGGGAGTAGGAATAGAGGGCAACATCATAATAAAAAATCCGAGCAAAGACTTGCAATGGTCGAACTGACCAGAGAATCCAGAGGAGGAGCTTGAAATTGTGCCCGAGTGTGGCATTAATGTTACCGAGAAGAACGGACAAAAATAGCTCTCTCAACTCTGTGCGGCGTCTAGCATATGCATTAGGAACGCTATATGCAGTAATGTAATCAGTGTCAGATCGAGAGGTATATAAAAGCACCGCCCATATGGCAAAGACTTCGTTTGTGAAAGGTACACTTTGTATCATACCGGATGTGTATGTGAGCAGGGGATCGTTTATTGTATCAAAAATAAGGAAGAGGATCTTGATAGTAGAATTTCTTGTTCGGAAACGATATGCGTCAAGAATGAAGGACAGAAAAAAGAAAACGCCCACAAGAAACACAAGGAACTCGACATGTGCAAGCTTGGCGTCATCACTTCTCAATGTTACAGCTATGGAAGCTAAAATTGAGATGACATTCATGGCTTCTCGTTTGGTGTAATTAAGGTCTTAATTAATTTGTTTGGATTTCTTCTTTCTTTCACACAGTATGTTCTGCAGAAATGACAACTACTGATGAATGATTCAGAGGCACCTAGCTAGCTAATATATAACGAGAATGGCAGCTGATTTTTTAGAACTGAGTTGTTCATTAATCAAATCTAAATTAATACAATGATGCTTTAGAGGTAATTTTCAGTTTTTGGCTAAGAACTGTACTCTTTATTTATTTATTTATTGATTTTCCTTCTTTTTCAAAAACAAGGACGTTCCTTGCTTTTTATAATTTTAATCACTTTCATTTGCTTAATCATTCTGAATACCAACACTTTACTATGGACCCATGAGCGTCACCTCTGTTTGGATTCTCTTCTTTTTATTCTCAAACTTCTACTCTTCTACATAAGAGAAGAATATATATTGACATATCGATTGACTTGAAACAGTCTTTGTACACTAGCTAATGAGTCCATATCTGCTGTTATTCTAAAAAGGATAACACTAAAAGGACCGTGCTTTTTTATTTAGAACCGTTGGATGGTGATCTTTTCATCAAAAGAATAAAAAAAAACAGCCCGTCGGATCATTTTGAACGGCCCAAATATTTAGAAATAGAGGGTGTCTTTTTACTGTGAGTCCCACTTACATAGACACATAAAAAAGTATGGCACCGTTGTGCCATAATAAACTATGACAGCGGATGTCATTCCCCACTACTCCAATATATATATCAATAATATGAGGAAATCTTCTGTCCCTTCTTAAACATCCCATCAAAATTCAATCATTTGCTTATTTTAACTTTAAAAGTTGGATGAGTTTTAACTTTAAAAGTTGGATCTCATCACTGAATCATCATCTATTACATCAGGATGTTACAATGAATTTATCTGAGATATCATCATCATATATTACATCAGGATGAGTTTTAACTTTTTATCTCAAGGTTTTTATACCTGATACAATGAGATATGATAGCGGGGCGTTTAAGGGGATTTCTCTGGGACAGTTCAGTTAGCACGCCCCAAATTATATTGGTGCGTAGAATTGAAGCCTAATTCGTGATTAAGACTGTGGCACTCCAGCATGTGTGATAAAAAGGTTTCTTAAGAATTAGCCTTTGATCTAGTGACTAAGACCAACACTTTTCTAATTTGAGTAGCTTAACCTTCATTTTTATCTCAAAAAAGTTCTCGCGCATTAAAAACTGAGGTGTTCGAGTTTGTGTGAGTGAATAAATTTATACTCTTTAGAAAGTGAAAGTCTATTTTACTTATGTGATTTACTTTATACGTTTGATAGTCTTTATTTTCACAAAGGAACTCATTGATCTTAATTTTTTTTTTCCGTGAGAACTTAAGAGGCCCACCAAACGTCCCTTAATTCCAATGTAAAAATTTTCCTGTAGTTTATAAGTTGATAAGTGAAGTAAAAACTGTAAAATTACAACGAAATAAGTTTTAAGTATTTTAAATATTCAATGTATGATAGAAGGTGTTAATTGTAAATCCGATTCAATCCTAATTCCTAAACGATCCTATAATAGATGATCATGATACTTAACAGTTATCAGAAACCTGTTAAGTAGCTGCCAAACTATCTCAGAATGATAATTAATCTGTCATAGTTCTACTCTTAAATCTCAGAGACAATTGATCTGGTCCATATCCTAAGTGCACTAGATATTGAAATCCTGCATTAAGATTCACATCCGCTGGCCGCCGCTAATTTTCTATGGTGACTGACAACTGGGGTGCACAGAAAGCTCAACCCTTCATAGCTAATATCTGAAATGTATGACAGCCAAACTGCCATAGTTATTTCCATGGAGCAGATTGGGATCCTTGCTCCATTCTCTTTTCTGAGATCCTTCAAAATGACTGGCAAGTGATTTATTGAAACCTGTAAAAGTGACATCTTACATTCATTGTGCCATTCTCACATTCAGAGAGTGATGAAAAAACTCAGTTTACCATAACAAGAAGGACAATCCACCCACAGAAAAGAGAACAGTTGAATCGACAAATCGACCAATTCTAGGAAATCACATTTTAGCTTGATTTTAATGGCTGAAGATAATTGTATTCAATCTAATATAAGGAATACATTGATCGTGGAATCTAGAGATGAAGTACCAAAAAAAAAGGAAAAAAATTGAAGTACCAAGATAGAGACTGGTTTTCAGAATTCAGATCATTTCAGGTATTAACACCGAACAAGAAACCATTGCTAAAGGAGGGCAGATTTGCCGAAGGCATTTGCTCTCGCAGAGGAGACCTAAATGGGTTGGGCCCAACTGGGTGAGTTAGATGGAGCCCGCTTGCACGGAGTACCTGCTTGGCACTTGTGCACGAAACCTCGGACCTTTCGGTGAAAAACACCGGCACGTTCATGGACTTTATCACCCCTAAGCCCCCGCTCCAACTCTTGTAACTCTCCAATCCGCAGTTTAAAGCAATTACTATATGAGGATTGGGCAAGTTCATGATTTGTTCTTGGTACAGCCCACGTACCAAAGTTACTGTCAACCGGCTGCCTAATCCTGATACCGGTCCCAATAAATTACTCGGGACCTCAGGCCCGACCATGAATATCTGCACAGTACCTGACCCGTTAAGCAGATGGCTTATTTCACTAAAGGCTTGCATCCAATCGAGCTCAGCTGCCGGGCCTAGGTAATGCACGATTACCTCTTTACCCTTCATCAGACGGTTCTTCGAGCTTATAACGGTCGTAAGAATGTGGTAGACAGTTAATGGGTGCGACAGTATCGCTGCAACGGGACTTGACATAGGCAAAGATCTGATATTGTAGTACTCGGACCATCCCGACAGCAAAACTGGATTCCTGTTACTGCTCATATAGTTTGCGAACGGTTTATCTGCCGGATAATCTCGTTCGTCTAATCCACCCCACAATTCAAAAGCACCTCTTGATTTTGTCGGAAGGAGGCCAAACGGGTAATCAGAATAACAGCCACAAACCCGTCTCCACATGCCCTTCTTATGCAAACCCATCGATTCGAGCCATTGGCACGAGTTGTCGACTACAAGATTAAATTTAAATATCTTCATGGCCAGTTCTTCCTCTCTTTCCATCATCGCCTTGTACAGACCACACATTGCCTTGTGGGCCTCACGCCAGTGGTTCTTCTGACATATCGGTCCGCAGTAGATGATCGCCTTGCACTGGCCACAGCAGAGAGACTGATCCCAGTTGACCGGTTTCTCGCACATGGCACATTGCCTCGAACCAGAATACTCCTCCTCCTCTTTAGGAGGTTCGATGTACTTAATCGGGCTCATTATTTTCTTCTCCCCATAAGTCTGGTTTGGTGGGTATGAAACGGTAACTGCTACGAGGTCAACCGATGTGCCCAGCTCAGCTGGCCACTGCACGTCTACCGTTTCTATAAAAGGTTCAAAACTCACATTTCTACCATTTGTTGCCTCCTTATCACTGTCAGATTGTAACAATGGATGAACGAGTGTGATTGCCTTAATAAAAGCAACCAAGTACCTCAGCTCTTCCATTGTGGGGTCTCTAAACCTGATTCCTCCACCGTTAGAGGTTCCCTGTGCCACATCGATAATCGGGTACCGATCGGTTCCGGATGGTTCGAGACCTAGAGAAGCTACCATCCTCTTGTTCGACACGTACAAAAGAGATTCCTTCTCGAAAACAACCCTCAGGATCTCAACATTCGGTGCCGGTTTGGTCTCAACCGGCAATGAAACCTTCAACGCATCCTGTTCAGATTTGAACATGTGCAGACCCAAATCCCCACCATCCCCACCAATAAACTGAACACAAGGAAATAGCTGCCTCTTGTTCACCCAGTCAGAATCCTTACCGACCCGTAACCCGAAAAGATGACCCGGTCGTAGACGCTTCCACGGATCGGTACGGTAAAGTGCAGCCAGAGCCCGGTACAGGGATTTGAGAAATACTGGACTTACACCATCTATTTTGATCAGGCACGTACCGGAACCCGGCCCGAGACCTGGGCCAGTACCGAAATGCTGCTGGTACCGGCAAAAGATGTCCTTCAGCTGTGCCTCCATGCTGCTCGACAAAATGCCTCAGTGAACCTAAACTTCACTTGGTATTAAACTATCAATTCAATTTTCCAGTAAATTACTTGCTGTACCAAAAGGGCAGCAGATCTGAAACAGAGAAATAGTGAAGTGAAGAAATATGAACTACCCACAAAAGATGTCCCTCAGCTGTGCCTCCATGGTGCCCGACAAAAAGCCTCACTTGGTATAAAACTATAATTAAACTTTCCAGTGAATTACTTGATGTACAAAAGGGGCAGCAGATCTGAAGCAGAGAAATAGTGAGAAGTGAAGAAATGTGAACTACCCAGAAATGGAAATTGGGGAGATGAGAAGACAAGTAGCAGTGAAGCGAAACAAAGTAGAAGTGGAAACTGGAAACTGCATTGAATGTGTTTGATGGAGGTGGTCAGGTGGTCAGGTACTGAAGGGGAAAACTGGAAAAGATGGGGGTAATTATGATTTGTGAATATTTGTGGGCTTGTGTAAGTTATAATTGACTAATTGAGCAGAAACAGAAAGTTTGTCTCTATTTGGTTGGGCTGGGCCTACACTTTTGTTTAAGATGATTCTATGGAAACCGATATCGGGTAATGGGTGTTTCGTAAAAGAAGGATCAAACTGTCAATTGAATAATTGGATTATCCACCAGATCCATAACCTGGTATCACTGTCAGGGATGTAAATCCCTGTGGCCCCGTCTCCTTCACCAAGGCACACTTCCAGAGAAGAGAGGAAGGTTCCCAGCCCGATCTCCGCCCATTCTTCCGATAAAACAACAAATCAAAGGTTAGAAGCACTGTTAGTAAAACCGGACCGGACCAGCCGGTTCGACCGTAAAAATCCGAAACCGGACCCTTTATGGTTTGGTTCAAATAAAGGACCGTACATGCAAGTAAACCGGTGATAAACGGTTTTTTGTCCGGTTCTTTTCTCAAAACCGCGGTCTCGGGTTTGGTTGAAAATTCGGTTATATGCAACTTTTGACTGTTGCTTCGTCTAATATACCCAATGAGGAGAGAGTAGATCCCATACTCACATAGTATGTTATATATTTTATTGTATTTTAATTCTGGTTAGTATGTCTGTTTTGTAATGCTATATAAAAATATGATTATTTATAATATATTTGTTTTTTTTTTAATTTTTTTAGAAAATATATTTACTTATCATATTATATGATTATATGTATTGTACATATACATACATAAAAAACTCAGCGGTTGAACCAGTTGACCCGACGGTTGAACCAATAAACCAGTGACCCAAAGCTTTTCCGGGTTGATCTCCGGTCCGGTTCTGATAACATTGGTTAGAAGAGTACTGATCTCGGTTCCCTCTTTCAAATGAGACCGATATTGCCTACATTTTGTTGTTAAGAAAAAGGAGATCGATATTGATCTTTTAGCTTTGCCAGACGAAGCAGCATAGCAAATCACTTTGCCACATGAAGAAACAAGTAAATCACTTGTTTTTGTTTGTCAATATTGATTTATCGTTTCCTGTCTGAAAGAGGCAGTCCGAACAACTTTTTATTTTGGTAGAAATCTTGTTCCTTTGTTGCTGCCCTTAAGAGCAACTAAGAGAAGAAACTAGAAAATTAACAGCAGCTTATCGATATTGGTAGATTAACTAGCATTGTCTTACTACCCTGCAGGATTCTTTTTTTATTTATTTTTTTTTCATTTTATGGCATACAAAGGTACCCTAATTTTCTTAGATGCAAGTTAACAGTTTCAAGTAGTGTATGTGTTTACTTTTGAGATGGAATAATAGTAGTGGAACTGAGTGTTCGGACACTGGTTTATCCTGGCATCATTTGGCCTTTTTACTAGTAAACCTTCGAGCTTATTATTTGGCTGTCTGAACACTGGTTTAAAGAAATGGATCCTGAGGTAGCCACTTGTACAGTTGGAGAGCACACCTGATACTGAGTAACATATTAGTCTGAGAAAACATAATTGCGAACAGCTTTTAAAAATCAATACACAATCAGACATATATTGGTTTCACACTTAAGCCTTTAAAAAAATAGCCAATTTGCTTTTCTTAAAAAAAAAAACAATGTGCTGCTCAATTATAATAATACCTATCATCATATATATCATCAACTTTTTTTTTGTTCTTTGAAACCGTCCATAATTTAGACTTTCATCTAGTGACCTTAGATGACATTATCTGGCATGTGTTGGTATGATATTATAATAAAGCTAAAAGTCTCCCTTGACTTCCTTTTGTTAATTTTGTTTAGTCATAGCTTGTAACTCTGGACAAAATCCAAATTGTCTTACTTCCCATAGTTTAGTGGAAAATATTTATAAAGTTAAGGACCCCACAAGCACATATGGTTCTAGGAGTGAAGGGAATGTTTATATAATTCTATGATCAATGACCGATTAAGGAATACTAAATTAGATGACAAGGAAAAAAAAAAAAAGGAGACGCGGTGCTGTTATAATAAAAGGAGTGTTGGGTTTGCTTTGCTTTGTTTCTATCTAGAAAGATTGAAGAATTCTGTTAATTTGGTACAGAATCAAATGACATCTGCTTTAGTATGTCACACATGGTCTGTTTGAGAGGTATCGTGGGTTCTTGATGATGAGATGGAATTTATCATTTGATAACAAATTAACTGACAGTCCATATATAAACCAATGAACAGCCTTTCCATTTGGGTACAAGTTTAGAGGAGTAATAATCCTGGTTAATACCCCAGTAATCTTGGCTCCAACTAGTTCTGTATAGCTCAATAGACCAATTTGAGTACCAAAAGAAAGTTTTTTTTTTTAATTTATTATTCATCTATCTGTTATTTTTGTGGAATAAAGTTATCTCTTTTGTGTGCATTGTTTAATTTTTTTTTTAATATTTTTGGTGAACTATGCAGTTCTAATGCAGTGATTGCGGGGTAGTGACTGCGGGGTCTGCTGATAGTTTCAAATCGTTTCATCATAAGGCTCAAGGTTGGTCTTATTTTAATTACATTTCATTTTTAACATAACTTTGTTAGGGGTTTAAGTGGGGATGCTGGGTAGTTGCAATTTTTGTAGGTCAAGCGCAACCAATCAAACCATCCAAGACTTGGAAGTATTTAATTTGTTTTAATTGTAACAAATGCTGTACGGATACGAACTAATTTTTGTATTCCCTTTGACAGTTAAAATAATATTCAAAATTAAGATTAAATTAATAATTAAAACACGAATTTTCATATCCATATATCATTAAACTTATTTTTTTTTTATCTGAAAGTAAATATTTTATGAGAAATATTAATTATGAAAATAATCACATTATTACCACCTTTATTTTTCAACATGCCAACAAAAGTTAGAACTAATTAATCCGCCTAAAATTTTCAACAATAGGTCATGCATATTGGAGATTAACTGGGCCAACCTAAGTTTTTATCTGTATTTGAATATACGATTATTATAGTCACTAGAGCTGTGATTTGGGGCGAACTCAATAATTAATATTACATAAATTAATAGATATTAAAATAAGTGTAAATTTTTCATAAATATTGAATTTAATATAATTTCTATACAATATATTTTTAGCTATACGTACATCTCAATTCATATAAAACAATACAAAAGGCTGTTAATATTTTGAGTCTTAAATTATTATTTAAGCACATCATATTATCTTTTAAATGAAAAAAGAAAAAAAAATAATTTGAGCATATTTGATTAAGATAAATGAAGAGAGAAACACACCAGATTGACGCTCCACAAATGCGCCATTCTATTTAAATCAGCTTTTTTCTTCTGCTCTTTAATTGAAGCATGTAGTATATCCATGTAGAGAAATAATCACAGCTTGAAAATTAACTCCCATCTATATAGAAAATTGTATGGCAGTGTGTAAAAACCGAATAAAAAGTAGAATGTTGGATTTATGTTTTAGAAGCCAATCAAAATTTATTGGTGTATGTTTATTCATGTATTGGATGATATGTCATTTTGTTCATTGAATTTTTATTTTATGAATTATTTGAGTTGATGACTTGAATCGTAGAATTTCATTGATAATTGATAATTACCCTAAAAGGTCTCTAATCATGGTAATTAGCAAATGAACACTAATTTACTGAAAATGATTAGTATGTAAGTTAAGTGATAGCTATATTCTACAAGCCATAGGTAAAGTGGTTACCAACTTAATTATATAGATGTATATTTGACATAGCATTGGACTTGACCCAAATGAAACAATGAAATAGATTGTGTTTGTGTCATTATTTGTTTCATTGGTATTTGAATTCTAAAGTATGAGATGGTTCATCTTTTTCACATGAGGAGTGATCATAGTGAGTAGTTTCTAACGTTGTCCGTAACTGGCAGCTGTAAGGACTATACTTCTATGTTCACAAATTGTGTGGGAAAAAGTTGTTCATGATTTAATGAGATATGATATCATTGGGCCCCTTGATGAAGTATGATTGTAAGCATGCTATACATAATATAATATTAATTATATACAATATACTTTTGACTAAGAAATTGATAAATCGCAAGGATGACACATTCCTATCTTGGATTATTCAGATATCATGAGACATAAGAATTAACACAACAGAAAATAATAATTTCTTGTGCAGGATCGTAATGTTGTATTGTACATATTATTTGTGTTAATTGGGTAGTCATAATGTGTTGCTAGATATCGCTTATGATTTATAAAATTAAAATGGTTTTAATTCTATTGCCAACATAATACAAATCCTCTAGGGTCACACCATATAGGCTCTTAACTAAGATAGATATCCTTAATCAGTATATATATCTGTGACATGACGAACATGATAATATGAGACATACAATTGTTAGATTGTGTATACCATGTGAAGGTTAATTAATTTGATTAATTAAACTATATGAGATAATAAATATTTGACATTCAAATTAGATTGAGAATTTAATTTGATGATTAACTATATTGAGATCAAAGAAAAATTAATTGGATTTGATATCACGAGTTGATATCATGACATGATTATGGATGATTCCAAATCAGACCAAAATCTTGAATTAATTATGCTGACCGGCAATTGCTTGTCAAATGGTGCTGGCCAGATGTAGTAATTGATGAATATGGTAATTAATCGATTTTGATTTATAAATGCGATTTGTATATCATCCCTTGGCCGACCCTAGCAATTCATCTATCTCTTTGTCTCATCTTGGCTTGCAAAGATCTCATGTGTTGAGAAAACAAACAACAAAATTAAAGAGTTAATTTTGAAGACTTGAATATAGCCAGTCCCAAACTCGGGTAAAGGAGGAGGGTTGCGATAGGTTTGACAAGCCAGGTATAAAAAAAACCCCGCCACTCTTTATGGAAATGAAACCAAACAGAATATCGTTGGGGCGTAACCCTCTTAGCGACGTGCCATATCGGAACCCGGATGTGGTGTCAAATGAGCAAGGGCTAGGTCGTCACCCCTCTAGTGGCGCGCTGTATCCTGATCTGAGTGCAGTGCCAAATGAAAAGCTAAGATCGTGTTGTCGCTCCCTATATGGTACATTGCACCGACGCCCGGGTGTAGTGGGAAATGAGCAAGGGTCTTCGCATTTCACTCGATGGGTGCAAGGAGTAAGGAAGTTAGTCGAGCCGTGTAGGATTCGTATAGGTAGTTGGAACGTAGGGTCTTTGACGGGAAAGTTGCGAGAGTTAGTTGATACAACGATTAGGAGACGTGTAAATATTCTATGCGTACAGGAGACCAAATGGACGGGTCAGAAGGCAAAGGAGGTGGAGAGTACTGGGTATAAGTTATGGTATACGGGGACAGTTCAGAGTAGAAATGGAGTTGACATTCTGATTAACAAGAACTTCAGAGATGGAGTGGTTGAAGTCAAGAGACAAGGGGATAGAATCATTCTAGTCAAATTGGTTGTTGGTGACTTGGTTTTGGATGTCATCAGTGCATATGCCCCTCAAGTAGGCCTTAGCGAAAGCGTCAAGATGCAATTTTGGGAGCATCTAGATGATATCGCGAGAAGTGTACCTGCTAGTGAGAAACTTTTCATAAGAGGAGATCTCGATGGTCACATCGGTACAACTAATGAGGGGTTTGAGGAGGTGCATGGAGGTTTTAGATATGGCGATAGAAATCAAGAGGGGGAAGACATCTTGAACTTTGCTATAGCCTATGACCTAATGATTGCTAACACCTTTAGAAAGAGAGAGTCCCATTTAGTGACCTTCCACAGTGGTCAACACTCTAGCCAGATTGATTTTGTCCTTACTCGAAAGGCTAACAGACAAGCCTGCTTAGATTGTAAGGTAATACCGGGGGAGTGTATTGTTCCACAACATAAGCTAGTGGTGGCTAATTTTCGTTTTCGTATATGTGCGCACAAGAAGAAATGTGCTAACATCACGAGAACAAAGTGGTGGAAGCTTAAATGAGCAACATCACAGGTCTTTAGGGATAAATTGATTGAAGGACAATGGACGGACGGTGACGATGCAAATAGCATGTGGAAGAAGATGTTGACATGCATTCGGGATGTGGCTGCAAAGGTGTTTGGGATGACTAAAGAAAACAAAAGGGAACCTAAAAACACTTGGTGGTGGACTGAAGAAAAGGCGATCAAGGAGAAGAAAGAATGCTACAAGCAGTTATATCGTGAGAAAACAACTGAAAACGTGGAGAAATACAAAGTAGCCAAGAAGAATGCAAAGCGAGCTGTGAGTGAAGCAAAGAGTCGAGCTTATGATGACCTTTATCATAAGCTAGGTACGAAGGAAGGGGAAAAAGACATCTATAAGATGGCTAAAATTCGTGAGAGAAAGACAAGGGACTTGAACCAAGGCAAATGTATCAAGGACAATACGGATCGACTTCTCGTGAAAGACGAGGAGGTCAAGAAGAGATGGAAAGAATACTTCGACAACTTATTCAATGGCAACACTGAAAGTGCCACCATTGAGTTGGATGACTCCTTTGATGACACCAATAGACGTTTTGTTCGGAGGATTCAGGAATCCGAGGTAAAGGAGGCTAACTAAAAGGATGAAGGGAGGCAAAGCGATGGGACCTGACAATATCCCTATTGAGGTGTGGAGATGCCTTGGGGACGTAGCCATAGTATGGCTGACTAAGCTGTTCAATCACATTTTTCAGTCAAACGAGATGCCCGAAGAGTGGAGGGAAAGTATATTAGTACCAATCTTCAAAAATAAAGGAGATATTCAAAGTTATACTAATTACAGAGGAATTAAGCTGATGAGTCATACAATGAAATTATAGGAGAAAGTGATTGAGCATCGTCTAAGACGAATGACAAGCATTACAAAAAACCAGTTTGGTTTTATGCCGGGGAGGTCGACTATGGAAGCGATTTTCCTGATACGACAACTTATGGAGTGATATAGGGAGCAAAAGAAGGATCTACACATGGTATTTATCGATATGGAGAAAGCGTATGATAAAATACCAAGAAATGTCATGTGGTGGGCACCGGAGAAACAAAAAGTTCCAACAAAGTATGTTAACCTTATCAAGGATATGTACAATAATGTTGTGACTAGTATCCGAACATGTGATGGTGAGACTGATGCTTTTCCCATTAAGATAGAACTACATTAAGGGTCAGCTTTGAGCCCGTATATTTTTGCCCTAGTGATGGATGAGGTTACGAGGGACATACAAGAAGATGTCTCTTGGTGTATGCTTTTTGCTGATGATGTAGTGCTAATTGATGAGAGTAGGGCAGTTGTAGACACGAAATTGGAGTTGTGGAGAAAGATGCTGGAAACGAAAGGTTTTAGTCTTAGTAGGACTAAGACCTAGTATATGAGATGCGACTTTAGTGATGAGAGATCTGAGAATAGAGATGTTAGTCTAGTCTAGATGGACTAACAGTTCCAAAGAAGGACACATTTCGATATTTGGACTCCATGCTACAGAGTGATGGGAATATTGATGCAGATGTTAGTCATATAATTAAGGCGGGTTGGATGAAATGGCGACAAGCATCTGGTGTTTTCTGTGACAGCAAGGTCCCACAAAGGTTGAAAGATAAATTCTATAGAACAGCCATTAGACCTGCAATGTTGTATGGGGCAGAATGTTGGCCTACTAAAAGACACCATATCCAGAAGAAGAGTGTAGCGGAGATGCGTATACTATGATGGATGTGTGGGCACACAAGAAAAGATCATATCAGAAATGATGATATAAGTGACAAAGTAGAGGTGGCTCCGATTGAAGAGAAGATAGTCCAACACCGCTTGAGGTGGTTTGGACATGTTCAATGGAGACCTTCTGAAGCACCAGTGCGTAGCGGTGTCTTAACCAGTGCCGAGAACACAAAAAGAGTTAGAGGTCGGCAAAAATTGACATGGGAGGAAGCTGTAAAAAGAGACTTGAAGGCATGTAGTATATTCGAAGAGCTGCTCTTGGATAGGGACGCGTGGAAATTAGCAATCTACGTACCGAAACATGACCAACAAATCAAACTCCTAACAACAATTATTATATTACTATTATTATTATGACTACTATTTCACTATTATTATTATTATTATTGTTATTGTTATTATTTCTATTTATTAATTAATTAATTTTATTTCTTTTACCATCATCATCATCATTCATATTAGTCTTATGTAGTATCATTCTCATCATCATTATCATTCATATTAGGACTAGTTTTTCACTATTACTATTGTTATTATTGTTCTAGTTTTTCACTATTACTATTGTTATTATTGTTCTTTCTTTATTTATCTATTTTTATCTTTCTTATAATCATGATCATCATTGGTATTATTATTACTATTACTATTATTATTATCATCATCATCATCATTATTACGATCATGATAATCATCGCAATCATCATTATCTATACTAGTATTTTCACTATCGGACTACTATTATTTTCAAGATCATCTTTTTGGCCGCCGCTATTTAGCATTGGGTCCTACTTGGTTTCGTTTCTAGCTTACCCCAACTTGTTTGGGACTAAAGGCTTGGTTGTTGTTGTTATTATTGTTGTAATTTTGAAGGCTTGAAATCTTGATTAACACTACTACAGAAAATTCTATTGGTAACGGTTATTTTAATTGATTTATAACGGTTGTAGAACCGTTACGGGTGGACCTTTCACTGAATGTTTATAAGAACCGTTGGGAAATAGTGTGTTTGGGAATGGTTTCAAAACACATTTGGTAACGGTTTTTGTATAAGAACCATTACAAGATAAGACATTCTACAACGGTTCATACACAAGAACAGTTACAAAATGTGTTTGTGTATTCGTTTTATATATATATATTCAGACATTTTATAATAGTTCTTATAATACAACCATTACTAATGTTTTGCTTTTTTTTTAAAAAGAAATGCATTTGATTTTCTATAATGTTTTGCTTTTTTTTAAAAAAGAAATGCATTTGATTTTCTATGACTAGCCCGCTACTGCTATATAATACACATTCATGCACGACCAACATGACAATATTGATAATTTATACTTAAAATTTCATTTAACAGCAGTTCATTACAATATTTACACATCAAACAAAGAAAAATACGGGACTTTTTTATTAATAAAAAAAAATTCAAAATTACAACAGTAGAAACTGTTTTTCAAAAATTACAGAAATAAAAAAACTGCTATTTAAAATCGCGGCTTAGTCCGAGACTAAGCCACTCTTTCAGATAGCGGCTAGACTAAGCCGCTACCTGAAACAGCGGCTTAGTCTCGGACTAAGCCGCTATTTCAGATAGCGGCTTAGGGCTGATCGATATTTGACAAGCAGCAACGTGTGCGTGTTTTGTGCGTGTGTGGTGCGTGTTTGATGGGCACCAAATTTTCTTCGTGTCTCTCTGACTGGCCGATGCTGCTGCTTATATAAATGGTAAGATAGAGGTACAGACTATCTTCAAATTGATTTATCTCTCTATCTTTCTTTCTTTCTTTCTATCAAATCTTCTTACATTTGGAAGTGCATTCCGCTAATCTGTCAAGTTCGCTGAAGGTTAGATATTGTTAAGTAATACATTATCTTATTATTAAAAATATTACCCTATTAAGGAATTTATATTACCCTTAAAATTGTTCTACAGTTTAATTTGGTTGCTAACAAAAGAGTTTACCCGGATTGCTAATAAAAAATATTGACCTTGTTAATTAATTTATGTAAGATATTATTGGTGCTAGATTAATTAATTTAAGATTACATTGACTTATTTTAGACACCATCCACTAATTATACGGTATATGAACTTACAAGAACAATTCGTGTTTGTGACTATGACTGGTGGGGTCATGGCCATCGATTGAATTTTCATGAACAACTAGCTCATTTGGTTGCTTCAGATTGATTAGTTATGTTCAACAGAGAACACATCATGTCAGTACATGTTTACATTTCATATGCTTAAAATTAATAATGGGTAATTTTTACAATTATAATCCGCAAAAATACAAAACATGACATCCAGATTATTCATCAAAATTCAAATGTGTATTTTTAGTTATGCCATCAATTATTATTATTATTTTTTTTTTTTGAATAATGAATTGGTGACCCAATAATCAACATCTCCGGCCGGATTATATAATTTCTTCTTATACTAATTAATCAACAAGAACACAGTAATAACAGTAGCAATATAGCAATATATAATAACAGTGTAACAAAATAATTTTCCAAAAAGGTCCGATTATATAAAGAGGACAAGGGAAATTAAGTCGATTTATAGATAAGCATATATGTATTGTGAACTTGTATACTAAATATCTTTTAAATCTACTATACATATGTAGGTCTAGTTGAATGACTTCCGTGTCATTCGGTGTTCATGTCGGTGGTTCCATATTTTTTGGCCCGATGGGTTTATGTTACAACCAATCACCAAGAGCTGTATTTTCATGTGATTGCAATGTGTCATTCGAAAATTTAAAACGATTGATATACCGGCATTTGGGATTGATGGAAAACCAATGTGCACTAAATATTAGTGGCAAAATAAATACAGCGGACCATGGCAGTTTCTTCTTCAGCCCAGTTTAGATTTATGATGATCGTAGATTGCAAGCTGCAATTGAACAGACCAGAAGGTATCCGTTTTTGTCGATGGTTGAGTTATTCGTGGAAATTGTTCCACACCACTCTGGTGATGCATATGCGCCGACGGGTGACAACTTACCGGGTAGCAGTTCCCAAACATATTGGAACACCCCACAATATCAACTGCAGTACTGGCCCCAATCTCCCCCGCAGCACCAACCGCAGTACCGGCCCCACTCTCCGCCGCAGTACCAGCCGCAATACCCACCGCAGTATCAGCAGCAATACCCCCCGCAATATCAGCCACAATACCCCTCACAGTATCAGCCGCAGTCCCAATCGCAGTACCAGCCGCAATCGTCTCCTCAGCACCAGCAGCAGTACCGCCACCAGTCCCCCCCGCAGTACCAACCGCAATACTCTTCCCAAGAGAACACTAATCAAGACATGGAGTACGAAGCCGCAAATGCATATCACGACAATGGTAGCGAAGATGAAGAAGATAATGATATCGAAGATGAAGATGAAGATGAAGAGGATGATGATAGCGAAGATCAAGATGAAGAAGCGATGGCAGTAGAAGAGGATAACAACGATAGCGATAGTAGCGATAGTAGTGATGCCAATGAGAACAGTGGTTACAAACCGGCTTCCGAAACCACTTATGCCAAACATTTTTGGAAGCCACACGTTTTTGCTGATCGGAGAACCGAGCACCCAGTGCGCACATTTAACCAATGTCTGACCGCAATAGAAGCCGACTCGTGGACGATTGGTGGTAAGAAAGTTTTTTATCATCCCTTAGCGGTCGGTCGTACCTTCGCTTCAAAATATGAATTAACAAAGGCAGTTAGAAAGTGGCATCTCGAAAAGAACCGACAAATTGAGGTTGTGAGCAGCAATAAAGTACAATACGTTGCAAGATGTGAGCAGCACGTGATCTGTAGATGGTGATTGTATGCTGCAAGGATGGGTCATCCTTTACTATCAAAACAAACCCATTGGATCACTCATGCACGGTGGAAATAGCAAGGCGTGATCATAAACAGTTAACTGCGTCACTTATCGCAGACGAGATCGGCCAAGCGGTAAAAGACAATCCAATTGTTTCCATAAAGGATCTGCGCAACGTGGTTCGTAAGGTCTTTCATCAAGAACCGTCATATAGTAAATTGTGGCGTGCTAAAGAGAAGGTCATTGCTGCAAAGTGGGGCAGTTGGTCTGGATCTTATTCCATTCTTCCCCAATTACTGGAAGCGTATCGTCAAAAAAATTCGGGGACAAAGATCAAAATCGAAGGAGATCCTGGTGGCCAATCTGGTATTACAGTATTCAAAAGAGCTACATGGTCATTTGGTCCTTGCCAAAGATCATTGAGGTACCTCCGGCCGGTGTTTGGCATCGATGCCACTTTATTTAGCTGTCGATACGAAGGTAAACTTCTTGTTGCCACGGCATACGATGCAGACAACCAGTTGTTTCCTTTTGCTTATGGCTTGGTGGATAAGGAGGACGGTGGTGATTCATGGAATTGGTGGATGAAGTGGGTGCGGAAAGAAGTAATACCACCCGGAGCGGAAACATACACTGTTATTTCTGACCGACATCCGGCCATCCGAAATGTTTTTTTGCGCGTCGATTCAGGATGGTCTGAGGCGAAAGGAGAGTGCAGACATCGTTTTTCTGGTCGCCATATTAAAAAAAACATACACAAGACATTCAATAATGCGGGCTTATACTCTTCGACACAGCCGCATATGCCAGTAAGATGAGAAAATACGACGATCCAATGAAAGATTTGAAGGAGTTACATAGCCAAACATGGGAATACGTAATGAATATAGGAAAAACCGATAACAGAGAACAGAGGGCAAAGCAACCCCCACGAACGGATCTATGGGCTCTTAGTCACGACGGTGGCAAGCACAAGTGGGAAATCATGACAACTAACGGTGTAGAGTCTCTAAACATGGTGTACAAGGACGCAAGTCCCTTGCCTGTTACTGCTATGGTGGAGGCAACCTTTTTACAAATCAATGCAGTGGTTTGCCGATCGAAGAGAACTTGCTCGACAAAATATGAATTTGAGCAAACCTTAGGCATCGAAGGTGGACACCAAAATTGAAAATCGAACAAGGTAGTCTCATGTAATGGAGATAAGACCTAAGAGCTGGTCTAGGTATATGTATGAGGTGAGGGCAAAGGAGGGTGAGAAAGGAAATCAGAAGTGGTACGCCTATCAGGTCCAGCTCTTGCCGCCTAATGGTTCGACATGTCAATGCCAAAACCAGATCTTACAGGGATTCCTTGTGGGCACGTGATTGCAGTTTTGAGCGAACGGAATCTCGACATAAAGGATTATGTCTCTCCATATTACAGTGCAGAATATCTTTTCAGAACATGGCAGCCTTTGTTCGAACCAGCTGGAACAATTGAGGCAAACTCGGCAGCATCCTCGTCCAACAAATCTCTATAAGGCTCCCAGTTGACATCACATTCCCGCAGTTCTTCTATGGCCTTTACGTAGAAGCTGACCTTGCCGTGCGGGTTGTTGTGAAAAATTTTCTTGCCGCACCATATGATCCCATACGCATGCCGGTACTCCGGATCCGGACCCCCGAGATAACAATTGTTCTCCACCTGCAGTCTACCCATATAAAAGTGAGTCCACGCCCACTTCTGGAGAAACATCAGCGGTCCCACGATGGACTCTGCATCTGCCCACGCAGCCCGGCAAAGGTTCCGATACAGGCATGCCAGGACAGCCTCTCCCCAATTGTACACGACCGGCTCGTCCAAATTGTTAAGGAACTGGCAATACATCGACGGCATGCAGTCACGTGAGCCGTCGGGTAGGAGGACCGTTCCAATCAACTCCATGATGTACCCCGCCAGGTTTTGATGCAACAGATCCTCGTTATCTGGAAGTACAACGAATCTCTCGGCCAACCACCACATCCTAAAATCATTTTAATGAACCCATATAAACAACACGACACCAAAACATATGAACATATACAGTTGGAAATTAATTAGTGAAACTACCTGAGATGGTACTTGGACACTCTGTAATAAGACGAACCGTCCTTCCTCGTGACCTTCTTGGCCTTGAATGCAATGTCCCCTACCCCCGGGCCGAACACACTCTCGAGAGAGTGTGTCCAATTCATGTCGATCACTCCGGCCACGGGCTCACCTTTAATCGGCAATCCCCACAGAATAGCAACATCCTGCAATGTATTCATAATATTTAATACATAATGAAAATGGTGTTGCCCATCACATTCACAAAGAAATAGGGCTAAACAAGTTGGTATATCGTTTATACCTGTAATGTGATGGTGATTTCGCCCGTTGGAATGTGAAATGAATGCGTCTCAGGACGCCACCTCTGCACAAGTGCTGTGATCAATGCCGGATCGAGGTCGAACGTCTCCATCTGGTCAACCTGATACAACCTCATCTTCACCAGCTTGTCATCAAAGTACTCGTGGTGTGGGACTCTTCGTCGGCTCTGTCTCATCGACAGGGGTTTAACGTCCTACAACGCATGCAATAATATATGGGGAGTGTCAGGTTATTACTTGCCAAAATTTAAAATTTCATAAGAAATAAAGGGAATTACCTCATTATCGATGTCACGCATGCGGTGGCAGTTCTCAGGCACCTGCAACAACGTATCTGTTGTTGGCGCATTTGACGGTCCAGTACCATCGTTGCCTCTTCCAGTCGACATCTGTTGCCATTATTTGATTAGCAACTTAAAATTTAGTCGCAAAAATCCAAATAGAAATCAGACTTAGAAAAAACAACACCATTTTGCGCATGGTCCACACAAAAATGAAAAACAGCAACTCTGGTTGTCCAAACATTCTCAAACTTCCAGGACATGTGAATAATACCTAAATGAAGGTCCCGACCAAATTTTATATTTTTCTGAATTTTCTGTGAATTGATACGATTTTTCAAATGACAACCAGAAAACCAAACCAGCAGCAGTATTTATGACCATCACCCACACAAAAAAAGAAAAAGGGTAGTTCTGATTGTCTAAAAATTCTCAAATTTTTACCACATGTAAATAACAACCCAATAAGGGTTCAATCCAAATTTTGTATTTTTCCAAATTTTCTGTGATTTACTGTGATTTTCCAAAGTTACAACAGAAACAGAAAACTGAGTCGAAAACAACCAAAGTCTGGTGCTGAAAAGATTGAATAAACTGCTATATTCTGAGAACTGGACCACTTCATTTTATTTTATATTCTTGTAGCACACACTTAGTCGTACTTGCACACAAATTTTCATGAACAAATTCAAAATATAAAGCACTCAAATAAATGTTTCAAGAAAATGACAACACTATTTTACAGAATTGTCCCTCTGATGAAACTGGCCTGGAAACACATTAAAACAACACCAAATTGAAAATTGTTCAACATGAAAAGTGTGGTCATAACATCCCTCTAGGTGTTTTTGAAATAAAAATGATGCCCTGTTAACAAAATTTTCAAATTATGGACTGATTTGCCCTCGGTATGCTGCTGTCCTAGTTGCAGCGTACTGGCAGCAGCTGAAAAAACTCCTTTTCTACCACATTTTGAACATAATGCACAAATTCAAGACTACGAATATGTTGTGTATGATGTTTACATGCTCCTGGAAAAATTTTACCCTTTTTGAAATTTTCTGTGAATTGTTATGATTTTCCTAAGTCGGACTAGAAAACTGGTACCGATCCGAACTGTTACAGCACTGGTACGCGAAAGAAAAGTTAAAACTGTACAAATCTATGAACTGGATCACCACATTTTACTTTGTATTCTTGAAGTACACATTGAGTAGTGTTTGTACAAAAAATTTCATTGAAAAACTGCAAGTCTAAGTCCTCCAATTAAATGTTTTAAGAAAATTGCTTAACGGTTTCCAGAACTGCCCTCCCGATGAAATTGGATTAAAAGTACATTAAAAACACACCAAATCAAAAGGTGTTCTACATGAGAAGTGTTCTCAAAACACCCCTCCAAATGCTCGTCAAATAAAATTGGACTGTCATTAACAAAAATTTTAAACGAGGGACTGATTTCTCCCCAGTATGCCGCTGTACCAGTGCTGCCAGTACCAGCAGCAGCTGAAAACCTTATTTTTCTCCCATATTTTGAATAAAACACACAAATCTAAGATCGCGAGCATGTTTTCTATAATGTTTGGGTGCTCCCGACAAAATTTCATATTTTTCGGAAATTTTTATGATTTCCTATGAATTTTACAAATGAACAACAATTCAATAATATCAAAGAATCAACAATTCAATAATTTAAATCCAAATTTCACAACAATTCAATAATTCAACCACCAATTCTACAATAATTCTTAATTAATTGAATATGTCAACAAACATTTCAATAATCTCACCACTACTCCGAGAAGACGGGTCGGGGGCGGGGGGCTGCGGGGGGTCGGGGGGTCGGGGGCGCAGGGTCGGGGCTGCGAGGTCCGGGGGGTGCGGGGTGGAGGCTGCGGGAGCCGGGGGGCGCGGGGTCCGGGGGGGCACGGGGTGGGGGCTGCAGGAGCCGGGGGGGCTGGGGGGTCTGCTGCTGCTGCTGCGGACAGAAAGAAAGAAGAGGAGAGAACGAAAGAAAGAAAGAAGAGGAGAGAAAGAAAGAAAGAAGAGAAGAAATTTAATATCAGCCCTAAGCCGCTATCTGAAAGAGCGGCTTAGTCTCGGACTAAGCCGCGATTTCAGATAGCGGTTTTTTTATTTCTGTAATTTTTGAAAAACAGTTTTTACTGTTGTAATTTTGCATTTTATTTTTTTATTAATAAAAAATCCTGAAAAATACCACCATCCCACTCATAAATTTACACCACAACATTATATTTCTTTGAAAATGACAAAACTGAATTTGAAGAAAAGAAAAATGTTGAGTATGGAAGCACTAACTATAACAATATTTTCTATTATAACTCAAAATATTGTTACAACTACTACTACTCAAATACTAAACCTCCATATAACCCTAGCTTCTTACTACAATCCTAACCTCCAAACTACTACTAACTCTTACAATAGAGTGTATTGCTCTAACCTTACTTTGCTTGGTTGCTTGGTTTGGTTGGTTCTTACCTCAAAGTTACATGCTACCTATTTATAGTAGTACAATGTCGGTTTGTGAAATTTCCAGAATTTGCTTCAAGCCTTGATCGATATATCCAGATTAATCTTGGCAGCTTCTACCGAAGGCCAAACTCCCAAATACAGTATTCATGTATAATCTAGAGTATTCAATATTTATGTATTCAAGCCAAGTCTAGAACCTTCTTCATAGCCGTGATTTATTTGGCTATGGGCTGGGCCGTTGATCAGCGTTGCTAATCTCAACACTCCCCCTCAATGCTGACTTGGTGCTATTCCGATTTTGGGACTCCGCGTCCGTCCGGATCGTCATACTTGCAACCTCGCCTTTGTGCTTGTTGAGCTTGGCACTCCTCAGTTATTTGCGATCGAACTTCCCAATGGACTTCTTGAATCCGCCCTACTAGTGGTCCCGGCACTAGTCTTCGTCGAGGTCCGACTTCTCGACGGATCACCGGACGGGCTGTAACTCCTTGCACCGACTCACGTCCTTCAGCTACAGTGACACTTCTATATGTCATCCTGACAGCATCACCCTCCTTGGTGATGACTTCACCTTAGCACTCTCTGGTGGCTCTTCGACATCTTCGTTGTCTTCCATGAAGAACGGTGACTCAGAATTGATCTCTTCCTCCTCGAGATCACTGGCCTCCTCGACATCTATGCCATTGATGAAGGACCGCGATTCGATGTCTTCTTCCTCAAGCTCATCAACTTTTACAATGTCTCGTATATTGTCGATGGGCCAAGCCTCGATATCAATCTCTTCTTCATCTTCTGTGGCATCTTCTTCATCTTTGATCGGCCACGACTCCATGTCGAACTCCTCTTCCTCTGACTCAACAACCTCAGCAACCTCTATGCCAACTACTGACTATATTCCAACAGTCGTCACTGCGTCACAATCTTCTTCATATGGGACCTCTTCCGGCACCATCTCCACTGTGGTCACCGCGAGGCTTTCTTCATCATCCACGATTGCAGCCGTGAGTGCTACTTCTGCATCCCATTCTTCTTCACAACTACTGCTCTCATGGACTATGTCTTGGCTTCTTGAGGTCGCCACATTGCCATGGCCTTTCTTCTTCTTACGCCAGCAATCTCGTGCATAATGCCCTCTTTTGCCACAATTATAACATCGATCGTCATTGTCTTCATCGTCATCGGATGAGTCTCGAGCTCCCCCTGAAGAATTAGTCTTCTCTTTAGGCCTTCGTTGCTGGCTAGACCTTCCTTCAAGTTTACCTCTTGACTTTCGGTCAGGTCGACCGGTCTTTCGGTTGCTGAACAAGGCCTCTTCTTCTTGCTTCAACGAGACTCTGGCCATTTGCTTCGCTAGAGCCTCCTGGTTTGCGAGCATTCCAGCTCTAATAGTGTTGGCTGCGTTGGCCAACCTCGGATGGCTGCTATGAACCCGCTATACTCGGGTCTTAGCCCATTGACGAGAATCATTCTCATCCTTTGCTCGCTGATCTTCTCTTCAGGGTCTATCTGAGCAATCTCACTACAAAGAGATTTTACTTTCATAAAGTAATGGTTAATCATCATGTTACCTTATGAGATTGTCATGAGCTCCTTCTCAAGTAGTTGGAGGTGTGCATCATTCTTCTTTGAGAAGAGTGTTGCTAGGGTATCCCAGGCTACCTTCGGCGTGGGCGCTTCTCTGATGTACTCCAGTAGCTCGTCTTCAACGGCTGTCCTGAGTACAAACATCGCCTTCCCGACCTTGATTCGCCATTTCCGTAGAGCTTCGGCTTGCTTCTCCACGGACAAAGTTTCGGCTGGCTTCTCTGAAGCCTTCTTCTTTTTCGTTTTGGGGTCAGCAACCTGTTCCAATACCGTCTCTTCTATGGTATCAACTTCAGGCGAGGTCGTCTCAGACCCGCCTACTACCTCCCATAGGTCCTGCCCTTGGAGAAAAAGGTAGGACTCTATACATGCCTTCCAATATATATAATTACTAGTATTCAATTTCTTAATTCCACCAATCGTACCTAAGAAATCCATGGCTTCAACTAGGTCGTCCGGCGTCTAGTAAGCCTTCTTGAAGATTTCTCCTCCTCCGCACTTCACAGTCCCGGACTGTTGTCAAGTTACGGCTCCTTCGATAAATTGTCGATACCACTGTACTGACTGGCAGAATACTGACAGAACACCGGCTATATGCTTGACCCCTACCGCCAACTCTGAACAAGCTCCAACAACTCCGGCTCTGATACCAGATTGTTGAGTATGGAGCACTAACTATAATAATGTTTTCTATTATAGCTCAAAATATTGTTACAACTACTACTACTCAAATACTAAACCTCCATATAACCCTAGCTTCTTACTACAATCCTAACCTTCAAGCTACTACTAACTCTTACAATGGAGTGTGTTGCTCTAACCTTTCTTTGCTTGGTTGCTTGGTTTGGTTGGTTCTTACCTCAAAGTTACATGCTACCTATTTAAACTAGTACAATGTCGGTTTGTGAAATTTCCAGAATTTGCTTCAAGCCTTGATCGATATATCCAGATTAATCTTGGCAGCTTCTACCGAATGCCAAACTCCCAAATACAGTATTCATGTATAATCTAGAGTATTCAATATTTATGTATTCAAGCCAAGTCTAGAACCTTCTTCATAGCCGTGATTTATTTGGCTATGGGCTGGGCCGTTGATCAGCGTTGCTAATCTCAACAAAAAATAAGTGCATTTACAAGAATTCATCACGTTGAATCTGCAACATTTCTGACTCTTCAGATACTGTGACCAGATCAAAATAGTGTTTTCCCTGGAGTTTTCATAGAAAATAACATCAAATATGTATTACAATAATTAATACACTTGATAAAGTTAATATTGGAGATAACACCAACTTGTTCTAGGCAGTAGATGTGACGTCGGTTATCCTCATCATGTGTGAAGTAATAGTATGCCTAAAGATAAAAAATGGCAGTATTTAAATTAAGTTACATACTTTGTAAATACAACTTACTGCTTCGTAGTACTTCATTAAGTACCAGTGTCCCTCTGTCCCATCTTGTAAGTCCTTATATCCTAATCAAGCTCTGCTACAAACATGAAGTAAATTGTAAGACCTTAAATACTATTAACACCTACTAATATATATACTGTCTCGGGCTTCTTGAGTCTTGACAATAACCAAAAGTAAATTAAAATAATAGATCCGAAAAATGAAAAGAAAAATTTAACATTTTGAAAAATTAACAAGTACCTTAAATTATAATCAAACAATAAAATTAAACCTAAATTTGAAGCGAAAACCCAAATCTAAGAATTAACTTTAAAATTAACAATTTGAGCCCTATAGCTATATCCAATAATTTAAAATCAACACTACACCTGAATTTAATCGTAAAGATAAACTTAAAATTAACAAGCAACTTAGGATGTGAGGTTGGCTACTTACTTGGTACAAGCAATAATGTCAAGACTGGTACATAATCGACAATAAACACCATCGTCCTGTTTCCTCTGAAATGCACAAACTGTAATTATAGAACATAGGCAGTTACTCTTTAATTTTAGGTTCATGTTGATCTCTTTAAATAAGAGACAAAAGTTGTAAACGAATCATCATCAGATAAATAGAAAGTTTTTGCTGCTAAAGGGAATTCTATTGTTCCTCTTCTTTTCTGTTTTCTGTTCCAACAAATACTGGTAAAACAGCAATTTACTGCTATTTCTGGTTCAAGTCGTACCAAAAAGGGGTACAAACAAATAAACAGATCCCGAGTTATCTTTTTGTCAAACTGAAAAAAATAAAATATGGAATGGAGAAGTATTTCAATTAATCAGCAACTCAAAGAGAGACGCAACGAGTCTAACACTACTTACTGAGATCGCTGCTATGGTTGTCGCCTTAGCTCTGAGTCGCTGGAGCCGAAGCCTTTCATGCTAGAGAGGGGTTTTAAACACTATTTTTCAATTTCATAATTGGTTTGGTCAAGATAGTGGGCTGTGCCAAGTACCTTTCCCCCTCATCTTGAGCAAAATCGTGAGCATACTACTGATTAGAGATCCCCTATCCAGGAAAAACAACCCAAACCCTAGCACAGACCGAGCTCAAAATTCTTACACATACTCAAATCGAAACCTGACCAAAAATTAAGTAAGCGAGGAGAGAACCAGCTGAGACCAGCAAGGAGGGTTGAGACCTGAGAGCAGCGGCACACAGTGAGGCTTCTGCTGGAGAAAGAGCGAGAGGTGCGCAGTGTGCGGTGAGGGTTTCGCAAAAATTTGAAACTGAAATTTTGGTGAAGTGCTGAAGAAGAGAAGTGAATGGGAGATTAAAATAACTTGATAAATATTCATTTGTAACTTCTATAAGAACTGTTACAAAATAACATTATTTAGTAATGGTTCTTATATAATAACTGTTAGTAAATGTTCATCACATGTAGTAATAGTTTTTATATTACAACCGTGACAAAATGATCCAACTTGGTAACAGTTCCTATATAAGAACCGTTATGAAATATTTTGGTCATTTTATAACACAACAGAGAGGCATTTAGTAACATTCTTTCTATATAAACCGTTATAAAATACTTGAGTAATATTTCAAAAATGCCATCACACCTTTTTAGTAACTGTTATCACTAATAACCGTTTTTGGATGGGTGTTACGAAAGCCCCTTTCTGTTGTAGTGTAAGGACATTGCTAATTTGTTCTGTTAGCATAGAATTATTAGCGGTTAGTTAATCCTAGGTGGATACTTGGAGAGGCTCCATAATTTTGGTGTACAAGCAAGGAGAGGAGACGCACGCACGCAACCACCATCCATTGGAGATCTACACCTTTGATTACGATATCAAAGAAGGTATGAACTTTTAAACCCCTATGTAGTGCTTAGTACTAGAAAATGAAATAGATCCTTTTGTTACTTAATAAAATTTTTAGAATTCATACTAAACGCAAACACTAAAACTTACACAGAGTGCATGACTGCATCCTTCTACACGAATTAGGTGATTATGTGAACTTTGTCTGCCTGAACACGAAACCCAATTGGCAGGGGAATCAAAGTGGATGATCACAGTGTTAATTTGGATGAACATCAGAATCACCCTAAGGCCTAAAGTATACCCATAAGTATATCCAAATTGCTGACAATATATAAATAACATATAGCTTTGGAAAGCTTAGTCGCAATTGCTTTGCATGATCAAATAAAAGGGCCTATTTTCTTACATGTAAAGTGTAAGTACAATGTAGCTAAAGATGCAACGAGTTGCAGTTGTTGGTTGGAGAGTTGCAGTTGCTTGGAGAGTTGTAGTTGTTGGTTATCGTTTGCAGAATTTTATGTACTGTTAACTCTATATATGAATAACGATATATATTTACTGAAAGCCTGTACACATGTGAAAAAATGTGTTACTCTCTAAATCTAAATATTCAGTAAATCAAATCATTTAATTTCCTATAGAGAAGTTGTAATACATTCTCTAAAACTGTACTTCATATCATGCTCAAAATTAAGGATGGATAATTTTCTTGCAAACAACTCAACAATCTTTCATTAAATAAAACAATACAAGATTACAAGACCAGCAAACCTTTTGTTCTTATTCTAAATCACGTGACCCAAACTATCAGTTCAATGTAATGACTAAATTAAAGATGTGACCAAAAAATAAAACGATAAATGAAATAAATTTTGCCTAACAAGGCAAGAGCCATAAATGTGTTTCCATAATTTATTTTAAGAGTTTTAGGACAAAATATTTGACACGATCTGAAGAATATTAAAATTTCCCTCACTCAACAGATTAGAAATGAGCGGAAGAGCACTGCAAAGCGACACGATGACAATAGCAAGCCAATGACATTGAGGAGCTAGTACTGTGTACAATCCAGTGCCAAATGCTATTAAAGTCGAAGCATATGCACACCACATCAATGAGCTCGCCCATGTCCTATAGTTGAGCAAGATATTTTTGTTCTCTTTTGTGCTCCTGTAGTCCTTCCATGTCAATAGACCACAAAAAAATGCAACGGCAAGAGAAGAACACATAGCTAGGGTGTCGGACAACAGGAATACTTGAAACACAGCTTTCTTTGCAAAAATTGGTTGGCCCTCTGGGTCCGTATCGAATCCTCTTGGCAAAGTGAAAGCAGCTGCAAAGGTGATCGCGGCAATGAGAGCGGCAACTACAGCGGTATTGCTAGTGTACATTTGAGTGAGTGAATTGAGCTGCTCTCCTTCCTTTACAACCGCGTCTGCTTTTGCTTCTACCAACTGTGACACACCAGTCGGGATTGCTGTTGATACGACTTTAAAGGCCTCTTTCTTCACAATATAAAAAGATAAATTATTGATTAGCATATAGAGCTAGACTAATACGAAAACGTTTGCATTTCAGTCTAAAATACTAACGATTCAAATTATACTTTGTCACGCCTGAAATATTGATTTATTATTCACATTAAATTTATCATAAAAAAATACTAAGAGATACAAAATTTTTCCATTTTTTGAGCTTTTTAAGTACTTCTTTTGGATTTTTTAAAATGACTCTAAAATATTAATAAAATAATGCTTGTTTGTATTGGATTTCAAAAAATCCGAAACAAATACTTAAAAAGCTCCAAAAATAAAAAAATTTGGATCCCCAAGAATTTATATATGATGAATTTAATGGGCACCATAACCTAAAATTTAGGACATGGTAAAGTATAATTTGTACCATTAGCATTTCGAAATGAAATGCAAACGTTTTCATATTAGTTTGGCTTTTAGCGTATATATATAATACTAAGAAAACAGAAGTTATTATCATTTTTTTTATTTTTTTTGTAGAGCCAAGCTTGTACCAACAAAAATCTCCCAAAAACGTACCCCTCCTGCGTACTTCTAGTACATCAAATATGAACACTGATACAACATATATGAATATCCGACTGAATAAGGTATAAACACATAAGTTAGAGAGGATGGTCATCCACCAAAACGTGGAATCTAGGACAAGTATCTTTCACCAGAACGTGGAATCTTTGACGACCCATACGAAATCTTGAATGCATAGGTATGAACATCTCATATTGTGAGAAGTATGAACACCTTGATGTATAGGTATGAACATCATTTGATCGCAGATAGTTATTCGCCATAACTTCATGATGTAATAGATATAATGGTGGGTCCAATTTTTGAAGTTAAAATAACTGATAATTAGGTTGTTAGAGTCTGAATCATAGAGTGAAATCTTGGGGGTACATTTATGATGGATAGGAAAAGGGGATAGAAATATTTTCTCTTTTTAATAATATATGTGAAGCTACAATAATATGCATATCACACTTTAACCATACTATGTGGGCCGTATTTCTATTTTTGGTATCCAAATAGTCGATCCGAACCACTCAACATAATGTTTATGTCATAATCTACTAGGAAACTAAATTTTACAATTTTACAATTTTTTAAATTTTTTTGCTATTTTTTTTTATGATGGGGGGAGAAAACAGTATTTTGTATAAACCACAATCCTTGGATCTAGCTAGTCATTTCCTCCGCATCATACAAAATAGTAAAAAGTTTCTAAAAATTATAAAATTTAGTTTCGTAGTAGATTTTAATATAAAGATTATGTTGAGCGGCTCTGATCGACTATTTGGACGCCAAAACACAGAGATACGAGCCGCATAGCAGGGTCAAAATATGATATGCATATCACCGTAGATTGTGAAATCCAGTTCATTACCCCCATTCGTTTCACCGCCTAATATACATACATAAAAGAGTAATACCTAACGTCCATAAAATTTTTGTTCATAGCATCCATAAGTTACAAAATCAGATCTATTTGTTACAAAATCGAATATATTTGTTACATTCTGAGTATGTTTATGGACGGATGGATGCATTCTTAGTTGACGCCAGATGTTTCTCTACATAAAATAACCACTGTATATGACAAATGAGTTTGTATGCATAATAACTCTGAGTTTGTATACACAATAACTAAGATTTGTTGCATAACAACGCAAAAAAGAAAAAAAAGTTGATGTATCAATAACGGGAGTTCCAACAATATCAGTATATCGGGCACAGCTGATATATATGAATATTAATTTGTATTTGCCAAGGTGAGTAAACATACCCATTTTGGAGTGTCGAATAAGTCTGTTTTGCTGTAGACGACTTCAGCAGCATTGACATTTTTGGCATTCACAGCAGTACAATCTTGCCTGAATCTTCGAAGTAGGATAGATTTCAGAAGTTCTGCATTGCAGGTGTCAGCAGCATAATGCAGGGGAAGATCACCGGATTTGTCACCTTGGTTGATAAGCCTCCGAAGGGATGGAGTTCTAAGGATATGATGAACGAATTTATCTTCTTCCCATTGAACGGCCTCATGAAGTGCATTCATTTCGTCTACTTTGGTGAGAGCATAAGCAGAATCAGGGCAATGTTTGGCAATTTGCTCTGCAATATCCAGATAACCCAGATTTGCAGCTACAAGAAATGGTGTATAACCATCCGTTTCATTAGCAATGTACGCCAGATTATGATCATGCTTCAAAAAAAGCTCAACCATCTCCGAGTTTCGCATTTCTATGGCAGTACACAGCGGAGTATTTCCATAACCGTTCACGTGAGTTGCTTGACCGCGGCACTTGTCTAATATTATCCCAACTATCTCTGACATCATACCAGAAAAAAAAAAGTAAATTAGCGAAAAATAAATGTCAACAAGACTGTAATTTTCTCGTTCCGATTAAGCTAACTGAACGCGCGAGAGGAATAATAGAGTGTTCAGGAATGATATGACACCAGCATGGCAGCACCGATTAGTGCTACACGCATACATGAAGATATCAAGCTTTATGAACAATTTTGTTGATTGGTACAAGGAAGATCTGGCTCAATTCTTGGATAGAACATGAATAAGCTAAGCTTATGATAATGTTTCAGGTTCTGTTTTGTTTTAGTTGCTTTATGTTATTACTTTGTATTTTAATTTTTACATATTTGTTGATAGCCACTATCAATTTTTCGAAAAAAAAAGATATTAAGCTAATTGAACACTGGAACTTGTGCCTCGGACTTGTACTCCAACGGGTTCTCTGTATAAGGAAAGTCCCATCCACGTACCCAACTACCTCTGCAAATTTAGGAACGCCATTTTGCAGACAAAAAAGAAAAGAGACGAATAGTGTGACACTTTTTGGTGAAGGAATCAAATTTTATCGAAAGTCATTTAGATGTTATCCTTCTAAAAAATTCGAAGAGTCGTATAATTTACTTAATATGTTTATCAACGGTGATAGCATATGACACATCACTCTAAATATAACCAATATACTATAGAGGAGGGATCTATTGACAATCCTTAACTTGACAATCTT
The DNA here is from genome assembly GCA_030179965.1 of Cyperus esculentus. Lineage (NCBI taxonomy): Eukaryota > Viridiplantae > Streptophyta > Magnoliopsida > Poales > Cyperaceae > Cyperus > Cyperus esculentus. The sequence goes on from JASGLE010000001.1 coordinate 6,268,225, forward strand.
GACAATTTGATATTTCAAAAATTTGTAAAAAATCATATAAATTCTCTAAAATAGAAAAAAGTTTACGGAATTATTTCTTGACTTGTAGATTAATTATGTTTCCGATTATATTCAATTTAAGTTATATTTGATAGCCTTTCAAAGATCCGTTAAATTACAACCGTTAAAAAATACACAAAATTTTGATAAGCCATCAAACGATATTCAAATTGATTGAAATTTGGAATACTATCGATCTACAAGTTAACTAATGCATCCATAAGTCTTTTTTCAATTTTAAGATTTTTTATGAATTTTTATGAATTTTTAAAATGTTGTATTGTTAAGATTGTCAAAGTTACCATTGTCAAGAGATCCCTCCTCTATACTATATATGCATATGTATGTTGTTCCTATTTTTAACAGCGACATGACCAAATCACAGTTACTCAATTGCCACCAATTATATCGGGCTCTGGATCCTTTTGAATGAAAAACGTCCAATAGCTTTGAATAAAATTCGATTCCAATTTGAAATTCCTTCGTCAAGGCCATACCATAACGTTAAATTAAGTAATTAACCCAATCAGTGTAACCATTGAAGAAAGGGAAATCAATATTGAAGTAATTGAAATTAGTCCGCATACCTTTTTGCTTAGCTTCGATGGCTGCATCTAAGGCTGAATGATCATTGGGTCCAGCATGTGACGACCCATCAAATTCAAGCAATTTCCTGACAACTAATATAAACCCTCTCCGACATGCCATATGCATCGCTGACTCACCATTCTTGTTAACTTGCTTCGATAGTTCGGGTTCGATGCCCAAAATCTCGATAGCTAGCTGCTCAAAGCCATTTCGCAATGCATGGTGCAGTGCATTTTCTTTAAGCCTGTCAAATTTCAGAAGCATCTCTTTCAAGTCACCAGTAGTATTGTTAGATCTGTGATGTTGTACCGCTTTATCAATCAGCGAGGACGCTATTGATAAATTCTGCACCATCAATGCTGCTATTAATGGGGTCTCTCCATGAATATTTGTGAAGGACATGAGTGATGGGGCCTGCTCGCAGAGCTTCTCAGCCAATGCCTTATGGTCAAGCATCACTGCCAGGTGAAGGGGTGAATTTCCATAAGGGGTTACAGTGAGCAGGATGCCTGGCCCATGTGCTTCAACTAGACTCCTCAAGCGATCCCTACTACCAGCGCTACATGCCTCAAGTAGCTCCTTACGCATTAAGGCATGCCCACTGCTGCCTTCTCCGGATGGGGAGGGATTTGTTGGCACCTGCACAGCACTGGTTGACGGGTTACTTGCCGGTGTAGGTGTTGGCTGCGCTGTGAGCCCCTGATCGCCATTGTTGCCTTCCCCAGGTGGGGAGGAAATTTTTGTTGCCGCCTGCACAGCACTGGTTGATGGATTACTTGCCGGTGTAGGCGTCGGCTGCGCTGTCAGCCCCTGATCGCCACTGCTGCTCTGACCCTGATTGTCACTGCTTGGCACAATGCGGCCTCTAGGTCTTCGATAAGGGCGCTGCTGATTCCGTAATGATGTTGCTGGATCAATATATTTTTTTGATTGATCCACCAACTTGCTAACGAGAGCTGAAGCAACCCATCCGGCTACCGTCAACGACACCGCCGCCATGGCTGATCAAAACAGGGGGGTTGATTAGCTAATTGAGGAGATGATCCAAGTTGAACTGTTTCACGATTCTAAGGGAGCAGGAGGTTATCAAGTCCTGTGCGGCATCCTGTTTTCGAGCCACATGGGAGTCACATGGGTGTTAATATTTTTGTTTCTGATATATTAGTCCGAATATATATATATATACACATATGAGGAGGGATACATTGACAATGCTTAAAATGACAATCTTGACAATCAAGATTTTAAAAAATTTGTAAAAATAGTTAAAAATTTTTAAAAATAGAAAAAAGTTTATAGAGATATTGTTTAACTTATAGATTGATTATGTATCAAATTATATTCAATTTAAGTGACGTTTGATAGCTCTTTAAAACTCGTTAAATTTCAACCGTTAAAAAATGTATAAAATTTTGATAAACTATCAAACGATGTTCAAATTGATTGAAATTTAAAACACTATTAATCTATAAGTTAAAGAATGCATCCATAAAAGTTTTTTCATTTTTAAGATTTTTTATGAATTATTACAAAATTTTTAAAATCTTGATTGTCAAGATTGTCATTATAAGCATTGTCAATGGATCCCTCCTCTATATATATATATGGGGTAGCTAAGTGTCTCTCATGAAAAATCTCCCTTAAATATTCTTCGTCAGTACCCTCTTGTACATAAAGTACAAACACCCCAATGCAATAGATATGAAAACCCGACAATATATTGTATGAACACTCAAGTTAAGGCGGACGGTCATTCATTAGAACATGGGATCTTAGATCAATCCTAATAGAATCCACTACCACAGAGATGGGCATTAGCAACCCCAACTTAGCAACTGTTTTCAAGAAAACCGTTGGTGAAAAGTGGCAGTGGCATTTTGGAAATTTAATTAAACATATCAGCAACGTTTATCAGAAGGAACAGTTGGTAAAGACAACCCCGAAATCTGAGAAAGAATCAACAACTGTTCCTTTAAAAAACAGTTGGGAAAGGCATATCATTCCCAACTGTTCTTTAAGAAGAAACAGTTGTTGATTCATGTGCAAGAGTTAACAACGGTTCTCTACATAAAACCGTTGGAAAAGGTGGAGCATTCACAACGGATTATAAAACACAAACCGTTGTTGATTCTTGGTAACATAAAATATTCCTGTGCGAGAATTAACAACGGTTCACTATTAAAAACCGTTGGTAAAGGGATAATCATTACCAATGGTTCTTCAAAGAGAAACCGTTGTTGACATAAAATTCATGTGCAAGAATCAACAACTGTTCTCTATAAGAAACCGTTGCTAACCCGTTATCATTCCCAACTGTTTCTAAAGAACAAACCGTTGTTGATTCTTGGGTAACATAAAGTAATTCATGTGTAAGAATTAACAACTGTTTTTTGTTGGGAACCGTTGCTGATTCCTTCTTGTGGCGGGAGAATGTCCCGCCTGTGGCCTATTTAACAACTGTTATTCATTTGGAACCATTGTTGATTCTCTCCAAGCAACAACAACACTTTTTCCTCACCCAGCAGCTAGCAAATTAATCATAAGGCATATATACCTTCTTTTTTTCCTCCCTCCTTCTCCAGCAGACCAGCAGGCAGCAGCGCCCCCTCCCCCTCCTCCTTTAATTTCAATCTAGCTCAAGAGGAAGTTGATTGGAAGGCATACCACTCTCCCCTCCGACTCCCATTTTCGTTTCGAGATATTGAGGTTAAGGGTTTAGGGTTTAGGGTTTAGAAACGGTTTGTTCACTAGCCGGGTCGTCACCCCTCTAGTGGCGCGCTGTATCCTGATCTGAGTGCAGTGCCAAATGAAAAGCTAAGATCGGGTTGCCGCTCCCTATGTGGTACACTGCACCGGCGCCCGGGTGTAGTGGGAAATGAGCAAGGGTCTTCGCATTTCACTCGACGGGTGCGAGGCGTAAGGAAGTTAGCCGAGCCGTGTAGGATTCGTATATGTAGTTGGAACGTAGGGTCTTTAACGGGAAAGTTGCGAGAGTTAGTTGATACAGCGATTAGGAGACGTGTAAATATTCTATGCGTACAGGAGACCAAATGGACGGGTCAGAAGGCAAAGGAGGTGGAGAGTACCGGGTATAAGTTATGGTATACGGGGACAGTTCGGAGTAGAAATGGAGTTGGCATCCTGATTGACAAGAACTTCAGGGATGGAGTGGTTGAAGTCAAGAGACAAGGGGATAGGATCATTCTAGTCAAGTTAGTTGTTGGTGACTTGGTTTTGAATGTCATCAGTGCATATGCCCCTCAAGTAGGCCTTAGTGAAAGTGTCAAGATGCAATTTTGGGAGGATCTTGATGATATCGTGAGAAGTGTGCCTGCTGGTGAGAAACTTTTCATAGGAGGAGATCTCAATGGTCACATCGGTACAACTAATGAGGGGTTTGAGGAGGTGCATGGAGGTTTCGGATATGGCGATAGAAATCAAGAGGGGGAAGACATCTTGAACTTTGCTATAGCCTATGACCTAATGGTCGCTAACACCTGCTTTAGAAAGAGAGAGTCCCATTTAGTGACCTTCCATAGTGGTCAACACTCTAGCCAGATTGATTTTGTCCTTACTCGAAAGGCTGACAGACGAGCCTGTCTAGATTGTAAGGTAATACCGGGGGAGTGTATTGTTCCACAACATAGGCTAGTGGTGGCTGACTTTCGCTTTCGTATATGTGCGCACAAGAAGAAATGTGCTAACATCACGAGAACAAAGTGGTGGAAGCTTAAAGGAGCAGCATCACAGGTCTTTAGGGATAAATTGATTGAAGAAGGACCATGGACGGACGACGACGATGCAAATACCATGTGGAAGAAGATGTCAAAATGCATTCGGGATGTGGCTGCAAAGGTGTTTGGGGTGACTAAAGGAAACAAAAGGGAACCTAAAGACACTTGGTGGTGGACCGAAGAGGTGCAACAGGCGATCAAGGAGAAGAAAGAATGCTACAAGCAGTTACATCATGACAAAACAACTGAAAACGTGGAGAAGTACAAAGTAGCCAAGAAGAACGCGAAGCGAGCTGTGAGTGAAGCAAAGAGTCGAGCTTATGATGACCTTTACCATAAGCTAGGTACGAAGGAAGGCGAAAAAGACATCTATAAGATGGCTAAAATTCGTGAGAATGGAGATGTTAGTCTAGATGGACTAACAGTGCCAAAGAAGGACACATTTCGATATCTGGGCTCCATGCTACAGAGTGATGGGAATATTGATGCAGATGTTGGCCATAGAATTAAGGCGGGTTGGATGAAATGGCGACAAGCATCTGGTGTTCTCTGTGACAGCAAGGTCCCACAAAGGTTGAAAGGTAAATTCTATAGAACAGCCATTAGACCTGCAATGTTGTATGGGGCAGAATGTTGGCCTACTAAAAGAAACCATATCCAGAAGATGAGTGTAGCGGAGATGCGTATGCTACGATGGATGTGTGGCCACACAAGAAAAGATCGTATCAGAAATGATGACATACGTGACAAAGTAGGGGTGGCTCCGATTGAAGAGAAGATAGTCCAACACCGATTGAGGTGGTTTGGACATGTTCAACGGAGACCTCCTGAAGCACCAGTACGTAGCGGTGTCCTAACCCGTACCGAAAACACGAAAAGGGGTAGAGGTCGGCCAAAACTGACATGGGAGGAAGCTGTAAAAAGAGACTTGAAGGCATGGAGTATATCCGAAGAGCTGCTCTTGGATAGGGACGCGTGGAAGTTAGCAATCCACGTACCGGAACCATGACCAACAAATCAAACCCCTAGCGGCTACTATTATATTACTATTATTACTATGACTACTATTTCACTATTATTACTATTATTATTACTATTATTATTATTACTACTATTATTATTAGTAGTATTATTACTACTACCACTATTACTACTATGTAGTATCATCATTATTATCATTCATATTAGTATTATGTAGTATCATACTCATCATCACTATCATTCATATTAGGACTAGTTTTTCACTATTACCATTGTTATTACTGTTCTTTCTTTATTTATCTATTTTATCTTTCTTACGATCATGATCATCATTGGATTTTACTTGGTTTCATTTCTAGCCTACCCCAACTTGTTTGGGACTAAAGGCTTGGTTGTTGTTGTTGTTGTTGTTGTTGTTGTTGAATTCTATTTATCTACTTGATTGAATAATCAGTAGTTATTATATAATTAATTAGCATATAATTGCATGCATGTTAGCATTTTTTATATGTGGGTATTGTCATGCATTAGAACCAAACTACCGGAACTTGAATAACTTTAGGTCGTTACCCGTTCGAGATTAATCCAATAGGGGTTAATCTCGAATAGTCCCCGTTTAGGACTGCTCTTTGAATACCTTGTCTCATTTAGGATTAGTGAACATGCGTTGGGCAATTTGTTGTTCGAGAAAAATTCGGTAGATCATTTCTCCATTTGTTCTCACGGGTACGTGCAATGGCGTACTCGGGGGAGCTAATGGGAAATGCTGCCGAATTTTTCTCGAACAACAAATTGCCCAACGCATGTTCGCTAATGAGACAAGGTATTCAAAGAGTGGGTTAGGATGGTTGGCCGGCCCGAAACCTATTAATTGTAGAACCAGCAGGGACCTAGTACTAATATTGCATGCATAATAAAAATTATATTTAATTATCTCTTACAGATGGATCGTAAGAGTTGGATGTATGGGAGGCGTGATACAAGTGCTTACTTGTTAGGAGTCGAAGAATTCATTAATTGTGCGAAGGAACATATGAGGCGTAGGGGTGATGAAACTATTTTATGCCCTTGTTCCGATTGTGAGAACTTGCAGAGATTTAGGGATGTCAGAGAAGTGAGGGGCCATCTGATCCGTCGTGGATTTAAGGAGCGGTACATTTGTTGGGTGTGGCATGGCGAGTGCTCCGAAGAATCGGCAAATGCGGAGTCAAGCAAGGCTTCCAATGTGTCCGAGACCTCTTTAGATCAGGAAAATGATGTACGGGAGGAAATTGGGGTTGAAAATATAGAAAATATAGATAGCACTAATTGTACGGACTATGATCAAGTAGATGAAATGATGCACGACATTCCCGACGATTTTGTGGACATACCAGAATTTTCTGAAATTAATCTGAGCAAAGATGCTAATGTAGAATTATTTCCCGGTTGTACGAAATTTTCAAAATTATCAGCGGTTTTCAAATTATTTAGCCTGAAAGCAAAAAATAATTGGAGCGATAAAAGTTTCACAGATCTGTTAAAACTCTTAGGGGATATGCTCCCAGAAGATAACGAGTTGCCGGATACAACCTACCAAGCGAAAAAAATTTTGTGTCCGTTGAGTTTAACAATTGATAGGATTCCTACATGCCCGAAAGACTGTGTACTATATCGAAAAGAGCATGTCAATCTTGATAAATATCCAAAGTGTGGACTTTCAAGGTACAAACCGGGAACTGACCCATCAAAGAAAGGTAAAAAACCTGCGGCGAAAATCTTGTATTATCTGCCAGTAGAACCGAGATTGCAACGTCTTTTTGCAAATCCAAGAGACGCTGAGTTGTTACAGTGGGCTGGCACGTGTAGAAAAGACAATGGAATGCTCAGACATCCCGCCAATTCTTCTGAATGGAGAAAGATTGACATGACATTCCCTGATTTCGGTGGCGAACCTAGAAACTTAAGGTTAGGGCTATGTACCGACGAAATGAATCCTTACGGTAACATGAGCAGCCGGCACAGTACCTGGCCGGTGTTCTTGTGCATTTATAACCTTCCTCCTTGGTTGTGCATGAAAAGGAAGTACCTAATGATGCCACTACTGATATCGGGTCCTAAACAACCGGGTAATGACATAGATGTGTTCCTAGCTCCTCTGATTGAGGAACTGGAGAAGTTATGGAAAGAGGGAATACGAGTGTACGATGCATATAAGAAAGAATGGTGTACCATCCGTGTTATGATCTTCTGCACGGTCAACGATTTTCCCGCGTTAGGTAACTTGTCGGGATGCAGAACAAAACGATACAAGGCGTGTCCTGTTTGCGGAGAACAAACTTGTTCCATACGACTAAAGCATTGTAAGAAGATTGTGTACATGGGGCATCGTCGATTCCTTCGGGTTGGCCACGCATATCGAGGGAAGAAGAAAGAATTCAATGGTAAGTCTGAGAGGAGAAAAGCTCCGGTCCCGTTAACCGGCAAAGAAGTTTACACAAAAGTGAAGCACATAAGAGTCCAATTTGGGAAGGATGTTGTTGCTCACGATAATCCGGACGACTTATGGAAGAAGAGGTCCATATTTTGGGATCTTCCTTATTGGCTGCACATGGATGTTAGGCATTGTTTGGATTTGATACACATTGTAAAGAACGTCGCTGAGAGCATAGTGGGCTTGTTGTTGAACACCGCAGGGAAAACAAAGGATGGCATCAACGTTAGAAAGGACATGGTTGAAATGGGCATTCGCCCAGAGCTAGCACCCCAAGAAAAGGGAGAGCGTACCTTCTTACCGGCGGCCTGCTACACTCTATCGAGAAAAGAGAAAATCAGTTTTTTAGAATGCCTGCAATCAATTCGTGTGCCATCCGGTTATGCTTCAAATATTTCCAGAAGGGTGTCCATGAAAGATATGAAACTGATCAGGATGAAATCACATGATTATCATGTCCTGCTGACTCAGATGCTCCCGGTTGCCATTCGAGGTATCCTCCCCCCGCATGTTAGAAAGTCGATCACCAGGTTCTGTTCCTTCTTCAACAAAGTTAATTCGAAGGTGATCGATCCCGAAGGGCTGGACTTCTTACAGTCCGATGTCGTGACGACCCTGTGTGAACTGGAAATGTATCTTCCACCCTCATTTTTTGATATCATGGTGCATTTAACAGTCCATCTCGTTAGAGAAATAAAACTCTGTGGCCCCCCATTCCTGCGACAAATGTACCCTTTTGAGAGAGCCATGGGTCAGTTGAAAGGGCTGGTCCGTAGTCGATCGAGGCCCGAAGGAAGTATGGTTGAAGGGTATGATGCTGAAGAGATCATCGGTTTCTATACCGATTACGTGGCCGACATTGACCCGATCGGCCTTCCCAAGCCTCGGCACGAGGGGAGACTCCAAGGTGTAGGTACTATTGGGTACAAACTGGTGAGGCCGGATCACGATTTGATCCGGACTGCACATCTCAAAATTCTTCAGCACCTTGCTGATGTAAGTCCGTACGTCGTCCGGCACCTGACAGAGCTACGTGAGAAAAATCCTTCGAGAAGTGAAAGTTGGGTCACCAATGAGCATAATCGAACATTCATAAGATGGTTCGAAGACAGTGTACATTCCAGACCATCCGATGAAGACGTAAGTGAGACTGTCAGGTGGTTAGCGTTCGGACCCGGGTCAACAGTGCACACCTACCAAGGTTTCGACTTGAATGGCTTCACTTGGTACACTCGGACCCAAGACAGCAAGAGCACCGTGCAAAACAGTGGTGTGACGTTAGTAGCTCTAGCGGCTTCTGGAGATATGCCCCAGCCATTTTACGGTTGGATTGAAGAAATATGGGAAGTAGATTACGTTAAATTTAAGATTCCCCTATTTTACTGTAAGTGGATCGATAACGGACGCGGAGTCCAACGGGATGAGGATGGATTTGTCACCGTTGATTTCAGTCGGTTGGGATACCATGACGATCCTTTCATACTGGCTAAGCAAGCAAAGCAGGTGTTTTATGTTGTTGACCCGGCCGACAAAAAGAGGCATGTTGTTCTTACCGGTAAACGGCACATTGTAGGGATCGGAGACGTTGTCGATGAGGACGACTACGATAAGTTTGACGAAACTGGACCATTTTGTAATGGTACCGCCATCCAGCCAGTTGATGATGCGCCAGAGACAATCTACATCCGTACAGACCATGACGAAGGAACGTGGCTGAAGAGACGAAAAAGGAAGAAATCGAAGGGATCAAAGAAAAGAAAGAAAACCGCATAGAAGGTAAATGATACATTTTTTTAATTAATTAAATAGAATAATTACTTAAAGTAATTAGGTATACTTGAAATTAATTAGATATATAGATATATTAACTAAATTAATTCATTAATGCAGGTGCATGTTCAGCGAATGTATCGGATAGATGACAAGCTTGGGATCTTGCGCCTGTTGAGTTCTAATATTTCTTTTGTTTTGTTTGTGTGTGTTGCTATTTGTAATTAATGTACGTTTAGATAATTTGCTATTTGTAATTAATAGATATTTCAAAATATTTATTATAAGCAACAAAATAATTTGCTCGTACTAAGATCATGTTTAGTGAACAACAGTTGTTGATAGAGGTATCAACAACGGTTACTGACTGAGGACCGTTGTTGATGACAACAAAATAACTTTTTAAACTAAAATCTGCGAAAGAATCAACAACGGTTATTTATTAAAAAACCGTTGTGGATGGAAAAATTAACAACGGTTATTTATTAAAAAACCGTTGTGGATGGCAAAATTAACAACGGTTATTTATTAAAAAACCGTTGTGGATAGCAAAATTAACAACTGTTATTTATTAAAAAAACCGTTGTTGATTGTTTCATAGCGGGATTTCCTGAGACCCAAATAATGAATGAATTCCTGTTTCAGCCTAGCTGATAGAGGTAGTATACCAGAACACACATAACAACTAAGTGCCTTGCATGAGCAAATTGTCGTCCATTTCAGCCAACTCAGCTGCTTTAGCCGGCAGGACCAGCTGCAACACCTCAGAAGAAAAGGCAATCTGATAAGTGCCTTGCATGAGCAATCTACTTTAACCGGCAGGACCACACCTGCAGCACCTCAGAAGAACCAGAAGGTTCACAACTCAATGCCACACCCGCAGGCAAAACCTCGCAGAAGGGTTGATCCTACCAACTCAAGCTGTAGAGATAGCAGAAATGCCTCGAAATCTGCAAAGCATGGTCATAACTCATCATTTTTGGGTACTGTTAGTTAGTTACCAAGCAGGGCACTTGAGTTGGGTCTCCATCTGACGCAAACCGTCAGAGAATGGACTCAGACGGTGCACCAGCTCCTGGCATTTTTCCATCCTTGTTTTATTCCCTAATTACTGTTGCACTTATTAATTTGCTGCTAACTGGAGCTGCGCGCACGCCGGTCATGAGACATGGGTTAGGTAAAAATGGTCTTGCCATTTTTTACACACCTGTAGGACCCCTGTGGCTCCAGTAAAAATGGTCTTGCCATTTTTTACACACCTTGCAACTCTTCTCTTCCTGCCGGCTAAAGCAGCTGAGTTGGCTGAAATGGACGACAATTTGATCATGCAAGGCACTTAAGATTTTTATTTGTATTGTGTCACCATAATTTACCTCTATCAGATAGGCTGAAACATAATTTCATTCATTATTTGGGTCTCAGAAAATCCCACAATAAAATAATCAACAACGGTTATCAATCAGGAACCGTTGTTGATAACAAGAAGGTAATTTTTTAAATTAAAAGCTGAAAGGAATCAGCAACAGTTTCCAACTGAGAAACCGCTGTTGATTACAAAAAGTAATTTTTCAGATTTAAAAGCTGGACAGAATCAACAACGGTTCCTACATGAACCACCGTTGTTGATTAGATTAAAAGTACTCTTGGCAACCGCATTAACTGGGTCTCGAGATTGGTGCCAGTGCGCATCTGAAGTCTCTGGAAACTCCGCGATTCATATTTTATTAAGGCGCGAAACAATCAACAACGGTTTTTTAGTTACAGCACCGTTGTTGATTGCCGTCATCAACAACGGTTACTCAAGAAAAACAGTTGTTGATGACAACAAAATAATTTTGTTAAATTAAAACTTTGAATAAATCAACAACGGTTTTTTATATTGAAAACCGTTGTTGATTGATTTCATTAACAATGGTTATTAACAAAGAAACCGTTGTTAGTGACAAGGAAAAATTATATTTTTTATTGAAAACTGGAAAGAATCAACAACGGTTATTTAATGAAGAAACAGTTGTTGATTGTTGTCATCAACAACGGTTTTCAACTTAGGAACCGTTGTTAATGACAAGCAAAATTATTTTTTAGAATTTTGAGATGGAAAGTATCAACAACGGGTATTTATGTATAGAACCGTTGTTGATGAATTATTTAGTAAAAACCGTTGTTGAGTGTGACAACAACGGTTTCTCTTAAATAACCGTTGTTGATGCTTTTACAGTTTTTAATCGTTTGTACTCCTCTCTTTCATTTCAAATTTCACTGTAAAATTCTCTAAGTCCCAAAACCTCTCTAAAACCCTCTCTCGCGCTTGTTCAGGCGATCAAGCCCTCGCTGCCACCGCCGCTGCTGCTGCTGCTGCCGTGCCGCCGCCGCCGCTGCTGCTGCCGTGCCGCTGCTGCCTCTCCTCTCCCTCCTCTCTGTAAGCTCCTCTCCTCTCTCCTCTCCCTGCCTCTCCTCTCTGTCTCCGACCTCCTCTGCCTTGCCTCTCCTCTCCTCTCCCTGCCGCCTCTCCTCTCCTCCTTCTCTGCCGCCGCCCCCTCTCCCTGCCTTGCCTCGCCTCTCCTCTCCTCTCCTCTCCCTGCCTCGCCTCTCCTCTCCTCCCTCTCTGCCTCTCCTCTCCTCCCTCTCAGCCTCTCCTCTGCTCCGCAGCCATGGACCTTGAAAACCCCGAAACCACCGAACAACCCGAACAACAACCCGAACAACAATCCAAACCCGAACAAGAACCCCGGAGGCGACGAGGGCCAACCACCGGGGAGACTTACCGCAAGAAGGTAAAAGACCCCGAAAGGAAGATAGAGTTCGGGACAGATGGCAACACCACAGGGGCCGCCAAGGGGTCGTTCGCGAATTATGTGGGCCAAACCGCGAGAGATCATGTGCCCATCAATTTCTCGGACTGGAAGAAGGTCCCGTTGGATTACAAGACGAATTGCTGGAACAAAATAAAGGTGTTTTCTTGAACTTTAATCTCAGATTATATTATTAATTGAATACCTTCATTTGATTTTGTATAATTAATAGAAATTGCAAAATTTAATCTCGAACTTTATTCAAAATAGAAATTGCATAATTGATTGTACAATTAACCGAATTCGTTGATTAACTGAATAATTACTTTATATGTCCTGCAGGATTTCTGGCATCTCCCGGACGACAGGGAGAAGAGGAAGGTCTTGATAAAGGTGGGAGTCCGTTGGAAGGAGTTCAAATCGCACTTGAACCGAACCTACATTCTTCAGGAGAGTGGGGAGGACCCTTGCGCAAAGCATAACATCCCGCAACATGTGTGGGAAGAATTTGTCAGGAACTGCAACACTGACGAGTTTAAGGTTCATTAATTAAATCACTGTTATTTAAAAATCTGCACTACTAATTACTTAATTTGTACTGACGCCGCTGTTTCATAAATTGACAGAAAAAGAGTGCGCAAGGGCGAGAGGCGTCCAAGAAGAACGTGTACCCTCACAGGCTCGGCTCGGGCGGTTACGCGAGTGCAAGGAGGAAGAAGTGGACTCGCAATGTCGTAATTGCACCGACGGAACCATCAGGCACTCCTATCAGTGCCGATTTGGACGAACGGAGCCGCGACTGGATGTTGGCAAGGTCGAAGAGCATCGTCAATGGAGTTGCCGTTATCGACGATCCGGCTATTCGGGAGGTCCAGAAGAGAGTGGTATATATTCTTAACTTAACATTTTAAATTAACTGCACATGCTTTCGTCATTTTAAATTAACTGCACATTTTAAATTAACCGTTATTTATTGAAGAAACAGTTGTTGATTGTTGTCATCAACAATGGTTTTAACTGAGGAACCGTTGTTAATGACAAGCAAAATTATTTTTTAGAATTTTGAGATGGAAAGTATCAACAACGGTTATTTATGTATAGAACCGTTGTTGATGGTTATCATCAACAACGGTTATTTTAGTAAAAACCGTTGTTGAGTGTGACAACAACGGTTTCTCTTAAATAACCGTTGTTGATGCTTTCACAGTTTTTAATCAATTGATTTTAAACTGAACATATATCATGTACGTTAATTTTACTCAATTGATCACTGCAGGAAGGAAAAATAAGAGAAGCGAGTGAGGGATCATTCGTCCCCGACGGCGCAAATGATGTCCTCACTACCGCTCTAGGGACGCCGGAACATCCCGGGAGAACGCGGGCCCACAGCTCCGAGTACACACGCCGGAAAGACGTCTTCGGGAAGCAAAAGAGGAGACGGGGCGCGACTTCTCACTCCGGTTGCTACTCCCAATCGGAGGTTGACGGGATGAGAGAGGAGTTCGAAGAGAAGCTGAGGAAGCAACGGGAGGAGATGACGGCGGAAATGACGAAGGAGATGAACGCAAGGATCCAGGACCTAATGGCCTCCGTCTGCGTCACAGGTAACTTCCAACAGGTACTGCTCGGAGGTGAGCTCCAGCAGGCAGGTACCTCTTCGTCTGCGGCGCCGGCACCGCAGGGACCGCCCGCCCCCAAGAACAAGGTAATTTACCTTTCTACTTGTTGAAATAAGTGTCAGACACAATTTCGGTCCGAAGTGATGCACGAACGTAGGAGACGACAATCGACGAACAAGAACGAAATGAAATATTTCGGACCGAAATTTTGTCTGTCGAAACAGAAGACAGATTTCGGACCGAAATATTTTATTTCAGTCCGAAATATGGGTAGACGTTTTTTTTCTGTTTTATTTGTAGTCCAACACTACTCGACGAATTAGAAAATGTGGTTGAGTTAATTCAAAGCTTCTAACAATAATATTTACATTCCAGAGGTCACGCAATTGCAAACTCTATGTTGAGGCGGCGGATACTCAGATCGAGGTGGCGACCGGAAGGATGTTTCTACCCGTTCCGGGCGCCACATGCCACGGTCAACCGATCCCGCCCGATCAAAGAAAGGTGCAGATAGATTTTTGCGTCGAGGCGAATCGGTCACACAAACTCCCGACTCCGGTGGCGGATCTTGTGGAAATCCATGAAGCAGTCGGGAGTTTTGTTCTGTGGCCGGTGCACTTGATAGAGACCGAGTCGACCGGTCAGGTATATATTTTTTAAAAAAATAAAAAACTATTTATATACCAATTCGGTCCTGATTGCATAGGTTTCATTAATCGTAGGCCCGGAGAGCATCGGCATGGAGCCCGAGTACACCGCCCCCGAGGTCGTCACAAGCTGCGAGTCGGGTGCCACTACTTGAGGATTCTCAGGTGCACCGACTTCAGGAGCATGGCCTCGCGCTCTACCAGTTGCTGATGAGCCAACCGTCAGAGGTCGACACTTTCGAGGTCGACTACGGTGTGGAGGATCTAGGGATTGGGGGTACAACGGTGCTCACCACCACCGCGATCACCGACATGCTAAAGAATGATTGGCTCGAAGTAACAATACTTCAAATGTTTAGCATGTAAGATCGATTATTTGACTTTGATATTTCTTTCATGAAATATTAATCTGTAGTTAGCATAAAAAAATATGATAATTGGTTTTCCAATGTAGTGCAAGCGCACGTCGGTGCAAGATGTTGTTGTTCGGCCGCTTCCGTTTTCTGGACCCCTACCGATGTGCGGCCGACAACATTGCGAGAGAGGGTGCTACTTACCTCACCGACTTCATTGAGCCGATGGAGCTCGACTCGATCGTCTTCCTCCCGTATCACGAAGGGTTCGAAATTACTCAACTCTACTTTAACAAAAAAAATATATAAATTCTTACCTTTCGTTCTCGTTGGTTTGGATGGCAAATAAACTGAAATAATTAATATTGTAGGTCTCACTGGCGGCTTCTCATCGTGCATCTAGCCGAGTCTCGGTGCTACATCATGGATTCCTTGTGTCCCACCGAGGTGCCGAAGTTAACGATTATGGGCTATTTGAATACGTAAGCTTAATAATCAACTAAATTCCGTTCTCCTTTTATTAAAAAACAAAATATGAATCATCGCACTAATTTATATTAATTGTAGGGCCTTCCGAAATTATTGGACCAAAAGAGGAGTGATCAAGAAGAACGGAGGCAAGCTCACGTATAAGTTGATCAAGGTATATACGTATACACGTAACTTATATATACAATTAGGCTTGTAAATATTCAAAAAAAGAAAAAAAGAAAAACGTACGAAATCCATATTGATTCTTGATCTATTTTCATTATTGTAGGGCCCAAGGCAACCGGGCGGCTCCGAGTGCGGATATTACGTCATGCGGACGATGCATGACCTAATAAATACGTGCTATGAGGAGAAGTTACCTTTGGTATATATACCTATTTCGTTTATCAAGTATATATGTTTTATTTCATATTATATATCAAACTAATTCAAATATATGCAACCTCTTAAATTTATAGGCTATTGCATCCGAAAGGTACGAACGACATCAACTCGACGAGGTAATAGAATTTTGTTGCGAATTTTTGCGTTACGAATTGTGATCTCGATCGGATTTTTGTAGTAGATATTATTAGGAGGTTTCGAATTGTAAAATAGGTACAATTAATTGATTTTGTATGTATATAGATTGGTTAATTAATTTAGATGTGTTAATTATGTGATTTATATTAATTTAGATTGGTTAATTTCTGAATGAAACAGAAAACAAAATATATGTGAATGTGTATGGTTCTCTGAATGAAACAGAAACAACATGCCCAGTTCGACAAAACTTAACAACGGTTATTTAATTGTTTAAAAAAACCGTTGGTAATAACGCTGTGTAATAAAACATGTAAATAATCAACAACGGTTCCACAACAAGGAACCGTTGGGAATTACGACAATCAACAACGGTTTAATAAAAAACCGTTGTCAAATGATGAAATCAACAACGGTTCCTACCAAAAAACCGTTGTTGATTCATATAATTGCCAACAATTGACTATAAAAACCGTTGTTGATTAAAGTCGTTTCCAACGGTTATTTACTAAGGAACCGTTGTTGATTGGCATCACCGACAACGGTTTCTTATTGTAAACTGTTGTTGATTGACAACACCAACAACTGTTCCTTATTGTAAACCGTTGGAAAATATATTTTATTTAAATAATTTAGATCATTGATGACGTCATTTTCCAATGGTTTCTCCAAAATAACCGTTGTTGATTCGTCTCATTGCCAACGGTTCTTGGAGAGAACAGTTGTGGATTAGCTTCTTTGCCAACGGTTATTTCTTATAAACTGTTGTGAATTACGGTCATCAACAACGGTTCCTTCTTATGAACCGTTGGCAAAGATATATTATTTAAATATTTCAGATCACAGATAATGTCATTTGCCAACGGTTTTTTATTAATAACCGTTGTTGATTGCGTAGGAACAGCAACTGTTATTCTCTTTTAACCGTTGATGATTGACGGCATCAACAGCGGTTCTTTAGTAAGCATTAGCAACCCTCGTATTCCCAACCCTCGCTGAACCATTGGGAATTGTCATAAATAACCGCCGTTGATGATTTTTTCTGTGGTAGTGATCATTCACCAGAATGTAGAATCTTTAACGACCCCGAAACAAGGTTCCAAAACTTGGTATTGGATCACACTAGCCATTATGTGCGCTCCCTTAATGTGACATAATTTTTTTGTTGTTAGAAAGTAGAAACTAAAGAAGAAAATATGTAGTGCACAATTATATGGAAGTTTTCTATAAGAGATCACCAATTATTTTGTAAGAATACTTAATTACACTTATTTTGTTTCTATGTCTTTTAGAATTCTAGTGAAGAGAGTAACATAAATTTAATCATTAGATTGATAGTTAACTATAGATTCAACGACTAAGAATGTCGATGATATGGCATGCCTTACAAGCTTTGAAACCTACCCATCTTTCTAGTTTATATATATAGAGCTAGACTATTATACTAACGTTAGCATTTCGGTCCGAAATGCTAACGCCTCAAAATTGTTGTTATTGTATCCGAAATCACAATTTATGGTGCTCAATAAATTCTTTATATGAAAATATTGGGGAATACAAAAATTTTTTATTTTTAAAATTTTCTAAGTATTTGTTTTGCATTTTTGAAAATAGCATGTAAAAACATCAATATTCTATTAATATTTATGAGCTATTTTCTAAAATTTAAAACAAATACTTAGAAAACTCTAAAAATGAAAAAATTTTGTATTCCCCAATATTTCCATATAAAGAATCTATTGAGCACAATAAATCGTAATTTCAAACGCGATAACAACAATTTTGAGCCGTTAGCATTTTGGTCTGAAATGCTAACGTTAGTATAATAGTCAAACTCTATATATATATATATATATATATATATATATATCCCCTTTAAAGGTTGGGAAGAATAGAGCTCTCTCCTTCATTTGGAGCTAAGAGCCATTGGATGTGTAGATCCAACGCTCCAGATTTTATATAAAAATTCAAGATTTCTTTCTATTATTATTGATATTTTAAATGTGTGCAATGTAATGATGTTACTTATATTTTGTTTGTCTAAAATTTGAATAATTATATGAGTGTTTTCACGCTATTTGTTTTTATGCAACTTACTCGGTATATATTCTAAACTTAGATATTATTAGAAACATCTGATATTAATCCTACGATTGCATGTTTGTCTACTGGTTCATGCCATGCAACAAAAATTGTATATTAGTTTAGTTGTTTTTTATGTACTTATTGTCAAAAAGCATTGTTATGATATTCTATGTCCATAATTTAGGATCTTTGTGTGTCAATATACATATATATTTATGAGGATACTACTCATTAAATATAAACAACATAAATCAATATACAATTTTTTTTATTGAACCAAAAACAAATTCTTATAAAATGGTGAGTCATAATTCAATTGCTTAAAATTAATATACGGGTATGATTCATTTTGTTAGTACTATAATATATTATGAATTAATAAGTATATCAACTACCATTATATTCAAATTCTATTAATTATATTCTATTAGTTAAGATATTACACTTTATACTATCATATAAATATTGTATAAATAATATTCTCTAAAAAGATAGTCATTAAAAAAATGTTTTGAACATCCGGCTAAAATATGATTACCCTACCGCGAAGCGCAAGTGAATGCGCTAGTATTATTAATTAAATAATCCGAATAAATTATGTAGGCAATTGGTAAACAAAATTTCAGATATAATTAGTATGGTTCCTCTGCCATGAATTAATTGTCAAATAATGGCAAATATTCAAAAATAAATTATTTTCTTGTGGGTTGCATATTTAATCCGCAACATTTAGGGTAGCATATTTATTACACAACCAACTATGTTGAAGGGTTGTTGGTTTGATTTGCAACCCATGCATGCATAAGACTCATATTTAATCTGTAACCCCTATTGCTACCCTATTAATCTCGCTCATTCCTTCAAAACTCCATTTTCATTTTCTTTTTCTACGTACTTTTCTCCTCCACACCCGGTGCAAACTCCAAACTCAGTTACTACTTTGTCGTCAAACTCCAGATTTGTACCAGCGCTGACCTCGAGACGATCTAATGGCTAACGTTGTGAACTGCACAATGCAGTAAGTCAGGGGATGAGCACTCCACTTAGTTCATGAAATTACTATGAACATGTCGTCCCAAAAGAGGGTCGCTTTTAAATTTATAAATCTAGGGTAACAACTGTCAAGCCGCAAGCGCACGACTTAATTGTAGTATATCTAAGGTCGAATACAAGGACGGATTGGTAAACGATCGAGAGTCAACCTATTTTACTAACTAGACTAGAGTTTGTTTTGTTTCTTTTGGGGTTTGTAATTAAGAGTAAATAACTAAAAGTAAAGTGATTTGATAACAAGAGTGGAAAATGTTCTTAGGGGTTAGAATATGTTCTTCACTTGGTTTATACAATGCACCTCACGTGCTCTCGCAACTAAAGAAGCTTACACTCTTGTGCACAGCCTGTGCAAAGTATGAAAGTCTGGTACTATGGACTTTCTAGTTTAACCGTTTGGTGGTAGGTTCCTGTAAAAGGGAAAGTTACTGTCACTAACAACCCGACATGACACTGCACAATTCAGAGGGGTTAGGAGTCGTTTTCATGCTATGTCCTAATTCGCAAAGTTCTAGTTTTGGTTTTCTAAATATATGATACTTCCTTTCGGACGGTTCGAAGTTCTCTTACGAGCAACTTGGGTTTGGCAATTCCTTTCGGACAAGTCAACACCCTATCTACGTTAAATCGGACTTGAGTTAAATCTAAGCATGTTACAAAAAAAGTACAAAGCAAGTCAAGTCAAGTGCTAAAAATAATACTCAACACATAGAAACCAAAATAACGAGTAAAAAGTCACATAATACCAAATACCAAGTTTAGAACGTCATCATCCCTAAGAACTTAAAAGCTTAGCCGGACATGGCTAAGACACAAACAAAAGACAGTTGGATATGTATAAAAGACATAGTAGCAACAGTTAACACATCAACAACAATTCAAGATAAAAGAGATAAAAATGAAGTAGTTGATGGAGCCGTCGTCTCTGCCTCCTACTCCACTGCCGCGGGACGTCTCCCTTGAAGCACACCTAGCCGTCAAGCAAAACCCTAAGATTCTAGCCTTCCCTAATCGCAGCACACCCCTCTCCTTATATAGGGCGGCCCCACGATAATCTTCCAAATAAACTCGGTGGAAATCAATTCCCAGGAACTTGCTGAAATAAGCTGTACTCGGTCCAAGTAAAGATGCAATCGGACCGAGTGTAGTTCAATCTTGATATTCAATAGCTATACCCGAACTGAGTGTAGTGTAATCGGTCCGAGTATGGCTTTCGACTGGGCACTCGGGCCGAGCCAATCCTCTGCCAACCCGAGTGGTGTCTTCAAGCTGGCACTCAGACCGAGCCAATCCTCTGCCGATCCGAGTGTAGGTGCTCTTGAGCTCCAAATGCTCCAAATAATGCTCCTATTTGCTCCTTTTTGCTCCCGAGCACCTGAGACATCACAAAACACAAAGTAAACGGAAAACAAACAAATCCTAAACAAAATGCAACGCATGCACATGATTTTTTGTCATTTTGGAGGTTCAAAAACTAGATAAATTGTATGCATATTTTGGAGATATTAGAACATGTTATACTGAGCCCTAGTCCTTTATTTATGTTGTTTGTATGGCTGCTGGATTGATTATTATTATCTTAAGTTTGATGAATCAATGCATAATTAAGAACTCTTCAATTAAGAAGTTGAAATTAGTTTGTTTTTACCATCGCATGATATGAGATAAATAATCAATAATATTTCATGAGATTAGTAAAACTCGCCACAAAATGCAGAATTGCATCTTAGGACTCTGTTTCTTTTCAGAATAAAAGTAGGGATAAAAGAAATAACTCTTATCACCACTCTCACATATGACAAGAGTTCTTTTACTTCCATCTTTTTATATTGGTATATCTGCTTAGTTTTATTAAAAATTAAGTCGGCAATTCCTATTAGGGAGGGGATTTCTAGAAGATTTTAATGGTATCTCTTTTTTTAAGATTTAGTTCATTATAATTTGCTTATATATATTTTACAAACAACTCCGATTTATAATTGGAAGCAGATATACCGATATAATTGTTGCTATCGTGACTGATATATACTAGTCAAACTTACTAAATAAGTTTGTTAAATTTGTTTATTATGTAGTAAAAGTTATTTATTATGCATCTAAAATTAACTCGTAGAATTCAAAAAATATATATATTAAACTGCTTGTATACTAAACAATTTTCTTTTATAAAAAACATTTGAAAAACATGCATTACACAACAAATACACTAGAATATAAATAAATATCTATGCAATAGTAAGAAGTTTTACTTGCATATAAAAAATATTTGTGAACATGCATTGATCTATAAGCAACACACTGTATATTGAATGGATCAGTGTGTATAATGAGCAAGTTTATATAAAAGAATTATTAACATACATTTTACTACCAGCATAGTTCATATAAAATGAATGCATAATAAATTCATTATATAGCTTGCATAACGTACACATCACAAGGGAGAAAGATAGGGAAAGAGAAACAAATCAGATGAAGGGGGTAATGAACCATTCTTTTTTTTTTTTTTTCTTTTTTTTTTGAAGAAGCAGGCATATAGGATATAGCAGGGTTTTTTTATTAATAAAAAATAAAAAATCTAAATTACAAATCTAAAAACCTTTTTTTAAAAATTGTAAAAATAAAAAACCGCACTCTCAGAACGCGGCCTGGTTTAAAATTAGGCCGCATTCTGAGAGTGCGGCCTAATTTAAAACAAAGCCGCACTTTCAGAGTGCGGCTCATGAACAGTGCTAAGCCGCACTTTCAGAGTGCGGCTTAGTCTCTGTATTCTGCTGCGGATTTATGAAGACATTTGATGGGGTAAACGTTGATTGTTTTTTTATAAATGACCTATCATTTTAAAGGTCTTGAAGTCTACTTTCCAATTGTTCAACTTCCAAGGCGTTTGGAGTTCTCACCAAAGAGTTATTACAGTTTTAATGGAGAGGAGTCAGTTTTCTGTATTCTCTCTTTAATTACGAATTTCTAGAGTTTTCTGTTGGTTGTTTTTTATAAATAACCTACCATTTTAAAGGTCTTGAAGTCTACTTTCCAATGGTTCAACTTCCAAGGCGTTTGGAGTTCTCACCAGAGAGTTATTGCAGTTTTAGTGGAGAGGGGTCAGTTTTCTGTATTCTCTCTTTAATTACGAATTTCTAGAGTTTTCTGTTGGTTGTTTTTTTATAAATGACCTACCGTGTTAAAGATTTTTATAAATGACCTTCTATAGACAAATCTTCTTCGGTTGCCTTATTTAGAATTTTCCGGAAGGCTGGTAGAAGCCTTACTACATCATTGGGTTTGTGCAACTCTGTCTTGTCTCTTACAAGTAAGAATAGCTTTCTCTTATAACAATTTCTTGATATCTTCTCTAACACCATTAAGTACAGGAAAAGATGACTCGTGAACCGGCACAAACAAGTAGAAACCTTCTTCAGTTGCCTTTTTTTAGGCTGATTGAACTAAATGAACTAATCTCCTAATTTAAAACGGTAGGTCATTTATAAAAAACAACCAACAGAAAACTCTAGAAATTCGTAATTAAAGAGAGAATACAGAAAACTGACCCCTCTCCACTAAAACTGCAATAACTCTCTAGTGAGAACTCCAAACGCCTTGGAAGTTGAACCATTGGAAAGTAGACTTCAAGACCTTTAAAACGGTAGGTCATTTATAAAAAACAACCAACGTTTGCCCCTTCAAATGTCTTCATAAATTTGCAGCAGAATACAGAGACTAAGCCGCACTCTGAAAGTGCGGCTTAGTTTTAAACTAGGCCGTGTTCTGAGAGTGCGGTTTTTCTATTTTTGCAATTAAAAAAAAAAGGCTTTTAGATTTGTAATTTTGATTTTTTTATTTTTTATTAATCAAAAAACCCGATATAGCCAGCTTGATTTGGTCATGACCATTCTATGAATAAGTACTTTATCATTCAAAAAGGATTCAAATTGTGAGTTGGTTTAACTCGCATAATAAAACAATATTTTTTACACATGTAACTTATTAGTTTCACTACACAGTAACCAAAATATATTTATAAAAATGTATTAACCGATGATGGTACCAATCTTTGTATTCCGCATCATTTTCCTTTATAATGTACTCCTAAATATAAAGAGCTGTGGCGCACACAGATGATTGGGTACCTCGTCGTGAATTAAATACGACTATAATCTGAACTTAATTACAAGTCATGGTTTAGTCAAAGATCCGGTTTTTCTGCGTGTTTATGCATAGATTAGTTCACATGGGGACAGTGGATGAACTAATTAAAGATGATGATAGTTTGACTTGTTAGGAAACAGATAAGAGCCAGCCAATTAATTGCTTAAAATAATCATATGTAACAATTACATAGATTAATATTCTGAATAGTTGCTGTACATCCAAAACACCAAATTAATGAAGAGCGAGATGCAACAAAAGGAAAATAAATAAATAATAAAATGCATATGAATCTGTACCTCTATTGACGAGTGTAGTAAATTAAATTATCATAAATACCGATATCTGATGGTACATAAACTTCTATTGTTGTTGACTTGACTCTTGAGCATCTTAAAATCATCTTAAATCATTTTTACATCACCGCTATATAAGTAGAGGAGGGATCCAATAACATACAAAATTTTGACACAAATATTACACTAAATCATATAAATTTATAAAAAATCTTAAAAATAAAAAATCTTTTACAAACATGTTCATTTACTTATAGATCGATTGTGTTTCAAATTTCATTGAATGTGAGTGTCATTTCATCATTTGATACTCTATCAACGACCATCAAGTCTATATAGTAATTAAAACGGTCTAAATTTAACAATTCTTGATGGAGTATCAAATGACACTAAAATTGAATAAAATTTGAAACACAATCAATCTATAAATAAATGAATATGTTTATAAAAGATTTTTAATAAATTTATATGATTTAGTATAACATTTGTTTCAAAATATTGTTGCGTCATTTGATCCCTCTTCAAATAAGTATACGGCTTGCAAGTGTGTCATCGAGTTGAAAATCAGGAACAATTATTAGCTAGCTGCAGCTGTTTGAAAAATCTCCGAGTTGTATTAAAAGATGCTCAATTCCTATTAGGGTTGAGATTCCACCATATAATTGATTTTAGTGATATCCCTTCTTTTTAGATGTAGTTCATAATATTTTGCTTCTAAATATATTAGCGTACAATTAATCTAATATATAATTTACTCCTAAAAATTAGTAAGTTGTGACACGTTGTGACACGACGTTGGAACCTCCCTCATCAATTAAATACGACAATTAATAAACTGAATTTATAAGTCAGGGTTAGTAAGAGATCCGATTTTTCTGCGTTTTTATGCACGGATTAGTTCACATGGGGACGTTTGGTTAGTTTGATGGTAGTTAAAGATAATGATAGAAAAAAGAGAACCATGCCAATTGACCGATTAAAATAGTCAGCACGACTCCCTAACAACTACAGAGATTTTTTTTTTTTTTTTTTGGGAATATGACCCAAGACCCCCCCAAACTATTGGGTTGTGACAAGTTGGCCCCCGAACTTTTAATTGTGACAAACACCCCCCCGAACTATGCATCTTGTGACAAATGACCCCCCAACTCTTAATTTGCCATCTAATACTCAATTATAAGGTATGAAATGACCAATATACCCCCATATGTTTGTTATCCAATATTTAAAATATATATGTTTATATTTATAATGTTAATTTACAAAAAAAATATTAATTATTCCGAAAATTATAGGTAATATAATAAATATTGGAAATACAAAACTGATCATATTATATTTATATGAAACTAAAAATATAATGAATTAAAAATATTAATTAATTTAACTTGATGGTTACAAAAAAAATCATATTTTTTCAATCTAAGTATATTACGTAACGATATAAAAATAAAAAAATACATATAAAATAAAATAATATTATAAAAATTTTAGTGTGGTTATTAAATTATATTACTATGATAATTAACAATATTTTTTTTACAAATAAGTACTCCATAAACATGATTATGTCAAATATTGTACAAATAAGCACACAAGGGTATATTGGTCATTTCATACCTTATAATTAAGTATTAGATGACAAATTAAGAGCTAGGGGGTCATTTGTCACAAGATGCATAGTTCGGGGGGGTGTTTGTCACAAATAAAAGTTCAGGGGCCAACTTGTCACAACCCAATAGTTTGGGGGGGTCTTGGGTCATATTCCCTTTTTTTTTTGAAAGCTACCAAGAAACAACTACAGAGATTAATATTCCAAGATGAGGGTTACAATACTCTAATTTTTTGGCATTATCTATCATTTTTTTAATAACTCAAAATCTAGAGTATTTTTTTGACATTATGTTCCACCTTTTAAATTTTAATAACTCAAATCTAGACTTAACTGTTAAGTTATTAGAAAATTAAAAAGTGGAGAAAAAATACAAGAAAAATAATAAGCTATACATCCATAACACCACTTTCATGAAGGTAGATGTAACAAAAGAAAAAGAAAAATTGAAATCATAAGAACTTGTACGACTTAGTGACTTCCACACTTTTCAATGAGTTGAAAAGGAAGAACAATATAATTAGCTGGCCGTCTGAACGGGCGAGAGAATACCAAATTTGTTATTTAGTGCTGGTTGTGCCTCAAAGCTACCTATTTCTGTGGTTGACTTAGATGCCATAAAAATGAGGAGGGATTAGATAACCGTAAGTTTTGTACTCCATCACCAGTAACTACAAAATTGAACTCTAATAGCTACATTTTAAAATCTTAAAAAACAAAACTAATTGATAGAATGTTTTACATATATCATATTTTATGTATACACATAAAATTATATCATTTTGATTTTATCTACATGTGCATCAAGTATTAACAAAAATCAACAGTTTAAATTTTATGATTTTTTCTCCTCTCTTGATGGATAATAAAACAAATTTAAATTTTGAAAGCTAGTAAAAACACTTATCCAGAAAGTGCCCTGGGCCGCTTTTCTAGAAAACGGCTTAGTTTTATCAGGCCGCTTCCTCAGAAAGCGGCCTGAATTTTTTTTTTCTTTTGAGAATTGCTACATGTAGCCCTCGTTATTAGCTTTCCGTAGCCGCTAAGTTTGCTCCAATTGGAATTTCCTATCAAAAATTATTGCCGTTTGAATATTGAGTACCCAAAATTCAAGATGAGATTCAGTATGAAATTTGGTACGAAATTCAGTATGAAAATCAGGATAAGATAATTAAAATTATAATATCAATAAATAATATTATAATAAATATTAAATATTATAAATAATATAAGAAATAACTAAAATTCAGTGCATGATAATTATGACTGTTTGAATGATCGATACCCAAAATTCAGAATAAGATTCAGTATGAAATTTAGTGCATGACTGTTATTTACTTATTTACACAATTAATTTCAAATATATTTAAAAATTTTTTATATTTTTTTCAAATTTAATTCATCTAAACAATTCTAATCTTATTTTGAAATTTCGGTACTGAACGTTAAACGGCCATAATAATCATGAGCTGAATATTAATTTTTTTATATTATTTGTAATATTTAATATTTAATTATTGATTATAATATTATTTATTGATATCATTTATAATTTTAATTATCTTATCCTGATTTTTATACTGAATCTTATCTTAAATTCTGGGTACTCAACATTCAAACGGTCATAAATTTTGATAGGAAACTCTAATTAGAGCAAATTTTGCAGCTACGAAAAGCTAACGACGAAGACTACATGGAGCAATTTTTCAAAATAAATAATTTCAGGCTGCTTCCAAGCCACTTTCTGAGGAAGCTGCCTGATAAAACCAGGCCGTTTTCTTAGGAAACGGCCTAGGCCGCTTTCTAGGGACGAAGGGGAGAAGATGCTAGTAATTATGATTTATGAATATATGTGGGCTTGCAAATTATAATAGAGCAGAAAGTTTGTCTCTATTTGGTTGGGTTGGGCCTGCACTTTTGTTTCTGTTGTGGGCCTTTAAAGATGATGTACGTATAGCACGCGATATTGGGTAATGGGTATCCAATAACAAGAAGGGTCGTTAAACGAATGCTGGTACATTATATTCGGATTTATAACCCGGTAGGAGGGACGTAAATTCCTGAACAGAGTATGCATTTCGGAATCTTTGCAGAACTAGAGCCGTGAATAGATATTGAAAATAAATATATATTTTTTATAAATATATTTTATTAGATAAATATTGGACTTGATATATTTCTTATATAATATATTTTTAGCTACATCTCAATTTATATAAAAGAATAAAAAGAGTTGCAAATATTTTGAGTCTGAAATTGTTCTTTATGTACATCATATTATCTCTTTAATAAAAAATATTGAGCCATTTGATTAAGATAAATGAAGAGAGAAATACAAAATCAATGGTTGAGATTAATAATGATGTAAAATAGTTAAAAAGTTTGGAAGCTTAATCCTCTTTCAATGTATGAATTTCAATAGAAAGAAAAAAAATATATTGGGGGATGCCATTATGGTATTTGTATGCATCCATTAATTGCCCGAATTTGTTTTGACAATAATTGCATGAATACGGACTAGTGACTACTTTTGTATTGCGTTTAACAAGTCAAACAAAAACGAATCAACTTAAATTAATCTTACTTATAAATGTTTATATTAAATAGAAAAATTGAAAATATTTTTAAATCCATAAATAGAAAAATTTTAATTATTATTTTTATTCCTGAAATTAAAGCTTTTACCAGATATATTATTATTAAAAAGTGTCACATTAGTATCGCCATCATGTTCAATTCAACTTGTCCACAAATTTCAACTAATCCGCCGCAATATTTAACAAATGGAGATTAAGTGGGTCCAAACAACTTTTTTATCAGTACTCAAATACTCAATTTTTTTATCAGTAATCATATAATCATATGGGTCACATGGGCTGTTTTCCAAAGATAAGGACATTATCTTGTGCAAAAATGGTGATCTTTGGATAGAATCTGCTGCTTTTCTTCAAGGAGGGTGTACTTTTCTGATCGGATGGTCGGTATCAGTTGTCGCACTGATCTCAAAGTATTTCGGTGTTTACTGCACCGATCTCAAAAGTACGTACTTCGGTGTTTTTCAACCGTCAGATTAAAGCAGAACCTACTTTACTAAAAAGAAAAGCAGGTGATGCTGATGTTTACGTGCCAACTCCAAACCAATGGCAAGTTGCATCAAGATATTTTTGCTACAACACCAACTATACAAACTTCACTCTTCACTCTTCACACTGTCACACACCAAAGATTCTGCCTTTCTTTCTGCCCTTCAAATCCTCTAATTAATGGAGATGAATGCAACTTACCTCAGCTATGCTTCATGGGCATTCTTCTCTGCTCTCCAGCGCTCTACATTCACACCTCCTCACAATCATGTTCACTGGACTGAGACCCCGACTTCTCACCTCTACGCCGCCGACCTCCCCGGTAATTAATTAATCTCTCTTTCAAATTACAGTATTTAATTACTTGAATAATCTGTGTTTTATATAAGTTTGTGTAACTTGAAAAAGATTTGGACTTTGTGAAGGTCTGAGGAAGGAAGAGATAAGGGTAGAGGTGGAGGATTCCAAGTACATGGTGATACGTACCGAGTTATGCAGTACTGGTGCCTGTACGGAGGAAGAGGAGGCAGAGAGAGTGAGGCAGAGGAGCTTCAACAGGAAGTTCCGGTTACCGGTACGGGTGGATGTGGAGGGGATTACGGCACGGTACGAGGATGGCGTTCTGACAGTGACTGTACCGAGATTGCTCCGTCGGGCTCAGATCAACAGCTCAGGCTTGGACGAGGCACTCAAATCGGTTGCCCGTGCTGCCTGAGCTGAGTTCATGGATTGGATGGATTGTTTGTTTTGTGGGTCAGTGAATTTGATATGAAATTCTATATAAATTCATTCCAAATTCGTGATGAATGAGTTGTGGGTTCTGTGATTTGTAACTTGTGTCAAGTAAAGCAACTTGACATGATTAGAATTGAAATTGTATATTTATTTTAAGAATTTGGTACAATTGATTATATTGCGTCCATTTTTGTGAGATATGTTTGATTTACAAAATAATTAGGCTTTTATTTCGTCTTATTCTGTATTATTGGGACAATTGATGATCACGATTCACGACTCACATGGATCGATCGAGACTGTAGTCATATGTTATTATTGCATATATAGTTCAGAGGCATGTTCATGGCCTACAAAATTACTACAAAATACTATTAAAAGGAGTAATAATTCGAGATACTGAAACTTCATGACTAAGGCCCCAAAAATATAGTATTCATATTTGTTACATATATCATGGAATTCATATCCTCTACTGCACGGTAAATTATCGCGCATTACTCCGGCAGTCCGGCCGTTGGATCCGCTTTAAGATTCGTGCAACTCAATCGCAAAAAACCCCCATAATCCGCATCGTTGATTCGTTGCGCAGTCTTGTACTGAGCAGCAGAGGATAAGCAGCCACTCTATATCATGGTGTCTGTCAGTGTCACAAGCCACAAGGCCCACAACTGTAGTTGCATCATTTTTGGGCTTTACCATGAAAGACGGGAACTTAGTATACACGGGCTACGGAGGTACGGCCTTCAGCCCAAAATCAGCTTTCCTCATTACTCGGTCAATACAATTGAAATTTGAAAGACGATAGACAATTGAAAGCCCAAAATCAGCTTGCCAAACATCACGTGCCAACAAAATATGTGCCAAACATCAATTAACAAAATAGAATAGCATTTGGATTAGACTATTCGGGTATTCCTACTATTTGGTGGAATACAGAATTAGTGCTCTTATATGGCTTATGGAATAGTCTCCAATTTTGTCAAACAACATTTTTACTCTTCCGAATAGTTCAAAATATCACTATTATTTTTTATCTTCCAATAATTACTCTTCCACTTTTACTAATCCAATGACACTATTCTAGTTCTATTCCTTAATTTGCCAAATAGACCTGTATAGTATTGTGTGAATTTTACATTTAAATAACAAATAAGAGGAGAATTCTAATGCCTTCAATTTTTGTGCTTCCATCATGTCTTTACTTTTCAAGTTTCAAATAACTCAAAAGTTAAAACTAGTTTTTCTAAAACAAAACCGTTAGATTTAATATAACATTTCATTTATGTATACGTAAGAAATCATCAAATTGAAATATTATTTTGTTTGATATTAAGGGCTCCAGAAGAATACACTAATATAAGCAATTTCTAGACATTATTTTTTATAGCTCACTGATTTATATATAATAAAATAAAAAGGTGAAAAAATTTGTTACGTGCAAACATAGAATTTCATATTGATCAAATTTAATAATTTCATTTTTAAAAATTATTTTTAAATTTTGAGTTATTTAAAATTTGAAAAAGTTGAGACATCATTGAGCCAAAAAAAGAAAGCAAGCTAGATAATTGAAAGTGCGCGAGCTGCGCAGCGAATCAACGATGTGGATTATAGTGCGCGTTTCTTAAGATTGAGTTGCACGAATCTCAAAGTGGATCTGACAGTTAAAACGCTGCGCAGTAAATATGAATTGAAAGCGCACAGACAGACAAACTGGTGAAAGATAAAATAAAGAAAGATCTCTCCTTGCTCCTTTCTTTTCCAGTTTCCTCTCTTTTGTCTTTTCCTCCTTCGAGCGGGAAAATCCGAAACTCCCCAAAACCAAAACCCTTCTTCCCCCCAATTCTAGGGTTTCAACCTTCCCCCGCCATTTCTCGCCCCCACTCCTCACCACCTTCCCCATACCTGTCCCCGCTGACGCCATGCCGGTTTAAGACAATGGACATCGAGAGGGAGGAGATCTTGGGCGGATCCGCCGGGAACGGCAGCGGTGGCGGCGATGGAGGAGGGGGAGGAGGGAGGACCTACATGGTGCAGCCCGGGCGTGACCTGCAGTCGAACTGGGAGGTGGATGTCGCCAAGAAGCTGGAGGAGTACCTCCTGAAGATCTGTTCGGGGGAGGTTGCCTCGGAGGAGGAGGAGGATCAGGTTCTCAACTCGGTTAATTTCGCCGAAGGTGCGTGTGCTGAGATCTGGAGAGGGAGTGCCTGTTTAATTTGAAAGAAATCTGTTGATTTTGTCAGAATGAAGGCTGTTTGTGAATTCAGCCACACAAATTTGAAATTGGAGTTATGTTTATGGGGAATCTCGCATTAGAGTGTATTTGTTTCTAAGCATTCAATTTCTGGATGTTGTTATAAATTTGGGTCTAATTTTATGCATCATACTTTCTGTTAATGGTCAACCAATTTCACTTGCTACCTTTGAAAGTTGGTGGCTTTTGCCAGTTATTTTGTGATTGCCAAGGTGTGCTAGTTGAAGGTTAATTATGCCAATTGAGGCTATTGTTGGAGCTACAGACATGAATGTAGTTACAGTTAAGGGTTAATGTTGTAGCAGCCCAAAAAATTACCAATTATAGTCTGAACTTTTTCCTTGTAATAATAATGTGGAAGTAAATATATAAAATGATAGAAGGTGGGGTAATAGAGATTGTCGAAGCATCACCCTTTCTTTGTACTTCAGATGGGATAATAGAAGGTGGTTGGACTTATTCCTTTCTCATGAAAAAAAAAAAATAAGGGTATTGATCAGGTTGTCTTTCTGCTTTTTGGGTGCAGCTGCGCTACTTCTTCAAGGTTCAATGCAAGTATACAGCCGGAAGGTGGAGTATTTATATTCTCTAGTTCTTCATGCACTGGAGTTTCTTTCTCAAAAGAGGTTTGAAATCTGACTCCTTTGTTTAATGGGCCTTTCTGATATTACCTTCATTATCTGTACGTAAGCACTGTATGCACTATAGAAAGTGCAAAAGTGCATCCATTGCTGAAATTACAGTGTCTATCAGATCAGGTACTATGTTAGTTTATTGGTCTTGTTCTAGAGTCACTTTGTTATAACTTGCTGGCTGGTAGATTGTCTAATTTAAATTGCTTGTGTGCATATCCGGTTTATATTGAGATCAGGTCTTGATATTACCACTTGCAAGCTCTACAGGCTTCCAAATTCATGAATGGGTTGTTACAATCATTAGATATACATGACTGTGTCACTGTTAGGGGATGCTGTAATAAAATATTCTTTGGACAATACATACCTAGGAAGCATAACAAATGCAAAGTCACTGAACAAAGTGCTTTTTTTTTTTGTTTTTGTGATTGGAGTTAGTTTTAAGTAATATTTTTAATAGTCTGAAATTTCATTTTTAGGCAACAAGATCAACCAGAGAAAGATGGTCCAGACCAATCCAATGGGAAAAGACCAGATCCAGTTGCAAACCAAGAAGAAGAGGAATTTCTAGGGTTAGAAGATGTGCCAGGTACTGGAACATATCACCTGTGCAAGTTTTTAATTTTATTTTAAGACCTATTATTTTTTGAAGGTATTGCCATTTGAATTCACAAAGTTCTTGTTTGTTTTAATATTGTTGTTATGTTCTGTAAGCAGTGGATCCAAAAGCTAGTTTAGACAATTCACATGATAAGGACAATTCAAAACAAGCTGCAAAACCACCAGCCAATTTGATTGTGATGGAAGGAGATTGTCTGGATACTGGTGGTGCTGATGAGATTGAATCATACCTGGTATGGTAGGATGATCCTGATTTCAATAAAGTTAGTCCCTACTGGCTACTGATGGTATCAAAATGCCAGCAATGTTATTTTTGCTTATTTTTTTTTTATGTGCTGATGCTAGCTTTGCCTGTACAGTGTGTTTGTGATGCTGTTGTTAAGTGTATGCTATTATCCACATCGGTACACAAAAGATAAGATAAGTTGAGACCAAATTTTACAATGAAGTAGACTGGTATTCAGAACAAATTTATAGATGGTAATAATATTTGTGCCCCCTTTTTCTCATTCATGCATTTAATTACCTTCTCTTTTTCTCCAGCTGGCTACCTGTGAATTCTACAATGATTTTCTCTTATTGGATCCTTGTGATGCAAGATCTGTTAATGAATTCTTTAATGCAATACCTGATAAAGAAAAAGAACCTGAGACTATTAACCGCGGGAGCACCATTAAGTCTAAAAACCGACAAAGTGCCTACAAATCGCCTTCTGCACGTAAATCAAGCCAACGAAAAGACAAAGAAAATGAGTACAATGTGGATGACGGTGTGAATTTAGAGAATGCGTTCGAGTGTGAAGCAGGAGAGGATGATGTTAACTGGAATAACAATGATTATGATATGGGTCACCAAGATGAACCTGGTTTTGAAGTTTCAGATGGGGGGTATGATTCAGAGGGAGATGAAGATGACCCATGGAAGCCCTTGAACCCACATGAGCCTGGTACATTGAGAATAAAACCTTTTAAGAAAGGTATAAATAACATCTTTATTATTCTTCTGATAGGGAAATATGTGAAAACTGTACATTCTGTTGCACATTAGCAACATCCACGGTTTGAGATTTGTGTTGCTGTTGTTAATGCCTGGCACGTTGGTACTTGTAGCTTAACTATTTTATGCTATAGCAGACCTAACTGCTGCAACAACAAATATCAAGTTAGTTTGGTACCAATGTCGTATATAGGTCCTGTTTGGGGCTGGTATGTTGTTAAAGCCATGCTTGTCTGGCTTCTTACCACTATGTACTGGTAACATGTAATTCTGCTAATTAAATATTTGAATATTACTTTTGATGTATTCGTTTGATATACTCTCAGTTCTGATTCCTTTTTGTGTTGTTTTAAACAGTAAAGACTCAACTTAGGCGGCTCAATTTCACTACAAAGCGATGTGTTCTATTTCCAGTTGCAAAATTTGACCCCCGATTAAATTTTCAAGAAAAATTTCATAATTCATCAGAGAGTCTGCCTCTTATGGAGAAGGTACAAGAAACTATTTCCCACTGAACATTCAACCTTTTTTTTTTTTTTTTTTTTTTTCATTTAATACTAGCGGTTGTCGGAACAATTAACGTCAGAGGTCCCAAGTTTTGCAATAACCACTCTTCATTGTGTTTGATGAAATTACAGTGCCTGACTTCTTATTTTGACCCCATCAAACTGTAAATCAGAGTTGTGACTATTAATTTTTTATTTTTTTTCCCAACTTCCAAACTCTGGGCTTCTGACTGGCTTTGACTTAATAAATGCAGCTTATGAGATCTCTCACAGTAGGAGGTGAAGAGAACAATGAATTTTTTACTCGTTTTGCGGATAATCCTGACGATAACGTTGAAGATATGGGTGAAAATGACCCTCATGAGTTTGCAGAAGATGCTTACATGGCTTTTGACAACATGGATGCTGATCTGCCTTCATATTCAGAGGTCTGTGTATGTGCATCTCTATATGTGATCTTATTTTATTATAGGATTACTTGTACACATAGTCTGCCTGTAGAAGCTTTGCTGTTGTTTCCAGTGGTCCTATTGGCACTTGCCCTTAAAATACCACCTCCATTAGTTATTGAATTGTGAAGGTATTTTTCAGGGGAATGGCCATAATGACATGAATGCTGCTGAGAGTTTGGCTGAAGAGAACTTGGAGTCGCACGAAAACCTCGAAGACTTGTGCCGTTCACATCTGGTTTGTACTCTTAGCATTTATGCTTCTCATATGATGATAGGCTGTAAATTACATCAAATATTTTCTTTACCTAGATGACAACGGATATTTCTTATTTTGGCATCTAAATGCAACATTTTTGCAGACAAAAAGCTTCTAAGTTCTTGTGATGCGCAAAAGCCCGTATAATATTTTGGCAACATTACCGTTACCATCATTTTGTCCTCTGATTTACAAATAAGTGTTATATACATGTTTAGTTAATACAAAACCATTTGGGACACCTAGATATGTGATTGCCCTCATTTCCTTAGGGGGCACCATTTGCCTGTAGCAAGGAAGTACATGTTCTTAATTACAGATCTGATGACTTTTGTTGTTATTTTGTCTATACAAAAATATGCAAAGCAAATACAATAGCTTGTAAATTTAACTAGGCCTGAGGCTGAGGATTTTCTATGCAATGCAATCCTATTTTGTTTATTTACTTTCTACAATAAATTCATTACTATGCTTGCAGGATGCACTTCTTGCTAGTGTGGCAGACACAGAACGGCAGTCTGAGATAGCTGCCAGAGTTTCAACATGGAAAGAACGAATTGAAGATGCCTTGGAAGAGCAGGTATTGTTTAACTCAAATTGTACCCTGAACTTGAGCAAAAATTCTCTTATTTTTGAATGCACAAATTAGGTGACAAACCTGGGTTGTAATTTTTCTCTCCTGAAAACCAATCTTTGCATGGTTCCAATTATTCCGTTTCAGGCTAAGTTTAGTTCATATTTGAACTCTTTGAAAGGCATAAACCAAGGCCTGTACATCAAAAATACAATGGAAAGAAATTTGCTGGACAGATGCCTGACTAAAAGGTTTTCAAAACCAAAAAACTGTCACAAAAATTAAGTCTAGCATTGTCTGGTATAGTTAACTGAGAAGATTCTCTATTTGCGAAATTAAAGTTATTGTCATAAAATTCTTACCAATTTGTATTCTGGGAATTTTGTTTTATTTACATGTGAATATGTTTTCCTCTAGGATGGGCATCCACCATTTGATATTGGTTTATATGGAGATCAAATAGTGGATAAGTTGTCCTCGATGGCAGTTGACGGAGGTGCTATGACATTTACTGAAGTAGTTTCACACAGGCCCAAGTATGAGGTGGCACGTACCTTTTCTGCTCTGCTCCAGCTGGTAGAGATCTAATTTCACACTATCTGCATATCTTAGAATCTTCAAAATGGAGAGACAACCATAAACTTTTTTAGTTTTTTTAACTCAAATTTGTTTCACCCTTTTTTGTTCATGTTGTACAATAATGAAACGGTCCTACGCATATACCAATACACAAATTCCATGTTAAATTTCTGCTGCAAAATTAGGTTGGTGAACATTGTTGGTTCACATACTGATTTTGATACTTTTATATGCAGTGCTTTTATAGTTACTCTTTTCTCTCTTTTCTGATTTATTATTATCATTTTTTTTATTTGACATCTTAATACAAAAAATATTTATATGTATTTTTCTCTTCTTCAGGTTAACAGTAGAAAAGTAGATTTGGAAAGACCGGATCCTGGTGAAGACTTTGTTTGTCACACGGCCTCCAATCCTTTTAAAGTACGACTCCTGGGTCAAGGTACAGAAATCCAGCAGGTCCCTAATCCTGTGCCAAATCCTGTGTCAAACCCTGGTATTAGCTTGAAGTCAAGAAAGAGAGTGAAGTCTCCTTCAAAGAAGGCTTCTAAGAAAGGAAAGGGTAGTTCGTCTCAAATGGAAGAAATCGGTTCACCCTTAACATCATCACCACAAAATAGTAGGATTAAACTAGGGAAGGGTAAGATAGTCAGGTGTACGCCAGAAGGTAAAAGGCGGCGGCATTTGTTAACAAAACAAACAAATCTGGAGCCCAACGGGTAAAATTAATTTCAATAGGTATTTATCTGATTTCTGATGATTTACCATAACTCCAGGCACTAGGATGTGTACATGTAATACAGGTAGTTTGTATGTATTGTTGTTATTTTAATTTGTCTTAACTTTAATCACTTTCTTCCAGGTTAGTAGTTAAAAGTTGTAACTCCAGCAGAGGTAAGCGTTTAATGTAGGTGTAAGGTTTCATGTATGTATGCATTAATGCATGTACAAGCAGAATTTCTCACTAAATAATTTTCTTATCAGCCAAACATGGTAATTCACTAATTCTCACAGCACATAAGAAAAGCGGCTCTTGACAATTTTATTAAATGTAAGGAAAAAAAAAAACATTGTCTGTTTCATTTGATTCCTTAAGCTTCAGAAACATAGATGCTATGATGAGATGAGATGGTACAAGTGTTGAATCTTTGATCTTCCTCATATAAGTTCTGTACCTTCATTCACCTTATATGATTTGTACTCAAGGCACCAACAACTTTTTAAGTTTTTTCTTAGTATAATTTTTTTTATTATTTTTATTATTGGCGGGTCTTTGATTCTTCTTAGTATAGTCAACTTTTTTTTTTTTTTTATTATAGCCCGTAGGCCGATAGGAGACAATGGGAGACAATGCCACTACCAATTGAGCCAAGCTCTGGTCAACTTGATTGGCCAGAATGTGCAAATTACATTATAAGATGATCCAAACAAAACAATACCTGGTCAGATAATTTGTTAAATGAGGCTCTTAGTCACCTGCTACTAAATGATAATGAACTGTTCAATTGTGAGCAGCCCTTTAATTTAGCTTGATATTGAAATGCCATTGCCTACAATTTTAAAAATAAAAATATAAAAGTCTGCTGAATTGCCCAGCCCAAATTCGTCTTCGTTTCGTCTTTGGGTGCAAATGGACGTGAATGACCCGCTAACCCGATGCAAATTCCATAGGATTTACTTTGATTGTTTTCCCAAACAATAGATTTATTGGTTGATCAACGAGTGGACAGCATAAGTATCCAAACATGTGGACGGCAGAAGTTCCTTAACCAATACTCTCATCATTGACTATGAGTCTATGATCTTCAAAGAACTGGAAAAGTACTATCTAAAGTCTTCCTCATTTGTTATCTGGTTCCTCTTGTACTTCGTTTCTAGCTGGGTTTGCCAAGTCTTCTTTGGATCAATCTCCAATATTTTTCTCCTATCTTATACATCAGTTGTTCGATGCTTCCTAAGCTACTCTTATTAATTGTTCTCTGGTTCTTAAGCTACTCTTCTTAACAGTGCTTTCACATCGTGATATTTCTTTTGATCCACCACCTCCAACTCTCTATCCGCTTGAACTGAAATTCCGTCTTTCTACTTAGATAGTTTGTTACTTCCCACCCTTTTGATTCTCAATTTCATCTTGTTCAGTTTATTTAGTTCTGTACTTCTGTTGTTGTTCAATAGAGAGTTCAAAATTAAAAAAAAAAGAATAAAAAAAATTACCTTCAAACTCTTTCTGAATCTTGATTTCTCTCCCGGCCCTTTTCCGTCTTTACATAGCTGTTTGTCTATAATTTGATCCTAATTTCTATTCAGCTGCAATGTCGGTAGTAGAAATTGTTGCCGGAGGTTTTGCATCAGCTGCTATTCGCAAATTTGTTGATGCAGCTGGTGGCTACCTCAGTGGCAACTATGGTCTACACAAAGAGACAAAAGAGATGTTGGAGAATCTGAAGTGTACTCTGCCACAGATGCAATACATCATGGAAGTGGCTGAGAAGCAACAGATACACAACATTAAGGGTCTCGCTGAGTGGGCTAAGCTCATCAAGGATGTTGCCGATGAAGCAGAAGATGTGCTCGATGATTTTGAGGCCAAGAGCATCTCTCAGGGCTTAAAGGGCAAAGGCAAGGTCAGTAAAGCTGTTTCTTCCATTGCTAAAGGTGCCAAAAATTCATTACTGCCGGACAGTGATGTTAAAAAGCTTAATGCAGTGGTTAAAAAACTTGAAGGACTTTGTCAGAAGTCCACTACTTACTTTGATTTGCTCAAATTAGATTTAGAGCACAAACAAAAGGGCCCTGCAGGTGCCGAGAGTGGGGAACTCACTCAAATTTTACCACTTGATGACCCAATTATAGGCCGTGACAATGAGATAAAATTTATATTAAGTTTGATCTTGGGTTATGAAATTGATTTACCTGAACATGGGACAAGCTCTCAAGATAACAAGGGTGACGCTGGGCCAAGTAACACAGCAGACATGGGCAAAGAACTTGGCGAAACAGAACAAAGCATGTCTAGTCAGAAGCAAGAGATGAGAGTAGGCACTTTATCAAGTAGCAAGCAAACTAGCCACTATGGGAGACCGCATGTAATTCCAATAGTTGGTATTTGCGGAGTGGGGAAAACATTTCTCGCTCAATACATATACGAACACCAACTATTGGAAGATCGTTTTCATCTCAAAAATTGGTTCTGTATGTCACAAATATCTGATGTTGACAAAATGCTAAAAGCATTGGTTCCCTCCTCCAACTCTAGTGATCCGCACGACCTTTGGAAACAACTCAAAAGCATCATAGAGGGCAAGAGATTTTTCTTTGTCCTTGATGATGTTCGTAGTGAAGTATGTAAGTCGGATCAAATTCCAAACAAAAAAAGCTTGGTGGATGTTCTCACCAGGTTTAATATAGGGGCTTATGGCAGTGTCATATTGATAACAACTCGAGAAAACAAAGTTTCCACATTGTTTAATATGAATGACCCGATTATTTTGAATCCATTAGAGTGGAATTACTTCTTACCATTATTGGAGTATTATGCATTACAAAATGTTGATATAGCAAGCAAAAATAGACAAGCTATAAAACAAATGTGTTATAATGTTGGTAGGAAGTTGCATGGCATTCCTCAAGCTGCAAAAATGATAGGCAATATAATACGGTTCGAAAAGCATGACAAATTACACTGGGATAATATTTTAAGAAATCCCAAGTTTCGTCATGATAAAGTTTTCACCTTCTTAGAGATAGCGTACCAACACCTAGATGCAAATTTGAAACATTGTTTTGCTTTCTGTTCAATTCTGCCCACAAATATTGTTGAAAGGGATTGGATAATCCAATTGTGGATAGCAAACAATTTTATTCAATTGCATTCCCCTGGCCAAGTTAGATCTGAGGACATTGGTGGGATGTGGTTTGACCAACTTGTGAACATGTCATTCTTTCTTCCTACACCACGGCCAAATTTGTACATCGTGAATAGTGCCATGAGGGAACTAGCTCTAGGTATCTCCTCAAATGAGTTTTTTATATTTAATGAAAATCAAATCTTGATCTCATGTATTCACGGATGTTTTCTCACAAAGGATGATCGTAAGATTCCTAACCAGTGTATGCACGGATATTCTGTAATTGATAAATGCCATGAAGAAATTCCTCAATCCACCCGCTACCTTACAATTAGAACCACAAAGCCAACCATTAAATTAGGAGCATGCAGTAATAATTTGCGCACACTATTGTTCCAAAGTGATTCCTATGAATCACTGATCAATGAAGAGAAGAAGGGTTGGTTTGGTCAGTTTAGTAGAATTATCAAGAAGGACAATCACAAGCAGAATATTGATGGTAGTTTTTTAAGATCGACTGTTAAATTGCGAGTATTAGAGTTATCTTGTGCTGATGATAGAGTAGGGATGCAAATAGATGCCATTAGTCAGCTTCCACATCTCCGTTTTCTGGATTTGTCTTACAGCGGAATTACAGAATTACCTGAAACAATTTCTACCCTCTATCATCTTCAGGTTTTAGATATCAGAGGTTCCAAGTTTGAAAAGTTACCCATAGATGAAAAGATTACGAAGTTGCCAAAAAAAATGCATCACCTGATCAACTTAAGGCACTTGTGTGCAAGCAAGGAAACAATATCATTAATTTATGAAATTGGAGAACTAAGTAATCTTCAAGAGCTGGAAGAATTCAGGATCACACAGGAGAAAGGGCACACAATAAGTGAATTGGCTGAGATGAATGAAATTAGTGGACGTCTATCTATAGTAGGTTTGGAGAATGTTAAAGATGAGGTTGAAGCAGGGGAAGCAAAACTGTTAGAGAAGGAGTACCTGAAAGTCTTGTTTCTAAGATGGGATGTTAAAGATGAGGTTGAAGCAGGGGGAGCAAGATTGTTAGAGAAGGAGTACCTGGAAGTCTTCATGTCTGTAACATGTGATGATTTGAACCCAAGTATGGCGAAAGCTAACAAGATTCTCAACTCAATTGAGCCAAATTCAGCTGTTGAAGAGTTGGAGATTGAGAATTTCCTGGGAACAAAGTTGCCAGCATGGACAACTCTCTCCCTATTAAATATGAGACGTATTTATTTGAAAAGTTGCCACCAGTTAAGATATCTCCCAGCTTTAGGTGAGCTCCCTTATCTAGAAACACTGGTGTTGGAAGATTTGACCCTAGATAGTATTGGTAAGGAATTGTATGGTCTTGGTACACCCATTTTTCCAGAACTGAAGGTTCTTAAATTCTTGTGCATGTACAAGTGGGAGATTTGGTCTCCTTCAAGAGAAAGAGAGTTGCTCCCATGTCTTGAAGAACTTGAGATACATAATTGTCCTGCTCTGAGACAAACACCTTTACCTTCATTGAATCTTTCGTGTCTCAAGAAACTAGAGCTGTCCAGATGCACGGGAGTCCTGCAGGAAGGAAGCTTATCTGATAAAAAGCTACCTCTGCTCAATTCCCTCTGCATATCACATAACTCCCGTATCACTCTTGTATATCAGAATGTACCTAATCTTAAATTATTGTCCCTTCATTGGACAGATGCCAGGTTTACAGGGGATGGGCCAGGTCTGTTAAACTTAAAGAGCTTGATTTTGGATAACTGCTGTGTCCCTTGGAACAGAGGGATGATTTTGCGATCTCTCACTAAACTTGAGATGAATGGTTACCACAATGATATATTGGAAATGTCACATTCAAGCCTCCCATCTCTCAAGGTTTTAAAATTAAATTGTAGCCTTTTGTTATTTCCAGACAGCAGGCTAATTAGAGAGAGACATCTACTGGAGGAGACTAAAGAATATCGAGCCCAATTGCGCCAGCGCACTGATGATATAGAAGCCAAAATTCAGGATTTAAATGATGAGATAGAAGAATCAATTAGAAGATTCTCAGAATATACTAACCAATTTGAAAGAATTGTATTTATAAGGGAATGTATTCAGTTAAACGAGAAGCTTTCAAGCTGGTTTAAAGAACTACCACACCTTGTAGAACTTAATCTTGACATTAGAGGCCTTACTGAGTTCCCATCAACCTTAGCAACTCATGTCTCCTTGAAATCACTGACACTCACAGGAAGAGGTCTTAACCTTCAGCAAGAAATTGATTTCAGGCGAGATACAATCTTATACATAACTGATTTGAGAGTTCAATCATTACCTGAAAGCGGGATGCCACCAAATCTGAAAGCGCTGTATATCAAGGACGCATCAGATCAATTACAGCAACGTTGCAGCAAAGAGCAAGGAGAAGATTGGCACAAGATTGCACATATCCCTTACATCCGTGTTAATAACAGCACCCTCCAGATGTTATAAGAAGACTCAAGCCCACCTTCAGATTTCAACATGGTAAACATCTTTTATCTTTCTCTCTCTAAAGAAAACACATTTGTTGTCTTGTCAAACTTGGGATGACATTTGAAATTATATTCATCAGAGTTTCTTATAGCTAATTTCTATTAACATTTTTCTGCATTTTGGTTAAACCAGGAAGCATGTTTACTAAAGTATCAGTCAGAGCTAGGAAGAGGCACATGCAATGGCAGCAATTTGATCTTGACCAGAGTGACACACTTCCAAGGTATTCATTTTCATCTTTATGTCAGAATGAGTGTCTGCTTCACAGCATGTACATGTATCAAAAATAATTGAACAAATGAACACTAGAACTCCCAAGAATCTCCCTTCCCACCCATATATTATTGATTCAGACTTTCATTTCTATTTAGGATTGCGAATTGCTTTTTTTTTTTTTTCTTTTTTTCCTAAGGGCACGTGGACGTGGTTCTGGGATCCTCGAAACACTACATATATTCTTTCAACCACTTCCTCAGCTCATAGAACTGACTCTTTATCTTGAAGGCATTCCAGATGACTATGCAGGATTCACCTTTGCTACTCTCACATCCTTGAAATCACTAACAATTCATTTCAAAGGCTTTATAGGATATAACTTCCCCATACCTGAGATGCCACCAGATGTGAAGGAGTTGTATTTCATGGATGAGCCAGTAGAATTAGCACAATATTGCATCCCAGAGCAAGGAGAAGATTGGCACAAACTTGCTCATATCCCTTACATTCGTGTTAATGGAAAAATCCTCCAGATGTTATAAGAAGATTGAGTCCTTCTCACTTCAATTTCTCAATTCATCACATTTCAGGGTAAATATATTTTAGCTGTCTAATTTTGGATTAAAATTAAATAATACAATCATATGCATTGTTGTTTTGTGGTGTTGGTTATTTTTATTAACAATTTAATTGTGTGTTAACAGAAAGCATGTTCAGCGGTGTTAGTTAGATTGAAGAAAAGGATAATATATGGAAATAGTTGATCTACCCTATACACTTTGAGGTAATCATTTAATTTTTTGTCAAAATAACTGTGCCAGTGTACAACATGCTCACTTGATATCCTCGTAATTTAATGTGATATATCGTAGAAGAGAAACTAAGAGTTCAACCAGAGTTAACTTCCATATAGACGCAAAGAATTGCTGCTCTCAACTTCTCATTCAATAGACATACGTACCATTTTCAAATTCTCCAATATCAATCAATTGGACAAACTACTGATGTCTTGTAACATTTAATTTTCTCGATGTTTGTTATTATCTTATCATCTGTGTCATCTCCTTTTGATATATATAACACCACTCAGAATACTCGAACCGACGTAACCAACTAGCATCCGGCCGGGATGGAAAACTGTCCGTACAGGCGATTCACCAAAATGTAGAGCCAGCAGATTTAGCACTGTCAACTCCGACCACCCAGTTCCCCTCCAAGCATCTTACGTCTCAGGCCAACATCTATTGGCGCCACCACCTTTCACCTCTACTGAGCACCGCTCATCTCCAGCCACCACACCCTATGATGTTCTAAGATTGCTGCAAGGTGCCCTGCACCACTAGTGACAAATAGGCCCTTTAAAGATCTAATTGACTGGTATTTTCATGAGGGGGAGTTAATATGCGTTACACTCTTTTTTCCTTCACCATGGTTTTTCCCATTGTGTTTTCTTGGTAAGATTCTTAACGACCCAGTACTGTAATCACATATTATATAAGAAGAATTATGTACTCTTTTTCCTTCACTAGGTTTTTATCCCATTGGGTTTTTCCTAGTAAGGTTTTAATGAGGCACATTCTTATGGACTGCCAGAGGGGGACTGTTATGAATGCATGAATTAATTGGTTGTCCATTTAGCAACTCTTGCTGTTTATTCAAGTTCTTATCCCATGTTTAAGATAGAA
This sequence comes from Cyperus esculentus, assembly GCA_030179965.1. NCBI lineage: Eukaryota > Viridiplantae > Streptophyta > Magnoliopsida > Poales > Cyperaceae > Cyperus > Cyperus esculentus. The sequence goes on from JASGLE010000001.1 coordinate 6,312,393, forward strand.
CTAATTTTGGCATTTTGAGTTTTTGTATGATGCTCTAGTGCTATAAAGAGAGCCACGTGTATTGTATGTGATACGAGATATATATGAATAACATGCATGAGTGCTTCCATCATATAAATTGTTCCTAGTTTATATTTGCTCTCTTGTTCTTCTCAATTTTATAATACTTTCTAAATTTTTAAGTGTTAACCATCCGATGTAATGAAAGTTTACACCTCTGTAAAACAATTTTAATTGTTTTACTTTCATTTTACTTGCCGGGGAAAAAAACAGAGACTAGCTTCGTAATGTACTCACAAATCACTTTAGGATTAGAAAAGTGAATTCTTTTGTTTATGTAAGCTAGAGGTAGAGGTGGCGGCAATTTGTCGGTCGGGTCATTTTACCAAATGGAAATGCCGGGTCACAGGTCGGGTCGGTTTAATTTCAAACAACTTGTACATATTAAAATTTCCCTTAGCATTGAAAGACAAGCATCATAAATATAGCCTTTATACCTTAATTTCAACAAATGGCATGTGAACAATGTAACTTAAAGGGAAAAAAGAAGCAAACCTGAGAATAGCAACCAGTCCAGCAGGCTGCAGGCATGACCTTTCTAGTTTTGAAGAATCTCCATCCCATCACTGCCATCAGCACCACCGCACACACTGCATCCATCCAACAAACCCTCCTCCAAATCAGCAACTCAAATCCGAACAAGTGTATTAAAGCTACACAATTCATCATCCGATCGATCGTACCAGTCTCGAGTGTGAGGGCAAAGTAAGAGACGGACTCAGTCTAGTACGCTCTGAGGCTAGCTAGCGAACCCAGCAGCTGCCAGTAACTAACAGGCTGCCGAATCCAACCCCAGCAGCTAGCTAGAGACGTACCGCTCCGACTCTTGACGTAGCCGGCGATTCCTCCATTCGTACTTCGCTCTCTCTCAGTTGGTCGATTGAATTCTCATGTGGTTTTCTCAGTGAGTGGTTACTGTGTGTAGTGAGTTGTGAGTTCTTGTTATGGACTTGTTGTTGTTCGTTCAATGACATGTGGGGTTAGGGTAGACAGAGATACGTTACATAATGGATCAGCTTGAGCTGAGTTTGAGAGCACTTGAGGAGGTTCTGCCGAGTGGGCTCGTTTATGAATCTTTGTCTTGGACTTGGTAATTAACAGGCCCAAATAGAACGTCAGGGCCCATATGATATGATGTGCAATTGGGTCAAGTTTCAGAGAGGGATTTGTATGAGCTCTTTTAGAGATGAATTGCTTTGCTGCTTTACTCATTCTGGACTTGCTGCTGGCCCATATATTACTCTGAAGATTAAGATTCCAGTTAAGAGAAAAATAGAATTTTGAAGAAAGAAGAAGCAATAAGAAAAAGCGATTAGAGCGAATAAATTGCTTTTGAGCAAACATAGTTAAAGCGATCTTTTACTTCAGCATTGGTCAAACATATGTAGATGTATTCCATAGACAATATGTTACCTAAGGAGGCTTCTTGGAAGCAAATCATCACCACATATGCAGAAGCAAACTTGGTTAGTTAGCTTGAGATTCAGAACTACAAATACACACCAGCAAGCAAAAAGGGGAATGAAAATAAAGATGATTACACATAAACAGTAGAGTTGATGCGTCTTTAACCATGGTTCAGGCTGACCCGCATCTGTATTCCAAAGGCGTCAGCGAAAATCTGACTGACAGATTTGTATAGCCACCTTTCACTATTTTCATCTCCACTGTTAAGTTGCATACCCCAGATTCGATGGAGTATAAATGGACTGTACTTGTAATTGGCCATTTTTGTGCTTTGTTTATCATATTGTATTAGCTATACTCGAGTTTAAGCGCAATAGTGTCTTTATTACATTGTTTGTTTGGTAATTCTGGGCCAAGTGCATGGCTTCTTTCAATTAGTACAGAGAGTTTCAACTCTTTGAAGTTTTCCATTCTTTGAGTTTGGACATTAATTTAGTGGTTTCATTCTTTTTTAAGTTCTGAAATATCAACCAAATGGCCGTATATATCAACCGGACATATCTGCTTATTAGTTTCATTCTGATAGGCTAATTATATTGTAGTTTTTTTAAATTTTAATACATAGTCTCCCACTGCTGATGGGTGCAATATTGGCTTCTGCTAACTCTGGCAACTCCAAGTTGAAATTAATAAATTGGTATTTACCTTGTCATGATTATAGCATTATCGCCATAGGAAAGCATATTCTTTTGATAGTTTCCACAGACCTACAAGCAAAACACGCTATCATGCATTTCAGTAGTTGGACCAAAATATTTTAATAAACCGATGTCGCAATAACTGTTCATAAAAACATATTTGTGTATTGACTAAACATTAGTAACATTTAAATTAATATATCTGCTAGATAATGAAATGAACATGTAGGACAATTGACACTAATGTATAATAAGGAAGACTTGACCCTGCTGCTAGCGTGTTCAGACCAATTCTACCAAAGTAATAAAACTATCACAGTGCTTTTCAGTTATCCATTGAATAAAGAGGATTAAAGGAAGACATTATGCAATGCTATAGGTAGTTGAATTTCTTCCCTCATTCTCAACTCTAATATACATTTTTGTTCTCTGCTTCCTAAGCTACTCTTCTAAATAATGCATTCACAAAAATCTTTCTTTTGATCCCACCACCAATCCAACTCTCTATCCACTTGAACTGAAATTCAATCTTTCTAGTTCTTAACACTTTTGATACACCACCTCCAAAACAACAAAAATCACTTCTTATCCTGATTCTCAATTTGATCTTGTTTCAGTTTCATTTAATTATTCTGTTATTGTTCAATGGAGAGTTGAGAAAATAAATAGACCCAAATATTAGAAAATCACCTTCAAACTCATGCTATCTATCTCTCTTTGTGTTGTTACTTCTCTGTAACTCGATCCTGCTATATTTTTATTCCTATGTAATGTCAGGAGGAGATATTTTCTCGGCAAAATGGTTTGCATCAACCGTTATTGACAACTTTATTGAGAGGGTGATTGGCTACCTAAGTGGCAACCGTGCTCTGCACAAGGGAACAGCAGAGATGTTGGACAATCTGAAGAACATGCTACCTCAGATCCAGGCTATCATGGAAGAGGCTGCAAAGCAACATATACAAAATGAAGGTCTCATCAAGTGGCTGAAGAGTATCAAGGATGCAGCCTATGAAGCAGAAGATGTCCTTGATGATTTTGAGAAGAAGAGAATCCATGAGGACTTGATGGGCAAAGGCATGGTCAGTAAATTTGTTTCCTCCATTGTTAAAGCAAGCAAAAACTTGATACTTCTAGATGATGATGTCGAGAACCTAAACAAAATAGTTGAAAAACTTGATCAAAATTTTCAGAAGTCTGATACTTTTGTCAAGTTGCTACAGTTAGATAGAGACCTAAAAGGGAAAGATCCAGAAATTGCCGGGAGCGCGAAGAACACTCCAATTTTACCACATAAGCCGAAATTATTTGGTCGTGATGAAGAGAGAAAATTGTTAATAAGTCTGATATTGGGCTATGAGGAAGCATTATCTGAACTTAGTAGAGATTCTCAAGATAACAATAGTGAGGCAGGGCCTAGTAATACATCAGACACCGGAAGTGCGAAAGAAGCAAAAGCAAAATCTGTCCAGGAGCAAGGGATCGGAGAGGATTTAAAATCAAAATCTGAACACTATGGTAGGCCACACATAATTCCTATAGTCGGTATCTGTGGCATTGGGAAAACAGCTCTTGCTCAAACCATTTATTCTTACCCACTATTGAAAGGTCGTTTTGAACTAAAAAAATGGTTCTATATGTCAAAAACATCTGATGTTCACGAATTAGTGAAATCATTTGTTCCAACATTTGACCATGATGATCCGAGTGACCTAAAAAAAAAACTCAATGAGAACCTCACAGGCAAGAGATTTTTGCTTGTCCTTGATGATGTTTGTAGTGAAGTATGTTCCAAGTTGGAGGAAGTTCTCCCTTTGTTTAACAGTGGGACTTATGGAAGTGTTATTTTAGTAACAACTCGAGAACACAACGTTTCTAATATACTAGGAACAGTTGCACCAATTAGTTTAAATGCATTAGAGTGGAATGCCTTCTTGGAATTATTGGAATACTATGCATTTAAAGATAATGATATAGCTAGAGAAAATCGACATGATTTTCATTTAGAACTTCGGAACATTGGTAGTAAGTTGAATGGTATTCCCCAAGCCGCAAAAATAGTAGGCAATATGTTGCGGCTCAATATGGATCTCGAATATTGGAAACATATTTTCTGCGAACTCAAGTATCGCAATAGTGTTTTCTCTTTTCTGGATATTGCTTACCAACACATAGATGCAAATTTGAAGAACTGCTTTGGTTTTTGTTTAACTTTCCCCACAAATTACATCATTGAAAGGGATAGAATAATCCAAATGTGGATAGCAAATAGTTTCATTCAACTAAATTCCCATGATGAACGTAGATCCAAGAACATTGGTGAGATGTGGTTTAACAAACTTGTGAATATGTCATTCTTTATTCCTACACCATGGCCGCAGAAGTATGTCATGAACAGGGCAATGAGAGAACTAGCTGTGTCTGTCTTCTCTGATGAGGTTTTTATTTTTGACGATAACCCAAACCCATGTCCCTATGGATGTTTTCTTCTGAATGAAAAGCCTTTCCTATGTTTTCATGGATATGCTATCACTGATGATGGTCCAAGATCCATTCCTCCATCTACCCGCTATCTTACGGTGCGAACCAAAATGCCAACCATAGATCTGGGAGGATGCACTGATAATCTGCGCACACTCTTGTTCCATAGTGATTACTATGAATCACCAATTACTCTAAAAAGGAAGCGAAGCATTGACCCGCTAATCAGTAGAATTATGAAGAAAGATAGTATCCTGCACTCTACAAGTAAATTGCGAGTTTTGGAGTTATCTCATCCTAATGGAGTAGAAAGACACGTGAAGGCTATAAGTGAATTATTGCATCTCCGTATTTTGGATCTATCTTTCACTGGAATTAAAGAATTTCCTGAATCACTTTGCAGCCTCTGTCATCTTCAGGTTTTAGATGTTAGAGGTTGTAAGTTTGAAATGTTACCCAAAAAGTTCAATTGCCTTATCAATTTAAGGCACTTGTATGCAAGCAGAGAGACAACATCCTTAATTTCTGGAATAGGAAAACTGACTAATCTTCAAGAATTGGAAGAATTCAGGATCACTAAGATGGAAGGGTACACAATAAGTGAATTGGCTGAGATGAAGGATATTGGTGGGCATCTACGTATAGTTGGTCTGGAGAATGTAAAAGATGAGGTTGAAGCAGCAGGAGCAAGACTGGCAGAGAAGAACTATCTGAAAATCCTGACATTAAGATGGGCTGAGAAGCATTCCGAGAAAATGACCAACAGTGACAACAAGGAAAAGGCTAACAACATCCTCAATTCACTTGAGCCACATTCAGCCATTGAAGGATGGGAGGTTTTGGACTACCCAGGTACAGAATTACCATCATGGACAACCCTCCCCAGGTTTACTCGAAGTATATATTTAAAAGGTTGTCGCCATTTAGAATATATTCCACCTTTCGGACAGCTCCATTTTCTTGAAACATTACTGCTTGAAGATCTGACCATAAAACATATTGGTGAGCAATTTTATGGTACAGGTCCAGTGATATTTCCAGTATTGAAGGTTCTTAAGTTTGTGGGCATGAAGAAGTGGGAGGTTTGGTCTTGTGCTGGACAAAGAGAGTTTCTTCCACGTCTTGAAGAACTTGTGATACGAGATTGTGATCAACTGAAAGAGACACCTTTATGGTCATTGAATCTGTCTTGTCTCAGGAAGCTAGAGCTGTCAGCATGCAAGGGAGTCTTACTGGAAGGAAGCATATGTAATAAGAGGCTGCCTCTGCTCAGTTCCCTCTGCATATCAGAGAACCCACATATAATTCTTGAATATCAGAACATGCCCAATCTTAGATTACTGTTGCTTCAAAAGACATCTGCTGAGTTTACAGGAGGTCAGCCATATTTAGCAGACTTAGGGAGCTTGATTTTGGAGTCTTCTTTTGTCCACTGGATTAAAGAGCCTTTTTTGCGATTTCTCACAGAACTTAAGATGCCGGTTTCCATTGGTAGGTTTATGAATATAATGCAATTAAACCTCCCATCTCTCAGGATTTTAAATTTAATAGTACATGGTCATGGGATCCTCAAAGTACTAGATGAATGGTTTCTGAAACTTCCTCACCTCGTAGAACTGACGTTTTGTTTTGAAGACCTTCTAGATGACCATTCAGGATTCACCTTGGCTCCTCTTATCTCCTTGAAATTACTAACTATTACTTTCAAAGGCTTCACAACTTTTCAATTCGTACCTGAGACGCCACCAAATCTGAAGGAGTTGCATATCATGGATATGCAAGAAGAATTAATGCAGCGTTGCATCCCTGATGGGGGAGAAGATTGGCACAAAATTGCTCATATCCCTTACATTCGAGTTAATGGCAAAACCCTCCAGATGTTATAGAAGGACTCAGACCTTTCTCTCTTCAGTTCTCAATTCATCACATTTCAAGGTAAATAGATTTTTAGCTGCATAAATTTGGATTAAAATTAAACAATAAAATCATATGCATTGTTCTTTTGTGGCGTTGGTTATTTCTATTAATAATTTATGTGTTATAACAGAAATTATATTCAGCAGTGATAGTTAGACGAAGAGGATATATAAAGTATGGAAAAGGTTGATCTCATGACCATTACACTTTGATGTAAATTTACTTATTTGTCAGAACAACTATGCGCGCTAGTGTACAACATGTACATTCCCCCTTGTAATTTAATGTCATATAAGAGGAACTATGAGTTTAAGCAGTGGCGGAGCTAGATACAACAATATGGGTGCAATTGACCCCACTCAATTTTCAAGAATCCCTTTATATTTGTACAATATTTGTATTTCTTATGTCTAATAGTCTTAAAAAATATAAGGACTGACATCACTGGATCAAAACTTTGGCTCCGCCACTGAGTTTAAGCATAGATTCCATACAGACAAAAAGAATTGATGTTGAATTAATGTCACATAAGAGAAACTACGAGTATAAGCACAGTTTCCATACAGACAAAAAGAATTGATAATCTGATTTAACAGGTGTATATACTTTGTTAAAATTTTCCAATAACAATTAATTTGGACAAACTACTGATGTCTTGTAGATTTTAATTTTGTAGATGTTTGCTATTAGTTGATCATCTGTGTCACTTGTAGATTTTAATTTGTAGATGTTTGCTATTAGTTGATCATCCGTGTCACCTCTTTTCCAGATAACACCAGTCAATAAACTCGATGGAACCAACTTGCATCCAGCTGGAACGGAGAGCTCTCTTACAGGCGATTCACCAAAATGTAGTGCCGGCAGATTTAGCACACCTCCCAACTCCAACCACCCAGTTCACCTCCGAGCTCCTCAAGTCTCATATCAACATCTCTCCGGCCAACACCTCTTCACCACCACCCAGCACCGCTCATCTCCATACACCACACCATCCAACGTTCTCAGATATGTTGCAAGGCACCCTCCACCACCAATGCCAAACAGCCCCTTCTCCTTCCAGCCATCCGACCAGGGCCGAGCAGAAACCCCCCGCCTCCATCCAACCAATCCCTCCTCCAAATCAGCAACTCAAATCCAAACAACTGTAGTAAAGCTACACAATTCAGCATCCGATCGTACCAGTCTCGAGTGTGAGGGCGAAGTAAGAGGCGGACTCAATCTGGTACGCTCGATCTGAGGCTAGATAGCGAACCCAGCAGCTGCCCGTAGCAGGCCACCGAATCCAACCCCGGCAGCTAGAGACGCACAGCTCTGACTCTTGACGTAGCCGGCGATTCCTCCGTTCGTACTCCACTCTCTCTCAGTTGTTGTGTAGTGAGTTGTGAGTTTTGTTATGGGCTTGTTGTTGTTCGTTCAATGACATGTGGGGTTAGGGTAGACAGAGATCCTTTACATGATGGAACTTGAGAGCTGAGTGTGAGAGCAATTGAGGTTCTGCCGAGTGGGCTCAGTTGTGAATGTTTTGTTATGACCTCGGTAATTAACAGGCCCAAATAGAACGTTAGGGCCCATAATCAACTTGAGCTGAGTCGGAGAGCAGTTGAGCTTCTGCCGAGTGGGGTCAGTTGTGAATGTTTGTCTTGGACTTGGTTAACAGGCCCAAAGAGACGTCAGGGCCCATATAATATGAGATGATATGATATTGGTTAACAGGCCCAAAGTTCTTTACTCATTCTGGACTTGCTGCAGACCCATATATATATATTACTTGGGAGTTGAAGATGCAGTTAAGACTTCAGAGATGAAAATAATTTTGGAGAAAGAATCAATTAATAAAGGGTGATTACTGATTAGAGTGAATAAACAGCCATTTTTGTTTTTTTAAAGAAGTTAAGGTTGACGGGATAAATCCAAAGTTTGATAATGCAATCTGCAGAAGACTTGTTGCCAGATTACAAGAGTTGTCGCGGGTGATTTTTCGTCTTGGATAGAGATTTGCCAGAGTTGGATCAAATTGCCAGCGGACGGGACAGCTGCTTCATCATTTGTATGTTCTAATATTTTATGGCCTGTAATTGGTGCCTTTGAGCAAACATAGTTAAATCCATTTCTATACGTAGATGTATTATTTTGACAATATGTAATTACTTAAGAGGCTTCTTAGTTCTTAGAAGCAAATCATCAAACACCTCATGTGCAGAAGCAAACTGGGTTAGTTAGCTTGGTGTTCACAAGTACTAAATCACACCAGCAAGTAAATTGGGAGAATGAAAATAAATATGAGTACAGAACAGCACAGCGGAGTACTGACATCTGCATTCGAAGGCGTCAGTGAAACTGGCCAGGCCATCCCCCGGTCCAGGTACAAAATCTGATTGAAAGATTAGTACAACCGCCTTCCACAATTTCAATTAAACTACTACATCGCATACCCAGATTCGATGGAGTTTAGATGGGCTGAATTTGCATTGGGCCATTTTTTTTCTTTGTTTCTAAAATCTTATGGTTTGTATACTGGACAGAACCTTGTGTTTCGGTGCAGTAGTTTCTTCCGTGTGCATTACATGTAGGTGCTGCAGTGCAGGACTTCTTTCAATTAGTACCGAGTTTAACTCCTAAAGTTTTCCATTAGTTCGTCGGACATTGGTTTAATTGGTAGTTTCATTTCATCCTTCGGAACACTAACCAAATGTCGAAATGATAGATCTGACTATAGTTTAGTATCTCATCCTCCCAACTTCTCCATTCTTTCAATTATCCTCTTGTAAGCTAATTATATTGTTGACTTCAAAATTTTAATGCGAAGGTCCCATAGAGTCATAGTCCCCACAGCTGACAAGTGCATTTGGCATCTTCTAAATCAGCCAACCCCAAGTTGGAATTAACAAATCGGTAGTTGCTTTGTCATTTACCTCTGCATTATTGTCATAGAAAGCATATTCTTCCTGAGTTTCCACAGACCTACAAATTAACAAAACACGCAATAATGTGTTTCAGTAGTTAGCTAAAACAGTTTTATGAACGGATGGTATAACTACTACTTATAAAAACATATATATTGACTAGATATTACTAACAATTAAATATGTCTGCTAGATAATAGAATGATATGAGTACATATTGGATGATTCACAAATGTATAATATATATGGAAGACTTGACCTCTCGCTGCTACTGTTCGGACCAATTCCAATTAATAGAACTATTTTCAGTTGACTGTTGATTTGTATGCCAGCAAAGGGACAATACTCTTCATTTCTGGTATATGAAACTAACTAATCTCCAGCGTAGACTATCTCTCAGTCTCCTAGTAATAATAACACGATCGGTTGGAGATACAACAACCCGAATTCATCATGAAACCACTATATCAGTAAGGAAATAATATCTGTTTCCAATTATAATCCCTCAGTATCTTTGTGTACTTGTTGTATCTACTTAATCATTCGATGTCAGAGAAAGTTAATTGCAGCATCAGGTATATGGCTTCATTAGTGATTATTGCTTTTAGCGTTTTTCTTCTGGTGCTCATCCAACAAAATTATATGCCATCGGCAATTAGTTAAATAATTTGCTTAATTGTTTGACCAATACCCTTAAATATATAAAATGCTGAATTTATTACTCTATCTATGCTATAAAAATACCCTTAAATATATAAAATGCTGAATTTATTTCTCTATCTATGCTATAAAAATATTATAATAAAAAATACTTAACTTATGAATTAATTGATGCAAGGGATTCTGAAAGTTATAATGTTGTAAAAATTGTCTTTATAATTTATATTCGTGAACTATCTATGATACTATATATTAATAATAATCATCTACTTTCAAGCAAAAGATAATTATTGAAGAACATAAATCAAAATTTTTGTATTGAGGAACTTAAGAACTAAAAAAATAGATATTTTTTTTATTCGTAGGATAAATATTTTATTGAAGAACATAAATCGAAATATTAAAATATCGTAAATTCGTACTGTCCTGTCAGAAGCACAGGTAAGCTCGACACTCCAAGAAGAAATATTATAGTTTTATTCATTTGAACTGTTTATCTATACAAAAAATTAAGGGTGATGCTGCTATGGATCAGACTCAAAATATAAATTTAAGTGAAAATATGGTTTGAACGAATCTCAACCCTTCATTCTAAAAGGGTATAATTGGAACTATCCCTCTCCGTTAAGTCCTCATCCACTTCTGTTAGCCTTCTTCCATTCCCAAACGCAACTTCCTCCGGCCCCAAACCAGAAACCTTCTCCGAGCTCGGCCTCTCCGAACGGGCGACCTGCCGCGCGTGGGAGAAAGGAGATGGACAACAGACGAAGGCGGGCATGGCGTGGATCCACTCGTCCCAGAACCAGAAACCCTGGCACCCGCTCACCCCAACCAGCGCTGCAAATGGATCACCGAGCAGATGAACGCCAACCGCGCGCTCTGCCAGGAGGAGGTCGTCCACCAATATGCTCAGGACCAGGAGTTCTTCCGCCAGACCGCTCTCACATCCCCATGTCTGGGCTACAGCAAGATAGGGAAAGGGAAGAACACAGACCTCGAGTCAGCTCCATTCCTAATGCGCGGTCTCCAGCGAAATTGGAGATTTCCTGAGGTTAACGACAGCACCACGACACCACACCCATGCCCAGATCCCTTCCATGGAATCTCCAAGCTCGAGTTCCACCTAAGTGCCCTTCTGACAAGCTTCTGATAAGAGATCAGTCACTCAAAAACTTAGCCTGCGAGTCACAACCAAGCAAACAAAGAAGGCATAGTCATCAGATGTGATATATAGGTGCTCTACAGGTGCTGTAAAAATGGAAAACACAAATCAATTTAGCCAAATTTGCAATGAAGACTAACACAGGATGAGAAGAAAAGAAAGCGAGCATGTACCTTTTGAGACTTGGTTCGAATCCACAGCCCCAACTCCCGTCTGTGCTCAACACTTTGATCAGAAGCATGAAACAAAGAAAGAAAAAAAGAGGTGAGCACACATTACACTAAATATGTAAAAGCAATGAGAAGAGAAAAATCATCACCAGTAAATTGGAGGCAGTAAAGGTATGAAGCATCACCCTGGATACATATATTGCTTCAAACTCCTCAAGGCATTTGAATGACTTGTACTACTCCATACTTTGCAATTTTTAAATTACAATTTGAATTTCATGTGAATTCGACCAAATCAGTATGCATCTCATTTTTTAATTTGGCTTAGGATCCGCAATCATTGTATGTGCTATTAGTTAGCTACTATGATAAGGATGGTATACTTGTTTACAACACACACTAATTTCTCCAGTGGCACAAACATAGTTAATGTAGTTGAATATTACATATAATTAGTTGTCTTTTCAGAAACATATAATTGACATCTCAATACATGCTGTGTCAAATGAACCAAGTCTCATATTCAGGCCTTGCATCTTTATAAGTATGACCTGAACTAATACTGACCGATGTTGATCATTCGTGAGCCAATTCCAATTGCATGATTGCTATTCAAAATTCTCTTTGCACCAAAATTGGCAGGGGCTCTGGTTTTCTCCTTCTAAAAGCTGATAGGAAGGAGCCAAATATTGATAAAAAAGGTAGGCAGCAACAACATTCTGTCTAATGTTTTTGTAATGCCAATGTTCATATAAATTTGAGAAGCTGTTTATCTTTTGTTTCAATAATTGAATTATGTAATGCTTTTGAGATGTTTAATCATGTTGACATGACTAATCCTTTTTACTATTTTTACTTTTATATGATTGCACAGAGAGGACTGATTCTGACAATGTTTTAAAGAATTGATGAAACATCAACATTTCTGAACCAAACATATGAAAATTTGTTATGAATATGTTTACAACAACATAAACTAACTTACTGTTAAACTTATTTGCATGTTTACGTTCAAAAATTTATCACAAAAGTCCAAATAACAGCAAAACTGACTGACTGCAGTACAGTTCTGCTTGTCTGATCTCCAACGAATTGAGCATAACACAAAATTGGCCTTCCTGACACATATTTTAAATATTTTATATAAAAAGAGCATGACTTTATGAATAAATTTCATATAAAATGTTTAATCTAATTCATTGTAGAAAAATTCTTATAAAAATAATAAAATGATAACTGCATCAATACATTTTCTGCTCTCTTTTTTGGAAATTTTGACGGCAAATGTAGCATCCAGTTTTCTCTTCATAATGCATATTTTTCTTAATTTCTATGCATTCCTGGCATAATTCTAAGCATCTTTCATATTTTGCACTTACTTAAATTCATTGTAGAAAAATTCATATAAAAATGGGAAATTTCTGACAGGTTCATTGGCAGATTTACAGAATCACCCCCGGTCTGAAAATTGATTAAAACACCATGAAGGACATAAAATTAGAACATTTTATGAATAACAAAGTTGTCCCTGACTTCTTAATGCACATTTTTGTAAAACAATATTGAGCACTCATACTCAAAAATACTGCAATAAGGCCCTATTACCAGTGCTGAAGATTAAGCCCCCTTTAAATTCTGATAAGCTATACTGATAAGTAATTCTTTTATACTAACATACTGATTTTGTTTGGTAATAAGTATGTGAATAAAGTGATGTACATTCCCCTTTAATTGTATACTCAAATTCAAAAAGTGAAATTATACTTAATGATCTGATAAAGAAAAGGGGAAAAACTCAGTATTCACTATTGTCTCCTCACTGTCACTTGCTGTTCTTCTCCAAATAAAAAATGTGAAACACTGGTCTTCATCACTTTGCGAAGCAAGTGACACCATCACATCATATGTTTCCAAAATAAAGTAAACCAAGATAAAATTCAGCAAACCCAATCACAAGACATAGCTCCCTAATACTCAAAATTGCCCAATTGGTACAATGTCTCCATATGTCATATAGTCAAAAATTGATTTAAATTGAACTTAAAATTGCGTTAAACATGTTAAGCCAACCATGTTCAAGACAAATTTTACAAAAAACGGCGTCTCATTCAAGGAGAAAATCAAATATAAAGTTTTCAGTCAGAGCTTGTCAGAGGTCCACTTCCTTGGCCATGCCGAGTGCTTTTCTCTGCACTTCTCGCCAATCCAAGACTATGGATAAACTCCTCAGTGCATCACGATTCTAGTGATGTCTCTTGATCTGAGATTGGTCGTGTCGACACCGAGATCCACCGTCGTGCGACGTCCGATGGTCAGGATCAACACAGCAAAATAAAACTGAAATGCACGATTCTTGATGAAATCTTCAAAATTTGCCTCAAGACCACTGTGTGGCCCAGAAGAAAGAAAAAGAACTGTTGGTTCTGGTAGGCTTAGTTCGGTTCAGAATAAAATTCCAAAGATGGTCCCCAACCCGATTCCATGTGCAACAAGCCCTGTAACATTTGGTGTGTCTAATTTGAATTGGTCTTAACCCCTTCGTACCAATCAACAGCACCTGCACCTTCCTATGACTCAGTATTAATGTTTAATCACAATTACTTCATCAATTGGAGCATTTAACAATTAACTCAACCACTCAATATTTGGGGCCGAATTGGGGTTAGGTGGAATTCATGGTTAGAGGCATCAAATTGAAGTCTTAAGGCACTGAACATGGTCATGGGGTTGAGTAGATGCTACCCGAGCCATCAATTGAAGCAATACATCCCCAGTTTGTCGAATCCCCATTGGAGCCCGGCATCATAGCAACTTCTTTTCCTCTTACCCATCTTCTGATTCGCTGCTTTGCACCTCCAATTAACCACACCGCAGGATAGAGGAAGATGAGACGGTTCCAACGGTAACAAGAACACGGAAAACGACGGCCGGAATAGGCAGAATTTTGTTGGGGAATGTAGCACAGCGTCGACCATGGCGGAGGAGCTCGAGTGGAGGAGGAGATGATGACATGTGGGCCCCATCTTCTGTTTAATTTGATTGCACATTTTCAATGACTGAAAGGGCCCACCCATCAGTAAATCTTGGCCGTTGGATGTATGTTCTTGTTAATCCAGACCATCGAATTCTCCCGGTTCAATTCAGCGAAGGGGTCGAATTTGGGTTATGTTCTGTTCATGGAATGCACCTGGTTCTGAGAACCAAAAGAGGGAAAGGAGCTTGGCAGTGGCAAGGTTCACGCAGACCTAGCATAGACAGGAATTCGACACTCACTTATCTCACTCAGCGAAAACAGGGATTAAGGAGGATTAGTTGCAGCTAGGGATCGTGTGACCTTCATGTAGCAACTCATTTTCAAAGCATTAATGGGTTGTTAGAAGCTTTGTTGCACAATTCTTGTGCTCAGAGAATCATATCCTTGTCTCAATGGCCACTCCCCTGTGATCTTTGGTGTTATGAATTATTTTGTGTTCTGAAACGGGTCACAATAACCCATTACACCATTTTCACTCCATTATATCATTATACGATCTCATTTTTGCTATTTTACTTTAAATTTCATATCTTGGGTTCTAATGCTCAGAAAATTGCAAATAATATATCAAATTCTCATAATTTCATTAGGAATCTTAATATGTTATAAGTTTTGAATGTCTTACAGCTTCATGATTCTTCCAAATAGGGCTTCTTAGTATGTTTCATGATTCCCTACAACCAAATTCCTTTCACCTTTCTCCCCCATTCAATATTGAGCCTTTCGAGGGGTCAACAAATAGTATGGTACACTGTTGGGTCGGTTAGTTACAGTAGTCATTCCCTTTAAGCAGGAACTTGCTATTACCAAAAGGTTAAACTAGAAGTCCTTAGTGCTAACATTTTCAGGCTATGCACGAGAGTGCCGACTACTTTACTGATTTCGTTAGTATAGACTTGTAGATGCGAGAGCACATACGTTGCACAAAGTGAACCAAGTGATGGAGTAGGTTCTAAACCGGGTGCGTTTGGATTGCTATGGAATAGCACTTCAATCGGATTAGCAAGCTATTCCTAACTTTTGTGTGGTCCAAACACATACATGCTAATCCGGATTTGTCCAAATAGTGGCTAATATGCTATTCCTTGTAAAATATGGATTAGCTACTATTCTTTTTTACCATCTGATGCACCTATTTCATATATGCATATTAACCAGACTTGCACCTATATTTGCACCAAAAATCCTAAGTTCATTTGCATTTTAATAGAAGATTGTCTAGAATCAAGTTACTTCTGTGTTTTGGTCCTACTTTTAGGTAAACGGAGCTTTTAGAGCTATTTGGACTAAATTTGGAGCAAGGAGCAAAAATAGGCGAAGGAGCACAAAGGAGCATCTAATTACAGATCAAAACCGCCTATTTCAGTGCACAACCGCCATATCTAAATCAAGAAAACGCGCAGAGAGCCAATTTAAGCAACAGACATGCTATTTCAAGGCCGAGCTCTCTTTGGACTTCTAAATGCGGACCGCACTCCTATTTCTGCGGATCGCATTCAGTTCAAAACAGAACAGAACTTCTATTTCCAGGGAGTGCTATTTTTGGCTGACTAACTGCGGACTGTACCTTGCTAATTGTGGAACGCAGGAAGGCTAAAACTGATCATAACACCTATTTTCCAGCGCGTGCTATCTTTGGCATTCTCCTTTTGGGATTTTTCCCTTAATTGGACTCCAAGAAACCAGAAGTTAGAGCCTAAATCTGAGACATCTTCTCCTATAAAAGAGACCCCTTGGGGTGTTCTCATATCATCATCTCACATCTCATATCATCTCATAGTATCTTGATCTTGGTCTTTGTCATCGATCATCATCTTGTGCTAGTTGTTAGGTCTCATGTGTTGAGTTAGTCTAGTTAATAGTTTAGTCGAGAGTCGTGTCAAGAGAGGAGCTCAACGCCGTTAGAATCGAAGGAGACGGTTACCACCCTCTTCCTAAGCTTACTCGGTGCTTTCTTTTTTCTTACTTTTGTTTATTTGTTGTAGTCATGTCTAGGTCCGAGTAGTCGTCTTTGTTCTTGGGGTTTAGGATGATGTTTGTATGAATGGATTAATTGAATACTTGCTTTTAACGTTTATGCATTGAAGTTATTTTCATATTTGCTTTGAGCTTATTCATAATTGTGCTTGAATTGTTTTCTTGTTCTTTGATATGATCCTGTGGATGTATGTTCGTATCTAGTTGGTAGATTTATATCTTCTTAGGCCAGAATTGCTAATTGCATGAGAGTGCACTTGTAGTAGTTCACCCTATTTTGATAGACCTGTGGATTGGGCATAGTCTAGTTGGAAACTTAACGTCAATTGATAGAGATTCAATACTTGCACTATTTGGGTAGATAACTTGTTGTCCAATTGTATCCGAGAGGAGAAGTTGTGGTTATAACGTGAGTTAAACCGTACCTGTGATCGAAAGCAAATCGGGTTTAGGTTAGAGATAATCTAAAGATTTCGAATTGATCTAAAAGTATTTAAAAGTGCCAACAAACAAGAGTTGAGGGACTTGTAATTGCTTTGGGTTAGTTGGGGATCGGTAACTTTGATCAACAATAGAAACTGAGCTTGAACTGACTCTGATCTGTTCCCTGCGGATCGCATTGGTGACAGGTGCGAACCATACCAAGCAAGGAATAGACAGAGAACCACAAATTTGTACATCTTGCGGTTCGCACCCTCTCAGGTGCGGAACGCAGGCAGTTAGTCCAAACATCAAACTGATTCTGAAAACCCTATGAACGTTTGTTTAATAATTGTTTTAGAGTCTTTTATTTACTGTTATTTACTAATTTGCATCTGTTAATTGTTAGAAAACCAACTTCAAACAAACCCCCCCAAATCGGTTACGTTCAAATTAGGATTAGTTTAGGATTTAAAGAACTGTTTAGAGATATAACCGTCCCTGTGGATTCGATCCCGACTATATTGCATAATATCGTACGCTTGCGATTGATTGTATTATTTAGGATAAAAGCCTATACACTCCACGCGTATCACCATCCATCGCTATTCTAAACAAACAATCCAAACAACATTTTTACTATCCTGAATAGCACCATATTTCTAATATTCTTTAGCTAATCTAAAATCACTATTTTCTTACTAATCTCATCTACTATTCTCTATTCTACTATTCTTTCAGTAATCCTTGCACAATCCAAACGGACCCTAAGAACACATTCCATCCTTGTTATCAAACTTATCTTTACTTTCTGCTATTTACTGTTATTTGTTAGAACTGTTAAAACCCAAAACAAACAAAACAAACCTAGTCTAGTTAGTGAAATAGGGAAGTCCTGTTTACCAATTCGTCCTTGTGGGTTCGACCCTAACTATAATGCAATTAAGTTGAGCGCTTGCGGCTTGACGATAGTTCGTTTGGGATATTTAAAAATGAGGAGGGATCCATTGACAATAGTTATCTTGACAATTTTGACAATTGCAACTTTCAAAAATTTAAAAAAATTCATAAAAAATTTTAAAAATAGAAAAAATTTTATGGAAATTATGCTTAACTTATAGATTGAATATGTTTCCTATTATATTCAATTTAAGCGATATTTGGTAGCTTTTTAAAGATCTTTTAATTACAACCGTTAAAAAATGTACAAAATTTTGATAAGGCATCAAATGATGTTCAAATTGATTGAAATTTGAAACACTATCAATCTATAAGTTAAATAATGCATCCATAAAACTTTTTTCATTTGTAAGATTTTTTATGATTTTTTACAAATTTTTAAAGATAACCATTGTCAAAATTGTCAAAATAAGCATTGTCAATGGATCCCTCCTCTTTAAAAATAGTGTCACTCTCGGGAGACGACAGTTTAGACTGCACTGTAGTACTAATTCCAGTGTTATTTGGATCTTAGCGCACTTTTATTCAATTTAAGTCATTTGAAACCAGT
The DNA here is from genome assembly GCA_030179965.1 of Cyperus esculentus. Classification (NCBI taxonomy): domain Eukaryota; kingdom Viridiplantae; phylum Streptophyta; class Magnoliopsida; order Poales; family Cyperaceae; genus Cyperus; species Cyperus esculentus. The sequence goes on from JASGLE010000001.1 coordinate 6,330,792, forward strand.
TTTGACATTATAATGTTCGCGGACGAGGTCAATTTTTTTTGAAAAAACAAACTAAGGGCCATTTAAATGCGTTCAAATTGCAATTTATTGCTACTTGGAGTGTTGTTAGTATCTTAACGCATTTATATTCGTTAGAAAAGTACTTTAACGTCCTTTAGATGCAATTTAAGTTTGAAACCAATTTTGGAATTATAATATGCACAAACAAGGTCAACATTATTAAAAAGACACTTCGAGCGACTGAAATGCGTTCAAATTGCAATTTATTGCTATTTGGAGCGTTATTGGCATTCACTTACATTCATTAGATAAGTGCTTTAACGCGCTTCAGATGTTATTTAAGTCATTTGAAATCAGTTTTGATATTATAACTTGCGCAAATGAGGTCAAAATTTATTGAAAGCACATTTAGAACCATTAAATGCATTCAAATTGCAATTTATTCATACTTGGAGTATTATTGGAATCTTAACACGTATATTCGGTAAATAAGTACTTCAACGCGCTTTAAATACAATTTAAGTCTTTTGATACTAGTTATGGAATTATAATGTGTGCAAACGGGGTCAGATTTAATCGAAAACACACTTAGGCATTTAAACGCGTTTAAATGAAATTTTGGTGCTATTTGGAGTGTTATTGACATATTAACGTACTATATTCATTTGTCGTTTTGGTGCTATTTGGGACATATTAACGTACTATATTCATTTAAATTAAACACACTTATATTCGTTAGATAAGTACTTTAATGCGCTTCAGATGCAATTTATGACATTTGAAACCAGTTTTGACATTATAACATGGGCAAACGAGCTCAAGATTGATTAAAAAGACAGTTAGAGCCATTGAAATGCGTCCAAATTGCAATTTATTGCTACTTGGAGTGTTATCGGCATCTTAATGCACTTATATTTGTTAAATAACTACCTAAACGCACTTTAGATGCAATTTAAGTCATTTAAAAACAGTTTTGGAACTATAATGTGCTCAAATAAGATCAAAATTGATTGAAAACACACTTAGAGCCATCTAAATGTGTTTAAATTGAATTTTAGTGCTCTTTGGAGTGTTATTGGCATCTTAACGTACTTATATTCGTTAGAGCCAGTTTTGGAAGAAATCCAAATTCAAATTTAATAAGCACCTGAGTGTCGAATAGACCTACGATTATTGGTTCGTCGTTCAGATAATTGGCAGAAACGGTAAAGACCATAAACGTCTTGTTCTCCAATTAGGAAATCTCACGGGATGCACAAGATCCTCGGGACTAGTGAAGACAGTCCTAGATTTCCTCAAATTATTAGATGTTTAGATTGCATTTTAGTACTAATTGGAGTATTATTTGCATCTTAACGCACTTTAAAGTCCTGTTATATGCAATTTTAAGTCATTTGAAATGCGTTTAAATTGCAATTTATTTCTATTTCGAGTGTTATTGGGATCTTAGCGCACTTTTATGCAATTTAATTCATTTGAAACCAGTTTTGACATTATAATGCGCGCAGACGAGGTCAAAATTTTTTAAAAGTCAAACTAAGGGCCATTTAAATGCGTTTAAATTGCAATTTATTGCTACTTGGAGTGTTATTGGTATCGTAACGCACTTATATTCGTTAGAGAAGTACTTTAACGTCCTTTATATGCAATTTAAGTTTGAAACCATTTTTTGGCAATTTAAAGTGCGCAAACATAGTCATATTGATTGAAAACACATTTAGAACAATTCGAATGTGTTTAGATTGCATTTTAGTACTAATTGGAGTGTTATTTGCATCTTAACGCGCTTATATTCATTACATAAGTACTTTAATGTGCTTCAATGCAATTTAAGTCATTTCAAATGAGTTTTGGCATTGCAATGTGCTCAAACGGGATCAAAATTTATTAAAACACCCTCAGATCTATTTAAATGCATTCAAATTGCAATTTATTGTTATTTCGAGTGTTATTGGATCTTAATGCACTTATATGCAATTTAAATCATTTGAAACCAATTTTGGAATTATAATATGCGCAAATTATTTTAACGCATTTCAATGGATCTAAAGTGAAAGATGTAAATAATACTCTAAACCAATTTTTTATCTCATTTGCGCACATTATAATGTCAAAGCTAGTTTCAAATGACATAAATTGCATCTGAAGCGCATTAAAGTACTTATCTAACGAATATAAGTGCGTTAAAATGCCAATAACACACCAAACCGATTCTAACGAATATAGGTATGTTAAGATGCCAATAACACTCCAAAGAGCACTAAAATTCAATTTAAACACATTTAGATGGCTGTGAGTGTGTTTTCAATAAATTTTGAGCTTTTTGCGTACATTATAATGCCAAAACTGGTTTCAAATGACTTAAATTGCATTCGAAGCACAGTAAAGTACTTATCTAACGGGTATATGTGCATTAAGATGCCAATAAAACTCTAACACTTGCTCTAACGAATATAAGTATGTTGTTTTGACCTCGTTTGCATACATTATATTGTCAAAGCTGGTTTCAAATGACTTAAATTGCATTGAAGCACATTACAGTACTTATCTAATGAATTATGTGTGTTAAGATGCCAATAACACTCCAAAACTGTCTCTAACGAATATAAGTCCGTTAAGATGCCAATAACACTTCGAATAGCAACATATTGCAATTTGAACACATTTCAATGGCTTTAACTATCTTTTCAATCAATTGTACCTGAAGCACATTAAAGTACTTATCTAACGAATATAAGTGCGTAAAGATGTCAATAACACTCCAAATAGCACCAAAATTTAATTTAAATGCTTTCAAATGCCTAAGTGTATTTTCAATTAATTTTGACCTCGTTTGCACACATTATAATTCCATAACTGGTATCAGAAGACTTAAATTGAATCTAAAGCGCGTCAAAGTACTTATTTACTGAACATTAGTGCGTTAAGATACCAAGAACACTCCAAGTAGTAATAAATTGCAATTTGAACGCATTTAATGGCTCTTAGTGTGTTTTTTCAAAAAAAAAATTGACCTCGTTTGCACACATTGTAATGTCAAAACTGGTTTCCAATCTCTATATTAAAAAGCGTCTAAGGACTGGATTCTCAATTTTTGTTTGTTCTTACCAATTACATTAATCGCCGTCCATTTTAAATTACATCGCATCTGGACGGACGAGAGTAACCCGGATCTGATTTTTTTCCTCTCCAGTTAATCAAGTTTTTTTCGCTGATTGCAGCGTGAAGACTGTCCGCAACTCCCAACTCCCGCTCCCCACTCCCACTCGCGTCTCCCCCTCCAAATCAAACCCTCCCTTCTCTTCTTCCTCTCCGCAACCGCAAATCTCCAGACCGAAGCAAACCCTCCTCTCTTCTCCTTGCTCTCGCCGCAAGCATCACCGCCTGCGCTCCTCCCTCACTGCATCGCACTGCTCCTTGCTTTCGCCGCAAGTCGACTCTTCCTCCGCCCGTCCCTCCCTCGCCGCAAGTCGACTCCGCCCCCGCCGTTCCTCCCTCGCCGCAAGTCCGCTCCGCCTCTGCCCGTTCATCCCTTGGGCGTCGCATTGCCTTGTAAGCGCGCCACCCTTCTCACGCCGACTGTTAACCCGCGTCGCCCTGCTTCACTTCTCCTCTCTGGGATGGTGTGCCCTCTCTCTCATTGTTCTTAATCTTCAAGTCTCTGACTTTTCCGACAATCACAACACTGCAGCCCAACTGCCCAAGCTCCCTCGCTCCACCACGCTGCAAAATCACAGTCCGCGAGGCCGCCATAGTCATTGAAGGATGAGAGACGCGGGGGCAAGATACTGATGGGTTATCTTGGCAATAAGGTAATGAGAAAATGATATGAATTCATTGGGTGTTTAGTACGACTTCTGTAGGTATTAATTCAGTTGTACGCAAAATGGCCATAAAAATTGGCACCTTTATTCTTTAAATTTGGTATTGCTATGCTATTAAAACATAAGAGTGTAAATTAACATTTCCACAATTTCATTAAAATGATAGTATATTACCTTATTGTGACAAATCTTTAGAGCATTTTTTGATGTTTAGGGTTCAATTTCAATAAGCATGTTTGTGCATCAGACAAGTTTTTGCTTTGTATGCTGCCACTTGACTTCTGGAGAGAATGAAGGGGATGAAATAAGAAGAAACTCTGATGTCCATGAAAATTTGAAGAAGACTCGATTCCCACGTGTACAAACAGCCAGCGATGTAAAGTCACCACAAACAATCCTGGAGCATGAGTAAGTGATATATTTTCTTCAGTATCAATCCAGTGCCCTAAAATTAGCAACGCCAATGTTGTAATGGCTGTTCTTTTGTGAAGACCTACAATTTCCAAATACCGATCTTTAGTATATGTTACACAACCTCAAGCAATGTGTACAATACACACAGTGACTTTCTAATGAGATGGTTATCAGGTCACAGGAGTCAGTGCTTGTATTTGAGCAAATTATAATGTAACCTTTTTTTTTTCAATTTCCATCAGTTGAGTTATATAGCTTGGAGATTTGAATTACCGAATCGCACTTTCATACCACTCAGCCAAAGCACTGGTACAGATGCATAATTGGAAACAACTTTTGGAGAAAGATTAGGTGATTGTTTTATATTTTTGTGTTTGCATTTATTTTTAACTTTGTGTTTCTTTGAACTAAACATCTGTATTTGCATGGACATTTTGTTGATTGCTGTTACTATATGCAGTTGAAAACAGGTTTATTTTTTTTCATCTTGATTAATTTACTTAGTTATCTATGTTGCAGCTGAGAATAGAGAGAAAAATATGGTCGAGTTTTCCCAGGTTGGAAAGAAGGGAGAATTTATTTCCCGCTAACCTACAAATCTTCCAATAATTCAGATCGGTAATCTGGATATGATGTAACTACTAAAGAAAAGAGGCGAACCCCTGCATGGTAAATCATTACAACAACCAAATATTATAAACAGTTATTTTGTACCCCTTGTATGTACTGACGATTACAAAATATGGATCATATATAGGTGTGATAGGATACTGTGGTACGGAACGGGCCTTCACCAGGTATCATATGTCAGGGGAGAGTCAAGATTTTCTGACCACAGACCGGTGTACGGCAGATGTGGAAATAATTAGATGAACCTGGCTCAGGAGAAATAACATGAGCTATTGCAGCTTTCGGGTTGAAGTAGAAGAGCTCTTGCCTTGTGGGTATCAGTACCCATATCGGGATCTCAAGCTATATTGTTGAAGAGTTTTAAGCATATTGTAAGGTAAAGACGGGTTCAAGTGCAAACAAACAATTTGTCAGTTTTTTGCAATTTTAGATAGTAGCTGGCTAGCTGCCTTCTCCATCTTTTGACAATGACTGATATTGGTAGAGTAAGCTGTTGATTATTGAACCTTCTTTGTTTCTTTCTATTTTCTGTATCTTTACCAGGAATTTTGCATATGAATTTAACAGTTGTACAAAACTGGAATGTGTCGGTCCCCAATTTGAGCATATTGGCTTGCCATTTCAGATAAGGTATAATTATGGGGTCGATTCGCAAAAAGCCATATTATAGCATGATATTTTGCTTTAAGATTCTGTAATTAATTTGAAGCATGTATGCTTCTGTATATAACATAATTCCTCTTTTTCTGATATTCTCTAGCAGAGATTACTTTTATACTCTGAGAGAACAACATGAGAAGACTAACCATAAGGTATTATCCTACGTTCCATTTTCTCAATCTTTGATCTGCATTCTTGCAGCCTTGTTTAATGGAGTTGTTAACACCATCATTTTTTTTGCTATACAGGATAAGGGATGAAATTTTGCTACAAACCAAATCCGCCCGTGAAGCCAACGAGAATTTATGTGCATAATCATACCTATCAAATTTAAATGTCTATAAATACTCTCATCAGGTTTCAAACCTGCGAGGATTTCCAACCTGCGAATTATACTTGAAAACATTCAATTTTTGTCTATTTATATAATGATAGTTAAATAACTTGAGCTACAAAACGTCAAAACCTCCTTATGTTTATGTTATAGTATTATTGGAAATTTTATACATGGAAAACCTACCTTTTCGTTTCTTTCTTATTGTTTTTGTGGGTTTTCATTGTGGAGCCATTTTACTTAAAATAGTTTTATTAGCTAATAAATGTAAGATTCTACGTAAAAATAAATTTTTTTTAAAGGGATGAACAATCGTTTGCCCGCCGCATGGTGCGGGTCGGTTACTAGTGACTTGAAAATGCATATAAGTGCATTAAGATCTCAATAACACTCGAATAACAATAAATTTTAATTTGAATGCATTTAAATGGATCTAAGTGTATTTTCAGTAAATTTTGATCTCGTTTGCACACATTATAATTCCATAACTGGTATCAAAAGACTTAAACTGTATCTAAAGTGTGTTAAAGTACTTATTTATCGAATATAAGTGCTTTAAGATGCCAATAACACTTCAAATAGCAATAAATTGCAATTTGAATGCATTTAAATGGCTCTGAGTGTGTTTTCAATAAATTTTCAGCTTGTTTACGCACATTATAATGCTAAAACTGGTTTCAAATGACTTAAACTGCGTTTAAAGCGCATTGAAGTATTTATCTAATGAATATATGTGCATTAAGATGCCAAATTAACAGCGAGGGCTTGCGCTCGTTGGAATCTGAAAGTCCCCACAATCACTTAAAAAAACACTTAGGTGCGCATTCCTCAAATTTCCACAAAGAGCGCATCTCGAGGGGTGACTATGTCCTCTTTCAGCCCACCATCATCACCGAAGGTGTCGGTCGGGGGAGCGCAAAAAGGGTGGCACATAGGCTGAGATTTTGAAGTACAGTGGGTCCCACATGTCAGACTAAGTAATAAAAGAAAAGAAAAAAAAGCAGCGCGAAATCAACGCCATCCGCCGCCGCGTCTGACACCAACTTCGCCGGTGAAATTCTCCTTGCTCAGGCCATCATTTTGGGGTTTAAAGGCTCGTTGAAATCGTGTGACTAAACTCTACCCAACTACCCCAATTTCACAATCTATTGAGAACAATGCTAGAAATAAGAAGTGTGAAAAAGAGGGGTCGAAAAACTGACCTGAGTATGCTCCTCTCCGGCGATGGTGGCAGCAGAGTGAAACTGAAGGTTGCCTGAGCTTGCCCACACCACCACGATGCTGCTTCAGTCCTTGGAAGACCTTCTGTGAGCCTTCGGCACTGACTTCGACCAACTCACCCTATTGACAAGAGCCAGATTGCTCAAATTGGGTTTTAAAAGATACAATTAAATAAATGGAACTTAGTGGATCATTTGACACAGTTCAGTGATGATAAGAAACATGGCAAATATTTAAAGGAATATCAACTGAAATGATCAACGATACCTTGTGACACTGAGTTTAAAATCTGGCCCAAACAGAAACAGCACCTCCCCTCTTTCATCAACCAAGTTCTGAATAATTAAAAGAATATGTCAAGGGGAATAACAAGAAGTGTAAAATATCAAAGTTCAAAAGAAGGGTTAAGAGATTATTAGCTGATTGAAAGAGCAGCAAAAGGGAAAAAGAAGCATGTTACCTTGTGAAACTAGACTCAGATCTAAGGAGGCGTTGAATACTCTTCCCCTTCATTGATTAAAATTTTGGACACAAGAAAACAATTCCATTAATACAGAGTATTAATCACTAGGATTCAAAGGAAAAGGATTAGAGGATTATCAATTGAATAAAAAAAAACAACAATGGAAAAGAGGAGTTGCTTCTCACCTTTACTCAACAGAATGAAAGGAAGAAGGGGAAGATAAGAATGAAGGAGAGAAAGAAGAGTTGTTATATATCAAGCAGTAGGTAGAAGAGAGTAAAAAACTGTACAATCAAGCTCTGACAGTGAAAATAGCAGTTTTACCTCCAAGACCCCACAATCACTTGAAAATTCTAAAACTTTTGAATGTGAGTGTCTGAGAGTGAACGTCTCGTAATGTCTACTAACAAACGCATGCACACAAGGGTGACCGTGTCCTTTTCCCGACGAAAACGTCTTTTTTTTTTTTTTTAAAAGCGCCTTTCGGGCGGCGAAAAGGGTGGCACAGATTGATAGGTTGTATTTGATTGTATGATGACTTGTTTTACTTGTTGTACTTGCTTGTTGATTGCTTTTAGAGCCATGTCTGACTAAACTTATAGTTTCTAGGATTAGGATGATGTATTAACTTGGTTTTTGGTGTTTATGAAGTTTATTGGTTATCTTTTATTTTAGTTTTCTGGTATTGTGTATGAATTGTTGGTTGCTTGCTAATTGTCAATTGCGCGTCCATACCGGTAACCAGTAAGTATCGGCCGGTACCTAGGTTTTAAGCCGTAGTACACACGTGATTGAGTTTAGTTAGTAGACGAGGTGGGTTAGAGATTCGAGAGGGCAATCAGGCAACACGCGAGAGCGGGGGCCTTCAATACCCGAGAGGGAGGTACACCTTGGGGCACCAATACCGGGACATAGGTCGGGTTTACAAGCGAGAGCTGCGATATGTACCTGTGGTGGTTAGAACTGTGTTAGGAATTAAGCCAACAAGCGAGGGCTGAGGTTTGGTGCTTGATATTGCTTTAACCAGAACTAAACGTCTTAATACCAAGAATTCATATATACCAATTTACTTGTTTTGCGCACCAGTCGTATACGAGAGTGACGACCGGTACACTTCTATCTGACAAACGCGAGAGCACGGTTTAGTTAGTTGTGTTGATCGTACGTAACAGGTGCGGTTTGCGTGATTCGAGGCCAAGTGACGACTAATCCGACGTCCTAGAAACGCCTTTTATTATATTGCACTTCATCTTTATTAATTGTTGTTTTATTTAGGACTTTTAACTAAAACCCCAAAACTGTGATTTTCCCGTAGTTCAAGAAACAAACAAAGTCTAGTCCAGTTTACCAATTGTCTCTGTGGATTCGACCCCATACTCTACCACAGCTTGATCGTACGCTTGCGATTGAATTGCCGTCTAGTTGGGATTTAAAAGTAGTGCACTTTCGAGTGAACATACCTAATTAGTACAAGTATCAGTTCTTGATCAAATGACGTTATTTTAACCAACTAGATCTGGCCACAATCTACAGGTTCATACCAAACAATCAAGAAACAATTCAAGCACAATTATAATTAAGCACAAAGCAAATTGAAAATAACTTTGAATCGTAGACAATGAAAACTAATATTCAATTAATCCATACAAACAAACATCATCTTAAATCCTAAGAACAAAGACAACTACTCAGACATAACTAAAGAAAACATGATTAAAGAAAATGTATATAACATAAAGAAGAAAGCATCGATTATGATCGAGTAGATAAAGCGTGACGGCGCTTATGACCTTCTTCTCCGAGTAATCATCTCCTTCTTCTTATCAACTCTCTAAACTAAACTCAACTCGAATTTAAGGACTCTCTACTAAAACTAAAAACTCTCAAAAACTAAAACTCAACTCTCAACTAAAACTAAGATAACAACTAAGATAACTCAGATAACAACCTCTTCAAAGACGATGATTATATAGGCTTGGATGCTCCCAGAAATATGCTTCTTTCCTCTAGAACCGACCTCTAATTTCTGGAGCAAAGAACAGAATTAGATACCTTCAATTGAAACTGCTCCAGAAAATAGAGGTCCATTTGGTGTTCGGGGCCTTCTTGCGTTCTGGACTTCAGTCGGTGCGAACCGCACTCCCCAGGAAATAGGGAGTCTGCTGCTCCAAAAGTGGATTGTCGGCGGTTGTGCTCGGTCCAGATTTAGATGCTCCAGTTTTGATCTGAGTGCGGACCGTACACTCGAGATTGCGGTCCGCACTCCGTGTCTTCTGCGTGCTTCTTCGCCTATTTTTGTTCATCTTCTCCAAATTGGATCCCAAAAACTTAATGGACACAATTTTAGACATCTAACTAACTAACTGCAATTAAATATAAAGATCCAAAGAAAAATAAAGGTACAAATCCTAAAAATAAGTAGATACAAATGCGATGCATCACTTGAGATGCAATTTATGACATTTGAAACCAGTTTTGACATTATAACATGGACAAACGACTCAAGATTGATTGAAAAGACAATTAGAGCCGTTGAAATGCGTCCAAATTGCAATTTATTGCTATTTGGAGTGTTATTGGCATCTTAATGCACTTATATTAGTTAAATAACTACCTCAACGCACTTTAGATGCAATTTAAGTAATTTGAAACTAGTTTTGAAATTATAATGTGCTCAAACGAGATCAAAATTGATTGAAAAACACTTAGAGCCATCTAAATGTGTTTAAATTGAATTTTAGTGCTCTTTGGAGTGTTATTGGCATCTTAACGTACTTAAATCGTTAGAGCCAGTTTTGGAAGAAACCCATATTCAAATTTAATGAGCACCTGAGTGTCGAACAGACCTACGGTTACTGGTTCGTCGTTCAAATAATTGGCAGAAACGGTAAAGGCCATAAACATCTCGTTCTCCAATTAAGAAATCTCACGGGATGCACAAGATCCCCGGGACTAGCGAAGACAGTCCTAGATTTCCTCCAATTATGGTCAATCATACCCGGAACTGCGGAGTGACCGGGCGTGAGACTATAAATTGGCATTTTAGTACTAATTGGAGTGTTATTTGGATCTTAACGCACTTATATTCATTACATAAGTACTTTAACGTCCTTTTATATGCAATTTTAAGTCATATGGGATGCGTTCAAATTGCAATTTATTTCTATTTCAAGTGTTATTGGGATCTTAGCGCACTTTTATGCAATTTAAGTCATTTGAAACCAGTTTTGACATTATAATGTACCCAGACGAGGTCATATTTTTTTGAAAAAGCACACTAAGAGCCATTTAAATGCGTTTTAAATTGCAATTTATTGCTACTTGGAGTGTTATTGGTATCTTAACGCACTTATATTCGTTAGATAAGTACTTTAATGTCCTTTATATGCAATTTAAGTTTGAAACCATTTTTTGGCAATTTAAAGTGCGCAAACATAGTCATATTGATTGAAAACACATTTAGAACAATTTGAATGTGTTTAGATTGCATTTTAGTACTAATTGGACTGTTATTTGCATCTTAACGCGCTTATATTCATTACATAAGTACTTTAATGCGCTTCAATGCAATTTAAGTCATTTAAAATGAGTTTTGGCATTGCAATGTGTGCAACACAAGGTCAAAATTTATTAAAACACCCTCAGATCCATTTAAATGCGTTCAAATTGCAATTTATTGTTATTTTGAGTGTTATATGCACTTATATGCAATTTAAATCATTTGAAACCAATTTTAGAATTATAATGTGCACAAACATAGTCATAATTGATTTGAAAACACAAATTAGAACCATTCCGAGCGTCTCTCTGGGAGAAGTCTTGACTTGGTTTTCTAAAGACATGAATCAAGTACAAAAGACTTTTGAGTATTATTTGGACCCAAATTAATTTCATTGCATGAAGTGGTATTTTGAAAGATTTTTCAAAATAATTTTAAAAGTTGAAGTCAAATATGTCCATTTTGGTTTTAAATTTAAATTCAAACTTTTAATTTTTCAAAATTTGATTTTTGTATTTCATAAAATTTTATTTTAATTTAAAAATTTTTAAAACAAATTTTTTGAAATTTGGACTTGAAATCATTTGTCAAATGTTCATTTTAGTTTTGAAAACATGAAACTTGTTAAGTGACATTTGGGCCAACTCTATTTTCTTCAATTTCCCTGCGCATTGGGCCGAATTCCCGGCCTTTTTTCTTTTCTGCTTATCTGTTTTGGGCCGCAGAGGGGGAGAGCTGGGCCTCTTTTTCTTTTTCTTCTTCCCTTTTTCCTTTCTTTCCTTTTCTTTCTTTGCGTTTGGGCTGCATAGGGGAGTGGGCTTTCTTTCTCCCTTCCCTTCATTTTCCTTTTTCTTTCTTTGCGTTTGGGCTGCACAGGGGAGTGGGCTTTCTTTCTCCCTTCCCTTCATTTTCCTTTTTCTTTCTTTGCGTTTGGGCTGCCAAGGGGGACACGGATCCGATGCAGCGGGACATGCAAGAGAAGAAAGATCTGAGCCGTTGGATGATGATCCGAAGGTCAATCTTTGAAGATTCCCTGCTTCGCTAGGGGACACGTGGCAGCATCCAGGGCGTTGATGGCTGATCTCCGGCCTCCGGAGCCCGATCGAAGATCGGAGACCATGCTTGGAGCCGCCCTGGCATGAGGAACCTAGCGGTGGGGTCCGATGCGACTGCGGGAGGTCCTGTGATGGGGTGGCATCACCACTGGTTGGTGGTTTGGTTGGTCCGCTTGGACAACGAGACAAGGAGGTCGGAAGAAGAGGACAGACCAAGAGCCAAGAGGAGGCGGAGAACGAAAGGGGAGGCGCTGTAGATTACCAGAATAATGAACGATTCGCACAAGATTACGATTTTAACCTTTTTCCCGTCAGATTTAACGGAGAACTAAAAATGCGCCTTACATCACAGCCGTCCGATTAACAGAAAATGAACGGCTCTTATTTGTTCTGATCCATAGAAGAATTTGCCAAAAATTAATAATTGTAAGCTATCGTCTGAACATGGGATCTGTTTGAAGTTTGAACAAAATAGTTTTTGTGACTTCAATCATTGCTAACCTACGTCTGAACAATATGACCAATATAAAATTATATAAGTCCAACGAAGATGTAGACGTTATAGAAAATGAATCTTTAACCTATCCTATTAATCATACATGTGCTAGGACTGGGAAAGTCATATATTATATGCCATAATAGCAGCAGCTAATCTATTTCTTAGTTCTCAGCTCAACTATATATTTGTTTGGTTCTCTGCTTCCTAAAGCACCCTTCTATTATTAAGCTTTCACAGAGATCTTTTCTTTTGATCCATCTTCTCCAACTCTCTGTCCACTTTTTCAGCGAATACTGTCTTAATTTGTAGCTCTTTCTTTGTAACATTGTTCTTCCCATTTCATATCATATTTTAATTTCATTTAGTTCTGTTTTTGTTCAGTAAGAGGAAAAAAAAAAAAAAAAATCAGAAAAGAAAAAAAAATCAGAAAAAAAACCTCAGTGTCTCTGTATCTGCAAATTTTTCCACCCCTCCGTTTCTTTGCCACTTGTTTCCCCTTTAATCCTGTTCTTTTTGGTCCTTTATAATGACTGGACTAGAAGTTGCTGGAGGATGGTTTGCCTCAGCTTTAATTGGAAAGTTCGTAAATGTAACTGGTGACTACCTGCGTGGCGAATATCAACTGCAAAAGAAGACAAAAGAGATGTTGGACAATGTGCGAAACACTCTGCCCGAGATTCAGGCCATCATCGAAGAGGCTGCTAACCAGAACATACAGAACGAGGGCCTCAATCAGTGGCTAAGTCTCATCAAGGATGCTGCCTATGAAGCCAACGATGTGCTCGATGATTTTGAGGCCGAGATGTACCGTAGAGACTTGAAAGGCAAGGTTAGTCAAGCTGCTTCCTCTTTGGCTGATGCCACAATCTTTTTGCTTCTTAATAATGACGAAAAAAGGCTTAAGGCGGTAGTTAATAAGCTTGACCAAATCTGTAAGCGGAGTAGTACTTTCGTTGGTTTGCTACAGAGATATAGAGATCGTAGAGGGCAAGGTCAGGAAACGACTAACAGAGGGGAGGTCACTTCAAATTTATCACATAACCAGCCTTTATTGTTTGGTCGCCACTGTGAGACAATATTAAATATCGTAGAGGGTGAGTTCATTATTAATGGGGAAGTTAATTCGGTGAGAGCAAGTAACATGTCAGGTACAAGTAGTGTCCAAAACGTTGGTCAGAATGTGGTGGGTATAATTAGGAATCATTGGTCACGATTGTTTGGCAAAATTGAGGGAGATGTGAGTGCTGAACGCGGGCAATCAAGTGAGACAAACATGAGTTCAGTTCAGAATGGAACCCAAGAATCACTTGCTATGCACCTAACGCAACAAACGGGCCACTATGGGATGCCATTCGTAATCACAATAGTGGGTAATTGTGGGGTTGGGAAAACAGCTCTTGCTCAAAACATCTATAAAACTTGGGAAGGGCATTTTGTTTTAAGACGGTGGATTTATGTGCAACAACAAATTGATGTTACAAAACTCGTGAAAGAATTTAATCCATCATTTATTAATAATGGCAACCCATTGTCCCCAAAAGATGAAATAATTAGAAACATTGAGGGCAAGAAATTCTTACTTGTCCTTGATGATGTTCCGCGTGAGGCATGTTCCCAATTGGTTGATCTTCTTACCTGGTTTCACTTGGGGGCTTATGGGAGTGTCGTTTTGATAACTACTCGAGAGAGCACGGTTGCCGATAGGATAGGAGCCATTTGGCCGATAGTTTTGGAGCCAATAGAGATGCAAGATTTCGCTGAGAGCAACTTGTGGCTCCACAACAGCTCTAATGCTGCTTCCGACCTAGAAATAAGTTGCAAACATTTGGATGCAAACTTAAAGCAATGCTTTGCTTTCTGTTCGATTTTTCCAAAAAATACCACAATTGAAAGGGATAGGTTAGTCCAGATGTGGATTGCCAACAATTTCATTCAACCAAACTCTGAAAATAGTTCTACCAGATTAGAGGTCATTGGAAATAAATACTTTGATGAACTTGTGAATAGGTCAATCTTTCTCCCTACACCATTGCCAAACATGTACATCATGCACAATGAAGTTCGAGAGCGGGCAAAAACAATTTCCAATAATGAGAGTTTTGTCATTGATTGTAAAACAAACCCATGCCTCTATGGTTGTTCTTTTTCGAATGAGCATTTGGACCCTTGCCAACATGGCTATTTTTTCCATCATAATGATTTAAATGATCCCATTCCACCAAATACACGGCATCTTAGTGTAGGGAGAAATAATGAATTACTAGAGTTTGAAGGGGGTACCAAGGAGTTACGCACACTCTTATATGATGGCATTCCCCCAAAAGATTTTGGCAAGATCCTAAACAGGATGACTAGATTGCGTGTATTGAAGTTATCTTATCCTAATGGGTGCATTAACACCATCTGTGAACAGTTGTCACATCTCCGTTTTCTAGATCTTTCCTTCAGTGGAATTACAGAGTTACCTGATAGAATATGTACACTATTTCATCTTCAGGTTTTAAATATCAAAGGTTGTAAGTTTCAAAAGTTACCCAAAAAAATGAACCAGCTGATCAACTTAAGACACCTGTATGCAAACAAAGAGACAATAGTCTTAATTTTCGGTATTGGGAAACTAACTAAACTTCAAGAGTTAGAAGAGTTTAATATCACTAAGGAGAAAGGGCACAAAATAAGTGAATTGGCTGAGATGAAGGAAATTGGTGGACATCTATCTATAGTAGGTCTGGAGAATGTAGAAAATGATGTTCAAGCAAAAGCAGCAAAACTGGCAAAGAAGGGGTACCTGAAAGCCTTGTCTCTACGATGGGTTAGAAACCAGTTTAAAAGTGAGCTCAACAAGGAGAATGCCAACAAGATCCTCTATTCACTAGAGCCACCTCCAGCTCTTGCAGAATTGGAGATTGAGAATTACCCAGGCACGAAATTGCCATCATGGACAATCCTCACCCTATTCGATAATATTAGACGCATTCATTTGAAGAGTTGTCCCAATCTAACAGAGTTCCCGGCTTTAGGCAGACTTCATCGCCTTGAAACGCTTGTGTTGGAAGATCTGAAAATGCATGTAATTGGTAAGGAACTCCATGGTGAAAGTCAAGAAATTTTTCCAGCACTAAAGGTTCTTAAGTTCATAAACATGTGCAATTGGCAGGTTTGGATGTCACCTGCTGAAGATAGGAAGTTGCTCCCACTTCTTGAAGAACTTGAGTTACGTAATTGTTTTGACCTGGAAATAATACCTTTACGTTCATTGAATATATTATCTCTAAAGAAGCTAGTTCTCTTAGATTGCAGTAGTACCTTGTTGAAAGAAAGCATACATGATAAACCACTACCTTCACTGAATTCTCTTGAAATATCAGGAAAAGAATCATGCACCATTACCCTTTCATATGAGAACTTGCCTAATCTCAGATTCTTGTCTCTTGAAAAGTTAGATGTACGGTTCATAGGAAATTCACAATCTCTATCAAATCTGAAGAAAATGATTCTGAGTGATACCAAAATCAATTGGAATGGAAATCTAGTTTTGCCAAAACTCATTGAAATCGAGATGCAGATTTCTGTGGATATAATGGATGCCCTCAAAAATTTAGGAGAGGTAGTGGATGTGAGTCTCTCTTCTCTCAAGGTTTTGAATATAATACACAGATCCTTATGTTCTACCACCAGAAAGGAACAATCCATGTTAGAGGACTGGTTTGCAAAACTACCTCACCTGGTAGAACTCACTACAAATGTAAGCCTCCACAAATTGAGTTTTTCAACTCTAGAATCCTTGAAGAGGCTTAAGATTAAAGGAAATTTTTCCATGCCTAAAGGGGGCATGCCATCAAAACTGAAAGGGCTCCATATCTATGAAGTTCAAGAGGATTTCGAGAAGCGGTTCTTCCCTGGAGGAAAGTATTGGCCCAAAATTAAACATATCCCTTACATCATTGTTAATGGGAAGACCTCCCAGATGCTAAAATGACCACTTATCCGCTGCCCCAATTTCGATTATTGCTCATTAGACCTCAAGGTAAAATTTATATTATCGCGTCTAATTTGATATATATTAGAAAATAATGTACATATTATTTTATTGATGAATACTGTTATTGACTTTCTAAATCTTACAGAAATCAAATTTTGACACAGAAGGATGTGCGACTTTGTGATAATCTCTTTTAATGAGAAGAAAGAGAAACTAAGAAATGACAGGAAATCACATACATACGATGTTCTTCATATGTCCCATTCTTCATTTCTTCTGCTCTTGAAAGGTATGAATGTCAACTTCAAATTCTGAAAAATAAGAATCAGCTTTTGGTCGAGTGGTAAATGGCAATGATGTACTCTGTGTGGAATGTCACATATTCAGAACCCAAATGATGAGTTTTTTATAGTTTTTAGAATTGAGTGCTTTGATCCTCATCTTTGTTAAAGAAAAATTATCTGAATAATTATCAACTTGACAAACTTCTGAATATCTGGTTATCTTTTATGAATCTTTTTATTGATGTGCATTACCTATAATCCTGTATCATGTTGTCAGGTTATCGGATGTGCAATTTGTTTAAGAACTTCTTGAAGTGCTCTGAACAGCAGAAATACGGAGACCATTCAGCTAAGGTCGAACTTTTTGAATTAAAATATTTATAAGTCAATATTGTGTTATTATATTGATGTTTGGGTGGGGTTTTCATTGTTATTTGTTATGCTTCATCACAGAGATATTAGGAATAAAATGGTATATATAGGTAACAAAAAATTGTTACAAACTACTGATGTCTTGTATTATTTAATTTTCTCAATGTTTATTATTATCTTACCATCGGTGTCATCTCCTTTTGATATAACACCACTCAGAATACTCGACTCGACATAACCAACTACCATCCGGCCGAGATGGAAAGCTCTCCGTACAGGCGATTCACCAAAATGTAGTGCCAACAGATTTAGCACTGTCAACTCCGACCATCCAGTTCACCTCCAAGCATCTCACGTCTCAGGCCAACATCTATCGGGCCACCACCTTTCACCTCTACCGAGCACCGCTCATCTCCAGCCACCACACCTCTGACGTTCTCAGATTTGCTGTAGGGTGCCCTACACCACCAACGCCAAACAGGCCCTTTAAAGATCTAATAGACTGGTATTTTCATGAGGGGCACTCTTTTTTTTTCCTTCACCATGGGTTTTCCCACTGAGTTTTCTTGGTAAGATTCTTAACGGGGCAGTATGTAATCACATATTATATAAGAACAATTATGTACTCTTTTTCCTTCACTAGGTTTTTATCCCATAGGGTTTTTCCTAGTAAGGTTTTAATGAGGCATATTCTTATGGACCGCCAAAGGGGGAGTGCTATATAAAGAGAGCCATGTGTATTGTATGCGACACAAAATATATATGAATAACATATATGAGTGCTTCCATCTTATATGAATTGTTTCTAGTTTATATTTGCTCTCTTGTTCTTCTCAATTTTATAATACTTTCTAATTAATTTTTAAGTGCTGACCATCCGAATTAATGAAAGTTTACCCCTGTAAAATAATTTTAATTGTTTACTTTCATTTTACTTAAGGAAAAAAAAAAAGAGACTAGCTTCCTAATGTACTCACAAATTACTTTTAAATAAGAAAAATGATTTTTTTTTTTTGTTATGTAAGCCTTGTAAATATACGATTAGCAAATTTTTATAGGCAATTCAAATATAATTGTCATATCCTGCAATGGCATCTAATATATATAGCCTTTATAGCTTGACATCAACAAACAAATGGTATGTGAATTGTGAACAATGCAAATTGAAGGGGAGAAAAGAAAGAAGCAAACCCGAGAATAGCAACAACTGCAGCAGGCATAACCTTTCTAGTTTTGAAGAATTAATCTCCATCCCATCATAACCATCAGCACCACTGCGCACACTGCATCCATCAGAGAAACCCTCGAAATCAGCAACTCAGATCCAAAACAAGTGAATAAAGCTACACAATTCAGCATCCAATCGATTGTACCAGCACCTCGAGTGTGAGAGCCTGCAAAGTAAGACACGGACTCAGTCTGGTACGCTCTGAGGTTAGCTATCGAAACCAGCAGCCGCCGAATCCAACCCCGGCAGATAGAGACACGCCGCCCCGACTCTTGACGTAGCCCGCGAGGACCAGCAGGCCGGAATCGTCAGGTAGAAGTCCTCCATTCGTACTTCGCTCCCTCTCGGTTGGTCGATTAAATTCTCATGTGGGTTTCTCAGTGAGGGGTTGTGTAGTGAGTTGTGAGTTTTGTTATGGACTTGCTGTTCTTTCAATGACATGTGGGGTTAGGATCAAGGCTTGCAAAATCGGCCGAGTCCGAGTTGACTCGGCCGAGTTGACTCGGACTCGGCCCATTCCGAGCCGATTTCGTCCGAGTCTGGTGACTGTGCGAGTTTTGATGGGAAAATCGGATAACTCGGCCGAGTCGTCCGAGTCAACGCCGAGTCGTCCGAGTTATGCGGCCGAGTCGTCCGAGTCATCCGAGTCAGACCGAGTCTGGTGACAATTCTGCTTTGTTTCTGCTTAATTATTACAATTTCGTTATTTATATTCTTTTTTTCATGTGATTTTATTGGATTGCTATTTTTTAAGTTGTTTTTTATTGTTTGTCACATTTTTCTTTTTTTTTTTTTTATGTTTTTGTACTATATGTGAGAATTCATCAGACTATCTGGTTAGTTTGAATATTTTTATTAAATTGAATTAGTGGTTTAATTGTGTGTAATATGTTGTTTTAACATTATTTTGTGATTAGATATTTTTTTTACATTTTTTATGATTTTTTTAAGTGAAAAATAAGCTTTTTCCGAAAAAATCCGAGTTTCTGATACGAGTCGGCCGAGTCCGGCCGAGTCGGCCGATTCCGAGTCCACAGTCCCATGGCCGAGTCCGAGTCCGATTCCGAGTTTGCGGGCCTTGGTTAGGATGGACAGCGATTCTTTACATGATGGAAATTGAGAGCTGAGTGTGAGAGCAATTGTCAGTTGAGCTTCTGCGGAGTGGGCTCAGTTGTGAATGGTTTGTTATGAACTTGGTTAACAGGCCCAAATAGAACGTCAGGGCCCCTATGATATGATATGACATGATATTGGTTAACACTTAACAGGCGCAAAATTCTTTACTCATTCTGGACTTGCTGCAGACCCATATATATTACTTGGAAGTTGAAGATGCAGTTAATACTTCAGAGATGAAAAGAATTTTGGAGAAAAAATCAATTAATAAAGGGTGATTACTGATTAGAGTGAATAAACAGCCATTTTTATTTTTTTAAAGAAGTTAAGGTTGACGGGATGAATCCAAAGTTTGATAATGCAATCTGCAGAAGACTTGTTGCCAGATTACAAGAGTTGTCGCGGGTGATTTTTCATCTTGGATAGAGATTTGCCAGAGTTGGATCAAATTGCCAGTGGACGGGACATCTGCTTCATCCTTTGTATGTTGTAATATATTTTATTGCCTTTAATGGCTTTTGAGTAAACATAGTTAAATCGATTTCTATACGTAGATGTATTCTTTTGGCAATATGTAATTACTTGAGAGGCTTCTTAGTTCTTAGAGGAAAATCATCAAACACCTCATGTGCAGATGGAAACTGGGTTAGTTAGCTTGGTGTTCACAAGTACAAAATCACACCAGCAAGAAAATAAGCGAACAAAAACAAAGATGAATACACATACACAGCAGAGGGGAACTCATATTTCACTGTGGTCGAGGTCGTTCCACATCTGCATTCGGAAGGTGTCAGTGAGAATCTGACTGATGAAAAGTTTGTACAGCCAACTTTCACGATTCAAATGAAGTTTAGCTGCTATTTGCATTGTGACATTTTTGTTTTTTGTTCCTCATATCTTATGATCTTTACTGGCTGAACTTTAGCTTCGGAATCGGCGCTATAGTTTCTTTTGTGAGCATTCCATTGCTTGTTCGGGAATTCCAGGCCAAGTGCATGACCTCTTTCGTTTCAACTCATCCCTTCTTCGGACTTTAGTTCGTACTTCCTTCCTCTGAAATATTGACCCAATGGCTATATATCACATCTCACTTGATCTAGTTTAATTAGAAGTTTCTTTCTTTGAAGAAATAGAGTTTAATTAGTTGTTTCCTGTCATCCATTCTTTCAATTATCCTCGTTCATTAATGAGAAACATCTTGCATCGATTGAAAAACTGACCATCAATCCATAGACGCGTACGGAATGTAACAGATACACTTCCAAATGCAATAGATACATTCCGAAATGTAACTTATGGACGCTATAGACAGTTTTTCTATGGACACTAGATATTACTCTTCAAACTTCATAAATTTAAATACATAGCTTTGTTGAAACTCGGCCTCCTTGAACTTGCTCGAGCCAACCTCGAGTATACCTCAGCGCTTTGCTAACCGAGCGTATATCGCACTATACGTCTTACCCGAGGACCTTGCACCCGGGGTTCACTCACTCACTCGAACTGACACTCTCTGTGATGAACTGGAATATGGGAGAATAAAAACAGAATAAAACTGGATCTTTGATCCGGGAGAAGGAAGAGAAATAGCTGAAAGCTGTTTTGTATTTAACTCTGAAAATTACAATGTTTTCTCTCTCTTATCTCTCTTTCAAATTTGCACTACTTTGCTACTATATATACTACTACATCTCGAACTACTCCTACTATAAAAGTCTACTACTATCTACTCCTAGATACAATGCTGCCAAATGTCCAGTGCTCCTGCTGAGCTGTCTCTGACAAGTGCAGCTTGCTGTCAGACTTGTAGTTCGAGCTTCCATCTCGAGATTGCACACATCTCGAGGTTCCTCAAGTCTTTGACTCGGAACATCACCGAGCTCCTGCTCGACCACTCTCTCGGGTTCGGCATGACACCGAAGCTCAGAATCTTCTCACTGATGCTGCTGCTGCTGAATTCCTTCGGGTTCGGGGTGAAGCTCGAGTTACCCACATAGTTCGAGTTTCCACTTTGGGTTTCACCCGAGCTTCCTCCTCGGGTCACACCCGAGCTATCTCCTTGGGTTACACCCGAGCTATCTCCTCGGGTTGTACCCGACCTCGAGCTATCTCCTCGGGTCACACTCGAGCTATCTCCTCGGGTCATACCCGACCTAGGGCTACCACTTCGGGTTGCACCCGAGCTACCTGTTCGGGTCACACCTGAGCTCGAGTTATCCTTCGAGATTTCGAGCTTGCCATTATTTCCAACATCCTCCCTCAAGCTCAAATCTCGAACATCCATCATCCCCAACATTTGCTTACAGTTTTCGAACAAAGGATTTGCCAGAGCCTTAGTGAAAATATCTGCAGCTTGGTCATGGCTTTGCACATGTACCACTCGAACTTCCCCTTCCTTGATGTGCTCTCTGATTGAGTGGAACCGAACATCAATATGCTTCGACCTCTCATGGTGCACGGGGTTCTTGGCCAACTCGATTGCCGACTTGTTGTCAACTCGGATCTCGGTTGCCTCCAGCTGTGGGATTCCCAGCACTTGCAGCAATTTCCTGAGCCAGACTGCATGGCTCACACCGAGTGATGCCGCCACATACTCGGCCTCACAGGTTGACAGGGTCACAATGGGCTGCTTCTTCGACAACCATGTGAAGGCTGTGCCCCCCATGAAGAACGCAAAACCCGAAGTGCTCTTGCGATCATCTATGTCTCCGCACCAGTCACTGTCCACATAACCTGCAAATTTGAAATGGTCAGTCTTTGTATAATAAAGCCCGAATCCCTCTGTCCCCTTGACATATCGGAGTATCCTCTTCACCACCTTCAGGTGAGGATATCTCGGGTCCTCCATGAACTGACTTGCCACGCCGACTGCGAATGCTATGTCCAGCCTTGTGCAAGTTAAGTACCTCAGACTACCAATGATGTTTCGGTAGTAGTTCGAGTCTACGGCCTCGCCGCCCTCGTTCTTCGAAAGCTTATTCCCGAGTTCCATCGGGGTTGCTACCGAGTTACATCCTTCCATGCGGAATTTCATGAGAATGTCTCGAGCATATGCTTGCTGCGAGACGAAGATTCCGCCCTTCTCTTGTCTCACCTCGAGACCAAGGAAGTACTTCATGAGTCCGAGGGCAGTCATCTCGAACTCCCCGGTCATAGCCACCTTGAACTGGTCCATGAGCCTTTGGCTGTTTCCCATGAAGATAAGGTCGTCCACATACAGTGCGACCACCAGCATCTCCTCCTTGTGAACTTTCACATAGATGTCATGTTCGTAAGGGCACTGCTCGAACCCGTTCTTCTTCATGTAAGAATCAATCCTCGAGTTCCATGCTCTCGGAGCCTGTTTCAGTCCGTACAGTGCCTTCTTCAACCTGAGCACCTTGTGCTCCTCACCTGACTTCATGTACCCGAGAGGTTGTTCGACAAACACCTCCTCCTCGAGCACTCCTTTCAAGAATGCCGACTTCACGTCCATCTGATAGATCGGCCATTCGAACTGGGCTGCTTGTGCGATCAGTAGCCGAATTGTCTCCATCCGAGCTACTGGTGCGAATACCTCATCGTAGTCAATCCCGGCTTTCTGCCGATATCCCTTGACTACAAGCCGAGCTTTGTATCTCTTGACTTCACCTTGTGGGTTCATTTTCTTCTTGTACACCCACTTGACACCGATGGCTTTACTCCCTTTGGGCAGTTCGGCCAACTCCAAAGTGTCATTCTTCTCGATTGCCCTGATCTCTTCGTCCATAGCTCCGTTCCACTTCGGGTCACGGGCAGCCTCCTCGAATGAGACCTTCTCGGCATCGGCTAACAGACACACCAGGTGCACCTCCCCAGTTGTCTGATACAGGTCATGTACACTTCGGTACCTCGGGTTTCTCGGCATATCCTCGCCTTCATCCTCTTCTTTGTCTTCGGAGCTCTCCGAGCTCCCTGAGGTGGATGCATGTTCGAGCTGAACTGGGGTCTCGAGAACAGTTCGGTCCTCCCCACTCACCAACTCCTGTGGCTGGTTCAACTCCCAATCCCATCCAGCTTCCTCATTCACCTCGACATCCCTGCTGACCATGAGTTTCTTCTCGATCGGGTCATACAGCTTGTATGCTTTCGACTTCTCACTGTAGCCGACAAGCACCAACTTTCTGCTCTTGTCATCGAGCTTCTTCCTCTTTTCTTCGAGGACCTTCGCATAGGCCACACTCCCGAAAACTCTCAAATGAGCAACATTCGGACTTTTGCCATTCCACTTCTCCTGTGGGGTCTTCTGCTCGAGAATCGCATGTGGGCACCTGTTCTGAATGTACACCGCGCATGACGCAGCTTCGGCCCAGAATTCCTTGGGCATGCTCTTCGTCTTCAGCATTGATCGAACCATATCGAGGATGGTTCGATTCTTTCTTTCTGCAACTCCATTCTGCTGTGGTGTGTACGGGGCTGTGAGATACCTTCGAATTCCCTCTTTCTCGCAGTACGAGATGAAATGTTTCGACAGGTACTCTCCACCTCAGTCAGATCTCAGTGCCCGAATCCGAAGTCCAGTGTTTTTCTCGATCATGGCCTTGAATATTTCGAAGGCTTGGAACGCTTCGGATTTCTCCTTCAGGAAATATACCCAACACTTCCTCGAGAAGTCGTCGATGAAAGTGATGAAGTACCTCTTCCTTGTGAATGAGCCTGGGGTGATCGGTCCGCAGATGTCGGTATGAATCAGTTCAAGAGGCTTTTTCGCGTGAAACTGTGCCTTCTAGAATGAAGCTCTCGTCTGCTTTGCGACCATGCAATCTTCACAAAATTTCTTTTCAAACTCGAGATTCGGTAGTCCTTGCACTCCTTACTTCTTGACTAACTCCTTGAGTCCAGTGTAACCCAAGTGACTGAACCTCCTGTGCCACAGCCAGGCCTCATCCTCCCTGTCTACCATGAGACACTTCTCCTCGATTCTCCTCAGATTGAGTTTGAACATCCGGTTCGCACTCATCTCAATCCGAGCTATCTCCCGCCAGATCTTATCAGTCAGATGTAGGATCGTACCCTCCGAGGATACACCGAACCCCTTTTCCATCAGTTGCCCCATACTGAGTATGTTGCTCGTCATCTTCGGGACGTAGTATACATCCTCGATTGTTCCAACATCCCCACTCTTCTGCAGGAATTGCATTTTACCTCGGCCTTCCACCTGGACCCTCGAGTCGTCACCGAACCTGACTGATCCTCTCTTCACGGTCATCTCCCCGAACATGTGCTTTAGGCCGGTCATATGATTGCTGGCACCAGAGTGGAGATACCATATTGTATCACCTTCGGAACACTTTGTGCTTCCCGAAGTCGAAGTGCTTTGAGACATCAACAACACATCATCGTCTCCCATCACCTCGGCGTAGTTGGCTTTGCCTTCTACCTTCTTATCTGCCCAACAATCCTGAGCATAGTGCCCGTGCTTCCCGCAATTGTAGCAATCTACATCGGGTTTCTTGGCTTTGCCCTCCTGGCTTCAGCCTCGACCTCGCAAGTTGGAGCTCGACTGGCCCCTCAAGCTTCTACCTCGACCATGACCTCTACCACTGCTGGACTGGCCGTGTCCTTGTCCCCTCTGGACATACATAGCCTTCTCTTCAAGAGACACCTTGGCTTGTAAAGCCTCTTCGAGTGACTCTTTCTTCTTCAACTTCTTCCTTTGTTCGTGTGCCATGAGGGAACCTTGCAACTCGTCCACCGACAATTCTTGCAGGTCCTTCGACTCCTCTATTACGCACACAACATTTTCGAAGGCATCTGTCAACGACCTCAGTATCTTCTCCACGACCCTATTCTCGGTCAGTTTCTCCCTATTCCTTTTCAGGTTGTTCACCACCACCTGCACCCTAGCGACGTAGTTCGAGATATCTTCGGATTCCTTCATGGTGAGTGACTCGAACTCTCTTCATAGAGTTTGTAGTCTCACCTGCTTGACTCTTTCAGCTCCTTTATAGGCAGCCTCGAGAATCTCCCAAGCCTCTTTTGAAGTCACCGCCCCGGCGATCTTCTCAAAACCAGCTTCGTCTACGGCCTGATATAGGATGTAGAGAGCCGTCTTGTCTTTCATCCTACTTTCTCGCAATGCCTTCTGCTGTGCATTGTTGAGAACTGTTCCGGCTTCGGGCTCAGCGAATCCTTCCTCGACTACTTCCCAACAGTCTTGCACCCCTAGTAGTGCCTTTACCTGGATGCTCCAGTTGTCGTAGTTCGACTTTGACAACTTCGGTATGGGCATCCCGAGTGAGCTTCCTCCGAATCCAGCCATACGCTCTGATACTAATCTGTTGAAACTCGGCCTCCTTGAACTTGCTCGAGCCAACCTCGAGTATACCTCAGCGCTTTGCTAACCGAGCGTATATCGCACTATACGTCTTACCCGAGGACCTTGCACCCGGGGTTCACTCACTCACTCGAACTGACACTCTCTGTGATGAACTGGAATATGGGAGAATAAAAACAGAATAAAACTGGATCTTTGATCCGGGAGAAGGAAGAGAAATAGCTGAAAGCTGTTTTGTATTTAACTCTGAAAATTACAATGTTTTCTCTCTCTTATCTCTCTTTCAAATTTACACTACTTTGCTACTATATATACTACTACATCTCGAACTACTCCTACTACAAAAGTCTACTACTATCTACTCCTAGATACAATGCTGCCAAGTGTCCAGTGCTCCTACTGAGCTTTCTCTGACAAGTGCAGCTTGCTGTCAGACTTGTAGTTCGAGCTTCCATCTCGAGATTGCACACATCTCGAGGTTCCTCAAGTCTTTGACTCGGAACATCACCGAGCTCCTGCTCGGCCACTCTTCTCGGGTTCGGCATGACACCGAAGTTCGGAAGTCTTCTCACTGCTGCTGCTGTTGCTGAATTCCTTCGGGTTCGGGGTGAAGCTCGAGTTACCCACATAGTTCGAGTTTCCACTTCGGGTTTCACCCGAGCTTCCTCCTCGGGTCACACCTGAGCTATCTCCTCGGGTTGTACCCGACCTCGAGCTATCTCCTCGGGTCACACCCGAGCTATCTCCTCGGGTCACACCCGACCTCAGGCTACCACTTTGGGTTGCACCCGAGCTACCTGTTCGGGTCACACCAGAGCTCAAGTTATCCTTCGAGATTTCGAGCTTGCCATTATTTCCAACAAGCTTTCCTAGCTGACGAGTGCATTTGGCTGCTTTTAAATCCGCCAACTCCAAGTTGGAATTAATTAATTTGGCATTTACCTTGTCATCACCTTTGCATTATTGTCATAGAAAGCATATTCATCCACATACTTATAAACAAAACACACTATAATGCGTTTCAGTAGTTGACTAAAGTCACTAAACTATTCTTCTGAAACTGACGGTACAACTACTGTGAGAAATTTGTCTCAGGGTACCTGAAACTTTAAATATCATCAACATGCCACTCTAAGATTTGAAGTTGCTCTAATGCCACTATAATTATGAAGCACACTAAATTACCTATTTGCCACGGTAAGCATGTTTTCATACATTTTTAATAAAAAGGTAAATCAAAAGTTGTTGTATTTTGAGAAGTTTTTTGATGTTTCTCAATGTGCCCTCATTAATCAGTTCATTTTTTCTCTTTACCAATCCATCTCCCACTCGCCTCCCTCCAGAGCCACCAATCCCAATGGCCAGTCTCACTCGCCAATCCCGAACTCCTCTTTTGATGCAATGCCACCACTCGCCATACCCAGTGTCCTCCTGTTCAATACCTTTCAAGGTAAAACAAATCCATCAATTGCTAATTTTGTATGGACTGGTACAGTTCTGCTTGGTGCAGTCGAGGAGTATCGATCGAGGTGGTATATGTGATGTCACAGATGAGAACAAAAATCGAATTGGAACATAAGCTCTATCATAAATGAATGGATTTTAGAGTGGCACTGGACAACTTCAAACTTTCAAACTCTGGAATGGAAATTAATTTGACAAATTAAGTATTTTGAGTGGCCTATAGACAAATTTTCCTTTAATATATACATCTGCTGGATGATATATAAAATGATATGTTGAACAATTGGCACTCATGTATAACTCAATTTAATATGGAAGACTTGACCCGGCTGCTTGCGTGGTTGGACCAATCCAACGGGACAACGACGTCATACGTGATTCAAACGGACCCAACACCATCACACTAACTTTTCTTTTGGGTAATGCAGTAGTAACCGTCACACTAAAAAAATTTCTGATCAATTTTCTAAAGAGGAGCGATCCATTGACAATGCTTAATTTGACAATCTTAACAATGGGAATGTTTAAAAGTTTGTAAAAATTCACAAAAACTCTTAAAAATGAAAAATGGTTTATGAATGTATTATTTAACTTATAGATTAATAGTGTTTCAAATTTCAATCAATTTGAACATCGTTTATTGGCTTATCAAAATTTTGTGCACTTATCAACGGTTGTAAATTAACGGATCTTTGAAGAGCTATCAAATGTCACTTAAATTGGTTATAATTGAAAACATAATCAATCTATAAGGTAAATAATATATCCATAAATCATTTTTCATTTTTAAGAGTTTTTTTGAATTTTTACAATTTTTTGAAAATTCTCATTGTCAAGATTGTCAAATCAAGCATTGTCAATGGATCCCTACTCTTTTCTAAATCGTCTGTTAAGTTATATGAGTTCCATGCTTCTGGATTTATGTCTAGTACCTGTGATTTATGGTTTAAAAAAGTCTCTGTTTTTTTGTTTCTTTATTTTGTGGTTGTGCGGTTGAAAGGTTGAATTGTGCATAATTTTGGATGCAGTGACTGTGATTGTGACAAAATTTACGAGTCATGCGCCATTCAGATTCTTCTCTTTGCATTCGAAATAATTAATGTACCCTTTTAACCTGTAATTCTTCCCTCTCGGCCTTTCTAAATCAAGGATTTGTGAGTTACCAAGCTCAACCAAACCATGTGTTGCTCCGATATGTTAATTTATTTAATCAAAGAAAATTCAAAGGATTTCTTTGACACAGTACGTACTAACCTGCTAAAATATTTGGCAAATTATTTTTACATCATGTGAGATCGCGTCGTGGCTTGACGAGTGACTACAGGGAGATAGCAACTAATAATATGGCCTTCAAATATTTCAAAACATTACTTTGAATTAACATGACAAGAATCATTTTAATTATAAAAGTCCAGCAAAGGGAAAAAACGATACATATATAATAGCACTATAAAATATTTTAAAGTGCTATTCTGTGTGCTGGGACAGTCCTATACTAATAGCTGAATGCCCACCGTTTCCATCTCTCACATACATCTTTGTTCTCTGCCTTTTAAGCTATTTTAATAGTTTATACAGTGGTTTCACAGAGATCTTTCTACTTAACCATGCACCATTCCTATATATCCACATGAACTGAAATTCCGCCTGTCTCGTTCTTAATTAGTACATTCCCTTTGATTCTCAATTTGATCTTTTTTCAGTTCCACTGTTCAATAGAGAGTTGAAAATTAAAAAAGAAAAAAGAAAATCCAAAATATCAGAAAATCACCTTCAAACTTAATTTTTCTGAATCCCAATTTCTCTGTCTTCCTCCCTTTCCATCTTTGCATATCTGCTTGTCTACCATTTGATCCTATTTGCTATTTTTTTGTAATGTCGGGAGTA
The DNA here is from genome assembly GCA_030179965.1 of Cyperus esculentus. Taxonomy (NCBI): domain Eukaryota; kingdom Viridiplantae; phylum Streptophyta; class Magnoliopsida; order Poales; family Cyperaceae; genus Cyperus; species Cyperus esculentus. The sequence continues at coordinate 6,360,019 of JASGLE010000001.1, forward strand.
GAATTTGTTGTTGGGGGATGGTTAGCATCAGCTTCCATTCGCAAGTTTGTTGATGCAGTAGGCGGCTACCTCAGTAGCAATTATGGTCTGCACAAGGAGACAAAAGAGCTGTTGGATAAACTGAAGAACACCTTGCCTGAGATGCAGGCCCTCATGGAAGTGGCTGAGAAGCAACAGATACAAAACCAGGGCCTTGCTGATTGGGCTAAGCTCATCAAGGATGCTTCCTATGAAGCAGAAGATGTGCTCGACATTTTTGCAACCAAGTGCATCCGTGAGGACTTGAAGGGCAAAAGCAAGGTCAGTAAAGCTGCTACTTCCTTAGCAAAAGGTGCCAAAAATTCATTACTGCTGGACAGTGATGTTAAAAAGCTTAATGCAGTAGTTAAAAATCTTGAAGGACTTTGTCACAAGTCCACTGCTTATGTTGAGCTGCTCAACTTAGATTTAAAGCACAAACAGAAGGGTACTGCAAGTGCCGAGAGCAGGGAACTCTCTCAAATTTTACCACTTGATGACCCAATTATAGGCCGTGACAATGAGATAAAATTTATACTAAGTATGATCCTGGGTTATGAAATTGAATTACCTGAACAAGAGACAAGCTCTCGAGATAAGAAGGGTGATGCTGGGCCAAGTAACACATCAGACATGGGCGAAAAACTTGGCAACACAGAACAAAGCATGTCTAGTCAGAAGCAAGAGATGAGATTAGGCACTTCATCAAGTAGCAAACAAACAAGCCACTATAGGAGACCGCATGTAATTCCAATAGTTGGTATTTGCGGAGTGGGAAAAACATTTCTCGCTCATACCATATACAAACACCAACTACTGGAAGGTCATTTTCATCTCAAGAAGTGGTTCTATATGTCACATGTATCTGATGTTGACAAAATGCTAAAAGCGTTGGTTCCCTCCTTCGATTATTGTGATCCGGATAACCTTTGGGAACAACTCAAAAAAACCATAGAGGGCAAGAGATATTTCTTTGTCCTTGATGATGTTCGTAGTGAAGTATGTTTCCGTTTGGTGGATCTTCTCTCCTTATTTAATGTAGGGGCTTATGGCAGTGTCATATTAGTAACAACACGAGAAATGAATGTTCCCCAATTGTTAAGAGTAATAAATGACCCTATTTTTTTGAATCTATTAGAGTGGAAATACTTCTTGCCATTATTGGAGTATTATGCATTTCCAAATGTAGTAAGAGAAAAAAAGAGCAATATAGAACAAATATGTTCTAATGTTGGTAAAAAGTTGCATGGTATTCCTCAAGCCGCAAAAATGATAGGCAATATGTTACGGCTAAAATATGATGATAAAAGGTACTGGGATAATATTTTAAACAACTCCAAGTTTCGCCGTGAGAATGTTTTCTCTTTCGTAGAAGTGGCATACCAACAACTAGATGGGAATTTGAAACAATGTATTGTGTTTTGTTCAACTTTCCCCACAAATTACTTGGTTGAAAGAAATAGGGTAATCCAATTGTGGATAGCAAACAACTTTATTCAATTGAATTCCCCTGACGAAGTTAGATCTGAGGACATCGGTGAGAAGTGGTTCAACGAACTTGTGAATTTATCATTCTTTCTGCCTACTCCATGGCCACATTGGTATGTTGTGAACAGTGTTATGAGGGAACATGCTATAGGTGTCTCCTCAGATGACGTTTTTATTTTTGATGATAACCCAATCCCAAACTCATGTCTCTATGGATGTTCTCTCCAAAAGGATGACCCTAACTCGTGTACACATGGATACTCTGTCAGTGATAATCGCCCAAGAAAAATTCCTCGATCTACCTGCTGCCTTACAGTTAGAACCACAGAGCCAACCATTAATTTTGGAGTATGCAGTGATAATCTACGCACACTCTTGTTCCAAAGTGATTATTATGAATCACTGGTCGATAAACAGAAGAAGGGTATGTTTGGCCAGTTCAGTAGAATTATGAAGAAAGACAATCACAAGCAGTCTACTTCCGGAAATTTTTTAGATCCATTGGTAAATTGCGAGCACTAGAGTTTTCTTTTCCTGATGATTGCATAGCGAAGCAAATAGATGCCATTTGTCAGCTTCCTCATCTTCGTTTTCTGGATCTGTCTTATAGTGGAATTAAAGAATTACCTGAAACAATTTGTACCCTCTATCATCTTCAGGTTTTAGATATCAGAGATTCTAAGTTTGACGAGTTGTCCTTGCATGAAAAGATCAAGAAATTACCAAAAAAGTTGAATCACCTGATTAACTTGAGGCACTTGTATGCAAGCAAGGAGACAATATCATTGATTTCTGGTATAGGGAATCTAACAAACCTTCAGGAGTTAGAAGAGTTTAGGGTCACTAAGGAGAAAGGGCACATGATAAGTGAATTGGTTGAGATGAATGAAATTGGGGGGCATCTATCAATAGTAGGTATGGAGAATGTTAGAGATGAGGTTGAAGCAGGGGGAGCAAGATTGATAGAGAAGAATCTGAAAGTCTTGTCCCTAGAATGGGTTCAGCAGTACAGTTTGTTTAAAATCCCTATGGACAAAGAAAATGCCAACAAGATCCTCAACTCACTTCAGCCACGTTCAGCTGTTGAAGAGTTGGAGATTAAAAATTACATTGGAACAGAATTGCCATCATGGACAACCCTCGCCCTATCAAATATCCGACGTATTTATTTGAAAAGTTGCCACCATATACAAAATCTCCCACCTTTAGGAAAGCTCCCTTATCTAGAAACACTGGTGTTGGAAGATTTGAACCTAAATAAAATTGGTGAGGACTTGTATGGTACTGGATCGACCATTTTCCCAAAACTGAAGGTTCTTAAATTCGTGCGCATAAAGAAGTGGAAAGTTTGGTCACCTTCTGGAGAAAGAGAGTTGCTCCCACGTCTTGAAGAACTTAAGATAGAGATTTGTAGTTTTCTGGAAGAGACACCGTTTCAGTCAATGGAGCTGTCTCGTCTCAAGAAACTAGAGCTATTTGGAGGCTATAATATCCGGTGGAAAGGAAGCTTATTTGATAAACGGCTACCTCAGCTCAGTTTCCTCTACATATCAGATATGCCACGTATCACTCTTGCATATGAGAACGTACCCAATCTTAGATTATTGCATCTTGATAGGACAAATGCCAGGTTTACAGGGGATACGACAGGTCTATCAAACTTAAAGAGCTTGGCTTTGCATGTTTGCTCTGTCAATTGGGACAGAGAGCCAGATTTGTTCTCTCTCACGGAACTTAAGATACTTGGCCACAATATGCCTGAGGATATAATGCAGGATATAATACAATCACGCCTCCCATCTCTCAGAATTTTAGAAATAATGGCATCTGGTCCTGGGACCCTCAAATTACTACATATGTTCTTTCTTAAACTTCCTCACTTCATAGAACTGACACTTTATCTTCTAGATGTTCCAAATGACCATGCAGGATTCACCTTTGCTACTCTCGCATCCTTGAAATCACTAACAATTCAGTTCAATGCCTCTTTAGAATGCTATAACTTTTGTTCCATACCTCAGATGCCACCAAATCTGAAGGAGTTGATCATGGATATGTCAAAAGAATTAATGCAGCATTGCAGCCCTGAGCAAGGAGAAGATTGGCACAAAATTTCTCATATCCCTTACATCCGTATTAATGGGACAACCCTCCAGATGTTATAAGAAGACTGTAGTCTTTCTCACTTCAGTTCTCATTTCATCACATTTCAAGGTAAATATATTTCTGCTGTCTCGGAAATAAAATTAAATGATAAAATCATATGCACTGTTGTTTTGTGGTGTTGGTTATTTCTATTAACAATTTAATTGTGTTATAACAGGCATGTTCGGCCGTGTTAGTTAGAGGAAGAGGATAAAGTATGGAAAAAGCTGATCTCAGCATTAGACTTTGAGGTAATCATTTACTTCTTCGTCAGAATAACTGTTCTAGTGTATGCTTCTCTTCATAATTAATTAATGTGATATAATTTATAAGAGGAACTAAAGAGTTCAACCAGTGTTTCCATATAGACCCACGGAAAGAATTGTTGTTCTAATTCAACAGATGTGTACTCTGTTAAATTCTCCAATAACAGTCAATTGGACAAACTACTGATGTCTTGTAATATTTTCTTTTCTCTATGTTTTTATCATCTGTGTCATCTCCTTTCCATATAACACCACTCAGAATACTCGACGTAACCAACTAGCATCTGGCTGGTATTGGGAGCTCTCCTTACAGGCGATTCACCAAAACCTAGTGCTGCCAAATTTAGTACAGCTCTCAACTGCGACCACCTAGTTCACCCCCGAGCATCTCACATGTCCTGTCAACATCTCTCCGGCAACTACCTCTCATCGCTACTGAGCACCGTTTGTCTCCAGCCACCACACCCTCCTCCGATGTTCTCAGATCTGTTGCAAGGTGCCCTGCAACACCCAACACCAAACAGTCCCTTCTCCTTCCAGTCTAGGACCAGGGCCGAGCAAAACCCCCTCGCTGCTGCACAGCTCCTGCTTGACCTGTCTCTGCCATATCGTATTCGGCTCCGCCATGCCGCTCATTTACACAACCTCTCCTCACTGTTTCTGCATCATTGCCGTAGTGCCTTGCACGACTATCCACTATAATGTATAATGATTTTTTTTTCTTTTCTTATTGACATTTGTAAGCATTGACTATCCACCGCAATGAAAGTTTATACCTCTGAAAAATAGTTTTAATTGTTTTAGTTTCATTTTTGTATTATATATATAATAAAAAAATGAGACTGGCTTCCGAATGTACTTACTATTCACTTTTAGATGAGAAAAATGATTTTTTGTTGTTATGTAAGCCTTGTGAACATACGATTAGCAAATTTTAATTTGTAGGCAATTCAAAAACAATTGTCATATCCTGCAATGGCATCTAATAAATTAGTATAACCTTTATAGCTTGACACTGTTGGATTACAAGCTGGCCATCGGATTGGATTCAGTGTGCATCAAATCAATGAGTGACAAAGCAAATAAGGCAAGTACTGGTGGAAATATTTGGAGGCATGTATCTGTGATGATATGCTGCGCATCAAATCTTGCTGCTGGATATATTTCTTCAGTAAAGGAATGTAAATTCTAAAAGATTGTTAATGTAATTGATTTAGTCTAGCTGGATTGTATAGGAAAGATATCTCTTGTAATGCTATAAGAAATAGGTTGCTGTGAGTAGAAAACATAGAAGAAAAAAACCAGAAAACTTGTAACTCTGAAAAAGAGAATTGTTCTTGTGAAATAAAATAAGGACAAATAGGGTTGGGTGGGAGTCGTGTGTTCTCTGTGATTGATCGTGTGAACATTGACATGGTATCAGAGCGGTTCTGGTCTTGGTCTGAAAAATCATGTCTGATTCGAAAACTGGTGAGACAGTTGAGTCTAATGGGACTGCTGCCTTGCTGGAAAAACTCACTCAAATGATTAATTTGCAGCAAACTCATCCACCGCCACCACCTCCTGTTTCCAATGAAGGCCATGTGCATCCAAATCCAATTGACGTGAAGTTCGACGGAACCAACTATGGGCTGTGGTCCCAAAGTGTTGAATTCTACATCAAAGGACGGAACGGATGAGGCATCTTACAAGCATACCACCACCGTCGGCTACAACAGATCCGTTGTACCATAAATGGAAGACTGACGACACAGTTCTGAAGGGTTGGCTGATAAACTCGCTTGAGACACGGCTGCGAGGAAGCTTCATTAGAAACCCAACAGCAAAAGATGTGTGGAATGCAATAGCCACAACCTTCTATGACGGTAACGATGCTGCTCAAGTCTTTGCACTAAATAGAAAAGTTAGTCGGGTCAAACAATTTGGAAAAAACGGTAGAACAGTACTACAATGACTTGCAATAGTTATGGCAAGAGATTGATTTTCGTCATCCAAACCCAATGGTCTACCTTGAAGAAATTGAGAAGTTTAATAAGTTTATCCAAGAGAGCAAGGTTTACATTTTCTTAGACGGTCTTGATGACACGCTCGACAGAGTACGAGCAGATGTGGTGCAAATGATTCCTTTCCCCACAGTGGAGCAAGCGTACTCACGTGTTAGACAAGAGGCAACTCGGCAAGGCATCATGATCAAAGGAGATGTGATGCCTCAATCCTCGATGGTGATGGTGTCAAGAGGCTACAAACAACCTGAGGTAAAGCTGACCTTGACTAAAAATTTACCATATCAAGATGGTAAGTTGGGATGCACTCATTGTGGAGGATACAAGCACACAAAAGAAACCTGCTTCAAGCTAGTCGGGTATCCTGATTGGTGGAATGAAAGAAAGCGCAAACAACTGGAAGCAAAGAGGGGAAAAGCAACTGCACATGCTGTTGTGGCAGCCCAAGGTGTGGTTGAGTCCTCTGAGATTCAAGAGCAGAAAGCTGGTCCGAATTTGACAATTCAAGAAGTTGCTGCAGCAAATAAAGTTTCAGCACATTGGTATGCAGAACCATGGGTAGAGGGGCCAAGCGCTGGGTCCTCAGGTAAGGCTCATATTGAAGGTATAAATTCTACTTCTAAACCATATTGTGCTTTATTTGCTGGAAATGAAAAATGACAAAAGAAACATAGAAATGGGTGATTGATTCCGGGGCAATGGACCATATGACTCCATCAGAATTTGATTTGAATCAAATATCAGAACCTAGCAAAGCTGGTATTATAAATGCTAACAGAGAAACTTACCCAATCAAAGGGATGGGAAACTTACCAATGTCAGAGAAATTAATTCTTAAAAATACATTATTGGTACCATCTCTTTCCACAAGATTAATCTCTGTTGGAAAAATTACAGAAGATTTGAATTGCGCAGTTCTGATGTTTCCAAATTTTTGTATTTTCCAGGATATCCTAACATGAGAGATCATTGGGCGTGGTTCTAAGAGGGAAGGATTGTATTACCTGGACAACTCGTGTTTCGGAAATGTGTATTCAGCTAGGAGCAATGTAATGGAGTTAAGGAACAAAGTGTGGTTATGGCACAAGAGACTCGGTCACCCGTCATTTGGGTATATGAGAAAGTTATCTCCTACTTTATTTTTGGGTTTAGATAATGAGAGTTTTACATGCGAAACCTGTATTAAGGCTAAAAGCCATAGAACAAATTATCATTCTAGTACAAATAAATGTCTTAATCCTTTTGACATGGTTCACACTGACGTATGGGGTCCTGCACCAATTGTCTCTAAATCAGGATGTAGATGATTTATTCTTTTTACTGATGATTGCACTAGAATGACATAGCTTTATTTGCTTAAAACTAAAGACGAGGTTCCAAATGTGTCTCATAATTTTTTTAAAATGGTAAAAACCCAATTTCAGAAAGATATTAAGATAGTAAGGACTGATAACGAGAGGGAATACATTAACAAAAATTTACAAGGTTTTTTCACGGAACAAGAGATTATACATTGTTGGATAGTTAATTAATTTTTCAGTTTCTAGCATAGTATATCTATTTTGTAATATGATATAGTTTTAGGGTCTTTTGGATAAAATGTACAAAGAAGATATTTAGATGAGTAAAAGGGGTCTGCTGAGAGATTGACCCCAGAACTTCTTCTTCCCAAATCACTCTTTGCTCTTTGCTCTCTCTAGAAAATTCTGTCCATTGCTTGATAAAATTCAACATGGTATCAGAGCCATCTCGGTCGGTTATTTGATTTATAGTACTGGGGCACTTCTCCTCTAGCTTCCCAATTGATTAGTGGAGTTTCTTCAAGTGACATCGCCTGCAGCAAGTGTTTTCTTTGTGGAGCAGCGAGAACGAGTGAAGAGCTGCTGTAAACGAAGTGTGACTGATTGGCGATTAAATCACTGCGTGCTACAGTAAACGTGGAGCTACAGTGATCGCTACAGGAGAGCGCTACAGTATTGCTGAGGAGTACACACGAAGAGATGGAAATGAAGAGCAGCATGAATTGTGCAGTTAAAGTGGGAGTATGCCAACCAAGTAAGGAGTATCTAGCCATTAAAAGAGAAATTGAAGAGTTGAAGAGTAGAATAAGTCTCCTCAAGATGGCAAAAGAACCGTCAAATTTTCTAAATCCTTTGAATCTATATGAGGCAGCACTCCATGCTTCTTCTAGTGGAAAATGAATCATTGATACTGGGGCAACACACCATTACTCTGGTATGAGGCAATTATTCTCAAATCTGGAACATTGTAAGCAACCCAATTACATGACCATTGCAGATGGCACTAACATTCCGATTTTAGGTGTTGGTTCTGTACATACTTCTGTTGCAACTCTGAATTCTGTGTCATATGTTCCAAACTTGCCTGTAAATCTTCTTTCAGTTAGTGCCATGACATCCCAGTTATCTTGTAGTGTTACATTCTTTCCTAATAACTGTGTATTTCAAGACTTGATGACCGGTAGTATTCTTGGTATGGGTTATGAAGAAAATGGGCTATACATTCTCGAACAATCTACTGCTAAAAGTTTTTCATGTGGATCTGGTATCTCTAAGAACAATGAATTGGATCTCCTTCACCGTAGACATGGTCACTTACATCCCACAAAATTAAAAATTCTCTATCCAAATCTGGTCCATCCAAATGATGATTTCCGTTGTGTTACTTGTATTAAGGCTAAACAAGTTAGAAGTCACTATCCATTGGTAGAAAATCACTGTGAAACCCCATTTGAATTAGTTCATACTGACATTTGGGGACTTTCACCTGTGACATCCATCTTTGGATACAAATACTATGTGAGTTTTGTTGATGATTGCTCTCGATATACTACAGTCTATCTAATGAAGTCTAAGAGCGAGGTTGCCTCAATATTTCCGGTTTACCATAAGATGATTCAAACACAATTCAATGCTAATCTAAAAATTCTTAGGTCTGATAATGGAAGGGAATACCTTTCTCAAGACCTTAGAAAATATTTAGATTTGCATGGAATCAAATCAGAAACAAGTTGCCCTTACACCCCACAGCAAAATGGGGTTGCTGAAAGAAAGAACCGGCATATACTTGAGGTGACATGTTCTTTACTTATTGATATGAATGTTCCCAAATACTTGTGGTCAAAAGCATTACTCACATCAGTATATTTGATCAACCGAATGCCCTCTAAAGTCTTAAATGGAAAGACACCATTACAGATTGTAGATATCAAATCTGAACAATTCCATGTTCCACCAAAAGTATTTGGTTCTACTTGTTATGTTCATAATAAGGGACCAAATTATGATAAGTTTGATCCAAGGGCTGTCAAATGCATCTTTACAGGGTATTCTCCAACTCAAAAAGGATATAAATGTTTTGATCCAATTACTAAACGTAGATATATTTCCATGGATGTGACTTTTCTAGAGAATGAACCCTACTTCAAATCAGCTGAGTCTTTATCTAAAGACTTGGATGGATCTGAAGTTGAATTCTTTTCAATGCCACACCAACAAATCTCATGGATTAGTGACCAAAGTGCAGAAAATTCTAATACAAAAGAGATACCAAAGTCCACAGAAATTAAAGTATATACTAGAGGTGAAAGAGGGATTGTATACCCTAATATTCATATACCAAATACCCAAGAAAACAATCAGACCCAAGAATTGGAAAATACAGTATTAAGTGAGAATGATAATGCAAGTCCTCCATACAATGACCTTGACCTTCCAATTGCTCTTCGGAAAGGAAAACGAAATTGCAAGTATCCGATTGAAAAATTTGTTTCTTATTGTCATCTAACTTCCCCTTTGCAAGCTTTTATTGCCTCATGTGACTCTGTATCAGTGCCAAAGACCACTAGAGAAGCCTTGAGTTCACCTCACTGGAGAAATGCAATGTTGGAGGAAATGAATGCATTGGAGAAAAATGATACATGGGACATATGTGACTTACCTGAAGGTAAGAAAGTTGTTGGTTGCAGATGGGTTTATACGGTCAAGTTTAGACCAGATGGTAAAGTTGAAAGGTACAAAGCAAGATTGGTTGCCAAAGGTTATACACAAACACAAGGTATTGATTACGAAGATACTTTCGCTCCTGTTGCAAAGTTAGGTTCCATTCGCATTTTACTTTCAGTGGCAGCTTGTAAAAATTGGGATCTCCATCAACTTGATGTTAAGAATGCTTTCTTGCATGGTCATTTAGAGGAAGAAATTTATATGGAACAACCACCGGGGTTCACACTTGAGGGGGAGCGACATAAAGTGTGTCGGTTGAAGAAATCATTATATGGCCTTAAACAATCTCCACGAGCTTGGTTTGAGAGATTAAGTAAGGCCATGTTTGATTTGGGTTATACCCAAACGCATTCTGATCACACCATGTTTGTCAAGAAAGGTGATAAGGTATGCATTATGATTGTGTATGTAGATGACATTATTGTTACAGGTGATGATCTTGTGGAGATCAACCGGTTGAAAGATAATCTCAAAAGAACTTTTGAGATTAAAGATTTAGGAAAACTGAGATATTTTCTCGGAATTGAAGTGTCACGTTCAAGAAGAGGTATTTTTCTTTCTCAAAGAAAATACACTCTTGATTTGCTAAAAGAGACCGGCATGCTGGATTGTAAAGTTGTATGCAATCCAATAGAGCCAAATCATAAACTGTGGGACAAAACTGAAAAGCCTTTGGAGGATCCAAATAGATATAGGAGACTTGTGGGAAAGTTGTTGTACCTAACAATTACCAGACCCGATATTACTTATGATGTTAGTGTACTTAGCCAATTTATGCAAAACCCCTCACATGACCATATGCAAGCTGTTTATCGAGTTTTAAAGTATTTAAAAAGAGAACCCAGAAAAGGTATCCTATATTCTTGTAGCAATAATTTGTCTATGGAAGTGTATACGGATGCCGATTGGGCTGGATGTACCACAGATAGAAGATCGACTTCTGGATATTGTGTCTTTGTTGGAGGAAATTTGGTCACATGGAAAAGTAAAAAGCAAAGGGTTGTTTCCCGATCAAGTGCTGAAGCCGAATATCGGGCGATGGCCAATGGACTTTGTGAAGGTATTTGGGTCAGAAACTTTCTTGAAGAGATTGGCATCAAGGTTCCTCTTCCGATTCCCTTGCATTGTGATAATCAAGCTGCACTTCATATTGCAAATAATCCTGTATTCCATGAACGAACAAAGCATATAGAGGTGGATTGCCACATAATTCGAGAGAAGTCAGTGAAGGAGAAGTTGTTTTTGCCACAACACATCAAGTCTCAAGACCAGCTAGCTGATGTATTTACCAAAGGTCTAAGTGGGGAACGCATCTATGGTATATATTCCAAGTTGGGCATGATAAATATCTATGCTCCAACTTGAGGGGGAGTGTTGGATAGTTAATTAATTTTTCAGTTTCTAGCATAGTATATCTATTTTGTAATATGATATAGTTTTAGGGTCTTTTGGATAAAATGTACAAAGAAGATATTTAGATGAGTAAAAGGGGTCTGCTGAGAGATTGACCCCAGAACTTCTTCTTCCCAAATCACTCTTTGCTCTTTGCTCTCTCTAGAAAATTATGTCCATTGCTTGATAAAATTCAACATACATGAAACATCTTGTGTGGGAACGCCACAACAAAATGGAATTGACGAACGAAAGAACCGACAAATTTTAGAAACTGCACGAGCATTATTGTTTGAAGGTAATGTACCAGAAAATTTTTGGGACAATGCTGTGTCAACTACAGTATATTTGATAAACCGAATTCCCTCAAAAACAATTGAATTTAAAGCCCCATTGCAAACATTAGCTACTTATACCAGCATTCCTTCTTATTTAAACCTCTCTCCCAAGGTATTTGGTTGTACAACTTATGTTCATGTACAAAAAAAATTCCGCTCAAAAATAGAACCTTTTGCCGAAAAATATATTTTTTTAGGATTTGGATCACACCAAAAGGGATATAAATGTTACAACCCAAGAAATAGAAAATTCTATACGACAATGGATGTAACGTTTATTGAGAATGAACCATATTTTGCAAAGTACAGCGTTCCTATTCAGCGGGAGAGAAATAGTGGTATTTGGGAATATGAACTTGTGTTGACAAATTCTGGGGCTACGAGTCTTCAAGGTAACTTAGACCGAGAGTTACTAGAATCAACACAAGAGACACCCATGGCTGAGAACTCAACACCTTCACCTGTAGCAGCAAATTCAAATGCTGAACAAGCAAGTAGTGAATTTGTGCCTGAAACATCTGGAGGAGAACAAAATGATGAAGATTCAATGAACTTTTTTGGATTGAAACTAATGAGAATGAGGACGAGGTAATACAATCTGACTCTCAGCCACATGACCCGAGTTCTCCTGAGGATAATCCTGAGGTAAGTTCTCTAAACAGATCTCGGTTTAAATTACCAAGTTGGAGTAATCGTGGTTTACCACCAAAAAGATACATTCCTGAAAATGGAGAAAGTGAAAAAATAAAATATCCAATTGCAAACTACACTAAGACAAATCATTTGTCAGAAACTTTAAGAAATTTTGTGCTCAAAGTCACATCGGTTAAAATACCAAGTAGAGTGGATGAAGCTCTCTAGGATCCAAAATGGGTAGAGGCAATGAAGGTGGAGATGGATGCACTTGAAAAAAATAATACATGGAAATTGGTTGATCGTCCTGAGAATAAAAAAACTATAGGATGCAAATGGGTGTATTCCATAAAATATAATGCTGAAGGAAAAATTGAGAGGTACAAAGCACGTTTAGTAGCTAAAGGGTACACTTAAACTTATGGGATAGATTTTCAAGAAACTTTTTCACCAGTTGCTAAACTGAATACCATTCGAGTTTTATTGTCTCTTGCAGCAAACTTTGACTGGCCACTTCATCAATTTGATGTCAAGAATGCATTTTTGCATGGCGATCTCAAGGAAGAGATTTACTTGGACATTCCTCCTGCATATCAATGTTCTGAAGCAAGAACGGTGTGCAAGCTTGAAAAATCACTATATGACTTGAAACAATCTCCTAAAGCATGGTTTGGACGTTTTTGTGGAGCAATGAAATAGTATGGGTATACACAAAGTAACTCTGACCATACACTGTTCTACAAAAAGAACCAAGGTAAAATTACTATATTGATTATATATGTGGATGATATGATCATTACAGGGGATAATCATGAGGAAATAGTAATGCTAGAAAGGAGCTTATCAAAAGAATTTGAAATGAAAAACTTGGGTGGGCTGAAATATTTTTTGGGGATCGAAGTCGCCAGAAATAAGAACAGCATCCTTCTAACCCAACAAAAATATGTTCTAGACCTACTTGCTGAAGTAGGAATGCTAGAGTGCAAACCTGCTGACACTCCAATAATTCAAAACCAGAAATTAGGGATTGATCCGAATCAAATTCCCACAAACAGAATAAGATACCAAAGGTTAGTTAGAAAATTAATTTACTTGTCTCACACTAGGCCTGACATAGCTTTATGCAGTAAGTGTCGTTAGCCAGTTTATGCACTCTCCCAGTGAAGAACATATGGTGGCGGTAAAAAGAATCCTTAGGTATCTAAAGGGCTCACCTGGAAAAGGATTGATTTTCAAAAAGAATGGACATCTTGAGGTGACTGGGTACACAGACGCTGATTGGGCAGGTGCCATAGATGATCGGAAATCCACTGCTGGATTCTTCACATTTGTAGGAGGTAACCTAGTTACTTGGAGAAGTAAAAAACAAAATGTTGTTGCACTGTCAAGTGCCGAGGCAGAATTTCGAGGAATGGTCAAGGGTATTTGCGAACTTTTATGGATACGGAAAGTGTTAACAGAACTCGGGTTTGAACCAAGGAATGAGATGAAACTATTTTGTGACAACAAAGCAGCAATAGATATATCTCACAACCCAGTGCAACACGATCGAACAAAACACATTGAGGTGGATAGACACTTTATTAGAGAAAAAATTGATTCAAAGGTAATTGAGATCCCATTTGTAAAGTCAGAACAACAGTTGGCTGACATGTTGACTAAAGCCGTCTCAAGCAAAGCATTCAACAATTTCATAGAGAAACTTGGAATGATTGATATGCATGGGTCAGCTTGAGGGGGAGTGCTGGATTACAAGCTGGCCATCGGATTGGATTCAGTGTGGATCAAATCAATGAGTGACAACGCAAATAAGGCAAGTACTGGTGGAAATATTTGGAGGCACGTATCTGTGATGATATGCGCATCAAATCTTGCTGCTGGATATATTTCTTCAGTAAAGGAATGTAAATTCTAAAAGATTGTTAATGTAATTGATTTAGTCTAGCTGGATTGTATAGGAAAGATATCTCTTGTAATGTTATAAGAAATAGGTTGCTGTGAGTAGAAAACATAGAAGAAAAAAACCAGAAAACTTGTAACTCTGAAAAAGAGAATTGTTCTTGTGAAATAAAATAAGGGCAAATAGGGTTGGGTGGGAGTCGTGTGTTCTCTGTGATTGATCATGTGAACATTGACAGACACCAACAAACAAATGTATGTGAATTGTGAACAATGCAAATTGAAGAGAAAAAAGAAAGAAGCAAACCTGAGAATAGCAACGACTCCAGCGGGCATGACCTTTCTAGTTTTGAAGAATTAATCTCCATCCCATCATTACCATCAGCACCACTGCGCACACTGCATCTATCCAACAAACCCTCGAAATTAACAACTCCAATCCAAATAAGCGTAATAAAGCTACACAATTCAGCATCCGATCGTACCAGTCTCGAGTGTGAGGTAGGGGTGAAAACGGATCGGATAATATCCGTCCGTATCCGGATTCGTATTCGGATTTTTGCGGATACGGATATTCAGATACGGATATTTGCGGATACGGATACGGATACGGATAAAATTTATGCGGATACGGATACGGATACGGTTTTGAATATGGAAACGGATACGGATACGGATACGGATAATTATCCGAATCCGGATATTATGGTAATTCGGATATCCGTTTCAAAGGCTTATTATATGTCTTTCAATTAGATTTTTTATGTAGATTTCAAATTTAATGAAGTTTATATCTAATTAGACTTTGAATTCATCTCTTATAATTATTATAACTTGTAATTAAAAATATAATGAATATTATGGATTTTTTTTCTTAACTAACATGTAATTATTTATGATAATAATGATCCATGATGAACTAATAACATATTTATGATTAGTGATTAATTTTTATAGTAATTTAATCATTTTAGTTAGTGATTTATCATGAAAAAGTTATATAAAATATATTTTTTAATAATAAGTCTAATATCCGAAGTATATTTGTATCCGCATCCGTATCCGTTTAATATCCGATCCATATTCGTATCCGTTTAATATCCGATCCGTATTCGTATCCGGAACTATCCGTATCCGTATTCGTATCCGAAAAACTAAAGCGGATACGGATACAATTTTACCCACTATCCGTTAATATCCGATCCGTTTTCACCCCTAGTGTGAGGGCAAAGTAAGACACGGACTCAGTGTGGTATACTTTGAGAACTGAGGCTAGCGAAACCAGCTGCCAGTAACAGGCCGCCGAATCCAACCCACCCGCGGCTAGAGACGCAGTGAGTGGTTATGGACGTGTGGTTCTTCAATGACATGTGGGGTGAGAAGGTAGACAAAGATCTTCTGCATAATGTTGAAGCACAAAGAATGGTGAGCAGATCTTGGTCTGATCGCTTGAGCTTCTTCCGTGTGGGCTCAGTTCTGAATCTGTTTCTTGAACTTAGTCAACAGGCCTAAATGGAACTTCATGGCCCATGATGAGATATGCAATTGGGTCTAGAGAATTACTTTTCGGGTTTATTCATTCTGGACTCCACCTATATACTTTGTAAAAGATTTTTTATTTTCTTATAAATTTCTATGCTTTGGTGTATTTTTTGTGTCAAAGTTTTATTATATAAATGGAGTTTAAATGCTTACTCATATTTATCATAAATTCCTAATTGATGTACTAAATTGTGTTCGCTATTTGACTCATTAATTTCAATTATATCTATGTGTGAAAACGGAGCAGATAATGTTAAAACCATATCTGAATTTGCTTCCTATTATCGAATACAAATATTAAATGGATGCAAAATCTAAACCAAATCAGCCATAAACGAATCGATACGAATACGAAATGGACAGTATACAATAAAAATAAGTATATGAAAGAACAAGAAATATTTGAGGTTGCTTAATATTTATATAAAAATATTATATACATATAAAACTTTTGGCAACTAACACTATTATATTAGAAATTTATTAGTAAGATCTGCTTGTATTTCTGATATGGATAGTTCGGATATCCATCTAATTATTTTAATTTCAAAAATTATTTGTATCCGTATGCGCATTAGCTTTACGGATTTGGTACAATACAAATATGCATAATTAATATTCAGATAGGGATGACATTTTTACAGATAATTTTCCAAATCGAAGCGGATTCGGACGGATAAAATCAGCACCATTTTCACCCCTAGTCCAACTGAATCGAATGTAGATTATCCTGTAGCCTATGGTTTCTATCCCATTCATGTCAAGATTGGAACATAACATTTTCTTATCAAACTAATTATATCTGATCCGCCACGCATACCACTGTACTCATATTCCCTGCTGTACTGCATTGTGTAGTTCACAACCTCAGCCATTGGATTGTCTCAAGGTTCGTGCTAGGGCAGATCTTAAGATAATCCAACGGCTAACGTTGTGAACTGCACAATGCAGTAAGTCAGGGGATGAGCACTCCCATACCACTGCTATTGGAATTGTTATGCCACAGTCACTACAAAAAACAACAGTTTTTGTGATGACTAATTTTGTCACAAAAGTGCTAAATTCCATCACAGTTATATCCTTGTGACGATTTTTTTGGCTGTCACTGGTCATCACTAATACGCGAGTCACTATTATAGTAGTGACGAATTTTGTGTTCTTCATTAATATTCACAATAATTGTGACAAACTAATTTCCTCATTTAAAAAGACTCAATTTGTGACGAATATTTTGTGCCACAGATAATCATCATATTGGTGATAGGAAGAAGTTGTCACTAATATTTTTATTATTGGTGACAACAATTTTTTTCACAAATAAATTTCCTATTTGCAACAAAAAAATAATAAAAAAATATTTTTTTTTGTAGATAAAAATCTGTCACTAATTTATAATAAATCAAGGAAAGCAATATTATATTGCAATGAAACTTTATTATCAATATTGACTACTAATGGTAACAATACCTACTTGATTTGTCACTACGGATAAATATTAATCTACTAAAAATGTTTAAAAGGAATCGATATAAGTTAAACCAATTGAAAAAAAAAAAAAACTGAGCACAAATATCATTACATTAAACTATTATCTGTTACAAACACTCATCATAGTTGCATAAACTATGATATGATAACATCCAACTTAGGAATGGCCATTTTAGCTACAAACTAATAACATAGAAAATTAAACAGACAAAATATAATAAATTATTTGTCCATATATCACTCTCGATACTTCACGCATAATATAATTGATATCAACTGTGCTCCTGCAAACATAAATAAGAAAAAGAAAAAAAAGGAAGACTATAGTTAGTTTATGTCCTTGCTTGCTTCCAAAAAAAAAAAATGAAATAAAATTGCTTACATTTGGTTCGGGCATGCATTTGCTTGCAAATTCATAGATTTCTTGGAAGCAACTTTTGCAAGGGTGGGAGAGATAAACCTATACCAAATGGAAAATATAAACTTCAATTAAGAAACGATCATTCTTATGCTTTGGTACCAATTTATCCAAGAAGTATATTCATTAGAAACAACCATACAAATAAATTCGGCAAAATCTGTCACAAAGAAAATCTCAATCTACCCCCAAACTCTTCTTATATAAAAAAATCTCTTACATACTTAGAATAAATTTTGTGGTTTAATGTCTTCAAATTGAAATTTTAATTCAAATGGTGGCTTGAAACATTACCTAGGTTGTTCTTCTTTTACAACTTCCAAAATGTCAAACTTAATCTCAAATACAGAACCAGCTAATGCTCTTTGTATTGACAAATTACCCGTCTTCGGTTTGCACCTAAATTTAAAAGTTAAAGAATGTTAAAAAATCAATTCAAATTGGAATTGATAATGAAACTTATAATATTAAAGAAAAAGGAAACAGAGTAGCAAAGAGATGAAGAGACGACGTCAATACCATTACCATTACCATTACTTGTTTAAACCTCCAGATTTTTTTCATCACTGGTGGGGAAAATGTGGGATGAATATCAATGAGAATGAATTTTTCTAGAGGAGAATATTTAGCGGACCTGAAGAAAATTTGCTTCCTCGAAATGTGCAACATTAAAAGATTGAGCTGTATTATTAATTTGTAGATTTACTTCCTATCTTTATTGGAATAATGGCCCTATTAATTTGATTGGGAAGGTAACCAATTTAATGAGCCAATATATTCGCTGCCTTTTCAATGGGTGAGATTATTTGTTCAAGTTATTTTGTTTTTTTTTTTCTGAGTTGCTGAAATTTGGTTCGCTAGATCTAATTATTGGACTAATTACATATTGATATTAACATGGCCTGTTTACATAAAATCTCAATTGGAAGCTTATAGTCTCTGTGGGACCCGCTTAATTGACGTTTCACATATAGTTATTTTTTAAATTAGAGATCAAAACGATTGTAAGTATGCATCAAAAAAAAAAATTTTGTACATGCATATGTCTATTTCATCCAATTAAATATATACAATTGCAATGAAATTTAGTATGGATAGAACGACACTTACAAACTTCGCAAAATTAAAATATTGACCATGATAAAGATGCTGTATATGATAATTTTCTGTTATATTTTGGATTGTCGATATAAAAGTTATAATTGGTCGCCTGCACCATTTTACTGTGTTTACATGATGACAAACATGTTTTCAAATCTGATTATAATTAAGTGTATACAAAATCATGTCGAAATTTTAATGCATACACAATATGACAAACGTGTTGCCTGATTGCCCTCTCGGATCTCTAACCCACGTCGTCTACTAACTAAACTCAATCACGTGTGTACTACTGCTTAAAACCGAGGGTGTGGCCAACACTTACTGGTTACCGATTCGGACGCGCAATTGACAATTAGCAAGCAATCAACAATTCATACACAATACCAGAGAACTAAAATAAATGATAACCAAGTAATCTCATAAACACCAAAAACCAAGTTCAAGACATCATCCTAATCCTAGAAACTACGAGTTTAGCCGGACATGGCCATAGCAACAAGCAGACAAGTAAAACAAGTCATACAAGTCATCATACACACAAAATAGCACAAATCTATCACAACAAGTAAGTAAGAAAGAAAGAACAGTGTGAAGAACGGCTTCGTGTGTGCACGCGCATGTCCTTGCTCGTCGCCTTGCCGGATCGTCAACGTCGCGTCCCGACTAACTCGGCTTGCTTCCTCCCCAAGCAACTCTCTTCTTCCTCTCAAAGGCTGCTCTCTCCTCCTCTCAAAGACAGATGGGAAGTATTGAAAAGATGTCAAAATCGCTGCCCTAGCAGGTGCTTAAATAGCCATCAAATCCAGATTTCTTTCCTTCTTCCGCACTGCTGCCGTATGCGATCCTTACGGACCGTAAGGTGGGCTCCAGGTCGATTCTTGCTCCAAAAGCTCCATAATCCACGATTTCTTGCCTTTCTTGACCTGAAACACCAAATATAAAGCAGTAACTGAAAAGGGAAAGAAAGTGCATGTAATCAAATGCATATGCCAATGATTTGGATTAATTCTGTAGGCATTTCCTAGGTAAATGTGTATATTCTTGGGTGAGATCATATGTATTATGGTTCTCTGAATGAAACAGAATGTGCATGTCCAGTTCGACAATAAATTACGAACGGTTATTTATGTGGTAAAAAAAACTGTTGGCAATAATGCTGTGTAATAACAAATGAAAATAATCAATAACGGTTCTATAATGAGGAACCGTTGGCCATTACAACAATCAACAATGGTTTATTGAAACAACCGTTGTCAAATGACGAAATCAACAACGGTTCCTACCAGAAACCGTTGATGATTCATATAATTGCCAACGGTTCACTGTAAAAACCGTTGTTGATTACAGTCTTTGCCAACGGTTATTAACTACGGAACCGTTGTTTATTGACATCATCAACAACGGTTCTTTCTTGTAAACCGTTGGCAAATATATTTTATTTAAATAATTTAGATCATTGATAATGTTATTTGCCAACAGTTTCTCCAAAACAAATCGTTGTTGATTCGTCTCATTGTCAACGGTTCCTTAGGAATAACCGTTGTTGATTAATCTATTTGCCAACGGTTATTTCTTATAAACCGTTGGGAACTGCTGTCATCAATAAGGGTTCCTTATTATGAACCGTTGGCAAATATATTTTATTTAAATAATTTAGATCATTGATAATGTTATTTGCCAACGGTTTCTCTAAAAAAACCGTTGTTAATTCGTCTAATTGTCAACGGTTCCTTAGGAAGAACCGTTGTTGATTATTGTCTTTGCCAACGGTTATTTCTTGTATACCGTTGGGAATTGCTATCATCAACAACGGTTCCTTCTTATGAACCGTTGGCAAAGATATTTTATTTAAATATTTCAGATCACTGATAATGTCATTTGCCAACAGTTTTTTATCAATAACCGTTGTTGATTGCTTAGGAATAACAACTGTTATTTTCTTTTAACCATTGTTGATTAACAGTATCAACAACAGTTCTTTAGTAAGCATTAGCGATGCTAGTATTCGCAACCCTCACTGAACCGTTGGGAATTGTCGTAAATAACCGCTGTTGATGTTTTTCTCTGTGGTAGTGAAGGTAATTTTTCATGTATTAAGGATTAAGCTTTAAAAAAAAGTTGTTGTATCGGTTCCTAAATTAGTTCTTTGTCCGCATATATATCATCCTCGTCAATTAAAGAAAAATGATCTTGCATTGCACTTGCATCGGAGAAAGAATTAACTACTTCAGATGTTACGCCATTATAACATTTGACTAAACGAGTGAACGACAGTTTGCTACTGATCATGATATGCGTGACGACAACCGAGAAAACTTGACTGTTGCATAAAAATTATTGGAAAATTTAGAACTGTTTTTTTGTCTGAACGCCAGCGTTCAATGATTGGCGTTTAGACACATTATTTATCGTTCATTTATTTGGTTCAAAGTTTTTGTAGACGCTGCTGTTTAGACGCCGGCGGTTGGCCACCGGCATTCAGAATGAAATCAAGTTGTTATAAGTTGTTGTTTTCAGATATCCAATTTTGTGACCGCTGACGTTTTAGATTGACTTGTAAACGCAGTCATTTAAAAAGTAGGCACAGTCTTGTTATAAGTTTAAAAGCAGGGATAGGTCTCTATTTTTAATAGGCATAGACAAAAAAAAAAAAATTCTACATGTAGTGCGCCGTTCCTTTCTCTTTGCATTTGGAATAAAGCTGATGCACCCTTAATTTCCTCTTTCACATCTCTTATTCAAGAAAGTTCCTCCACGCACTAAAATCAACATATAGGTGGCTGAGTCCGTTCCCTCGTTCTCATCTCTGATATCCATCTTTTGTTCTCTGCTTTATACGTACGCTACTCTTCTAAAGGGTGCTAATTATATATTGTGATCTTTCTTTTAATCCACCACTTCCAACTCTCTATCCGATTGAACTGAAATTCTATCTTTCCAGCTAGTTCTTTACTTCCCACCCTTTTGATTCTCAATTCTTCTTGTTTCAGTTTCATTTAGTTGTGTAATTCTGTTGTAGTTCAATAGAGAGTTCAAAATAAAAAAAAAAGTTCCAAAACAACATAAAATTGCCTTAAACTACTCTTTCAAAAATCTCGATTTCTCTCCCCTAATAATTTCTATTCTGTTGTAATGTCGGGAGTAGAGATTGTTGCCGGAGGTTTTGCATCAGCTGCTATTAAAAAATTTGTTAATGCAGCTGGTAGCTACCTTAATGACAACTATGGTCTGCACAAGAAGACAAAAGAGATGTTGGATAATCTGAAGAGCACCCTGCCTCAAGTGCAGGCTCTCATGGAAGTGGCTGAGAAGCAACATATACAAAACCAGGGCCTCACTGATTGGGCTAAGCTCATCAAGGATGCTTCCTATGAAGCAGAAGATGTGCTCGATGATTTTGCAACCAAGAGCATCTGTGAGGACTTAAAGGGCAAAAGCAAGGTCAGTAAAGCTGCTACTTCCTTAGTAAAAGGTGCCACAAATTCATTACTGCTGGACAGTGATGTTAAAAAGCTCATTGCAATAGTTGAAAAACTTCAAGGGCTTTGTCAGCAGTCCAACACTTTCGTTGGGTTGCTAGAATTAGATTTAAAAAACAAACAGAGAGATGTAGAAAACAACGAGAGTGTGAAACCCCCTCTAATTTTAACAGATGACCATAAATTGTTTGGCCGTAAAAATGAGATAAAATTGATACTAAGTATGATTGTGGGCTATGAGATTGATTTAGCTCAACCTGGGAGTTCTCAAAATTATAACAATGAGGCAGGGCCAAGTAATACATTAGACTTTGGAAGTGAAAAACACGCAGAAGGGAAATCTATTCAGGATCAAGAAGCGGGAGAGGGTTTAAAACCAAGGCAGAAAAATTTTAGCCACTACGGGAGGCCGCACATAATTCCAATAGTTGGTATCTGTGGAGTTGGAAAAACAGCCCTGGCTCAAAAAATTTACAATCACCGATTATTAGAAGGCCATTTTGATCTAAAAAAGTGGTTTTATGTGTCACAAAAATCTGACATTCACGAGATGGTGAAAGCATTTATTCCATCCTTTGACCCTTATGATCCCAGTGATCAGAAAAACAAGTTCGTTGAGAACCTCAAGGGCAAGAGATTCTTGCTTGTCCTTGATGATGTTTGCAGTAAAATATGTTCCAACTTGGATGATGTTCTCCCTTTGTTTAATCATGGGGCTTATGGAAGTGTTATTTTAGTAACAACTCGGGAAAGGAATGTTTGTGATATACTAGGAACTGTTGCGCCAATAATTTTGAACCCGTTAGAGAGGAATCACATCTTGGGTATATTAGAGTATCATGCATTTAAAGAAAATAGTGTTTCGATAGAAAAAAGACAAGAATTTAAAATGGTAGTTTGGAATATTGTTGGTAAGTTGCATGGTATTCCCCAAGCTGCAAAAGTAGTAGGCACTATGTTGCGGTCCAAAATGGATATCGAATTCTGGGAACAGATTTTCCGTGACCTCAAGTATCACAATGACATTCTCTATTTCTTGGAGATTGCTTACCAACACATAGATGCAAATCTGAAACAATGCTTTGCTTTTTGTTTAACTTTCCCCGCGAGTTACATTATTGAAAGGGATAGAATGATTCAAATGTGGATAGCAAATAATTTTATTCAATTAAATTCCCATAATGAACATAGATCTGAGGATAGTGGTAAGAGGTGGTTTAATGAACTTATTAATTTGTCATTCTTCCTTCCGACACCGTGGCCACAAAAGTATGTCATGAACAGGGCAATGAGAGAACTAGCTGTATCTATCTTCTATGATCAGGTTTTTATTTTTGACGATAATCCAAACCCATGTGTCTATGGATGCTTTCTTCCAAACGAAAAGCCATTCCTGTGTTCTCATGGATATGCTGTCATTGATAATGGTCCAACGACCATTCCAACAACTACCCGCTACCTTACTGTGAACACCAAAAAAGCAACCATAGATCTTGGATCATGCAGTGATAAACTACGCATGCTCTTGTTCCATAGTGACTTCTATGTATCACCTACCATTGAGCAAAAGAAGGGGTGGATGGGACCGCTAAATAGAGTTAAGACGAAATACTTTGGCAACCAGATCACTTGCGATAGTTTTATAAATCGTACAGGAAAGTTGCGAGTTTTAGAATTATCTTATCCTGATGCCGGAGTAAAGATGCACATAGATACTATTTGTCAGCTTCCACATCTCCGTTTTCTAGATATATCTTTCAGTGGAGTTACAGAATTACCCGAATCAATCTGTACCCTCTGTCATCTTCAGGTTTTAGATGTGAGAGGTTGTAACTTTGGAAAGTTACCCAAAAAGATTAACCAGCTGATTAACTTGAGGCACTTGTATGCAAGCAAAGTGACGATATTTTTAATTCATGGCATAGGGAAACTAACTAATCTTCAAGAGTTAGAAGAATTTAGGATCACTACAAACGAAGGGCACACAATAGGTGAATTAGCTGAGATGAACGAAATTGGTGGACATCTATCTATAGTAGGTCTGGAGAACGTTGTGGATGAAATTGAAGCAGGAGAAGCAAGACTAGCAAAGAAGCAGCACGTTAATGTCTTATCTCTAAGATGGGCTGAGTGGGAGAATAAATCCCCTATTGATGGCATGGATAAAGCCAACAAGATCCTCAACTCACTTCAGCCTCATTCAGCTGTCAAAGAGTTTGAGATTGAGAATTACCAGGGAACCGAGTTGCCATCATGGACAATCCTCTCTGTACCAAATATCCGACGTTTTTATTTGAAAAGTTGCCACCATTTAAAGAATCTCCCAGCTTTAGGAAAGCTCCCTTATCTAGAAACTCTGGTGTTGGAAGATTTGACACTAACACATATTGGTGAGGAATTGTATGGTCCTGGTACATCCATTTTTCCAGAACTGAAGGTTCTTAAATTCATGGGCATGGAGAAGTGGGAGGTTTGGTCTCCTCCTGGAGAAAGAGAGTTGCTCCCATGTCTTGAAGAACTTGAGATACGGGATTGTAAAAGGCTGAAAAAGACACCTTTACCTTCATTGAATCTTTCGTGTCTCAAGAAACTAGAGCTGTCTAGATGCACGGGAGTCCTGCAGGAAGGAAGCTTATCTGATAAACGGCTACCTCTGCTCAATTCCCTCTGCATATCATATAACCCCCGTATCACTCTTGCATATCAGAATGTACCTAATCTTAAATTATTGTCCCTTCATTGGACAGATGCCAAGTTTACAGGGGATGGGCCAAGTCTGTTAAACTTAGAGAGCTTGATTTTGGATAACTGTTGTGTCCCTTGGAACAGAGGGATGATTTTGCGATCTCTCACTAAACTTGAGATGAATGGTTACCCCAATGATATATTGGAAATGTCACATTCAAGCCTCCCATCTCTCAAGGTTTTAAAATTAAATTGTAGTCCTTTGAAACATCCAGACAAGTGCCTAATTAGAGAGAGACATCTATTGCAAGAGACTAAGGAATATCGAGCCCAAATGTGCCAGCGCACTGATTATATAGATACCGAAATTCAGAGTACCCACTCAAACGAGGAGCTTTCAAGCTGGATTGTGAAACTACCACACCTTCTAGAACTTAATCTTGATATTGGCGGCCTTACCGAGTTCCCATCAACCTTAGCAACTCTTGCCTCCTTGAAATCACTGACACTCACAAGAAGGAACAATTATTTGGGAATTCAATCATTACCTGAAAGCGGGATGCCACCAAATCTGAAAGAGCTGTATATCATGGATGCATCAGATCAATTACAGCAACGTTGCAGCACAAGAAGAAGGAACAATTATTTGGGAATTCAATCATTACCTGAAAGCGGGATGCCACCAAATCTGAAAGAGCTGTATATCATGGATGCATCAGATCAATTACAGCAACGTTGCAGCAAAGAAGTAGGAGAAGATTGGCACAAGATTGCACATATCCCTTACATCCGTGTTAATAACTGCACCCTCCAGATGTTATAAGAAGACTCAAGTCCACCTTCAGATTTCAACATGGTAAACATCTTTCATCTCCTCTCTCTAAAGAAAACACATTTGTCATCTTGTCAAACTTGGGATTACATTTGAAATTAGAAAAAAAATTTTGTCTATCCCTAAAAAAATAACAAATCTTAAAACTATCTCTCTTTTGAAACAAATCTTAAAACTATCCCTATTTTACTGCAGTCACGGCCACAGTTCATTCTGGCCGCAGCGGTCAGAAAAGTAAAAACTTATCAAATTTGTAAAAAAATCGCGTCTGAACGCAGATCTGACCACAGAGTCGGACCGCAGGGGTCAGACAAGTCGTCTGGCCGCAGAGTCGGACCGCAGCGGTCAGACAAGTCGTCTGGCCACAGCGGTCAGATATTTTAAGATTTTTATTAATAGCATCACGTAGGTCTCGTCGTTAGCTTTCCATCGATAGGTCATATGCTCAAATCGGAGTTTCCTATCAAAGTTATGAGTATTTGAATGTGTATATACTCACAACGACTGAATACAGAGTTACAATTTTCTATCAAGAGAGTTGCGTCTGTATACAGACACAATGTCAGAATGCACATTCAAACAGTCATAACTTTTTATAGGAAACTCCGATTTGGGCATATGACCTATCGATGGAAAGCTAACGATGAGACCTACATGATGCCATTAATAAAAATCTTAAAATATCTGACCGCTGCGGCCAGAAGCTTTGTCTGACCGCTACGGTCAGACTCTGCGGTCAAACGCGAATTTTTTACAAATTTGATAAGTTTTTACTCTTCTGACCGCTGCGGCCAGAATGAACTGTGGCCGTGACCGCAGTAAAATAGGGATAGTTTTAAGATTTGTTTCAAAAGAGAGATAGTTTTAAGATTTGTTATTTTTTTAGGGATGGACAAAAAATTTAATCTTTGAAATTATATACATCAGAGTTTCGTATTGGTAATTTCTATTAACATTTTTCTGCATGCTAATTATACAGTAATCATGGTAACTAAAGTATCAGTTAGAGCTAGGAAAAGGCACATGTAATGGCAGCAATTTGATCTTGCCCAGACTCACACACTTCAAGGTATTCATTTTCATCTTTATGTCAGAATGAGTGTCTGCTTCACAGCATGTATATGCATCAGAAATAATTGACCAAATGAACACTATAACTCCCAAGAATCTCCCTTCCCACCCATATATTATTGATTCAGACTTTTATTTCTATTTAGGATTGCAAATTGCTTTTTCTTTTTCTTTTTTTTTTCCTTTTTTTTCCTAAGGGCAAGTGAACGTGGTTCTGGGATCCTCGAAACACTACATATATTCTTTCAAACACTTCCTCAGCTCATAGAACTGACTCTTTATCTTGAAGGCATTCCGGATGACTATGCAGGATTCACCTTTGCTACTCTCACATCCTTGAAACCACTAACAATTCATTTCAAAGGCTTCAAAGGATATAACTTCCGTTCCATAGCTGAGATGCCACCAGATGTGAAGGAGTTGTATTTTATGGATGTGCCAGTAGAATTAGCACAGCGTTGCATCCCAGAGCAAGGAGAAGATTGGCACAAAAATGCTAGTATTCCTTACATCTGTGTTAACGAAAAAACCCTCCAGATGTTATAAAAAGACTCAAGCCTCTTTCTCTTCAGTTCCTCAATTCATCACTTTTAAAGGTAAATATATTTTAGCTATCTAATTTTGGATTAAAATTAAATAATATAATCATATGCATTGTTGTTTTGTGGCGTTGGTAATTTCTATTAACAATTTAATTTTGTGTTTTAACAGAAAGCATGTTCAGCGGTGTTAGTTAGATTGAAGAAGAGGATAATATATGGAAAAGGTTGATCTCCCCTATACACTTTGAGGTAATCATTTAATTCTTTGTCAAGAATAACTGTGCCAGTGTACAACATGCTCACTTGATCTCCTCGTAATAATGTAATGTGATATATCTTAGAAGAGAAACTAAGAGTTCAACCAGAGTAATTTCCATATAGACGCAAGGAATTGATGTTCTCAACTTTTCATTCAATAGAGGTACGTACCATTTCTTAAATTCTCCAATGACAATCAATTGGACAAATACATATGTCTTGTAATATTTAATTTTCTCGATGTTTGTTATTATCTTATCATCTGTGTCATCTCCTTTTGATATAACACCACTCAGAATACTCGACTCGACGTAACCAACTAGCATCCGGCTAGGATGGAAAGCTGTCCATACAGGCGATTGACCAAAATGTAGCGCCAGCAGATTTAGCACTGTCAACTCCGACCACCTAGTTCACCTCCAAGCATCTGACGTCTCAGGCCAACATCTATCGGGCCACCACCTTTCACCTCTACCAAGCACCGCTCATCTCCAGCCACCACACCTCTGACGTTCTCAGATTTGCTGCAAGGTGCCCTACACCACCAGCGCCAAACAGGCCCTTTAAAGATCTAATTGACTGGTATTTCATGAGATGGAGTTAATATGCGTTACACTCTTTTTTCCTTCGCCATGGTTTTTCCCACTGAGTTTTCTTGGTAAGATTCTTAACGGGGCAGTATGTAATGACATACTATATAAGAAGAATTATGTACTCTTTTTCCTTCACTACGTTTTTATCCCTAGGGTTTTTCTTAGTAAGGTTTTAATGAGGCATATTCTTATGGACCGCCAAAGGGGGAGTATTATGAATGCATGAATTAATTGGCTGTCCATTTAGCAACTCTTATCGTTTACTTTAGCTCTTATTACATGTATCAGAAAGAATTAGTTTTGGCATTTATGTTTTGAGTCTTTGTATGATGCTCTAGTGCTATAAAGAGAGCCATGTGTATTGTATGTGACACAAGATATATATGAATAACATGCATGAGTGCTTCCATCATATGAATTGTTACTAGTTTACATTTGCTCTCTTGTTCTTCTCAATTTTATAATATACTTTCTAATTTTTAAGTGTTGACCATCGGATGTAATGAAAGTTTACCCCTTTGTAAAATAATATTAATTGTTTTACTTTCATTTTACTTACCGGGAAAAAAAACAGCGACTAGCTTCATAATGTACTCACAAATCACTTTAGGATTAGAAAAGTGAATTCTTTTGTTTATGTAAGCTAGAGGTGACAATTTGTTGGGTCGGGTCATTTTACCAAATGGAAAAGACGGGTCGGGTCGGGTCGGGTCGACCAGTGTGGGCATTTTTTCGGTTCTCGAATCATTTCGGATCGGGTACCAAGTTGACGTCTGCTGACATTTTTTTTGGGTCTTTATAGCTCAATTTCAACCAATGGTATGTGAACAATGCAAAATTAAGGGGAAAAAGAAACAAACCTGAGAATAGGGACAACTCCAGCAGGCATATATAACCTTTCTAGCTTTGAAGAATCTCCATCCCATCATTACCATCAGCACCACACTGCTTGTATCCATCCAACAAACCCTCCAAACAAGTGCAATAAAGCTACAGAATTAATTCAGCATCCGATCATACCAGTCTCGAGTGTGTGGGATAAAGTAAGAGACGGACTGAGTCTGGTACGCTCTGAGGCTAGCTAGCGAACCCAGCAGCTGCCAGTAACTAACAGGCCGCCGAATCCGACCCCGGCAGTTACAGACGCGCCGCTCCGATTCTTGATGTAGCCAGCGATTCCTCCCGCGAAGTCCTCCATTCGCACTTCGCTCTCTCTCAGTTGGTCGATTGAATTCTCGTGTGGTTTTCTCAGTGAGCGGTTTTTGTGTAGCGAGTTGTGAGGTTTGTTATGGACTTGTTGTTGTTCTTTGAATGACATGTGGGGTTGGGGTAGACAGAGATACGTTACATGATAGAACTTGAGCTGAGTGTGAGAGCGGTTGAGGTTCTGCGGAGTGGGCTCAGTTGTGAATGTTTTGTTATGAACTTGGTTAACAGCCCCAAATTAATAGAACGTTAGGGCCCATATGATATGATATTGGTTAACAGGCCCAAAGTTCTTTACTCATTCTGGACTTGCGGCAGACCCATATATATTACTTGCAAGTAGAAGATGCAGTTAAAGACTTCACTTAAGAGATGAAAAGAATTTTGGAGAAGAAATCAATAAATAAAGGGTGATTAGAGTGAATAAATAAGCAGCCATTTTTATTTTTTAAAGAAGTTAAGGTTGACGGGATTAAACCAAAGTTTGCTAATGCAATCTGCAGAAGACTTGTTGCCAGATTCCAAGAGTTGCCGGGGGTGATTTTTCATCTTGGATACAGATTTGCCAGAGTTGGATCAAATTGCCAGCGGACGGGACAGCTGCTTCATCCTCTGTATGTTCTAATATTTCATTGCCTTTAATTGCCTTTGAGCAAACATAGTTCGATCGATTTCTACTTCAGCATTGGCCAAACATGTATATGTAGATGTATTCTTTTGACAATATGTAATTACTTAAGGAGGCTTCTTAGTTCTTAGAGGCAAATCATCAAACACCTCATGTGCAGAAGCAAACTGGGTTAGTTATCTTGGTGTTCACAATAAAAAATCACACCGGCAAGCAAAAGGGAAGAATGGAAATAAAGATGAGTACACAAGACAGCAGAGTACCGACATCTGCATTGGAAGGCGTCAGTGAAACCGGCCAGGCCATCTCCCAGTTCAGGTACAAAATCTGATTGAAAGATTAGTACAATCGCCTATCACAAAATTTCAAATAAACTAATACATTGCATACTCTGATACTCAGATACGATGGAGTTTAGCTGGGCTGTATTTGCATCTGGCAATTCTTGTTCTTATCCTCGTAAGCTAATTCTATAGTTGACTTTAAAATTTTAATGCGAAAGTCTCATAGAGTCATAGTCCCGGCCCACAGCTGACAAATGCATTCGGCATCTTCTAAATCAGCCAACCCCAAGTTGGATTTAATAAATCGGTAGTTGCTACCTCTGCATTATTGTCATAAAAACCATATTCTTCCTGAGTTTCCACAGACCTACAAATTAACAAAACACGCAATAATGCTGTAGTTAGCTAAAATTAATATCTTTATGAACGGATGGTATAACTACTACTTATAAAAACATATGTATATTTGACTAGATATTACTAACAATTAATATATATGTATATCTGCTAAAAAATAGAATGCACGTATTGGATGATTGGCACAAATGTATAATATGGAAGATTTGACCTCTCGCTGCTACTGTTCGGGCCAATTCTAATTAATTAATAGAACTATTTTGAGTTTGACTGTTGAATTGTATGCCAGCAAAGGGACAATATTCTTCATTTCTGGTATATGAAACTAACTAATCTCCAGCATAGACTCTCTAGCTCTCAGTCTCCTAGTAATTAATAGCACGATCTGTTGGATAGATACAACAACCCGAATTAATTCATCAAACCGCCACCATATCACTAGTTGAAAATAATTTCTGTTTTTAATTTTAATCCCACAGTATCCGTATGTACGTGTTCTATCTTCTTTATTCGATGTTACGTTATAATACATGATGCTGAAGATTTCAAAGAAAGTTAATTGCAGCTAGCATTTGGTATGTTGCTTGATTAGTGATTATTGCTTTTAGCGTTTTTCTTCTGTTCCTCATCCATCAACATTATATGCCATCGGCAACTACTTAAATAGTATTTACCATTCTCTTAATTATTTGACCAATTAATCTATATCTATACTATATTAAAAAGCACGCAAGTATTGGACACCTCCATTTTTTTCCTCCTCCTTCAAATTTTTTTAATTCCCATTCTACCTCTTAATCAACGGTACAGATCAAAATACATTGATTTCAAAGATGTTGATGTTCTCCAATTAAACAACTCCCTCTCAATTTTGGTTTTTACAAAAATGGAAAGATATCAATCTTGGTATGGAAGACATCAATATTGATTAGAATTTTTACATTAATACGAAATTAATGTTTTATATTCTAACATTCAATTAATTTATTGTAAAGATAAAATTTAAATGGTAAATAATTAGTCAAAAACCAAAAGCATGTTATATGTATTACACGGTATGAGATCAGAATTTAAAACGTCCGCACAACATGCGGATTTCTTGCTAGTACAAATAAATATATTCATGAACTATATATGATAGTATTAATAATAATCATACACTTTCAAGCAAAAGATATTAGTGAAGACCATAAATCGAAATATTTGTATTGTGGAAATTAAAAACTTAAAAAAAAAATAGATCTGTATTTCACAGGATAAAATATTTTATTGAAGAACATAAATCGATATATTAATAAATGATAATATATTGTTCAGTTAGAAGCACAGAGAAGCTAGCTTGAACATGGTTTCTGTCTGAAACAATATGACCACTATTAAATTTATATAAGTCCATTGAAGATGTAGACGTTATAGTAAACAAATCTATAACCAATCCAATCATGCATGTGTTAGGACCAAAAAAGTCGCATTATATGCAGTAATGACAGCAGCCAATCTGTTTCCCCAATTCTGAGTTCAACTATATATCCTGTGTTCTCGGCTTCTTAAACTACCGTTCTATTCTCTCTCTTGCTTTTATAGAGATCTTTTCTTTTGATCTATTTTCTCCAACTCTCTGTCCACTTTTTCAGGGAATTCTGTCCTAATTTGTAGCTCCTTCGTTTGCAACATTGTTCTTCCCATTTCGTATAATGTTTTAATCTTATTTAGTTCTGTTATTGTTCAGTAAAGAAAAAAAAAAACAAAAAGAAAAAAGAAGCCAACAAAAAGGAAAAAGAAAAAAAAAATCAGAAGATAAACCTCAGTATATCTGTATCTGCAGTTTTTTTCCGCCTCTCCGTCTCTTTACTGCTTGTTTCCCCTTTAATCCTGTTCTTTTTGGTCCTTTATAATGACTGGACTAGAAGTAGTTGCTGGAGGATGGGTTGCCTCAGCTATAATTGGAAAAATCGTGAATGTAACTGGTGACTACCTGGGTGGCGAACATCGTCTGCATAACGACATAAAAGAGATGCTGAACAGTCTGCGACGCCATCTACCCCTTACGCAGGCCATCATTGAAGCGGCTCCAAACCACAACATAGAAAACAAGGGCTTCAATCAGTGGCTAAGGCTCATCAAGGATGCTGCCTATGAAGCAGAAGATGTGCTCGATGATTTTGAGGCCCAGATGTTCCGTAAAAACTTAAAAGGCAAGGTTAGTTGAGCTGCTACCTCCTTTGTTCATGCTGTATCTTTTTATCTTCTTGAGACTGAGGTAAACAAGCTTAAGGTGGTAGTTAATAACCTTGACAAAACTCTGTCAGAAGAGTGAAACTTTCGTTGGTTTGCTATCGATGTATATAGACCATAAAGGGAAAGGTCAAGAAAATACTAACAGTGGGAAGGTTACTTCACGTTTATCACATAAGCTGCCCTTGTTGTTTGGTCGCAAACGTGAGATAGAGTTATTATTAACTATCGTGGAGGGTGAGTTCACTATTAACGGGAACGAAAATTCGGTGAGAGCAAGTAACGTGTCAAATACAGGAATTAGTGTCCAAGAAGTTGGTCAGAATGTGGTGGGTACGGTTAGGAAACATTGGCCACGATGGTTTGGCAAAATAGAGGGATATGTGGGCACCAGATCCAGTAAGGAAATTTCAGAAAATTCAAAATTGAAGGGTGTGATAGAAGTGAGTCCACGACCACGTGAGAAGAGATCTGACATACAAAATTCGGCTAGCAAAACTAAAATTAAAAATATGAATGTGAGCTCCGGAGGGGGCAAAACCCAAAAGTCATTAGCTATGGACCCAACACAACAAATGGGCCACTACGGAATGCCATTCGTAATCCCAATAGTGGGCAGTTGTGGGATTGGAAAAACAGCTCTTGCTCAAAAAATCTATGAAACTTTGGAAGGGCAATTTGAGATTAGACGGTGGGTTTGTCTGCAACAGCAATTTAATGTTGCAAAACTTGTGCAAGAATTTAATCCATCATTTAGAAATAATGACAACCATTTGTCCTTACAAGATGAAATCGTTAGAAACATTGAGGGCAAGAAATTCTTGCTTGTCCTTGATGATGTTCTGGGTGAGCCATATTGTTTCCAATTATTGGATCTCCTTACCTGGTTTACTTTAGGGGCTTATGGAAGTGTGATTTTGATAACTACTCGAGAGCATATGGTTACCGATACGATAAGATCCATTTGGCCGATATTTTTGGAGCCAATAGAGGGGAAAGATTTCTTGTCTTTGCTCGAGTATTATAATATTTCAGAATGCTAATGTAACAAATGAACAAAAAAACGCTCTAATGCCAATTTTAGAGAACATAGGGAAGAAGTTGTGTGGATCACCTTTAGCCGCAAAAAGAATAGGGGATTTATTAGGATCAAATATAGATGTTAGCAAGTGGACTGAAATCTCTAAGAACAACTTGTGGTTCCAAAGTAGCAATAGTGTTGCTTCCAACCTAGAAATAAGATACGAAGCTTTGAATGCAAACTTAAAGCAATGCTTTAATTTCTGTTTGGTTTTTCCAAAAAATACCACAATTGAAAAGGATAGGTTAGTCCAGATGTGGATTGCCAACAATTTCATTCAACCAAACTCTAATGATAGTTCTACTAGATTAGAGGTCATTGGAAATAAATGCTTTGATGAACATGTGAATCGGTCATTCTTTCTTCCAACACCATTGCCTAACATGTACATCATGCACAATGAAGTTCGAGAGCTGGCAATAGCAATTTCCAATAATGAGAGTTTTGTAATTGATTGTAAAACAATCCCATGCCTCTATGGTTGTTCTATTTCGAATGAGCATTTGGACTCTTGCCCACATGGCTATTTTTTCCATGATAATGATTCA
This sequence comes from Cyperus esculentus, assembly GCA_030179965.1. Classification (NCBI taxonomy): domain Eukaryota; kingdom Viridiplantae; phylum Streptophyta; class Magnoliopsida; order Poales; family Cyperaceae; genus Cyperus; species Cyperus esculentus. Next base: position 6,394,577 of record JASGLE010000001.1, read on the forward strand.
AATGAACCCATTCCACCAAATACATGCTATCTTACTGTAAGAAAGAATAATCTATCAATAGATTTTGAAGGGGGTACCAAGGAGTTGCGCACAGCCTTGTTGGTGGCATTCCCCCAAAAGAATTTGGCAAGATCCTAAACAGTATGACTAAATTGCGTGTTTTCAAGTTTTCTCACCATGGTGGGCACAGGAATACCATCTGTAAACAGTTGTCACATCTCCGTTTTCTAGATCTGTCCTTTAGTGGAATTATAGAGTTACCTGATAGAATTTGTACACTATTTCATCTTCAGGTTTTAAATATCAAAGGTTGTAAGTTTGAAAAGTTACCCAAAAAAATGAACCAGCTGATCAACTTAAGGCACCTGTATGCAAACAAAGAGACAATAGTCTTAATTTCCGGTATTGGGAAACTAACTAATCTTCAAGAATTAGAAGAGTTTAATATCACTAAGGAGAAAGGGCACACAATAAGTGAATTGGCTGAGATGAAGGAAATTGGTGGACATCTATCTATAGTAGGTCTGGAGAATGTAGAAGATGATGTTCAAGCAAAAGAAGCAATACTTGCAAACAAGAGGTACCTGAAAATTCTGTCTCTACAATGGGTTGGGAACCAGTATTATTCGAAGCTTAGCAAGGGGAACGCCAATAAGATCCTCTACTCACTAAAGCCACATTCAGCTCTTACAGAGTTGGAGATTGTGCATTACCCAGGCACAAAATTGCCATCATGGACCACCCATGTGAGAAACAATAATATCAGACGCATTCATTTGAAGAGTTGTCCCAATCTAACAGATCTCCCGCCTTTAGGCAGACTTCATCACCTTGAAACTCTTGTGTTGGAAGATTTGAAATTGTGTGCAATTAATAAAGAATTCTATGGTACCAGTCGAGAAATTTTTCCAGCACTGAAGATTCTCAAGTTTGTAAACATTAAAAGTTGGAAGGTTTGGATGCCACCTGCTGATCAATATAGGAAGTGGTTCCCACTTCTTGAAGAACTTGAGATATGTGGTTGTTTTGACCTGAAAATAGTACCTTTACGTTCATTGAATCTGTCATCTCTGAAGAAGCTAGTTCTCTTAAATTGCATGAGCACCTTGTTGAAAGAAAGCATACATGATAAACCTCTACCTCTACTGAATTCTCTTGAACTATCAGGAAAAGAATCATGCACCGTTACCCTTTCATATGAGAACTTGCCTAATCTCAGATTCTTGTCTCTTGAAAAGCTAGATGTACAGTTCAAAGGAAATTCACAATCTCTATCAAATCTGAAGAAAATGATTCTCAAAGATACAACAATCAACTGGAATGGAATTCCAGTTTTGCCAAAACTAATTGAAATTGGGATGTATTTTTCTGTGGATATAATAGATGCCCTCAAAAATTTAGGAGAGATAATGGATATAAGTCTAAGTACTCTCAAGGTTTTGAGTATAATACACAGACCCTTATCTTTTACCGCCAGAAAAGAGCAACCCATGTTAGAGGGCTGGTTTGCAAAACTACCTCACTTGGTAGAACTCACTGCAGATGTAAGCCTCCCAAAATTGAGTTTTTCAACTCTGGCCTCCTTGAAGAGGCTTAAAATTACAGGCGATATGATACCATCCATACCTGAAGAGGGCATGCCATCAGACCTAAAAGAGCTGCATCCATGAAGTTTCAGGGCATTTCAATAAGCAGTTCTACCGCAGAGGAAAACATTGGCCCAAAATTAAACATATCCCATACATCATTGTTAATGGGCAGACAATCCAGAAATTATAATGACCACTTCTTCTCTCCCTCGATTTCAATAGATTCTCATTATATTTTAAGGTAAATTTATATTATAGTGTATAATTTGATGTCTAATTAGAAAATAATATACATAACTTTTTTAATGATGGACTGTTATTGACTTTGTAAATTTTTGTACAGAAATAAAATTTCAACACAGCAGGATGTGCAACTAAATGTGTCGTAATGTCTATAATCTTATGAGAAGAAAGAGAAACTAAGAAATGAGAAGAAATCTGCTTATGCACAGAGATACGATGTTCAGGTTCATATATCACAGGTACAATTTTTTTATATGGAAAACTATCAAATTCTGAATATCTGGTTATCTTTTATGAATCTTATGTTTATCGATCTGCTATCATCTATTCATATTCTCAGGTTATCAGCTTAATAACTTTTTGAAGTACTCTCGATAGCAGAAAGATCATTCATCTAAGGTAATAGGAAGTTTCTGAATTGATATACCAATGAGTCAATATAGTGTTATTGTATTGACTATTGAGGTTTAGAAGTGGTAAATCGGATGGGCAGATTGGGTTAGTCAGTTTGACCTTCTAAAAGATATCTGGTCAGGTTAGGTTGGGACATGGACGAATCGGTTGGTTCAATTTGTATATTGATTTTTCTCTTTTTTTGGATCGTTGGTTTCTTCGAGTTGGATTGCATGTTCCTTTTATCTTTGGTTGGGTTAAGTTTGGGTAGGGTCAGTTTGACTTCCTAAAAAATACCGCCTTAGATCGGGTTGGTTCAAAATTGATTTTTTGTCACCTCTAGATGTCCAGGGTCACATGGTGGTGCTTTCATTGTTATTTATTGTGTCATCCTAGAGATATTAGGAAAAAGTGGTATATCAGATAACAAAAGTTTGTTGCAACTGTTATGAGGACGTTTGTGGGAATTGAAATACCTTTCTGTTTCTTCTTCCATTAAAAGGTCCTAATAATCTTTGGTTGTCCAACTTCCATTTATAGGAATAAGAATTAGAATATTCATTCATTGCTGGTTCATGGATCCAAGGAGAAATGCAGCACTGGAATTGAGCTCAGTGAAACTCAGGTATGTACATTGCAATGGCTACATAATTTGTTTCAAAATTTTGCATAAATGTATGGGGAGAACAGCATGGATACACATTACTAATGTTGAAGGACTACATCATTTCCTCAGTGCTGACCCCATTGCAATGATCCGGAAACCCTCAACAAAAGGTCAGTTATCAAAGGAGAGATCCCCATCTGATTGACATTTATAATACTGTGCTCCCCTATTAATTGTATTTGTAGATGTTATATCTGGATTTCATAATATGTAGAAAAGAAACCAAGATCGAAAGCCAATATAACTGTGCACATGCATCGTGGCAATTCTGGGGCAGAAGCATTTTTCCTACAAGGCTGATCCGGAGATCAATTTGTGAAGCCAGAAACGAAAGTTCGTGAGCTGAAAATATTTGATGGGCCTAGAGGTTTATTCATTTTTCAATCAATTTTCTTTTCAGAAATTTACCTAGATTAATTACAATCAAGCATTCTTTAAAGATGTGTGGATCAGGATTGTTATCCAAACAAAACCCCTTTAGTTAATTCTTTTTCCATTGAAGGAACTGACAATTGAAGAAAGTGTAAAGAACAAGTTGCTGAAGTGGATTCTGAAGGAGACTCGTGTCCATTGCCTGGAAAAACTGGCACTAGTGAATTGTATCAATGTCACTACCTCACAAATTTCAAGGGGTTGGTGCATTTTAACAGCTGCAGCCTGTAACTGGAAAATTGTCCATGGATGTTCTCACTGCCAGATTTTTGCATCAGTTTTGGATGAATTGCATATTTGCATACCATCAACATGAGTGTTCTAATTGAGAAAATCTCTCTTATGCCCTCCAAACCTTTTGATCGGGAGCGATGTTTTATTGCAAACGGAACAACACAGAGGCCGGTAGGATAATTGCCCTCGTTTTCAACTCAGTTGTGATCAATTTTCATGTGCACTTGGAAGTTTCTTAGTACATCCCTCAATATCTTTTTTATTTGTATTATTTCTTGCTTTTTTTAATTTTTGTTGATGCCGAAAAGCCTACTAAAACATAATCTGCGATTTTGTTTTCATTGTTAGCATTTCATAACTTCTGTAGACAGTAGGATTTGAATCTTGAAAGGCATATTAGATGTGCCAACGTGTGCTGTAACTTCAATCATTATGACTGTTTTTTCTGTGTTATGATAAAAGGATAAAAATATTTTTGCTAGTAAAGATGATAATGTATTACTTGGACATTCCTCATGAACAGCTAGTTTTAATACAAAAGTCCCCATATTGGAAAAGCAACCAATAACCAGATTTAGCTTTCAAATGACGTATGTTCCTTATTATTGTACTGCAAAAATAGTGATATACTGGTAGAGCTGAATATCATTCTTCACGATAAGTAGTTTCCATACAAAAAAGTGTGGTATACTGGTACTGGGTATCGTCCTTCACAACTGTGATATACCAAAGCATAAATCACAACTATTGATTTATGGCATATCTACAACATGCATCTTATAAATTCAAAAGTTAAGTCTCCGTATTGGAAAAGCAATTAATTACCTGATTTAGCTTATATATGACGTATTACACTGGTACAGTTGAATATCACTCTTCATTTAGTAATCTCCATACAAACAAAAAGTATGATATACTGGTACTGAGTACCATACTTCACAACTACAATATACCAAAGCATAAATCACTATACAAAATGCACTACGGCCATATCAAGAGATTACAACATACTTATTTACCACATCCGAACATACGGGATGTGTGAGATTTTGCACCATTCTTTTCCCTCTTCTGTCTGGCACTCGCTAAGTAGCACATGATTGCTCCCCCATATCTCCAATTTTTTATAAGGAGGCAGGGAAGCCCTTCACTGGCAACGACGTAATTTCTGGACAGTTCTCTATAAGCAAACTCTCAAGGTTCGAGAACTCCGCAATTTCCTTTGGCAGGAATCTCAGTTTACACAATTGGAGATCTTCATATGTTTTAACGAACTGAGGTTCAGTATGAAAAAGTTCTGTTCAGGTCAGTAGCAGATGACAACTTGTACTGCCAGCATTGATTTATCCCGATGGTAAACCCCAAATTTAAACAGACATGGTTTTGGAAATTCGCAGTGCTTCTTAACTTCAATTTTTTTTGTTGAGCCCCGAAATGTTCCAAATCACTAGTATCGACTCAGTAACGTACAATTTCAAAAATTAGCCCAGAAATAATAATAAAATAATGATGTCAAAAAGCGTCAAACTTTCAAAATTCCAAAAAAAAAATAGCTAAAAAATTATAAAAATTATAAAATTTGGTATTTTGCATGTTTTCAATATGTAGATTGTTTTAAGCAAATTGGATTGGTTATTTGGTCTTTGAAGATATGAGATTTGAACGCGAATTAAAAAATGTCCCAACTTGCAAAGCACCGTAATTATTTCCGCATTATAAATATCAGTGTTTTGAAAATCGGTGTGATCGAACGATTAATCGGCCGAATTAACGGAAACGGTTGCTACACCGATTCGAATAAGCTAGTCGGGGAATATTTGACGGATACTACAAATCTACCAACAATTAATTCATAATTAATTTATTTGTTCATACATTTGTCGTATATTATAACGTGTCAGATCTTCTTTTAAGTAATACTATTGTTTCATTCCTTGAGGCTTCATTTTTCATGTCGTATATATATGTGTGTGACCTCAGTTTTTTAATAGCTTTTCTTTTTTTTTTTCAATGACAATGAAAATTAACTTATGTCGTATAAAAATTATAGCCAAAACAAAATCTAACTTTTTTTTGCTAATTAATGTATTAATTTATATTAAAACTATGTATATTTATATATAAAATAATGAAAACACAAAATTCTCCGCAAAATCCTCCGCAAAAATCCGATTAATCGGTCGCAAAACGATTAATCACTTGGCGGTACCCTATCCATCCGACAAGCGTATACCGTATTTTAAAACACTGATAAATATATTTATATTAAATTATAATTTTTAAGAGGTACACACATGACATATCTAAAGTGGCCAAGTCAACTCAGTAGAATTCAGCCAAGTCAATGCTGGCTGGTGCAACCTTCCAATCCATCACTCTTACAATCTTACTCCCCAATTCCCCATTTCTTACCAGACATCATCACTGCAACACTCCACACAGCATATGGCGGCGGCGGCGGCTCTCACTGTCGGGGGTTGGTTTGCTCAGTCCTTCATAGATGCTCTCTGCAACAAAATAACCTCTCAGGTGTCGGATCAGTTTGGCGCGCTATCCAGGCTCAGAGAAGATCTGAGAAGGCTTCAGCACACACTTCTCAAGATCAGAGCTGTACTTGCCATTGTCGATGCGCACTGGACAAGTGATGTGAGCTTGGTGTCCTGGCTGGCCTCCCTTCGGGACGCGGTATATGATGCTGATGATGTGGTTGATGAGTGTGAGTATTGCTTGATCAAGGATCGAGTTGAGGGCGGTTCGCAGGCAGGTACAGCTGGTTTCTGTAACTTTTTTTCGGGTGGTGATGGTTTAGAGGTAAAATTGAGAAGTGTTTTGGGTAGATTGGAGGGAATTGCTGCTGATGTAGGGGATTATTTGAAGCTGGTTGAGTTGCAAGAGAGGAATCGCTTCTCAGCTGAGGTGCGTGTTGAGCGAAGAGAGACTAGTTCTTTCTTAACCGAAACTGAGGTTTTAGGCAGGGAAACTGAGAAAGAGGGTTTAATTAGCAAGTTGTTGGATGAAGGAAGTGGTTCCAACGGCGTAGATGTGATTCCCATTGTTGGCATAGGTGGGGTCGGCAAGACGACCCTTGCTCAGCTGGTGTACAATGACCCGAGGGTCGAGGAACACTTTGATCTCAGGATTTGGGTGAGTGTTTCTGATAACTTTGATGTGAATAGGTTGATTAAGGAGATACTAGAGTCGGCGATGAAGGAACGACCATCTGATCTGAGTAATTTGAACATACTTCAGGTGATGCTTCGAGAGAAGGTAATGCCTAAGAGGTTTCTACTTGTATTGGATGATGTGTGGAATGAAGAAAGAACTAGATGGCAGAGTTTGTACAACCCGCTGAAATTCGGTACGAGGGGTAGCAAGGTAATAGTTACAACACGTGTGAAGATGGTTGCCGAGATAGCCGGCACATGCGATCCTCTTTGCTGGAAGGTCTCACCGAAGAACCGTACTGGTCAATTTTTAAAAGGTTTGCGTTTGGTACGAAGAGAATACGTGCACATGACAGTTTGGAATTGATCGGTCGGAAGATAGCGAATAAGCTGAAAGGGCTGCCATTAGCTGCTAAGACAGTAGGTGGATTGTTAAACACCGATTTAGATGAGAAACATTGGTTAAGTATAATGGAGAGTGAGTTGTGGGAGTTACAGCAAGGCGAGGATGACATCTTCCCGATTCTAAAGTTGAGCTACCACCACTTGCCGTCGCACCTCAAGCAATGCTTCGCGTACTTGTCACTTTTTCCCATGGATTATGAGTTTGGGAAAGAAAAACTGGTATCAGTCTGGATCGCACAGGGTTTTGCTAAACCCCAAGCTAATCTTACAATGGAAGAGGTAGGAGCTCGGTATTTTGATGATTTAGTTCATAGGTCATTCTTTCAAGCTTCAACGGGTGGAAAATACACCGTACATTCTCTAATTTATGATCTCTCAAAATCAATTTCTGCCAATGAGTTGTTCAATGTAGGAGATGAGAAATTCCATGATGCGCCAAGCTTAGTGCGGCATCTTTCTCTCTGCTCAGATGATCTTAAACCAAGCGAGTTCCGCAGCTTGTGCCATTTCAAGAAATTGCGCACAATCATATTCTTCAAAGGATACAAGCCGACATTTGACCGTTATCTCCATGATATGTTCAATCACTCTGAGTGCATCAGAATGATTGATTTGTCAGGAACACCATTGAAGCAACTGCCTGAATCGATTGGAAACTTAAAGCTCCTGAAACACCTGGATCTGTCTTTTACCAGTATCGAAAGATTGCCAGCATCACTATGCAACCTTTACAATCTTCAAGTATTGGGCCTACTTCACTGTCGTATTCCCGTATTGCCAACTAGCTTGACCAAGCTGATCAACTTGCGACATCTCATGGTCAAAGATGATAAAGCAAGTGTACTGCCCCACATTGGTCGATTGGCCTTTTTGCATGAAATGAGAAAATTCGAAGTTCACAATAGTGAGGGGCGCAGATTGGATCAATTGAAGGGAATGAAGGAGTTACGAGGAAACCTGCACATTACCAACTTGGAGTTTGTTGAGAGTAAAGATGGTGCCGTTAACGCAATGATGCACAGTAAGAAGCATCTTGATTCTTTAAGGCTAGAATGGTCCAGTGATGATATGAGATGTGTGAAAGATGAGGAAATGGATGAAGTGATACTCGAAAACCTGAAGCCTCATCGAAATCTGAGAAATCTATCGATTAGATGGTACAGTGGCTTAGCCTATCCAAGTTGGTTAAATGAGCACTGGCTTCATGATTTGAAGGAGGTTGCTCTTATCGAGTGTAGAAAATTAAAGCAGATGCCCCCTCTTGAACACCTTCCTTTTCTCAAGGTGCTTCAAATTAAAGGAATGGATCTTATAAAACAGATAATTGTTCAGAATGTTGCAACTGATGATTATGTTCTATATCCATCCCTGGAAAAATTATTGCTCTCTGACATGCCTTTGCTGGAGGAGTGGTTGGTACCCAACAAAATTTTGAGCATCCCTAATCTTGAATATCTGCAAATTTCTGAATGTCCAAGGCTAGGGGCATTTCTGTCACTTCCCTTTTCCTTGAAGAATTTGAGTATAGATGGTGCAGGGTTTGTAACTCTTCCAGGTTGGCAAGAAAATTTTCTCCAAAACCAACAATTTCCACATCTTTCTAGCATTACAATTCAGAGGTGTTCGAGCTTGAAATCTCTCGAAGAAGGGTTAATGGAGAAGCACCTCCCAGCCATAGAGGATCTATACATTTTGAACTGTAAAGAGTTGTCATTCTTGCCAGAAAAGAAGATAAAAATGCTAACTTCTCTTCAGAATATGGTGATAAAAGATTGTCAAAAATTAACCATATTGGACAATGAGTGCTTCATGCTTCCACCATCTCTCAGGCAACTAACTGTCAGTTCATGCGGCAGCTTTGACAAGCTACTTGCAAGAATCCTGCAGAAGCTTACCTCTCTTGAATCGTTGGAACTCTCCAATTGTTCCCACATAACTTATCTTCCTGCAGAAGCTTGCTGTGAATCGAGATCACTTGTTTCGTTGTGCATAGCAGATTGTGAAGAATTGGCATGCATCGCTAATCCAAGCGACTTTGTCGCTCTCAGGTACCTAGAGATCAAGAAGTGTCCAAAGCTGATTTTCAGATCACCCCTAAATCCAGTAACTGGGGCTGCTCCATTGTACCGGCTGTGCATTGACAATGTGTCGTTGCTCTCTGCGCCTATGTTAAATGGTCTTGAGTCATTGAAGGAGCTTTTTATCTGTGATTTGCCACAATTGAGATCTTTCACTGAGGTTGGGCCACATTGGTCAGATCATCTCGGTTCGCTACAGCACTTAAAGATCTCCAATTGTGTAAACCTGAGATTCCTGCCAGAGGAAATTGCGGAGTTCTCAAACCTCGAGAGTTTGCTTATAGAGAACTGTCCAGAAATTACTGCATTGCCAGTGAAGGGCTTCCCTGCCTCCTTGAAAAAACTGGAGATTTGGGGGAGCAATCCTGCGCTCCTTGGCGAGTGCCAATCAGAAGAGGGAAAAGAATGGTGCAAAATCTCACACATCCCGTACGTTCGGATGTGGTAAATAAGTATGATGTAATCTCTGTTGATGGCCATAGTGCATTTTGTATAGTGATTTATGCTTTTGGTATATCATAGTTGTGAAGTATGGTACCCAGTACCAGTATGTATATCATACTTTATTACTTTTGTTTGTATGGAGATTACTCAAAGAAGAGTGATATTCAACTGTACCAGTATAATACATCATATAAAAGCTAAATCAGGCATTTACTTGCTTTTCCAATACGGAGACTTAACTTTCGAATTTATAAGATGCATGTTGTCGTATTTATCCCATATATCAATAGTTGTGATTTATGTTTTGGTATATCGTAGTTGTGAAGGATGATACTCAGTACCAGTATATCAAATCTACCAGTATATCACTATTTTTGCAGTAGAATAACAAGGAACATACATCATTTGAAAGCTAAATCAGGTAATTCCTCAATTTTTTTAAATTAGCCTCGAAAAACACAAAATCACGAGTTTCGGCCCCATTACACACAATTTTCACATTTAGAACGGATGCTAGCGTCCAACCAGGACGCTATGGTACCGCAGCATCCTTCAACATCACTGGGACACTGGTGAACCGAAGCGTCCTGGGCCACGTCACTTCTGATTTTGTGTTTTTCAAGGCTCATTTAAAAAAATTAAGGCAGGTAATTACTTGCTTTTCCAATATGGGGACTTTTGTATTAGTTAAATGCATGTTGTATTTATTTCACAAACCGATATGCTTCAAGCCACAACATGGTACAACATTTATATTAGCTAGACTACTAGTTACAAGTCCCAGAACTTGGCAATTTTCATTTCCTGACTGTGCATCTGGTGAAACAATCAATATCACAAAAAGTAGGGTAGTTTATAGAATGGAGTTATCCTTACTATATATAAAAGCATATTGAAAAAAATGACATGAAAAGGCTATCTTGTCCAAATAAGAAACCTGAGCCGTTGATCATTTTCTTAGATAGATCATAACCATTGATTTACGTTAATGTCCGTTGACGTTAATGTCTCAGCCTATTAAAATTTAAGACCCATATCAATTTCCTCAATATAAGATCCAATACATATTATAGTCCTTAATGTTGTCAATGTCCTGACCAGATTTCACCAGTACCTTTTGTAATCGTCTACATTGTTGGATCAGAACAATGCATAAGAAAGTCCAACCAGAAATTTAATGGGCCATGCTGAATAATTATTGGGCCATTTATGTGGCAAAGATACTACCTGATTTGACCTTGGAAATTGCATATGAAATTTAATAATACCACATGACCATCATAACTTTGCATATGAAATTTAATGGTGCAATGGCATTAAACCCTGAACTGAGTAAACTACATGTATAGAGGCTTATCTAGTGTTATTTTAATTTGACAGGGTATAACAAAGATTAGTGATATAAGATGTGAGACTAGCTAGCAAAGCAACAAGAAAAGAGACCAATGAATTACACTAACAACAAGCTGTCAAACATAAAAATGCAATGTAAAACTACAGCAAATTTACAGCTGGATGTAAAACAAACTCTATCAAGCCTCCTAAATGAAAATAATGATAAAGGAAAAAAAAAAAAAAAAAAAAAAAAGAACACATCTCAACAGGTACCGGCCTTAGAAATATACACCAAAAGCATTTTGATACCGAAAAAAGAAGTAGAGCTTGATTGCAAATTACCATGGATATTTCTCTGTGAACACAGAACACCAACTCGCTCGCAGTCATATTCTCTCTCATGGTATTAAAGGGACATGAAGAAGAAAGAAAAAAAGAAAATCCTACCTACCAAATAGACAAGTCAACAATCAATTAAAGCTCTTAATCCACACACAGAAGAGGCCAGCTGTTGCAAATCGATGAAGCACGGAATCAACCGATTAGTTGCTGCAAATCGATCCCCCATGAAGAGGCCAGCTGACACAGTATCTGGTCTGGAGTTGCGCCATCCCAATCTTCAGGAACTTCACTTACTGGAGCTTCATGTAAGTTAAGCAGTAGCTCTGTCTTCCCTTGAGGCGGGATCTCCAAAAAATCGGCCCCGTTCTCTGTAACCAGCTCAGCTAACTGCGCAATCAAAGAAGAAAAGTGTATTATTTTTCGGATCTGACAAATACAATGAAAGTTTCTAAAGCTAATTTAAACCACTTTCTAAGGTACAATCATTCTTAGGAAACCCCACACTTGACATTTATATTTCACTGCTAAACCCAGTGTTTTAGAACCTACAAGAAAAATCACCTTCTTAGGAATTTCAATATATCTCATTTGCTTCGACCTTCTGACTCTTCTAGCCCAAACGAAAACCCTGAATTCTGTTCAAAAGGAAGAAAAAGCAAAAAAGAAGAAAGAGAGACAAAACGGAGGATCAATCAAATGAGAAAATTATTTTATTCTCTACTTTTTTACAGTTAAATCAATGATCTCAAATACAGTTCCTGTAAGCATCTCGATCTACTTGTCAGTGAATAACTCAAATTTATTCATGATCATGTAGATGCAGGTCATTTATGCCCCAGTTACCATAAACCTTCCATTACGATAACATTTCAAGATCTGAAGACCAAAAAAATCAACTTGTTCTACATAATAAGATAGGTGTTATTCTGGATTTCATAAATTTCCAAAAGCATCATATAGATAATCAAGAGGCCAAAGCATGAATGCACTACATTTTTAAATGTACATTTCATTTTTCTGATCTCAAAATCTTCTACACTAATAGTTTTAGAAATTTACAAACTTTCACATGAAGACATTTCTATTCAGATCGAACAAGATAAAAAAAAGTTCTTTATTTTGAGAATCCATTGAAAATGCTCAAGTAGGAAAGTCATGGCAACCTTGAACATGATGTAAAAATCACAGAAACAATGTGAAATACTTGAGATAGACATGATTTGGGAACTTGCAGGCAAATGTGCGGGACTATAGGAAAGAAACACTGGAGAATGTGAGAAATGAAGCAAATAGAAGATAAGCTCGTATGCAATGCAAAAAACACATGCCGAAAGAATATAACTAAGACTTCTCTAAGGAGAGGAACTTTCGAAAGAAAATCGTGTTATCATAACAAAACAATTCTCTTTATGTATTTCATTCAGGATTTTTAGCCTGACAGTATGCATAATCACTGCCTACCCATTAAATTAAGAGATGGAATGACAATTTTATCATTCAATAACAAACACCACATCTCAGGAACTCAATTATTTTCCAACTTCATGAGAACTACTTATCGATTGTCCCACAATTATATTAAATAACAATCTCCAGAAATTATAAATCAGTAAACAGCAACAAGTATCATACCTGCTGGAGCCAAGTAAGAGCAGTTTCGAAATAGTTTTCCTCCATCAAGAGCTGGCCCACAGCATGCAACACCTCATTCCCAATCTCACTTGACAGCTGATCAACAACGGGTCCCGTCTGCTCCATCAACTTCACCAAAAGATATGCATCTCCTGTCGCAAGGACCTCCCCATAAGCCGACTCTACATCTCCCACATGTAATGCATCCATTGATCGAGTCCATGCCTCCCAGAGTGGGCCCCGCTCCTGTGCACCTGCACCATCCTCAGTCATTGCCTCCCCATCCAGTTCAGGAACTGCTTGCCGTGTTGAAACCCTTGACCCATTATCCTCACCCGCAACCCGGATTGCTTCTAGAGTTGCTTCATCCTTTGAGGCCTGCCAGGCACTCCTAGCAGATGGACCCTCGCCAAGTCTAAACGGGCCAGGTCCAGGTCCCTTCTCCCAGCCCCGCCTGGAGGCTCCAGCTGACATATTACCCCCTAGACCCCTACGGCTTCCCATGGAATTACTTCTGAAATAAGAGTTTGTATCCCAGCCATCAGAATCAGGTCTCCAGGAGGATTCAGGCATGTAACGGCTGTACTTTGATGATGGGAAGTCATGGTAACCATTAAACTTGCCAGCAGGCCGGCCTGGTGATGATTCAAAGGAGAGCATGGACCCACCACCAGGTGCGGAGCGTCTAACAGAGGAGATGGACAAGTCACGTGCCATGTCTTCTACAATTCGCTCAAGACCTCTAACGCGGTTTTCTAGAGTCATCATGCTGTCATGGGACCCACCCATGAAATCCTGATGTTCATTGAAGAGTGAAGAGGCTATAAGGACAAGTAATTCAATCTATACAAAAACTACAACACACAGGAATTCCAATTTGACGGGTAGAGAGCTAAAAATAATGCATGTTTCCTCTCCAATCCAATGGATGTGCTTTTATAATGTAAAAAATAAAATGTTAACCCCCATCCAAACCAACATCATAATTAGTGCAAATTTACATAAAAAGAGCAGCAACAACAACTTAAACCCTACCAATTTCTTTCCAGATTTAACTTCTAAAAAGCATACAACATATCTTAACAATGGAGTCTTTTACTGGTATATTAATAAAAATCAAAGAAGACTTTTCAACCAACATGCTCAAAATCATTAACATATGGTAGAAAATTGGTAACTGCAGCCACTTGAAAGTGAATACGGATGTATTTCTAAAAATATAGGGCTAATCACAAAATTGAGAAATTTAGGAGTAGTTCTCTGTACCTGTAACATGTTCATGAGACTTGCTTGTTGCCTCTCTAAGTGTGTTAATTGCCTTTGAATGGACATCCAATTCCCCTTATTATTCCCAAAAGAGCCTTCAGCCACACTGGACCTCGCATTCATATTTGCACCTGCCACATCAGCCCTAGCTTCCTCTGCCTCACTGCCTCTCGATTTCATACCACCTCTAGATCCTCTTTGTTCACCCCAAGCTCCAAAACGCCGCTCAAAATTCTGGTAACTTCCTGCAACACTGCGTGATTGCAGATCTGTCTGGTCATTCTCTTCCAGCCCATCTCCATTCAGTGCACTTTTCTCTGTCACATCAGGTGGAGACTGAACCTTGGGCCCCTTATTGGGTGGCGCTACCACTTCAACTGGCAAGTCATCATTGTTATTTCTCGCCTCAAGTTTTTGGAAAAATTCAGGGTTTAAATCTTTTTCAGTTAGAGTTGGGGCCCTTTTCTTCAGCAGCACAGCAGCTTTCTCCGTTAATGTGCCTCTTCCTCTGGAACTTGCTTCACTGTTAGTGGGTGATGTATTTCCAGAATTGACTTTACCAGATTCTATCTTACGGCTATTGGGTGTTGGTTTTCTGTTGTCTGACTGCTCCTCAGCATCAGATTGAATGTTCTTTCCATCAGCTGCATTTTACAACAAAAATGTATTTAATGACACCAAGAAATTCTATTGTTTGCTGTACATTCCATCAGAAGGGGTGTTTTATCTTGCATGCATTTGGCAAATTCAGTAATTCACATTTTAGGCCAAAAATTTACCTTTCAAGTCTTCATTCGCAGCTTGCTCTCCTGACATTTTTTTCCATTGTTGAAGTGCTTCTGTCATGCTGTCTCTAACTGGCTTTACCTAAAGAACAAGAAAAGAGTAGAATAGATGATTAAATGTTGCTTTCAACTCAAAATGTTTGCATCATCATATACACAGTCATTATGAGCATATGACTAAATTAAAGACCACTATAAATAGGAGTAAAATAGATAAACATGACATTTACATCGAGCAGTAACAGCTGTATGTTACATTATTTTAGTTTAAAGCAATAGCAACATTACTGATTAATGTTAGATACACCAAAACTCCTGGGCTTACAAAGTTAATAAAGAAAAAGAAAACTGATTAAAACATTTGTAAAATTCAAGATACCTTATCAAAGCGACATGATTCGAGAGCAGAGAGAGTGGGAGCAGCACCATCCCCAATCAAATGGCTAGAGTGAGCCGACAACACACAGAGCGTATCAGCCGCAGCCTTCCGTGTGGCCCAGTCGCTGTTTTCCAAGCAATCGCGAGCGCTCTGCAGCACCTGCTGCATATTCTGGGGACTGATAGCACCAACCTGAAATCAAAGATGTAGTTGTAGATTAAGATAGGTAGGTTGACAATTAAAGACGATATAACTACACCCTCTGCATTCATTCATGAACTCAAAGTAAACCTTTCACACCTTCAGAATTCTCATAGGTATATAAGTGAGAACAAAGAACTTTTATTCACAAAATTACCCAAAATAGACTATATCAGATAGATATATCTAAATTTCAAAATTGTTCAGCCTTCTTAAAGCTTCCAAATTTTCCAAATATTCATGAAGACATGAACTCAAAATAAGCCTTTCACACTTTCAGTATTCTTATAGGTATATAAGTGAGAACAAAGAACTTTTATTTACAAAATTACCCAAAATAGACTATCAGAGGGATATAAATTAATTCAAATCTGCCCAAAAAGGTTCCAAATTTTCTCAAAGAAACTGTCTTTAATCTAACCTAAGTAACTAATCCAACTACATTGGTACCTTTATATCACTGCCATATACACCAATTATTATGAACTAATAAAAGGAAATGAACAAACAGAGAGTAATCAACCTGAGCAAGACTAGAAAGGACAGAAAGAAGTGCCCCTTTTGCAAGAAACCCCTGGACTCCGAGCAACTTGCAAACCCTGGGGCACAGTTTCTGAAACAAGGGCGCAGGATTGACCCCGGCGGCGGACCCGGCACACTCGACGACCTTCGCGATGCACATTGCGGCGCCGGCCTGCGCGGCCTTGCTGTTCTCGTTCATCACCTCCATGAGGGGCTTGACGAACATCCCCACGGAGGCCTCATTGGTGGCGTAGATCGACGCGAGGGTGCCCGTGACGTCCCGGCATGTGTCTCTCACCGACGAATCGGAGCTCGGGTCCTTCAACCGGCGAGTAATGTGGCTTATAATCTTCGGCAGGTGGCTCGCCGCGGCCTCCGGGTGCGTGACGCAGAGGGAGGAGAGGAGTTTGAGAGATTCGCGGCGGAGGATTAAAGGGGGGAACTTGGAGTCGGCGGGGGGAGGGTCGTGGGTGAGGGAATTGACTAGCACGGGGACGCCGTCGGGGGGGAGAGTGCGGATGAGCCTCTCGAGGTCGTCGATGGCGATCTGCTGGGTGTCGCGGTCGGAGAGCTTGGCGAGGGCGGAGAGGACGCGGGACTTGAGCTCGACGAGGGCGAGGTGGGAGGAGACGGAGGGGGCGGAGGAGGGGGTGGAGGTGGTGGGCTTGGAGGGGGACTTGGTGGAGAGGGACTTGGAGAAGGGTTTAGAGAGCGGCGTCGCCATTGGATCTGTGGAGTGAGATGAGAATGAGATGAGATTTGGGGAAGAAGAGGAGAGTTGAAAGAAAGAAAGAGAGGAGAAAAGAGAGAGGGAGGAAAAAAAAAAAAGAAAATGAAAAGATTGGTTGATTCAAGGGAGTGGATTTGAAGTTTATTTTGAGTTTGAGGTGTGGATTTGAAATTTATGTTACTTTCAGTTTTACCCTTTTTGTTGGGAAGTACATACCATAGAGTGATAGCTAATGTCCATCGTTTTTATTTATCCACCGCTCTATCGTATTTTCAATGAACAAATATTATTTTTCAGTCAATATTTATATCTTTATAATTAATAGATATTATTTTCCACTAAACAAATATATAACGGCTTCCTGCAAACATTTATGTAATTGTGCTAAGCACATGGGTATACGGGGTGTATCAAACCAGTGAGAGGAATTGGATGAGTGGCCTACTGTAGTGGACTTTACATGTTTCTCTATCTACACTATTATAAAAAGCACGTAAGGCCCGAATCTATCCATTTGGTCACGGTACAATTCATCAAATGGAGAAAAATTTCCTCTCAGTACTCAAATAGCCACCACTTTGAACTACACACTCTCATGATCAAATAACCACTGTTCCGGATAAGATGAATAATCAGATCTCAAGGACAAGATCATTTTATTTTTCTCATTTTCCGATCCATTAACATTTTTTGTATGATATAAACCTTTTTGGATCAATATATTGTTAGCTTAAATAAAAATTGAAATTTACATGCCGCGATGCGCGGGTATGCTTCTAGTACTATATACTATGTAGTATTTATTTAATTTTTTAATTTGAATATTGTTGTTTTAGTCCCTGGAAAGATACTTAAATTGCGACAAAAGTTAGTACTTGAAAGAGAGAAGATTGGTTGATTGAATGAATAAATGGAGTGGATTTGAAGTTTATTTTATTGAGTTTGTTTGAGACATTGATTGAGGTGTGAATTTGAATTTGAGTTTTGTTTTACTTTTTACCCTTTACTTTTAGTTGGGAAGTAATAAGGTAAGGCATTCATTATTCAAGTATAGAATTTGAATATTTTATTTAAATTAATTTGAATATCATTATGTATTAGTCCCTGAAAATATTGGAATTTTGTCATGATTGATAAATTTTGTGTTTGGTGGATTGTACCTTGTACTTGACAGGGATTGGTTAGCTGACATATTTGATGTGCATTTGGGATTGGACTTTGGATAATAGAACTATAATTGAGCTAGACTATTATGCAAACGTTAGCATTTCGGATCGAAATGCTAACGCCTCAAAATTAGCGTTATCATGTCCGAAATCACGATTTATGGTGCTCAATAAATTTTTTATATGAAAATATAGGAAAATACAAAAATTTTCTATTTTTAGAGTTTTCTAAGTATTTGTTTTGAATTTTAGAAAAGTACTCATAAATATTAATTAAAAATTGATGTTTGTACAAGCTATTTACAAAACAAATACTTAAAAAATTCTATGAAGAATCTATTGAGCACCATGAAAATTTTTTGTATTCCCCAATATTTTCATATAAAGAATTTATTGAGTACCATTAATTATAATTTCGGATATGATAGCATTAATTTTGAGGCGTTAACTTTTGTATAATAGTTCAGCTCCTATAAATTATATTTAAATCAAATTATTTGGTTTAATAAATTTTTTTATTACCATTGAAGTGGAATTTTCAATGTTATCGTAACCGGACCGGACATCAACCCGGTAAAGCTTCGGGTCGATGGGTCATTGGTCGGATCACTGAGTCAACCGATTCAACCACTGGTTTTTCTCAAATATACTTATGAGATATTAGACTTAAAGATTGTTATAAAATAATTACTTTTATTGTATAAGTATATGTAAAAACCTATTCATATATTTTGAAATAGTGAATATAACGTTGAATTTGTCCACAAACATCAATAAAATTACTTATAAAATAGATTACAATATCAGCTTATAAACAAAGATCCGAATTTTCTTTGATAAATGATTCTTAAAATTCTTTAATATTATGGTCATGAATAATAAAAATGTAACTTTTTTTTTTTGAAATTTTGAATCATGTATGATTAATGTGTGATTAAACCGGCTAAATTTTGAATCATGTATGATTAATGTGTGATTAAACCGGCTAAATTTTGAATCATGTAATAATTATCAATTATGTTTTCTTGAAATTCGAAAAAGTAAAAAAGATTTGGAGTCTTGAGACTTATTTGTGAGATCATAGGCTGTAACATCTAAGGCTCATAGTCTTTTTTTTAATTGGATTTACGTCTCTCCCCTCATGTTCATTCACGGGTGCCAGCTTCAAAAACCGAAAACCGCGTACGGTTTTTTCTAAAAACCGGCTAAATAACCGGGGTTAGCACGCTTTTTACTGGTTCATTTACATGTACGGTTCAATCAAAGAATCAACTCGGAAACTGTTCCGGTTCTGGTTTTTTCTGGTTAAACCGGTGGTCAGGTCTGGTTTCTGATAACACTGGGAATTTTACTTCCAGTTGGGTAATTTCTAGTTCGGAATAAATATTATATTATTATTTATTACTACAATTTTGTTCTTCCAGCATCAGTATTTTCTAATGCCAAATTAATATTATTACAAGTTTTCTGTTATATATATTACAGTAAATTTCATGTATAAATTTTTTTATGATGCCGTACGCAGTAGGCCCAATTTATGGAAGCCAGAACAAAAATTGAGAATTTTGTAGGGTATACAGCCGACAAATCCCGTTTTAATTGGTTGCACAGTTTGCACTTGCATCCGTTACAAAACCAGAGAAGATTTTAAAATTCTTCCCAAAATTTTGTATCCTGGGCCTGGCTCTGAAAATCTTGCACATCGCCTCCAGTCCAAACATCAAACCCTCTTCAGTTAGTTGTTTATAAAGGTGGTAATTGAGTTAGATCAGGTCGGGTTAGTTTGAATGTGGGGATTTTCAGGTGAAGGTCGAATCAAGCCGAGTCGAATTTCGGGTTAGCAATATTCGACTTTTATAAGGTTATAGGTCGTATTTCGGATAAAAATTATCGTTATTTCATCGGGCTATGGGATATATCGGGTCAGCTTTCGAGTCCACAAGAGCGACCTTTTTATCGAGACATAGATCGGGGCAGACCTAATTGGGTTTCGGATAGAGTCGAGTTTTAGGCAAAGGATCTTTTCAAGCAACAAAGATGTGATCTCAAGCTGTGTTCTCTCATGTTGTTTGATCACCTCGAGTTGTAAGCAGCCACATTTTAGGTTAGATCATGTTAGATTTTAGATCATCTAATTTCGGGTTGTATCGGGTATCAGGTCGGGTCAGGTTTTGAGCCTCTAATCCCCATTGTCTAAGATTTTGGGTTGACTCGGGTCGGATCAAATTTTGAGTTACCTAATTGTTGTTCGTATTAAATTTCACATCGTCTCAGATCGGATTCGGATAAATTTGACTTCGTAAAGATCAGATCGGATTCGGATACAGATCGGGTCGGGTTTGCCACCTCTAGAACTTAAATAAGAACTGCAAGAGCTGATGAGTTGTGTTCTTATATATTTGACTGTTTCATTTCTATTTGTAACGATATGTTAAAAAAATGAAGCTGGCGTCATATAAATCTGAGATTGTATGTGTTTTGTCCAGTTGTTGTACAGGCTGAAGCAGTGAAGCATAAACAACTGTTTTCTTATTTTCTATATGCACAAGACAAAATTAACAACTGTTGTTAGTATGGTGACAGGGAAAGCCATGTGATTTTTTTCTTATTTTTTTATGAGGGGTAAACTGTTGTAAACTTGTAATCAGTAATCCCCATCACTTAACTGTTAGGATGGTCGGGATCGGTTGCTGCACTGATCTCAAAGTACTTCAGTGTTTCTCAACCGTTGGATAAAAAAAAAGCAGGATCTGCTTTTTAGAGGGGATTCATATTTTTTAATATTTTAGGTTTAATCATAATTTCTCTGTAGAAAATTCTATGTACTCATGTGTTGTATTTTGAACTTTGTCCCAAAAAAACAAAAATGTACACCGGTGAAAAATTACTTTTATAAATTTATCAATCAAATATTTTCAATGAAACAAAATAAGGTAGGATAACCCTATTAGTTATATTACAAAGTTTGGAAAGGTGACAAATTTTATATTCTCTCTGTTTTTTTTTTTTTTTTGCTAAAGAAAAATTAATAAAACCCATAGTCGTCAAATCCACAATCATGAGAAGCTTGAATACTTTTTTTCTACTTATATATTCACAGGTTTATAATTACGAATAAAACTAAGAATTGATCATTGTTTTTCTATTCCAACTGAGATTTAGAAGATTTTCCGTCCTTGTTTGTACAGTTGATGTGGTTCCAGAGTCCCAAACAATGATGAGATTGTCGAGTCCGCATCGGCCAACCCTCCGATCCCGATTTGACGACTGTGGCTTTTAGGGGAGGTTTTTTGAAATAATCTCAGCCGTCCGGTAAAGATTGGAGGGCCTTCGATCAAAATCAGATCGTAGCTGATTTGAGCGCAAGATTATCCTGTGGTTCACTCCATTAAAATGATTCCATGTGAAAGGTCTTCATTTTGTTGGGGGAGCAATTAAAAGACCCAAAATGTGGGAACATTATTTTTGTTCCTCATGAGTTGAACATTCCATATTAATTACCTTCCACATCATACAAGATATATAGGCTTAAGACGAGAGTTTTTTTGTTGAATTATGTGACTTTTTATATGTTATTTTTGTTGGATTATTTTATTTATCGGGGAATTTACATATTTGCCACTTCAAAATCTTCAATATTCAAATTTGTCACTTCAAAGTTGGGTATTGCATATTTGCCACTCCAAAACTTAGATACTTTGCAATTTTGCCATTATTGATTATAAATATATCTAAAAATTGATTAAAATACATTAAATTATCTTAATACCCAAAATACCCTCACCCCACATACTAGTTTCTATTCAATTTTCTCCTTCCCCTTTGTTTTTTCTTTGATTCGTTCCTACCTAGGGTTTAGACGGCTCCTCCACGGTGGTGCTGCATGGCGCAGGGGCAGAGGGGGGTGGAGCACCTGGCGGAGGGGCGGAGCACGGCGCAGGGGCAGTGGATGGGGGGCTGAGGACCTGGGTGAGCATGGCTTGCACCCGTAGGGCGGAGCACGGCGAGTTCGGCTTGCACCCCTAGGCGCGGCAGGCGGAGCACCGGGGCGAAGTCTGTGCAGTGGCTGTGGGCGGCCTGAACCCTATCGTGAGCTTTTTTTTTTTTTTTCAGAATTGATCGGTTTGATGAGCTGAGGAATGTTTTTAAATAGGATAGAGATGGGGAGAATGGGGGTAATTTGGGTATTTAGAAAGTTTTATACATTTTAATCATTTAATTTGTATATTTTAATCAATAATGGCAAAATTGCAAAGTATCTAAGTTTTGGAGTGGCAAATTTGTAATACCCAACTTTGGAGTGGCAAATTTGAATATTGAAGGTTTTGGAGTGGCAAATTTGAATATTGAAGGTTTTGGAGTGCCAAATATGCAAATTCCCCTTTATTTATTTATTGCACTTGATCTGACTTGACAACTCTTAACGATGGTTGTTATGACCTACGAGGCTACGACCTTGTCTTAAGCGTCCATTACCATGTCCATATATACGTCCACATCATACAAATTTTGTGAGTTGAGATCCGGTGCTCTTAAAAATCGAGAGTAGGGTACTACTTTTATGATCGGACGGTTGTGATCAACCGAAGAGTAAAGTTCGGTTGATACCGACTGCCCGATCATAAGAACAGGAATACTCTCGGGTTTTAAGAGCAGCAGATATTCACCCAAATTTTGTAACAGTTAGGTCAATTTTGAAACTTCTACATATACTCAATCTGTAGCATATAAAATATATGACATCCATAGATTAATGAGTGCCGGTTATCTATACTATTATAAAAAGCATGTAAAAACTAGACTCGTCCATTTGGTTACGGTTTTCATGAAATGGAGAAAAATTTTCCCTCTCAGTACTCGAATAGCCACGGCTTTGAATTACACACTCTCACGGATTGAACCGATAAAGCTTCAGCTTATGCTTAATTACGTGAAAGTCTCTTCGATTCTTTCACCCTATTTAGCTTAAATGAAAATTAAAATTGCCTGCAACAGCGTGCGGGTACGCTTCTAGTATAGTTATATAGCCTTATAACAAAATTAAGTACCGTGTCAGTCCGGTTGGAGGGGTTGTTGCCATGTCCCTAATCTGACACTTGGACCAATTGACCCTTTGCCAAACTAATCAAGATTTAAGTTTAGGCTGTTTTGTTGGGCGGACCACACTAGACTTGATTAATTAATATACCTTCAAGTTTTTAATGATTCCTAATTAATTGATATAATAAATAATTAACTAGATCGTTGTTTATATATATATACTTGTACCATCCCGTTTCTTTCTGAAAACTAATTTTAATCTGGAGGATTTTGTTGTTGTGATAATGATATATATTCTTCTGTTGATGTGGATTATGAAACTTATAATAGTGTTAATGTTGATTTTATTCTTTCTTCATGATGAATGCATTGCATCAATTTTATTTTATTTTCTAGGGGTTATAAATGCACTTTTTATATACATGTAAGTAGTGCGATAATCAATTCTCTAATTAATTATTTTTTTAGTTGTTGGATGCAAGTATGCAACCATATTCTTTTTAAATGGTAATGAAGCTATTATGAAATTAGCTATATATAACACATAATTAGATTAAAAAAAAATATCATCGTGTCTATCTTTTATTCCCCGTTAAAAAAAAGAACAAACATATTTATTTGTATAATTGCATTTGAAAAAAAAAAAAAGCAACAATAAAATCCATGCGTATGTACTGTGTCAGCCTGTCAGGAATCAGGTCAGTTTAATTTTTTTTTTTCCCTTCTGATGCCTTTTGTACTTAATTTGTACTTAACATAACATTAAATAAATCAAACCAATGTCTTAAATTATAAGATTGATGATTCATTACAAAATTTAGCCGACTCCTTTTTTTATCCTGCTTTCTGACTTTTTTTTTTTTTTTTTTAAGATAAAGATGAAGGTCAAGCCACTCAAATTTAAATGTCTATAAATATAGGTTTCGAACCCGCCCTACTTCCGACTTTTGCTAATCGATCCTTAAGTATATGTAATCTGCTTTAGAATTGTTTTTTTTTTTTGTTTTTGAAGAAAGTGGAATACTCCATCAGTTTTATTGAAACTTTTTATTTTGTACTCATAGAGGATTGAACTCATAACCTCTTAGAAATCATCCTAATTAGCTACCACTTCAGGTAATACAACATTTGCTGCTTTAGAATTGTTATTATTTATTAATTTTGGACGATAAGATTGGCTTTGTAGTGTCGGTGTTTCGGTTGCCGTATTCAGTATTCAACAGGTACAGGTACAATTGTAGTTGTACACAAAGGTACCAAAAAAGTTTAGATCTTTCACGGCCGACTCACACCTGTTAAACATATAATAAAAAATAGGAGGATCAAATAACTATGGTTTTAGTGACTGATCGGTGATCATAAAATTAAATCTTAAATAACTATATTTTAAATTCTTAAATAAAAAAAAAACTAAATGGTAGAATTTGTTGATGTGTATACAAAAAACTATATTATTTGATTTTATTTACATGTGCATCAAGCATTAACAAAAATCAACGGTTCAAATTTTATGAGTTTTTTCTCCTCTTTTGATGACTATCAAAACAATGTTAAAACTTTATCATTTTCTGTGTATATATTATTGAGATAATATAGAATACATCTAACGGTTTAGATTTTTCAACTTATGCATAAATAAAAAAATAGTCACCATAGTTATTGGTGTCCACAGTTATTGGATCACTCTGTAATATATAAATGGCTACGAGAGAGAGAGAACATAGAATAACTTGAGGATTAAATTAGAAGCAAAGACTAAAGACACACAATGAGACGATAACTTGCATTTGTAACAAAAAAGAAAAAACCCTTCTGATACTTTTCATAACTAGCCCTCAAAAACTGACAATTTTTTTTTTCTGTGCCATGATGCTTGATAAGATGCAATTAATTAAGAGAAATTATAACCAAAAAAAGGTTTAATTAAATCCATACAGCCAAAACAAATTAAGCATGTACTTACTACAGTCGCATAAATGTTTATTGGAAACCGTAATGTATTTGTTCACTGGAAAACAATATCTATTAATGGGAAAGATATAATTGTTTACTGAAAAATGATATTTGTTCATTGAAAATACGATGAACCAGTGGATTAGTAAAAAGGTGAACACTAGCTCTTCCTCGAAAATCTAAATGGCACCATAGAACAAGGATCGGGATCACCTGCTTTTCTTTTCAGAAAAGTAGGGCATGCTTTTCTTGATCCGACGGTTGACAAACACTGAAGTGCTTTAAGATCGGTGCAACAAATACCAAAATACTTTGAGATCGGTGCGGCAATCGATCCCGACTGTCTGATCGGAAAAGCAGACTCCGCTTTTCTTCTTTCTTTTTTTTTTTTTTAAAAAAAAGTGGAATACTCCACCAATTTCATTGAAACTGAATATGAGTTACAACCTAATAGTTTAGCAGTCCAAGTACTAAACATCTAGTACTCGAAATAGAAGCCAAACCAAAGTTAATATCTACAAATTACAACTCCTTTTACCACTAAAGCTTTACTGACTGCTAAGTATTAACCGAATCAACACTAACCCTCAAAATAAAGCCACTTAAAACCGCAACCTTAGAAAAACTTTTTATCATCAATAGCAACTACAAAATATTGCTCAAAACAGAAAGTCATCATCCAACGACTCATCACAGCTAGAAAAACCCTCCTCAATTGCGCTTCCAAGAGTAGGAGAATTGTTGTCCAGAGTTGCTTGTGCTCCCTGTAAATTGGCCTCCAAACTCTCTCTGTCCATTGTATCCCCTGCCATAACCTGCATTTGTTGATCTACCTCTATATATCCTCTTCCTCCGACATTACCTGCAAAGATAAATCGACTACTTCCTGTGGCAATATAAGAGATAGTTTCAACATACTGTCCTTCAATTTATTTTTACACCAAAATGTAGCTAAATTAATTATTTCTAAACCTAAAGTTTTAATACTTTTAGATTTACCATTGTGAAAACACAATCTATTTTTCTCTAGCCACACAATCCATAATACAGCCCCGCGTATAACTTCTATCACTTGTCTATCCTTTAGAGGAATTTGATCATTTAAAAGCCACAGATCATCTACATTTTTACCCTCAAAAGTGAAATTATTATAATGGGCTATCCACTGCCATAGGGTATTAATAATCCTACATTTAACAAACAAATGGTCAGTTGTTTCGATCTCATTGCAAAACTCACATTTAGTACAAATATTCATCCCTTTTCTACTTAAGTTACTCTTGGTTTGAATTCTATGTCTCTTTACTAACCACAAAAATATTTTGACCTTTAATGGTAGCTTAGAAAGCCATATGGTATCAAATTCCATACATTTAACCCCACCAAATTCAACCAATTGTATAGGGATTTAACTGAGAAAATTTGTTTGGAGGACCATCTCCAAAGAAGTATATCATTCTCTGACTGAGAAATCTGATAATTGTGCAAGGTCTCCATTAATTGAGTCCATTCTTGTAAATAGACACCAACTAACCTTCTTCTAAAAGTCAATTCTTTAAAGTTGTGTGCAAAAGCTTGAGCTACTGTAATTTTCTCATTTTGTACAATGGAAAACAAATGGGGAAAAGTAAATTCTAATGGTCTGTCATTAACCCAAATATCTTTCCAAAATACCAAAGCAGCAGAATTTTATCCCACAGAACAAAGGACAAATCTTTAGAGATCATATATATACGAGTCACGACGGTATATATGCCCCTAGCTAGCCCTTGGCAATACAATACGGAATATATACATGTATGCACGTACTTACGTACTTAGTATTATTTCGGATACAGTCTGGTACCGGTACTCTGATGGGTCGGTATCTGCTGAGATCCAATACCGATCTCAGAGTCTTGAGATCCCGATCCGACAGTTCTTAGGGTCTGTATCTGCTGAGTCTGGATCTCGGGGTCCCCGAGAACCGTCAGATCGGGATCTCAGGACCTGAGATCGGTTTTGGATCTCAGCATGCAGATACCGATGCGTACTCTGATGGTCAACAAGAGCTAGCTAACAAGTAACAAGTAGAAGAAGGATATGGTACGGTGCTTGTCCATTATATTTGTCCCGGTTTGAACCCTAAATGCCATGTACTGATCTGATCATGATGTACCTTCAGATCTCACTCAGGAGAATTTGAGTGTACGTGACTGGATTTCATCATATCCTCTGTAGCGCTGCACTGTGTAGCGCAAGATGTAAACCGGCCGTTAGATCATCTTGGGATCTGTGTCGGCTCGAATCTCGAGATGATCTAACGGTTCACATCCTACGTTACACAATGCAGTGCTACAGAGGATGGGCACTCACATGACTGAGTCCGAATATGCTGTTGGTCCAAAGAATAACATGATCATGTTTGTCTAATATGGACCGTTAAATCAAAATAGACGGTCCAATCAGCTCAATTAATAAAGATTATAGAGTGTTTTTTCATAATTAATTTCGTCCGTTTGATTTTGATCCAATGGCCCAGATTCGGATAACAAGATCCTGCTGTTGATGTGATCGCGTAGGTACATGACTACATGTCCGTTGATGGTGCGTATGTATGTCCCTCTAATTTGTATCGTTACCTATTTTTTTTTTTTTTTTGGAAGAAAGTGGAATACTCTACCAGTTTTATTGAAACTTTTTATTTGTGCCCATAGAAGATTGAATCCATACCTCTTGGAAGTCATCATAGTTAGCTACCATTTGAGCTACTAGGCCATTTGCGTACCGTTACCTATTTAAAACGCATGAATTACTCAATTATTAAATTTAAAAAGAGCCTTTTGTTTCTATTAATCCAACACTTCAGTTGTGATTTATTATGTGTAACACTTTACACATGAAAAAGGTTAATAATTAAAACATTCAGTTATCAAAAGTCTTAATATTGTTGAAAGTATCAAATAGTCTTCAAATTGCACAAAATCTATGTTGTCTCTCTCTCTGTTTTTTTTTTTTTTTTTAATTTTTTACATGTCACATATAGATCTGTTTTTGAGAAAAAAAAAATTTAGAACTAATTTCGAAGCATTCATATTTAGAAAAAAATAAATTCAAATAAATTGCAGAGAATTTAGTGTGCAGCTAATCTAGTATAACAACAACAAGAATCCGTAACTTTCATTTATAAAAGAGTACCATTAATTCTCTCCAAGACCCAAAAAACACACTAATTAAAGCACATTTGTTCTTAAAGGGCACTAGATAACATAAATAAAAGTCTGTATTAATTAATTCATTGCGTTATATATGCAGCCAGCCCATATATTCATGAAAATAAAGAAAAGCCCCAAGGAAAATAATTTGATCCTACGATATTAAATCACAACGAATAATTATCACCCCTCCCTTTTCTTTGTGGGAGGAAGTTACTAACTTAAATATTAGTAATTCAAGGAGGAAGAATGATAAGAGACCAAAAGTGAAAGGGATGTCATTTGTGTTCTATTAATTTTACCAACTTTAGAGCATTTCATTATGATCGATCTCACCATATTTAATTAAGATTAATTAAGTTTATATTTAGTATCAAATTTGGTCTGCTCTGAATTTCTTAATTTTCATATATGTTATGTTACATAATATTAGCTAAAAAGAGGTAATTTGATTGGCCCGCTATTATATGCAATTTAAGTATTCATATGACCGAAGATATAGTTTTTACTATATATTTAGTGCGGCTAAAACGCTATTATTAAGAGCAGTGGTAGGAGTCCACCGACTGTGCCATCCAATGTTTCCAATGTTAAAAGTCGCTCAACATCTGTTAAAGGAAAAACATAAATGTTGAATGGAAAGTTTATTGTACGGGATATAAAAACTTTACATTTTAAAAATAGACATTCAATACTTATACATTTTTATTTAATTAACAGAATAATAATGTGCGACTTTTAATAAATGTTGAACAACTTTTTATGTTGAAAATGTTGGAGGGCACAAATGTTGCACACCAAATGTTTTCGTAATATTAAGAATTAAATTGTGCACTGCACAAAAATAAAAAAAATAAAAAAACTTCTTGCAAAATGCAAATCAATTCTTGGTGATGCCAAATTCTGTTCATGAGCTATATAATATACCTCAAACACATATTTATAACAAAAAGCAAAACTGCTTCAACAATGATCAGCAATGCATTGATCAGATTCAGGCCTCTGATTTCCTCCTCCCTAAGTCTGTCAACGCGCCTCGCGACGCATTCCAGCTACTCGAACTCCAACCTCGCGTTCTCGCCGCTCTGCCTGCAGTCGATTCTTGGTCTACTGACTGCCGGCTCTACCGGACGCACGCAGCAGCAGCTGCTCTCTTTTCTGGGCGCCAAGAACGCCTCTGAGCTGACACGATTTCATTCGCAGGTGTCGAATGCTGTTCTTGCTGATGGGTCGGCTTCCGGCGGGCCATGTCTGCGGTATGTGTCTGGTGTCGGGGTCGATGATCGTCCTGGTACGACTCTGAGGAAGTCGTTTAGGGAGATTGCGCGGTCGGCGTACCGAGCTGAGGCACGTCTGCTTCCGTATCGTTATGCGGTAAGATATGTTTTTTAATTGATACAGATCGATCGATCGATCGATCGATCATCGTTTCTTATTAATTCTTAGGCGATTTGATCGGGTATATTCTCTGACTCATTCGCGTGAAACCTTCTGTACAGCCTGAGGAGTGCAGAAACGGAATCAATGAATGGGCCGAACGAAACACTGCCGGGCGCATAAAGGACTTACTTCCACCGGGACTGTTAAACACCGATACGCAGATGCTTCTGGGCAATGCATTGTACTTCAACGGCACATGGGACGAAAAGTTCAACCCGTTGTACACCGAAAACAACATCTTTTACACAACTGATGGTAGCACGATCGAAACCCCGTTCATGTCCAGCCGGGAAGAACAGTTTGTATCGGTCTACAATGGATTCAAGGTACTGAAGTTGCCGTTCGAACGAGGACAAGATCAGAGGCAATTTTCTTTCAATATTTTTCTCCCGGATACATCCGACGGGCTGCTCGACCTATGGATAAAATTGAGTTCCGACCCCGATTTCATAAACCGACACATACCTACGGAGAAGGATATTTTGGGTTATTTCAGAATACCAGTATTCAAGATCACTATGGACCATAAACTGTCAGATATATTGAAAGATCTCGGGCTTGCACTGCCATTCGCAACGATCGGATCAGATTTTTCAGCGATGGTCGATTCGCCTGAGGTTAGCCAATATCACGTGTCGGAGATAGTACACAAGTGCTTTGTCGGAGTAGACGAAGAAGGAACGGAGACAGCCGGTCCGACTGATAGAATTAGGATCGGGTTCTCGCTCAGGTTTGGAAATTTATCTGATTTCGTCGCTGATCACCCGTTCCTGTTCGTGATTCGAGAGGACACGACCGGGGTCGTTCTCTTCACGGGGCACTTGCTGAATCCGTTAGCAAGTATAACTGAATCATATGATCATACTGAGTGAACTATTCGCCTCCTTACATTCGATAGTTACGAATGCTGCTGGTACCGCTGGTTCTTTCTACATTTCCGGGTCGATGTTTGCTGCTATCTTGATACCGATTCCACCGGTACCGACCAAGAGTGTGCAAGAATACCAGAATAGTCAAGTGGTTGTACGACTTTGTTCTAACAATTGGTATCAGTGAGTCTGTTAGGCAGGTATATAGGAAATTCTAGGATTTTACATTGGTTATACAATACAAGCCCTCTGCTGTACACTTCTGAGTTCAATGAAAACATATATAATTATTTCATTCATTTTCTACTCTCTTTTGATAACATTTTAAGTATATTTAGAATTTTCCTTTCACATATTATATACATGTTTGTCTATGTATATGAGTTAGTTTTCTTTATTCTGCACAATTAATTAATATCAAGGGATCTGAAGAAGTTTCTCTGAACATTACACAGCATATATGTCTGTCTATCACAGGGTATTTTTGACTATTTTTTTTTTTGTTTGTTATGATGCATATACTAAATTTAATTTTCTAATTGCATATTAAGTTTAGAAAGATTAAAGGTTACAGATACTAATTTAATGTTAATCCATAAAAAAGAGGAGATGCTCAACACATCATGGCATCTTTGAATAAGAAGAATGGATGAATATGATCTATCAGAAAACAGTTTATATTTATATCTGAGACAATGACACAAATTCATATTTTTAACCGATATTCATATTTTTTGAAAAGACACTTGATAAGAGAATTCTCTGAAAATTCTTGCTCTGATTTTAAAACCATGGGTTTTCTATCTGCACATTTTCTTAAAAAAACACTTTCCTTCCTCTGTATATAGAACTTCAAGTCAAGTATATAATGTGAGGCAAAACTCAAAAGAACTTAAGTTTCTTTTCAAGCTGCATTCGAACTGTCCAAACACTTTTCAATTTTTCAGGTTAAATGAGAATTTCACTTGTGTGTTCAGCAAGATAGATGCGATTTTTTTTTTTTTTTGCTTGGAAATTAAGATATAATTCAATAATAGGCAACCATTTTCTCATGAAATAAAGCCAAAGCATTTCCTTGAATAGGATGGATTAGTTCCCTTAATTATCCCTTATATATGGACATCAAATAAAAACATATCATCTCCTAAATAAAAATAAATAAATAATAGTTACATATTGTACCCCTCCAAGTGTTTTTTAACTTTTTATAGAACATCCAACAGTTCATATTTATTCCAAAAACTTAATAATAAATCTGAACCGTCGCAGAATAATTGGATGTTAATAATTGGACATGATTTAGCTAAAAAGCGGTTTAAATTTGCATGTTAATAATTGAACAGCGCTTATTATATATGCAATTTAACCAAAAATATAATATTCAGTTATTCACTGCTTAGTGCTGCTAAAACTGCTATTAAAAATAAGAATAAAATTATCTATTTTCTCTGAAAAAAATAAACTTTTTTCTCAAGAATCAATCAAGAATTCAAGATTGCAAGTTTGCAAGTTTGCATCCCCCTAAATATTTTCCTGCACAATATAAATACAATACAATACAAATACAAAACCTGAAAAAAAAGAAGCAAAACTGTTTCAGCCATCAGAGTTTTTCCTTCTCAAATTCTGAAACAATGATCAGGAAGGCAATGATCAAACCTCTGATCTCCTCGACCCTCCGTCTGTCGACAGACCTCGCCACGCATCCAACGTATGCCAACTCCAATGTCGCGTTCTCGCCGCTCTGCCTGCACTCAATGCTTGGCCTGTTGACTGCCGGCTCTACCGGGCGCACGCACCGGCAACTTTTATCTTTTCTGGGTACCAACAATGCCTCAGACTTGTCAAGATTTCATGCCGGTGTTTCGGATGCTGTTCTTGGTGATGGGTCGGCTTATGGCGGGCCATGTCTGCAGTATGTGTCCGGCATCGGGGTCGATGACGGTTCGAGTACTACTGTGAAAAGTTTGTTTAGGGATGTTGCCGAGTTGGCGTACAAAGCCGAGGCACGTCCTTTTCCATTTCGTTCTGCGGTAAGATACGTTCTTTAATTGGTATAAATGGATCGTTTGATTATAATTCGTTAATTTTTACGCGATTTAACTAGTAGGATTTTAGAATCTCTGATCAAACAATTTTTAGGCTATTTGATTGATTGATTGATCGATTCATATTTCATTCTCACTTGGTTTTAACAGCCTGAGGAATGCAGAAACATGTTCAACAAATATGCCGAACAAAGTACTGCAGGACGGATAAAAGACCTCCTTCCGTCAGGATCAATAAACACCGACACGCGAATGCTTCTGGGCAGTGCATTGCACTTCAACAGCGCATGGGACGAGAAGTTTGACAGTATCCACAACAAGAGCAAGATCTTCCATTTGACTGACGGTACCACGATCAGAACCCCCTTCATGTCCAGCCACAAAAAACAGTTTGTATCGGTCTATGACGGATTCAAGGTACTGAGGTTGCCGTATAAACAAGGACAAGATCAGAGGCAATTTTCTTTCTATATTTTCCTCCCAAATACATTCGTTGGTCTGCCGTCACTATGGAAAAAACTGAGTTCTGATCCTGATTTCTTGAATCGCCACGTACCAACGGAGAAGTTTGTCGTGAATAAATTCAGAATTCCGAAATTCAATATCGCGATGAACCATAAATTCTCAGACGTATTGAAAGATCTTGGTCTTGTACTGCCGTTCACAATGACCGAAGATTTCTCAGAGATGGTCGACTCGCCTGAGGTTGATCGATACTGCGTGTCGGAGATTGCACATAAGTGCTTCGTTGGAGTGAACGAGGAAGGAACGGAGGCAGCTCCTGAGTCTGATGGATGCAGCTTTACATGTTCGGTGACGGCAGGAAGAAGTATCGGTGATTTTGTGGCTGATCGTCCCTTCGTGTTCTTGGTTCGCGAGGATACGACTGGGGTCGTTCTCTTTGCCGGACACTTGTTGAATCCGTTGTTAACTGTTTAGTTATTAGTTGCTCATATGGAGTGAAGTATTCACATCCTATATCTTATAGTCACTAGTTGGAGTTGTGCTTTTTTGTTATATACATTTCTTTCTTTCTTTCTTTCTTTTTTTTTATTTATTTTTGTTTTTGAGATTTTTTTTATATGTCTAGGTAGATGTTTGTTGTTATTATGATAGTGTTTGAACTGGTATTGACAAAGATTTGAACGGATTAACAGAATAGTTAAGTAATTGTTAATATTATGGGTTCTGTTAGAGATGATCATTATACAACTTTTTTATAACAATTGTATTAGTGAGTTTGTGAGATATATACAAGCCCTCTACTGTGCACTCTTTTGAGTTCATTGAAACCATAATTCATTCATTTAATTTCTACTATTTCTTATGGTCTTATGAAACATATTATGTATATAGTTTTGGGAATTTTAGTTTAATAACTGATATACCATATATCTGTTAATTGTGTATCTATATGGATGTGCAATTATTCATTGTCTGCAATCCTCTCTGATCAATGAGTAAGTTTTCTTTTTTTATTCTGCTTAATATCAAGGAATTTGGAGAAGTTTCTCTTAACATTACACAGCATGTTTATCAGAGGTATTTTCAGTACCAAGTGAAGACCGTAACATCAATTCTGGTAGATCTAAATCATGCTATCTGAATTCTCATGTACCAATTTTATTGCAGTTCAAGTTAGTAATCTTTCATATACTAAATTTTATATTTTAATCGTATGCTATGTTCAGAAAGATTATAGAAGTTGCAGATACTAAATCAATGGAGATGCAAAGCAAATCATGGTATCTTTGAAGAAGAAAATGATCTATCAGAGAACAGCTTATCTGACAAAATAACAAATTGATCAGGATGATCAATGTTACATATTCAAAAATTATGAATTTCCTGCTAATTAATCAGCATGGTTTTTATAGTTTGATAAATAGTGATTTAATCCGCCACTTTCAAATATGATTTGATATAATTATATGAAACACATGTTACACACTTAAAGTCTATAAAATTTATTAAATTTATTCATTTAGTAAAAGGCCAAATTAAACCCCATTTACCCCAAAAAGGAAAAAGAATCTTGGAGATAGATGTGCTTTTTTTTAATTTTTTTTTCTTGGCAATCAAGACAAAATTTAAAAGGCAATAATTTTCTCATAAAATACCGTCATTGATTTCCTTTAATAGGATGGATCTCCATAATTAACCATGTATATGGGCATCAAGTAAAATATATATCGTCTCCTAAAACAATAATAATTGCTTAATGTACCTCTCCAACTTTTAAGTGTTTTGTATTGAACATGTGTAGATGTTAGTAATAGGGTCGTATCTACTGTGAAAAATCCATAGAAATCACAAAGTTGTATTATAAATGGGAACCATGTGGACCTCAATGTAACAACTTGTGTCACACATGTGACTCTATGGACAGTCTATGTATGGACGGAAGATGTTTTACTTAATAATATGTCCTTTTTCTTTCAATTAAATCTTGTTATGAAAAGAGCTACAATTAAAAATTTTAAACTTTCAATTATAATATTTTGAGTGATAATTTTTACAAGATGCCTATTACAAGATAATAATGTATGCTTTGTGTAAACATAATATGGTTATTAGCTAAAAAGAAATCTGTACATTTAATTGGCCAGCACTTGTGCAATTTAACCAAAGATATAGTATTTACTAATTACTACTGCTAAAACTGGTATTAATAAGAACAAAATTACCTATTTCGCTGAAAAAAATCCAAATTTTAACCTAAGAATCAAGATTCAAGAAATTAAGCAGCCACCATAATATTTTCTTGCAAAATGCAAACCAATTCTTGGTGGTTCCAATTCTGCCCATGGATTAACATATAAATACCAAATTAATGATCAATACCCACAAAAATACAAAACCTAAACACAAAATCAAAACTGCTTCAGCCTTCAGCATTCAGCAGTTCCTCTCAATTCTGAAACAATGATCAGTAAGGCATTGATCAGGCCTCTGATCTCCACCTCGCTCCGTCTGTCGACGCACCTCGCCGCCCATCCCAATCACGCCAAGTCGAACGTCGCGTTCTCGCCGCTGTCCCTACATTCGCTTCTTGGCCTCTTGACAGCCGGCTCTACCGGGCGCACGCAGCAGCAGCTTTTATCTTTTCTGGGCACCGAGAATGCCTCTGAGTTGTCAAGACTGCATTCGCATGTTTCAAGTGTTGTTCTTGCTGATGGGTCGGCTTCTAGGGGGCCAATGCTGCGGTATGTGTCGGGTGTTTGGGTGGATGATGGTCCATGTACAACTCTGAAGAAGTCGTTTAGGGAAGTTGCTGGTACGGTGTACAGAGCCGAGACACGTCCTGTCCCGTTTCATTCAGCAGTAAGATATGTTCTTGGATATGGGTTGGTTGATCTTTTTTTTTTTTTTCTTTTTGTGAAAAGAGCGGTATAACACCACCGGTATCATTGCAAGCAAAGCAAGCCAAGTAATTTTTATGTAAGATATGCTCTTCGTATAATACAGTATCAGCGGTAAGATATGTTCTTTGATATAGATTGATTGATTCGATATGGATTGATTGATTGATTGCTCATACAGTCATACTTCATTAATTTTATGGCTATTTTACTAAGGTTTGGAATTATGTTCTCTGATCAATTTTTAGTCTGTTTGATTGATTGATCGTCGATATCTTATTATCACTTCACTTGGACAGCCTGAAGAATGCAGAAAGGAAATCAACGAATGGGCCAAACAAAATACCGCCGGACGCATAAAAGACCTGCTGGCAACGGGATTGCTACGTACCGATACACGATGGTTCTGGGCAATGCGATGTACTTCAAAGGCACATGGGTTGACCAGTTTAAACCCAGACTCACCAAGAGAAGAACTTTCCATTTGATTGACGGTACCAGGATCGAATCGCCCTTTATGTCCAGCTCAGAAAGACAGTACATATCAGTCTATGACGGATTCAAGGTACTAAAGATGCCGTACGTACACAGAGGAGATCGGAGGCAATTTTCTTTCAATACCTTTCTCCCGAATACATCTGATGGTTTGCTTGACCTGTCGACAAAATTGGGTTCGGATCCTGATTTCCTAAATAGCCACATACCAACGGAAAAGGTTCCTGTGGGTGATTTCAGAATTCCAAAGTTCAAGATTACAATGGAATATCGATTTTCTGATATACTGAAAGATCTTGGTCTGGTACTGCCGTTTCAAAAGACCGGAGATTTTTCGGCAATGGTCGATTCACCTGAGATTGGTGAGTATTATGTGTCGGAGATTGTACATAAGTGCTTCGTCGGA
Source organism: Cyperus esculentus (assembly GCA_030179965.1). Lineage (NCBI taxonomy): Eukaryota > Viridiplantae > Streptophyta > Magnoliopsida > Poales > Cyperaceae > Cyperus > Cyperus esculentus. The sequence goes on from JASGLE010000001.1 coordinate 6,431,391, forward strand.
GTAAATGAAAAAGGAACTGAAGCAGCTGCTGTATCTGCAGCAATGATGCTTCGGTGTGCGCTGTTTAGAGGAAAAACAAAAACCGATTGATTTTGTGGCTGATCGCCCCTTCTTGTTCGTGATCCGAGAGGACATGACCGGAGTTGTTCTCTTTGCGGGACAGTTGTTGAATCCATCATTAACTGCATAGATACTCATATGGCTGATAACCGTTAATGCGAGTTTGTTGTTTGTTGGTATTATGATAGTGTCTCCACTGGTACTGACAAAGAGTTTACCAGTATCAGAACAGTTAGTTGTTTTGAGTTCTGTTAAAGCTAATCATTCTACAGATTTAATTGTTGTAACAATTAGTTTGACTGAGTAATTTGTTGGGCAACTATATACAAGCCCTCAACTGTGCATTTTTGAGTTCAATGAAAACATAATTCATTCATTTTCTACTCTCTTATCAAATATTTTAAACAGTTTTGGAAATTGTTGTTTAATGTCTGTTTGTCTATGTATGAATTTGCAATTATTGATTGTCTGTAATTCTCTCTGATCAATGACTAAGTTTTCTTTATTCTGCACAATATCAAGGGCTTTGGGAGAAGTTTCTCTGAATATTCCACAGCATGTCGGTCAGAGGGTATTTTCAGTACCAAGTGAAGCCCGTAACATCAGTTCAAGTAGTCTCAAATCATGCCATCTGATGTACCAATTTTATTGCAATTCAAGTTCATAATGTTGTGTGTACTAATTTTTACTTTGCAATTGTATATTAGTTTCAGAACGCTTAAAAAGCTGTAGATATCAAATCAATGTTAATCGATAGAAAGGAAATGCCAAACAAATCATGTTACTTTCTAATTTGACTTTGTAATTGGATACAAGTTCAGAAAGCAGTTTATCTGAGACACTGATACAACCTTTTTTTCAGAAAGCAGTTTATCTGAGACACTGATATGCACCTTATCAGCATAATCAATGATACATATATAAAAAGAACTTCCTGGAAATCAACATTGTTTGCATACTTCCATGAACTCTGGTAACACACTTGCAAGACCTGGGAAGATCATATTTGGGCATAACTGCTAACTAAGAAGATACCAATTAAGGTCCAGTGGCATGCAGTGTGTACCAAAGCCCATTCATAGAGGTTACTCCTGAAGCCCACATTTATTGAACAAAATGGAGGCCCAAATTTCAGCTATATAATGTAGTAATAGTTACACTAAATAATATAATTAGTAATTAGTATTTTACACAAATTACTCATACGTTATTATACTATATTACTATTGGCTGTTGTGAGTAAGATTTCAGTACCAGTGTAAGTCAAGTTCAGGATTAATTAATAGTTATAGGTTACTATCTTTTTTAGCAAGTACAGTTTAGTGATAGGGAGTTTATGTATTTATGGTCATCGTGCAAATTAATTAGATGTTGATAGGGAGAGATTAATGAACCAACAAGATTAATTAATACCTGATCAAGAAATCAGACCAAGAACACTTCATGAATAGACCTATTAAAATGGATTCCAGAATATGTATATTTTTTTCTTTTTTTGTATATCTCTCTACAATGGCATTTTCTTGCGCTTAATTTGAACTGTATATAATCCAATAATTAGAGGTGGCAATTGGGTCGGGTCGGACGGATTCGGTTCAGTTTGACTTCTTACAAACTCGGGTTCGTTCTGGGTCAGGTCGGGTCAATTTGAATATTGACTTTTAGATCTCTAATTGATTTGCGTTAGATTGCATGCTGTTTGATTTTGGATACAGATCGGATTGAGTTTGGGCCAACGAGTTTCTTGGTTCAAGTCGGGTCGGATTTTGTCACCTCTAGCAATAATATAGGGTTCAACTGTTCAACTCCTTAAGTATTACGCCAATTTCTAATTGACATATTTGTTATGAAATGGCACACTTATCCTCACTCCTAATAAAAGGAGATTGGATTTTTTAACATGAAAGTTCTATCTTCTCTAAAGAAGAAACCTTAGCCGTTGATTATTTACTTAGATTGATCGCCACCGTTAGCGTACATTAATGTCCCAACCCATTAAAATTTAAGGCCCATATCAGTTTTCTTACAAGAGATAAGTTTTTAGCCCTTTATTATAAGATATAATAATTTCCGCGTAAAGCAAGACTTGAGCTTTTTTTACCAGTAGCTCAATAAATAAAGACTATCCGAGATGTAATCTCATATACTGCGCATTCATATAAAAATGCATGGTTGAATTAAAAATACCCATGCATGCACTTTACAAAATATATGGTACTTCTATTTAATTAGAATCATTACTGTAGTCATGTGAACCCTATGATTATATACTTGCTCCATGGAATTAACAATTAAGTAAAATAATCTCTTCCAAGCTCGTCCATTAATTTAATAAGCCTCATTTAATTCATACTCTAGAAAGAAGAGTAAGCTTCCAAGTATTTTAGCTATGCCACATCATCATTAATCTCAACTATTAATTTTGTTTCTCTCTTCTTTATCTTAATCAAATGGCTTAAATTAATTTTTCTTTTTTTATTAAAGAGATAATATAGTTTGTCTAAAGAACAGTATAAGACTTCAAATATTTGCAACTCTTTATATTCTTTTATATGAATTAATATGTAGCTAAAAATATATTCTATAGAAAATATGTTAAGTTCGATATTTATTTAACAAGATATATTTATGAAAAATGTATGTTTATTTTCAAAATATCTATTAATTTATGTAATATTACTTTTTCGGGGGAAACCGATTTACTGCTCTAGTAATTAATAATACTTGGTGGAGTTGTGTGGCACAAAGAATTGACACTTGTGTACAAAACTACAAATTAGACATAGAATTGTTAAACTGTTAATTAAGTCTTTAAATTTTAATTAATTAGGTTTGGTGAAAAAGGTTGCACAAGATATACAAGTTATTAATTGTTGAATGAGCAAAGCAAGCAAGCAAAAAAAACAAGTCCAGTTTTGTCTGTGCTGGTAACATCATCATTTCTTCTTTTGTGCTGCAGACTAATGATTAACAAAGCTGACAAAAAAGAGGACTGTTATTGCTTCTAATAATAGTAAATGTCAAATTGTCAATATATAATGCTACTCTCAGCTTCTAAAAATGTTTTTTTTGTAAAGTTGAAATTAAGCATTACTATTTGGATATTTGCTAGTTTCACATTTCAGATTCAGATCTGAAATACATATATATATCTTCTCAGAATTATAAAAAAAATTGTAAAATCGGTACAATACAAATTACAAATTGAAAAATGGCGCATGCATGGTAGGTAGGTATGGTGGTACAGAAGTTGGTAGCCATGCCGTATGCCATCTCCTCTTCCTCTGCTCTAATAAAATATTGACTGTCACTTAACACTTAATTAATTTGTATAAATAATTGAGGCCTCATATCCTTGCTCTTAATAAAAACATACTGGATTTTTTGACATCAAAGGTCTATCTTCTCCAAGAAATAAACCTCAGCCGCTGATTGTTTACTTAGATTGATCACCACCATTGACGTACGTTAATGCCCGTTGACGTTCTCATCCCATTAAAATTAAATGCCCATATAAATTATCTCAATTTAAGACCCATTATATATTATCTTAAAAGTTTATTATAAGAAATAACAATTTCAGCCCAAAGCAACACGTAGCTCTTTACCAGTAATAATTAAATGAGGAGGGATCCAATGACACTCAAAATTTTGACACAAATATTACACTAAATCATATAAATTTGTAAAAAATCTTAAAAATAGAAAATCTTTTACAAACATGTTCATTTACTTATAGATGGATGTGTTTCAAATTTCAATAAAAAAAATGTTGTGTCATTTTATAAATTTATATGATTTATATGTTCAGATTTTGTTTTGTTGAGTACTGGAGCCTGGAGGTCATAAAAAGCTTAATTAAGCTCCAATTAACGAAGTAAAAAGGCTCCTTTGACTGGTGCTATTAAGAATAAAAAAAAATGTTGCTGAGTGTGCAAACAGTATTATTAAAGAATCCTTACTGTATATATAAAAGCATATTAGAAAAAATGATATGAAATGACTATCTTTCCCAAATAAGAAATCTGAGCCGTCGATCATTTTCTTGGATAGATCATAACCGTTGATTTATGTTAATGTCCATTGACGTTAATGTCTCAGCCCATTAAAATTTAAGGCCCGTATCAATTTCCTCAATACAAGGTCTATTACATATTATCTTAAAAATTTATTATAAGAAATAACAATTTCACCCAAAACAACACGGGTGGCTCTTTATTAGTAGGTTCAAAAGTTTGTCTTCAAAATTTGAAAAGTGATGAGTTTGTTAAACGGGTTTATGATATACTGAATTTATTGGTTAAAGCATGTTGACTGTTGTTAAATGTCAGGTTTTGGTCTGTTGAGCTAAAATAATGATTAATAAGTGAGATTTAGAAGTGATTTTAACCAATGCATACTTCAGCAATAAACTCCAAATGTTCAAAATTTTGTCAATATACATACCACCGCCGCACCGCCGTTCATATTGCACTTAAAAATTATAGATAGATTAAAATATGAGTACATAACTTTATATAAAATACTAAAAAGTTTGAAAGTGTACATTATTTGTTTTATTATTTGTATTTTGCTCTGAAATACTATATGATACCTGAAATTTTGATTTATGGTTCCTATTAAATTCATCATATGAAAATATTAAGATACAAAATTTTTCATTTTTTAGATTTATTTATATATTACTAATAGATGAGGGCAGGGGCGGAGAGAAGGGGGGACTGGGGGGTGCTAAGACCCCCCATGATTTCCCAAATGAGAAGGGATGCAATAACCACAAAATTTGGTGCCCTTAATAACCACATTATTATTTATAAATTAATTAATAAATCTAAACAGTTAGATGTATTCTAAATCATCTCAATAACATATATATATATATATATATAATGATGAAAATTTAACATTGTTTCGATAGCAATCAAGAGAGAAGAAAAAAATCATAAAATTTGAACCGTTGATTTTTATTAATGCTTAATTCACAGGTAAATAAAATCAAAATGATATAATTTTTTTATTACATATAAAATATGATATATACAAAACATTCCATCAATTGGTTTTGTTATTTAACCATTAAAAATGTATTTATTTGAGATTTAGTTTTGTGGTTACTGATGGGGTACCAAAAGTTGTGGTTATTTGATCCCTCCTCTTCCCAAATTATGTACTGACATTTAATTTGTCAGTGTATTTTTGTAAAAAAAAAAAATTATTTGACCCCCCTATGATTTTCATGTACTAGTATAAGTTTTTATTGGCTCCCTAAATTATATGAAGATGGATTAAATTGATCGATCAATGACCATAAAATTAAATTTTGAATAACTACATTTCAAAATCTTAATAAACAAAACTAATTGATAATTGGTGTTAGAATATATTATGTTTTATGTGTACACAAAAAATTATATCATTTTGATTTTATTTAAATGTGCATCAAAATTAACAAAAATCAATGGTTGAAATTTTATAATTTTTTCTCCTCTCTTAATTACTGTCGAAATGATGTGAATACTTTATCATTTATTATTTTTGTGTATATGTTATTAAAATGATTTAGAATACATCTAACGGTTTACAATTGTCCATTTATATATAAATAATGAAATGACCACCATAGATATTAATGACCATGGTTGTTGAATCCCTCAAATTACATATGGAGTTAGATTTTATATAGAATTATAAAAAACTCATTAAGTAAGGTCTTAAAATTAATTGAAAAGTTCATTGTTTTTCGTAAATTCAATTATTATTGCTTTATTAATTTAATTACATAAAACGTGGTCATTATTCATCTCTTCCTTCCTTCCTTCTGTCCCGTCTTTTATTATGACTATTTGTGTTTGAGCTCTCAACAATACTTGGCAATTTTTTTATATATATGTATGTCTTTTAACTCCGAAGATCCCCCCCCCCCCCCCCCCCCCCCCGCCAGATTTCTAGCTCCGCCCCTGGATGAGAGATCCAATAACCATCAGAATCTTTATCCATGGTGGTCATTTTATTATTTATACAAAAATTGACAAATCTAAACCGCTAGATATATTATAAATCATCTCAATAACATATATACAAAAATTAATAAAGTTTTAATATTGCTTCGATTGTCATCGAGAGAGAAGAAAAGTTCATAAATTTTAAAACATTGATTTTTTGTCAATACTTGATACATATGTAAATAAAATCAAAATGATGTAAATTTTTGTATACACATAAAACATGATATATACAACAAATTCTATCAATTAATTTTGGTACTTAAGAGTTTAAAAGGTATTAAGATTTATTCATGGTCACCGATCAATCACCAAAACACATGGTTATTTTAATAATATTTATGAGTCTTTTCAAAAAAATGCAAAACAAATACTTAGAAAACTCTAAAAATGAGGAATTTTTGTATTCCCCAATATTTTCATTTAAATAATTTATTAAGCACCATAAATCGTGATTTCGGACACAATAACATAAATCTTGATGCGTTGGAATGCTAACATTAGCACAATAGTCTAACTCCAGTAATCAGATTATTATTATATAAGGACGATTATGTAAAATCTTGTTGTGTAAACAGTTAAACACTAAACACCAATTAATTGCATAGTACCATTCCATGGGGACAGATAACATATCGGATCGGTATCGGCTGCTTTTCTGAGAAGAAAAGCATATCCTGCTTTTCCAATCGGATGATCGGGATCGGTTGCTGTACCGATTTCAAAGTACTTAGATTTTTACTGCACGAATCTCAAAGTAATTAGGTGTTTTCCAACCGTCAAATTTTAGAAAAACAGGTGTGCTTTTCTTTTTAAAAAAGCAGCGGATACCGATCCTAACATATCAACACAGGACAGGAAGAGGAAAAGAAACAACACGACAGCGACAATAAAATGTGAAGTAAAAGCCTCTCTGCCTCTGCCTCTGCCTCTGGGCATGTTGAGTTGAGAAACGAGGTGTGTTTGGTTTGGTTTGGTTTCCTCGTGAAGTGGGGCAATGTAATATATATCCTTGCCTCTTTCTTAGCCATCTCTTGTGACCACATTATTATTATTTTCTCTCCATTTCTCTTCTTTCAAAAGTTTGGTTCTTTCTTTCTGGTGGGATCTGTGTGGTGTGGTGCTCTTGGGAAGGAGAGACTCAGGCACTCAGCTAAAGCTTTGGCCTTTGGTAAGCCTCTACTGTAGTTCTTGGTTGTTGGTTTTTCAAGTTGTTGGGATTAATGAGAAAACTTCATTCTTTTTCTTTCTTTCATTCTTTTTTTTTTTAATAGAAGTTCTACAGTGTGCTTCCTTTTTTCTTATATTTTTGGTACCATTTAAGGAAACTGAAAGCTCCTCAACTCAAGTTTCCATGAATGTGGATTTTGTAATGGTCAGGTGGTTCAGGATGAACTTTCTCTGGTAGGAAGGAGACCAAATGTTTGTCCAAATTTTTTTTCCTTTGCTGTGTTTAGGTTCAGGGTTCAGCTGCATTTCCTAACTTGGACAGGCTGTTGATAAAGCTAAAGCAATAAAAGTGTTTAAGAGTAGTTTATAGAAATTTAATTAAGGGAAAGCAGATTGAGATGATTGGTACTTTCTGTTTGATAAAGGGGCAAGACTACATTTAAGTATTTATCTGTTATTTAAGTAGACAAATTAAATTACTGTTACTTCCTTCAAACAGTAATTTTGCAGGTAATGGCACTAAAAAATCAAAAACCAGTGCTGTCATTGTCCCAATCTGGTACTGTAGCTGCTGTACATAATAATGACTTCATCTATTTATTCTTTTTTTTTTTCTTGGTTTCCTATTTTAGGTGTATTTGCAGGTGAGTTGGCTACTTTAACACTGCATTGGGAATTTTTGAGCAAGTACTAGACTACTATCTCCCAATACCTGTAAGTCTGTTGTTATACTGGTAAGAAATAAGATCCTCATACTGACCTTTTAGGTATTGTACCAGTATTGTTGGTACCAGTTCTGAAGTACACAGGGAAACTCATAGGGTAGTTCTTTAGACAAGTTGAATCATAGAGTAAAGAATTTTATTCTTTTCTGTATCACTTCCCCAATTTTGTTTTGTAATTTGTATATCAGTGTGAAATGATACCATTTTTTTCTTCATTGCTAGGTGAAAAATGCCTCATCCCACCAAACTCGCAAACTCCGGTTCAAATGCAAATGCTAATTCAGCTGCAAGTCCTGTAGTTAAGGTTGGGTCTACTGGCACGGTTGCATCTCTCATGTCCCGTGAACTCGATAACATCAAAATCACCCAAGTTACTCCTCAAGATGCCGCTGCCTCTTCTTCTACTGCTAATCCAAGAAGAAAGAAGTACCAATCAGGTCCCGTGTCAGTCCCGTGCGGTGCCAATCCTAAGAAAACATTGAACCCAAAAAAGAGTAATTTGTCAAAGGAAGAAGCCGATAAGCTGCCTAGGAGTGTCAGAAAGAACGGATGTGATGCACCTATGCTGAGAGGGGACAGTGCTGGTACTGATCAGAACTCGAAACCAACTATAGCAAAAAATGGAAAGAAAGGGGTGGAGGTGGTGGATCTAAAATGTAACAATCCGATGAGTAGCCGGCTTAGGAAGCTCGGCTTCTCCAAGCTTTCTGAGTCGTATGCATGATAAATAGTTGCAGGTTTTTTTGTGGAGCATTAGTCTTAGATTTTCTTCGAAATTGTTGTACGAGAAAATGAACCAGGGATGTTTTGTGTATTATGATATATGCCTTAAAAAATGCCTTTTATTTTGTTGTTAACTACATAACTACTATATCTTATAAATTTCTATGGAATTTAGCAGATTTTGCTTTCACGTTTTCTTTTTATTTATTTATTATTATTTTTTTTAAGTTGGGTCAATTACTGCAACCCCATAAACTCAAAATTTGATTAATCTCTTGGAATATTTACATGACAGTGCCTCAGTTCACATATTCTTACCTTTGTGGGTTATAAATTGTCTATTTAAAATGAGCAGCTGATACTTGAATCATATATTCATATTAGCTTTTATTAATGTCCCCCAAGATCTAATAATAAAGAAGCAAGGATGCTTCTTTGGTTCTTTTCATAGTTGAATAGATTTGTTAAGTTGAGATATGAAAAAGATTGGTGTGGTGAAGTCTCATTATCATTTTTAATTCATATTTGAATTAATTGGAGAAGTCATAACTGCACATTTTCAGCATAGCTGAAGGTTTACTGATACTGATAAGGCAATAACAATGTACCACAATGTACATGATAAGGACTGAGGAGGGTTGATGTGGTGAGCTGGTAGAAAAGGGCGCGCGACTTCAAGTTGCGTCCTTGTCAGGCCATCTGTGAAAATATTTATAGTATAAGACCATTAATGAAGATTAGTTTAGTCTAATGGTCATTTAAGAAAAAAAATTCCACTATAACCTTGGATAGTTATCATAGTTCTAACTTTTAAGAAGTAGTTTAAACATTTTTATCATGTTTCTGAACAACAAAAAAGAAAGGATTAAATTAAGAGGCCTTTGTAAATCTCAGGCCCAGTCTTGGATCCTCCTAACAAACAGGCCCAAATAAACATTTTGATATGGTTAACATACACAAATACAATAATTAGATTCCTCTTCATGTTATCCAAATAGAAACATAGATAGAAGTCATACAACTAATAAAAATATCATGAAAAAAAAAACAAAAGAAAAGTTTCTCTCTTTTCCAAATTCTCAGTCTCAGGCACATTCCACACCAACCAAACAGAGAGACTGAGATAAGTTAACTAAAAATAAAGAAGCAGCAAGACAATGGCTTCCTTCACTTGTACACTCAGGCACCATTTCACAGCACAATCATGTAAACCCCCATGTGCAAAGAAGCTGAGCTCTCAGTCTCTGCCTCTGACAAAGAGGCCAGTTGGTGCAGGAGCTGCTAATAGCAGCTTGAAGCTGAGACACACTACCAGAAGGGGGAAAGTTACTTGCTTCTTCAAGTTTGGAAATAAAGATGCCGAGGGAGCCGGCATTTATGGTAGCCAGGGTAGAGATGATTTCGACCGGGATGATGTTGAACAGGTTTTTTTTTTTTTTTAAGTTAGTTTCAAGTTTTAAATTTTGTTGGTTTTCACCTAAATTGTTGTTCTTAAGATTTTGGGTTATATGGTACAGAAATGATTTTTAAAAAGATGTTCTTCCCTTGTTTTCAGTAAGAACTTGAGACCCCAAAAAGAAAAGAAATTGCAATTATCAAAGGTGAATTTATTTTTTAAGAAGGCATGAAACTTTTTCATTTAACAAAGTTCCAATTCAGTAATGTAGCAATTTGTTGATAGAAATAACATTTTTCTGGTAAATTTTTGTAGTATTTCAATTACATGGGAATGCTAGCAGTTGAGGGAACATATGACAAAATGGAAGCACTCTTGAACCAAGACATCCATCCGGTGGACATCCTTCTCATGTTGGCAACCTCCGAAGGCGACAAGCCAAAGATTGAAGAACTGCTGAGAGCCGGTGCAAAGTTTGATGTCAAGGATGTCGATGGAAGGACGGCTTTAGATAGAGCGAACGATGAGATCCGGGAGTTCATTGTCGGTTTCACTGCTCGGACATAATTCTCTCTTTTCCTTCCTTTTGAATCAATTTTGTTGAGCCTTTCTTTGCTTTTCCTCACTTTCGGCTCGGTTTGTTTCGAGTGGAATTATCGAATCATCGTAGTGTTGTAATAGTTTAAATCAGGAGATCTCTTGTATTGATCATTTTGTCAAAACATTAGTTTAATAACAAGATGACAGATTCTACTAAATGAATATCAAGTTCCTGTCTGCACGGCATTCATCTTTACCCAATTAGCTTCATTTCCAATATCACTCAATAATCAAATCCCAAACCTTTTACAGTCCAAAAACTTTTTACACTTCAAACCATATCTTGTCTTGTGCAAAGAGTTCTCAATTTGTCTCTAACAAAGATGCCTGTTAGTTTAGGAGCTGCTAAGAACAACTTGAAGTTGGGAATCACTGTCAGAAGAACAAAAGTAACCTGCTGGTTTCAGATTGGGAACAAAGATGCCAAGGGAGCCGGCATTTGTGGTAGACAGTCTAGGGATGATCATGACTGAGTTGATGTCGAACAGGTTTCCTATATTAGTTCGAAGTTTCCAAATTTTGAGTTTTATTTTTGGGTTCACCTTAACTAATTTTCAGGGACTTTGTGGGCTAATTAGTAAAAGGGCATGATTCACTAATCTTTATTCCTATGTCTGTTTGGAAACTTAAAACCACAAAGAAAAGAAAATTGCAATGATGTGCTTTCAGTTTTTGACTAATTATTTTCCATCTATATTTCATCTTTACACTAAATCAACTCATTAAATATTAGAATATAAATAGTTAATTCCTCGTTAATGTAATTCTAATCAACATTTATGTATTCCATATCAAGATTAATATCTTTCTATTTTTTGTAACAATCCAGATATTCGGATACCACTAGAGATACCGTCGGGGATACCATGATCTTTGAAAATATGTCCAAATTGAAACATTAACAAATTATCTTGAAACAATTAACGTATTAACTTGAAACATTGTAGTAGTAAGTTGAATAACACAAATCATAAATTAAATCATCTACTTAAATCACTACTAAATCACATAAATATTACCTTAAAGTTGTTGAGAGAACATATGGGAGCAAGATGAAGTGAAAGAGCAACAAAAGAGAAAATTATATTATTTGTGTTTCATTTTAATTTCATTAAGTTTCAGATTAACTTTATAAATGTTTCATTTTGATCGCAACATGTTGCAGATTAACGTTAAATTAACTTTGTATGGTGGTATCCCCGACGGTATCTTTTGCGGTATCCCCATAGCATTTTCCTTTTTGTAAAAACTTAAATGGAGAGGAAGTTATGTAATTGGAGAACATCAACGCCGTCGAAATCAATATTTATGTACTGTTGATTAAGGAGTAGAATGGGAATTAAAGAAACTTGAAGAACGAGAAAAAAATAGAGACATCCAATATTTATGTGATTTATAATACAGTATAGATTTTGAATACATGTGATTTATAATACAGTATAGATTTCGAATACATGGGGATGTTAGCATACGAAGGAACATATGACAAAGTGGAAGCACTGTTGAACCAAGGTATCCATCCATCCACTGGACATTCTTCTCATAGTGGCAGCCTCCGAAGGCGACAAACCGAAAATCGGAGAATTAATGAGAGCTAGCACAGAGTATGATGTTACAGATGTTGATGGAGAGTTTGACTACTGTGAAAATGTTTTTATTTCAATCTGAAATGTTAAACGGTTAAAATTATATTTTGTCACGTCCGAAATTTCGATTTATGATCCCTATTAAATTCATTATATAAAAATACTAAGGAATACAAAAATTTTTCATTTTTGGAGTTTTGTAAGTATTTATTTCGGATTTTTGAAAATGACCCTAAAATATTAATAAAATAATGCTTGTTTGTACATGGTTTTTTAAAAATCCGAAATAAATACTAAAAAGCTCCAAAAATGAAAAATATTTGTATCCCCTAATATTTCTATATGATAAATTTAATGGGAACCATAAATTAAAATTTCGGATAGGGCAAATTATAATTTGGGCCATTAACATTTCGAAACAAAATGTAAACGTTTTCATAATAGTTGTACACGTTGATGTTTTTATAATAGTTCTACTCGTTGATGGAAGAACAGCTTTAGATAGAGCTGATGATGAGACCAGGGAGTTCATTGCTGGTTTCACTGTCTGCTAATACCAGTATCGACTTGTACCAAATAGCTCACTTCCTGGATCTCAATAATCAAGATCCCAAAACTTCCAACTCATAATTAGATGCAAAACTTGCAGCTTATTCAATATTAACTAGTCATGTTTCCTTATACATGAGACTTGTACAAACATACAACTGCATTCAATTCGCAGCAAAATTTTTCTTTTCGCCTAGACATGTATACTCTATAACACGGAAGGGCACCTGAGCCCTCCAAACAGTAATCTGTCCACTACTTTTATCGCATATCATAGAACTTACTTTCATCATTTATTACCTATGTATAATTCAATTGTTAGGAGTATGGCAAGTGTATTTAAATTTTGGGTGCAAACGAGTTGCCAATTGCAACGCTGATTCGACTCTTGCCCCCTCCCGAAATAAATTATCATACAAAGCACAGAGAAACTGAGACAACTCTTCTTCGTCATCATTCCAACCACTGACAACATGGGGCCCCAAATTCTTTTCTGCATCACTGTCTTCCCAATCACTTCCAGGGCTCAATGGCTCTGCTGATACCTTTTCGTCTTTGTCTAAATCTTCGCTTTTACCATCTTCTTCATCATCTCCAATGACAAATTTATCATTTTCGAGACCAGGAGCAGACTCAGGTATTGAACCGACACCATGTATCTTTATGCCTTCTGAGTCGGGTGGTTGCGCAGAAGAGGCGATCACAGCCTTTGCACCAGAGTGTAGGAAGGCTTTCAGTAGGCTTGATGCAAGACCGTATTTACCACTACAGATTACAATTCTGTCTCTCCATGCACCAACCTAAATAATTTTGAATTTTGTGTCAACCTTACAGTGGTAGCAAAATAAAGCGCTTGGAGATTTCCGCAAAAACTTTGAACTTACCATACAATGAACATCATCAGCTGTCATGTGCACAGATGGCACCGTTCTTCGAAACATGAATGCACCAATTTCCTGATTGTCATCCATCACCTAAGTACAAGACATACATGTAAGTCATAACATATGTTAGTGGTCTGCTGAAGCATTATCAGACCAAAGTATGAGCACATTTTCCATGTAGGAAAACAGTTGCAAAAAACCCAAAAGAAAAAAACCTTCAATACTATATTCGCTTAGTTATGCAGACAAAATAGTTTTTGAGTCCCCACACCTACTTACAAAAAATAAGCTAGGTGACTAATTTAAGCACAAAGCACAACTGGATGCTGCTAAAGATGAACAGCTTTTAGAAGCCAAAAGATTTAAAGGGAGAATACCTAAGACTGTTGTCTACCTAAAAGACGAGAGTTCAATAACCATCCACAACAAATCCGCAGCCACTGCAACGATTTCAAAAAGAAAGAGATATCATACTTGAGTTTGGCGGCCAATGTAACGATGGAGGATTCCGCCAATCTGGAAAGAAGGCCATCTGGCAACCAAATCTGATAGGGAAGCAATCTTCGATAAATCATCATAAGCTTCTTTCCTCTTGCGACCCTGAAGCGTTGACGAGAGGCTTGTTTTGACCGACTGAACAAACCTATCTGCTGACTCACCTGGCTCCGCGACCACAAATACATCATTTTGCCAGCTGTCAAAAAAAAAACTTAGATCTCTTGGACAGTGCTTACGTTTGAAATATCTTTGGTTCACAACATGAACTCTTGTAGCTTTCTTATAGCATTGTTTTGTATCCATCTTTAGTTGGTATAGTTGCATTATTTTGACTACTATTTTTGCTGCTTCCCTTGCTCTTTTCATATGGGCTGGATGGGTATTACAGGGTATTTTCCCTATTCTAATTGTCTTCAGGAAATTTCAGATTAAAACTTACTAACATGAAATGCTTACATGTAGCTAATCACTTAATAACAGATTACCAAAATATGACTAAAAGACCAGGACTAAAACAAACAAACCTTAATATTAACCCAGTCGAGTCATTTTGTAAAGCCAAGTGTATAACCCCAATGTGGGGTAAATTCTGCAACTTGTCATACAATGGCTTGACATGTAAACCAGGTTCTCTAGATACTACAGGCGAACTAGGCGGTGAAGCATATTTAGCAATTGGATGGCCATCCAGGCTGAGCGGTGGGACCAGGTCAATACGGTTTACTCGCTGGGGTCCTAATTCAGGGCTATACAAGAGCGGACTGGATGGGAAGCTTCCGGTGAACAGTGGAGAGGTGATGGGAGTTGGCAATGTATTAGCAGGCTTGGAGAAGACAGGTGAGCGGCTCATTATGGCAAGTCGAATTCCATTCTGTGTGCAGAAGGTTTCAAGGGATCGGGCGTGGTTTGAAATTTTGAGTGAGTCGGCATTGCACGAGGCCTCAACTAGTAGAACAGTCCGTCTCCAGCCCAGAGTAGGTCCAGTTTCATTTAATCCTGGTAGAAACAATAAGAAAACGTATTGTAAAAGTGATCCCTCCCCAAATTATAACCAGATATACCCTATTGAGACAGAAGTACCTATAGTTGATGGTTTAAATTTGGATAATGGCTGATATTTTGAATTCTCCATTGGTTGTTTGTCTTCATTCTGGTATCTCGGTACCAATATTTCACATAAAGTCTTAAAAGCCCGAGAGTTCTTTTGTATGTAATCTTCAGTTGCAGCCTCCAGCTTTTGCCATATAGTGGGGTCAGTCTCGTCAAGTTCCATTCCACACCTTTCATCCACTGTCCATAAAGACGATCGAGGTTAAATTTTTCTGGGTTATGTAACATTTTAATAAAAAAATCTTTCTGAGTCATTTTGTTTATAGATTTACTGAAACTTTTCTGTGCAAGGGAAACCATTTGGTAAGGTGTATGCAAATAACATGCAAGAATACATTAAAACCATAACCACAAACTGGGTCACTCGAACTGGTGGAGCATATATTGTTCTTTTTTGCCAGGTGTTCTTTCTCAGCCTTTTCTTTTAGGAAATTCAAACTTCTTTATTGCTATCTCAAATTTCCTCATTCTCTACTAACTTTACAAATATATGCCTCACAATTTCTTCACCTGGGTTGAATCGAAAGTATTGAATATCAGGTAGCATTGGCATCAGTGTGTCCAATGTTTCCTCCACTCTTTCTACAGAGCATGCACTCTCAATCAAGACCTGGCCAGTGTCCAGGTACCTCCATCCACCTTTCCTAGGCTAAAATTTAACAGTCTAGATTAGAAATATCAAGCAACTAACCAAAAAAATGAAAAGTAGAAACAATTACCTTAGCTGGAATTTCACCACACCCAACCGAGACGAGGCATTCGATTTTTGCATCAGGCCACAGGAGCTGTGCCTCTCTGATAGCAAATATAGTAGGATTATTGGCTACAATGGCACCATCTTGCCAACGGTGAACACCTGCAACATGGAAAAACTAGTTCATGATATTGAGAAGCCAACCAACTTACTTTGATGATGACCGAAACAAACATCAACAACATCAGAGGTACCAGTCCGAACAGCTTAGTCCTAGTTCTATTTTTTCACTATTTTACAAATCCAAGATTTTAATGCTTGATTGCTTAAAAATGCTGATTCCATCAAATAACTTGGAAGTAATGGGAGTATGAATCCTAAACGTGATCTGTATTTAAGTTGAAATTATAGATGAGGTATCTATCACCGTGCACAAGTAAATTATCAATATAATAGAAGTGTGTAATTAATACTACCATCTGAAAAATCATCAAGATAGTAAGGTGCAGCAGACGAAGCACGTACAGCCTCCCAAATCTTGTGCTTACAGCTTCCAATGCAAGCACCTCGTCTGTAGGTGCCATTGGCATTTGTAGTCATGCTCACAGTACTTACTGCAGGACTCTCAGCTGTTGCAGTTGGTGTTTCAAAAGTACCAGCAGGTAACTGCAGGGATAAAGAAATATCAAAATACTAATATTATATGTTGAACTATGTATTTTTACACTTCACAACTCTTCCCTAACTCCGGTGCAATTTGGTAATCACCTAATATTTTCAGAAAAACAGTTTGACCTGATTAGTGTCAATTCTATCAAAAAAGAAAAAGGTAATTTAGATCTTTCATTTGTTATTTTTATGCAAGGCATTCTTGACAAATTCATCTTTTTTACACTTAGGTTTAAGCACAAAAGTAGGAACAAAAAAATTTCTCAACTATGTTGCTTGCTTATCCAGTTTGAGATGGATCTCTGAATATACATTATGCAACTACACAACAACAATAACATCGGAGTCTGCACCTGATAGTTCCTGAAAAGGAAAGGCTGAGCTGGTGCAGTGCTGACCAGAGTTGATAAAGCAAAGACCTTTGGGATGCCCTTCACAGCTGACTCTATTAAGAGATCACCCTCTTCATCAGCACACATCTCCTGTAGCAACCTCTCAAACTGATCTGCACTGTGCTGCATACCATCAACAAGTCAGTACAGACTTAACTGTGCCTTTAAAACGTTGGAACTTGATTGTGCCAAGTGCTGTCTTCAAAAAAAAAAATTTCCTTCAACGAAGATCATCTTGTTGTTAAGCTTTTCTTTTCAATAGAATATATAGATTTGAATCTATGTACTTGGGTGAACCAGAATATAGCATACTCACTGTAGTAATGTACTTTCCTATGGAGGCTGGATGTGTAGAACAAATTTAGAAAATATATGAGAGAATAATCGATAACTACCTTGGATCCATGTACAACAACCCTAAAGCTCTGTGAAGAGCTTTTAAATAGTTGGTCCAGTGCCACCTTCCATGATGTTGCCTCATCTTTTGGTATAGGCTCTGCAAATACAAGCTTTCCTGAAAAGAGCAAAAAAAAGTTTAAAAAAGTAATAAAAATAATGTAATATTTTAAGCACAAGTTGGTCCAAATCTACATTAAATACATAATCACGAGTTACCAAGATTCTTGTAAATCTCATCACACTGGTCCAAGGTCATCCGCTTAACACCAAGGGCAATTGCAAGCATACCCCCAGTGGATGTGCCACATATTAGGTCAAACATCTCATGTATCCTCCTGCCAGTTCCTTCTTCAATTTGCTTCAGCATTTGCACAGTGGCAAGACCTTTCATACCACCACCGTCCATAGAGAGTATGCGAAGACCTTGCTTTCCAACTGGCCTCGCCTTTATAGCACGTCGTAAATTCTCATTTTCTCCTGTAATTTTGCATTGACAAAAGTGTTAGTTGTTGCTTAAATAAATATTCCAACCTTTTTATATCAAAAGGACTACATAATTAGAAAAAGTATAGCCTTGCAGTGCTATTATCATCAGGTCAATAGTACCTCACCATAATATCAGTAACAAGCTGCACATGGTAAATAACATAATTATTATAGCTTTCTCATTATTTTCTGTTTCATCGGGCTTGAATTGTACTTCTCTGAAGTCCATATTTGGAATCCTAAGAAATGATGGACGTGCGTAAACATTGGAAATAAACTGTGAATAATGCTGTACATCATTAGCACTACAGGATCCAATAAATGTACTTTCACATTCCTATTAAGTTTTCATTATTTCATTTAGTCTTTTGTTTTTCAGCAGCCAAACTGGCTATAATAGTACTATATATACTTTCAAGTTTCAGTTGAACTTGCCAAAAATTGCTAAAGCACGTGCTGAAGCCTTTGCTACACGTGGCTCAGGAGCAACAGTCAGACGAAGCAAGAGATCTCGCAAGCTTTCTGATTGTGTCAGGACTCTTCGATTCTCTGAACAGAATGCTAGGTTGCCTACAGCAATCAGCGATAGCCGTTGCACCTGGATGAAAAGGTAAACAAACACTGAACAAGTTGATATCTGTGCAAGAACAGAAATTTCTTGTTGCACCAGGTCAGCAAAAGTTGTAGCCAAACATTTTTGCGAAGCTTCAGTCAACTATTTATTAAACAGCTCTAGACAAACATACGATCCATTTTTTTTTTTTTTGGTGGAGAAACATTGAAAATTTTGAATGCATCGTTTTCTATTATCTGGTCAGGTGTTCTGACTGCAAAGTTGAAGGCAGTTTATGCACTTGGCTTAACAACAACTATGGGCTAAATTTGGAATTTATTGCACAATAAAATCTGCGCACTGCTGATTAGTCATGGTGTGCATAGTGAGAAGTACAATGCAGGTACAAAACAATAAATTTGAGTGCCTGAATTAATATTACTATTAATTACTTCAACTCTAGGACTGAAGTAACAACCTCAGAATTTTGGTTTGCACAGATTGTCTTTAATGACTTGAGAACATCTTTTGTGAGCAACTTCTGGGCCACACTATCAGACACAAAGGCTAGTATGGCCATCACTTTTAGTACAGAGATTAGTTCTTCTGCATTGGTTGATTTGAGAACAGATTCAATTGGTTGCATTATATCGCATTTCAGTAGTTGCATTACATGGGATTTATCCGAGGCTAGTGAAGAAAGAGCAATGCACGCCTGTTCAACCTATATATTCGAATAAATAAATAAAGAACAAAGATCAATGGAAATGAAAGCCGGGCATCTGGCAACAATACTCTCTTTTGTCTGGTAGCGTTTTTTTAATAATTTGTATAATTGCTTGCTTTATACCTAATATATTTTGGTATAACAGAAGTTATTTCTTATAGCCGACTGTCCTATACCACTCTACATAACCGTAGAAAAAAGAAAAAAATTACCAAGGGTGTTGGATTTATGGCCTGCAAGGCTACTTGCCTAGAATCGGGGACATGATCCTAAAATTCTTAGAAAGATTAGTACAAGTGAAGTCTATACTTACAACATGGCGGTTATCGCTGCTGACCATGCTGATGAGCTGTCGCACAGCATTCTCTTCCTTGCTAATGACTATCCGACTGTCATGATCCTCCATAATTTTTGCCAAAGCCGATGCAAGTAAAGGATGGTGGCATGAAGAAAATCGAAATATCAGAGAGAAGAAGGCGCTCAGCTTGGACTTTGGCCCAAGAAAATATGAGCTACTATCCTAGAATTCAGAAAACAGCACATCAGTCGTACTTACAAAAGTATAATCCAGTAAATTATAGAATGTCCCAGAAGCTTAAGTTTCCAACCTTGGTCCCAAAGGTTGGGGACAACCAAATTCCTCATACATATTTGTACTCACAATCATACAAATATTTTTGGTACAATTATAATCACAAAATTGACTTCACTAACTATTCAAAAAATAGTATGTTAAATACCGTTTCTCATTTAAAAAATTCATGGAGTACAGAAAGAGTACCTCGATCTCCACAGAGACTGTTTTCAAATTCTCAGTTGCCTCAATTCTAATGTTAGCAAGAGATAGATGCCGTAACTTTTTCAAAGGCAAAATTTCAGGGAGAAACTCAAGAGGGTTACCAAATAGCCTCAAAACTCGAAGTTCAGACATAGCCCTGCAATATAACTGAGAATAAATAATAAGGCTAAGAACCTTTTTGTATAAATTGGCAGAAATATAGAATGATATAAAAAAAAAAACAATTTATAAAAAGGTAGCATTTTCTGGATGAGGTCACAGAGTTTATGGCAAACTTTGTTGTAGATAATTGACCTGAAATCAAGAAGTGGCCTAATAAGCTTGTTGTGTTCAAGAGAGAGCTCTTCCAGCAAGACACATTGCCTCAGCTCAACTGGCAAATAGACAACAGATAAAATGGATAAAGATTTACATTATCTTCCTCTGAACCCACATTGCATTCTAAGCTTTAAGTTTTCTTTCCTAAATATTAAAGCAGTTCATGTATAATTTAAACCTACCAGGAACAGAAACCAGCATGTTGTTGTCAACTCTGAGCACTTTAAGGCTTTTCAGTTCGCCAAGTTCAGGTGGCAGAATAGTTAGTCTGTTACTATCGAGATACAGATTTTCGAGTTGAGGCAGCCGGGTGATGAGCTCCACCGGGAATGCCTACATATTTGTATGAAGATACATCATACTTAAGAAGAAAATACATAGCTCAGAATAATGGTACATCTACTGTACAACTAACAATTGGGAATCAAATCCTCCAATGAAAACCCTTAAACCCATGAGAGATGAGACATCCCACAATCCAAACCACAGTTATAATCTTTGGTTAAAGATTGAAACACTAACCGATAAGCCGCACCCGCACAGGCTCAGAACAGTGACGGTTTTCCAGTGGTCGACCAATGCCGGCACGTCTTCCTTCTCGACGCGAATCAGTCTGACGAGAACCCCACTCCCATCTGTCTGCTGCCCCGATCCGACGGGTCTCGACACCTTCACCGCTCTCAGGGGCTCCCTCCTCTTCACCACTTTCATGTCCACACTGATCATCCGATCACCCTCCTCCCCAGCCCCATCCACCACATCCCCATCGGGAGTGTTCAGAGACAGGATCACCGTGTCCTGAGGCGGGGGCAGCGCGACGACGAGCTGAGACTGGAGGCGGAGTGCCGCGGTCTCCTCGTCGTCCGCGGACGACCAGTCGAGCGAGATCCGGAACCCCAGATCATACGCATTCTGATCCGTGTCTACATCCGCAGCATCCGCGGCATCGGAGGAGGTAGAATCTGCAAGAGGTGTGTCGGGATCGGGGAGGGGGAGGTCGCCGTAGTCGAGCGCGAGATGGAAGGTCTCCGATGGGCGCTTCCAGCCCAGTCCCCACGACATGGGGCCCGCCGCCGCCGCCGCCGGCGGATGATCGGCGTGGCACGTACGAATACGATGGCGCGTGCGATCGAGGGTTTGGTGGAGTTAGGAGTGAATTGATTCAGACTTTCAGAGACGAAAGGAGAGAATGGTGAAGAAAGGAAGGAAGAAAGGAAGGAGAAGTATGAAGCGAGCGAGCGAGGGATTTATTTCCCCCGCTGTATGTACTGCATTATGCAGTTCACAGCATCAGCCGTTGGATTGTGTTGAGATTTGTGCTACCGCGGATATCGAGATGATCGAACGGCTGTCGTTGTGAACTGCACAGTGCAGTAAGTCAGGGGATGAGCAGTACGGGCGAGGGAGGCGGGGAAAGAAGGGGTTTCACGTCAATTGCAGTTAAAACACATGAACCGTTGGATTGCTTTGAGATCTGGGTACACACGAATGTTGAGAAGATCTGACGGATCAGGTGATGGACTGCAACTTGGAGTACTGCAGGGGATGAGCACACGGAAAGAAGGTGGAGAAGGTTCTGCCGTTGCATTGATCTGGTCTTATTCTTTCGTTGTGGCCATATCTGTGTGGATAATGGTGTTTGTGGACGCTGCTACTGGGACCGGGTATCTGGTTGAGTGGTTGTTTGATGTAAAAGTGACTCGGCATAGGGATAGGAGCAGAGGGAGGAGCATGGGATTGTTTTGGTAAGACGGTGGACCGGTGCTTGCCTTGGTCGGTCGTTGTGGTCATACCGATCTGGTCAACCGTGTGGTAGCAGCCAGGAATGGGACCGGGAGTTAGTGTGGGGGTTAAGTCAAGGAATGATAACTCGGTACAGCGATACGAGTATACGTAGGAATACAGAAGGATTTTGGAGTGTTGGAGTCATTGCGGATTTTCTCGATATACGTTGCTTAAAATTATGTTGGAAATATTTCCAACATGACTTGGAATCACTTCCAACGTTACATGGAAACGGCATTGCGATATGATAAAGAAAAAAAGTATCACAAGGAAAAAAAGAATCTAGAAAATACGACATAATTAATATTAATAGGGAGCTGATATGTAGCTCTCGTCACCGTCGTTGATACGGATGATTTGATTAGTCAAACTTGTTATGCACTCCTGATTTATGCAGGTAAATATTTTTATTATACAACGAAAAAGTTATTTTTTATGCATGTAAACTAATTTGCCGATCTTAAAAATATTAAACAATTTGCGTACTAAGTATTTTTGTCTGCATGAAAAATATCTAATATCATGCATTCTACAACCAATACATTGCATACTAAGTATTTGTAAGTTGTAACATGCAGTCTAAACCAATACACCGCATACTAAATAAATCCGTATGCATAATTAGTTATATAGTGTGCATAAAGAAAGTGTAACAATAAAATAAAGAGAAAAAGATGAAGATGATACAATGAACCGAACGAAAGGGTCATGAACCAGTTAAAATTCGTTGAACATGATATTGAACCGCAACTTGATTATTGAAAAATAAGTTTGATTCGGCGAGTTGAAGTTTGATTCGGCGAGTTGAGTTTACATACATAATTATACGATTTCGCTGCATAATTATAAGATTTCGTTGCATAATAAAGCAAAAAAAAAAAAAAATTGTTGTGCCCATATCAATGATGGGAGCTCGGTCCGTATCACCGTAGAATTTTCCCTATTAATATTCAAAAGAAAGATCATCATCTGATATTTATCTTTTCTTTAAAAAAAAAGTTAGTTCCTTTAACTTGATTAAATAATTAAAAAATGAATTAAATTAATCCCTTCACTGTTAAATGAAATCAAATAAAGGGAACCGTTTTTATATGCTCCGTATATTTTAGTTGTCCATCTAAATTTATAACTCATCACACTATTTGGAACCAAATAATAAATCCTCTTTATCAATCAAATATTTAGATTTTGATGTAGGTGGATTTCTGTTTCCTTGTACGGAATTTTATGGATTTAAAATTTTGTAGTTTCATTACTTCTTAATTAAGGATGTAATGAATTACGTATTTCCCAGAGCAGCAATAGGAAATGGTGATAGTTAGTCCACTTTATTTCTCTTTTTAATAAAAAAACAATTCTAAAAGAAACAAAAAAAATCAAAGCAGCTGGAGCACGAAAAAAATCATCTTCTAGATCGTACAATTACAAGTCATTAAGCAGGAGTGGCAAAAAAACTCGTAGCTCGTAGCTCGCTCGCTATTGGCTCGGGATCGACTCGCTATCGGCTCGCTCATTAAGCTTGTTAAGCTAATGAGCCGAGCTTGAGCTTAGCATGACTCGGCTCGTTAAACTCGTTTGGCTCGATAAATTATTACTAATTGCAATTCGTACTGCTCTTATCGTAAATTATTAATATATTATACAACATATTGTCTAATATATATAAAATTGTTATGTATAATTTGTACGAACATATTTTTGTTAGTCTTTTTTTTATTTTTATATAAATTTTGATATAACATACTTAAAAGTTTATTATTAAAAAATACTTGAGCTTAACGAGCCATCTCGGTCAGCTCGTTAATTAAACGAGCCGAGCTCAAGCTTGTGTTTTTGGCTCAACTCGGCTCGGCTCGGTTCGTTTACACCCCCTAGTCTTAAGGAAAGCTCAAAAAAAATCAAAGCTGCTGAATCACGAAGAAATTACCTTACCTCAAGCATCCGTATCTGCTGAGATCCAAATCGGATCTCAGGACCCTGAGATCCCGATCCGACGGTTCTCAGGGCCTGTATCTGCTGAGTCCAAATCTTGAGGTCCCTGAGAACCGTCGGATCGGAATCTCAGGGTCCTGAGATCCGATTTGGATCTCAGCTGATTTCAGCGCCTTACCTCAAGCACAAGTTTGTCAAAGCCGTCAAGCCAAGTCTTTCTTCCTGGATGCTTAACTGCCAATAGATCCGTTACCGTTACCGTTACCGTTAGAGCAAAACAAAGTCAAGGCCGTTAGGCGTTAGGCGTTACCCGTTACCTTTTCCAAGCTCAACCTTCAAGCCCATTCCAATCCGTTAACAGATCCGTTGGGCCTACATTCGAACTCCATCCATACCTTTTTATTATTCTAAATAACGAAGGGCCTGACGGAACGCTAACGGCCCAAAGAAACATAGAGAGCGAGTAACCAAGTCACAAAATGACAAAACAAAACAAAACCAAACCAGGTTGTGACTTATCGGCCGAGGTTTTCTGCTTTCCACTTTCTACACAGCTGATCCGATCGATCTTCCGATCTCCTCCTCCTCTTCCGAAGGCGAGACAGACTACTACGCTCGACGCAGCCATGGCGAACGGTAACGATACTCTCTCTCATTTCCATCGATTGGTTCCTAGATTTGGTTGCGGTGTGTGCTTCGTCATGGCTGGTTACTGTCTCCATTTGTAGTTGGTACTGTTTAAACTTGATGTAGTTGTGGATTGACCTTTAAACTTGAAAGTGCTTGAATTAGGACAGCCGATTTGGTTTGGTTTATGAGGAAAAGTGTCGATCGAGGGTCTCGAGGACTTGTGTTTGCTATCTGATTTGGCTGATTTGGGAATGGAACTAGTCCATCTAGAAAGATAATTACTATATTGATTGTTCACTTCTCCTACGTAGCTGCAAATGGATCAAGCACTTCTTATGTTTCTAATTAATCGGATTGAGGAATCCTCTACTGATGCTTGCAATGGGGATAGTATAAGGACTAAATCTTGTAGTACTCTTTGGAATGCTATCAAAAAGTGCTTGATTGTTTTGAAGTTGTGTTTTCTTGAGGTATGACATGCTGGTATTGAAACTGTTTCAGACTTTCAGTGTGTGTACTGTTTAGTACATGCTTGTATCGAGTCTGGTTCAGTATGTACTATCCAGTAAATGCTGATTTTGAATCTGGTTAGAGTATGTAATTTCAAAATTGCTTCCGTGTAGAAAATCATAAATCAGCTTCTCTGTTGACGCATGGTGTCATTTCTTTCAAGGAATTAAACGTAAATGGTAATAAGTATCGATAATTATATCATTTCAGGAACATTCAAGTTTCAGAAGAATGCTTTTGGGGAGAATGCACCTTTTGCACTTCGAGGTCAGTACCTTACTTCTTTATTTTATTTATGCAGAAACTGTATTATATCCTGTTTCACTATAATTAATCCTCTTTTAATATGTTGGTGATTTTGATTGCTAGCATAATATGTTTATCTTGCCCAAAACAGAAATGTGACCTACAATGCAATAAGCTTTTTGTGTTTCGACTTCTAGGGAAAAAAGAACTTTTTTGTGGGTTTTTTCAAAGATATAATTGTGTTAAACTATTCATACATTTCCTTGCAAAATGTCTGTACAGTGTGTCCATCAAAAGCCAAATATCCTTTTTACCCCAAAAATTATGAATCATATCTTCCTTGCCCTCGCTCCATCATCATATCTGATTCTCTGGTCTAGTTTCGTCAAACATTGTTGAAATGAAGGCCAGAGGATTGACATAGCCTCAAGAATAATATGATTTATAGCTTCTTTCAGGAATAATACGGGAAAATAGAATTGGTTCCGTATTTTTATATCATAGATTGTAAGTTATACATCTCAGTAGACCTGAAGAATAATGTAATTTTTACACTTGTTGAAATAACTTGAGATGTCTATCTCTTCAGGTCTCCTTGGCAAAGATGGGTTTAGTCAAGTCAGAGGGTACAAAACCATTGCCAAGTCTCCTATCGGGTTAGGTAACTCTTCCCTTCCCCTCCGGCCCACCAGTAGAGCCTTGCATGCTGGTCATGTCTCATCGGGTCCAGTGGCGAACCGCCCGTTATCACCTCACCTTCAACTGAAGAAGCCGCAATTCAGCGCCACTTTCTCAATATCTCACCGTATCTTTGGAATGGGTTTGGGGACTGTTATTATGCTCACACCTCTTATCTATAAATTCAGCCTCCAGTTTGATGTTTGAACATTGTTTTATTTAATAATTGTTGGGTTTGGAAGACTTTTCTGGGAACAATCCAACACCGGCTCGCGAGGTTTTTGTTTCTTTTGTGATAATAGTAACAATTGTTCTCTTGTTTTGTGCTTATGATATGAAAATAAGAAGCAACTGAGAATTCTTTGAGCTTTATTAATTTCGAGTATATTTGTGAAAGGACTTCCCTCTACAGACTACAGTGCTGATTACCCAATATTCTTGAAACATGTCCTGATCTAGCATTATATAAATTTATGATATGCTTGTGCACTTAGCATATGACAATCGTTGTTTTACGCTTGTGGAAGGAGTAGCTAAGCTGATATTTCTGAGGTTGTGGACTTTGTACATAGAATTTTTTATTTTCTAATTATGTGAAGTTCTCATACTGAATTATATATTTATTGCAAATTGCAATGAGTCAATTTTATTGAAAAAGAAAAAAGAAAAAAGAAGAAAAAGAAAAAAGAAGAAAATAACACTTTTGTCAAGGCAATTTTGGCGCTTTAGTAATTTAGATTGGAGTATGGGACTGGTCAGATGTTGACTTGTGTATTCTGCAATTTTAGGAACACAAAATCATTGTAAATTAGTTTTGAAATGCTAATGGAAGAATGTTGTCTAATTATGTTAGAATGATGATTGAAAGCTAATATTTTTTACTGAAACTTTGGGTTGCAAAATCAATAGGTTCAAACATGATAAGTGTAAATAGGAAACCAGGAATATTTTACCCTCCAAGTGGAACAAAGAAAAGGCAAAGGAAAGTGGTGAATGAATAATTTCACTGTCACTAAACACAGGAAACCAGGAATCCGCCCATATGAAATTATGAATGGACGTTAGTGGCAACCATTAATAGCCAGTAAAAGCAGATAGCTCCATTTCAGTATTTTGTTCTACTATCATAGCTTCACTGTACACACCCATTAATTATACAATAAAAGTATCATCCAATCATTCAATTTTTTTCCTATCAAACCAGTTGCCACTGTTCATAACTTTATATAGTCAGTGCAGTGGCTAAGAGTTCATTGCACTAGGTGGAATCTTTTCAAATCAGCCACTAGTAGAGGGAAGAGTGGAGAGCAACTGAGCAGCAGCCATTAAAAGCGGTGCTCTTTGATCTTTATGCTGTCCAAATTAATTAAGATGCAAACAATTCTGGCAATAAAATAATCTCAGTGGCAAATGGGCTGTCTGCTGCCTCCAGTGTTATCCTGTATATATTTATTAATAACTCTCAGACAAGTACCATGTGGGGTTATTCTGTTCTGGAATGGGCATGAATATATTGGAAAAGGGAGTATTGTTTTGAAGATTTACCAGTGCCAGTAAATAACACATTCTTAGCTCAATTGTCAACTTTGTGCATGTGAGTTTGAACCTACCCAACAAAGAATATTGTGCTAGATCACCAGTTCAGCTCAGTTTTAAATCCAAATCTGCTTCCTTGCTCTCCCTGTGCATGAGAAAGGAGAGATCTTTGGCATGGCAGATGAACCGGCGGGGGGCTCGGTGCCTCCGTCTTCTGACCAAGTGTTCAAGAAGGTCTTAGAGAATGTTCTTGAGTTTCTCAGTTCGAAACAGGACCGCAATGCTGCATCGGCTGTCTGTCGTTCATGGTATGACACGGATGCACGTACTCGTCATGAGCTGTTCATTGGGAATTGCTACGCAGTTTCTCCGGAAAGGGTAGTTGCGAGGTTCAAGTCGATCAAGTCGATTGTGCTCAAGGGGAAGCCCCGGTTTGCGGATTTTAACCTGGTGCCATATGGTTGGGGTGCAAACTTCACACCCTGGGTGAAGACGCTGGGAGATGCGTACTGCAACCTCGAGAGCATCAGCCTCAAGCGCATGTTCGTAACTGATGAGAATCTGATAAGCATCGCCGAGAATTTTCCCTTGTTCAAAGATCTCTCTTTGGTTTGCTGTGAGGGGTTTAGCGCAAAGGGTCTGGCTGCAATTGCTGAGAGATGCAGGTACAGTAAAATATAAAAAATCAGAATTTTTTTTTTGCTAATCTTTTATTTCAATATTTGTTTTTAGCCAAGTAGATCAAAAGCCTAATTTATTCATATATTGAACCAAAGACAATTTTGTTCAATAATTTTTCAGAGTTGAATTTTTACATTATGTACATATTTACATTTTGCAGGCATTTAAGAGCTTTAAATTTAATTGAGGACTATTTAGAGGATGACGAAGATGAGGTGGTGGATTGGATCTCAAAATTTCCCGAAACAACCACCACTCTAGAATCTCTTGTTTTCGATTGCGTGGGGTGTCCATTCGATATCAACGCGTTGGAGAGGCTGGTTGCAAGATCTCCGTCTCTGAAACGTCTGCGTGTGAATCACCATGTAACACTGGAGCAGCTACACCGGCTCATGGTCCTTGCTCCGCAGATAACCAATCTTGGTACCGGTGCATTTCGGTCTGAAGCAGGTTCCGAGGTGTCTGATCCAAGTTTCAACTTGCTGTCAGCTTTTGCTTCATCCAAGTCGATAAATTCCTTGTCGGGTTTCCGTGAGATCGAACCGGAGCACTTACCTGCTATCTACCCTGTCTGTGCAAACTTGACCTCGCTTAACTTTAGCTACGCAAATCTTACTGCTGATCAACTCAACCCAGTCATTCGTCAGTGCACTAATCTTCAAACATTCTGGGTATGCTATTTTTTATTTTTATTTTTTTAATTCATGGTAGACCATTTTTTTTCCTGAAGAATCAATAATTTTCAGACGACAAAACTCCACAGGAATTTTTATATATTTTATGGTAATTTCTGTCAAGTTTACGCATGTGGGTCGGATATCATCTTCTGATAATGTATCAACCATTTCTGACCATCTTATTTTCTTATCAGCAAGTATAGACAGACTTCGTTGATTATCACTGTCTGATCTCAAAAGGAAGTTCAGATCTCTTGCTGGTACCCAACAATTGGATCAAACTGAACTACAGATGCTGTTTAGCTTGTTTCCATATTATGATACAGCTTTTTTTGTGGGCAAATCCTTGTTCTATTTGTTTTAAAATGAGTAAAATCGATTAAATATAATCTTCATCCAATCAACCTGAGAACCCCGAGTTCAAATTTTCATGTATGCCGATATATAACTGATTATACAAACTATCTAATATCTTTTATATATTCAGGCACTCGACACGATTGGAGATGAAGGTCTCCAAGCAGTGGCTGAAACATGCCATGATTTAAGGGATTTACGAGTATTTCCCCTTGATGCAACCGAGGACTCAGAAAGCTCGGTATCTGACATCGGGCTGCAGTTCATCTCCGAAGGCTGCCCCAAGCTGCAAAAAATCCTCTTCTTCTGTCAGCGCATGACCAACGCAGCCGTAATTGCAATGTCCAGCAACTGTCCCGATTTACTCGTGTTCCGCCTTTGCATAATGGGCATCCACAAACCCGATCGGATCACTGGCGAGCCCATGGATGAGGGCTTTGGAGCCATAGTCATGAATTGCAAGAAACTGACCCGTCTGTCTGTCTCGGGTTTGCTGACAGATAAGGCGTTCGAGTACATTGGGCGGTACGGGAAACTGATACGTACCATGTCAGTTGCTTTTGCAGGCGACAGTGATCTGGGGCTACGATATGTGCTTGAAGGGTGCATGAAATTGCAGAAACTAGAAATTAGGGACTGCCCGTTTGGCGACTCGGCACTTATTTCGGGTCTGCCGTTGTATTACAACATGAGGTTCTTATGGATGTCGTCATGTAATTTATCAGTGAAAGCTTGCAGGGAAGTGGCACAGAGCAAACCCAATTTGGTGGTAGAGGTGATTAGAGATGCCGATATGGAGGATGAAGGTGAGGAAGAAATGGTGGTCGAGAGGCTGTACTTGTACCGGTCACTCTCAGGGCCACGATCTGATGCACCGCCGTTTGTTAAGATCTTGTAATCACTGTTATGATCTTTAAACTGGACATAGTGGTTGCTTCTAGGTTTGATAATCTCAGGCAATTTTATGGCTTTATTTTTGGCATATTTTCCAGTGTGAGCAGATGATCGTCATAATTCCTGAGAATTAGGGACAAGTTGAATTTGGGTATAATAATTAGTTTGTGGACATTCATCACTATGAACTTCTGATTTTGGGTATTCCTGTGAGCTTTCATTTGTATTGGTACTGTTGGTATCTGAATGAATTCATTTTTTACTTCATCAGAATTTGCTTTTCAATCTTTTTTTTTTTTTTTTTTTTTTTTTTTTTTTTTTGGGTGAAGTTTTCAATGAATCATATGAAGTTTATAAATCTGATAAATTTGCCCATCTGATTAGTTATCAGCTTGAGCTCATTTGGGGCTTGTAAGCTTGGCTCAGGTTCAATCAAGCAGCAGTTGATGCACTAAAAATCTTTAGTTATGATCAGAACAGTAAATAAGCAAAGTATAATAACAGAATGTAGCAATTAGAAGTTACCAGATCTGATCTGTCAAGTACCAGTTAAAATCGGTACAAAAATGATCCACAAGGTGTTGCTATAGAAGATAAAAATTATAAAAAGGAGTCATGTTATAAATAGAAGAAGAAAATAGGTATAACCAAAAACGCTAAAGAGAGAGTTGTCTTGATTTTTCATATGCTGTTCTTACAACACCACCACTAATTTTCTGGAGGAAATTATAAGGCCTGTTCACAGTTAATTACCACACGTAGAATTACAACAAGGGATAAATACAAGCAACACAATTATTCTTACTTTCTTTCAATAGTGAACAGCGAGTCAGCGATGGATCCTTCATCTTCTCAGCGAGTCGGACTCTCAGAAATCAGAATCACCTCCCTCTTCTCCTCGACGCCTCCCTCCAAAATTCCCTATTTAATTCTTTCACCCAACTAATTAACCAATGTCAGGGGATTTAACATCTTGACTGTCGATCTCCACCTGAGGGAAACCAAAGGCGTTGCTTGTCGGATTGGCTCGCGTTCAACTGTTCAAGTTCCCTTACAAGGTACGCTACTGATGATACCAAACATTCCTGTTAATGACATCTGAGTCCCTCTGGAATTGGTTGTTTGTATTGTTTGAATGGAGTCTTTAACACCTTTTGTACTTCTATCCATGTTGAAATAGTCGATACGATTGGATTCGGATAGCAGCTCATCATTATTCTACTGCTCAAATTTCTAATAGATTGGCTCAGCTGCTTAATTATTAGCAACTTAAAGCTCATTTGGGGCTTCTGGGCTTGGCAGTAAGTGCAATAAAGTAGCTGTTGGTACACTAAAATCTGAAGATATTCATATTCAAAACAGTGAATCAGAACATCATCAAAATCAAGTAATGCTGCAATTAAAACCTTTCTGTCATGTTCAAAGCCAACCTTTTATTCAATTTTCAGATTTTCTCGAATTCGTATATATAGAAGGCAGAACAATAGAAATATAGTTTAAAGAATGAAAATGTTAAAACATACATACAAATTGGTATTATTTTGCGAGCGGAGTTTCTGGGAAGAAAATGAAAAACATGCCGTATTATTATTTATTATTTTATTTTTTTAGATTTTCCCTCCTCCTTTTATCCGGGCTTGGGACCGGCTATGTTATAATACATAGGCGGAGTTAAAAACCTGAAATTTATGTTAGTATAGTATTTATTAAAATTAAAAAACAACAGGTAATAAAAAAACCGAAATCAAACCAAACCCTAGCTGCAGATAGAATGGCACTCGTCCTGAAGAGTAGCTTTTCTTTTTCTATCTGTTTTTTTTTTTTTTTTTTTTTCTGTCTTTCATTTTTTTTTTTCTTTTTTGGAATATGTACATCTCTTGTTTTCTTGACTAGCTTCCTGAAATTTGAAAAAAATGCAATTAGCGAAGAATGTTGTAGCAGATAAGTTATAATTCAATTTGCAAATGAAACCAATTAATAAAGTCGAATAATTAATATGTTAGTTCAATTAGGATCTTCAAGAGTAACAAGTGGAAACTTGCAATTGACTATAGCCACAAGTCATATCCTAAATAATCAACCTCTATATTTAAGTATAACAGAAATGAGTAATTTCATTAGAATCATTGAAGTGGTGATATAATTAATTAAGGAGTACCTTACTTCAAAATGGTTCTGATCCCTCTTGCCCAGTGGGCTCCATATCATTGTAGTGTTTTTGGTAGAACGCTGATCAAGAAAGATATAGAGGTGTTATAAAGAGTTGCATTTATTAACCAAAACAAAGAAATACTATTTAGCGAAAGTAAAGCAGAGTTCAATATAAGAAGCACACCTTATTTTTCTGTACAACTGGGGTTTTTAAGCCACTGCCTTGAAATTATGACTGGTGAAAATGATCAGTTGAATTAAACCCGGTGGATCTAATGGAGTATTCTTCAACAATTGAGTGAGCTTACTATATTTATGCGGTTTCGTGAGCAATCTAACAAAATGTGGACGAATAAAAAGATTATAGATGATAAGCTCAAACAAAACAAATTAATGGTGCTATAGGTAGATATAAGAATTATATTATACATTTACCTGAGTGATTGATAGAAGTGCAAGCCAAATTGTTGTAGCTGATCATATTTTGTTAGAGCTATTCTTTTTTATCGTGGACTCGGATATAAGGAATGTGAGAGATCTTGGACCACTCTATACCCGTATTTGGTTCACATCCTCGCATCAGTGTATCTGAGCATTTGATGATATACAGCTCCTTGAGGCCTCTTGGAAGTCCCTCTTGAGGAAGTGAATAGATGCTTGGACAATCTTTGAGAGTGAACTTCTTCAAGGAGGGGAGGGTTGACAGACTTGTGGGAAGGTGTTCCAAAAGATTGCAGCCAGATAACTCCAATTCTTCTAAGGAAGTTAGTCCCTGAAGCCAATTCTCTTCCTCACTAGTGAATTTGCGAAAATCATGAGCACTCGTTATCAACAGTGTCTGTAGTAATGGTAGCCTTCCTAAAATGAGTAGAATGCTAGGAAATGCATTGCGGTGGAGAACTTCAATGCTGGTAAGATATGGCAAGCAATGCATGTGTTGTGCTTGCAACGCATTATGTAGTGGTGGTTTGTCATATAGTGTTACCCTTCTCCAGCTATCAAAACGTAGCTTTTTTAAATTTACTAGGGAACATGATTGCTCTTCATGGTGAGGTAATATTCCTATACCCTTAAGGGTCAAATCTCGAAGTTCAGCCAAGTTATCACAACATAGATCAATTTTCTCGTAAGGAGATGCTTGCAAATACAATTCACGGAGAGAGGTCATGTTTGCTAAATACATTCCAAAATTCTTGGTAACTTTGTCACACCATGAAAGGTGAAGCTCTACCACTGATGAGCTAAGACAATCAAGAGGCGCTTCTGACAGCTCTGAACAGCCGGTTATCTTGAGCTTTTCCAAGCAGGGGAACAGTTGTCTTTCCTCTGCATGCAACCAAAGTTTCCATCTGTGTAATGTAGAGAATGCTAGCTCTCTTAGAGATGGAAATATTACATCAGAGGAGCCATAGAATTCTTTTCCAATACAGGTTATGGAGTCAAGTTCTTCTAAAATGAGAATTTCGAGCTTGGGCAATGATCCTAGAGGAGGAAGTGATTCTACATGAAAGCAATCTTTTAATTCAATGCTCCGGAGGTTGTTCATCTCATGAATATTCATTATCCAAGATGGGAAAGAGTTCCAACAGAATCCCAAGATCTTTAACTCACGGATGT
This sequence comes from Cyperus esculentus, assembly GCA_030179965.1. Taxonomy (NCBI): domain Eukaryota; kingdom Viridiplantae; phylum Streptophyta; class Magnoliopsida; order Poales; family Cyperaceae; genus Cyperus; species Cyperus esculentus. Next base: position 6,465,425 of record JASGLE010000001.1, read on the forward strand.
TATTGTGGGGTTTCAGTCCTTCTAGTACTTCCACGTGTTTAACACATTTAGAAACGGAATCTACTGAATTTATTCTTTGCATTATATTAAGTAGGGAATGCTCGTAACCCATATCAAATATCAAGGAAGTGAGACACTTTTTGTGTGCTAGTGCAGCTCTAATTGCCATCTCTTTGGATGGTATCTTATTAAGATACTTAAGAGTAAGTTGACCCTGAATTAAATTTAGATCTTTTAGTTCACTGATTGTGAAACCTTTCTCTTTCTTGACTTGGAACTCCTCTAACTCTTGGAGGTTTGTTAGGCTTCCGATCCCGCGGATCAACGAAGTTGTTTTGGGACTTGCATATAAATGCCGTAAATTGACCAACTTATTCATATCATTTGGCAACTTGGAAAACTGACAGCCTCTCATATCAAGAACCTGGAGATGGACCAATTGGCATAATGAACTTGGGACCTTCGTAATTCCACTAAAGGAGAGATCCAAGAAACGCAGATGTGACAGTTGGCCAATAATGTTATTCGGCAAAGCAATTGGACTTATTCTAATATAAGATAAGTCCAATAAACGTAACCCGCGCAACTTGTCTAAAATGCTTAGAAGGCTGTTGTGTTTTCTCATTTTGCAAAAACCAAAGAACATAATGGTCCGGAGGCTTAGTATATTCTTATTAGTCCACTGTAAGTGATCAACATAAACATCATCCTCAATATTGGTATCAATTGATAAGTGTCGAACAAAGGAAGGAATTGTTTTGTTATCTATCAAATAGTTGCTGCTGACATGTAGCATCTCGGAAGAAGTGGCAATTGCAAATTCTCGAATGAGACCATGCATGACATATCTATTTTCCAATACGGTAGTTTGGAAAAAGAACCTATCTACAAGTTTATCAAACATAGAACGCCCTATATCCTCAATCTTCAATTTATTTGTCTTCAATTTAATGTTTTCTACTTCTGTTGTTGGATGAATGAGACCATGGGCCATCCACATCTGAACTAATCTGTCTTTATCAAAGACATAGTTCTTTGGAAACAGTGAGCAAAACATAAAACATTGCTTTAGGTCAGGGTCTAAATTTTGAAAACTTGCTCCTAAGGACAACAAGATTTTTTCAGAAATATTTTCATGGTCCCACCAATTACTCTTTAATATCATCTCCCAGTGATCCTTATCTGGATTACTACTCAACAAGGTCCCAACCACCTCTCCAGCAAGGGGCAGACCCCCCAACTTTCTAGCTATCTCTTCCCCTATTGGTTTGAGCACAGTTTTATCATATGGTTTCCCCATTTTGTTATTAGAGTAATTAAATGCATTGTACTCAAAAAGTGATAAGAATTCCTTCCAATATAACACATTAAGGTATATGGGGGGCAATGTACCTAGCCTATCAGCAACACTATTAATTTCAGTTGTCACTATTACGATGCTTCCTGCAAGCCCTTCAGCCAATATTTTTAGCAGTTCTGCCCATGTGGAGTCAAGTTTTTTCGTACCTTCTCTTATATCATCAAAAATAATAAGAAATTTCTTTTTAGTTATTGCTTTCTTTAGCATGTGATGACCATCATTGAGACTATTGATGGTTGGTATAATATTAGTCCCGGGGACAAAGGAGCGGAGAGTATCCTGAATTATTTTTGTTTGATCAATACTGTCCGCTACATGAACCCACCCTCGTAAATCAAAATGATCTCGTACTTTGCGGTCATTATAGATAACTCGGGCAATTGTAGTTTTACCAACTCCACCTATACCGACTATTGGTAGGACACTGGTAAGCCGTTCCCCAACAGAAAACGAATTATCAACATATGAATGTTGTGAGGTAAAAACATGACGATCTATCCTCAAATCCTTTTTTTTCCCAAGAGAGAGATCACTGGAGGAGGAACTTCCATGGCCAAATTCCTCTCTTTTAATTGCAGGACTTTTTTGAGTATCCTGAGAAAGGCTAATTGATTCTTCAATAACAGGGTAGTGATCATCGTGTCCCGATTCAGGACAAGGGTAAGTAACATAAGATTGGATGTCAGTGTAAAATATTATGTCTAGTATTAATTTTATCTCCTCCTCCCTTCCAAATATTTTCTTATTTTTAGGTAAAAAGTAGCTAGTCTCTCCAGAAGAACTATTTGCCCCATCACTTGCACAATTTCCTGATTTTACCATTTCGGTAAAATTGCCAATTCCGTCACAAATGTTTTTAATCTTTTCTATGAGATTCTTTAATTTCTTTTCATCTTTGTCCGGCCAAAACAAACTTGTAAAAGCCCTGCCAGAGGAGGTTGCAATTTTACTAACCTTGCCTTTGTGCTCTGAACTAATTCGCTTGGCCTCAAAGTCATCCATGACATCTTTTGCCTCATATGCAACATCTTTGAGTTGTCTCAGCCATTCTGTCAGGATTGCATTCTGCAGAGTGGTCTTCTGCTCTGCGAACCTGACTGCAAATAGTATTCGTGGAAGTGAAGCCTCCAAGCTATCTAGCATCTTTTGTGTGCCTTTATGCTCCTTGTATTTGTCAGCGAAGTAAGAACGCCCCGTCTTGACAACTTCCTTGATGATGGCGGATACAAACGCCCCTCCAATAACTGCCTCAACACCCGCCATAGTGTATGGAAAGCAAAAATTTTTTTTTTCTTTTTAATTTATAAATTATAGGAGAATAGTTTCTCTTGTGGAAGAAAACAGAGAATTTTGGGATGGATCTTGTTTTTTGGTATACTAAAAGCTAGAAACTTCTTTTTTTTTTTTTTTTTTTTATAACCTCTGAAGTTTTAAGGAAGGAAATCGATTCTTGAGTGTTGTGAATTGTGAGGATGGAAAAGGGAGTTTTGATTTCGCCAAGAGATCGATGAAGGAGAGATCGTATTTTGTAGCAGAAAGCAGTTGACTCAGAAACTCAATCAGTCAATGGCAATTATTTGATAGCAAAAAATCTTGTACATAGCGTGTCCTCCGTTGCAAAAATAATTAATGATACTTATCCAATTGAGTCATACGACCTGCAGGACGTCAACGCACCGAACACACACCACAAGTTTTAAGCCAATGAGGAGTTCCAATATCTAGCTTTCTTTTTCAAAACAATGAAACGGCACAACCTCTAATACTTTCATTCTTTGGGATATATTGTAACACCCCAAATTTGTGCATTATCTAGGCCGTTACTTTTCTAATATCCATCGCATCCAGTTTGGCCAGCAACCTATGTCGTCAAAAGAAAACAACAACAAAAATAAATCGGAGTCAGCTTACAAAGCTCGGTAACCGATTATTTTACGATGTTGTTCTTGTTCTTTATAATAGGTTTATGAAAAAAAAAATTTAAGTACTAGTGATCATTTTTAATTTACAGACTCAATGCACTCCACTAATAGACTCAAAGTTCAAACTATGCAAATACATGCTCAAATTAACATATCATATACAAACATTTTATTTTCATACCAAAATCAGGTTTAATTATGATGTCACGTTTTAAATAATAAACATTAGAACTTATATAACACAAACTTAAATAATAAAAGTTGCATAAAACAAATATCACACCGCATAAAAGTAAGAAGTTTATACATAAAACAATTAACAACATGATAACACAAGCTTAAAAAATAAAACTTGCATACTGCAAGTATCACAATGCATAAACGTAAGAAAGTTATGCATAAAACAGATATCATATGTAACAACTGGATAACACAAACTTAAAAAATAAAACATGCATAAAACAACTATCACAATGCATAAACGTAAAAAACATTTATGCATAAAACATATATCATGCGTAACAATTGGATAACACAAATTTAAAAATAAAACTTGCATACAACAAATATCACACCGCATAAAATACAAATTTTATGCATAAAACAAAAATCATGCGTAAAAACTGGATAACACAAACTTAAAAATAAAACTTGCATAAAATAAATATGACACCACATGAAAGTAAAACATTATGAATAAAACATATATCATGCGTAACAACTGGATAACACAATCATAAAAAATAAAATTTACATACAACAAGTATCACACCACATGTAAGAAGGTTAGGCACAAAACGGAAATCATAAGTAACAACTGGATAATACAAACTTAAAAAATAAAACTTGTATACAACAACTATCACACCGCATAAACGTAAGAAGTTTATGTATAAAACAGTTATCATGCGTAACAACTGGATAACACAAACTTAAAAAATAAAACTTGCATACAATAACTATCACACCGCATAAATTAAAAAGTTTATACATAAAACAAGTATACTGAACTATTGGGGTGCTGATTTGGTTTTTTGTTTCTGTTTTTAGTACTTATTTCGTTTCTCTTTTTTGGTACTGAATTGGTATTGGGGTGCTGAACTGGTACATGGGTGCTGAACTGGTACAGGGTAATGAACTGGTACATGGGTACTGGTACTGGTACATGGACACTGGTATAGGGGTTGCTTGAACTAGTTTCGGGGTAATGCTACTGGTAAGGAAACTGGCACAAGGGTATTGTTACAGGGAACTGGTTCAGTGGTTGTGATAACTTGTAATTTGTTGTATAGTACTACTGGTACTGGTCCCAGGGTTCTGGTTTAAAGATACTGGTACAGGGTTCTGGTATAGGGATATGGACTACTAATACAGTGGTACTGGATTACTCGTACAGGTTAATGGTATAGTGGTAGTGGCTAATGGCATTGCTTACTGGATGTTGTATCAGCATTATGCTAGAAATGTGTTGTGATCTAGCTGTATTGACTATTGTTGTATCAGTTATGTATATTGACTGGATATGCATGGGTGTTGTATCAGTATTGCTTTGAAATGAATTGTCTTTGATTTGTTTTCAATCCTTTTTCTTATTGTTGAATTCATGCTTGAACTCTGGTGGACTTGCTTGAGCTGATAACAGAAGAATTTTGAACGTTTTGACTGTTATTTCCGTTATATATAAACGAAACAATGAACGGAACAAAATTTTCTTCTGTTGCAAATATGGAACAATCAACGGCAGCTTTTTTTTCCTTCCGTTTGATAAACGGAACAATCAACGGAATTACCAATTTCCGTGATCATTTTGAACGTTTAACACCCCTATGTGATACCATTAAGAAATCAAACCGATTTTGCAAACTGTGTAGATTAGAGACAGTTCTAAGCTTCAGAAACCAATCCGGTGGGGCTGTGGCTCTCATATTACCCACCCTGGCAAACATGAATCTGTGGGCTTCTCGGCTTCTCGACACCAAAATAAAGTCGTAACAGTATCTGTGACTAAACATAACCAATTACATATGCCATTACAAATCTGTGTAGCACTTATGTATCCCCACAGAGATTATCATGAGCAGGAGAGATCTTGTGCATGCAGTATATGCAATTAAGGATCTACAGATATATACAACTTACAGATTTAGAATCTACTATGCGACATGGACACCTCATTATTTAGAGTATGCTGTTTGACCACAAATGAATATTAATATACTCTGGTTGATGCTTCCAATTAATATCGTTCAAGCAGATCACCTGCCATATAAGTTAAGCCAAACAAATGGACTATATATATAATCAATACAGTTACACAATTATAAACATAAAAACTAGAAAATCATTTTTTCGTTTCCTAAATGAAGTAATGTAGCTAATATACACTAAACTGCAAAATACAAAATACCAAGTTTCAGAATTTGTAAGAGCTTAATGTTGTCTTAAATAAAAATAACAATAATAATAAAATAATAAAAACAAAATAATAAAAACAAAATAATAAAAACAAAATAACAAAACTTATACAAAATTTCTCATATATTTTAACTCATCATCTGAAATAACAAAACTTCTCAAGTTACATTAACAAAATTCCAATTGATCCCAATTCCCAGATCACCAGGGTCACTAATAAAGGGGTGCCATCTCCTAATTTCTAATTAGTAACGCCCTCAAGATTGCAAGTCAATACGATCTGGTAGGCTAGTACAGCAAATCAGGGATCTAGCAGAGTTTTTAAAAAAACCAAATATATGGAGACTAAAATCAGGTAAAAGTTTTAACACAAGGTACGAAAGCATCTCTAGCTGATGGAATTACGTACGCTAATTAATCAAACTCTCTTCTTGCGAGCAGAGGGGCCATGGGATGCGGAGGCATGAGAACTCCTCTTTCCACGGGGGATGAGGCCTCGCAGAACTGCACAAACAGCAAATGCCCCGAACGGAGTATACATTTGTATTAGCTTCTCGGAAGCCCGACCAGAGCCCAACAATTCAGCCATTATAGCAGCCTGCGAACATACCAAGAGGATAACAATATTTTGAGAACATTTACTTAAAGTATATAAATAACTTACTTTCTTTATTTTAAATTCTGTCATAATAACTTTTATGCGTTGAGGAATGCAGAATGCGGACAAAACGTTTCATTGATGGAGAGCGATATGACTAAAGCATGTATGAAAACCTCAAAATATTGCTACCTTATTTTTTTTTTTTTTAACTTTAATCTCATTCTTATTTGGGGGTACAATGAGATATATCTTACTATTTAGGATTTACACTTTGTTTATAATGTACCTCATAATTCCTGATATATCACTACCATAACAGTCACCGGTACAGTTTATTAACGGGTACACAGTATATACCAATTGGCAACATTACCCCATTTCATATCTATCAATTAATAATAGTAAACATTTTGCAGTTAGTACAAACTCTACAGAGCAGCACATACATATCAATTGCATAATAAGCTGAATTTTACTAATTTTTGGATCTACACTTAACATCAACAGTGGTGCAAAAGGCCACAGATGAACGGATTACGCACTATAATCAATTCAATTATCAATTATTGCCCCCCAAATTATCCAAGCAGTGCAGATCTGAACAAATCCACAAACAAAGAAGTAACAAAGATCCATACCATGGAAGTGCCAGCGCAAACTCCAGCCATGAGGGAGGTGGTCTTAGACCAGCTCCTCCCTTTCACGATCCCATACAGATTCATCAAACAAAGGGGCCAGAGGAACAAGATCTCAACCCAGATCAGCCCCACGAAGAACCGGGGCTTCTCGACGACCAGATAGTCGCCGTAGAGATCGGCGTACCAGCGCTTGAGATCGAGCAGCGGCGCGGGGAAGAGGTGCGGGGGCAGGCAGGTCTGGGCGTCGAGGAGCGGCGTGGCGAGCGCGACGACGAGCGAGAAGAGGAGCACCGTCGCGTCAAGCAGAAACGAGATCGCTCCCATTTTCGGTGATTTGGTTTGGTTTGGTTTGGGAATTTGATTCGTTTGAATTGTGAGTTTGGGATTTGTATTTTTTACGGTGATGACTGATGAGAGCGGTGGTTCCAAGGGGCGTTGGACAGATGGTTCTCGCATCTGGAATTCATATCCCTGCTGTACTACATTGTGCAGTTCACATTACCGTCAGCCGTTGGATGAGTACTCATCCCCTGACAGCTTGACTTACTGCATTGTGCAGTTCACAGTATCAGCCGTTGGATCTGACGGGCATAGTACCGTTCGATTGCATCAAGATTCTGCCGAACTGTTGCCAGGAAAGATCTGAAGATCTGACGGGTGAAAAGCCAATTGGGACTGAGTTTGGTCCGGTAGACGTAGGATGTTTGTTTCCAAATACCCACTCTTGATACAGTGGGGAGAATAGAACAGAGGCTCCAGAGATTTGGTGCTGTGAGCCGTCCAATCTTGGACCGACGGTTCAGATTTTTCTGAACATGATGCTATTTTGTATTGTAATTAGAACTTTTGTATCACTGGCTCAGACTATTTATGAACATATATCATACAGTTGTAAACCAACACAACACAATAAATATCAAAAAAATTATAAAAATCGATTCCTAGTATATTTTGATATAGAGATCATATTGAGCAGTTTGGATCGACTATTTGGACACCGGAAATAGAGCTACGGATCGTATAGTACAGTAAAACTGTGATATGCATATCACCGTAGCCGGACTCTTCATATAGATAGCTCAAATCTACAACAGCTAATCACCTTTCCTCAAACAAACCAACATAAATAACAATATATTGATTGGTTTAATAAAACCTTCAAAATAATACACATTATATTATCATTTTTTGAGGTTTCTATTTCATAGCCTTATCAACATTTTTTTATATAATTTTGACATAAATTTTTTCTTCTTCTTTTGTATGGCAAGGCATATACCTAGCTCATGTTCTTTATACATCTACCAAATATAAAGTGGTAATTACAAATGTTCAGAAGCTATCATGAAAACCACGTTAGGCCCATCTGTATTTTGGAAATCAGATCTGTACCTGTATAATGATTCAGTATATCTAATGCCAACATGTGGTACCAGTTTGACATTCTAAAATCTAAAGCCTCTTGCTTTTCCTTATTCCTGTCTATTTCCAGATCATGCTCACACCTCATATCATATGTCGAATGAATGACAAAATAACAATCATTGTGAGTATTACGTGTTTCCAACTTAGTACTAAAAACCAGTACCTAACAGAAGTTGTAATTCAACATCATGAGTTGACCCTGCACCTTTTGCGGAGAACTAAACAGATTGTATTTGTAATCAGGGGCAGAGCCAGTGTATTTCAGGGGTGGGCCAGTACCCACCCCTAGAAAAATGTTTTCAAAAATATACCTTTAAAAATTTGTAAAAATATCTTTTTTTTTTGAGAAAAAATTACAAAAATATATTTAATTTCTAAGAAAAATTACAAAATTGGCCTTAACATGAAAAATATTTACACAAATATACCTTAAAAATTTTACAAAAATATACCCATACTTGTAAAACTATGTTTCATTGGAAAAGCTAGGCCACCCCTATGGCTCCGCCCCTGTTTGTACTACAATTACTTCTGTTCTGTGCAAGTGACACAACAATCTGGGCCCTTCAGTTCAACCTCACAACTAATGGAAGTACAACACAAGAAAGCCTAGGAGCTGTGATAGCTAGAAAGGTCCATGAAATCTAAAATGCCGTGTATATTGATTGGTTGAGATAGAGGCCCATTTGAGTAAAGTACTGAAGTCCCACAAGGACAAAATTTCAAGGGAATTTAAGGGCAGTACTTGCTTTCGAGTGATACAGGTGTATAACATTTTTGTTCTCCTTTTCCTCTCCTCTCTTTTACTTTGTTAATCTTTGTTAAAGAAGTTAAAATTGAATTGAAGTATAGATAATTCTGATATAAAAGGGACACTATATATTTACTATTGATAATCTTGACAACTTATTAATTAAGTACACACAAAATTATGGACATGGTATATATATGTTATATAATATTATCTACATGCATGCCATGCCATGCCTACAATGAGATCTGAAAAAGAAAGTTTGATACATGTTTCACGTTACATCATCATTTGCAATTTCAAGCTTCGCCAAATAACACTTAAGTTGCAAGTTAATTTTTTTTTATTGCTAACAATAGAGCGAGCAGCCAGTGAATTAATTGACACAACTTATTCTTTTTCTATTGACCAAATTAAAAACCAGGTAATTAATTTGTCACCATGTAATAGGATATTTATGATTAATTGAAAAGAACATATAGATCCATTACTATAATAAAAAGATGTTTAAAGTCGCATGAATGGCTGATAATTAAGATGGTAGGAACAGGGCCTAGCCTATGGTTCTAATTAAATTATTTATGGTTTCTAACTCAAAAATTATACTTAACCATCACGAAATTTTGATTTATGGTTCTAATTTAATTATTTATATCAAAATCTCCTAGGATACAAAAATTTTCTATTTTTTTGGTTTCTTAAGTATATTTTTTTGGAATTGTTTTAGGGTGGCATCAAAATAATAATAAAATAATGTATAAAACTATGTTATTTTTAAAAAATTTAAATCAAATACTTAAAAAACTCAAATGTTAAAAATTCTTGTATCCTAGAAGATTTTGATATAAAGAACTTAATGAGAACCATAAATCAAAATTTTGTGATAATTTAGTATGATTTTTAAGTTAGGAGTACCTAAGAGCACGGTAGATTTACTCGAAATTAAGAATGATAAAAAAATACATAAAAAGAAATATGTGTCTGCCATGATGATGAGATTGTGTTGCTTCGAGAATCAACAACGCAATCAAGACAGTGCAAACACACATAATATGTACTTCCAAGTTCCAAATCCACCAAACAACTAAAAACACACTCTCAATGCCTAGTCCTTGGACATCCCCGTAGCAAGAAACCCAAACACTTCTGCCTTCAGGTTTTTCTCCTGAGCAGTTAGCTCGAATGCGTCGATCCTCAGTGCCTTGGCCTTTGCTTCAAAACTCTGCAGCTTTGACTCCTCAATTTGAGAAATTACATCATTGATCGTAATCGAACTCCGAAATCCCTGCCTAATGGTCATTTCTTGAACCAGAGAGCTTAGATAAAAATAGGATCTTGACCCGGTAACATCACCATCATGATTGGCCGAGGCATTGTTGGGTTTGGCATCTTCAACACCAACATTCTCCCTATCATCATCACTGGACTCATGTCTCTCATATATCTTCTGTGTTTTATTGGCATCTTGAAAGAGCTTAGAGCTCAATTCAAACACCGTCTGTTCATGTGGCCTTTTGAATTTGTAACCGGGCCCATTCTCTACTACCTTTCGCATAGGTAGTCTTCAGCCTACGGATCTTTTTGATAAGTTGTTTCTCCGTAACAGCGAAACTGATGGGACTTGCTTAACTTATTCAGGAAGGAACTGTAATCCTTTCTGGGGGGCAGCTTACTGTGCTCGGTATGGTAATTGGACAAGGTATGGAGCAGCACCACTTCATTGTCCGCGGTCCAGAGTCTCCCCATTTTAGGCACAGATTGCTTGGTACGGTACTCGAACAAGGCTCAGAGCAGTACAATCTCATCGCCATGGCAGACACAGATTTGTTTTATGTATTTTTTTCATCATTCTTAATTTTGAGTAAATCTACCATGTTCTTAGGCACTTCTAACTCAAAAATCATACTAAATTATCACAAAATTCTGATTTATGGTTCTTATTAAGTTCTTTATATCAAAATCTTCTAGGATACAAAAATTTTTCACATTTGAGTTCTTTAAGTATTTGATTTAGATTTTTTTAAAATGGGATAGTTTTATACATTATTTTATTATTATTTTGATGCCACTCTAAAACAATTCCAAAAAAATATACTTAAGAAACTAAAAAAATAGAAATCTTTTGTATTCTAAGAGATTTTGATATAAATAATTTAATTAGAACTATAAATCAAAATTTCGTGATGGTTAAGTATGATTTTTGAGTTAGGAGTACAGGAGACCTTCGTACTCTTAGGAGCATGGTAGATTTATTTAATTATAACTAAAAATAAAATTACAAAAGTAAAGATATAATTTCATGCATTTTGTTTATTGTTCTTTTACTAAGTTTCAATTTATGAAAAAATTATAATAAAAAGTATATTATATTTTAGCAATATTATTTTTTTTGTGGCGAAGCTTTATATATTTCCCAATTAAATTTATTGCTTTATAAACTTTACTTCCGTTAATTCATTAATTTGGAAATGGAGAGGAATGATCCAAAACTGTGGCGATCGTACCCGTCCGATCTGATAAAACTAATTTGTACCGTCTGATGAAGGATATTATGAGTGATATAAAAGTTTGAAGAAGAAGAAAAATACTGGAAGGTATAATAGTTACGTACTTTATAATATAGTATAGATACTTGAACTAACTAAACTTCTACCATTGATTGTTTCTATTACATTAAATCTTCTGTATATGCTCCGATTCCAATGGATGTCATTAATTAAACTTCTACCATTAATTAATTCACTAAATCTTCTAACACTTGATTTTTATTATTTATAACTTTGACAAGTTATTAAAAGCATCTCCAAGAGCTTCTCAAAACCATTCCTAAAACTAATTATTGGGAATTAGGAACAAAATTTGGTCTCCGATAGAAGCCCAAAACCCTTCCCAATTTTTGGGCTATCCCAAAGTCCTCTCTAATTTTAGCTATTTTGGTGGCTTTTTTTGGCACTCCCAATCCAACTTTCCAAAACTAGAGCTAAATCAAAACCGTTCAAATGTATTGGGATTCATATTTTGGCTTAGTTTAAATATATTGGGACCCATATTTTGGGAATCTGTTGGAGATTGAGGTGAAATTTGCTCTCAAAAAATTTAGGATGACACCCAATATAGGTATATTGGGATCCATTTTTAGGGAGTCTCTTGGAGATGCTCTAAGTACGCTCAATTTTGAAACTGAATTTCTTTAAAAAATATTTGATATTTGTTCTCACCAAACAAAACGTAAAAATTTCAAGCTAATTGCTTCTTTATTTTCATTTTTAATTTCTCGTAAAATATTATTTTCAAGATTAGCATTATCAAGTGATCCATCTAACTAATATAAAAAAGTAAATCGCATGTATAAGATATTTACAAAACATCAAAAAGAACAGATAGATCCATTAATATAATAAAAAATTAAATCGCATGAACGGCTGATAATTAAGATGGTACGAACAGGGGCCTAGCCTGCCATTATTAATAGGATAGCAACAAGCTAAGTCATATTCAGCTAAACCATTAGCACAGAATCTCATCAGAACACAGATAGGGACTAGAGAGACTTCTTTAGACACTCATTTTTTTTATTATTATTATAAAAAAGATAGCTTTTTTTGTCTGAAAAAAAAAATCTAATCAAATTACGACCGAATTAACATTGGTTTGCTTAGAAAAAAAATTGGAATATCTGATTTTTAGTTCTTCAAAGGGAAATTAGAAGTGTACTGTCTTTTGCCACTAAATCAATGGTTTCTTCTCAAATTTAATTGTTATTGTTGATCTTTCTATAAACTAACTACTAATTAGGCCAGACTCATAGGACTTATTTCACATGTACAGATTATTATATATACAAGTAATAGAACTAACTAACCATACGATAAAAAACAAATTACTCCGACATAATTTAATATCTAATTAAGCAGGAATCCTGGTACAAAGAGCTGTCAAAAGAATAGAGAATTCAAGAAGAAGATCTACATCTAATCTAAGATCATTATTAATCAATCCAGATCAAAGTTAATTAAGAAACATAACCAAACATAAATTAAGATTAAATCTCATCATTATGGCCCCACATGAGGAACCTGTCGGTGATCGTCACAGTGAAGGAACCAATAAATAACAAGTGACTTATTAAGGTTAAGGGAATATAATACCAACCGACCTGTATTAAGTACAGATCCACTCAAAAGGTAATTAAATTCTTCTTTATTCCTAGATTAGCTTGCAATTGCATGCCCATAATAAAGGTAGTCACAATCCCTTGAGGGTACTTTTTGTGTAATTATTGGGGTAGTGGGTCTTTAAGTGAAGTGAAATGATCCATTGCTTGGTTCATTATATAACTACTTTGAATGTTTTGAAGGGTCAATTAATTTTAGATCTGCAGATGGAATATGATTCCTTTATATTATCTTTTTTTTTTCTTGTATTTTACATTTTGAGAATGGGATTAACAGATATTATATGTGACTAGCTAGAAAATTGTTGTGTACTTTGTGTTAGTCTATTCTTGTTTCACCTCCTTCTTTTTTTAAAGTAGGATGGTAGTTTGAGATTCCAATCATATACACAAACCTAGAAGCATCTATATATATACGTGTAGATTTTATTGCAATATCTATAGTTTGAGTGAAGCAAGCATCAAAGTTGCTATGAAATATATATTTATCCACGTACCATACCAATAACCAAACAAGTCAATATTGTAGGTGTATAACTTCGCACCAGCTGGTTGGTTTTAATTAGTGCACCTAGCTAGACAAAACTATTAGTTTGTTTCTTTTAATTACCTTATCATCTTGACAAACAAATCATAAACAGTATGTATTGAACTATTGATTGATCAATCATGCATTTGTTCTATATACTTGGTGTAGTCAAGAAGTAACCACGTAGCTATAAGTGGACAAATTATTTGAAAAAAAAAAAAAATCTACTTTGCATTACCCAAAATCATGTGAAAAAATTTAGAGATATTTATTATATCATGTCATAGTTAATATATATTAAATTATCAAAAGATAGATTTTTTTTTTTTTAATCACCACTCTGTCATTAAATGTTGGACGTTGCTTCCATGCTCACACCTAAATAATTTTATCGGTTACAGATGAATCTCACAATAGGAATATTAATTTATAATCGTCATATCGAAAAGAAATTTTTTTTTTTGGTGAGAGTATTGAAGTAAAGTTCTTAAATGTTTTACCTCAGTAATTAAACTCACCCTTATACAATGTTTATTTTTGTCACCAATATGGATGCAAATAGTAACCATGCAAGGGATCTCAATGCAAGCATCATCCAATAATAAATAAACATGGACACTATGTCTTAATTGTAATTAAAGGGTCCTTTATTTAGTCTGATAAGTTAGTTGATCACACATCAATATTAGCATTATTATTAAGGCTATATAGTAGCTAGTGTCCCTTAACAGGACAAGATGCATGATTCCTCTCCAATTCAAACCAAAAAGAGTTTTCCATTTTTTTTTAGTTTTAGACAAATTATGTTAACTTCAAAGTACAAGAATTAATTAAAATCATAACTAATTAAGTCTTATTTTACAGTGCACATCGTTTTCTGCTTAATCCATAACCTAATTAAAAAAAGTAATTTTTTTTTTCAATTCATGTAAAAATTTTTTGTTAACCAAATTGTTTTTTTTTTTTTAATTTTTTTATTTGGAGTTTGGGACATTTCCTGTATGGTTTATAATGGAGAGCCTGTGAATGTTCTAGGGATTTTATGCTCATTTAGTTGGATCCTTGATTTGTAGTTATGATTGCAAAGGCCTTCAACTTTTGTTGGCTTTTGTAGTATTAGTTTATTGAATATCTCCAAAAAAATCACAAGATACTTGCTAATGATGTGGATTAGATTAATTAATCAAGACAAGCAAAAACACATTGATTAATCTAGATAGGCCAATTAAGTGATGCTCTCATAATTAAGCTAAATGCAAAGTGAATTCGAAGCTAAAATATAGTAAAGCGACCAATGCTAATTTTGAAATTTTAATTTTATTTTTGTAAAAGCCAAGCTAATTAGTTTAGTAAAAAAAAAAGGTTCTTAATAAACGAAGTTTGTACAAGTACCTTTAATGCACATCATATTTTCATGAAATGATGGAGGGTTAACATTTTATTTTAACTCAGTTAAGTTAAAACGACACAGCTAAGACTAATTATGAACGGAATTTCTTTCTTCAAGCATGGGTCATCAAAGGGTTTAAATAAACATTTTAATTTTCACATACAAACTTATACATTATCTAATAAAGTAGACTATCAAATTATTTCATAGAATATTTTTAAACAATAATATTAAACTCAGTTATACCAAATTATATTATAATTGGGTTAGACTCCATTTTTTAAGTATTCATTTTTGTATATTGACAAATAAAAAAATAGATGTTTTCTCTGGGCACAGAAGGGAAGTTCTCACTTAAGCAATCTCTGACATACAAGCTTCTAATTAATTAACTAGTTCAAGCAGATCGACTCATTTCCATTTTGTCGTCCTTTCTAAATTAAGTGTCACGTGGCACTTCTTTATTTTATTAAACGATTTTCAATTTTGGGTCCATTAACAAATTTAATAAATTTTAAATAATTCAAGTAAGAATAAAAATGTTTCGGGACTTTCTCCTATCCTGATATATGCATATATACTTTTTCTGAGAAGATTTTTTTTTTTTTTTTTTTTTTGAGGAAATTCTGATGAGACCTTAAGTTATTCCGAGTCAAGGGCATTGGCAGTTAGACGGCTTCATAAGTTCATGATGAATTAATGATGACAATATGGTAAACATTTTTTTTTTCTTGAGACATAGCATAATGACTTTTTTTTATTATGCAGCTAAAAAATATTACAATGCTTATATATGAAATATAATGTTTACCTAGAACTTGGTCTATTTTATTTATTTATTTATTTTTGTGTGAGAAGTTGGTAGCGGCTACCAATTGTACCCGGTCTAAAATGTTAAAAGTCCTTAATTTGAAATTAAAATAAGTGTGACCATAATAAGTCAAGGGCGTTTTAACCAATATATATGAGTCTAAGTCAAAAAAATGGCACTTGTCTCGTAGGTTTCATTGTTTTCCCCATTTTTTGTAATATTTCCATTTTAATGTAAACAATGAGCTTTGTTCTTCAAGTTTCCTTGACTGTAGACTACTTCTTTTAAAGAAAACAGAGAAAAACAAATATATACCAAAGAAAATTTGCCCTCTTGGGACCCATATATATTTGTGCATTAATTGAAAAACCCAATTTTTGTAGCCAAGTACAACCAAAAAGACAATTTTAGAAAGGTATATATTTTGTTCCAAGTAGACACATTTTAATTGCAACTGCATGCAAGGGTTGTGACATATATATATGATATATGGTCGGTTTGAAAATTGAAGGGCATGAATTTAATAGAAGATGAGCAAGTCAATTCCAACTAAACTTATCCATCAGAAAGGACAGCGTTGAAAAAGTTGAGCTCCAATGCATGCAGTGTGTATATTTAATACCAGTTGTAATTGCGGAAAAATAAGAGTGAAATTGTAAACTACAAATATGTTGGAGGCATTATATAATGATATATAATGATTTTTCTATCAGCTTTCTATAATTTCAGCGCACCCTATAATTAATTAAAGTGTATATAAAGAGTGGACAATTCAACATTTTACTTCCTTTCAAAATTTATTAAACAAATTGCTCTCTGATAAGTTCTACAAAAGTACTCTTGTGGATCCTGAGTCTGTATCTACTACAAATACGATCCAAAATGGGTCTCAGGACCCTGCAATCACGATCCGATGGATGTAGTTTTTAAGAAGAGTTTTTTGGAGTAATCTCAGCAGTGGACGCTTTCGTCCCCTTCATTTACCTTTACCCCTACAATTTTGTGTTACAATTTGATAACTAAAAGTCATATGCCGAACTTTGATTTGTTTCTTGACTTGTTAAAATATATATATATGATGGAAGGACGACAGAAGTATGAAGAAAGACCTCCTTTCAAAATTTCAAATTTATAGAAATTTCTTCTTTAGCAAACATTATATTAAAAAAAATGGTTACAATTAATTACATATATACTTGCATGTTTTAAGTTTTAACAAACCTTTTTTTCAGCAGAGGGAAAGAAGAAACAGGCGCATTTATTTGAAGTACAACAACTTGTAGGCATAATCCATTTTGTTTTGGCTTAACCCAGAAAAAGATGCCAAAATATGTGGGGGACTAATTAAACGATGTGATATATATATATATAGTGTTACCTTTCTTTTTAATAATAAAAATCACATTTTGTTATGTTACTTGAGACGTTGCTGTCAGTTGATTTAGCCTACCAACCTACTTCAATAATCTTCACTGCTTTTATTCGATCCGTTCTTCTGAGTAAAGGTAGAGATTTCTTGCACCTACATGGGAAAAAAATTTGATGCCTAGGCAGCATCAGACTACCTATAAAATGGTTGATTGGTTGGTGACTCGGTGGTGATGCCTAATATATATATATCAACAGAAATAGCTTATTATCAACGTTTCTGTTATTATCACACTTTTTTAAACAAATTAATATATATATATATATATATTTTTGTGAAGTTTTTCCTAAATACAAATTTGTTAGTTTTTCCTAATATCAACACGAATCTTTTTAGAAATATATAAAAGGGGAAAATTCTGATTCATGTACACATCAACACCATGTTTGGTTAGATCTTAAAATTACGCCTCTTTAACTTGCTATGTCAACTTATGGTAGCAAAACTTATGCTTGTTTGGTTATGACAATAAAGAATAAGAAAATATTTGATTGAGATATTGTTTGAACTAAAAATACAAATTATAAGCAATATTAATTTAAAACTAAATAAACTTATGACAAACACGTAATACAATCAGCATATGAGTATTCATATAAAGCAGAAAAAAAAAATCACCGAAGTTGAAAATGGGTTGAAAAAGAACTACAGATCAACTAATTGTACTCATTGGGTTAAATAAACCAATTTATATGAATCTTTACATATTAAACCTGCTACTCAACTATTCAACTAGAAAAGAACCACAATATTTTTTTGTTTCAATTTTGGACAAAGTTATCAACAATAAAAGAAATTAAATTAAGGTAGCACGACTAATACACATATCAAGTTCACATTACAGATTCTTATGAAACCATATTAATGGGTCATGTTCGTATCTTAGATAAAATAGCACTTAGGAATTTTGAATACAATTTCCACAAATGGCTGCCAATCAAACAAGAAAAATGAAACAAGTATTTATATGGTGTTGGAATAGATCAATCCGTAGTCGATTTCATCTCCATTTGAGTAGAAGTGTTTAGTTCCTCCATGGAATTAGTGTGAAAGAAAAAATTTGTGTTGGGAGAGAGTGTACCGTGAGAGAGGAGGATGGACTAAAAGTGGGTAGAAATATAATAAATAATTTGATTTTGCTAAAATTGTGGACCCCACAGGACTTAAGACGCGGAAGAAACGGGGGAAGAAACTATTCCACCTAGTCTGGCTCTTTAAATAAAGGAGCTTTATTTATCCTCTATTCTCTTTTATGTAGC
Source organism: Cyperus esculentus (assembly GCA_030179965.1). Taxonomy (NCBI): domain Eukaryota; kingdom Viridiplantae; phylum Streptophyta; class Magnoliopsida; order Poales; family Cyperaceae; genus Cyperus; species Cyperus esculentus. The sequence continues at coordinate 6,484,129 of JASGLE010000001.1, forward strand.
TCTGATTTATTCCCGTTTGGCTCCTTAAAGGGAGTTTAAGAGCCTTATTCCCCACTTATACTCTAACCAAACATGGTGCAAATGCATAACAGTAGTGAGTACAATAATTTAGGCTTCAACACGTTGGAATCCTGAGAAGAAAAACATGTTAAGTCCACCTATCTATCCCTCTCTCACAATCTAACACACGCATATGTACCTATGTGTTTGTCACAGTTGTATAAACTAATATTTATTGGAAACCTTCAGGGGCGGATCCAGAACTGATATGAAAGGGGGGCCAGGGACAATTCATGGTTCAAACTTTCTAATTATTGATCCAAAATGGGTTTAGAGGGGTTACTTTATGGCTCAAAAGATAAAAAAAATAATTATTATAATATACGACTTTTATATATATTCAACAAAATATATATCAAATTAAGAGTTAATTGCATGCTTAAGTATCAAAATATTTAATTAATTAATCATTGTCCATGTTTTGATGTCAAAAAAATAATTTTTAGCATCAAATTAACAAAAATAACACCAAATATGAACTTGAGTTAAACAGAAAAAACCGAGGTTCAACAATTTTTACTGGGCCAAGGGGGGGCCAGGGTGCCCCCTGGCACCCCCCTTAGATCCGCCTCTGGAAACCGTAATGTATCTGTTTACTAAAGAATGATATATGTTGATCGGTAAGATATAAATATTTACTGAAGAATGATATTTACATCATTAAAAGTACGATAGACCGGTGGATAGATAAAATGGGTGGTCACCGGCTGTACCTGCATGCCAACAAAATACACACTGCCCCGTTATGTTATTTGATGAAAAAAGTGGAAACAGAGTACCAGACTTAAAATGACCGGGTCACTTGTTGTGCTGAAATCTGCTACGATCCAAATTGGATCGGAGGACCCTCCAATCCCACTTTGAACGGTTGAGATTATTTTAAAAAATCCTCCCTAAAATTCACAATCGTCGGATCAGGATTATTGGTTCCTCCAATCCGATTTGGATCGTAGCAGATACGGACTCGTCAATTGTTAGTGGGTCTGATCTGAATTCTGGGGTCTGATAGCCTTCTGGTCGTTACTGCATGCCTCGTGAACATCTTTGATACTAGGGAAGAAATGGATCTTTCTTGGTGAATTTTAGAAAAGAAAAGAAGAAATAAATTACTCCATGGTTTAGTTTCATCTTAAAAATTAGATAATAATAGAAGAAAAAAAATTACTAATTAAAATGCAGATTTGCCTAGTGCATGCATGGTTTAGTGACCATTTCTTACTCAATTTAATTTCCCCTAATAATTCCTCATAATTTACATTTTTTTTTTGAGATAAATATATTTGCATTTCTTTCAAAAGGATAATAATGGTGTTTTATCAAAAAAATAAAATAACATAATGATAGTACATTTTTTTAAAATTTTTTAAGTATATTTTAAGAATAATATATAAATATTCCAATAACTTTGAATTATGTGTAATAAATTTTAATAAACTTAGAATTTGATTGTAATATTTATTCATCATAATTCCTTAAGAATATCAAATAGCACCTAACAACGTGATTTTTCCCCTTAATTTCTTGCGTATCGTGACATCTAGTTATATCATTTTTGACCCGGTTGTCACGACACTTGCAACAAGTCATCATGCACATAATAATCTTTCCTTAAAAAAACTATGACCATATATGGGTACGTGCGTGTAATTTACTTGTCTGAGAAAACAAAGAGAGAAAAATTATTAGTACGTGTGCTCCGTGACAATTACACTATCCTCTATATATGTATTTTATTTGTTAAATTTAAGACTACGATATTGGAAAAAGAAAGCTGGCAAAATTAATTGGCCATGTAATTGGTTTTTTTTTTAAAAAATGGCCATATAATAGCCAACACTCAGGTTATATTCCAAAGTTTTTGAATTTTGATTTATAACTCTCTATATAATTATTTTTTTTATTGTTGAAGCTTTATAAATAATGTTTTGGATTTTTTTTGAAGGTGACACTATAATAATAATAAATTATTTAGTCTTTGCACATGAAAGGAATGTCATTTTCAATTCATACTAAATACTCAAAACTTGAAAAAAGAAAATTTTTGGTACTACAATATCTATAGATGAAGAACTTATTTAGTCCCATAAATAAAATTTTTTAGATGTAGCAAATTATTATATGAGTTATATGCAATTAGTTTCGAAAAATAAATGTCACAATAGCCAAACTCATTTAAACATGTACAAAATCTGGCGTAAATCCATTTGTAGATGGTAAATGCCATCCAAGACTATTGAAAATCAGTCAAACTGATACCAAAATATTTTAGCAAATACAAAAAGTATTCTAATTATCATGTATTGTTTATTTACAAAAAAAAAAAAAAAAAAAATCGATCCTGCCCTATTTTCTTCTGATTTTTCCCATGATATTCAACTTGTGAACTTCCCAAGGGTGTCTACAAGAAAGTTCCTACAAATTTTCTATTTTTTTTTAGTTATGAGGAGCATAGAGAAGAGTAGTGACAAGTTATTTGAGCCGCACAAATCACAAATCACAATTCACAAATGGCAGCGTGACCTTGAGAGAAGAAGCCGGCGAAATTGACTCACGCATGCAATGCAACAAATATGTCCATGTTTCAAATCCAAACTAACCCACCAGTATGAATTTAATATGTAACGGTATGGTATATATACGTCATGGAATGATACCACTATAAGATTATGACCCGCAATACAGTATTTGGTATGAAGGTGAGGTGCAAAAGGAGAAAATGACTTGAAAACGTAAAAGACTTTTTTTTTTTTTTTTGAGAAAAAAAACGAAAAGACTTGAATAACGGGTCAACCACTGCTTCCCTTGTCAGTTTCTTCTGTGCCTCTCAAGGCGTAGTCATCCCTGTGGCTGATCATAATATGCAACAACAAAAATGATATATATTGTTTTCAATAGTGAAGTGAAACACATACTGGTAAATTATATATATTGTTTTCAAAATTTTATGTTACTTATAGTCTTCACTAGAAGTACAGAGGTCATCATGCATGTCCAAAAATGATTCTATTAAAGTGTTAATAAAGTTGAATATGTATGGGATTAAATCATGAAAACAGCATAGAGTACCAATAAATGAAAACAGCATATATAAAAGTGTTAATAAAGTTGAATATGTATGGGATTAAATGGAAGTAGAAGTCTCTATCGTTTTTCTCAAAAAAAAAAAAAGAAGTCTCTATCGTGTCACCACCGTCCGGTCGTTACCACCCATGCCATGCCATGCTTCAACAAACGCTAGCTGAGATCGACATACATAAAATTAAGAATAAAAGAATTAAACAGCATAAAAGAATTGCCACTTGGATCCTAAATCCATTTATCTGGATTATTATTCAAACAATGTCTAATATATTATACATATTAATTAACATGAAAAAAAAACGTTTGTTATTTATTTACATATGCCCCTGAATATATACTTATTTGCATGTACAAGATTATATAAAGTCAGGCTAATTAATCACAACAAAATTAATTACCATGTTCTTTTTGTAATAAACTAATTAATGTGTCATGTTGTTTAAATTGGGGCTTTTAATTAATTAATTAATTAGTAAATAATAATAAGAACAGGTGATCATAAACAGTTGGCAAATCACATGCAACAAATGTGATGCCTCTATGTTCTGACAGACCAAGAAAAAAAAATGCTTTAATTAATTTTCATGAATAGCTGATTCCTGAAATTTACTGTGTATAATAGTGATTTCATCAATAGATTGGATTGGTCATAGAAATAGACATACATTGTTGTTGCAAAAGTAAAAGATATATAAAATACAGTAGACTGATTCAATAAATTATAAATTTGTATGTATAAATTACAGAATAGAATAACATTAATGGTGTATTTCATTGACTGAGTAAAAGTAAAACAATGCAACTTATCTACTGTAAATAAATCAATCCTTAATTCTTGACAAAACTGGTACATGTAACATGTTCAAATTAGAGGGTCAAGTGTTGCAAAATTCTCAGAAAAGAAAGAAACAGAAAGCATATACACATATATATTACCAGCAAAAAAAAGGTAATTAATTATAATTAATATGAGTTAAGCATAGCACTAATAACATAATATAATAGTTGCACATTAATTGTACACCCTTGCCCTCTCTCTCTCTAAACCTATACCACTTGTTCCCTCTCCTCTCTTTTCTCTTCTGCAAAACCCATATGGGAGCACCATGCAATAAGTTCAACATCTCTTCTCTGCATTCAGGGTGAACCAACAACCAGGATCATGAGCCACCAGCTGATAAGCCGGGACTCGTTGCGGATGCTGTTGCTCCGGTGGGCTCGGCACGTCCGCTTTTCCGTATACAAGAGGTTTTTTCGGGTTATATGGACCCGAATATGCGCGTGCTCCTGTGGTGCAAGGTATAAAAGGTTGCTGGTTGAGGTGTCTGAAGCTCAAGCTGTTGGGGGCATGTCGTCGTTGTCGGGTGGCTCATACAGTGATGATGTGAATGCGCTTCCTTGTTGCCCGCTGCGTGATGATGCGTCGGGTGATGATATGATCTCGTTGAAAGTTAGCCTTCTTGGTGATTGCCATGTTGGGAAGACTAGCTTCATGGTATGTGCAATCTAGGATTTCGGTACCGGTTTCTGGTAGAACACCGGTACATACTGTTGTTGAGAATAGTTGCATGTCTGAAATTTTTACCTTTTTTTATTTTTGAGGGTTCCCTTTTGATAATTTCATCTATGGGTAATTTATTTTGCTTAAAAAGTGAAAGATGAAGATCAATATTACCTAATACCATTCAGGAAATGCTTGGTACCGGTCAAATATCTCATACTGGTACCGGTTAATTCAGCAAATTCTCACTGTGATCAGAATTAAGTTCTTGCATGTACCCTTTTGTTAATCAGATATGTTGTTCATGCGTTTTGTAAGAGTTTAGGAGTGAAATCAACATACATTCTGTTATTCTAGTTGGCCGAGCACTTTTACCGGCATGCAAACCGCGCGAACAATTACTATTTATTTATTTATTTATTTTTCTGTGGGGAAGTGATTTTGGTTAACCAAGTATGAAACTTTTTTATCTTAATTGAGACTAATAATAATATTCTGGTAAAATTGCAGGTAAAGTATGTGGGAGAAGAAGATGAGAAGAAGGGGATGGAGATGAGTGGGCTTAATTTGATGGATAAGGTTTTGATGGTCAGAGGTGCCAGAATTGCTCTCAGCATTTGGGATGTAGGAGGTATATATCTAAGTTTCACTTTCACAAATCACAACTTCTAATTTGTTTTCTTTTTTTCTTTCTTAATTGATTTTTGATGACATTACTTCTATGTCTCTTTTGGGTTTTTTGCTCCCCTAGAAAATACAAAGTTATAAATGCCCTTGCAGCATGTGGGACCAATTCATGCATCCAAATAATGTACTTTGAGATCCTAATTTTTGTTGCCAAAATTGGTCCTGTTTTGTTCCTCAATAATGAAGTTCAAGTTTTACATTGCCTATAGCTGTGTTCTATGTGACAGTTCTCAATTGGTAATTTGGTATGTGCATAGCTGCATGAGTCATATTCCGACAGTTAATGGAGAAATGTATAATTTCTGTATCCATGCAACTTCTGCAACTTCATTTGTTATTAGTCATAAAACATAGGTGTTCTTAATATACCTTTTGTGAATTTTTGAAGGTGATAAAGATTGCCTTGATCATGTACCTCTAGCATGCAAAGATGCGGTGGCCATTCTCTTCATGTTTGATCTCACCAGTCGTTGCACCTTAAGCAAGTATGAATTTATTTTCAATTTAAAGATCATCAGAAATTCACTTTTGCAAATTTTTTACTATTTGTAACTACAACATGGTATATTCTCTCAAAATCTAAAATTATATATTTTTTTTTCCTTTTTCCCTCTTCAGTGTCAAAGACTGGTACATTACAGCAAGAAAGTGGAATAAGGTAATTTATCAACATCTTTTTTCATTTTTATGTTAGGTTTTTGTTCACGTTCACAGGATAAGCTAACTAAAGTTGAATTATTTTACTTTCTCACTATCAGACAGCTATTCCAATCTTAATTGGGCTGAAATTTGACGATTTCTCCCGGCTTCCTCTTGATATGCAATGGACCGTCATAACTGAGGTATTATTCATTCTAGACTGGAGTTCTGATATTATGTTGATAATTGGTAGTTCAGAAGTATTAAAAATTGGTGTTTCTGAGAGTTTTTTCTCCCAATTAATGTTTTTGATCCACTGAAAAAGAAAACGTAATGTTTTGGAACTCTTTTTTTTCCCCTGTAGTTGTTGGTACGGTTAGCTGTAAACCCATTTAAAATTAAACTCATGAACAGACATTAACCAGCCCTACTCAAGAAAAGTTACCAATTGGCTGGTACATGTAACAACTGATATAACTATTGGAGTACATTAAGAGTTACAGATTTGTGGGTGGCTCAATTATGTCAAACCAGTCGTGCCAGTAACTTTTTTTAACTGCAAATAGTGTAAAAGTACATACAGTGATTTCATCCTTACTTAGTCCATACTCAGTATCAGAAACAAAATTCATGAAATAAAGAGTAAATCGAAGGGTATGTATGCATTTTATACAAATGAGCTCGACAGACAAAAGTGTAAAAGGCTTTTAATATAAGCAAGTGTTAAGTCTAGTTGTCATCTATTAATGTGGGTCTCTTAAAGATCAAGACTGTCACCAGTTGCAAAATTAAGCTCTCCAATTATAAAAGTAAAATACTGATGTAAAGGTTTAATGTTGGTCCCATGATCCAATATAATAACATTCCATTAATCTCCATTGATGATATGCACCTCAAGTGACAGAGGTGTTGTTTGTCAATGTCGGTGTACTTGTCTGGTTCAGATAAAAACATTTGTATAGTGTGTATTACAGAACTTTCAAATACTTTTTATTCATGCAATTTTGGCAATGCAATTGCTTGCTATTGATCTCAAAAAAAAAAATAATAATAATAATAAATAAATAAATAAATTGTCCTCCAGTACAAGGGTCTTTTTCTAAAATCACTTGAATTTGTCGCCTCCTCAGTAAATACTTAGATATGTCTGGAATAATTATAAGAAAAAAGTTTACCAGAATGTTTGAGTTCTGGGTATTTTTCTTTTCTGTGATTTTTCTATTTTTTCCATGGAGGGTGCCTATGACATGTTCCTTTTAGAGGGGTCCATGTTGGTAATGGCTCAATTATACCCTTTGTTTCCTAATAATGGATTACCTTTTCAATACCACAACTTTAGTGAGATAAGATAATAATATAGCTAAAAAACTGCCCACCCAATTTATATCTTTGGTACCAAGTTTTAGTCAGTGGCTGCTGCTCTTTAGATAACAAAATATATACCAGTATCTATTGGAAGTGCAAAAGTACAATCAAAGGTGCTTCAAAAGAAGTGGCCATGATAAATCCTGCATAAATAGGCCATGCTTTAGTGCCTTTTTAGACTGATAATTATACATAATATACTTGACAACTTTATCATTAGAGATTGACGAGTCTATGAGATTCTCAGTTTTTTTGCATTACTGATTGTTGGGCATTGAATTTGTTTCCTGGCAGGCCAGAACATACGCAAGAGCGATGAAAGCAGCTTTGTTTTTTTCAAGCTCAACACACAACATTAATGTGAACAAGATATTCAAGTTCATCATGGCCAAGTGCTTCAACCTGCCGTCAACCATTAAGAGAAACTTGAATGTTGGAGAGCCTATAATTGACTTTTAGGCCTTCTTTTTTTTTTTTTTTTCCTTCTTTCAGTTTTATTTACTTTTTTTTTTTTTTTTCCTCCAATTTCTTCTTTCTGCTGTGGATGCATAGTAGATGAGTTGCCCTGATCCTGTAATGTATGGTTGTAAATATCAAAAGTTCTGATCTTCACCTCATGTCTTTTTATTATTTCTTCCGTGGGAAATATAATACTGCTAACACGATAATAGAAAGACTAATTTTTTGTATTTATGATTCTCAATAACTTTCTCATATAAAATAATGAGATATGAAAAAAGTTCTCTACTTAGGAGCTATTTAAATATTTCTGATTTTTCAAAATGATGTATTTTTCATGTGCAAATATTCACCATATTGTAAATATTTTGTAGTTAATTTAAGAAATCCATAACAAGTACTTGGATATCTCTATAAAGAATAAAATATTTTAGAATCCCAATATTGAAGAAAATTTTGAGAACCATAAATCAATTTTTCACGCATGGAAAAATTTTATTATGTATCTGCATTTCGGGCCAAAACATACATGGATTTCATATTATTTTAGCGTTCTAGAAGACGAGAGTAAGTGGTTTGATTACTTCTTTTAACAAACACAATTAATCCATGAGAACAAATGAAAGAAAAGAATCATGTTGATTGATAGCAAGTGGTTCGGAAGGGCTGGCATGCTCAGCTTATTGACAGTAAGTGGTTTAATCCTGTGGGAGTTGTAAAGCTGGCAATGGTGACATTGGTTCTGTCATTCCAGATGCAGTGCAGAGGCGCGAGGAGCGGTATGCTGGTATCAGATACAGTCAGGAGTGGAGATGATGTTGATTGTGCCTCTTGGGACCAATCTGGTACAATTGGTATTGCGTACCAGAAGTACTTGTCTCTCGATAAACTGGTGTATATTTGATATGAGTTCACCCATGCTTCTGATCCTACAATTACCGAGGCACAGGCAATTCTGGAAGCAATTACATGGCATGTATGAGGGAATAGAGTCGTACTTTTTTCGGATTTTAAGGTTCTAAATCAAGCTGTCAGAACTGGTGACATTGAGATGGTCTCTTCATAGTGTTCGCAGAATTCGTACTTGTGTTGAAACATGAAATTGAACAATCAGGGGGCCGGGTAGAACTGTTGTTTGCTAGAAGAGGCAGTGGTGGCAGCACATAATCATGCGGATGTGACACGGAGCACAGGTCAGTAGTTTCGAGGGATGCCACAGGAGATGGTTAAGACTCTCATGGCATAAATGCTCGGATAATCAAAACCATTTAAATGGTCAGCTACTGAATTAAGGGTAGTTGCTTGGTATTTATTTTTCTGTCATGTGTTGTTTCCTCTTTTTAGTTTGTTTTTGAACTTGTTGTTTTCTTTAGTTTGTCATGTAAGGTTCTCTGTACACTATGCTCATGCTGGCTTAGCTCCTGATGTAATGTGTAGAACTGTTTTCAATCCAACAACCACTTGATTGGCATGGGGACTGAATTTCCAATTGGAGGTGCTGCTGAACTTCTCTCAGGCCTTTTTGTGCACTACAGCATCATTGTCAGAACAGAAGGCATGGTTTCCTTGTTATGTAATACTTTGTGGTGCATTTGAAATACCGTGGTTAGGAAAAACGGGGTTTACAAATGAGTACCAGTTCTGAAAGAGGCACGAGCGATGTACAGTTGTACACACCAAAATGGAAATGTGGGAATGGCAGGAACAGGTATAAAGCATGGGAGGCTTGAGAAGTCCTGGGTACCAATTGGGTCATTGTGAGTGTTAGTGAATGCGTCATGGGTCCAGAAAAAAGGAGGGTCAGTTTAGCTGCAATCTGGTATGATGCATTGGAATAACAATCTTAATTAAGCAGATGGGTTTCCAGACCATTCAAGCGAATGACGCATTTCGTACTGAGGAATTGGCAGTGAGGAGGGCAGTAGGTGACATCAGACATGGGAGAGGGAGAGAGCTAGGCTGAACATAATACACATACTCACTGAATGCCGAATTCTAGTAGGAGCAATTGAATGCAGGAGTTATGTGGAAACACCGGCATGGAGAACCGAAGAAACAGTGCCAGCAAATGGTGAGATATTAGAAGCAGGGGGCAAATCACATTAGAGACCATGTAAGGAGAGAGGCATTACAAGGGCAACATCAGCTATCCAACCTGGCAAGACAAACAGGCAATTTTTTGTTTCAAAGGTATCCAGTTTAATTGGATACAGGATGATGAAGACTGGTACCAGTTTGATACTGGAAACATATGGATGCTGGGTGAAACACACATGCTGAGTTATGGAATCGAGTTAATTAGGACACTCCAAAAGGAAGCATGTAGTTTACTGAATAGCTTTACCTCTTCTGTTCTTTATTTTTGTGGAGCTAAATTTCGGTTGGTCAGCTCAATTTCCAGTAACAATGGTATCGGTGGAGTCCGTATCCGACAGATGAGGTTTTCACGGGAGGTTTTTGAAACAATCTGCACCGTCAAACTGGATCTCAGGGCCTTGCAATCCAATTGGATCGCAGCTGATTTCAGCACGGTATCAGTGGTACCGTTTTACTGGCATCACCAAAAATGTACCTTGTTATTTAAGTTCATTTTAACTTTCATAGTTCCAGTAATCCAATTAAACTGGCATTAAGATAAGAATCATGTTACAAGTTAACAAGACTGTTGGTATGACTGAAGCACTCTAGTTATTTAGATTGTAAATCCAATGTAGGGGCAAAAGGTAAAAGATCCATTAACCAAAGTTGTCTTTAAATATATAGCTCCAGCAACAACAAAAAATAACCAAAATCTCTAACACTTGAAACACTACTTAGGCAAAAGCCTAGGGCAGAAAATTTCACAAAGTACAAATCTAAGGCACAAATTTAGAAAAGAGAGGTTCCTTTGCCCTTCTTGTCTCCTCCAATTTCGAAGTGCTTGCATCTCTGCACCAAGATAAGCAATGAAATCACGTTAACTATACACCACTAAAGTACAAATGCAAAATAAAATATCAAATAGTACACCAACAAAAGTTCCTCAAGCATTCTATCAGCTAAATCCAACACAACAGAAATCACTCTTATTTAATTTATTTTGAATATAAAGTCTTAAAATCTACCTAATGTAATGTTTAATACATAGAAAGATGTTCCAGAAGTTATCATGTCATAGGAAGCCACTATTTAAATGTTGCAAAGCGAAATTACCTTGATGGGGTGCTGCGAGTAATGTTTGCAGCTCTGGCACTGCAACTTCAAGACAATCTTCTTTGTGGTTTTTGCCTAAAACAATAACACAAGTTTAGTATCACAATCATGTTCAGTTCAGAAGAAGTAATAATATAATATGCTTTTAAATGAAGCAGATCAATAAGAATTTTATCGAGGTAGGTCAATAGATAAACTTGCAGGGAGTAAAACCAATTTCTCGAACCCATCACACTATGGCCAGTACTAGATTGGAGAACACAACACTATAGAATACTTTTAATTCTATATTCTGTTACATAGCAACCAACAATGCAACAGCAAAGCATATCAACATTTTCAGCACACTTATACAAAATAAGTGTTAAAGGCAGAGAAACCAAACCTTCTTGTGGAAGACGGGCTTGGTCTGACCACCATATCCGGACTGTTTGCGGTCGTAACGGCGCTTTCCTTGAGCTGACAGACTGTCCTTGCCCTTCTTGTACTGCGTCACCTTGTGGAGTGTGTGCTTGCGGCACTCCTTGTTCTTGCAGTACGTCTTCTTTGTCTTTGGCACGTTCACCTACACAGCATATAATTCCATCAGATTGATTGCAGATTAATTCATAGTTGCACAATACCTTTACTAAAATAGCCCAAATATACACGTATTTGAATGAATCAGATTAATATTACACACTTAATGTATGTAGCATAATCTTGTTATCACTAAACTACAAAATATAACAGATTAGAATTTAATTATACTACTTTGTACCCTTTAACACATTGATAACAAGTGATTCTAAAATCACAATAAATTGGTTTGACAGAGGAAAAAAACATAAAAATGGTTCTCAAAATTTCATCTTCTAGTATTACTTAACAGCATAATTCGACATGATGAGCTGAATTTACCAACAACACAAACCCATCTCGCACCTCTGTCTAAATCAAACCCAGATCCTCATTCCAACCAAACAAAACCCAAACCTCAATTCATCCCAATTTCTACCTCAACACAACCACAAATCATACCGGATTATGAACCCAACAACTACAGATCGTACCGAATTACTCAACCCACAAACCAAAAACCCACAATTCTCAACAGATCTCGGGGTAAAACGTACCATTGTTGCGGATTTGGGTAACTCTCAGGGAGATGAGAAATCCTCCGCCTTCCTAACTTCTCAGTCCCGCTCCTCAGCCGCCGTAACGTATTGAGATTTCAGAAAATTGCGTTATATATTCCTCTGAACGGCTAGGGTTCTGACTTCTTGAGGAGGAAGTGAAGAAGCCCAGTTTGTTCGATTTTGGGCCTAAAAGCCCAGTTTAAACAAGGCCTTTTTGTTCTTTAATGGGCCGATGGGATGTTGATATTGATGGGCCGAAGTGTTCTGTTTCTGGTCTTAGTAAAATGGATTGAGGCCCAGAAAGAAAGTATCAGGTAAAAAAATGACAAATGTTGTCCAATGAGTTTTGAGTTCAGATTGGGTGAAGTTGGTTGGGGATGAATGATGATTATTAGCAAACATTATTATTGAACAAACGTGAGTTTATTGTATTGGGGGGTTACTTATAACAGCATTGTGTGGCATACTGGTTGGTTTCCTTGCTCAATTTGAGGGTTCGACGTTTAGTTCTTCTCAGTTGGTACCTGTCAGGGTGATATATATGAAGTATTTGAAGAAATTTTCTTGTGGGTTGAAAAGAAAACTGCAATTTTTTATTTGGTCTTGCCATAGCAGCCATACCATGCTTAATAGTAATTAATTGTGTGCAATCATACTGCATCATGTTGTTTTTCTCTAAATGTGAGAAGCATCATGCAAGGAGGATACATTGACGGGAATCAGAATCGGTTATCCGTTACGAACTCCTTTGGTTAACATAGAACAAATTAACAAGTACGGATCCGGATGATCAGCACATACAATTTTGATGCCCAACAACAAGAAACATTGTACTCCTCTACCATAATTAACACCATACAACTAATACGCACATACACAAAAAGCATTATAATTAAGCAAAAAAAAAAAAATCAGATGATAACAATAATACAACTATCTGCTCCTTATAAAACATAAAAACATAACAATCAATAGAAAAGCTAACAAGACCACTTAAGAACTTTTTTTTGAGGAAAAGATGGAGGTCAAGCCTCCAAATTTTACTATAATATGGGTCACACGAGCTGTGCTTCCCTCAAAAAATACAAAGTTGAAAACGTAAACAAATTACAAATAATGTAACATGAAAGGAACAAGAGAAATGAAACAAAAAGAAGGCATGTGAAATTAGCCAAGATGGGATCAGTTGGGAGGTTGGTTTGATTCCTCTGATAAAGCTCGACACCAATCTGTGCAGTCTTTTATTATCATCCGTGCCAGTATCTCTGTGTTAATTTCCTTTTCTGCGAATATCCGTCTGCATCTTTCCTTCCAAACGTTGAAACAGAAAGCCACTTGAAGGTGCCTCCAGAAGATGGATTCATTGCTCAGTAAAAGCACTGCATACTGACCACGCAAGAAGTCAGCAGATGACTCCCTTTGCATGCTGATGAGGATCAGTTGTCTAACTGTATTTGTGTAGATGCAACTGCTAAATAAATGGTGAACTGATTCTGCATCTCGACAACATAGGTGGCACATATTGGGAATTTGCCATCCCCTCTTAATGATATTATCCACAGTGAGAATTTTATTCTTCAGAGCCAACCATGTGAATATCATTATGCGTGGTGGTGCCTTCAGTGTCCACAATTTAAAGAGATCAGATGAGATTGTTGCTTGCTGAGTGAGAAATCAATATGCAGACCTTGTTGTGAAGATTGAATGCTGCTCCCATTGCCAAAGAGTTATGTCAGATTGATCAGAGAAGTGAGTTGTGTTCAACATGAGAAGTAATCGTTCTTTTTCCTGTTGGGCTTGAGGAGAGAGCTCCATATGAAAGAGGTTGAGGCCCCAATTGTGTTGCTCTTTCATCTGTGCTACTGTGAGGTGTGTAACCTGCATGAAAGAGTAGAGAGCTGGATATTCATACCTTGGTATTCCTTGGAGCCAATTATCATTCCAGAAATTGGTGATTCTCCCATTTTGTACTGTGATTGTGGTTGAGACAGTGAAGATGTGGTGTAAGGGAGCAATACTCTTCCAAAAAGGTGTACTGTTGTTTAGTTCCCATGGCTTGACGTGTGGTGATGAGTCACATTCAATCAAAAGGCACCATCTCTTGTCTGGCTGATTTCAATACCATAGCCACTTGAGCGTAAGTGCTTTGTTCATTGCAAATAAATCTTTTACACCTAAGCCACCTAACTCTTTAGGCTTTGTAATATCTGTCCACTTGGCAAGTGCTGTGGAACCGCTAAAGGGCTGATCTGGCTTGTGTCCGTGCCATAGGAATTTTCTCCGAATTTTGTCTATTTGATGAATTACTCCCTTTGGCAACATGAAGGCCGACATATAATAAATTGGCATCGCTGTTAATACTGCATGAAGTAGGACCAATCTGCCCCCAATAGATAAAGAGAGGCTTTCCATCCCGATAATCTATCTGCTATCTTTTGTATGAGGTGCTGAAAATCTGCTTTTGTGAGCCTTTTGTTTGACAGCGGAAGCCCAAGGTATGTAAAAGGGAATGATGCAGCTTTGCACCCAAGTATATCAGCAAGGCTTTGGGCTTCATATCGTGATGCAGATGTCAAGAGGAGCTCTGATTTGGCTAGATTAACAGTGAGACCCGACAATCTTCCAAACTCATCAAGGATGACTTTTATTAACCTTAATTGTTGCAGTTCGGGCTTAATTAAGAGAAGGGTATCATCGGCATAGAATAAGCATACTTTGCAGCCAGAGAAAGGTGCTTGCAGCAAGCCAGCTTGTACAAGTTTAAGGATCCACTCATTTAAGAAGTCCATAGCAATTATAAAAATGTATGGTGACATCGGATCTCCCTGGCGCACACCTCGGCGGAGCTCGATTTTTTTTCCAGCTATCGAGTTAATTACCACTCTGGAAGATCCTTCAAGTATTGCTCTGTGCATCAAAGTTACCCACGAGCTTGGAAAGCCTTTGGCTTGCATTATTTGAGCAATAAACTGCCATGACAGTGTGTCAAATGCCTTGTATATATCCTCCTTGAATAACGCTATTTTTTTATTTTGCATGGTTGCTCGAGTCACTACCTCTTGTGCATATATGAATCCTTCAGTTATATGCCTTCCCTGAACAAAACCCGTTTGTGTGGGTGCAATAATAGTGGGTATAATCGGTTTTAATCTATTGGCCATGATTTTTTAAAAGATTTTTTGAACCGAATTTACCAAACTAATAGGTCGGAAATCTCCCGGCTGTTGGGCATTTTGTTTTTTTGGTATTAACACAATGAATGAATCATTAAGTGGATACAGAGTGGCCGTATCATTGTGAATAGTTGTGTTGAATACCTTTAACAAGTCCGGGGCAATTATATCTCTAAAAGTTTTGAAAAATTCAGCAGTAAACCCGTCCGGTCCCGGAGCTTTGTTAGAGGGCAGACAATCAATGACTGATGTGAGTTCTTCCATAGTAACCTCAAATGTCAACTGCTGAAAAATTGTCTGGTCAAATTGGTGCAGTGTTGTGAAGTCGAAACTGCCTGAGGTTGGGGATGTTGTGCCCATGAGTTGACAGAAATGTTGAAACATTAAATTGGCTTTGTCCTTATGTGCGGTGAAGGCAACATCATTAGAGTGCAACTCTTGGATGCAATAGGCATAATCACTGTCCGGCCTCCATAACCAGCATAGCCTTTTTCTCAAGACTACGATATGAAGTCACTTCCAACTCGAGATTGCATGAAGTTTCAGCACTTAAGCTTTCAATCTCATAACCATTTTCCTGCCCCCAATTAGGATGCTTCATACTTTTCCTCAACTTATCGAGCCGCTCTGCAACATCTCTCATTTCGGGCCTTTTCTCCCCGTCCATATTCAAGCATTCTTTCGCTAGCTCAGCAACTCCCCTGATCAGATGCATGTTCTCTTCACTAACAATTTGCTCGTCCAAAACTTCATCGAGTTTGTTCTCTTTCATGGATGTCAAAAATGACAATGAAAGACTTCTTTCTTCCGGTCCATCAAGGTAGAATGGCTTTTTACGAGTGAGGAGCTCCAGAAGAACTACACCAAAGCTATACACATCACTTTTCACTGTCAATTGACCCCTTTTTCACACATTCCGGGTCTAAATAACCACGAGTTCCTTGGACCAAAGTTAGAAATTGATCTTCATTTGATGGTGCTACGGCGGATGCTCCAAAATCAGACACCTTGGCCAAATAATTCTCATCCAAAAGAATGTTAGCGTATTTAACATCACAATGCACTATTGGTGGGGATGCCCATGAATGCAAATAGGCAAGTGCCTTTGCAGCCTCTTGAGCTAGTCTCAGACGTATGCTCAATAAAATACGAGAAGCACTATGGATAAGGTCAAAAAGGGTACCATTGGGAATGAATTCGTAAACCAAGATTGGAATTTCTACTTCCAAACAACATCCAAGGACTCTAACAATATTTTTGTGGTTTATTTGAGAAAGAATTAGCATCTCTTTGCCAAACTCTTTCTTATTTCTCTCGTTAACTGTCTTGCATTTTTTTTATTGCTGCATCTTCATTGTTCTTGAGGGTTCCTTTGTAAACAGTGCCATTCCCTCCTTGGCCGAGCATCTTAGTTTCATGGAAGTTGTTCGTTGCCTCCTTGAGTTCTTCCTCAGTGAAAATAATAAATGCACTGCCATGATTGCTCTTCATTTCTTCAAGTAGTAGTCTGCCCCCATATTGTTGAAAGTACTTCTCCCTAATGCCGGTGAACTTTCTTCTTTCATGCACGATGTGCATCAAAAGAAAACAAAATAGAAGCAACACAAAACCAATGCCAAAACCTACACGAATTAAATGAAAGTGAAGAGAGATTATATTACACGAAAAGGCTGCATAATAAGAACAAATAATGATGATGATGATTATGATAGTAACTGATTTCATTTCTTTAGGTGCAATATAGTACTTTATATGTAATTAATATTAATATATATAACACATGCCATTTAATATACAAAAACATTTATGGTCCAACTATTTTTCTATACAATCATCCAACAACCTATTTTGAATTAACTGCTGTGAATTTCTGAATTAACATTGGTACAGTTGGATCGATACAAATATAGTTGGAAGGTAACTACAAATTATTAAATATATTCACAAATGGTTGATAATCATTATGTTAATGGTGTTAATTGTACTTATAGCTAGCTTAGCCCGCTTAGGTAGATCAGTTGAAGAATCTTCAGTGCATTTCCCACCTCTTGAGGCATTGCCGTGTGTGCCTGGCGGGCAAGTACACTCATAGCTTCCAATTGTGTTACTGCATATGCCTGAGCATGTGGAATTATCTTGAGCACATTCATCAATATCTGCAAATTAAATGATTAAAAAGTTTATTTTACAGTGCAAAAATGACACCCAAAAAAAATCATAAATGATTACTGATACCGATGAAATAAATAAAAATTGAAATGCTAAATTGCATGCAAAAGTGAAAGATCCATAGCTTTGCCAAATGAATCTTGGAACCACCCAAATTAAATAACATTAGCAACCATCGACAATCGATAAATTAAAAGGAAACGAACTGTAAAATATTTGTGAAAGAATTTGACCTTGGCAGCCATCCGGTAGATAAGGATTGCCTTGGTATCCTGGAGAGCAGTTACAAAAGTAACCCTGACCATTTGCAGAGTTGACACATATGCTATTATTGCTGACACATGCGTAACTACTCCGGTTGGCCTGAGCTACCTCACATTTTGCTGTTCCTATGGACCAGTCGAGTACAACAGGCACCGTGCCATTATATGCATCCCAAAAATCATATGTAGACACATAAGAAGTACTGAAGTTGAAACTGTCTGTCGCCATTATCACCACATAACTACAGTGACCAGAATTCCCATAGGTTTTATCAAAGGATACATCATAGTAGTTAATACCAGATGGAATTGGCGTTTGGCAGCATCCATTCCCAGAGCATGAGCCATTGGTTAGGCTGCTGTAATTGTAGCAAGTAGAAACACAACCTGTGCGATAAGGTCCCTTTTTTTTTGATGAAGTAGGCCAGGCTACTTAAATATATATTAAAGAAGAAAAAGATTTTACATCGGTTGTGTTTATTCGTATGTACATGAAAGCTTGTAAAGCTACTATCCGAAATTTATTGAACTGTCCTCCCCATGCGGGGCGACTCCTATGTACAAGCTAAGACCCAAAGTTTGATGTCTTCCCTTATGTAATTAAGCACCCCCCAAGTTGGAAGGGGCCTGCCGGCGAAGATGCGACGGTTGCGCTCCTTCCAAATATTCCACAGCGTCGCCCCAAGGTGTCTGTCCCAATGAGATGCTTGCTCCTTACCGACCTCGTGTCGTCGTTTCAACCAGAAGTTGATGATGGAGTCTTCCCCCCTTGTAGGTGACCCTGCCGCTGTAGCAATGGACGGCCATATTGCGGCCGCGAACGGGCAATGTAGGAACAGGTGGTCAGTCGTTTCCAACCCTTGTTGCCCGCACATTACACATGCAGTAATGTGAGGCCAATTCTTTGCTGCAAGATTTGCAGCCGTGTGCAATCTATCCCTCGCCAGGAGCCAGAGGAAGATTTTTATTTAATCCGACACCTTAGCCTTCCAGATTCTAACGTGATTGCAGTCCAGTACCCCTGGGTTGATTAAAAAATGGTAGGTTGACGCCGAGGAGAATGTGCCCGTTGGGGTTAGTGCCCACCGTATTTCCCCATTAGTCACCATAGTGCATGATTTGTAGATCGGCATCAGGCGAGCCAGGTCTCTTAACCAGAAGGAGCTGACGTATCTTGCATTGCGGAAGGGATCTGGGCCATAAATTGCCATCATGAAGCTGCCCCACAGCGAATCGGGCTTAGAGTATAAGATCCACAGCCATTTTAAGTTGAGCGAGTCGTTCTGCGTTTGTAAATCTCTAATACCCAGGCCCCCATTTTGTGGCGGCAGGCAACATATTTTCCAAGAACCGAGTGCATGACCCCCTAAAAATTTGGCATTTCCTTTCCAAAAGAAACGCCTTTTCGCTTTCTCAATTTCATGGATAGCCCAAGAGGGGAGTTTGAAAGCCTGCATGTAATGGATTGGTAGGGCGTTTAATGTGGAGTTGACAAGTACCCTTCATCACGCTGGGGATAGAAGTTTCGACTTCCAACCCGCCAGTCTATTGATGACCCGTTCTATGAGTGGCATGAATTGGTCCCTTGTTGGCTTCTTAATTGATAATGGAAGCCCTAAATAAGTTATAGGTAGCGATTTCTGTTGGCACCCCAAAATATGACGAACTGGCTCCAAAAGGTTATCAGGTATCAAAATCGGTACATACAAGGATTTAGAAAGGTTGATGTGTAACCCGGACATTGATGCAAAGAGGCGTAGTACATACCCAATGATTTGTAAGTTGGTAGGATGTGCTTCAGTTATAATGATTGTGTCGTCCGCAAACTAGTACGATGTCGTACTGAGTATTGGAATTGAGTATAGAAGATGCTGAACTTTCCCAATCATAGACTGAAGCACATCAGCTGCCAGTATGAATAGTAGAGGTGATAGTGGATCACCCTGGCGTAAGCCCCGTCGATGATAAAATTGTCGGCCCTCGGTACCATTTATCCGTACAACGGATGATGCAGAGATAAATAAGTTTTTTACCCATTGAATCCATTTCCCCGGGAACCCTTTAGCAACCATTAATTGATAAATAAAATCCCAATCAAGCGTATCGAAGGCTTTCTTGAAGTCAATCTTTAGTAGCACTGAGGGTATTTTTTCCTTGTGCCTAAAGATTAAATTCTCCCTTGCCACTAAGAAAGACTCTACGAGCGATCTCCCTTTGACAAAGGCTGTCTGGTTTGGGGATATTGATTGTTGTAAGTGTGGTTGAAGCCTATTGGCTAAAAGTTTAGAAATGATTTTAACTATCCCCGAGATTACACTAATGGGTCTGTAGTCATGAATCGAGGTTGGCCCTTGACATTCGGGAATTACTGAGATTGAAGCTTGATTTAATCTCCAAAGGTCAAGCTCATTATTTTCAAATGCTTTGACCAATTTAATGACCTCTCCCCCCACAATATCCCAATAAGTTTGGAAAAATTCTGCTGGTAAGCCATCCAGGCCCGAGGCCTTTCCCTTTGGTAATTGAAAGACCGTTTGCTTAATCTCCTCATCCAAGAAGTGATGGGCTATAAGGCCCACTGTTGGAATCGGTTGCACTAAGTCTGTCAGGTCCATTTTGAGTGTTTGATGTTGAACTAAGCCCACTACTTGTGTATATAGATCAGTGAATTCGTTTAATATTTCCCCCGAATCAGTAATTGAAACGTCACCCTTTTTTTATTTCAGAAACAGTGTTATGTGCTTTGTTAGTTGACACAACTGATTGAAAATATTTTGAGTTCTTGTCCCCAAGTTTTAACCATCTGAGCAAGGTTTGTTGTTGCCATTTGATTTCCTGAATAGAAGCCAAATGGTAAACATTTTCCCCGAGTTCGATTCTTAATGAAAATTCAAGATCAGTGAGTTGTCTTGTCTCTTCGACCCTGTCGAGTATCTCAATCACCATTTTACTATTTGCAAGGAAAACGTTGTGGTTCTTGAATCTTTCTCGCTGCCACTTAGTAAGTGCCCTACGCAGTTTACCTAGTTTCTCTAGGTAAATTTTGGTGATGTTTGTGGCTCTGGTTGGCTGGGACCAGATTGCTTGGATTAATTCCCGTGTTTCCCTGAACCTTAGCCAGTACCGCTCAAATCTAAATTTTCTTTTAGTATCAGTGTAAGGGGATGTAAAGGTTATTTTCAAAGGAATGTGATCTGAGGTTGGCATGGGGAGATCCAATACTCGCGGTATGCAGCCATTATCATGGTTGGAAACCTAGTGGTGAGAGATGAATACATGATCTAACTTTGAGAAGGTAGGAGATCTTCTCTTGTTTGACCACGTAAAAACCCTATTAGGGGAGTCAATTTCAAGCAACCCTAATTGATTAATGATGTCATTGAAGCCTAAAATGAGATTTAAATTGTGGCTATGGCCTGTAGAGTCCCCTGTGGATCTAATTAGGTTGAAGTCCCCTAGACATATCCAAGGGCAAGTTATGGAGTCCCCTAATGATTTTAGTTCATTTAGAAACCCCGGTTTGTGCTGATCACTAGTAGGCCCATATACTGTTGTGATTAAGAAAACGAATCCCTTGTTAGATTGTAACTTGACCGATAAGGTGTGTCTTGTTGTGAAGCAATTAAGCAGTTTAAATTTATCAGTCCACGCAATGATCTGTCCCCCCTTTGTGTGTATTGCATCCTGAAATGATGCATTTTTAAATTTATTCGGACAGACCGTAGATAGTCTATACATGTCCGAATTATCCCATTTTGTTTCTTGTAGTGTCACTAAGTCACAATTACTTTCCCTGATTGAGTCTTTAACAACACAACATTTTTCAAAATCAGAAATCCCTCTAACATTCCAGTTGAATATGGTAAAGTTACAATCCATTAAATTAACCAAAATCCCTTAAAGCTCGAGCTCCCATCGGAGCTGCTCCCAGTAAACACTGTCCCTGAGCAAAATAAAATTCCTAATCCCCTGATGGCAATGTCAGTAAGGCTGCCATTAACGAGAGAAAAATCCCGATTTGTAAAAAGCAAAAAAACCCTAGTTTGCAAAAAAGAGAAACCCAGAAAATCCCTCAGAAAGAGGCCCTGAAATCCCATATCCCATTTTCTGATAAAAGAACCCGAAAAATACAAGATACCCGAAGGAGAGCAGAATTGTAGATGAAGCAGTTGTGAACCCTGGTTGTATCCATTAATTAGCGGGAGGACCCTTCATAATCGTACCTTCTGGGGATAGCACCATGTTGTCCCTGACAGAGGCCTGGCCGTCTTCATCCATTGATTGGCAGGTTTCATCCTCCACATCAGCATCAGCATCATCAAGTAGATCCATGTCTTCTGAGAGCTGCTCCTCTTGGTTGGTGTCAAGTTCAGCAATGTAGTTGTCCAGCTCCTCATCTGAACTTGGCTCTTTGTCTGCGGCTGCCAGTTCATCCTCTTCCTCCTTTTCCACGGTGGCGACCATGGATTGGACTTCCTTGATGCCGCAGTTCCTTCTGACTGTGGCTGCGAGGGAATCAGATACTGGATCCTTGGAGAGATCGTGCGCCTTGAGCGCCTCTGTGATCTCAGAGTGTGCTAGGGCCCCATCTAGTGAGCGTATAGTTGGGGAGCGTCTCGGTCTGAAAGTGGAGGTGTCAAACTGATGAAGGGTTGCCGGCTTCTTTGTTTGGTGCGAACTGCGCCTAGGAGACGGCGAGTTGTCCGGCTGTGGCTGAGCCAATGCCACCTTACGCCAGCCTCGTGAGGGGGACAGGATTGGGGCAGGAGGAGGTAAGGGGGCCTTGAGAAGTGCTCTATTGCGGATCGTGATAGAGGCTGGGGCTGGGGCACTAGATGAAGTTGATCCGTTGGGCTTGAGGGGAGCTCTACTTGGGTGAGGTTGCGGCCTCACTATTGGGCCCTTAGGAATGACAGCCCGCTTCTTAGTAGCCAGCCCATATATTTTTTTCTTCTTCCCTTTTTCTTCTATTCCGCGGGTCCGGGCGGAGCGGGCTGAGCTGGCGACGGTTGTCTTTGAGCGACATCAGCCGTGTGGGCCTCTTCTGGAATGTCAGAAGACAGGGGAATAGAAGGCATACCTTTGTCGTTTGCATCCTTGCTCACGTGATCAGAGATGGTGGCGTTGCTCACGCGATCTGCACGTGCAGTTGAGGTCACGTGTCTCGTTGGCGCATCGTCTTCTCCCTTCTGAGGCGGTGCACCCGCCACCGTGGCCTCCAACGTGACTGGGGCAGCGGCAGAGGTCAAGGTCGTGGCATCGTCCTCTTGCGGTGGAGCAGGTGGTGGTACCGGCGGCGCATCCTCCATGTCAGGGGCGTCCAGTAAGCTTTGGAGGTAGTCGCGAGCTTTTGAGGGAGGTGCGTCTGCAATCAAGGAGCGGAGAATGTCGGAGTCAACAGCCATCTTTCCTTTGAGTCGAGGTAAACCCAAGGCATCTGAACTGTCATCGGAGCTTGATGAGGATGGTCGCCTCCTTGATTGCATGTTTGCGAAGACGTCCTGTGCAACTCCCTCATAGACGAGGTCTGATGGGCGGGTCTGCGGTGGGATGTGAAATGGGAAGTCTTCTTCGATCCAACCCAGTACCATGACCGAGAGGCGGAATCTGAGGCCTTGGAGAACGAGAACAATGTTTCTCGGTATCCTCCTAAGGGAGTCAGTGACCAGGTGGACTCTGAGGCAATTGAAGGACTCCACCTCCGTGAGTGAGGAGTGCTCAAGTAGTAGCCCTACCCCTGCCAAGACCTTGCTAAGTTCTGCTAGAGCCCAGGCATGGGGTGGGAGGCGCTCAATCATCAACCAAACCTTGAAGGAGAGGCTGTGCAGTTCCCCCGAAACCCTAACTGACCAAGGATAAAAAACGTAGCCCAGTCCCGAGAGGTAAGGGATACCTTGACGGAGGAGTTTCTCTTTGGGGAAGTTGTCTGGCAGTGAAAGGAGGTACAATCTATCTTCGAGGTGAGACATGTGGAAGCTAGTGAGTCATCCCGTTCCCCTTGCAACATCATAACCCGCAGCTTCCGTGGAGGGACCCGTAACGAAGCGGGCGTCAACCACCATCATTTGGGTTAAGCGCTTGAGCTCTTCCGCCATTTCGGGTGTTTCATGAATGAAGGCGCAGACCTCCTCTGGTCTGTCCTCGGGCATGAGCCTAGAGCCTAGGTTTCCTCTGGGTCGCAGAGGATCAGCCGTCGGGCGCCTCTCATTGGTCGGCCTTGACGGGCACGCCTTGGCTGGATGACCGGAGTCCAAACATCGCAAGCAGACCATATGGCCTTTGCATGCACTCGGTCGATGACCGACCACAAAGCAGTCGAAGCATCGGTTCTTCCAAGCCGGGTGGTTGGGGTCCGGGGGCAGCGGCAATGTAACGGCCCGGATTTTCATAACAAGGCAAATAGGCCGTCCGCCGCGCTTTTCAACGCAAGGCGTCAAAACAAGCAAGTCAACAACACCATTTCATGCCACAATTGAATTATACATTTTTACAACATAACATTTTTGTATAAATATACAACAATTAAAAATAAATATACAGCGGAAGTCTTCACTTACATGATTAATAAATAAAAATCTAGTCTTCATGAGAAAAACAAAATCTTTCATTTACGTGGCAATTCAGTTTTTCTTCCTCACCTGCGAAAAAGGGCACAAAGGTGCGCATGAGAAACCGAGTGTTTCCCAGTGCATAAAGGAATTCCAACGAATGCATAACAATCGAGATCAATTATCGAAGTGTTTTAATCGAATCATTAAATGTAAATTTTTAAGAGTCTGTCTATTTGGTAGTGCCATATTCCTAATCCTGGTTCTTCGTTTACCGTCCCAATTCAAACACATACTATAGTCAAAGACTGGTACGAAACTATATTAATGTTAATCAATAAGTCGATAATATCAATCAAATCAATTACTTAATCAATGCTATCGTTGCCGAACTAATCCCTCATCCAGCGTCCCGGATCAATCAACAAAAGAGGCAATCAACAAAAGAGGGGGGAAGAGACACGGTACCGTGAATTTCTCACAATGGGGGGCAAAAGCCCGAACATAATGGCGAACGAAGCGATAGTCGATAGTGTCGAATCAAACGATTACCATTCTCTCAAAGTGGTCACTTAATCAATTCGGTTCTATTATCTCACAAATCTCTTACAATAATTACTTTAATCTGATCATATACAACATATCAAATTGTTTCTACTAATTTACCTTCTTATAATATATCAAATTCTGTTTATTATTTTACAACATTGTATACATCATATCATATACTTTTTTTTTTTTTAGAAAAAAAAAAACATCATACTTAAGGATCATACTTTAATCATATCATATGCTTACAAAATACAGATTCTGATCATACTTAAAACAAAGTCATCAATATTCGGATCTATATATCAACTAATTGGATAAATTAAGACGGTCATTGTTTTAATTTAAAATCGGATTACATAATCATATACAAATTATAACTTACAAAACAGAAGCAAACCTAGTAACAAATTTTCTCACATATCATTTGGATAAAATATACCAGTCAACGAAAATTTATTTAGATCACTTAGATTTTAAATAAAACAGATATAACATTTGCTTAAAAACATTTAATCACACCCAATAGTTAATTAAATTAACATCAGTCAAATTAGAGCATGTACGGATATAATTAAGAATCACATTTATTTAACATAACAGTGAGCGATATGAATCATTCCATGATATCAATTTTCGGAAGATTGAATAAGAAAGTTTGCGATGTCGGATAATCTCAATCAAATGATAACATTGCAATTTAATGGATATGTGATTGTTTATGACAAAACAATCCTCACATGAATATGAAATATTTCCAAAGGGGAGACCACGCACCTTCAATTGCGTTAGTTCGTCGGATCGTCGCTTCGACTCGTGCCGTCTCGATCGTCGTTGGAGCGCCTCGTCGTCCGCACGTGCGACATCTGAACCGGCCGATCTCCCGTCTTCTCCTTCTCTTCTTCTCCCGGCCTCTCTCTCTCTTTGTGTGTGGCGTCGGATGTACAAAGAGGGAAAATAAGGTTTTGATAGGTTGCGGCAAGGGATTTTATTAATTGAAAAGGGGAACAGCATACTGAATATGGTGGTTAGGTTTATTACTACATAATTAATTAGAGGGCTATATATATATGCAGCGTAATGTGTCTGGCAAGGTTTGGATTATTACAATGGTTTGAGCGGTTATTTATTTATTTCTATCATTCTGCTTATCCATTTATTCTTGAATTGATTATTTATTTACTCTGGAAATATGATACATAGGTTTAAATAATAATGAAAATCAATTGGATGGAGACTATGTAATTAAACTGCTCTCTCTAAATCAATTCAGGTGGCCGCCTGTAGTTATGTTATTAAGGGTGCGCAGGCTTGATTTTTTTGTTTTTTTTTTTTTTTAGTTATAATCAAGGATATAATTAGGAAGTTATATTCGATTAAATAAACAAGGGGCTAACATTAATTATATTCAAGAAGACACAATTAGGGAGTTTATTACAAGGGTTGGGCTTTATTTTTCCGATCCAGTTCTCAAAGCAATTATCTCATTGGTTTGTATTGGATGTATTAGTACTTGTAGACCCATTTAATGATAATGATATTATATTAATCTTTTGTATCTAAAACCAGGACCCTAACACCACTACAAGTACAGAAACAAATGACACATCTATTTTGAGTATTTAATCATTATATATGTCAAATAATTAGAAGCACTAATCATCCCTATATATGCCATAATTATACTTATTTGTTTATTTAGTTAATTAGTTAGTTGCTTTAATTTTAGTATTCCTAATAATGGATGTACAACAATTTCTGTTAATATCTAAAATAACATTCAAGGAGAAGTTGATATATATAAATATAGTAATTAAGTGATAATTGATATTTAAATGTACTAACATATGAAAAAAAAATTTATCTTTATAGCCTACTAATTATATCTTAGTATCTAAATTAAATATAACAATTAAGTGACTACTCATATACCAACATGTGAATAATAATTTAACTACTAGATTCAAATCATTAAATATGAAAAATAAAAATTTTGGGATGTTACAAACTCCCCCCCTTAAAAAGAATTTTGTCCTCAAAATTTCTTCAAGTATTTTATTATTTGAAATTAAACCACCACGCTTTTGCTGCGCAAATCTTACTAAACAATATATAAAACTTATAAAGCTTTTCGTCTAAACGAATTTTATTTTATATCCAAGAAAAATGAACCAGCATAGAAATGAAGTAATTATACTTAAAGGAACCTATACGATTATATTTTTACACAAATCATATTTAACTACAACTTTTATGCTTTACACAATGAGGTTTAATAAAGGAATAATCGAATTTCTTAGTCATAGTACTAAGAATAGTTTATTATTATTATTATTATTATCATTATATATATATATATATATATATATATATATATATATATGTTTTTTTATAGCTTCAATCAAATAAGCTTTGAATAGCAACCGGAATATTAATTTGTGGTTGAAGTCATAAAGAGATAATAAATTCGAAAGGATCAAATGTGTTAAAATATTTTTCAGAATAAAAATTAGAGTAAAATTGGATTAGCAATTTTGTATGTAGCGTTCTAACATATAAATATATATCTATATATCCATCATTATATGATTTATCTATTTAACATAAATAAGTATTACGATTTCATTATTATCATTATTACTGCTACTATTATATCATATTGACGTCGCGCTCTCATAACACTCTATGCTGAAATGAAATTAGTATTGATTGACTTGCCTGGCTCTGATACCAACTGTAACGGCCCGGATTTTCATAACAAGGCAAATAGGCCGTCCGCCGCGCTTTTCAACGCAAGGCGTCAAAACAAGCAAGTCAACAACACCATTTCATGCCACAATTGAATTATACATTTTTACAACATAACATTTTTGTATAAATATACAACAATTAAAAATAAATATACAGCGGAAGTCTTCACTTACATGATTAATAAATAAAAATCTAGTCTTCATGAGAAAAACAAAATCTTTCATTTACGTGGCAATTCAGTTTTTCTTCCTCACCTGCGAAAAAGGGCACAAAGGTGCGCATGAGAAACCGAGTGTTTCCCAGTGCATAAAGGAATTCCAACGAATGCATAACAATCGAGATCAATTATCGAAGTGTTTTAATCGAATCATTAAATGTAAATTTTTAAGAGTCTGTCTATTTGGTAGTGCCATATTCCTAATCCTGGTTCTTCGTTTACCGTCCCAATTCAAACACATACTATAGTCAAAGACTGGTACGAAACTATATTAATGTTAATCAATAAGTCGATAATATCAATCAAATCAATTACTTAATCAATGCTATCGTTGCCGAACTAATCCCTCATCCAGCGTCCCGGATCAATCAACAAAAGAGGCAATCAACAAAAGAGGGGGGAAGAGACACGGTACCGTGAATTTCTCACAATGGGGGGCAAAAGCCCGAACATAATGGCGAACGAAGCAATAGTCGATAGTGTCGAATCAAACGATTACCATTCTCTCAAAGTGGTCACTTAATCAATTCGGTTCTATTATCTCACAAATCTCTTACAATAATTACTTTAATCTGATCATATACAACATATCAAATTGTTTCTACTAATTTACCTTCTTATAATATATCAAATTCTGTTTATTATTTTACAACATTGTATACATCATATCATATACTTTTTTTTTTTTTAGAAAAAAAAAAACATCATACTTAAGGATCATACTTTAATCATATCATATGCTTACAAAATACAGATTCTGATCATACTTAAAACAAAGTCATCAATATTCGGATCTATATATCAACTAATTGGATAAATTAAGACGGTCATTGTTTTAATTTAAAATCGGATTACATAATCATATACAAATTATAACTTACAAAACAGAAGCAAACCTAGTAACAAATTTTCTCACATATCATTTGGATAAAATATGCCAGTCAACGAAAATTTATTTAGATCACTTAGATTTTAAATAAAACAGATATAACATTTGCTTAAAAACATTTAATCACACCCAATAGTTAATTAAATTAACATCAGTCAAATTAGAGCATGTACGGATATAATTAAGAATCACATTTATTTAACATAACAGTGAGCGATATGAATCATTCCATGATATCAATTTTCGGAAGATTGAATAAGAAAGTTTGCGATGTCGGATAATCTCAATCAAATGATAACATTGCAATTTAATGGATATGTGATTGTTTATGACAAAACAATCCTCACATGAATATGAAATATTTCCAAAGGGGAGACCACGCACCTTCAATTGCGTTAGTTCGTCGGATCGTCGCTTCGACTCGTGCCGTCTCGATCGTCGTTGGAGCGCCTCGTCGTCCGCACGTGCGACATCTGAACCGGCCGATCTCCCGTCTTCTCCTTCTCTTCTTCTCCCGGCCTCTCTCTCTCTTTGTGTGTGGCGTCGGATGTACAAAGAGGGAAAATAAGGTTTTGATAGGTTGCGGCAAGGGATTTTATTAATTGAAAAGGGGAACAGCATACTGAATATGGTGGTTAGGTTTATTACTACATAATTAATTAGAGGGCTATATATATATGCAGCGTAATGTGTCTGGCAAGGTTTGGATTATTACAATGGTTTGAGCGGTTATTTATTTATTTCTATCATTCTGCTTATCCATTTATTCTTGAATTGATTATTTATTTACTCTGGAAATATGATACATAGGTTTAAATAATAATGAAAATCAATTGGATGGAGACTATGTAATTAAACTGCTCTCTCTAAATCAATTCAGGTGGCCGCCTGTAGTTATGTTATTAAGGGTGCGCAGGCTTGATTTTTTTTTTTTTTTTTTTAGTTATAATCAAGGATATAATTAGGAAGTTATATTCGATTAAATAAACAAGGGGCTAACATTAATTATATTCAAGAAGACACAATTAGGGAGTTTATTACAAGGGTTGGGCTTTATTTTTCCGATCCAGTTCTCAAAGCAATTATCTCATTGGTTTGTATTGGATGTATTAGTACTTGTAGACCCATTTAATGATAATGATATTATATTAATCTTTTGTATCTAAAACCAGGACCCTAACACCACTACAAGTACAGAAACAAATGACACATCTATTTTGAGTATTTAATCATTATATATGTCAAATAATTAGAAGCACTAATCATCCCTATATATGCCATAATTATACTTATTTGTTTATTTAGTTAATTAGTTAGTTGCTTTAATTTTAGTATTCCTAATAATGGATGTACAACAATTTCTGTTAATATCTAAAATAACATTCAAGGAGAAGTTGATATATATAAATATAGTAATTAAGTGATAATTGATATTTAAATGTACTAACATATGAAAAAAAAATTTATCTTTATAGCCTACTAATTATATCTTAGTATCTAAATTAAATATAACAATTAAGTGACTACTCATATACCAACATGTGAATAATAATTTAACTACTAGATTCAAATCATTAAATATGAAAAATAAAAATTTTGGGATGTTACAGGCAACCACTTGAGAAGCTCAGTCAGGTCGGCCTTGGTAAGGGGTTTGTAGTCAGGGGGAGGGAGTTGGAGGCTATGGCGTGGTGGTTAGCCGTGAGGCGGCTGCCGCCGTTGCGGCGTTGGAATAGGAAACCCCTGACGGAACGTGGAATGGGGCCAAGATGCCCCACCGGCTGGAAGGGGGGTTTTGTTGGAGCAACAAGGGCTCTTGAGGAGGAAGCCGGAGGAGGAGGATGGCGCGGATGGGTGCTGGAGGATGGGTGGGAGGAGGAAGAAGAAGACATGGTAAGGGAGGGTGGCGGCTGGGATGTGGGAGTGATGGAAAAGCTAGGGTTAGTTGGCGAGGAGGAATGTGGCTGAATGGGGTGGGTTATATGTGCCTTCCTCTTCGTTGTCCTGTAGTGGTTTTTTGGTTTGATTGGCAAGAGCTGTTTGGGCTTGGTGTATGGGGTAAGGTACCGAAATTTGAAATTTCGTACCAGGTTTTTGGGCAGGAGTCGGTACCAGCCATCCATGCCCATGACCGCTTTCAAACGGGTCATGGTTGGTCAGGGTGTGGAGGGTGCGGCTAGGCAGCAGCAAGAAGCAGGAAGCAAGAAGAGAGAGGATGGGGTGGGGGTGGTAGAGGGGGAAGGATAGTGGGGGAGGGAGGGAGGGTGGGATGCGGGGGTTGGGGGGGGGGGGGGGGGGGGGGGGCTAGACGGTGGGGGGGCAGTGGGTGGCGAAGGGTGGCTGAGATGGCGGTTGGCTAGGAGGTTGGGGGTAGAAGAGGGACGTCCCAGGTGTCAGCGTCGTGGTCCGCCGTGGGAGCGTCGTGAGGTCCGCC
This sequence comes from Cyperus esculentus, assembly GCA_030179965.1. NCBI lineage: Eukaryota > Viridiplantae > Streptophyta > Magnoliopsida > Poales > Cyperaceae > Cyperus > Cyperus esculentus. Next base: position 6,515,224 of record JASGLE010000001.1, read on the forward strand.
GTGGGAGCGTCGTGAGGTCACCATGGGATCATCGAGAGCTTTAACGGCCACTTTTCCTAAACGTCTATGATGTCCTAAAACGTATAGGCTTTTAAATTTGTTACTCGAAGAAGAACACTCGATCGCAAGCGTACGATCTCATGTAGTACAATCGAGGTCGAACCACAAGGACGGGAATCAATTCTAAACCAGACTTCAATCGCAATTCAAATCCTAAATAAAGTGGGGGTTTTTGAAAGATTGGTTTAAACAGTAACAGATGCAAACAGTAAACAACAAGTAAATACTGGAAAACAACTAATTAAAAAGGCGTCCTCAGGGTTTTCTGAATCCGTTTGGTCTCTGGATTAACTTCTTGCGGCCCGCAGGAAGGTCTCTTGCGGGTCGCAGGGGTTGGTTAGAGATTCCAAAACAACCTGTTACCCACAGAATAACTCCTATGAATTACAAACAGTTTTGTAATCTCTGTCTTACACTTTCTGCAGATCCTTGCGGGCCGCAGGATATCTCTTGCGGTCCGCAGGAAATCTGACAGAGAGCAGTTCTGGTTCTGGTTCAATGTTCGACTCACGTTATCAATTCTGAATCAAACCAGTAACAGTACAAGTCCTCAACTTTCGTATTTTGGTTCTTCTAACAATACCGGTTCAACAGAAATTCGTGGATCTATTTCTAAATCTACGTTCAAGTTACTTTTATATCTAGGATTCGGTTCCACTTTCGTAAGAACCGCAATTTTACCGTTCGGTTACTCTTGGACAACAAGTTATCAATCCAAACAGTGTAAATAACAATTCTTGCAAATATGATACTCTATTGACCAACTAAACCTTGTGCCTAATCTACAGGTTTACCATACAACAAGCATGATATTCTATTAACCAACTAGATTTTGCTCGCAATCTATAGGTCTATCACATCAACAAGTCAAGTCAAACACACATAATCATGAAAATCACAAGTAACATGAAAATAACGTAAGTCTCACAATAAGAAGTCAATCCATTAACACAAACTTCATCATCTACCCTAAGAACTAAAAGACTACTCGCTCATGGCGAGGGAAAACAAAGAAAGCAAAACAAAGAAGAAGTTCATGATACTAAAGAACCGAAGAAGAACTAGCGTGGCTTCAATCTTCAACGTCTCCAAGAAGTCCTCTCGAAATCTCCTCGAAAGATGGTGAAGATCGACTCCAAAAATGCCTTCCTCTGGTCCCTGGCGGCTAGGGTGAAAGAGACAGAAAGTAAGATACCAAAACCGTCCAAAAGGATGGTTTAAATAGCCAAAAAGGCGGCAGAAACAGAAGCAGCGCTGCCGCGGGTCTTGCGGCCCGCAAGAAGTTAGTCTTGCGGCCCGCAGGAAGTGAGTTCCAGTGCAGACTTGCTCTCCAGGGCTTCAAATCGCGTCCAAGTGGCTCCAAAAGCCCAATTTACCTGAAACATGGACAGAATTGAACAAGTAACTGGAATCTAAGAATTCTAACACTAAAATGCAATTAAACTCGGGATTTTAGGTCGAAAACAAGGTACAAGTCTGGTAAAATGCAAATATGAATGCGGTGCATCAGTCTATCTTCAATAAGGGTCCCCTTTGTAGTCTGTCATATCATTTAATGCAAGTGTCTGGCACCCAATTGCTGTGTAACTATTGTGGAGACTGGATAATGTGTATACTGTATCGGTTAAGTTCAGAAACCAGGTTTTAGCGTATGAACCATCGTTTGACTCGTTATAGCATTGCCACGAGATTTGGTTGTACATTATAGCTTCAGCGCTTGACAGTGTGATGTTATACACCTCAACATTACAGAAAAATGGGACCATTTTGCCATCAGATAATTCATTACAGGACAGCGCGAACCCTTTATGAAGGGAACAATTGGTGCCGATACCAAAAGGGTACGGTATTTCGACATTACCACAGTATTTTTGGCAGCCAGGAGGTGGTAATTTTGAGCCTTCTGCGGCCTGAGCAAGAGAAAGAACAGAATAGAAAAGCAATATGAACCATGCCATGGATAACGAGCTAGCTAGACTGTTTTTAGTGAAGAAAGGATAATGAGTTTGTTGTGTGCATGGAATATTGCCTCTGCCTCTGAGTTATATAGAAAGATCAACTGTCTCAGGGTTAATTATATAAGAAGTGGTTCTCCATTGATCTTGCAGCATTGGTGAAGACCAAGTACAACTTTATTTATTTCGTCATTGACTTGGTCACTTGGACACACAGAACCAGCAAACTTCAGTGCAACTTGTTTGGAGATCAACGGACTAATTGACTTAATACTATATTTTGAGCAATCAGGGATCAGCTGAAAATGTGTGTTCGCAACGGTACAGAGATGATCTGCTCTCTCTTGTCTTGATTTCATCTGTAGAGTTCTACAAGGTGCATGCACGCAGATCATAAAAAACAAGAGATGTAACATATAGAGGGGCCGAGATATGTATCCACGAAAAAACTCGAATAAAATGAAATTGGGTGCATGGCAGTCCATAATATCTATCCCTGGTTAAGTTTATCCTTTTATTATACATAGGAAAATAATTCGAAAGATCGAGGTCTCAAGGAGAATCAACTTGGGGTGAAAATAAAAAAAAAAAAATCTTCATTTCAATGTTGTCTCTAACTCGATCCCCCTACCAACTATACAATCAGGATCACTAAAGAGTACCATATATATTGTATTGTATGAATTCTGTGTAAGGGACATCGATCGCATGAAATAGAAATGAAAGAATTCATATCCTTTAGCATATGCCATGCCCTGCTGAGAGCTGGGGAGAGAAAGAATGATTGAACTCAGATCAATACCACAATAGACGATACAAATTGCAGTGTATAGTGCAAGGCATCATCTATCATATGGTATAGAGGATTTGGAGTTCTGGACGCAGGTGAAAAGGAGGGATCAAGCAGCCAGAGACACTGTATTTTGGATTCCAGGGCTGAGATCTATACATGGATGGCTCAGATTATTTTAAAAAAACCCTTCCTAAAAGTTATACCCGTCGGATTGCTATTGCAGCGTCCTGAGATCCGCTTTGGATCGCAGCAGATACAGACTCTATAATTATAGTGTCGTCCAATCAGTTTTTTTCATGTGATAATTTTTAAGAAAATATATAAATAATATCAATTAACACTAAATGTTGTCTGAGATGAGATAAAAGATGAATTAATCAAGACAGTTGTTTCATTTAAGTTGAGAACTTTGCGACCTTATTATTCTTGTTAGGTACTGGACAATTGAGTGTATGGATTAACAAAGTGAAGGTACGTATTTGGATTGTTTCTATTTTTTTTTTTTTTTTTTTTTTAGAAGAAAGTGGAATACTGGTGTTATTAAAACTTTTTATTTTGTGCTTATTGAGGATTGAACCCATGACCTTTTGGAAGTCATCCTATTTAGATACCATTTGAGCTACTAGGCTATTTGTTGGATTGTTTCTATTAGTTGTTTGGATAATTGGATTGTTATTAACAAGACAAAATTTAACGATTCCAACCTCAGTTATATAGTTTTTAATTTAAATATTACATATAAAAAAATTAAAATGATGAACATTTTTGCTGATTTACCTAAAAATATAGAGAAAATCTTCTTGTCCCGTTCTTTTGTTTCCCTTGAATGTCCCCCACCAAGATTCCATTAAGATTATAATTCAAGATTCAGATTCTCACTAATTACACATTTACTTTGACTATAAAAGTTGGGTCCCACCACTTAATAGTCAAATTTGTTGTATTATAGCGTTATAGTAAATAACTGTCTGCATAAATCTGGTGTTTATATTTATCCTTCTGGGTGTTCATAACTACGACGATGAGGTGTTCATAGTCGATGTAATTAGTGTTCATTATTAGGCATCAAAGATTATGCGTAGGTCGTCCAAGATTCCACGTTATAGTAAATGATTCTGTTAGGGCTGGTCAAAGATTCTATGTTCTAGTGAATGAGCTAGTGTTCCTACAATATATTTTGAGGTTTTCATATCTATTACATTAGAGTGCTCATACCTTATGTACAAGAGGGTATACTGTTGAGGACATTTAAGGGGGATTTTATAAAAAAATGTGCGCATAAAATAACCAAATACAAAAGGAAATTGTTTCTTTGGATTGTTTGACAATCTAATATTCGATCTTATATATCTTTGGAAAGGGAAGGGAAGGAAGAAAAAGGAGGTTAAATTTTACTCTAAATTGGAGGGTAACAAAATGGTATAATTTAAGGATAAATATAAGGCTCCCAGTATTATGCTCCCCACACTATGTGATGTGTTGTCTAACAGTATTATTGACTTTTTTAATTGCTACCCAGGAAGCTTAGAATCTTTGTCCGTGTGCAAATACTAAAAAATATTGCTTGCAAAATACTCCCCACAGCTACCCAAATAGATGACCGCAAAAAATACTCCCAGCAAAATACTTCCTGCAGCTAAAATACTCCCCACAACATACTCAAAATACTTCCCGCAGTTGTTTGGATAGATGACTGCAATAAATACTCCCCACAAAATACTCACTGCAGCTGCCCGGGTAGATGAAAACGGGCTGCACGTATAATTGGTGGCCGACATCCGTAAAAAATGACAACACATCAAGAGTTGTGAGGGCAAAACTTGAGTCTTCATATCACTACTCATAATTTAAATAAAGGACTTCACCTCCCCTCAATCCCCTCCTTTTCCCTCTTCTATTTTCCAAGATTTGATGTTATGGATCAAGTTAATAAAGTTGGACAAGTCTGGTCACCCCCCCCCCCCCCCCCCCCCCCCCTCAATCCTCTCCTGGCGCAAAGGGTAAACAAATTATGAAGTCGTCCATAAAAAACACACATTGTATATATTCAAGGGTGCATGAAACCTAAAGTCAATTCTATGGTAATCTATAGAAAACAAAGAATATAATAAATGGAACCCACAATGTAACAAGTGGGGCCTTATGTCTTCTATGAATTATCGTAGAATGAACGCAACATGTTTCCGTATATTCAACGCCTCAAGTTCGAGTGTCTTGCTAGTTGCTATATATATCGCGCCTTCTTATTTGACGAACGAACCCTCCCAATACTCGGTCAATCTCTGGTCAAGTGGGTATAGGGTACATACGTAGTTAAGTAAAAAAAAGGAATGATCAAGTGGTCCATGAGAATATAATAAATAACCAATCTAACCTAATTTTTAATTAAGAAGTAAAATAGGGATTTTTTATTAATAAAAAATAAAATTCAAAATTACAACAGTAGAAACTATTTTTCAAAATTAACAGGAATAGAAAAACCGCTACCTAAAATCGCGGCTTAGTCCGAGACTAAGCCGCTATCTGAAAGAGCGAGCTTAGTCCCGGTATTTATTATTCCTTCTTCTCTTCTTTCTTTCTTTCTTTCTTTCTCTCTTCTCTTCTTTCTGTCTTTCTTCATTTCTGTCCGAGACCACGCCGCAGCCCCCGGACCCCGTAGCCCCCACCCCGCACCCCCCGGGACCCCGCAGCCCCCACCCCGCACCCCCGACCCCCCGCGCCCCCGACCCCCTGCAGCCCCCGACCCCGCGCCCCGGACCCCGCGTCCCCGACCTCCGGCAGCCCCCGACCGTGCGCCCCCGGATCCCGCAGCCCCGACCGCGTGCCCCTGGACCCCGCAGCCCCCCGCCCCCCGACTCGTCTTCTCGGAGTAGTGGTGAGATTATTGTTTTGTTTTGTAGTTTTATTTTGAGAAATGTCTGTTGACATATTTAATTAGTTAAAAATTATTGTAAAATTGGTGGTTGAATTGTTGTGAATTTGGATTGAAATTATTGAATTGTTGATTCTTTGATATTATTGAATTGTTGTTCACTTGTAAAATTCATAGGAAATCATAAAAATTCTCGAAAAATGTGAAATTTTGTCGGGAGCAACCAAACATTATAGAAAACATGCTCGCGATCTTAGATTTGTGTGTTTTATTCAAAATATGGGAGAAAAATAAGGTTTTGAGCAGCTGCTGGTACTGGCAGCACTGGTTCAACGGCATACTGGAGAGAAATCAGTCCCTCGTTTAAAATTTTTGTTAATGACAGTCCAATTTGATTTGACGAGCATTTGGAGGGGTATTTTGGGAACACTTCTCATGTAGAACACCTTTTGATTTGGTGTGTTTTTAATGTACTTTTAATCCAATTTCGTCGGGAGGGCAGTTCTGGAAACTGTTAAGCAATTTTTTTGACACATTTAATTGGAGGACTTAGACTTGGAGTTTTTCAATGAAATTTTTTGTACAAACACTACCAATGTGTACTTCAGGAATACGAATTAAAATGCGGTGGTCCAGTTCATAGATTTGTACAGTTTTAACTTTTCTTTCGCGTACCAGTGCTGTAACAGTTCGGATCGGTACCAGTTTTCGAGTCCGACTTAGGAAAATCATAACAATTCACAGAAAATTCTAAAAAGGGTAAAATTTTTCCAGGAGCATGTAAACATCATACGCAACATATTCGTAGTCTTAAATTTGTGCATTATGTTCAAAATGTGGTAGAAAAGGAGAGTTTTTAGCTGCTGCCAGTACGCTGGAACTGGGGCAGCAGCATACCGAGGGCAAATCAGTCCATAATTTGAAAATTTTGTTAACAGGGCATCATTTTTATTTCAAAAACATCTAGAGGGATGTTATGAGCATACTTTTCATGTGGAACACTTTTCAATTTGGTGTTGTTTTAATGTGTTTCCAGGCCAGTTTCATCAGAGGGACAATTCTGTAAAATAGTGCTGCCATTTTCTTGAAACATTTATTTGAGTGCTTTATACTTTGAATTTGTTCATGAAAATTTGAGTGCAAGTACGACTAAGTGTGTGCTACAAGAATATAAAATAAAATGAAGTGGTCCAGTTCTCAGAATATAGCAGTTTATTCAATCTTTTCAGCACCAGACTTTGGTTGTTTTCGACTCAGTTTTCTGTATCTGTTGTAACTTTGGAAAATCACAGAAAATTTGGAAAAATAAAAAATTTGGACTGAACCCTGTTAGGTTGTTATTTACATGTGGTAAAAATTTGAGAATTTTTAGACAACCAGAACTACCCTTTTTCATTTTTTGTGTGGGTGATGGTCATAAATACTGCTGCTGGTTTGGTTTTCTGGTTGTCATTTGAAAAATCATATCAATTCACAGAAAATTTAGAAAAATGTAAAATTTGGTCAGGACCTTCATTTAGGTGTTGTTCACATGTCCTGAAAGTTTGAGAATGTTTGGACAACCAGAGTTGCTGTTTTTCATTTTTGTGTGGACCATGCGCAAAATGGTGTTGCTTTTTCTAAGTCTGATTTCTATTTGGATTTTTGCGACTAAATTTTAAGTTACTAATCAAAAAATGGCAACAGATGTCGACTGGAAGAGGCAACGATGGTGTTGGACCGTCAAATGCGCCAACAATAGATACGTTGTTGCAGGTGCCTGAGAACTACCACCGCATGCGTGACATTGCAAATGAGGTAATTCCATTTATTTCTTATGAAATTTCAAATTTTGACAAGTAATAACCTGACACTCCCCATATATTGCATGCATTGTAGGACGTTAAACCCCTGTCCATGAGACAGAGCCGACGAAGAGTCCCACACCACGAGTACTTTGATGACAAGCTGGTGAAGATGGGGTTGTACCAGGTTGACCAGATGGAGACGTTCGACCTCGATCCGGCATTGATCACAGCACTTGTGCAGAGGTGGCGTCATGAGACGCATTCATTTCACATGCCAGCGGGCGAAATCACCATCACATTACAGGTATAAATGATATACCAACTTGTTTAGCCCTATTTCTTTGTGAATGTGATGTGCGACACCATTTTCATTATGTATTAAATATTATGAATACATTGCAGGATGTTGCTATTTTGTGGGGATTGCCGATTAAAGGTGAGCCCGTGGCTGGAGTGACCGACCTGAATTGAACACACTCTATCTCGAGTGTGTTCAGCCCGGGGGTAGGGGACGATGCATTCAAGGCCAAGAAGGTCACGAGAAAGGACGGTTCGTCTTATTACAGAGTGTCCAAGTACCATCTCAGGTAGTTTCACTAATTAATTTCCAACTGTACACGTTCATATGTTTTGGTGTCGTGTTGTTTATATGGGTTCATTAAAATGATTTTAGGATGCGGTGGTTGGCCGAGAGATTTGCTGTACTTCCAGATAACGAGGATCTGTTGCATCAAAACCTGGCGGGGTACATCATGGAGTTGATTGGAACGGTCCTCATACCCGACGGCTCATGTGACTGCATGCCGTCGATGTATTGCTAGTTCCTCAACAATTTGGACGAGCCGGTCGTGTACAATTTGGACCTGATAGGCGTAGCACTTCTGATTTCCTCTCTTACCCTCCTTTGCCCTCACCTCACACATATACCTGGACCAGCTCTTTGGTCTTATCTCCATTGCATGAGACTTCCTTGTTCGATTTTCAATTTTGGCGGCCACCTTAGGTGCCCAAGGTTTGCTCAAATTCATATTATGTCGAGCAAGTTCTCTTCGATCGGCAAACCACTGCATTGATTTGTAAAAGGTTGCCTCCACCAGAGCAGTAACAGGTAAGGCACGTGCGTCCTTGTACACCATGTTTAGAGACTCTACACCGTTGGTTGTCATGATTCCCCACCTGTGCTTGCCACCGTCGTGACTAAGAGCCCACAGATCCGTTCGTGGGGGTTGCTCTGCCCTTTGTGCTCTGTTACCGGTTTTTCCTATATTCATTATGTATTCCCATGCTTGGCTATGTAACTCCTTTAAATCTTTCATTGGATCGTCGTATTTTCTCATCTTACTGGCATATGCGGCTGCGTCGAAGAGTATAAGCACACCCGCATTATTGAATGTCTTATGTATGTTTTCTTTAATATGGCGACCACAAAAACGATGTCTGCACTCTCCTTTCGCCTCAGACCATCCTGAATCGGCGCGCAAAAAAACATTTCGGATGGCTGGATGTCGGTCAGAAATAACGGTGTATGTTTCCACTCCGGGTGGTATTACTTCTTTCCGCACCCACTTCATCAACCAATTCCATGCATCACCGTCCTCCTTATCCACCAAGCCATAAGCAAAAGGAAACAACTGGTTGTCTGCATCATATGTCGTGGCAACAAGAAGTTTACCTTCGTACCGACTGCTAAGAAAAGTGGCATCGATGCCAAACACCGGCCGGAGGTACCTCAATGCTCTTCGGCAAGGACCAAACGACCATGAAGCTTTTTTGAATACTGTAATACCAGATTGACCGCCAGGCTCTCTCTTGATTTTGATCTTTGTCCCCAGATTTTTTTGACGATACGCTTCAGTAATCGGGGAAGAATGGAATAAAACCCAGAACAACTGCCCCACTCTGCAGCAATGGCCTTCTCTTTAGCACGCCACAATTTACTATATGACGGTTCTTGATGAAAGACCTTACGAACCACGTTGCGCAGATCCTTAATGGAAACAGCTGGACTGTCTTTTACCGCTTGGCCGATCTCGTCTGCGATAAGTACCGTAGTTAACTATTTATGATCACGCCTTGCTATCTCAACCGTACATGCGTGGTCCAATGGGTTTGTTTTGATAGTAAAGGATGATCCATCCTTACTAGTGGCATACAATCGCTATCTACAGGTCACGTGCTGCTCACATCTTGCAACGTATTGTACTTTATTGCTGCTCACAACCTCTAATTGTCGGTTCTTTTCGAGATGCCACTTTCTAACTGCCTTTGTTAATTCATATTTTGAAGCGAAGGTACGACCGACCGCTAAGGGATGATCGAAAACTTTCTTACCACCAACCGTCCACGAGTCGGCTTCTATTGCGGTCAGACATTGGTTAAATGTGCGCACTGGGTGCTCGGGCCCCCGACCAGCAAAAACGTGTGGCTTCCAAAAATGTTTGGCATAAGTAGTTTCAGAAGCCCGTTTGTAACCACTGTTCTCATTGGCATTGCTACTATCGCTACTATCGCTATCATTGTCATCCTCTTCTACTGCCATCGGTTCTTCGTCCTCATCTTCGCTATCATCATCCTCTTCATCTTCATCTTCATCTTCGATATCATTATCTTCTTCATCTTCGCTACCATGGTCGTGATATGCATTTGCGGCTTCGTACTCCATGTCTTGATTAATGTTCTCTTGGGAAGAGTATTGCGGTTGGTACTGCGGGGGGGACTAGTGGCGGTACTGCTGCTGGTGCTGAGGGGACGACTGCGGCTGGTATTGCGGCTGATAATGCGAGAGGGACTTGCAGCTGATACTGTGAGGGGTATTGTGGCTGATATTGCGGGGGTATTGCTGCTAATACTGCGGCTGGTACTGTGGGTGAGAGTGGGGCCGGTACTGCGGTTGATATTGTGGGGTATTCCAATATGTTTGGGAGCTGCTACCCGGTAAGTTGTCACCCGTCGGCGCATATGCATCACCAGAGTGGTGTGGAACAATTTCCATGAATAACTCAACCATCGACAAAAACGGACACCTTCTGGTCCGTTCAATTGCAGCTTGCAATCTACGATCATCATAAATCTGTACTGGGCTGAAGAAGAAACTGCCATGGTCCGCTGTATTCATTTTGCCACTAATATTTAGTGTACATTGGTTTTCCATCAATCCCAAGTGCCGGTATATCAATCGTTTTAAATTTTCGAATGACACATTGGCATCACATGAAAACACAACTCTTGGTGGTTGGTTGTAACATAAACCCATCGGGCCAAAAAATATGCAACCACCGACATGAACACCGAATGACACGGAAGTCATTGAGCTAGACCTACATATGTATAGTAGATTTAAATATTTTTGAGCCTAGCTATATATAAGACTAAAATATTTTTGAGCCCAGCTATGCTTCTTGAAACATCAAAAGGAAATAAACAAAATGGTCCTTAATTAATTTATCATTACACCACAATTTGGAACTGTAGAACAAATTTAAGGGTAATATAAATTCCTTAACAGAGTAATATTTTTTATAATAAGATAATGTATTACTTAAGGGGACCTTCTGTGAGCTCAATCTCAAAATTATATCAATTTTTTTGCAAATCTGAGTTTATATGGCTTATTATATTCTTTACATCAAAATCTTGTGGAATACTATAATTTTTCATTTTTAAATATTTTTAAGTATTTATTTTAGAATTTGTACAAGTGATATATAAAATATTAAATATTTTATTAATATTGTAAAGTTAGACTATTATACTAACGTTAGCATTCTAACACCTCAAAATCTATGTTATCTGTCTGAATTCACAATTTATGGTGCTCAATAAATTCTTTATATGAAAATATCAGGGAATACAAAATTTTTTCATTTTTAGAGTTTTCTAAGTATTAGTTTTGCATTTTTGAAAATAGTATGTACAAACATGAAATGCTTTATTAATATTTATGAGCTCTTTTCTAAAATTCAAAATAAATACTTAGAAAGCTCTAAAAATGAAAAAAAAAATGTATTCTCCAATATTTTCATATAAAAAAATTATTAAACACCATAAATCATGATTTCGGACACGATAACATAAATTTTTAGGCATTAGCATTTCAGTCTGAAATGCTAATGTTAGTATAACAGTCTAGCTCTAATATTGTATATTTGTATATAAAGTTACTTTTAAATAGATTCAAAACAAATGCTTAGAAATTTTCAAAAATAAAAAATTTTTGTACACACTATTTTGAGGTAAAGAATATAATGCACTATTTAAATTCAAATTTAAAAATGATTTGATATAATTTTGAATTTAAACTCACAGAAAATGTCCATGAGCTTGAGCTCACCGTATTTTTGCTCCTTCAATCGACATACATAAATTAACATGTAGCCACTCTAATTCAATACTCCATCGAATCAAAGATTTATAATGATTCGCTTCTTTATACATTCATGACGCCTAGCTAACAATATATATCATCGTAATTTATTTTGAGATAAGTGATAACTGCACTCGATCATCGTCTTTTGTTTAGGCAGAGAAACATAGCTGAATGTAATGTAAAAATAATTAAAGTTGCGCATGAACTCTATTTTTTTTTTTTTTGATCGGAAAGATGGAGGTCAAGCCTCCAAATTTCATTAATGAAAATTTATATGTACATATACGATTATGAAATAGACCTTTCCAGAATTTGGAAAGCGTCACATCCCATGCAAAAAAGAATAAAGAGAAGATAAAATGAAGGCCAAAAAAAAAAAAAAAAAAAAAAGGATGAAATAATAAAGAAAAAGATGATCCTTGTCTTCAGTCTTCAACTTTACCACCATGCTTTATATTCTGATATTATCTCCCTGACCAACGTAAGATGATCCTTGCACTGCCCGGTGAATAATCTTTTGCACCGTTCTCTCCAGACTACAAAAGCGAGTGTAAGAATAATCCTTCTCCATATGATTGGCCTGTTTATATCTGATATGAACGACATGGTGTCCTGGGTGGTGAATTGCTGGCAATGCTGCAAATTGTGGAATGCCGCCTGGACCAAATCTTTGAGGTACATTGTGCATGAGCATTCATGGAGCAAATGTCGTACCGTTTCGCAATCTTGTTTGCACATGTAACAGATGCTAACCAATTGCCAACCTCTTTTTATGAGATTATCAGTTGTCAATATTTTGCCGTGTGCTGCCAACCAAGCAAAATTTAATACTCTCGGAGGACCTTTAATCATCCAAATATAACGCATCACCGATTCATGTAACGGCCTGAAAGCCAGAAATCTGTACATTGATGCCACCCTGTAGTTATATTGAGGAGATGTCGTGATGTTGGCCTGCATAGAAGTGACGAAAGCATTGAAATGATTTTGTAGCCTGGATAAGGATTTCCAAAAAGGTGACGGGTCATGCAGAGTCCAAGGTGTAGTCACCAGAGGTGTGGGGCTAACTTCCTTCCACCAAGCGTTATTGTCATTGTGCCAGCCCCACATCCACTTAATGATTAAGGATTGATTAGCCAATTGTAGATCTCTAATTCCAAGTCCTCCAAATCTCTTTGGTAAGGTAACAATATCCCAGCTGATGAGTGCCATGGGCCTTTTTTGAGGCTCATTCTCTTTGTGTCCATGCCAAAGGAGTCTTCGTCTTATTGCATCAAGCTTGCTGATGACCCCTTTTGGTAGAACAAAAGCCGACATAAAATAAACGGGAAGAGCCGAAAATACTGCATTGACCATTACCCCTCTTCCTGCCATAGAAAGCCTATCAGCTTGCCACCCTGGAAGCTGCGACTTAAACCTCTCGATAAGAGGATCGAAGTGTCTGATTGAGAGTTGACGATCTGATAAAGGTAAACCCAAATAATTTAAAGGAAAGCTTGCCGGTTTACACCCAATAATTTCTGCTAATTCTCTTGTGTGATAATCAGTTCCATTTACAACAAGAAGGTCGGACTTGTGTAAATTTATTCTGAGCCCAGAAAGATCTCCAAAGATTTGCAATATCAAGTTTGTATATTGAAGTTGTTGTCTTGTAGGTTGTAACAAAATAAGTGTATCATCCGCATACTGTAAGCATGGTTGACATCCTAAGAAGGGCGGTTCTATGAAGCCTTGTGATTGGAGACTGATCATCCAAGTTGCCAAAAAATCCATAGCAATGTCGAAGAGGTATGGTGATATCGGATCTCCTTGACGCACTCCTCTCTTCAAAGTGATTGCTTTCCCCGCCACTGAGTTGACTATGACTCTAGAACTTCCCGGTAGAATTAAATGTCTGACCCAAAGAATCCATTGATCTGAAAATCCTTTTGCTTGTAGAATTTGTAACAAGAAATCCCAATCCAAGGTGTCGAATGCCTTGTGAATGTCCGCCTTAAAGAGTACAAATTTCTTATTTTGCCTTTTTGCTGCATGAATTACCTCCTGAGCATAGTGAAATCCCTGTAAAATATTTCTACCCTTGATGAATCCCGTTTGTGTGGGTTGTACGATGCTGTCCATGACCGGTTGTAATCTTTGTGCCAGTATCTTAGAGAAGATCTTTTGTATGGCATTGACAAGGCTTATTGGCCTGAAGTCTGATGTTGTGGATGGTGATTCCTTCTTGGGTATGAGAGCAATGTACGAATCATTGAGAGGCGCCAATCCTTGTTGGGGGTTCTGTAAAACTTGATTGAAAACCGCATGTAGATCGGGTAGCAGCAGCGGTAAGAAAGTCTTGTAGAATTCACCCGTGAAGCCGTCCGGTCCGGGAGCCTTGTTGGCAGGCCAACTTTGAATAACCCGCTTGATGTCCTGTTCTTCAATTGGTCGCAACAAGTCCTGGTGGGGTAATTGGGCCGGTTGAAAGAGAGAAGGAAAGTTAAAGTGGGCTTGGCTGTGATTTTGCGATGGTGACCCCATAAGAGAACAGAAATGGCTAAAGAAGATATTGGCTTTGGATTGATGATCAGAATACATCTCGCCGTGGAAATCAATTGCATGAACAAAATTGCATCTTTTCTGATTTGAAGCAAGGAGGTGAAAATACCTTGTATTTTTATCTCCCAATTGTATGTAATTTCTCTTAGCTCGTTGCTTCCACATTTGTTCTTTGCAAAGAAGCAATTCCTGATATCTATCTCTGAGCAATTGTCTCAGCACCTTTTCCAAAGATGTCAAATTCCTGATTTCCGAAGTCTTGTCTAGCCAACTCAAGTTGTGCGAGCAGACAGGAAGCTGCGACTCAAAGTCCCCCACAGTTTGTTTTCTCCATTGCCGAATTAATTTTCGAAGTTGAAGTAATTTAGATGCCATTTCTGTGGGTGTGTGTGCTGTTGGAGAATTTTCCCAATATTGGGTGATCAATGTAGTGAAAGAGTCCATTCTGAGCCAATAATTTTCAAATTTGAAAGTGTTGGGCAAAGGGAAAGATGTGGAGCATTGACAAAGTATTGGGCAGTGGTCTGAAGCCGGGTTAGGTAATGCCTTCTGGAATGTGTTTGGGAAGATATCTGACCACTCAGGAGTAACTAGGAATCGATCCAATCTAACAAAAGTTGGTGTCTCCCTTTCGTCTGACCAAGTGTATCTTCGTCCGTGCAATTGAAGGTCAATTAAGTCCAGCTCTTGCACTATGTGTTCAAATTGAGCACCCGCCTGATTCTGTGGTCTCAGACTTGATCTATCCGCATTGGAAAGAGTAAGATTGAAATCTCCACATGTGAGCCATGGCACAGTCACCTGAGGTTTGGCATGTATGAATTCATCAAAAAATATGGATCTAGAACCAGATGATGGTCCATAGACACCCGTTATTCTAAAAATCGTGTCATCTAGATTGAATTTTAGATCAACCAAGATACAATGGGACCCTATGATGCTGTCATTCATTGAGAATAGTAGTGATTTCCAAGTCAGTAGGACCCCCCCAGCAGTTCCAGATGCGTCAATCGTAATGAAATCTGAAAATTGGTTCCCCACGATTTGCCGCAAATCAGAACGAGTACAGTTGGAGAGCTTCGTCTCCTGTAAACAAACAATGTCTGGATTGGTATTCATGATAATGATGATATCCCTCTTAATGATTGCTCTTTTGTCCACATCATTTAACCCCCTAATGTTCCATGATAATAAAGAAAATTGTCTTGTGTTATTTCGTAACTGATCCATAATAAAATTGTGGTGGGGGGTCTAAGAAAACAGGAAGCAGAATGAGAAAAAGAAGAGAAGGGTCCAATCCGCAATATTGTAAGCATAATAAAGATTCCATAGCAGCAAAGCACACACATGGGTGGTAAGGATCCATGGCGGCATCCACAACAAGATACACACATGGATGATAAACATCCATGGTGTTATCTACAAGAGTTAACAGGAGAAGGGATAGAAAAGAGACAAATGCCAAAAGAGAAAAGAAAAGCAAAGAAATGAAAAAGAAGTGCATCAGTGGCTTGATTGTATCCCTGTGATACATAATAGATGTAAGCCTACTTATCATAATAAACTAAATAAAAGAGCCCCCTTCCTCAATTATGAAGGGGGGAACCGAAACATGTGGCGGGGTTGGGGCAGTATCCGAAGAGGCAGCGGGAGAGACATCATCATTTGGCTCGAGGACATCGGAAATCACCCTTTCAATCTTTTCAGAGATAACAAGGCCTGATCCAATGATGGCAGAGATGGCCTGAGAGGCAGAGACGGGAGCCGTTTGGTCATAGGGAATGAAATGCAGGTGCGGTTGGGGTTCCTTCTTCCTTCGAGAAGACTGAACTGGTGCAGAGGAGGAAGCACCAATCACAGCCTTTGCAGCAAGTCTGGAGCTTCTACGCAGGGGAGTGAGGGAAGTCGGTTCTTGGGCTTGTGGAGAGCGGTGCTGTAGCAGAGAGACATTTGATTCGGGCCCCAGAGATGATGTAGTCTTAGCAGTAGGACGGGCCGCCTGATTTTCAGGTTCATCAGCAGTCGGACTGGACGCTGGAAGCGGGCTGATTAGATCCATAAGGTTTAAGTGATGAGCTTTTGCAAGAAAACAGGCCACTAAAAAGGTAATAAGGCCTTCTAGCATAACGGTCGTCTGAAAAGACCCATTGACATCATTTGGAGTAATCAAGGCCCTCTTTGTGAAGGTGAAAGATGTAATCCAACTAAGCCTGCTAATGGGTGGCTGAACCCATGGTTTTATTAGGTTGGTTAGTAGTTGGGCTGTAATGGATTGGGTTATAATTTGGGTTATGACCCAAACCCAACCCAACCCAAATTACATTTCTAAATGGATGGCCCATATACGAAAATGGGCTAAGAATGGGCGTGAATTGGGTTTAGTCTGGATTGACTCTTGACTCTCCATTCGACGAAACCCGAACTCCCAACTCCTCCATCTCCTCCCCGACGAAACCCAACACGGCCACACACCTTGCCTCGCCGAGTCGCCGGCGTCGCCGCCACGTCTCGTCGTCGCCCAAGCGCTCAACGACAGCAGTGCACTCGCCGGTACTCGCTTCCTCCACTCCTCTGCACCGCGGGCTGGGGCTCTGCTGCTATCAGTCTTGGTCTCTCCCCGACCCCCAATCCAAGCCCTTCACAGCCGATTCTCACATTAAGGTATGGTTTCGTCAGATTTACTGGTACAAGTGATGCGGTACTGAATTCAGTGGTAAATAGGGTCTCTCTTGGTCTAATTGATGGGATTTGTAGGGGGGTTTGAGGTCTCTCTTGCCACCTTCTTTTACTGCAAATAATGAAGCAAGAAATAGTGAAGCAAGGGGGTTTATTGGGTTATTGGGTTGAGTTGGATTGGATTTAATTGGTGGTTGGATGGAAAATTAAACATCTTTTTACTTGTATTGTATGTAATATGTATGGACCAATTTGGGTTTTTCCTCTAATTCTAGGAAATTGATATATCTGTACTTGATGGGAATTACTCTTTTTAACGATTGTTTTGTCTTTCATTTTAATAGATCATTGATTCGTTGTTTTCTTCTGTTCTGATATATAGGCTTCCTTCTTATCGTCTTTGGTTTTGGTGACCAGTTATTGCTCATTTCATTTGTCTTTGCCTAGCTGTTCTTAGGTTAGTTAATTTTTACTCTTTTCCTTCTTTTGTATTCTTTGATTGTGAATTCCTGTGTGCAGCTTCATTTTTGTGTATGAGTGTACAGTATAAATACCATGTCTGTATGAATCACTGACTAACCATTGACTGCACTAGTTTGGCCCCTTACATCATTGTACCTTATTTTTTTTATGCTAATTAAATAAATAACAACAATTTTGTGAAACTGAATTTGATTTTTAATAAAATAAGTTGCATAATTGATGAATTATTATCTTATTGTGTAGGCAATGTCATTCTCTCAAAATCAAACAAACTTTGATGTCAACGATGTTGTGGAGGAATCTGAGAGTAGACATGTATCTTTTGGAGCAGATGAAGAAGATGATAATGTTAATAATGCAAAATTGAGATCGGTGGTTTGGGAACATTTCACTAGGAGGGGAGGAAAAGCATACTGCAAGTATTGTCCCAAAAGTCTAACTGCGGCCAAAACCTCAGGAACGTCAAGCCTACGTCGCCATCTCATTTCCATTTGTCAAGGCATAAATGCAGAAGAGAGAGCGAAGCTAATAGAGAATAACAAAGATGATCTGTTCAATCCTGCTACCTTCCGGTTTGATCCAGAGGTGACCCGTAGTCTTCTGAACCTCCTCTTTATTGATGGTGAAGTTCCATTTTCATTAATTGAAAATCGATTTTGGGAACCTGCTATGCGGTCATTGAGACCGGAATATAGAGCAGTTGGGTGGCAAACATTAAGGGATGATTGTGTACGGGTGTTTGGAGTTGGTTCAGATAAGTTACTGAAGGAGCTTGAGGCTTTTTAGATTCTCGTGTGTCATTCACGAGTGATATATGGACATCAAGCACCAATAAGAGCTATTTGTGCATAACAGCACATTACATAGATGCAGATTTTAATTTCCACAAGAAGATATTAGCATTCAAAAAAATTCCGTATCCGCATACGGGTGTGGCTATTGCAAACTTGATTGAGAAACTTTTGGTTGATTGGAATTTGGTTGACAAACTTTTTGCAATAACTCTCGACAATTGCTCGGCGAATGACAATGCTATGGGACATCTGGAGAGGAGGGTTTCGGAAAAAATGCCTTTTGATGGGAGGCATCTGCACATGCGATGTGGAGCACACATCTTAAATTTAATAGTGCAGGATGGTATAAATGCAATTAAGCCGAAAGTTAAGAGGATTCGCAAACTACTCCGCCATATTGATTCAAGTGGTTCAAGACTTCAAGTCCTAAATGCTTTTCTGCATGAGCTGAACTTGCCGCCTAAAAGAGGATTGAAGCTTGATCGTAAGACAAGATGGAATTCCACATTCGAAATGCTTAGAGAAGCTTTGCAATTGAAAGAGGCCTTATCCAAGTTTGGAGATAGCTCTACTGTTGGTTTTGGTGTGACACAAGATGAGTGGAATGAGGCAGAAGATGTAACAAAGGTCTTGGAAGCCTTTCAGGAGGCTACCAAGACATTCTCAGCTGTTCGGAAACCATCTTCTCACACATACATCAAGGAGGTTTGGGGGATTCGTAGCTTGCTGTTAGATGATCATTTGAAAACTAATGCAGTTTTGCAGAAGTTGGCTGAAAACATGCAACAAAAATTCTTCAAATATTGGGAAGAACCAAATTTGATTCTAACAATAGCAACTGTATTTGATCCTCGATACAAGTTAGCTTTTGTTAAGTATTGCTTTCAAAAAGCTTATGGAGACGAGAGTCAGAAGAAGGTGGATGATGTTTATTTGTGGCTTAAGAAGTATTATGGATTGTATGAAACTTATAGTCAAAGGTCAAATCAAGCTATTAGTAGTGGGTTTTCTCAACCAACAACGAGAGTTTTTGGAAAAAGAAAGCTTGATATGGAATTCACACAATTTGAATCTGAAAATCTTCATTTGCTTCCAAAAAGGTCTGAGTTGGACGATTATTTTGAAAAGGGACTTGTGGAGAGAAGTAAAGAGAATTTTGATATTTTGCAATGGTGGAGAAAGAATTCTGAGTTGTATCCCACCCTTGCAAAGATGGCAAG
Organism: Cyperus esculentus; assembly: GCA_030179965.1. NCBI lineage: Eukaryota > Viridiplantae > Streptophyta > Magnoliopsida > Poales > Cyperaceae > Cyperus > Cyperus esculentus. Next base: position 6,534,771 of record JASGLE010000001.1, read on the forward strand.
GGATTTTCTTGCGGTGCAAGTGTCGAGTGTCGCATCTGATTCGACTTTTAGTGGAGCCGGTCGTTTGACAGATAATCTACGTAGTTCGTTGGCTGATGAAACAATCGAGTCCCTCCTTTGTTCAAAGGATTGGCTTGGTCCAAAAGAAGATGTTTTTGATTTGAACAGTTTTCGTCCGTTTTTTCTTAGGTACATATTTGCACTGTTTTCTTTTGTTTTCCAATGTAATTAATTAGTTTAATCGCACTTTAACTTTTGTTTTTTTTTTAAATAATTGTATTAGGGATGCGGGAGAGTCATCGGCCTTAGGAAGCTAGCAAGACAATTTCTGGTACAGATTCTTGTACATTTTCTTGTACAGTTCTGATCACTTGTATTCAGCACAGGGACAGTGAAATTCTATACTAAGACAATTTAGACTTTACCATATTGTTGCAGGAAATGTTTAAAGAGGATGGCGGTTATTGGATTCAGTTGAAGGCTCTGGGTTACAAGGAATGTAGTTGTAAAATTTGATTGCTTGGATCAGAAACTGATGAGATATCCTTTCTGTTTGGTCTAAAACTTTTTTATTGAGTACAAACATTTAGTTTTTTTTAATGCTTTGTTTGGCTTTGTACCAGGCTGTGGTACAAGTGGTATTTACTTTGGTCCAAAATGGACTAGGCAGCTTCTGTGCAATTATTTTTAAGTTTGAGGGTACCACTGGTGGTATATTATGTGAATGGCTTCTTTTTTTAATATTGTAAAGCAATACAAACTTAAATAATATAACTTTGTCGTTGTAATGCAGTTAAAAGAAAATGCATAATTTATATGTAAAAAAATTATCAAAGGACTTAAAAGCATATAAATATTAAGGACAAAAATTCAAATGTAGCAGATTAGCCAATCACTAAACCACGGGTGAGTTGGCTCCATGTTTTGGCGTTTTGGGCTGGGCAACTTTGAGTTGGACCAATGGGCGGAATTGGGTTCCTGCTGGACCAAATATGAGCCAAGTCTGGACTGGGCTTGGTTTGGGTAAATACTAGTTTGTTTGGTTTGGGTTTGGGTCAAGGCCTGCTGCAATTCCTATTGGTTTGGGTTTGGTTTGGGTTTGGTTTGCAGCCATTAGCAGGCTTAAATCCAACCCATAATGGTTATCTGCAACGGCTTTGAAGGATAAGACGTGAAGTTGACCAAAGTTCCGTTGAAATTGATTTTGAAATGAAACGGGTCAGTTATCAGCAGTAGCGAGTCAGAGGAGATCTTATGTGACAATAGTCGAGTGGAGACTGCAGATGTCGGCGGCGGTGGTATAGGTTTGAGTTTGGGGCGGATTATGACAGTGGTGGTTTTCTTTGGCACCCAGATCTGAGTTACTCTGGTTTTGAGAGGTCCTTTCGGGGACATTGGTGGAGAGGAAGTGTCATTGGAAGAGGAGTCAGGTTCTCGGATTGTGTTGTTGTTGTTCCTAACATGGCGGGGATTAGGTTCATTGCTGCTGGATCCTGAAGAGGAAGGTGAACTGGGGTTGTTGTTGTTGTTACCATTGCCAATACTGTTACCGTTACGCCATTGTTGCCGCTGGGCTCTGTGATTATTAACAGACTGTTGATGTGGGGAATTGAAGAGAGATGCAAAGGAGGGTCTGGGTTGTTTGTTTTCTCCTCGTAATTGAGGTGGTGGTGGCTGTGGATTTGATTGAGGCGCCTTAATTGAAGTCTTTTTTGAGACTTGTTTTCTTTGGTTTGGCATAGGAGAATCTGCAGAAATGAGCTTTGTGCCCAAATCGATTACAACTAAAACATCGAATGGGCAGTCTACAGTGCCGAGCACAATGTCCAGGAAAGAAGCAGCGTGAACAGGTAGTTTTTCCCCTCTTCTGGTCAAAAGATTGTGCAAGGCCTGAAATATTCTTCTTTTTGGGAGCTGCAACAGACCAGTGGATGGTAGGATTTCTCGGTTTGACAAAGCGAGGTCTGCCGTTGATATGCTTCAGAGAGGTAGCGGCAATGAAGGCAGATTCTTTTTGCCTCTGTTGTAACCCTCAGTTACAACGACGCCAACACAATGAGTAATTGGCTAGAAAATCAAGCAAGTGACTCAATTTCTCAATCTCAATTGGAACACGAGATACTTGGAAAAGAAGAAAGAAGAAAGGAAGAGAAGAAATAAAGAATGAATGAAAGAGTTCAAATTCATAATACGCATAATGTTTTCTGTTACATCCATTCAGTATTTATTCTAACAACTAACTGAATCAGAATATTCCTCTCTAGTACAATTGTGTCCATTACATGTAAAGAAAGAAAATAACAGGGGGCGAATGCAGAGCCATTCCCTCTTTGATTCAATCCCTCTGTTGCTTTATTGGGCCGCACACCTTCTCCCGGCCCATCAGTCGGCCCATCTATCTATTCTTATTCTCTTCCAACGGCTCCTTCTCCTGAGGAACCTGACACTCCCCTCTCCTCCAAACCAACCTTGTCCTCAAGGTTCAAACCAGGAAATTTCTGTACCAGAGTGTCGTAATCCTCCCATGAAGCATCAGACAGGGGAAGATTAGACCATTCTATCAGAACTTGAGAAACAGGAAGGTTACCTTTCTTCACCAGACGCCTCTGCAGTATAGCCACTGGTTCAACCTTCCACCTGCCCTCTGGAGTGAGCAGTGGTAAGGTTGGAAGAACTGGGGTGCCAATTCCAATTCGCCCTTTCAACTGAGACACATGAAACACTGGGTGAACTTGAGAGCCTGCAGGTAAGTTTAATTTGTAGGAGACCTTCCCAATTTTATCAATGATTTCATAGGGACCACTAAATTTGCTTCTCAGTTTCTGATTTGCCTTTCCTCCTAGAGTCACCTGTCTATAAGGCTGCAATTTGAGATAAACCCAATCTCCAATTGAAAACTTTCTTTCTGATCTATGCTGATTAGCAAACTTGACCATTTTTTCCTGAGCCTTAAGAGGTTATCTCTCAACTTGATCAATGCCTCTTGTTTCTCCTTCATTAACGTATCAACAGCTTCCACTTTACTACTAGGTACTGATCCCATTGGTAGATGTGGAGGGGTATACCCATACAATGCTTCAAATGGTGTGGTCTTGAGGGCAGTATGATAGTTAGTGTTATACCACCATTCAGCCAGGTAAAGCCACTTGACCCATTTCCTGGGCTGAGTATTGGTCATGCACCTGAGGTATTGCTCTAAACATTGATTCAAACGTTCAGTCTGACCATCTGTTTGAGGGTGGTAGGCTGAACTCATGTTGATTGTAATGTGTAGTTGTGCCATCAGCTCCTTCCAAAAGTGGCTCACAAAAATTGGGTCTCTATCAGTTATCAGTTTAGAAGGTAACCCATGCAACTTACAGACATGTTCCAGGAACAATTTTGCTACTGAAGGTGCTGTGTAATGAAGAGGTATGGGAATGAAATGGCCATACTTTGTAAACTTATCAATGACAACCATAACTCCTTCTATGCCTTCCACCTTAGGCAATCCTGTTATGAAATCCAGGCTAATAGTCTCCCAAGCACCTTGTGGAATGGGAATGGGGTCCAAAAGACCAGGAGGAAGAACATGCTCCCCTTTGTTTAATTGACAGACATGGCAAGTTTTAACATGGTTCAGAACATCAGATTTCATCTGAGGCCAATAAAACAATTTTTTTGTTCTCTGTAGGGTGCCTAAAATTCCAAAATGTCCCCCTACACTTGAATCATGCATCCAACTAAGCACCTTACACCTCCAATTATTGCTGGTACCAACATATAATCTGTTTTTGTACCTTATAATTCCTTTGTGAATGGTGGTGTTGGCTGGTGGTTGTGCCCCTCCAGAAGGTTGCAGAATAGCCTGAACCCACACATCATTCTCATAACTACTCTTGAGCTCTTCTATCCATTTGGGTGTCAGTTCAGAGATAGCCATTAATGATTGAGGATTATCAGGTGAGACAGTCCTTTTTTTTTTTTCTAGACAAGGCATCAGCCACCACATTTTCCACTCCCTTCTTATACTGAATGATATAGTCTAACCCAAGGAGTTTGCATAAACCCTTGTGTTGAGGAGTGTGGTTGAGTCTTTGGTCAAACAGGTACTTCAGACTAATATGGTCTGTCTTGATTATAAACTGAGCACCCTGAAGGTAATGTCTCCATTTCTGGACTGCAGAAACCATAGTCAACAATTCCTTCTCATAGGTAGACTGACCTTGAAGTTTAGGGCCTAGGGCTTTGCTGAAGAAGGCAATGGGATGTCTTCCTTGCATCAGTACAGCACCCAGACCAGTGTCACATGCATCAGTTTCCAATATGAATGTCTGAGAGAAGTCAGGTAGTGCTAACACTGGGGCTTCACATATAGCCTGTTTTAGTTTATGAAAAGCTTTATCAGTTTCCATAGTCCAATGGAATGAATCCTTTTTGAGGAGGTTGGTTAAAGGCTTGCTCAAAATGCCATAGTTTCTAATGAATTTTCTGTAGTATCCAGTTAATCCAAGGAATCCTCTGAGTTCCTTAACATTTTTGGGAGTAGGCCATGAACTCATAGCCTCAATTTTGCTAGGGTCAGTAGCTACCCCTTCCGCACTTATAATATGTCCTAGATACTCAATCTTAGACATGTGAAACTCACATTTAGATTGCTTGGCAAACAACTGATGCTCTCTCAGTGTCTGCAATACAGCATTTAAATGGCCACCATGTAATTCTGTGTTTGCACTATACACTAGAATATCATCAAAAAACACAAGGACAAACTTTCTTAGGAAAGGTTTGAAAATGCTATTCATTAGAGACTGAAATGTGGCAGGGGCATTGCTCAATCCAAAAGGCATCACCAAATATTCATAGTGTCCCTCTCCAATTCTGAAAGCAGTTTTGCAAATATCATCTTCCTTCATCCTGATTTGATGGTACCCTGACCTCAAATCAATTTTTGAAAAAATTGTTGCCCCATGTAACTCATCCAATAGATCCTCTATCACAGGCACTGGATATTTGTTCTTAACAGTGAAAGAATTGAGCTTCCTGTAATCAATGCAGAGCCTCCAACTGCCATCTTTCTTTTTGACTAGTAGGGCTGGAGAGGCATAAGGACTGGAGGATGGTTGGATTATAGAGGACTTCAACAATTCTTCAATAATTTTTTCCATCTCCATCCTCTGAAAATGACTGTACCTGTAAGGTCTCAAATTCACTGGCTTGGTACCAGGTAGGAGTGGTATTTGGTGATCAAATTGTCTTTTAGGGGGTAAAACAGTAGGTTCTTGGAATACCTCACTGTATTGAGAGAGAATAGAGGAGATTTGAGGATTGTTTATTTGTTTGGGTTGTTGTTCTGGTCTGATCAGCATCACCTGAGCTATAATTACCTCACTACCCTTCTGAATCTCTTTTTCTATGTTCACAGATTCACATAGTGATACCTGAGCAAACTCCTGCTTTGATTGCAACCTTACAGTGGACCCATTCATTTGAAAAGCAAACCATTTCTCCAACCAATCTACTTGCATAGGTCTGTGTTGAACTAGCCAATCCATTCCTAGGATTAAGTCATAACCCTGAATATTCAGAATCCTTAGATCATCACAAAAAGAGTACCCCTGTAAGCTGTAAGGTAGTTTGACACACTTTGCATCAGTTACCATAGTGTCCCCAGTAGCTACCATCACCACCATAGGTATAGTTTGTACAATCAAGCAGGGAACACTCTGTAATACTTGGGGTTTTATGAAGCTGTGTGTACTACCACTATCAATTAAGGCACAGATTTCTCTATCTCCAACTTTGCCCTTAAACTTCATAGAATTTATACTTGGAATAGAAGAGGTAGCACACATGGATACAACTGCCTCCTCAGATTGTATCTCTTCAATCAGTACCTCATCCTTGCTGTCACCCACTGACTCCACTGAAGGAACAGTATCCTCCTCACTATTTCCAATCAACATATGTACAGTAAACTTGCATTTATGACCATGGAAATATTTCTCTCCACATTTGAAGCATAGGCCTAATGCCTTTCTTTGCTCAATCAGGGTGTTTGTTGTTTTGACAGGAGATGGTTTCCATTCAAGAGCCTTGGGCTTGGCTCCTTGAATTTGTGTTGAGGTTTGGCCAGGAGTCTGACTCACATTGGAGAAGAATGGTTGTTTGAAGGGTGGTTTAACTCTCTTTGCTTGGAAATCCAAAGTTGCCTCCGTGTGTTTTGCCTGGGTGAAAGCATCCAACAAATCTACAGGATACCTAGCCAGAACCAGGTGTTTGATATCCTCCCTTAATCCATTTACAAATTCAGTAACAAAATGCTTGTCAGGTAGGTATGGAGCTGTGACTAAGCATCTGCTTTTAATCTCCTCAAATTTTTGCATGTATTCTTGTACTGAATTTTTCTGGTACAACCTTTTCAATTCTTCTTGTGCACTTATGATATTTACATCAGAAAACCTTGCTTTCACCAATTTGACCAATTCCTGCCAGGGGGGGTGGTCATGAGAACTATAGTACCCCCTATACCAAGCCCCAGCCTCCCCTTGAAAATTAATCACAGCTTGTAAGGTTTTGTGGTCCTCCGATATGTTGTACAATTGGAAATAATATTGGCATTTAGATATCCATTCTTCTGGATTACTACCATCAAAAGATGGAAAATCTTGCCTAAGTCCATGAATTTTACTCCCTTTATAATCACCAGTGTTTTTGAAATAGGCATTACCAGATCCTTCTGGAGAAGCCCTAAATTGAGGAGAGGTACCAGTCCCTTGTACCGATTGTGTAACTAACATTTCCAATCTGGCAAATCTTGCCTCATTTTCTTGATGCAGGACAGCCTTGAAGGCATTAAATTGATCATTTACCATCTTTAAGGCACGCTCCTGTTGTGCCACTTCCTGTTGTTGAGATCGCTCTGCTTCATGCTGGATCTGCAGATCCTGTTCTAGCTGCATTCGATCTAATCTTGCAACCACATCCTTGATCGCACTCACCACTGAGTAAATATCTCTTGAAACTTCTGACATCGAATCGGATGAACTTGGAACAAGAAAGAGGTGGCAAACGGAGCAAGAATCGCTCTGATACCAGATGTTGTAACCCTCAGTTACAACGACGCCAACACAATGAGTAATTGGCCAAAAAATCAAGCAAGTGACTCAATTTCTCAATCTCAATTGGAACACGAGATACTTGGAAAAGAAGAAAGAAGAAAGGAAGAGAAGAAAGAAAGAATGAATGAAAGAGTTCAAATTCATAATACGCATAATGTTTTCTGTTACATCCATTCAGTATTTATTCTAACAACTAACTGAATCAGAATATTCCTCTCCAGTACAATTGTGTCCATTACATGTAAAGAAAGAAAATAACAGGGGGCGAATGCAGAGCCATTCCCTCTTTGATTCAATCCCTCTGTTGCTTTATTGGGCCGCACACCTTCTCCCGGCCCATCAGTCGGCCCATCTATCTATTCTTATTCTCTTCCAACGGCTCCTTCTCCTGAGGAACCTGACAGCCTGAAAGCTTTAAGCTGCTCAGGGGTTGGTGAGGGAAGCAGTGGTGGGAGAGAAGAAGATGGAAGGGGGTGGAATCGCCATGGGAATCGCTTGTGGTGAGCTCTCCGTACAGTCATCTAAATATATGGTGTTTTTTTAGCTATCAGATTTTTAATTCCACATGAACTCTATTTTAATATAATATTGCTTATTTAGTGCGTCTTATATCTTATTTACATCTAATATGTTGCATTTCGATCATCACCATTCACCTCTATTCATCTAAACTTTCTCTACTCAATCTCAAACAACATGACGCACGGCACAAGCACAGATTCTTGTTATATATATAATATATTTTTATTTTCAACATTTGGAAGGAAAACAGGGGTGGATCTAGGGGGTGCCAAGGGACACCCCAGCCCCCCCTTCGCCCGATAGAAGTTGTTGAACCCCGATTTTTTTTGTTTAACTCAAGTTCATATCTGATGTAATTTTTTGTTGATTTGATGTCAAAATTATACCTTAGCTAGCGTACGTGCTTAAGAAAATTATATATTAAGGGTAAATTTAGTGCACCATGGATTGACGAGCGGTGACCTAGTCAGCTAGCCAATTACGGCTTAATGGGAACTAATTAATTCCAATATTAACTGTTGCCAAGTTGTGATCTGTTCATCCACTTAGATGGAGAACGCAAAAGTTCTTCATATAATCGTTCATTGACTTTCACTAGAACTATAAACCACGCAGTGCCAATGTTGAGGCAAATTATTGAGAGACGAAGACGAAGTTCTCTGGCTATAATAGAAAATGACAAAGACGAAGTTCGGTGCACCCGATATTTTTAATATTAATTAAATAGAAAATCAAAATTAAATAAATAAGAATACTGAATCCGAATTTCGGGATATAGTCTGGTCCGTAAATGGAGTGCCGGCCCCAAACACAGCGTATGAGGAAGTCCAGGAATTTTAAAAAAAATATACTTTTTTGGGTCGGTGAATGGTACGCAGATCCAGAGTTCGGGTCACATTTTGATTACCGGACCCAGTCTTCGGGTCCGTGAAAGAAACGCCGGCTCCAAAAAAAGAATCTTTTTTTTGAAAACCTGTAACTTTTTTGAACTATGTGTTTGGGGCCGGCGAATAGAACGCGGAACAGTCTAAATCCAGAAATATTTGTCACGGGTGGCTTTGTATTTAATTTTGATTTTTTATTTAATTAATATTAAAATTATCGGTCGGTGCACTCACAACTAAAAAGTTAACAAAGCCTTTTCGTTCTTTAATGGGCCTCTTTGATGGGCCGGGTTATTTGTGGTTTGCAATGATGAGGCCCATAAAGAAAGTATAAAGTCGAAATGTTAAATATCCCAAGCTCAGAATTATTAATTAATAATATGCAAGTTCCACGTACAATGCCTGGGAGCCGACTTAAAGGGTGTACAAATCCTCGTAATAATCGCTGATAAATAATACATGTATTTTTCTCAAGTTCGACGAGTCCGTATCTGTTGTTATTCTTGGGGATAACAGGGTCCTGTTATTCCAATTTAGACCGTCAGATCAAAATGAACAGTTCAGATTGATACTGAAGTACAGTTTTTGAAGGGAGAAAAGATTTTTCTAAATGAATCTGATCCGTTTATTTTGATCCAACGGTCACAGTTAAGATAATAGGTCCTGTTATCTAAAATTAGGATAACAGGTGAATTGAAATAAACTTTATATATGTATTATCTCAAAAAAATTTGAAATGTGTAGGTGAAGCATATATATATAGTACCTATATAAGCGTGTTAAGTTTCTGGTGATTTAGGGGCCCGGCTAATGTAGTAACTAAGAAAAGAACAGAGGAATCAATTACCTGTAAGATACTCTTGACACTTGATTTTATGAAAACTTAAAAATCCAAAGCTAATCTATGTCCAGGGTGAGAACTACACGAGATGTATATTAGAAAATTAATTAGAAATAATTAATTTACATATATTTTAAGATTTTATTAAAATAAAACTTTCAGTTTCTGAGAAATTAAAATATGTATAACAATATGTTTTGATATAAGTGAATGGATCGATTTATGTGTTATGGGCTGGCCACCCATAATTAGTAATTATTATTTGAATCAGTTGGTTATCAATTCCACAAATCCGCTTTTCTCACACCATTTTTTATTTTTTTTACATTTTGATGTAGCAGACAAATTGCCTACTCTTAATCCATAGCGTCCACAGCATGGCCAGCCAAGCAGTATTTTGCACTATTCTTGAGGGTGTCGAACATACATTTTTTTTTGGCTTAATTTTTTATATGCCCTTCAACTCTTTCTAATTTTCTTATTTCTCTCTCTATTCTTCAAATATCTTATTTACCATTCAACTCTTACACTCTTTTCTTATTTACCCTTTTATTTAAAAATATGAAGATAAATGTGATTGTAATCTTAAATTTTCATAATTACGTGATATTTAAAATGATGATGACAAAAATACCCTTTTCTTCTGTCTTCTTCCTCTCGTCAGCACGTTCATGCTGTTTACTAGTCCCTTGTCAATTCATTTATCTGATACAAAGCTTGGTAAATTTATTTGTTTACTTTCATTTGGCCGTCGATCATTTCTTGTTCTTCATCGATCTTAGTCCATTTCCTCTATTTGAAGAGTGCTGCTTTATTGTGAAGTTAACCACTTCATTATCCAATCGGTAATTGCTTATTTGATCGCTAATTTGCTCTCCCCCATGCTTCTAAATTGTTTGCTTATTTGATCGTTGCTTTATTGTGAAGGGATTGACCACGTCATTCGTTTTTCGTTCGTTTCTAAATAGTACGAAGGACAAATGAATTTCACAGCAATGAGATGAAAACAATCATTATGTGGGGTATTTTAGTCTTTCTTATTAGTTATAGGAACAAATCAATTGTTATAGTATAAATAATCATAATTAAGTTTATAGTTTTAAATAGAATGGTAAATAAGAAAAGATTGTAAGAGTTAAGTGGTAAATAAGATATTTTGAAGAGTAAAGGGAGAAATAAGAAAATTAGAAAGAGTTGAAGGGCATATAAAAAATTAAGCCTTTTTTTTTTTTAGATCTAAGTGGATATTTTCCACCATCGTCTATTTCTTGTTAGGAGATATTTGTGTCCATAAGGATCGAACTCATGACCTCTTGGTTCATAATATTTGTCATTTCCGTTTGCAGGCATTTACTGGACAGCTTTTGTCTTATAAATCGTTAGGATTTGACAGAAAACGTAATACAGGTTTAAATACCTCTGCAGTGAGGTTCAACGAATTTTTGCTATCACACATGCCAATTTAATTACTATATATCTGGGCTGGCTGACTGATTGCTGTTCATCAAGTCGGATTGATTAATTAAATTACAGAGTATAATAAGCATTTCATTATCACAATTTGAAACGCAATTAATTGATTAATAAATCTTGAAATAAAGTTAGTCATTGCTGACTTTGACTTTGACACGAAGCTATCCAATTAGTATATTATAAAGGCTGAAGGGGTAAATCTACAGTAATTTCTACAGTAGCCAGGCTGAATCTGGACCGTCTATTAGTCTTTGACTTCGGATCCGAACCCTTCATCCTTTGACAGTACTGTAGAACTACAGTACAAACAGTACTAAATAGGAACCGTTGATCTTGTATTGAGCTTGTACGATGATTCAATCCTGGCCGATCGTTTCTAATTCTAGAAGATTCTCCATCCATCTCTCCCTCCTCGTCTCCTCGTCTCCAGAGTAGTCCGAACCCAACCTCCGTCGCCGCCCCAACCTCCACTCCTCCTCCTCCTCCTCTAACCCTCCGTCGCCGCTCCATCCTCCATCGGCAGGCGGCGGCAGCAGCAGCAAGTCCATCCGCAGGTAGCAACCGAGCGCAGCAGGTCCTCCATCAGCACGCTGCAGCAGCTCATCCATCAGTAGGCTGCAGCAGCAACAACTCCATCGTAGGCAGGGTCATTTGTTCTGTGCGGCTCTTCTTCCCCAGAAAATTCCAAGACAGAAAACGAAAAGAGGGTTTCAAGAGAGATAGACGAGAGGGGGGGAGGCAAAGGTTGAAGGGGGCATCAGGTTTTAAAGGTAGCAGCTGGAGGCGGTAACAGGGGGGAGGAGGAGAGGAGACGACGCTGACAGCGGATCAGAGGAGATGGGGACGACTGTCTTCAGTGGTGGCAGATGCGAGGCAGTGAGAAAATGCTCGGGTCCTTTCAGTAACGTGCAATACAGTAGAAGCCTCTGGCAAGGTGAGTTACGCTTGATCTCTTCATACAGAGTGTGCTAATTTTGTACTCTATTTAAAGTATGATTAATTTCTACAATCAATTTAATGTATATACAGATTATGCACAATTCGTTTCATCTACATCAAAGATTGAATAAAATTTCAAACTTCAAATGAATCAATTGTATGAACATGTTTTCATTTCAAACGATTAATTCATTTTTTATTTGATATATCATGTGCACAAGAGGCACAAAAGAATAAATTATGAAACTGCTGTAGTCTTTGTGACAGTATATCTTTGTCTTTTCTCCCATGAGGTAACTCCTAAACAAATTATCTATCCATCAACTAAAAGGTTCAGAAACTAAAGGTTCGAGCTTTCCAATTATACAGATGTCTGTTGTTTTATCTTCTTTGTTATGTATAATCGTGGATATGTTCCTCTACACTCAATATTATCCTTCCATACATAGGGTGCAGATTTTTGTTTTGGGCTTTCCTTCTTATGATGCATTGATACATGGGCAATGATATGGAACAATTAGAAGTGTAAAGCAAACGAAAGTTGAGTTGAATACATTATACACAATCAGAAGATGATGGAAGTAAATATGAAACAAGTTTACCGGTGAGTGATCTTTTTATAAAACATGCAGCTACTTTTTTATTTTTCATTTTTTTTTAACACATTAAAAGTTATCTTTGCAATATAGAATTCTTTTTGCATCAGTATTTCATTTCCAATTTTAAGCCGTAAATGTGAAAAGGATAATATATACTATAAATTATATATGATATGCCCTGTGAGATGTTAAGGCTCTTTGTTATTGCATAGGTGGAACAGAAAATGTTAATCCCGCAGGGTTGGAGTACTACAACAATCTGATAGATGAGCTCCTGAAACACGGTAGTTAAAAAAAAAAAAAAAAAAAAAAAATATCAAGCAATGTGGAAGTTCTTTGATGCTTCTTAATCTCAGAGTCCTCAAAATTAAATGATAGGCAGGAATTCAAGTTCATGTAATGCTATACCAAGCTGACCTACCCGAAATACTAGAAGATCGATACCAAGGTTGGCTAAGCCCGCAGATCATGGATCTCTAATAATTAATACCGATTCAGGTGAAATGCAAACACATTAATACTAGGCTGATTAGTGCTAATTACTTTTATTAAGCTTGACAAGTCTTTGTTTCGATTGCTTGATAACCTCTAATGGTAGCTAATTATGATATGTGCAGAGACGACTTCACAGCTTATGCGGATGTCTGTTTCCGCGAGTTTGGCGACCGGGCCAAGTATTGGACAACCATGACCCAACCAAACATTATAAGCTTTGCCGGATATGACCAAGGCAACTGTCCTGCTCAGAGCCATTTGGCTTCACAGATTGCTCCGCTGGGGATTCGATTGTTGAGCCGTATATTGCCATGCACAACCTCCTCTTGGCTCATGCCTCTGCTTACAACCTCTACCACACTAAATATCATGTGAGTTTTACTAATCTTTTGAATTTTTTCATTTGTCTTGCATATATAGTGTAAACAAAATTCCACAAAAAATATAATTTGGGTCAGATTTGAGCTGAATTGCACCTAATTCAGATAAGCACTCAAAATTGTAGAAACTCCATTGTGTGCTTTAATCTTCATATTTCAAATTGGATGGAAAATATTTTTGCTTTACGTGTAAAATTTTGAACATGAGATTAACTGTCTTTGGGATTGGATTGATTGGATTAATTGTGTTGATTGTGTTCTTACTGCCAAGGCGAGAACTTTTGATCCTGGTATCCTGATGTGATCCAAGACTGATAGTGATCCGAGATCATTACTTGTATTAATTTGGTTCAGTATATGTGTGCTCCATCACTTAGGAGACCGGTATTGTAGTTGCTGGCCAGTTTGCTAATGACCTCTATATGCAGGAAACACAAAAGGGATGGTAGGCATTAACGTTTACTCCTTTGAGGCTTACCCATTCTCAGATTCCGCCACTGACAAAAACGCTGCTCAACGATTTTGTGATTTCTATATTGATTGGTACATGATCTTAGTATATCATATTGGTTTATGGAAATGTTTGTAAAATATTTCGATATTCTTAATATTCCAAAAAAGAAAAAGAAGAACAGTTATCCTCTCCAAGGATTAACATTCTGTACATTGATTTGTTGTATTAGTGCGTCCCGAACTGGCGACTTTTATGTTCCTCGGATATATATTCCTCACCTCTAAGGTAAAAGACACATATTGATGACAAACTAAATTATATTATATGTTAATGTGTGGGCACCAGCATGATGAATGTTGTTGGCCGGGGACTTTACCCCTTTCCTGTCTGTTGAGTGCTGGGATGGATACTGCAGAATTGCAATTAAAGGATCTCACTTAGTTGAATAAGCGAGTTATTGGGCAGCTTTATCATTATTCTTGATCTTGGACAAATCAGTTGTATAATTGTTTTTATCAGTAATAAATTGTGAGCGGTCATCTTCTAATTGTATCTTGTAATATGTGAGCAATCTTATTGTCAATTTTGAAATTAATTATATGCATAGGAAATCAGTTTATTGATTTATTTTTAATGGATATATTTCAGATTGTTCTCATTTCAAGAAAGAATTTGCTTACAAAAGTGTTTTACATCATTGCAGGGTTTGTTGATCCATTGTACAATTTTAAATAAGTGGTTGCATAAAGGTTATAAAATACAGGTTGTTGTGTTTGAGATAGTTTTCTTTGCTAAATGTAAGATGACCATCATTTACAGTAATGTTAGAAACTTGATTCTCCTAATGACGGTACATAAGTTTATTAATGATAACTATTACCTTATAATAAGGCTAATTTTGCTATGGATAAGATGAAATATAGACTGTTCATTTTCATAGGTTAGATGGCCGTAATATATCCTTTGAATAAAACTAAAGAGACATGTTTAATAAAAACCGTTCGATTTAAAATAAAAGGTTGCTTAGTCAATCTTATAGAAAAACCACTCTTATAATAATCAAATATGTGCTCGGGCGGAGCACGAGCCAACCTCTAGTTATTAAAAAAGGGGGAAAAGAAAGTACAACTTACTAAAAAGTAAGACTACAAAGTTACAACTGAAATCTGATTGCTCCTAATTATTTATACCTAAGGGTTTAACTATCAAACACTCAAAAGTCTCACCAGCTGGTTAAACACTTAAACTACTGCGCTTGAGTACTTCACACTCCAGAATTCTACTGCTCCAGACAACACTGACTTGAGCTGGTTACTTCCCGGGACAACTTGCAAGTTTCAGAATGATCAGTGATCACCGCGGAATAGTAGATGATAACATGTATTCTTGTTCTAAACTGTGAACTCTTGAAGTTTCACCGGTGGATGTATTGTTCATCATCAGGCGCTGCCGACTGTCTGATCTAATTGCATTGGCCCAGGGATGCATCCCCCGCTTCTTTGAACCATGCAACATTTCGATTTTCATCTCCACTTCCTTCATTGTGGGTCTTTCCTCCCCTTTCAATTTTAAGCACATCTCTGCAATGACTGCAACCGCTTCAATTTTTTCTAAATTTTCCTCCCCTGCAATCTCTGGGTCCAGAATTTCAGTAAGTTTATTATCTCTTACAGTTGTGCAAAAGTGTGAGGCTAAATTTTCGCCTTTCCGAAATCTAGAACTGGAAACTGACTTCTCTCTTGTTAGCAATTCTGCTAGAATAACACCAAAGCTATAAACATCACTCTTCTCTGTCAATCTACCAGTATAAAAGTACTCCGGATCTAAATACCCATAAGTTCCTTGGACTGCTGTAGTTATACCTGTTTGGTTTATTTGAATTGATTTTGAAGCTCCAAAATCTGACACCTTCACTGTTAAATAGTCATCTAGCAATACATTGCTCGACTTGATATCTCGGTGGAACACTGATATGGAAGCGGTAGAGTGCAGATGTGCCAGAGCCCTAGCAATCTCTAACATAATCCTGAGCCTATCATCCCACGATAGGAAGTGATAACCTTCAACATGAAGGTGATAAAAAAGAGTCCCATTAGAAATGAACTCGTAAACTAGCAGTGGTACTTCAAACTCCAAACAACAACCATAAAGTTTGACCACATTTCTGTGGTCAATTTGAGAAAGAATAACAACCTCATTTATGAATTCATCGATTTCTCTTTGTATTACTATCTGGGACCTTTTAATGGCAACAACACGCTGATCTGACAAGATACCCTTGTAGACTGTGCCATGGCCACCCCGACCAACCACGCGTGCCTGATCAAATTTATTAGTTGCCTTCTCAAGCTCTTCTAAGGTGAAGATCTTCAGTCTTTCGTTGACAAGTCTGTTCGAGGAAATGAGTTGTTGCAACAGGAGCCCATGGTTTTGCTTGAATAATTCTTCCCTGATAATTCTTGTTCTTCTTGTCTTGATCCTTTTGTTAAAAATATGCAGACTTTGACCTATAACAATTAGAGCAACCCCCATTCCAACTCCAATAAGGATAATGAATCCTGGACATAAAAATGAGAAGTCAGGAATTATTTTCTTCAAAAATAAAAGAAGTACCTAAGAAGTATCAATGAAGATAAAAAATAAATAAATAAAACCTAATGTAGTCTTTGTTATTACTATTATTTATATTCCAATTGATGCAGAGCGATCTCAAAAAATATAAAGAAAATAAGAATGAAAAACTCGTAGCTACAAGATAATTATCAATTACAACAAAGCGATATGTAAACAATTGAAGTGTTAGCAGTATGAACTTGCATTGTGTGTCAATTGATGTAAAATTACAAAACTCAAACTGGTTGCAATAATTTATAATTATTATCCTCTAATTTGATTATATCACTTTTACTTTATGATACACCTTTGGTCGAATATTGTCATTTAGTAATTTAATCCTATTAATTATTTTATTGTATTATTTGTTAATGTGGTTTTGTCATTTTTGAGATCAATGTGGACAAAATTTTTCCATTTTTAGAAATATTAAGTATTTGTTTTAAATTTTTTAAGATAACTTCTAAACAATAATAAAATAATTAATGTTTATATGTAAAATTATGTCATTTTAAAAAAAATTCAAAACTAAATACTTACAAAAATCTAAAAATGAAAGAAAAATTATATTGTAGGTATTTTGATATATAGAATCTATTAATTGAGCATTTTAAATCGAAATTCAGAGACAATTAAGTACGTTTTCGAGTCAACAAATAAGAGGCATATTATATTTTCTAATAAATTTACCTTATGCGCATTAAACGGTAAAAACAAATTAAAGAAGGATGGATGCACAAATAAGTAGCATTCCTCTCCTAAATGCAAAGTCATTGTTCTGTTATAAGGAGAATTAGATATTTGCTTCTCCAAAATTTATACTTAAAAAGTTCGTCACTACAAAAATTGACTTTAAAAATTTGCTACTCTAGTCTTTTATTATAAATTTGCCACTATCATATCTACTGTATTTCAATACTTTCCTTTATACCTTGGTAAATCCAGTAAAGAAAATTAATAATGATCACGATGCATTTCGTCCCGTTGTTTGTGATCAACCTCTCCCAATGGTGCGTTTTTTCTCTTCCAAATCAATTCCCTTTCTATTAGTTCGATCTGAAGCCGATTGAAACAATTAACTCATAACAACCAACCCAACTGAAGCAATTTAGTGCAATTTCACTCCTTAACCATATTAATGAAACTTCTCTGCGGCTCTACCTCACTTCTACTGACTAAGAACAATAGTTTTGGGGGCTGGTAATTAGGAACAGCGAGGGAATTGGATGATAACTGATTAATTTAAAGAAGTTTGCATGTTGTTTAAGAAGCTAGATGTTAAGATATGTTAGATGTTTTACATGCTAATTTATCTCTGTCTTTTCTTGTTTACGGATGTCATGAACACTGTTGTGATGTATTTCATTTTTATCATTAATAAATTGCTTGACAACCGCTGTCAAGATTTTCAGAAAAAAAAAAAAAATACATTGGTTTTGTCCTTAATATATTTTACTGTGTTCCACTCAATCAGTGAGAAAGTACATGAAAATTTGATAGATTGATCCTTCATCTTTTCTTCGAAAAGTTGGTAGCAGCTATCAACATATGGATTGATCATTGATTAATCGACAAAATTGGTGGAACAGGGCCGGGGGAGAGGGACTACGGTATTAGTGAAATTGGCCACCATGAGAGATTGATCATAGAGATCTGAACTAAATTAAATCTTCCCTTGGGAAAGAGAAGATGATGATTCTAGCTCTTATCTCTTGGGTAACCCAAGTGGCCTAGTTGGAAGCGTCTAAAGTTCTTAAAGGTTCTCACCACTTCCCAATGTATGGCATCAAAATGAAAATAGAAAGGGAAAAGATTTGGGACTTCTTCCGCTCTCCTTGACTTGCAGTAAATTCAGCAATTCATTGAGGTGACGGACCGGCTAAGAGAGAAAGAGTATAATTCTCTGTCTACCTAAAACAATTGAAGAGAGTGTTGTAAGAATATGAATGGCGATTCCATGGCGATTCCATGGCGATTCCTCCCCACCTGAAGCTGAAGCTACCCAACTCTCCCTACTGTAGTCACCTTCCTCCCCCTCCTACCTGAGGCAAACCTTCGCTTAAACTCTCCCTTCTCCTTCTTTCCTCTAACCCTCCCCTCTTTCAATGCAGTAACTGTCCTTACATTTGCGTGTTTCCTTTTTTCCCTTATTTATTGTGAGTTTCCCTGGTTGTTTCTTCATTGATTGCTTTTTTTTTAACCTGTTGCCTTCACTGCTCTGGCGCTATCGACCCAACTTCTTTTCCTTTACCATACTCCCTGTTCCATTTGTACAACCTCAGTTCACCTACTTCTCCCTCTACCTCACCACTACTTCTTTTTTCCGCCTCTTATCATGTCGGGACCGGAACCACTTCCACCCCTTCCGGCCGAGGGCCATCAAGTTGCCTACTTCTGCCCTACGAGGGACCCAGTGTACTGGCAGGTCAGGGAGACTCTGTCCCGCACCGTCTGGCTCCACTACTTCGATTCACAGGAGCTTATCTCCCACGCTAGTCTCCGGACGGCGCTGGCCAACCAGTTTGGCGGGGATCCGCTCAATTACACAGTAGCAACGAGGTCCCCTCGTGATCTCCTAGTCACACTACCACCATGGCTCCCCCCCCCCCCCCAGCGGGTATTGCAGGATGAGATATTCTGGGTGGGACGACACTCTATGAACCCCCATTCGGCCTCCGTTCCATACAGATACAGACGATGCAGTGGGAGGGTCCTGCTAAATATCTCCATTAAAGACTTCCCCCTCAGCATGTGGCATCACCATTTTTTCACCCAGGTAGCGCAATTGTTTGGTTTCTTGCGCGAAATACATCCGGATAGTGTGTCTGGAGTTGATAAGCAGTTCCTCCGTTTTACCATTGTCACCTCTACTCAGATGAACATACCCCCGTTTCTGTATGTCTTGGATGGACGGAAATGGCTGTCTTGCCCTATATTTGTTGAGGATCTTGGACCGCCGGAATTTGATAACCCGCCGTCTGACGGGGACTCCCCACCGCCGGAATATGTCAATCCCCCCACTGACCCGAATGTTTCCTCGTCTGAGGAATGGGACCCACGGGATGATGCATCCACCATGTTCTCTGTTGATGACTGGGGTATGCAACATGAAGGGCTACACGGCCAGCCCATACGGAATCTGGGGAGCCCCCTTTTTCGTACTGGCCTTCTCTCATCCGCGCCGCTCACTTCTGGGTGTACTGCTAACATCTTTAGGGGTGACATCAGCAGCTTCTCCCACAACGTTACAGCTAATCCTACTGGGGTGCACTTTGCTTCCTCCTTGGGGAATGTTGCTACTGAGGAGGCACATGCCATCTTATCTGTGGGTCAGCACTCCATCACAGTCAAACGCAAATTTGAGGTAACTTTTCACAGTGATTTTTTGGTTCAGAAAAAGGTACACCCCGTTCTCGTGAAACCTCGTACTACGTATAGCCTGTACCATCCTAACCCGCCTGAAAAAGGGGCCCTTTTTAAGGAATGCTGTGATAACTCCACCAACTGTTTTAAAAATCACCAACAGCCTTTTCCTGGCCCATTTATTACCCCTCTACCCTCTGGCCCGTTATATTTTGTATCTCCGGATCATAACTTCCCTCCTCTGCATTATCACTGTTCACGTCCTGCCCCCGCCTTCTCTACCCCTCCTCCCCTTACGACCCCATCTGGCATTGTACATCCCATCGGCATGGAACTGTCAGATAATGATCTTCTCAACCAGTTCGCCTCTCTTGACACCTCTGGAACTGATGGTGATGCGTTGGTGGCCCTACCTCAGCAGGCAGCCTCATTCCGTAATTGGCCGCTCTGCGTAGTTGCCCGTGTGGTCTTTGATAGAGTCAGTATTGACACTACCTTCATTGCCTCTATGCATAAGGCTTGGGTTGTTCACCACCGCACCTCCATAGTGCCTGTGGCCAGAAATACCTATCTGATTGAGTTTGTGAATGCTGAGGATATGCACCGAGTGTTAGAAAATGGTCCATGGACTTTCAAGCTGGACTTAGTAGCTATGCGGCGTGTATTTGGCCCAACAGAGCTGGCCCCGGAGGCGGTCACACATGTCGAAATCTGGGTGCAGATGCATAATGTCCCCCCTGAGTCCCTGTTTGTTGAGGGAGTCCAGCTATTGGCACAAAAAATCGGCGAGATGGTCTCGGATGTCCGTCAGGGGTTCAGTGCGGGAAGGAAATTCATAAAGGTCAAGCTCTCTATCCCGCTGAACAGGCCTCTTAAGGATAAGTTGGAGGTTATGCACCTTCAGATTGGTAAATTCATTGTTTATTTAGTTTATGAGAGGCTGTCTAAAGTATGTTTATTCTGTGGTTTACTGGGTCATGAATACCCTCAATGCCCGACCTATACCAGGCTGAACCGGTTGACCACTGACCCAATGTATAAGAACCGACCGGAATTGGCTAACCTGCAACCTTTTTGTCTGGGCCAATGGATGTTGTACAGCTCTTTAGTCCCCAGAAATGAGAACTCTAGCCCAGCCCATATTAACCGGCCCTCCCATGGAATTGAGCCCCAAGTGCGCCCCCACGCCACACCACACCACACCAAATGGGCCCCCACACCACGCCTGCTACCCATTCCTCCACGACGGCCCATATGTCACAGCCCAACCCAGCCTTCTCACTATCCCCTCACTCTACCCCTGACACCAATCCTACTCCCATGAACTGCCAAAGCCCTCTCCCTGAGCAAAACTCACTGGGCCCAACTCTGACCTACAAACAAGGCCCACTACCTTCCCGTTTCAAACGGACCTACCTCCTTCTACCTTTAACCATATTCCCGAGTCTACTCACAGCTACCCCCTCCGTCCACCTCTGACATCCCCCACCCAGCTTTCACCTCAGCACACCTTCGCCACCCCTTTTAGACCCCGCCACGACTCGGCACACCTCGCCACATACCAATCTGCCTTCCTTCACCTCCAACTTCGGCCGGAAGCTCCCAGCACTGCTGCCGGGATGCACCCGACCTCATCTAAACGGCTTCGGGGAGCGAGCACAGACTCGCTGCCCCCGCCACAATGAGTCTCTTAAGCTGGAATTGTCGAGGGAGTGGGGGCCCATCGACAATAGCTCAACTGAAAAGATACCTCCACAGCTCCCAAGCATCTATTGCCTTCATTACCGAAACCAAATGTGATGAGATTCGTGCTCTCAGTTGCATTTCTAAGTTGCCTTTAAAAAATTCCATCATTCTCTCTTCACATGGTCGGTTAGGAGGTTTATGGTTGGTTTGGGATGATGTAGTACAAGTTCGATTGTTAGAGAAATCTTTTAATTTCATTTTTGTTGAAGTCCGGTGGCATCATAGCGCTGACCCATGGTTGCTTGGCGCTATATATGGTGATCCATCCCATGGGGTCAATGCATATATCTGGGAGAGGGTTGTTTGTTATGCTTCTTCTGACCCTAGGCCGCTCTGTTTAATTGGTGATTTTAATGCCATTGCTTACACGCATGAAAAGGAGGGAGGGTGCTCCACCCTTAAACCCCATCACAGAGCCTTCCAGGACATGATTATCAGAGCGGGCTTGGTAGACTTGAGGTACCACGGCCCTGCCTACACTTGGTCTAACGGGCAAGCCGGTGAACATTTGATTAGAGAACGGCTCGACAGAGCCATGGCAGATGCCAACTGGCTCACTATGTTTCCCAACTCTAAGGTTCTCCACCTGCCAAGAGCAAACAGTGACCACCATCCTGTCTTACTCAGCACGGCCCCTAAGCGAATGCGCCGGCGTCGCTCTTTCAAAATGGAACAGTGGTGGACTTACCAGCACGATTTCCAGGATGTCTGTGCGCAGGCAGTCAATAAAACTGATGGTACGTGGGAAGGCAACCGTGCATCCCTCACCAAGGAGATCACCAAATGGGCAAGGAAGATCCCTGAGCCAGACTCAGAAATTTGTCAGCTTGAGAAGGAATTGACCGACTTACAAAGCGAGCCAATACCAGACATACAGAGGGAGAAGGCACTACAGGACAGGCACACTGCCTGTCTAGTGGCGTAGGAGGCTTACTGGTATCAGTGCTCTAGGATAAGATGGGCTGTTCAGGGAGATCGTAATACTCGTTTCTTTCACGCTACAACAATGGCCAGGAGGAGGAGGAACAGTATCAACTCTGTTCGGGTTGGCCCAGATTTATGGGTCTCCAACGAAAAAGAAATCCGGGCCCAAATTGTTACACATTTCAAAGGTATTTATGCTCCATCTGAAAGGCCCATTATGCGAAGCCCAAATGAAATCTTAAGTCCGGCCCTTATTCAGCAGCTCCCAACGGTGCCTGACTCAATGATAGGCCTGCTGGAGCAAATCCCTACCGCAGAGGAAAATTCGCCGGGCTATGTTCCACTTGGGCCCTGATCGTGCCCCTGGCCCAGACGGTTTCACGGCCAGATTTATCCAGTAGCAGTGGCAGCTCATTGGTCCTTCCATTATAGCTGAAGTTCGAAGGTTTTTTCAAACAACTGAGCTCCCATTGGATTTGGGCATCTCTAACACTGTCTTGATCCCGAAAACTCTCTCTCCGACCACGGTGGCTGACTATAGGCCTATAAGTGTGTGCAATGTAATCTATAAACTCATCTCCAAGATCATAGTCACCCGTATGCAGCCCTTGATTCCGGATCTTGTCAGTCCGAGTCAGACTGCTTTCACTCTGGGCAGGGAAATCGGGGACAATGTCATACTCTTCAGAGAGGTAATGCACTCTTTTGGCATGTCTTCCTTTAATGCTGAGGTGTTCTGTCTCAAGTGCGACCTCTCGAAGGCCTTTGATTGAATGGAATGGTGCTACATTTTCATGATCCTTACGCTGTATGGTTTCCCACCGATGTTCATCTCCTGGATCAGGGCCTGCGTCACCTCAGCCAGATTTGCAATCTTGATAAATGGTCACGCGGATGGTTTCATTACACCAACACGAGGCCTTCGTCAAGGCTGTGCCATGTCACCATATTTATTTATTCTGGCAATGGACCCACTCACTCGAATGTTAGATGAGGCATTGCGCCTCAAGAATTTACAGGGGGTTTGTCTGTCCCGCACGGCGCCGCCTATTACAAATGTTTTATATGCGGACGACCTGCTACTCCTAGGTCGTGCAACCCGGGACGAGGCGTTGGCAATCAACTCCATCATCCTTGATTTCTGCGCCATGTCAGGACAGTAGGTGGGGACCGCCAAATCTAGGATTTGGTTCTCAAAGAAAACAACCATGTCCTCCATCAATGCGGTGAGCCTCATCTTCCAGGCAGCACCGGCGCCAACTGAGGAAAGGTACTTGGGGGCACCAATCACGGTATCTCCAACACACTTTGCTTATCTGGAAGATACCGTGGCTCGCATCCTTCAGGGTTGGAAGTCTAGACTCCTGTCCCCTGCTGGTAAACTGGTGCTTATCCGCTCGGTGGTCAAATCGACATTGGTCTACCCGATGTCCACAACTCTCACACCAGCGGGGGTAATCGCCCGAATTCAATCCCAAGTGCGCCGCTTTTTTTAGGGTAAGGATTCGGGTAAATACATGGCTCTAATCGGGTGGGACAGAGTTACGGCACCAAAGTCCATGGGTGGGCTAGCAATCCGAGATCTTCATACCCTAAACAAGGCTTTCATCCTAAAAAACACTTGGAAATTGCTCACTGCCACTGATGTCTTGTGGGTCCGGGTCTGCCATGCCAAATACCTGTCGCGCTCTACATTCTGGGAGACCAATAGATCATACAATTGTTCCGGACTGTGGGGTGCTATGGTGGCCCACAGAGAGGAGCTGGCGCCGCATTTGCAATGGCTCCTGGGGGATGGGCAGACATGTCATGCGTTTGCGCAGCCATGGTACCTGGGATGGGACGAAATCCGGACACAAAATACCTCTCAGAGAAAATTGCTGGTGGCTAACATCGTCATTCACAATGACGATGGGTGCTCATGGAATGTTCCGCTCATGCTGGCCTCTTTTGGCGGGACCCACACATTGCGCCTCATGACGGCATTGCCGACCCTCCGCTGCACCCCTCCCAGGCAGATAGGCTAGTGTTCACCCCTTCAAAAAATGGTACTTTCTTGGTTAAACAGGCATACCACATCCTGCGCAACGCGACCCCTTCCAATTATTCCATGGAGAAAGATTGGTGGCAGATGGTGTGGGGATGCGGTATCATTCTACCTCGGGTCAAACTGTTTTTATGGAAATTAGGAAACTCGGGGCTGCCGGTAGGGAGTATAGTAGCTTCGAGACTCAACAAATCGATACCAACATGTGCGTTGTGTGGTACGCATGATGAGACGCTGGTCCACGTCCTGTTCAAATGTGAATTTGCTCGGGCGGTTTGGTTTGCTTCTGGCCTTGGCCTACGCACAGATGTATTGCCGGACGACATCTTTGTGCTCTTGCAACACATTCAAACCACCCTACCTGAGGACTGCTTCGCGTTGTTTGCTAATACTATATGGTGTCTCTGGAAGGTTCGATGCTCGAAGGTTTACCAGGGCACCGCACACAAAATCCACTCAGTGTTCCGTTTGGTATCGGAGTTGCAGGCGCATCGACATTCAATCCGCCCTGTTCACAAAAACCTGCCGCCTCGGCTGCCCACTATCTACCAAGATGAGGCCATGTCTCGCTTCTTTTGCTGGGTAGACGGTTCTTTCAAACCACCGGATAGTGCAGGAGCTGCCTACGTACTGTGGGGGAATGGTGAGTTACTTCAATATGCATTGCAGCCGTGCCAATTGCTGTGTCCTTTGCAGGCAGAGGCGCAAGCTCTACTGATGGCTCTCAAAGCGGTAATACAGATGCAACTCGATCACTGTGTTTTTTACACAGATTCTGCAGAGCTGCAGTGGGCGGTCTCACACTCTACACCTCCTTTAGAGATCAATTGGCGAGCTTATAATCTGATCTTGGAGGTGTGGCAAATCCTTCGTGACCACTGCCAGTTCCAATGTGTGCATCGAGGCAGAGGGGATAATGTTCTCGCGGATAATTTAGCTAAAACAGCTAGGATTAGGGAAATATCAATTGTTCAATTTACTTTCCCTTGTTTTGCTCATGTATCTTGATGCCATGTAATATTTCCCCAATGCTATTAATGAATGCCTACGGGCCGTTTTAAAAAAAAAAAAAAAAAAAAAAGAAAGAGTATAATTGGGAAGGGTAATTTTGGAAATAAAAACAAATAAAATTACACATTCATTGTTTTTGTTTATAAACTAGTAAGAAACCCACCCATTTTGCGGGCACCTTAAAATATGAGGGATCCATTGACAATGCTTATTTTGACAATTTTGACAATAAAAAATTTTTAAAATTTGTAAAAATTCATAAAAGATCTTAAAAAAAAATTATGATGCATCACTTAACTTATAAATTGATTATGTTTCAAATTTCAATCATTTTGAATATTGTTTGATAACTTATCAAAATTTATACAATTTTTTACGATTATTTTTTAACGGATCTTTCACAAACTATCAAATATCGATTAAATTGCATATAATCGGAAATGTAATCAATCTATAAACCTTTTCTTTTTTTAAAAAAAAATTTAATGATTTTTTTAAAAATTTTAAAAAGTCCCATTATCAAAATCGTCAAGATCGCATTATCCATGGATCCCTTATAATACATTAGGCCTGTTATTTAGAATAAAACTACCGTGTAAAAATTTTAAAAAGTCTCATTATCAAAATTGTTGAGATCGCATTATCCATGGATCCCTTCTCTTAATACATTAGGCCTATTATTTAGAATAAAACTACCATGTTCTTAAGTTCACGGAAGACCTCCATGAGCTTAATACAAAAAATATATTAAATCACATCCAAAATTTGATTTATATGGCTTAATAAATTTGTTATATCAAAATCTTATAACAGGCAAATACTTTTTACTTTTAGAGAATTTTAAGTATTTATTTTGGATTTTTAATAGCAACTATACAATATTAATAAAATAATTAATGTTTCATACGTAACTTTAAAACTAAGTGTCGCCTTCAGACTCTAAAGGCATGGTAGTGGTAAACCTAAGTGTTGCCCTTAGACTCCAAAGGCATCAAAGTGATAAACCTAAGCGTCGCCCTTAGACATCTCCAAATGCATTATAAAATTGTTCTCCATTAGTGTAAAAACCGTGACCAAATGGACATCTCCATTTTTACATGTTTTTATAATAGTATATATTATATTTATGGTACAAGAGCGACAAACTTCTAATGAACACTAGTTTTTGAGTGACAAACTTCTGAACTCAACTTTTGTAATAACAAAGTTTCTAAAGTTGAAATTTTAATTAGAGTGGCTAATATCTAATTCCACTCAATTTTATAGTCAGTTTCTTACTTTAGAATGACTAATGTTCGTAGGTGCTGGACTTTAATATAGGTATATAATTTATTATTTCACAAATGATCGATAATCAACATGCTCATCGTGTTGGTTGTGTACCTATAGCTAGCTTACTGATCCGGCTGTGAGGCAGAGGCACACATTTCCCCCCTCTTGCGGCATCGCCGTGTGTACCTGGCGGGCAAGTACACACATAGCTTCCAATTGTGTTATTGCATATGCCTGAGCATATTGAATGATCTTGAACACATTCATCAATATCTGCAAATTAAATGATAAATATTTTATTTCACAGTGCAAAAACGACACACAAAAAAAATCATAAATGATTACTGCTACTCAAATAAATAAAAATTAAAATGATAAATTGCATGCAAAAGTGAAAAGATCCATAGCTTTGCCAAATGAATCTTGGAACCACCCAATTAAATAACATTAGCAACCATAGATGATAAATTAAAAGGAAACCAACTGTAGATATTTAGGGAAAGGATTTGACCTTGGCAGCCATCTGGTAGATAAGGATTGCCTTGGTATCCTCGAGAGCAGTTACAGAAGTAACCCCAACCATTTGCAGAGTCGACACATATGCTATTATTGCTAACACATGCGTAACTGCTTAGGTTGGCCTTAGCTGCCTCACATTTTTCTGTTCCTATGGACCAGTCGAGTACAACAGGCACCGTGCCATTATGTGCATCCCAAAAATCATATGTAGATAAATAAGAAGTACTGAAGTTGAAACTGTCTGTCGCCATTATCACCGCATAATTACAGAGACCAAAATTCCCAACAATAGAATTACCACAGCCTTTATCAAAGGATACTTCATAGTAGTTAATACCAGATGGAATTGACGTTTGGCAGCATCCATTCCCAGAGCATGAACCATTGGTTAGGCTGCTGTAATTGTAGCAAGTAGAAACACAACCTGTGCGATAAGGGTCCCCTTTGTAGTCTGTCATATAATTTAATGCAAGTGTCTGGCACCCAATTGCTGTGTAACTATTGTGGAGACTGGATAATGTGTATACCGTATCGGCTAAGTTCAGAGACCAAGTGGAAGAGTAGGAACTATCATTTGACTCGTTATAGCATTGCCACGAGATTTGGTTGTACAGTATAGCTTCAGCGCTTGACAGTGTGATGTTATACACCTCAACATTATTGAAAAATGGGACCATTTTGCCATCAGATGATTCATTACAGGACAGCGCGAACCCTTCATCAAGGGAGCAATTGGTGCCGATACCAAATGGGTACGGTATTTTGACACTACCGCAGTTTTTTTGGCAGTCAGGAGGTGGTATTTTTGAGCTTTCCGCAGCCTGAGCAAGAGAAAGTACTGAATAGAAAAGCAATATGAACCATGCCATGGATAAGGGGCTTGTTTTCAGTGAAGAAAGGATAATGAGTAGTTTGTTGTGTGGAATTGCCTCTGCCTCTGAGTTAGAAAATAGAAGAACTGTCTCAATGGTTAATTATATAAGAAGGGGTTCTTCATTGATCTTGCAGCACTGGTGAAGACTGAAGACCAAGTACAACTTTGTTTATTTCGACGTCATTGACTTTGGACACACAAAACCAGCAAACTTCGGTGCATGCATTTTGTTTGGAGACGGACTAATTGACTTGATACTATATTTTGAGCAATCAGGGATCAGCTGAAAATGTGTTCGCAACGGTACAGAGATCTGCTCTCTCTTGTCTTGAATTCATCAGTAGAGTTCTACAAGGTGGATGCATGCAGAATTGTAGATCATAAAAAACAAGAAAAAGAAATGTAACATATAGAGGGGCCGAGATATGTATCCACGAAAAAACTCGAATAAAATGAAATTGGGTGCATGGCAGTCCATAATATCTATCCCTGGTTAAGTTTATCCTCTTATATATTATACATTGGAAAATAATTCAAAAGATCGAGGCCTCAAGGAGAATCAACTTGGGGTGAAAATAAAAAAAAAAAAAATCTTCATTTCAATGTCGTCTCTAACTCATCCCCATACCAATTCTATACAAGACTAAATTTAACGATGGAAAGTGGATTATCATTAACAAGACTAAATTTAACGATTCCAAACTCTGTTATATAGTTTTTAATTTAAATATTACAATTTGAAAAATACACTTAAATCAGAAATCTATTAATTTGAAATAGAAAATGTGCGTATAAAACAATAAAGGAAATTGTTTCTTTGGATTGTTTGACAATCTAATGTTCGATCATATATGTCTTTGGTCAAGTAGACTAAACGAATTATCAACTTGTCCATAAAAAGCACACAGATCTGATTGTATAGAGTACATATATATTCAAGAGAAACATATTGTGTCCATTGAAAACATGTACATACATCTATATGTATATACAAAATGAAACAGATACATCCTAAAATGTAACGAATACATTCTAAAATGTAACTTCTTGACGTTATGGACAACTTTTCCATGTACGCTAGGTATTACTCTATATTAATGCCACAAGTTCGAGTGCCTTGCTATATATATATATGGCCATTTTTTTAACAAAAAAAAAAAATCTTATTTTTAAAATTAAAATGAAAAAACTTATTTTCAAAAATAATAAAACCAGGTTTTCAAAACCCGGCCGCCTAAAAGTAGGCCGGTTCCTGGGAAACCGGCCTACTTTTATGAGGCCGGTTCCCGGTTTCCCAGGAACCGGCCTACTATTAGGAGGCCGGTTTCCTAGAAACTGGCCTAATTTTTATTTTTTTTGAATATTTTCTTCAGATAGGTCTCGCTGTTAGCTTTCCGTAGCCGCGATGTTTGCTCCGATAGGAGTTTCCTATCAAAAGTTATGCCTGTTTAAATGTTGAGTGCCGGAAATATAGGATACGATTCAGTATAAAATTCAGAACGGAATTCAGAAATATTTTGAATGAATAATATTATAAATAAATATTAAATATCACAAATAATATTAAAAAAACAAATCTTAAATTTATTTGAAATGAGTAAAAAGCTCTAGGATTTTCTAAAAATTTATTGTGTAAATAACAGTCATGTACTAAATTTCATACTAAATTTTATACTGAGTCGTATCTTAAATTTTGGGTACTCGACATTCAAACGGCCATAATTATCGTGCAATAAATTTAAATTATTTTCTTATATCATTTTTCTAATATTATTTATAATATTTAATATTTATTTATACAGTTGTATAAATAATTATCATGCGCTGTATTCCGTTTTGGATTTTATACTGAATCTTATCCTATATTTCGGACACTCAACATTTAAACGGGCATAACTTATGATAGGAAACTCCGATCGAAACAAACTTCGCGGCTACGGAAAGCTAACAATGAGAACTATCTGAAAAAAATATCAAAAGAAAAAAAACTTAGGCCGTTTCCTGAGAAACTGGCCTCCTAAAAGTAGGTCGTTTCTTGGGAAACCAACTTCATAAAAGTAGGCCGGTTTCTCAGGAACCGGCCTACTTTTAGGAGGCCAGGTTTCGGAAACCCGGTTTTATTTATTTTTAAAAATAAGTTTTTTTTTTTATTTTTAATTTTAAAAATAAGATTTTTTATTTTTTATATTATTAAAATATTGGCCATATATATATCGCGTCTTCTTATTTGATAAATTAACGAACCCTCCCAATACTCGGTCAATCTATGGTCAAGTGGGTACAAAAGTATAGTTAAATAAATGAACGATCAAGTTGTCCATGAGAACATAATAAAAAAACCATCTGCCCTAGTTTTTAGTTTAGAATTAAAATACGTTAAATACTAATTTAATTAATTTAAATTAGTAACTAAAAACGATGTGAAAGATATATTTTTTTTTTTTGAAAACGATGTGAAAGATAATTGGTGACGCAAATAGGTCAATGCCTTAGATCACGCCTCGAATACAATTCAAGAGCTCCAGGGTCTCCCTTTCCCAGAAAAAAAAAAAAATCTAACTGTTGAGCATTTAAAGTTTTTATTACTTTTGTTCTTTTCACATGTATATTATCTTTCAATTTAGTTCTTCTGACCAAATATGTTATCTTTACTCGTCAACTTTGATATTTTCATTTAAATATATTATTATCAAAATAACTAGGTTACATAATATTTTTCCGTTAATTGAAGTTTTATTGACTTTGATATATATATATATATATATTGTGGTCGGTGTCAAGCAATTAGAGATGTTATAAAGTACTGTTTGAGCCAAAGTGATCATCAGAAAAACTATTCACTGTAAAAAATAAATGACAAACAAAATAGTGATCAGAAAACTATTCACCAGCACGTACGACAAACTGACAAACAAACAAATAGTGATCGATCAGAGAAAAAAAAACGTTCATTCACAATGTAAAAATTAAAATATTCCAATGCAAAAATAACTTGAGCATGAACTTTGTAATATAATATTGCTTATTTACGTGTTTAATTTCTTATATATTATTTACATCTAATATATCTTGCATTCCGATCATCACCATATATAGATCACCTCTATTAATTTAAGGTTCCGAATGAAATATAAATCTTTTACCTTTAAGGCCTTGTTTGGTATAGAGATAAAGTGGAGATAAATTGGGAGATAGCTTATCACCACTCTCACATGGGATAAGCTATCTCCAAATTTATCTCCAACTTATCCCTATACCAAACACAGCCTAATTGACTAGCGTTCTTAATTACGGAAATTATATAGCAAGAAAGAGTACTGCTTCCCTGCTTGTCAACAATTATATATGTCGTGGGCCCCATGCAGTGGCTGCTAGTGTATCGACATAACATAAGTAGTGGCTACTGATGAGTGACAAGACATTGTCATCTAGAGGCGTTGATTCATACACAAAGAAAGGGAAGGAGCTAGGACAATAAAATTCACTTTTTTCAAAAACCAAAAAAATATCTAGAGGCGTTGATTGACTTGAGGTCTCCTCTCCCGGTCTTAATAAAATAAAATAATATAAAATAAAATAAAATAAAAGAAGAGGAAGAAGAAGAAGACTTTTGAAAATTAAAAAAAAAAATCGACCCTTATAGCAAGCGCTATGAGCGCTATTTAAACATATGATGCAGATCATAAAAAACAAGAAATGTAACATATAGAGGGGCCGAGATATGTATCCAACAAAAAAACCCGAATAAAATGAAATTGGGTGCATGGCAGTCCATAATATCTATCCCTGGTTAAGTTTATCCTCTTATATATTATACATAGGAAAATAATTCAAAAGATCGAAGCCTCAAGGAGAATCAACTCGGGGTGAAAATAAAAAAAAATCTTCATTTCAATGTCGTCTCTAACTCATCCCCACATATACCAATTCTATACAAGACTAAATTTAACGATGGAAAATTGGATTATTATTAACAAGACTAAATTTAACGATTCCAAACTCTGTTATATAGTTTTTAATTTAAATATTACAATTTGAAAAATATGAACAATCTGAAAAATACACTTAAATCAGAAATCTATTAATTTGAAATAGAAAATTTGCGTATAAAACAACCAAATACTAAAGGAAATTGTTTCTTTGGATTGTTTGACAATCTAATGTTCGATCATATATGTCTTTGGCCAAGTAGACTAAACGAATTATCAACTTGTCCATAAAAAACACACAGATCTGATTGTATAGAGTACATATATACTCAAGAGAAACATATTGCGTCCATTGAAAACCTGTCCATACATTTATAGGTATATACAAAATGTAATAGATACATCCTGCAATGTAACGAATACATTCTAAAATGTAACTTCTTGACGCCATAATTACAAGACTCACGAATAATTCGTGAATTATTCGCAATTTATTCGTTTTTACACTATAGAGTATAGACGAACAGAACAGCGAATAAAACGACATTGTCCGAATTATTTGGCTTATACGCGAATTATTCGCGTATAATACGAATTTTACGAATAAAACGCGTATCTTTCGGAATAATTCGTATACAAGGTTTCAAATTCTGTACTGAAAAATTTGCCTTCCCACGTTTATTTAGCTTTATTCATTGGAAATCACATGGCTCTGCAGTCTGCATACTGGGGAAATGCGTTAAATACTACTTCCTCTGTCCACAAAAGAATGAATTTGTAGAAAAAGTCAAAGAAAATAGTGGAAGAGTGAAAAGTGAACATTCTTAGAAGGAGACGAGGGGCATTTTGGAAATTTCGTAATATATATATTTTTTTAGGAAGAATGTGGATTCAAATAAAGGATATAAATTCATTTAATTGTGGACAAATTGTAAAGGGTATAAATTCATTTAATTATGGACGGAGGAAGTAATTTAATTAATTTAAATTAGTAACTAAAAACGATGTGAAAGATAAATTTTTTTTTTTTGGAAACGATGTGAAAGATAATTGGTGACGCAAATAGGTCAATGCCTTAGATCACGCCTCGAATACGATTCAAGTGCTGTAGGGTCAAAGTTTTATTACTTTTGTTCTTTTCACATGTATATTATCTTTCAATTTAGTTCTTATTATCTTTCAATTTAGTTCTTCTTGATGCAGATAGAGTGCGGACTGCCTCAGAATTGGTCAGATTGATATGCTGTGGTATTTTGATCATAACTTTCTCAATACAAGTCCAAATGAGGTGATTCAAAATTCTATAGAAAGATAAAGAAATTAGCATGTTTTGAGTTTTCTCAGAATCGGAAGGCATCCCAGTCGAAATGGCGAATTAATACAGCATGGTCTTCGGCGGTTCGCCCCAGTGAAGTTCCTGCGCTCTGTTGGGCGGGCGGTCCGCCCCTGATGCTGGGCGGTCTGCCCCCAGACGGGTCAAGTTGCGTCTTTTAGAATTTTCTTGCGTTTTTAGACTGTTTTCTTTGTTTCTTTCTTTGTTTTCTTTAGGAGGGTTATTTCTATTTTCTTATATAAGCAAACTCAAGTCCTTTGGGCAGAACAAGTTGTTATTTTATATCTAAGTTATCAAAAACCTAGAATTCTGTGGGAATTCTCAAATCTTTCGAGTGCTTCTGTGTTCGTTCGATTGTCGTCTCCTACCGTTCGTGCATCAGTTGATATCAGAGCAACCAGGTTGATGGCGGATGCGAACCGTGGTCGTGGTAGAAGTTGGGGCCGTAGTCGGGGTCGTGGAGTCGATCATGAAGATGAAGGGCTGCCAAACCGCCATTGAGACCAGCGAGATTTGGAGATTGCAACTATAGGGAGACGGATCCGAGAGTTAGAGCGTCGACTCGCAGAGGCAAGGATGAGCTCTACCAACGGAGAAGAAGAGGAGGAGTCATATTCCATTGACTCTTCCACAACGGAAGATGGTGATGAGAAATTCAGCCCGTGGGGAATTCCGAATCAGAAGCGAAATCATAGGCTTCATCATGAGCCTGATGAGTCCTTTCAAAACCTTGAGAAGAAGATTGAACTTCCGAAGTTTGACGGTAAATCTCATCCTGATGAGTTTATTGATGAAGGTATAAATTTTGATTCTCCGCCAATTTTTTATGACTATCCCGAAGAGAGTGGGGATGTCCAAATCTTTGTTGGCGAGTCCCAATCAGAAATTAAATCTTTTGAAAATTGTCCAACCTTGAGTAAAGACCTTGTTTATGATATACCGCTGTCTGAAAATTGCACGGCGATTTCTACAAGTATCATAAACTTGGAGGAATATTTCGTGTCAACGAAAGAAGTTTCGAAAGAGTTGAAAAATGAGAATACCCTCGAGATCCAAATTTCAAACTATGGTTACACAGAACCAACAACTATAAGTTGCAAGAGTTTGTTTGATCCAACCTTGGCGAAAATCATATTCTTTGTTGATGTGTTTAGAAGAATGATGAACGAGAAAGTTATTTATTTCATGAACATCATTGGACCTCTTCACAATGTTTTGGTGTTTGTGCTCATGTTCTATAACTTACAAGAAGTCTACAAAGACAAAACTCGAGGACGAGTTTTTTTCTTAGAGGGGGGAATGATGCAGATAGAGGGCGGTCTGCCCCAGAATTGGTCAGATTGATATGCTGTGGTATTTTGACCATAACTTCCTCAATACAAGTCCAAATGAGATGATTCAAAATTCTATAGGAAGATAAAGAAATTAGCTACAACTTTTATGTTTTGAGTTTTCTCAGAATCGGAAGGCATCTCAGTCGAAATGACGAATTAATACAGCATGGTCTTCGGCGGTCCGCCCTAGTGAAGTTCCTGCGCTCTGTTGGGCGGGCGGTCTGCCCCTGATGCTGGGTGGTCCGCCCCCAGACGGGTCAAGTTACGTCTTTTTGAATTTTCTTGCGTTTTTAGACTGTTTTCTTTGTTTCTTTCTTTGTTTTCTTTAGGAGGGTTATTTCTATTTTTTTATATAAGCAAACTCAAGCCCTTTGGACAGAACAAGTTGTTATTTTGTATCCAAGTTATCAAAAACCTAGAATTCTGTATGAATTCTCAAATCTCCCGAGTGCTTCTGTGTTCGTTCGATTGTCGTCTCCTACCGTTCGTGCATCACTTCTGACCAAATTTGTTATCTTTACTCGTCAAATCTGATATTTTCATTTAGATATATTATTATCAAAATAACTAGGTTACATAATATTTTTCCGTTAATTGAATTTTATTGACTTTGATATATACATGTTTGTGGTCGGTGTCGAGCAATTAGAGATGTTATAAAGTACTGTTTGAGCCAAAGTGATCATCAGAAAAAACTATTCACTGTAAAAAAATAAATGACAAACAAAATAGTGATAAAAAAAACTATTCACCAGCACGTACGACAAACAAACAGTGATCGATCAGAGAAAAAAAAACGTTCATTCACAATGTAAAAATTAAAATATTCCAATGCATAAATAACTTGAGCATGAACTTTGTAATATAATATTGCTTATTTACGTGTTTAATTTCTTATATATTATTTACATCTAATATATCTTGCATTCCGATCATCACCATATATAGATCACCTCTATTAATTTAAGGTTCCGAATGAAATATAAATCTTTTACCTTAATTGACTAGCGTGCTTAATTACGGAAATTATATATACTAGAGCTGTAACTCGGGCTTCGCCCCGAAATATGATAAAAAAAAAATAATAAAGCTTATAAAATAAAAATATTTATTTTAAAAAAATTAAACATAATTTTAAAACTTTTTATGTGAATAATGATGATGATGTTGTATAATTTATAAATAATAGCACATAAATGTTGGACCACTTTAAGGATTAAATTTTGTCTTAAACATATTATATCATCTTATTAAATGGGGAGAGAGAATAAATATAAACCATTGGATCAAAGTAGATGAAGAGATTTAAACAAAATCAATGGTTAATAATATTGATGATGTGGTATAGTTGAGGTGTTTGGAGAGTTTCCCCTCTTTCTAGTTTATAGATAGCATGAAAGAGTACTGCTTCCCTGCTTGTCAACAACTGTATATGTCGTGGGCCCCATGCAGTGGCTGCTAGTGTATCGACATAACGTAAGTAGTGGCTACTCATGAGTGACAAGACATTGTCATATAGAGACGTTGATTCATTCACAAAGAAAAGGAAGGAGCTAGGTCAATAAAATTCACTTTTTTTCAAAAAAAAATGAAAAATCTAGAGGCGTTGATTGACTTGAGGTCTCCTCTCCCGGTCTTAATAAAATAATATAAATAAAATAAAATAAAAGAAGAAGAAGAAGAAGACTTTTGAAAATTTAAAAAAAAATTATTAAAAATTCTCAAAAAGAGAAAATAATTATAAAGTATGTGTTTAACTTATAGATTGATTTTGTTTTCAATTATATATATTAATTTAAGTGACGTTTGATATACTCCAAAGGCTTGTTAAAATACAACCATTAAAAATTATATAAAATTTTGTTGATGTTCAAGTTGAATGAAATTTGAAATATTATCAATTTATAAGTTATAGAATGCATCTATAAACTTATTTTTTTTTATTTTTAAGGTTCTTTTTTTTTTTTTTCAAAATTCTTATTGTTAAGACTCGAGATTGTCAGTAAGCACTGTCAATAATATATAGATCCCTCCACAAACTAAAAAAATCATCTAGAATGTGTTTCATTCATAACTTTTCTATTGAGGGCATGTTTGATGTACAAGAAAATGTAGGAAGGCAAAAAAATGCTAGAAAAGTCATTCATCTAAGTTTCTCGTAATTGTACTTTTCTGTTCTTTTGTTTGATCCATCCTAAGTTTCTCGTAATTGTACTTTTCTGTTTTTATGTTTGATTCGTAGAAAAATAGCCTAGGAAGAAAGCAAAGTCATGATGTGTCATTTTTATTTTATTTTGCTCAGTATATATGAACACTAATGTAGCGGGTCAAAAAGGTTCGTGTGGACAACTCATCATACAAAATGGATACTTGAGCAAGCACAATAGACAAATCAAAGTTTCCAAAAGTGGACCACATACAACTTTTTGGTTCAAGTACACTCGATTTGCTACATGTCGGTGATCCAACATTTAGGAGTTTGTTTTTTAAAATTTGTTCTTTCATGAACCGGTTGTATACAGTAGATAAAGATGTATTTTCTCGTTGCCTCGTTTTGTTTTGAATGGTAAGTAACGACCACCTTTTTATCTATCTACCAGTCCACTGTATTTTTTATGAGCAAATATCATTTTCATATTATTTTTCAGTACACATTTATATTTTTCCGATTAACATTTAGCATTTTCTAGTAAACAGATATACTACGGTTTTCAATAAACATTTATGCAACAGTGACAAGCACATGGTGTACATGGGTATGTCAGATTGAGAAAGAGATGTAGACGTGTGGCTTACTTTATAGGTGGACTACACATTTGTCCTTTTGTTTTTCACTCGGTTACAAGGAGAAACCACGCAAAATAGGGGACATGCATGCAGCCGACAAGAATCATCTTTCTATTAAATACTGCTGATCAAATGGAACTGAGAAAATTAATTATTTGATAGAAAATAAGATGAAATCCTCTATTTTCTTTTTAATCAAACTGGCCCCGAGTGTTCCATGTGCTATTTGTATTCACCTTTTACGCATATATGATTAATATCAAATTGAGTTTTATTACGGTACACCAAATTAGGTTTGGTAGGACAATTGAAATGGGTTCGTATCTGCTGCCATTAAAAACAATGGCAGGGCCTGCCATAAAATACTGACAGGTGGGACCCACAAAAATAAAGGACCCACCTGTCAGTGTCTTATGGCAGGATCCTGCCATTGAAAAACTATGGCAGCAGATACAAATCCAATTGAAATTAGTTTCTGTATGTTTAATAAAAATAAATAAATATTAAGTGTGCAGCTATAATTTAATATTATTTTTATTATATAAATTGGAACTCAAAATGCTTCAACTTTTTTAAGAAAATAAAAGTTGGTGTAATAAATTAATATTTCCAAATTATCATAGATTAAAGGGATAATTCACCTTTTTATCCTCAAACTATCTCAAAAAAATCAAAGTGGTCCCTAAACTTTTAATTGCACCGAATTGGTCCTTGAACTTTTAAAAAGGCACCAAATTGGTCCTTAAACTTTTTTTTATGTAACTAAATTGGTCCTTCAACTTCAAATATACTTAAATTTTTACAAAAATATACCAAGATAATGTAAGCGGTATAATATAACGTTTACTGTAATATACTTAAATTTTAAGATAATAACAAAAATATGCCCTACCTTACAAATATTTACAAAAATATGTCTTTAATCAAACATTTTTACTATAAAATTTTTCAAGAATATACAGACATTTGAAAATAATTACAATATTATGCCATCAATGATAAACATTACTCGGGTGAAGCATGCTATTGTAATTATTTTAAAATATTGATATATTTTTGTGAGTTTTTTTATAGGGAGAACGTTTAATTTAAAGGCTTATTTTTGTAAATATTTTGTAGGATATGGACTATTTTTGTTATTGTCTTAAAATTTAAGTATATTATAGTAAAACTTTTATTACATCTCTTACTCTCTTTGTATATTTTTGTAAAATTTAAGTATATTTAGAGTTGAAAGACCAATTTAGTTACATAGAAAAAAGTTCAAGAACCAATTTGGTGCCTTTTAAAAGTTCGAGGACCAAATCGGTACAATTGAAAGTTTAGAGACCATTTTGATTTTTTTTGAAATAGTTTGAGGACTAAAAGGTGAATTATCCCTAGATTAAAATGACAGTGGATCCGATCCGACCAATCCATCCCGAATAACTCGCCTCTCCTCTGTGAGTCGGTGTGTGGTGAACTGGTGATATGGTGTTCAATTGGGCCTTATAATTTCTCATACTCCGATCCAAACAATCTTATTTTTTAGTTCATAAGTTTTTCTAGTGAACTTGTCTTGGGCCTACATTAGGGCACTCCACGGCTGGTTGGCTCTTCATTTGTGGCCTAGCTACATGGGCCGTAGTATGTAAAGGTTACTCGAGTCTTGATGGTGTATCAGTGCCCAGCTTATACTGCATAATTTTCTTCAGGTGATTGATGCTGAGCAAGATGAAGAAACGAAAATCTCAATAGCGGAACATACAATTGCTTTTTCTTTACACTAGCAGGCTTAAATTGCTACTGACGTGCAATTAAAAACGCACAAAAAAATTGTTATTAAGGAAAAAGGCAGAAGAAAACTGCCCTGCTTTTTTCCTCGAAAATTAAAAAAAAAAAAAAAAAACTGCCCTGCTTTAACGACTCGTTGAGCATTAGTGCATTACTATGAAACCAGATGATTCTGCAATGGGAAACATCTTGCGTCCATAGAATATTTCTATGGAATTACCATCATAGACACAGATATCACATGTTGGGTCCCACTTGTCACACTCTATGATGAAAATTTCATAGAAATATTCTATGGACGGTAGGTATGCCCCTTCCACAATTTAACAGTTATTGCTTTGTTAATGATATGTACCAAAATTGATCAAATTGAAGGAAATAAAATCATAATGAAGACGCAAGTTATATATTTTAAAAAAAACTAGGTACAGAGTCATGCATGTACTCGCTAGGATTTCTGATGTAAGTGATAAATCATATCCGATAAACAATAAAACTATATATATTTGCTATAAAAAACACACAATAAAACTGTAGCTCAAGGAACTTTATGTTTCTTTTTTTCATTTTTGGTCTAAACTTTAAATAATTAAGAAAATTTACAATTCAATCCAAATCCTATATACGAAATCTTTTACTCGTAACTTCAAATCCTAAATTTTTCTTCACTTCCTCTTCGGGATGGGATGTCAATTGCCATATGAATGGCAACCATCTGCACTCCAAACTGTTGCTCCTCCCTTAATTTGGCTGAGTGCCTAGTACAAGTTACTCCCTCTATCTGGGACCTTAACAGAAGAAGCTGAACAGCAATTGGAGACTCCACATGATACTTATCCATCCTCTTCTTATTCTCTCTGTACCAGATCAACCAAGTACGAGACGGGTCTGCTTCATTTCTTTGGTCATCTACAATATGTGAAAGTATATCAATTTCACTATATATCAGCTGGAATAGCCTGATATTGTATATATATATGTTGTGATAAATGCGTTGCATGGCATGTTTAGTTTTATTTCTTGATATTGCATCTATATTTCTTAATACAAGTCTTTTGCATCAATATTATTGCATTTGTAAAGTATTTTGTTTTTAAAAAACTTGTCAAAGAGAAGCGCGTCATTAAATAACCGGTTACTGAGCTTTTTAGCTGACTCCGTTTTGTTATTTTGTTTCCTTTTTGTTGGCGACGTAGGTTGACGGACCGTCGGATAGATGCACAAGATACCGTACCGTAGCGCCCTGTGTCGGGGCGTTACATTTATCGACTCTAAAAATGGTCCAGGTTACTACTGTAATTGCTCTCCTGGCTACGAAGGCAATCCATATCTACTGGATGGCTGCCAAGGTCAAATCCTTTTACAAAAATATAATCCTATTACTTTTGTATCTACACCTGAAGTTATTAATTCATTATCTTTAACAGTTACTCATTTTTTAGCGGTAAAAATTAATTCTGTTTGATAGAAAAGATTAATTAAGCTAAGTTTAGTTTATATTGTATCTACACACTAAGCATTTGTTTCATATTTCCCAACTATCGCTGGCCTTCTGTTTCTCCAGCCAGTCTTTTGGACTTCATTTTCGGTAGTAGTTGTTAAGGTCGGATAAGAATATCCTGAGATCCAAAAAATCATTAACCAAATTATGCAAATTATCAAACTTTTCAACATATACTATTTTTCTCTTAGCAGATATTGATGAATGTAAAGAAGATCCTCCAATATGCAAAGGGTCCAGGATATGTCAAAATACCCAAGGAGGCCACCAATGCAATTGTCCTGATGGTACTCGGAGCGATACAACAGATGGAAATTGTTACTCAACAAATAAGAGTTTATCTCCGCAGACTAAGCTGGCTATAGGTAAACAAATAGTGAACTATTTGTATGACAGATATTTCAAGATGATGAAACATCAAATAAGGTTAAGGACAGAAATAGGGAAAGATGTTTTCTATGTATAGTAGTTTGTAACTCATGCCTTAAAAAACATAATTTAATCATGATATTATAAAACTACACTTAATTTTTAAACATACTATAAAATTACCTCCTGCCCCAATTTTTTGTTCCAGTCTTTTACTCGATCCAGCTCCGTGCTGACTCCTATACCTCGGTACATATAAAACCTAAAAGTACCTTAAAGCTTTATCACATCTGCACCAATCTCAAAAAAACAAGAGCAAATCAAAAAAATTTCCCCTCAGTATGCAGTGCTGTTATATATATCAAAAGAAGTTTGATAATCCTGTACCTTTTGTAATTATGAAACTAATCATAAACCATTAACAAACTAAATTTATGCCTCAATGTACAGGTCATACTTAGTAATATATATATTTATTTTTTATAGCCAGTATTACACATTTAACCATATTTACTTTCAACTTGGTACAAGTAGCATGAAACAAGCCAGTATAGCCCAGGTACAATAACATTTAAAAGTTTCTACGAAACAATAATCAAAGGAAAACATATAAAATGATTTTCTTTACTTATACCTGCAAAAGAACCATGGCGTTAGAGCAATATGATACTTATGGATAGGACCCACTATAAAAATTTTATCTCATCCATTTTTTTATTTCTGTAGGCATTAGCATGGGCATCCTGCTGCTTCTATTATGCTTATTTGCAATTCATATCGTTCATGAAAGAAGGAAGCTAAGAAGAATTAGGGAGAAGTATTTTCAACAAGATGGAGGCCGGTTATTACTCGAAGAAATGAAGAACAACCATGGCAATGCATTTAACATATTCACAGAAGAACTTAAAGATGCCACAAGCAACTTCGATGATAAAACCATGCTTGGACAAGGAGGAAATGGCACTGTTTATAAAGGAACTCTGAAGAGCAAAGGAGATGTAGCAATAAAAAGATGCAAAACAATTGATGAGAGAAATAAAAGGGAATTTGGTAAAGAGATGCTAATTCTTTCTCAAATAAACCACAAAAATATTGTTAGGATCCTTGGCTGTTGTTTAGAAGTAGAAATTCCAATTCTGGTGTATGAGTTCATTCCAAAGGGAACCCTTTTTGACCTTCTCCATAGTGCTGCTCGTATCTCATTGGCCACTCGTCTCAGAATTGCTCAAGAGGCAGCAGAGGCACTTGCATACTTACATTCTTGGGCACCTCCCCCAATAGTGCACTGTGATGTTAAATCTGCTAACATTCTTTTGAATGAGAATTTGGTAGCAAAGGTTTCTGATTTTGGGGCATCAACGTTGGCACCAACGGATGAGGATCAATTCCTCACAATGGTGCAAGGAACTCGTGGCTATTTAGACCCACTGTGCATGCAAACTGGTCAATTGACAGTAAAAGACGATGTCTACAGCTTTGGTGTGGTTCTTTTAGAGCTCTTGACACGTAAAAAGGCATTCTACTTGGACGGACTTGAAGAAAGAAGTCTTGTATCAGCTTTTTTGTCAGCGATGAAGGAAAACAAACTTGAGGAGATTTTGGATGACCAAATTCTAGATGAAGAAAACATGAATCTGATTAAGGGTGTGGCTGAGATGGCAAATGAATGTCTGAATATGGAAGGAGAAGTAAGGCCAGAAATGAGAAATATAGCTGAAGGGCTTGCCGATTTGAGAAAATCCATTAAGCACCCTTGGGGAAAGGACGATAGCAATGAGAGCGAAAGCTTACTTGGGGGGCCTCCAATGAAGCATGAAGTAGAAACGACTTCGTACCGTAATCTGGATACAAGTGCAATGCTGGCTATACGGATTGGAAGGTGATTAATTGTGCATGTATGATATGCTTTTGAAATCATTACTCTTTGAAGAACTTCAAGTTTTATGGATTGTTTTCATTTTTCTTTCTATCTATCTATTTATTGTGTGTGCGGAATGGAGGTAATTATGGTTGATTGGTCATTGTATGTATATATTTTGATCCTTTCTTAAATGGATATTTTCTTTGTGTGCATGTATGTGAGAGGAAGAAACAAACGATTAGTAAATTGATTTGAGCATCCTGGTATATCAACTGCAGTTGTTGTCAACCCCTTCTTTTCTTCTCATTCTTGTACCAGTATGCACTTCTTCTCTATATAAAACTAAATCCACAGTTTACTAAAATTTGACACAAATCTGTCTGCTGTCTTCAGCTCAGCTACCTCAACTGACTCCGAATCAGTTAAGAGAGTCTAAAACTAGCAGCGCTAAGTAATTAACTCTAGGCTTAATTCTTAAATCTTGATCAAATCTGACATATAAATATAATACTAAAGAACCAAGTTGGAAAATAGGAAATTCTTTTTTTTTTTCTTGACAGAATCAGCAATAGCATCAACTGCAGAACTTACCCCGTCTCCTCTTCCCATCTCCTCCAGATTACTATCTCCATTCCCACCTAATTTAGTACTCAACTCTCAATATCAATACTAACCAACATAGACAAAAGTAACAACCTGAAGGCTAAAGTTAATGTGATCATACCTGTCTCTGAAATCCCACCACGACACCTGGTGATCATGCACGTACAGAACACTGGTACTGATCTAGCTGGCGCCAGCTTTTCCTTTTACATTACAGCTTGTTCTCCTCTGCTCTGCTCTGTGACTCTTTGAGTGGTTGTTATGGTTGCCAAATTGGGCCTTGTTACTCATACTCCGATCCAGACAATCTTATTTTACCCCACAAGTTTTACTACTGAACTTGTCTTGGGCCTATATATTAGGGCACTCAAGGGCTGGTTGGTTTTTCATTTGTGGCCAACATGGGCCCTAATATGTAAAGGTTACCCGAGTCTGAGGGGTTCAAGACATATTTCGATGATACTATTGTCTCTATTGGTGTC
This sequence comes from Cyperus esculentus, assembly GCA_030179965.1. Lineage (NCBI taxonomy): Eukaryota > Viridiplantae > Streptophyta > Magnoliopsida > Poales > Cyperaceae > Cyperus > Cyperus esculentus. The sequence continues at coordinate 6,578,799 of JASGLE010000001.1, forward strand.
AGTTACTCAGATCAGTTCCCAGCTTATACTGGACTAGCACACTACAGTCTACAGCTAACCGATGGAAATAATATTTATCAGGATGCTCAAATCAATTTACTAATCCATCGTTTCTTTCTTCCTCTCACAAACATGCACACAATGAATTAATATCCAATTAACAAAGGATCAAAATATATCCATATACAACGAGCAATCGACCATAATTTACCTCTATTCCGCATAGAGGTGGCAGAACCCGACCCGACCCGACCCGACTCGAACCCGACCCGACCCGAAATTTTTCAGATAGTCAAACTGACCCGACTAGACCCGACCTGATCCGAACCCGACCCGACCCGAGATCAAATAGCATCCAATCCAACTCAAATCAACATACGATCCAAAAAAAGTAGATATTAAAATTGACCCGACCCGACCCGCCCATCACCCGACCCGACCTGACCCGAGATATTCTAGAAGGTCAAACTGACCCGACACGCCCGACCCGAACCCGAACCCGACCCGCCCGCCTGATTTGCCACCTCTAATTCCGCACACACAATAAACAAATAGATAGAAAGAAAAACGAAAAAAAAAACAATCCATAAAACTAGAAATTCTTAATTAAAGATTTCAGAAGGATATCATACATGCAAAATTAATCACCGTCCAGTCTGTATAGCCAGCATTGCACTTGTATCCAAATTACGGTACGAAGTCGTTTCTACTTCGTGCTTCATTGGAGGCCCCCCAAGCAAGCTTTTGATCTCATTGCTATTGTCCTATCCCCAAGGATGCTTAATGGATTTTCTCAACGTGGCAAGCCCTTCAGCTACACTTCTCATTTCTGGCCTCTTTTCTCCTTCCATATTCAGACATTCTTTTGCTATCTCAGCCACTCCATTAATCAGATTCATGTTTTCTTCATCCAGAATTTGGTCATCCAAAATCTCCTCGAGTTTATTCTCCTTCACCACAGAGAAAAAAGCTGATACAAGACTTCTTTCTTCAGGTCCATCCAAGTAGAATGCCTTTTTACGGGTCAGGAGCTCTAGAAGAACCACGCCAAAGCTGTAGACATCGCTTTTCACTGTCAATTGACCGGTTTGCATGCACTGCGGATCTAAATAGCCACGAGTTCCTTGCACCATTGTGAGAAATTGATCCTCATCCGATGGTGCTAAGGCCGATGCTCCAAAATCTGACACCTTTGCCACATAATTCTCATCCAAAAGAATGTTAGCAGATTTAACATCACAATGCACAATTGGAGGGGATGCCCATGAATGCAAATAGGCAAGGGCATCGGCAGCCTCTTGAGCAATTCTGAGACGAATGCTCAATGGGATACGGGCAACACTGTGGAGAAGCTCAAAAAGGGTTCCATTTGGGATAAACTCATAAACCAAGATCGGAATCTCTACTTCTAGGCAACAACCAAGGATCCTGACAATATTCATGTGGTTTATTTCAGAAAGAATTAGCATCTCTTTGCCGAATTCTTTCTTATTTTTCTCGTTGATTATCTTGCATCGTTTTATTGCAACAACTTCATTGCTCTTCAGAGTTCCTTTGTAAACAGTGCCATTTCCTCCTTGTCCGAGCATGTTAGTTTCATCGAAATTATTTGTAGCCTCTTTCAGTTCTTCTTCTGTGAATATGTTAAATGAGTGTCCATGATTGCTCTTCATTTCTTCAAGCAATAATCTGCCTCCATATTGTTGAAAGTACTTGTTCCTAATTTTGATGATCTTTCTTTTTTCATGCATGATATGCATTGAAAATAAGAGTAATACAAGCACGAAAAGACTGCTGCTAGCACCTGCAGGAAAAAAATTAATGTAGATATTAATTTTTGCAGAAATATTAATATTCTACATTCCTCATCACAAGTGTATTACTATTGAATCTGTTTTTGGTTTGACAGATTAATTAGGAATGCAATGCATAACTCCAAAATCCAAATCATGACAAGCAACTAGAGAGTGTAGATCTAAAGTTTTAAACTCCCAAACTATCATGTTATAATTCTAGTGGCCCAAAGGTCGTAATTTCTTAAAACCTGCTCAGCAGTCTTTTTATAGGTCCTCAATCTTGCTTAATCCTGGTGAGCTGTTCCAGAGCCAAGATAAAAACACCTCTGCAGTGACAAAACTTATCCTGTCATCCTAATTAAGAAAAACGCTTTCTTAGAGCCTCTTTAAGAGCGAATTTTGGTTTATTTGAGACGTTTTTGCCCTTCTTCGTACTGTATTACTGATCCTTAATTTATTGGCTTTCATATGTCTTCTCTTTTAATGGAGACAAACCTTAGCTGAGGGAGAAAGAAATTTCCTTTACTCTTCTGCCTAGTTCATTGGGTTTTCGCCAGTTATCTTACAAATACGACGCCACGTCGAGGTTCTCACGGTGACGCTCTATCATAGAAATCAATATTGATGAGTGTTCTCTCTCTGTTCATGTTATTTTCTTCTTAATCTCTTGTTGTAAGAGCTTCTGTTTCAGAAATTTATTCAATTTTGAGATTCTCTTCCATTTCATCAAATTGAATAGTTTGACGAGTGGACTTGCAATATAATTGAGAAATTTTGTATGTTCTGATACACTGAAAACTATGTTTTGGCATACTGGTAAGAGGCATGTTATAGTACTGATTTTGTCATTTGGTACTGCAAAATGCGCAACTGATAAGTTTATACAATTCAATGCATAAATTTTGCATTTGCATGTAATTGCAGTCTAAAGTATCTCCTCAATTAAGGAATACATTGCAGATGATGAAGAATATTTGTGGATCCATTTTAGTTATTTAGTGCTTTGGCCCTATAGCTCGTGCTCGTTATTGTGCAATGAGGTTCGTATTTTGATATATATAAATGTATTTTGCTTTTACAAACTATACTTCATCTCTTAATTAGTTCGATATTTTCTTAGATTGATCATTTTCATTTTATTGTAACAAACTAACAAGTAATAATCCATGTATTGGCCTTTCCTTATTATCATTTATACAAATATTTAATTTACTGAACGAAACCACTCCCTTTTTCGGGGCAAAAAATCATTTCCATGTTGAACTGAACTGGCCTGTTAGTATAAATACTTTGTTGTAGTCTAGATACCATTTCATCTCACAATTTGTAAGTTCAAGAACATGTTTGAAAATATATTTTCTAACTTAAAGATATTTAAAGGATCTATTTGAAAGTTGGTTGTCATTATGGTTGTCAAATAGATTAGTTGTCACCCCATCCCTTCCCTTTATATTTTATTCAAGCCGAAATTCAAGATAAGTGTAACAGATATGCATTTTGTAAAGAAACAAGTTGGTTGAAACTCACAATTAGTTATTGCATAAATTGGTATCAAACGTAAGAAAGGATGCCACTTTTACTGGAAGTAACTACCATGTGGTGGGGGGGAAGGGTATTAATTGTGTACCTATAGCCAGCTTAGCCAACAGCGATAGACTCTGGTTGTTCGCGACTGGGTAACAGGCATTTCTAATAGCATCACCTTGTTTGCCCGGAGGACAACTGCAACTGTAGCTTCCTACTGTATTTTTGCAGATATTTCCAAAGCAGGTGGAATTATCTAGACATTCATTCATCAATGTCTGCAAAGAAATAGGTCACTGAGTTAAACTTTTTATCCAATGGAAGACTATCAGGAAGATTTATTTGTGCAATGTAAATTAACAATGGACAACGATAACCAATAAGCAAAAGGAATTAAAGCTGCCTTTCAGTGAAAGAATCTGACCTTGGCAGCCGTCGGGAAGGTAAGGGTTGCCTTGATATCCTTTTGAGCAGTTACAGACGTATCCTTGACCATTCGTAGAATCGATACAGACACTGTTGTTGCTGACACATGCATAGTTGCTCATGTTGGCCTGAGCTACTTTACATGATTCAGTCCCTATAGACCAGTCCAGGACAACAGGCACGGTACCATTATGTGCCGACCAGAAATCGATTGTAGAAATGTAAGACGTGCGAAAGTAGAAACTAGATGTCTCCATTATAACTGCGTAGCTGCAGTGGGTATCCCAATTTTCAAAACTGCGGTAATTCTTATCAAAGGAGATATTATAGAAGTTGATTCCAGGTGGAATTGAGGTCTGGCAACAGCCATTGCCAGAGCATGAGCCATTGGTTAAGCTCTCCTTTCTGTAACAGGTCGATACACAGCCAGTTCGGTACGGGTACTGTCGGTTGTTGTCCGACTCCCACATTGTGTTAAACGCAAGAGTCTCACATCCGATTACTATAAACATGTTGTCGAGGCTTGATAATCTGTATATCGTACCAATTAGATTATAATACCATGCATTCCAGGTTGTCTTGTTAGTCGACGGATTATAGCACTGCCAGGAGATTGAATTGTACAATCTAGCTTGCGCCCTTGCCGGTGTGATGCTCAGCACCTCCATAATGCCATGGTACGGTACCAATCCGCGACTAGTCGTATTGCAAGCAAGCTCAAACCCTTTACCGAAGGAGCAATTGGGGCCGATACCAAATGGGTATGGTATGTCGACGGCACCACATTTGTCCTGACAGCCAGGCTTTGCCAACATTTGGCCTTCTGTTACCCCAGCATTTATAATAGTGAGAATAATATGAAATAAGAACATCAACCATGCCATAGCTGAATGGTGTGAGATATATTAATCTAGTTCATCGTTTCTGGGAGGTGCCTTGCAATATAAATTTGCAATTGCAAGAAAGAGTACTGCAGTGGATGCTACTATATCGGCATAATTGGCCACTGATGAGTGAGAGTGACAAGACATTGTAAAGGCGTTGATTGACTTGAGGTCTCCTCTCCAAGTCTTCACGAGGTCACCCGCTTAATTGGTAGTTGGTGCTGCCGAAAGAATAAAATAAATAAAAGAAGAAGTACTGTCAACAGTTATCTGGAGAATATGTTGATAATGGGACTTTTCAAATTTTTTGTAAAACTTATTAAATATTCTCAAAAAGAGAAAATAATTTATAAAGTATTGTTAACTTATAGATTGATTTTGTTTTCAATCATATTAATTTAAGTGACGTTTGACAGCTTTTCAAACACTCGTTATATAAAATACAACCATTAAAAATTATATAAAATTTTGATGATGTTCAAGTTGATTGAAATTTGAAATACTATCGATCTATAAGTTATAAAACGCATCCATAAACATTTTTTTTTTCATTTTTAAGATTTTTTATAATTTCTTTTATTTTCAAAATTCTGATTGCTGTTAAGACCCGAGATTCTCAAAATAAGCACCGTCAATAGATGCCTCCACAAACTAAAAGTTAAAGTCATCTAGAATGTGTTTCATTCAGAACTTTTCTATTGAGTGTACCGTGTGCTATTTGTATCCACCATTTACGAATATATGCTTAATATCAAATTGAGTTTTTTTACGTCGGTACACCATATTTGGTTTGGTAGAACAATTGAAATTACTTTCTGTATGTTTAGTAAAAAAAATAAATGTCAAGTGTGCAGCTACAATTTAATATTATTTTTTTACTATGTAAATTGGAACTCAAAATGCTTCAACTTTTTTAAAAAATAAAAGGTGGTGGTAATAAATTAATATTTCCAAATTATCATAGATTACAAAGAGTCAGTGATTGACTCTTTCTTCCTATATTAATATCCTCTGTGACTGTGAGTCGGTGTGGTGAACTGGTAATATGGTGTTCAATTGGGCCTTATATTTTCTCATACTCCCATCCAAACTATATATCTTAGCTACTGAACTTGTCTTGGGCCTGCAATGGGGCACTCAAGGGCTTCTCGGCTCTCAGTTTGTGGCTTAGCTACATGGGGCCGTAGTATGTAAAGGTAAAAGGTTCGATCTCGAGTCTTGGTGGGTTCATTATATATTTCGATAAGCTTGTCTCGATTTGTAAATCATTTAATTTCCAGTTAGGAGTTTATACTGGACTGACACTGCAGCCAACTCAAAATTGGACTGTGACACAAACTTCGCCCTACAACCCTGTGATGAGGTCGCATTTGGGTCGGAGGGTATTTTTGCAAAATTTTTTGGGTCGGAGATACATTTTTGTAAAATCTTTGAGGATTATTTTTGTAAATATTTTTCAAGGTAGGGTAATTTTGTAAATTTTCCTTAGAAATAAAGGATATTTCTGAAAAATTTTCTAAAAAAAGAGATATTTTTGTAAATATTTGCCAGTGCATCGGAGGGTGCTGGAGGCATTGTGCGCGGCAAGTTATATTTTTCCAACTTTGTAAATGCGTACCACAAAGTAGTAGAGTTCCTGACTCCTAAGTTTGTCGAGGGAGAGATTGCCAGTCTGCTGAGAACATGAGTCAAGAGGGAACGGCGAAGGCTAGCTACAGCTAGATCAGTACCAGTGTTCTGTGCATCATCAACAGGTGTAGTGGTGATTTGTGGAGGTGACACTGGACTGGAGAGGACATGGCCTTTTGAGAGAAGCTAGGTATGATCATTACTTAGTTTTCCAAGATTCATTAGTATTGAGTAGTTGAATTGGTTGCGATTGAAGATAATAATCTCGAGGAGATGGGAAGAGAAAAGGGGTAGTTCTGGTGTTGTTGCTATTGCTGATTCTGTCAAGAAAAAAAAGATTTTGCTGTTTTGCAACTTGATTCTTTAGTATTATATCATTTATATGTCAGATTTGATCAAGATTTAAGAACTATAGCCTAGCTAGAGCTACTTATCCCTGCTAGTTTTAGACTGTCTTAAACTGATTCTAAGTCAGTTGACAGCTAATTTGAAGACAACATTGAGATTTGATGTCAAATTTTAGTGAACTGGATTTAGTTTTAGAGACAAGTGCGTACTGGTACAAGAATGAGATAGAAAAAGGGGATGACAACAATGGCAGTTCATATATCAGGATGCTCAAATCAATTTAGTAATCGATCGTTTGTTTCCTCCTCTTACATACATGCACACAAATAAAATATCCAATCAAGAAAGGATCAAAATATATGCATACAACAAGCAACCAACCATAATTCACCTCCATTGCGCACACACAATAAATAACTAGATAGAAAAAAGAACGAAAACAATCCATAAAACATAAAATTCTTAAAGATTTCAAAAGGATATCATACATACACAATAAATCACCGTCCAATCTCTATAGCCAGCATTGCACTCGTCTCCAGACTGCGGTATGAAGTTATTTCTACTTCATGCTTCATTGAAGGCCCCCCGAGTAAGCTTTCGCTCTCATTGCTATCGTCCTGTCCCCAAGGGTGCTTAATGGATTTTCTCAAATTGGCAAGCCCTTCAGCTACATTTCTCATTTCTGGCCTTGCTTCTCCTTCCATATTCAAACATTCTTTTGCTAACTCAGCCACACCCTTAATCAGATTCATGTTTTCTTCATCCAAAATTTGGTCATCCAAAATCTCCTCGAGTTTGTTTTCCTTCATCGCCGACAGAAAAGCTGATACAAGACTTCTTTCTTCTGGTCCATCCAAGTAGAACACCTTTTTACGCGTCAGGAGCTCTAGAAGAACCACACCAAAGCTGTAGACATCGCTTTTTACTGTCAATTGACCAGTTTGCATGCACAGTGGGTCTAAATAGCCACGAGTTCCTTGCACCATTGTGAGGAACTGATCCTCATCCGATGGTGCCAACGTTGATGCCCCAAAATCAGACACCTTTGCCACCAAATTCTCATCCAAAAGAATGTTAGCAGATTTTACATCACAGTGCACTATTGGGGGAGATGCCCAAGAATGTAAGTATGCAAGTGCCTCTGCTGCCTCTTGAGCAATTCTGAGACGAGTGGCCAATGAGATACAAGCAGCACTATGGAGGAGGTCAAAAAGGGTTCCCTTCGGAATGAACTCATAGACCAGAATTGGAATTTCTACTTCTAAACAACAGCCAAGGATCCTAACAATATTCTTGTGGTTTATTTGAGAAAGAATTAACATCTCTTTACCAAATTCCTTTTTATTTCTCTCATCAATCGTTTTGCATCTTTTTACTGCTACATCTTCTTTGCTCTTCAGAGTTCCTTTATAAACAGTGCCATTTCCTCCTTGTCCAAGCATGGTTGTATCATCGAAGTAGTTTGTAGCATCTTTAAGTTCTTCTTCTGTGAATATGTTAAATGCATTGCCATGGTCGCTCCTCATTTCTTCGAGTAATAACCGGCCTCCATATTGTTGAAAATACTTCTCCCTAATTCTTCTGAGCTTCCTTCTTTCATGAATGATATGAATTGCAAATAAGCATAACAGAAGCAACAGAATGCCCATGCTAATGCCTACAGAAATAATAAATGGATGAGATTACGTTCTATAGCTGGTTCTGTTCCATGGTTTTTTTAATATTTGTTGGGTACACATAATGCCTTTCTTGTTATATGTTTTCTTTTTTACTATTGTTTCATAGAAAATATTTATATGTTATTGTACCAGGCCTTTATTGCTTGTGCAGATGCTACTGATCACCAGTGCCAATTTGAAAGTATGTATGGTTTTATGTATACTAATTAAGCATGACCTGTATAGTTTGAGGCTTAAAGCTGAATTATGAAAATCCGGTTTGTTAATGAATTGTAATTATTAATTTCATAACTTTTATGCCAATTTGAAAGTACGTATTGGAATATTTGGCTGTATGGTAGGCAGTTGCGCCACTTTTCTATTTCAAATTTCAAACTATACAGATTTTTTCACTCTTGGTATTATTTGTTTACCTATAGCCAGCTTAGTCTGTGGGGATAGACTCTTATTGGTTGAGTAACAATTTCCATCTGTTGTATCGCTCTGAGTACCATCAGGACAATTGCATTGGTGGCCTCCTTGGGTATTTTGACATATCCTGGACCCTTTGCATATGGGAGGATCTTCTTTACATTCATCAATATCTGCTAAGACAAAAATAGTATACGTTGAAAAAATTTCGATAATTTGCATCATTTGGTCAGTGATTTTTTTCGATCTCAGGATATTCTTATCCGACCTTAACAACTACTACCGAAAATGAAGTCCACAAGACTGGCTGGAGAAACAGAAGGCCAGTGATAGTTGGGAAATATGAAACAAATTCTTAAATACAATATAAACTAAACTTAGCTTAAATAATCTTTTCTATCAAACAGAATTAATTTTTACCGCTAAAAAATGAGTAACTGTTAAAGGTAATGAATTAATAACTTCAGGTGTAGATACAAAAGTAATAGGATTATATTTTTGTAAAAGGATTTGACCTTGGCAGCCATCGGGAAGATAAGGGTTGCCTTTGTATCCAGGAGAGCAGTTGCAGTAGTAACCTGGACCATTTGTAGAGTCGACACACTTGCTATTATTGCTTACACATGCATAGCTGCTTAAGTTGGCCTGAGCTACATTACATGTTTTGTTCCCTATGGACCAGTCGAGTACAACAGGCACTGTGCCATTATGTTCATCCCAAAAATCATATGTAGATATATAAGAAGTACTGAAGTTGAAACTGTCTGTCGCCATTATTACTGCATAACTACAGTTGCTAAAATTCCAAACCTGTGAATTATTATAATTTTTATCGAAGAAGATTTCATAGTAGTTAATACCAGATGGAATTGAGGTCTGGCAGCAGCCATTTCCAGAGCATGATCCATCAGTTAGGGTCTCTGGACTGTAGCAGGTAGATACACACCCTGTGCTGTAAGGTGTGTTATTGAAGTCGAACATATCGTTAAATGCAAGGGTCTCGCATCCAATTACTGTAAACCTATTCTGGTCCTCTGATAACCTATATGTATCAGGTAAATTCAGATACCGAGTACTGTCGCTTGTATTACCAGACAAACCTTGGTAACATTGCCAAGAGATCTGGTTATACATTCTTGCTTCAGCTGTTGATAGCGTAATGTTGAGCACCTCAACATTATAATAGAAAGGGACCATTGTGCCGTTATATGGATTACAGGAGAGCGCAAACCCTTCATTAAGGGAACAATTGGTGCCTATACCAAATGGGTACGGTATTTCAACAGAACCACATTTTTCTGGGCAGTCAGGCTTTGGCACGGTTTGGCCTTCTGTTGCCTCAGCAATAATAGAGAGAATAATATGAAATAAGAACATAAACCATGCCATATAGAGCTGCATGATGGTGTTGTGTTGTGTTGTGTTGTATATATTCTGCCTCTCTGAATTTGTGAGATCTTTTTCTAGTTTATCGATCGTTTCTACTTTCTGGGATATATATATATATATAGCAAGAAAGAGTACTGCTTCCCTGCTTGTCAACAACTATATATGTCGTGGGCCCCATGCAGTGGCTGCTAGTGTATCGACATAACATAAGTAGTGGCTACTGATGAGTGACAAGACATTGTCATCTAGAGGCGTTGATTGACTTGAGGTCTCCTCTCCCGGTCTTAATAAAATAAAATAAAACAAAATAAAATAAAATAAAAGAAGAAGAAGAAGAAGACTTCTGAAAATTAAAAAAAAAAATTATTACAAATTCTCAAAAAGAGAAAATAATTATAAAGTATGTGTTTAACTTATAGATTGATTTTGTTTTCAATTATATATATTAATTTAAGTGACGTTTGACAGTTCTCCAAAGGCTCGTTAAAATACAACCATTAAAAATTATATAAAATTTTGATGATGTTCAAGTTGATTGAAATTTGAAATATTATCGATCTATAAGTTATAGAATGCATCCATAAATTTTTTTTTTATTTTTAAGGTTCTTTTTTTTTTCAAAATTCTCATTGTTAAGACTCGAGATTGTCAATAAGCACTGTCAATATTATATAGATCCCTCCACAAACTAAAAAATTCATCTAGAATGTGTTTCATTCATAACTTTTCTATTGAGGGCATGTTTGATGTACAAGAAAATATAGGAAGGCAGAAAAATGCAAGAAAAGTTATTCATTCATCTAAGTTTCTCGTAATTGTACTTTTCTGTTCTTCTGTTTGATTCGTGGAAATTAAAATAGCCAAGGAAGAAAGCAAAAGGTCATGATGTGTCATTTTTATATATAGTGAGGATTAGTAGCTTTGTGCCAAAGTCGAAGTCAGCAATTTATGAGTGACTTTATTTCACGATTCACGAATGATATTACTTTATTAATTAATTACGTTTGAAATTGTGATGATGATTTAATGCTTATTATACTCTGTGATTTAATTAATTAATCCGACTTGATGAACAAAAATCAGTCAGCCAGCCCAGATGATATTTAGTTTGGCGTGTGTGATAGCAAAAATTCGTTGAACCTCGGCTCGGTATTTAAACCTGTACATTTTCTGTCAAATCCGATCGATTTATAAGATAAAATTGACCAGTAAATACCTGCTAACGGAAATGAATGACGAATATTATATATCTGACATTATATATTAAGTCTCAGCATTCTTTGTGACAACCGCGACAACGGATTCTCAAATAAATATAAATAAAATATCTAAAATAGAAAATTTTGTACAAACATGTTATGAAACTCATAGATTGGTTGTTTCAAATTTCATCTAATTTGAGTATCATTTGATACTCTACAGAACTCATTAAAATTCTTAATATTTACAACGATTCAAAATATTATGAACTTTGATATACTACCAAAGAACACTCAAATTAGTTGAAATTTAAAACACAATCAATTATGGGCTTCAAAATTAATATGCTTGTCGCAAAGAATGGTTACTTGACATAAATTTGTGGTAATCTTTTTTGTGGGATGCAAAGAAGGTATGTCAGTGGTTTTATGTGTCGAGTTTTCATAGTTGAAGAGATATGTGAAACCTTTACATCCACCAAGATTCTATCAACACTACTTTTACAAAATAAATATAAATATATATCAGTAAAAATATTAATCTTACCTAGAATCTTCATAGAATCTTGGTGGAGACACTTAAGGGGGACAAGACAATTTTCTCTAAAAAATATACAAAATTTTGATAAGTTATTAAACGATGTTTAAATTGATTAAAATTTTAAACACTATTAGTTCACAAATTAAGTAATGCATCCATAAACTTTTTTCATTTTAAGATTTTCTATTAATATTTACAAGTTTTCGAAATATCCCATTGTCAAAATTGTCATATGTACTATTGTCAACCAATCCCTTTCCATATAAATAAGGAATTAGGCTACGGTGATATACATATCACGGTTTTACCGTGCTATATTGCTGGGATTTCATGTATAGCCTAGGGTTGAATTTTAAAATTTTTAACCCCAAGTTCATAACTATACTGAATGATCTTTGTTAATGTAACAATCAAACATCTAATTACATGGGAGAACACATGTAATTCTAACATATTACACAAAATAATTCTATCATGATTGCATGGGAGAACACATGCAATCCAATCATCTTTTCAATTAATTAAACTCTAATTAATTCACAAAGATGACATAAGAATTATACCTTGCTTTGCGCGGAATATGACAAGGCAGTTGGCTTCGCTTCGTTGCTTGTTCTTCCTCTCCTCTTCCACGTGATTGTGCTCGCTAAATCGATTGACTTCAAGGCGTGGCAGCGGTGCGGAAGAGCTCTTAGTTCACCTTGAATCTTCAAACAACTTGCGATCGGTGTTCTAGATAGATGAACACTCGATCCTTGCACTCTCTAATGGAATTAATTGTTCTTTGATTCTCAACACATGAGAAGAACAATGGAGGAAGAAAGGGAGGCAGAAAAATAACTTCTATCTGTTATTATTAGGGTTTTAATCTGATCGCCTATATATAGGCCAAGATCAGAAAACCCTAAAACCGCCGCAGGTTCCGTTATAACGCAACAGAGTGTTGCGTTATAACGCAACAGACCAGAAGAGGATCTGCACCAGGTCCTGTTGCGTTATAACGCAACACTCTGTTGCGTTATAACGGAACAGGTTCTGGTGCGACCTGCATTTCCACACCATAATTCCATTTAATTACTTTACAAAGTAACTTTAGAAAGTTAATTCTAATATCTTATCCTTATTATTTCAACCATGAAATAATCTATAAGATATAGAACCTAGTTGTTTCTTATTCATTTGGTGTGACCGTTTAGGGATTTATGTCATGTTGAAGTTATGATATAACTAGTCTATATCAATTGACTACAGAGGTTCTATCACTACATATAGTCCTTCAAATGACATAAATAATGCCGCACATTACTTTGCCAAATCCACTAATATTGTGTCTATCCTTGTCATGTGATATTCTGAATGCTGTGCAAAATAGGAACGTGTCATTTTTGCACTGCATTCGTTTTCTTGGTCTCTATAAGTGAACTATAATTATAACTGACACCAGTTATATTGCTAGCATTATAATCCCACTTTACCAAGGGGCCCAGTAATATCACTACTCATATTGAGTGACAATGATACTGTTGACACATAGATTTCTCCCGCACAAGTTTCACAACGAACTATCACTTTATCCTATAACTTGATAGGGTTTAAATGATAATCACATCATGTGTTACTCATGTGAAAAATATACATATCTCATATCGTAGAGTCAAAGACACAATGAAACATCAATGACACAAAACACAATCCATATGATGTTTCATTCAAATTGGTCATGCTCAATGTATAAAATATCCATCTCATTTTATACACTCATGTCATAGTGATAAACTTTATATTTATAGAACTACAATATACTTTTATCAACGTGATGATCTTATTGATAATTAATGTTCCTCTTTAATTATCAAGATCATGAGCTAATTTAGAAATTCATATCCCATCTTTAGAGTTCTATGATTCAGGACCAAGAGCATCTTCCTGAATTCTTCTAAAGGAATGATATTATTAAATTTCAAGGAACATAAATGCATATCAAAAACACATTTAATCATGAACATAAATAACTTTCAAAACACATCCTTTCATATGTGACCCGTATCTCCATTTTTGGTGTTCAAATAGTCGATCCGAACCACTCAATGTGATCTCTACATCAAAATATGCTAGGAAACCAAATTTTATAATTTAAAAAAAAAAAAATTTCTATTTTTAGTGATGGGAAGAAAATCGTTATTTTGTATGAACCAGAATCCTTGGATCTAGCTATTTTCTCCTCATCATTAAAAATAGCAAAAGAATTCTAAAAATTAAAAAATTTGGTTTGCTAGTATATTTTAATATAAAGATTAAGTTGAGCGGTTCGGATCGACTATTTGGACACCGAAAACTGAGATACGCACTGCATAGCACGGTAAAACCGTGATATGATATTACCGTGGCCGGACCCTATAAATAATTTTAATAATTTTAATTTTATGAATTAACTTGAGTATCGACACAAAAGAAAATACTAAATAAAATACGGAATATGATCTAATTTTCTTTTATTTTCAATGTCACGATACCTCATTCACACATTAATAATACCACGTGAAAAAACTTTTAATACACAATTTATGTACCAGGTAGAGGCACAATTGCACTAGTCAATAACATATAATAATACTTCATGCTGTAATCGATAATACAATTACAGTAAAATCATAATACAAACTTCCTCTAAAACAAACAGTAACATTGCAAATACAAAACAAAATAAATAACGCAATCAACAACACAAAAACTAAAAGTAATAATACTTAAATACTAATGTATAAATATAAAAAAAACGGTCGCGGCCAGAGAAGGGAGCTGGGACAGTGACCGAAGGAGGTACGATGGCAGCCGAAGGAGGGGCCGGGATCGCGATCTGAGGGGGGCCGAGATCGCGATCGGAGGAGGGGCCGGAATTACCGACGGAGGATGGGCGGGTGCACGTCGACGAAAGATGGTCTGGTGCTCGCCGACGGAGGAAGGTAAAATTGGGTCGTTGGTCGGTTGGGTTTAGTTGGTTACTCGGGTACTACAGGAACAAAGTATTTAATTTGGAACGGGGTTTCATACATTATCGCTAACAGATATACTAATATAGTCAGTATCAATTTTAATATTCATTAGTTCTCATAAATTAATTGTTGTTATTTCCTTATATCATTCTCAGCACGGAAAACGATCGTAATCAAAATCATCCTAATTCTAGTACGGTTTATAAGAAAACAACTCTTTTATTATGTTAAAGTTATTTTATATATTTAATAAGAGAAAGGATCCGCTTTCCACAAAAAATTTTTGACATAAAAATTACATTAAACCATATAAATTAAAAATAAAAAATCTTTTACAAACATATTCATTTATTTACAGATTGATTGTATTTCAAATTTTGTCGACATGTACATTTATTGTTTTGTTATCCGCCAAACTTAATTTCATCATATGAAAATACTAAGGGATACAAAAATTCTACGATTTTAGAGTTTTCTAAATATTTCTTTCAGATTTTTCAAAATGATCTCTAAAACATTATAATAGATTAGTGTTTGTATATGAACATAACTTATGAAAAATCCAGAACAAATGCTTACAAATTAAGATTAAGAAATAAAAAACTTTTTGTATGCATAGTATTTTCATATATATGATGAAGGACAAAGGATATATATTGCAAGACTTTGTCAAAAAAGAGAAAATAACAGAATTTGCTACCACGAGAAAAAAGAAAGGCGGAAAAAGATGTGGTCAAAAACTATTGGAGCAGAGACAAACTAGATGAAGAAAACTGCGGGCAATGCGGATGAAAGAATCCGTATAGTTAGTTTTCTTTTTAGATAAAAACGGGGTAATTAAAGTCATCTGTTTTAAATTTCAATATTTACCAATTGCCAAGTGGATGCATGCTTGCCTATTAATCTAAGAAGTTGAAATATCACAAAAAAACATTTCAGTCCATGTTTAACATGAGACTAATTTTATTTTAAAATTGGTTATCCTATTCTAATTATAAAAAAAGTGTAAATTACATGAATTGTTTATGAAGTATTTACCATTTTATCAAATTGATTCTTAAATTAGTTCGAGAAGTTTCAATTTGGTCTTTACAGTATTGTTTTGCAGTCATTTTATTCTTTCAAGTTTTGAATCTAGGCCTTAAAATATTAATTTGGTTTCTAAAATACTCAAACTCAAAATCTCATTCCCTAAATTATCTGCAGTCATATATCTCCTCAAGAGAGTTTGATAGGACTCATTCAAAAGATCTTTAATTCTAGCAGTTTCAATTTGAAATGAGTCACATTAGTTTAAGTGCTTGCATTATTATGAGATATGCTAGGTGCATAACTTGATTCATCATCAGAGTTCGATTTGGGCAACAAATGGTTTTGAAATTTTGAGGCCCAAAGTTTACTAACTATATTAGTTATAACTATATTATCATGCTCCAATATATCCATCAAGACGTATTGCTGGAAAAAAAAAATAATAATAATCGACTTTTTCGTAAAATATAAAAATATTTCAAGTTATTCTCTCTTCTGTCAGCAAGACATGATCAGCTGAACGTTCTTTCTTTTCTGGTTGGTTCAGGTAAACAAGTACAAAAGGTATAGTCAAGGCTAGATTATTCCTATTTTTTTTTTTTTTTTGAAGGGGTTAATTACCTGTTTTCAGCTGAACGTTCTTATATATAAGCAATTAATTAGACATGAATATATAATACTGTTCTTACAAGTTTCTGAGGCATTATACAACACAATATAATCAGCATACTATTACTATGGCATGGTTGATACTTCTGTTCCATATTTTTCTTTCTATCACTCATCAAGCCGCAGAAGGCCAAAAGATTGCAAAGGATGGCTGCCCCGAGAAATGTGGTGTTGTTGACATACCATACCCATTTGGTATAGGTCCACAATGCTCCCATCCTGCTGGAGGTTTTGAGCTGTATTGCAATGTTAGCAAGAATGGCACGGAACTCCCGTTTTTTGGCTACATGGAAGTGCAGAGTATCGATCTAACAACAGCTCAAGCTAGACTGTTCAACTATATTTCTTGGCACTGCAACAGAACCTCCACTACCGGAGGAACCAATTCCTATAGTTGGTATTTATATTTATTCAATTCAGTTTATAGGTTATCAAGTCTCCACAACATATTTGTTGTAGTTGGATGCGACACAACTGCATTCAATGACATGTGGAAGTGGGACTCCAACCAAAAATATCCATACCGCGCAGGTTGTGTTTCAACCTGCTATTTTGAGAGCCTAACCAATGGTTGCTGCCAGACCTCTATTCCATCTGGTATTATCTACTCCGATATCTCCTTCAACTTCGATGGTTTTTACGATAATTATCAAAATTCGAGCAGTAATCATTGTAGTTATGCAGTGATAATGGCGACAGACAGTTTCAAATTCAGTACTTCTTACATCTCTACAACAGATTTCTGGTCAGCACATAACGGTATTGTACCTCTTGTGCTTGATTGGTCAATAAGGAATGAAACATGCGAAGTAGCTCAAGCCAACATGACTTCTTATGCATGCGTCAGCAACAATAGCGTGTGCATCAACTCTACAAATGGTCCTGGATACATTTGTAACTGCTCAACCGGATACCAAGGCAACCCTTACCTACCGGATGGCTGCCAAGGTAAAACTATTCACTAAAATGTATTTCTTTTTATTTTTAATTTTATAGTTTTGTTCTTGTAATTTTGATTGTAGCAAGAACCATTGACTACGAAATTTTTAAGCTAACTAGTTGCCCTGTTTGTCATTTTTCTGGGTATGATTTATCCAGTACGTACTCTATCTGATGTACTGATATTTGTTCTTTTTCTATTTAATGCTTAGATGTTAATGAATGTGCTTATCCTGATCTATATCCCTGCTTCGGTATCTGCATAAATGAAATCGGAAGCTATCAATGTTCTCATAACAAATCCCCCAATAAAAGTAAGTAACATTTTTTTTAGCCAACACTAATAATTTTACTTCTTGTAACCTTCCAAATACTTTTCATTGGCAAATGTACTACAGAAAACAATTATGTCTATTAGTGAAGCAACCCTTTCCTGCCAAAAAGGCCTCCTCTGCAAAATAACCACAGCTATATATCCGAAGATTACTGAATTCCTTACTCCTTGGTGACATTTCATGGTCTTGTATATTTCATTTCATCCCAAAACTAGCTATAATTATGCAGAGGACTGTCTTTCTTAAAGTGATGATATATCAAAACTGAAAAACTGAAATAATCTCATGCAAAGGGAATTGAACTATTGTATATAGCTATATATATATATATAGAGAGTTATGTTATGGTGCACAGCGGTGCAAATGAGGTTTTGCATCGCCGTTTTCAAAATTTAACTGACCCAACACATTCTAAATGCTGAAATATGGTGGAATACCAAAGTTTACATTTTTGGATTTTTGAAAGATGGACAAAAAATAATAATAAAATAATGTCATTTGGATATCAAAATGTACCCATCTTTGAAAATCTGAAAAAATAGTTAAAAAGTTTCAAAAATTATAAAAATTTAGTACTTTGCATAATCTCAATATATAGATTGTGTTGGGTAATCGGTTTGGTCATTTGACTTTTGGATGTCACTGGCCTAGATGGGCCATGTGGCCATTAGTTAGATTGACTTAATCAGATCAATCCTAATTCTTGTTAAATCGCAAATAATTGGGAAGTAAATGTATGTTTGAGTTACTCATTACAAAATTTAAATAAATTACTTATAAATTATTATTATTATTATTTTGTTTTGAAACATCACCTTTGACATTTCTTATTTTCTTCAAACGCAGAACTGATAATCCTAGTTGGAATTGGAACGGGAATTGGCCTGATCACTATTGTCCAAACTCTGCATATTTTCATCAAAAAGATCAAGTTGAGAAGAAAAAAAATTATAAGGGAAAGATTATTCAAGCAAAACCACGGTATATTGTTGCAACAACTCATTTCTTCGAACAGAGATGTCAACGAAAGACTGAAGATCTTCACCTTAGAAGAGCTTGAGAAGGCAACTAATAAATTTGACCAGACACGCATCATTGGTCGCGGTGGCCATGGCACAGTCTACAAGGGCATCTTGTCAGATCAGCGTGTCGTTGCCATTAAAAAGTCCCAGATTGTAAAACAAAGAGAAATCGATCAGTTCATAAATGAGGTCGTTATTCTTTCTCAAATTGACCACAGAAATGTTGTCAAACTTTATGGTTGTTGCTTGGAGTCCCAAGTACTCCTGCTAGTTTACGAGTTCATTTCAAATGGGACTCTTTTTGATCACCTTCATGTTGAAGGTTATCACTTCCTATCGTGGGATGATAGGTTCAGGATTATGTTAGAGATTGCTAGGGCTCTGGCACATCTGCACTCTACAGCTTCCATATCAGTGTTCCACCGAGATATCAAGTCGAGCAATGTATTACTAGATGACTATTTAACAGTGAAGGTGTCAGATTTTGGAGCTTCAAAATCCATTCAAATAAACCAAACTGGTATAACCACAGCAGTCCAAGGAACTTATGGGTATTTAGATCCTGAGTACTTTTACACCGGTAGGTTGACAGACAAGAGTGATGTTTATAGTTTTGGTGTTATTCTAGCAGAATTGCTGACAAGAGAGAAGTCGGTTTCCAGTTTTAGATTTTGGGAAGGCAAAAATTTAGCCTCATACTTTTGCACAACTGTAAGAGATAAACTTACTGAAATTCTGGACCCAGAGATTGCAGGGGAGGAAAATTTAGAAAAAATTGAAGCTGTCGCAGTCATTGCAGAGATGTGCTTAAAATTGAAAGGGGAGGAAAGACCCACAATGAAGGAAGTGGAGATGAAAATCGAAATATTGCATGGTTCAAAGAAGCGGGTGGTACATCCCTGGGCCAATGCAAATAGATCAGACAGTCGGCAGCGCCTGATGATGAACAATACATCCACCGGTGAAACTTCAAGAGTTCACAGTTTAGAACAAGAATACATGTTATCATCTACTATTCCGCGGTGATCCCTGATCATTTGAAATTTGCAAGTTGTACCAGGAAGTAAGCAGCTCAAGTCAGTGATGTCTAGAGAGTGTGAAGTACTCAAGCGCAAGCACTCAGTTTAAGTGTTTTACCAGCTGGTGAGACTTTTGAGTGTTTGATAGTTAAACCCTTAGGTATAAATAATTAGGAGCAATCAGATTTCAGTAGTAACTTTGTAGTAAGTGGTACTCCCCCCCCCCCCCCCCCCCCCCCATCTTTTAATTAGTAGCTTTGTCCCAAAGTCGAAGTCAGCAATTATTATGAGTGACTTTATTTATTCACGATTGATATTACTTTATTAATTAATTACGTTTGAAATTGTGATGATGAATTAATGCTTATTATACTCTGTGATTTAATTAATTCATCCGACTTGATGAACAAAAATCAGTCAGCCAGCCCAGATAATATTTAGTTTGGCGTGTGTGATAGCAAAAATTCGTTGAACCTCGGCTCGGTATTTAAACCTGTACATTTTCTGTCAAATCCGATCGATTTATAAGACAAAATTGACCAGTAAATACCTGCTAATGGAAATGAATGACAAATATTAGATACCAGACATTCTATATTAAGTCTCAGCCATCAAAGAATATTATATACGAAGGGTAGAGATTGGGTAACAACCATTCTTTGTGACAACCGCGACAACGGATTTTCAAATAAAATATCTAAAATAGAAAATTTTGCACAAACATGTTATGGAACTCATAGATTTATTGTTTCAAATTTCATCTAATTTGAGTATCATTTGATACTCAACATAACTCATTAAAATTCTTAATATTAATTTACAACGATTCAAAATATTATTATGCGTTTTGATACAGTATCAAACAACACTCAAATTAGTTAAAATTTGAAACACAATCAATGTATGAGCTTTATAATATGTTTGTACAAAATTTTTAATTTTTGAGATTTTAATTACATATATTTGAGTATCAATTGTCGCGGTTGTCACAAAGAACGGTTACCAGACATAAATTTGTGGTAATCTGTTTTGTGGGATGCAAAGAAGGTATGTCAGTCGAGTTTTCATAGTTGAAGAGATATGTGAAACCTTCACGTGTAGTGTGGTGCTGAAAAGGATAGTTCTCGAGGTTTTGGGCATAAAGGATTCTTAATTAAAAAAAACGACAGTTTGATTCTCTCCCAATTTTCACATATTTGGGTATATGTAATTATCAAAATTCAGAATAAAACACAACACTCCGCCCAACCCTGTTCCCTCAATTTTATTTCACAGAACTAAAGAAATTACAGAGTTATCAAAGAAAAAAAAATTTCTTTCTCACGCACACAGTACAATTCATGTGCTCTCTCCTGTATTATTTATCCTCTCACATTTGTATATAATTAGAAAGCAAAAGATTGCATTTACAAAACATTCTATACTAAGCCAAATGTTAACTACACCTTAAATTCAAATCCTGGAGAATATTTCCAACAAATCAACTTTTCAATTTTTCCTACAGCCTTCCTTATTCTCTGCTCCAGCTGCATTGCGCAAATGATGACCAGCAATTTTCTCTTTGTTTCCTGGTTTGTATCAGATGTGTGCCAGCTTGAATCCGACACTCCCCCTCAAGCAGACACATATCTGTCCTTTATTCCCAACCTGTTAATTGACTCACTGAAAATTTTGCTAGACACTGGCTTTGTCAGTACATCTGCAAGCTGATCATTCGATCTCACAAATGGCATAGATATAATCTTTTTATCCAATTTTTCTTTAATAAAGTGTCGGTCAATTTCTACATGTTTTGTTCTATCATGTTGTACGGGATTATGAGATATGTCTATGGCAGCTTTGTTATCACAAAATAATTTCATTTCAGCTTGTGGCTCAAAGCCCAATTCTGTTAAGAATTTCTTTAACCATAGTAATTCACATATTGCCTTTACCATGCCCCGAAATTCCGATTCCGCACTTGACAATGCCACTACATTTTGTTTCTTCGATCTCCGTGTAACTAAATTACCTCCAACAAATGTAAAGTATCCAGCAGTTGACCGTCGATCTGTCACACATCCAGCCCAATCAGCATCACTATGTGCTATCACCTGGAGATGATTATTTTTCTGAAATACTATACCTTTTCCTGGAGTGCCTTTCAAGTACCTTATAATTCTCATTACAGCATCTAGGTGCTCTTCCTTTGGAGAGTGCATGAACTGACTTACCACACTTACAGCATACGCAATATCAGGCCTTGTGTGAGATAAGTAAATAAGTTTCCCCACTAACCGTTGGTATTGTTGTATATCAGTTGGGGTAAGATTAGAATACGCATCTAATTTAAGATTTGGGACCATAGGTGTGTCTACAGGTTTGCAATCTAGCATCCCCAGTTCAGTTAAGAGGTCTAATATATATTTTCTCTGGGATAAAAAAATTCCTTCTTTGTTTCTTGTAACTTCTATTCCAAGAAAATATTTCAAACCACCCAAGTCTTTCATCTCAAATTCATTGAACAATTGTTTTTCTAACCCTTTTATTTCTTCCATATCATTTCCTGTTATGATCATATCATCCACATAAATTATTAAAACAACAACCTTATCCTGGTTCTTTTTATAGAACATGGTATGGTCAGAATCACTTTGAATATATCCATACCTTTTCATGGCTTGGCTGAATCGTCCGAACCACGCTCTTGGAGATTGCTTTAACCCGTATAGAGCCTTCTTTAACCTGCATACCTTGTTGGCGGTTTCACATGTTTTATAGCCCGGAGGTATCTCCATGTATATTTCCTCTTCTAGCTCTCCATGTAAGAATGCATTGTTTACATCAAACTGGTGTAGTGGCCAATCTAAATTTGCTGCAAGAGACAATATCACTCGAACAGAGCTTAGTTTTGCAACAGGAGAAAATGTTTCTTGGAAATCAATTCCGTATGTTTGGGTGTACCCTTTTGCTACAAGTCTTGCCTTGTATCTTTCAACATTTCCTTGTGCATCATATTTTATAGTGTACACCCACTTGCATCCTACGACTTTTTTTCCCTCAGGTAGTTCAGTCAATTCCCATGTATTATTTCTTTCTAAAGCGTCCATTTCTGTTTGCATAGCACTTATCCATTTTGGTTCTTTTACAGCTTCATCTAGCTTTTCTGGTATTATTATGGAAGACAGTTGATGTACAAATCCTTCCAATGGTTCACATAAATGAGCAGTGGTAGTATATTTTGCAATTGGATAGCTTGCTTGACTCGTACCATCCTCTGGTACATACCTCTTTGGTGGTTGTCCCCTATTTATTCTAGGTTGTAATTTTGAGATAGGTTGAGTTAAGCTAACCTTTGATCCAAGAGATTCAGGCACTTGTGGTATAGAATTGTCGGATTGTATTATTGTTTCGTCTCCATGCCCGACTGTCGTGATCTCTAGTTCTCCTACATTCTCTGCCTCCATTTCAATCACATCATTTTCCTCTGTGCTTTGCATGCTCATTGGATATATGCAAGTTTGCTCAAAGATTGGTGCTGTAACATGATTTTCAAAAATTGGTGCCATTGCTTGATTTTGCGTTATGTCATTTTCGCTTTCTGGATTCACATTATTGCTCTTCAATGTTAGAAAATTTAATTCCTCACTTTGTTTGCTACTCAACTCCCCCTGAATTGAATTTTCAGAATGTTTAAAGTAAAAGTCATTTTCTATAAATGTCACATCCATTGATACAAAAAATTTTCTTAATCTTGGACTGTAGCATTTGTACCCCTTTTTGTTTTGGGTTATTCCTAAAAAAACACATTTTTCTGCTCTTGGTTCAAGTTTAGAGCGAAATTGTTCTTGAAGGTGAACGTAAACTGTACACCCAAATATTTTCGGCTCTAAGTTAAGAATTGAGTTAATTTTCAAATACTTTGAAAAAATATGTAGAGGTGTGGAAAAATCATTCACCCGTGTTGGAGTTCGATTCATGAGATATATGGAAAATGTTATTGCACTGTCCCAAAAAATATTTGGTACATTGCTATCAATGAGAATGGCTCTTGTGATTTCTAAAATGTGCCTATTTTTACTTTCTGCAATTCCGTTTTGTTGTGGTGTTCCAACACAAGTTGTTTCATGCACTATACCTTCATTTTGAAAAAAAATTTGTAATTCATAGTTTATATACTCCGTTCCATTAGCACTTCTAATTACTTTAATTTTTCTATCAAATTGCGTTTGAATCATGGTTATGAAATTTTTAAAAATTTCCTTGACCTCATCTTTTGTTTTTAATAAATATAACCATGTCATACGTGAACAATCGTCAACAAAAATAATGTAATATCGATAACCAAATTTAGAAACTATTGGGGATGGCCCCCACACATCTGTGTGAATCAAATCAAAAGGTGATAGTGCTTTATTATTACTAGGCAAATATGTAGATCTATGACTCTTAGCTTTAATACATGCTTCACATACAAAATTTTTATAATCAAATTTATTAAAAAATTCTGGAAAAAGCTTTTGCATATACCCAAGAGATGGATGACCCAATCGTTTGTGCCACAGTAGTATCTTATTCTCTTCTTCGACAATGTTGCTGCTAAGCAAGGCTGATCCCTTCTTCAAATTGTCGAGATAATACAATCCTCCTTTTCTAGTACCACGGCCCAAGACTCTCTTGGTTTGAATATCCTGAAATATGCAATAATCCGGGAATATGTGAACCACACAATTTAATTCCTTTGTCAGTTGTCCAATTGATAACAATTTTGAGGACAGAGTCGGTACAACTAGTGTATTTTGGAGGATTAAATTTGGATATAATGCTACATCTCCAGCTTGAGTTACGGGGTAGCATATGCCATTTGCATTTATAATACCATTTTTCCTTGGTAATTTTGAGTTTATGAGGTCACGACTTGTATATGTCATGTGGTCTGTTGCACCGGTATCTATTATCCAATCCTTTTCTTTTGAATAATTAGAATCATGATTAACTGAGTGAGTTATATTACCTGGTGCTCCTGGCTGTAAGGATATAGATGTGCTTGTACCTGAGGCATGAAGACCTCTTGCGTGCTGGGAGCTACTTTGGCTTAGCTGAGGCATGAAGCTGTTTTGATACATACCTTGATGCACTTGCACCTGGTTCTTTTCTCCCCAGTAATTCGGTTGTGGCACACCATCTTGTACTCCAGCTGCTTCAATGCCAATCTCTTTTTTCAGTTTCTGCTCTTGAGATGGCCCCTCTGCCCGTGCAACGGCTGCCCGACCTTTCCCCAACCAAGTATTTTTCCCTTTGCGTTTTTCTTTGGACCAATCTGGATATCCTACCAGTTGGAAACACTGCTCTTTCGTGTGCCGGGTTTGGCCACAGTGGGTGCACTTGAGACTCGATTTATCAACAGAATTATAGTTTCGATTAGAATTTACCTCATAACTCCATTGTCCCTTTGAGATCATTGCTGCTGGCTGTTGAGTGTATTCTTCACTCCCTTTCTTCATGATATTCTGCCGGGTAGCCTCTTTTCTCACCCTTGCAAAGGCTTGTTCAAGCGTGGGGAATGGAATCATCTGTAACACGTTAGCCCGCTCATTGTCGAGTTTGTCATCGAGCCCATCAAGGAAGGCATAGACTCTGGATTCTTGTATGAATTTGTCGAACTTCTCAATATCAGCGGCGCATGCCATCTGATTTGGCCTTCGAAAATCAATTTCTAGCCATATGTCTTGTAGTTCGTTGTAGTACTCTTCCACCGGTCTACCCGCTTGCTTGATTCGGTTCACCCTTTTATTGAGGTCAAAGACTTGCGCTGCATCACTCCCATCATAGAACGTGGTGGCTATGGCATCCCACACCTCCTTGGCTGTTGGGTAGCGAAGAAACTTGCCATAGAGATTTGCATCGAGAGAGTTACAGATCCATCCCTTGACCACCGTGTCATCGATATCCCATCTCTCGAATACCGGATCAGCACTAGGTGGAGGAGAGTCTGTAATATGCTTGGTCTTCTCTCTGGATTTTAGATACATCTTCACTGATTGTGACCACAGGGAGTAATTTTTGCCATTTAGTTTGATTGGAAACTGGTTTGGGTGTAAGATAGTTGTTTCAGAGGGTGTTTGAGAAGGTGGATTGATTATCATGGAATTTTGCTGCATGGTAATCAACTGGGTTTGTTGTAGAGTTATTAGTTGCGCCAGTTTGTCGATTAAACTGGCTGTTTCGGTAGGAACATCAGAGTTGTTGGCCATGGCGGTTTTCGCAAAAATTGGATTCTTTTCTTCCTTCACAACAGATCACTTGACCCACTCTGATACCATATCAAAATTCAGAATAAAACACAACACTCCGCCCAACCCTGTTCCCTCAATTTTATTTCACAGAACTAAAGAAATTACAGAATTATCAAAGAAAAAAAATTTTCTTTCTCACGCACACAGTACAATTCATGTGCTCTCTCCTGTATTATTTATCCTCTCACATTTGTATATAATTAGAAAGCAAAAGATTGCATTTACAAAACATTCTATACTAAGCCAAATGTTAACTACACCTTAAATTCAAATCCTGGAGAATATTTCCTACAAATCAACTTTTCAATTTTTCCTACAGCCTTCCTTATTCTCTGCTCCGGCTGCATTGCGCAAATGATGACCAGCAATTTTCTCTTTGTTTCCTGGTTTGTATCAGATGTGTGCCAGCTTGAATCCGACAGTAATTTTAGTATACATGGTGTTCGATGAAATGCGCATGAGGAGATTGGTGATATTATGCCGGTAATATACCTTTAACAGTTTTATTCAAGAGGCCACATCGTTATAGCGGGCAAAGAGATCAGGTTGGGCAGTTGATAGTAGTCGCAGATGCTGAGGTGCAGAGTTTGGTCAGGCTGGCAGTAAGATACCTGGTCTTGCACAATGAATTTTCCTTCTCAAGCGACAGCAAGAGACCGCAAGACAGTGCCAGATTTCGGATTTGTCCAGTACAAGGTGAAGAGAAGGTTGCAGAGGTCAAAACTGTTGGATGCCTACATATGTGGTTGACTGCTGGTCATCAATTCATTTGGTGGGGGTATTGAAGAGAGAGAGAGTGTCTCTGAGAAGTGGAGAGAATTGATTATGCATGATCCAACCTGGTGATGCTGATGTGGCTGTGCAGTGTCGACAGTGTGGCCTAAGAGCGGAAGTGGTACATGCTGAGAGAACTGCAGATAGGAGAAGATCGATGCGAGCTAGCGGTGACTCCTTCGCAAGTGCCTTTGCTGAATAAACTCAATTGTGCCAAGGTAAGTTTTCTGATTGACCAATTACATTGTTGCTGTTATGGGTTTTGGGGCTGATATTTCCTTGATTCCCTCAGGTTTTAAATGCATATATAACTGAGACCCGAATGCTCAATTTTTTTTAAATGAGCCTCAAAAAACACAAAATCATGAGTTTCGGTCTCATTACACACAATTTTGATATTTGGGACAGACGCTAGCGTCCCAATGGGACGCTGGGGTACAACAGCGTGCATTAACATAACTGGGACGCTGCTGAACCAAAGCGTCCTTTGCCACGTCCATCCCAAACCCGTCTGACCTGTCACAAAGGGACGCTGCAGTACCACAGCGTCCCTACTCCAGGAGGGACGCTGCAATACCATAGCGTCCTCCTATTGAATTGAATCTAGAAGAGTTGATTCTGAAGCTATTTTGGATGCCCTGGCATTGTGCAGTTCACAGCATCAGCCGTTGGATCGTCTCGAACCGCTCTAGCGCAAATCTCGAGATGATCCAACGGCTGACACTGTGAACAGCATAATGCAGTACAGCAGGGGATATGAATTCAGTTGTCAATGTGAATTCTTGGAAATTGTGGAAAATAATGAGACTGACTGCTTGTGTCAGAAGCTGTGGTGGGCAGCATTTTGGGGATTTTTTTATTAATAAAAAAATAAAAAATAAAAATTACAACAGTAAAAACTGTTTTTCAAAAATTACACAAATAGAAAAACCGCTATCTGAAAGAGCGGCTTAGGGCTGATATTAATTTTTCCTTCTTCTCTTCTTTCTTTCTTTCTTAAAATTGTTGTGGCTCTAAGCCGCAATTTGAAAGAGTGGCTTAGTCTCATAATTTCACCAATTTAAAATTGTTGTGAAACTAAAATTGTCAACCAATTCCAGAACAATTTTAGTTTCACAACAATTGGTGAAATTATGAATTTTGGTCTTGTATAAAAATTATGAAATTATGAAATTATAAAAATTATTAATCTGTTATGAAATTATGAAATTCTCGGAGTATAAAAAGGTACAGTTTCATGATTCGCATTTCAGGTGTCAAATGAACTCGAAAAATGGTCAAACTTTCTGAATATGTTGTTCAACATACCTATTTTACATGTGAAAGATTTAATATATGGTTCGTGTTCAAAACGAAGGAGAAATCGCAAGAGCAAAGTGGTATCATGACATGGTTTGGTGATTTGGTACCGCTAAGCTGCTCTGGAGTTGGTTTCGTGATTCGCATTTCAGGCGTCACATGAACTTGAAACATAGTCAAACTTTCTGAAAATGTTATTTGATATACCTATTTTACATGTGCAAGATTTAATATACGGTTCGTGTTCAAAACGAAGGAGAAATCGCAAGAGAAAAGCGGTATCATGACCATGGTTTGGTGATTTGGTACCGCTAAGCTGCTCTGGAGTTGGTTTCGTGATTCGCATTTCAGGCGTCGAATGAATTTAAAACATGATCAAACTTTCTGAAAATGTTATTTGACATACCTATTTTACATGTGGAAGATTTAATATATGGTTCGTGTTCAAAACGAAGGAGAAATCGCAAGAGCAAAACGGTACGCTGATCACGAAACTGCATCCCTTTCCATTTGAAGCGGAGTATTTGAAAAATTCATGACAATTCACCAAAAATTCGAAAAAATGTAAAACTTTGTCGAGAGACACTTCGCATTGTATATTTTATGTTTGTAAGCTTGCTGGTAATCATGTTGTTCAAAAATATGGGGAAAAAATGATTTTTTACTACTGCTGGTACCAGAAAACTGGGACATCGGTATTCCCACGGGTAAATCAGTCTTTTGTTCAAAACTTCTGTTAACAATAACCCATTTTTATTTTACAGAGATCTAGAGGAATATTTTTAGGACATTTCTTATGCTGAACACTTTTCAATTTGATGCTGTCTTGGTGTACTTTTAAACCAATTTCATCGGAGGGATAAATCTGGAAACAATGCTATTGGTTTCTTAAAATATTTATTTGGGGGCCTTAGACTTGGAATTTTTCAGTGAAAATTTGTGTACAAGCAAAACTTGATGTTTATTATAAGAATATAAAATAAAATGAGGTAGTCCAATTTACAGAATAGAGCAGTTTTTTCATTCTTCTCGGCGTATCGGCATTCTTGACGGTTTGGTTTTCTGGTTGTCATTTGAAAAATCGTATCAATTCACAGAAAATTCAGAAAAATGTAAAATTTGGTTGGACCTTCATTTAGGTGTTATTCACATGTCCTGAAAGTTTGAGAATGTTTGGACAACCAGAGTTGTTGTTTTTCATTTTTGTGTGAACCATGCGCAAAATGGTGTTGTTTTTTCTAAGTCTGATTTCTTTTTGGATTTTTGCAACTAAATTTTAAGTTACTAATCAAATAATGGCAACAGATGTCGGCTGGAAGAGGCAACGATGGTGCTGGACCATCAAATGCGCCAACAACAGATACGTTGTTGCAGGTGCCTGAGAACTGCCACTGCATGCGTGACATCGCCAATGAGGTAATTCCCTTTATTTCTTATGAAATTTTAAATTTTGACAAGTAATAACCTGACACTCCCCGTATATTGCATGCGTTGTAGGACGTTAAACCCCTGTCCATGAGACAGACCCGACGAAGAGTCCCACACCACGAGTACTTTGATGACAAGCTGGTTAAGATGGGGCTGTATCAGGTTGACCAGATGGAGACGTTCGACCTCGATCCGGCATTGATCACATCACTCGTGCAGAGGTGGCGTCCTGAGACGCATTCATTTCACATGCCAACGGGCGAAATCACCATCACATTACAGGTATAAACGATATACCAACTTGTTTAGCCCTATTTCTTTGTGAATGTGATGTGCAACACCATTTTCATTATGTATTACATATTATGAATACATTGCAGGATGTAGCTATTTTGTGGGGATTGCCGATTAAAGGTGAGCCCGTGACCGGAGTGACCGACATGGATTGGACACACTCTCTCGAGAGTGTGTTCGGCCCGGGGTAGGGGACGATGCATTCAAGGGCAAGAAGGTCACGAGGCAGGACGGTTTGAGTTATTACAGAGTGTCCAAGTACCATCTCAGGTAGTTTCACTAATTAATTTCGAACTGTACACGTTCATATATCTTGGTGTCGTGTTGTTTACATGGGTTCATTAAGATGATTTTAGGTTCCGTTGGTTGGCTGAGAGATTTGCTGAACTTCCAGATAATGAGGATCTGTTGCATCAAAACCTGACGGGGTACATCATGGAGTTGATTGGAACGGTTCTCCTACCCGACGGCTCGCGTGACTGCATGCCGTCGATGTACTGCCAGTTCCTCAAAAATTTGGACGAGCCGGTCGTGTACAATTGGGGAGCGGCTGTCCTAGCATGCTTGTATCGGAACCTTTGCCGGGCTGTGTGGGCAGATGTGGAGTCCATCGCGGGACCGCTGATGTTTCTCCAGAAGTGGGCGTGGACTCATTTTTATATGGGTAGACCGGAGGTCGTGAGTAATTATTATCTAGGGGGTGAGGATCCGGAGTATCGGCACACGTACGGGATCGTATGGTGCGGCAAGAAAACTTTTCGGGACAACCTGCACGGCAAGGTCAGCTTCTACGTAAAGGCCATAGAAGAACTGCGGGAAGGTGATGTCAATTGGGAGCCTTATAGAGAGTTGTTGGACGGGGATGCTGCCGAGTTATTATTGCCTCCGAGAGTGCTCGAGGAGTCCGACGCGTGGTGGGCTAGGATCCACTTGGTCCATTTCTGGATGGTCGAGTGCCATTACCTGGATTGGGTCATGCGACAGCTAGGTGCAAAACAGGCATCACCCCCGCCGGCTCCAGAGCCATGGGAACAAATTTGCCGGCTTCATGTTCTTGATCACGGCCCGCAAGACTATCGGGAGCCGCCGAGATGGGACGATGTTCACGACACTTATATCAGAGAATGGGACGAGATCGACCGGCACGTTGTTGACCACTCTGAGGCGTACAATCCGGGCGATTACCATGCCTATATGATATGGTTTTCACGAAATGGGTGTATCACTGTACACGCGAGAGATAGGATCCTAGCGAGATTTCCCGAGCTGTTGCCGTTGCCTTCTCAGCCAGTGAGTTCGATGCCTGTCCCGCCTAGACACGATGTTACCCCGCGCTTGGTACAAATTCTCCGTTGACTTCTTCTTCCATTTTTTTTTTTTTGTTCAAATTAAGAATATAGCTGATCAAGTTGTTATGCAGGTTCAGCGGATGCTTAGGCAAGCAGCGTATGGACTGAAATTGGTGGTCTCCAAGGGATACAAGAAGGTGGGGAAGTTCATGTTGAGTACGTGTCGTGGAAGTCTAGATGACGTTGGCCATGGGCATCGCTTGGATGCGTTACTAGAGAGACATGGACTCCCTATGGACATTGACAGTCGGCAGTCAAGCGGAGAAGATGACCAGATGCCGGACCCGACGCCGGACCCGCCAAGCATGGAGGACATGGTAAACTTTTACGTGGATTACCTTCCACCCTCCGGAGGACGTGGTGACGACACGCCCGTTGATGGCGGACTGAGTGACGATGCCGGCACTTCGGCATCTGCCGATGTCGTTTTCGGTCCGGGTGCGGAGTCGACACCAACGCCAGTCACCCAGGCGACTCAAACACATCGTCGCCCTTATGCGGTTGGATCGACCACCCAGCGTATGTTTAACTGTTGTACCAATCAGATTTCGTACATATAAACTCTTTGCTCATTAATTTCGTTGATTTTCCTTTTTTATATATAAATTGCGTACCAATCGAATTTAAATGAATTCTTTGCTCTTTAACAGGTAGAATACAGGAAAGACATACTCGACCAAACCGTGGGGAGCCACCAAAGAGATACGGAGACTTTGTTTAATTCTTGACTTTGTTTAACTGTTGTAAACTTGTTCTATATTGATCTCGCTCGTGCGAACTTGTTTAATGGACTTTGCTAATTTAGTGGACATTTTAATTTTCTTCCATTTATCTGGTTTGCTTGCTTGGGTTGCTTATTTTCGGGGTGGGAATGTGTTATGTTTGGTAATATATGAGCTGGTACCTTTGGTACCATTGGTAACGACATCAGATGCAGCAGCAGCCTAAAAAAAAAAAAACCGAGACTAAGCCGCTATCAGAAAGAGCGGCTTAGTCTCGGACTAAGCCGCGATTTCAGATAGCGATTTTTTTATTTCTGTAATTTTTGAAAAACAGTTTTTACTGTTGTAATTTTGATTTTTTATTTTTTTATTAATAAAAAAATCCCAGCATTTTGCTGCCAACAACATCTTCTAGCCAATATGCAGTTGACATGTGGCATTCATAATTTATCCCATTGACTAAAAAATTGTTTTGTTTCTTCCGTTAAAAATCACGTACAACTTTTCTATTAACAGATATTTAATTGTTAATCCTCGTTTGCACCTTAATATCATTAAACTAATTTCTTGAATAAATTATATAGCTTAATATACCAAGCTTTTTATCTGGAGTGGGTAAAAAACTATTTAAATAGGAGTCCGGCTATGGTGCTTGTAACCGTTTTGAACGCTTACGGTACAAATTTGAAAATCCGTCATCCGAAATTTTGATTTAAATAGCTCATAATAGTCTTGACATAATTAAGTTGAATGATGCCAATTTTTACTATTTTAACTTTATTACTATTTTTAATGATTTTTTGATATATAGTTCTTAAAATAATTAAAAATAAATTAATTTTGTATGCCAATCTTTAAAAAATCATTATAAAATTTTCTAAAAATGAAAAATTTCGGGATTGAACAAGTTAATTATGTCTAGATTATTATAAGCTATTTGGATTATAATTTCGGACGACGGATTTTTGAAATCGGATTGTAAGCGTTTCGGTCGGAAATGCTTACGAAAGCACAGTATTCGGACTCGTTTAAATAGATAACTTTTGACATTTTATTTTTTAGAATAGTATGTTTTATGTAATTCTTATTTCCAACTTTTTAACTAGAGCATAAAATTAACATCAGAAAACCTAGATATAAATTAAATTTTGACATGACTTTGCCGCGTAGAACTGAACAAGTTAATTGGAACTAAGTCCAAGAAAATGCCGGTTAAACAAAAACCAGCAAATCTTCAATATATATATTAAACGATATAAATTAACTTTTGTTTGTCTTTTTATATTAAACGAAATTGACTAATGAAACACAGTTATCAACATAGAAGAACTTTGTAACATAGAAAATTTATAGAGTTATGAGTTTAAGTAATGACTAATGAGATATGTACATGTCAGCTGTACAGAGTTATGGGTGCGGATTTGATTCGGTAGTGTGAATGCTGTGTTGGAGAACGTGCCAAGCAATGGATCTAAAGCTGCATTCAATTTTACAGAGACGTATGGAAATAGGAGGACGCTGTGGTATTGCAGCGTCCCTCCTAGAGGAGGACGCTGTGGTACTGCAGTGTCCCTCTGTGACAGGTCAGACGGGTTTGGGAGGAACATGGCAAAGGACGCTTCGGTTCAGCAGCGTCTCAGTGATGCTAATGGACGCTGCTGTACCCCAGCGTCCTACTGGGACGCCAGCGTCCGTCCCAAATATCAAAATTGTGTGTAATAAGGCCGAAATTCGTGATTTTGTGTTTTTCGCTGCTCATTTAAAAAAATTGAGGGACCCGAATGCATTTAAATTTCTCTTGCAATTTTACCTGATGAAGTTCGTCGTGGGACTGAAATTTTATTTATTGGATGCTTTCTTCAATGTATGTCTAGAATACTTTCAATCTATAATCCACCTGTGTCAAATTACTGCAAGTTTCACATTTTAGATTTTACAGAATTACGTATGGGTCGAGGACAGCATTCAATTTTATTAAGCTTTATTTGGGAATGGCATGCACGAGAGCTCTATTGTGGGCGGATATAGGGTTCATGCATCGGGGCCTCATAATAGAAACCTGTCCCAAATCGAGCACCGTGGTTTTCAGGCAAACCAGCCATTTGAGAGATATATATGTTATAACTTATAATTGGAGTAATATGCAACAGAGTATGTAAGTGCTGATCAAGTTAGAAAAAAAGACCAGTAAGTAAAGTCGCGACTCGCGAGGCCTAAATAGACAAATTGATCATTGCGTCCCTTTCCATCATATGATACACACACTACAATAGCTACAAATTAAGAACCAAACAAATAATCCAAAGACAAAAAAATACACAACTGGTTGTTCTCAAACAAACACCCTAAAAGAGAAATCGAAATAATCTAACAAGATTAAATAACCAAATTAAGGACATTATAACCACCAGCATAATCACCGTCCTGTCTCCATAACAAGCATTGCCTTTTTCTCCAAACTATGGTTTGAAGTCATTTCAAACTCGAGATTGCTTGAAGGCTCACCAAGCAAACTTTCAATCTCATTGGGACTATTCTGCACCCAAGGATGCTTCAAAGTTTTCCTGAAGGTTTTTTGTAATCAGAGATTTTCTTATTGATTGCTTTTGTTTACAGTACACAAGAGGCTTATATAGCCAACAGACAAAAATATAACCGTTACATATTGTAACGTTGCAATTTCTAAAGAAAGGAAAGAAAATAAATGCTGGCCCAATTTCCTTAATTGGGTCAATAATTACATTCTAATTAATTCTAATTTATTTTATTTTTCAACACTCCCCCTCAAGCTCGGCGTGTATATATCATATAACCCGAACTTGCTTATTATGTCTTCAAAAGATTTGCTACTCAATCCTTTTGTAAACACATCCGCCAATTGATTTTGACTCTTGACGAATGGTGTTTCAATTTCTTGAGCTTGGACTTTTTCACGAATGAAGTGACAATCAACTTCAATGTGTTTGGTTCGTTCATGAAACACCGGATTTGATGCAATGTGTCTGGCGGCTTGGTTGTCACAATACATTTTCATCGGTGCTTGAATTTGAATGCCAAAATCCGCAAGAAGTTGCTTAATCCAAACCAACTCGCTTGTGGTTGATGCCATGGCTCGATATTCTGCCTCAGCGCTTGATCGGGCCACAACATTTTGTTTCTTGCTTCTCCATGTGACCAAATTTCCGCCTACAAATGTGCAAAAGCCGGTTGTAGATCGTCGATCAAAACTTCCGGCCCAATCTGCATCGGAATAGCCACATATCTCATTAGAATCATTATTTTTCATCCAAATTCCCTTTCCGGTTGTCCTTTTTAAGTACCTCAAAATTCTATTTATGGCTTCTAAGTGTGGTGTCCTAGGAGCATGCATAAATTTGCTAATTTGGTTTACGGCAAAAGAAATATCGGGCCTAGTTACCGTGAGATAAATTAATTTTCCTACAAGTCTTTGGAATTGGTTTTTGTCACTTGGTGTTATGGCCGGTTTGCTTCCTAGTTTACCAGTTTCTTCAAGTAATTCAAGAGTATATTTTCTTTGAGATATAAATAGTCCTTTCGATGAACGAGCTATTTCTATTCCAAGAAAATATTTTAACCTTCCTAAATCCTTAATATCAAACTTTTGTTTAAGATCTCTTTTTATACAATCAATTTCAAAGTTATTGTTTCCGGTAATGATAAGATCATCAACATAAACTAAAACTACGGTTGTACCATTGGAATTTTGTTTAATAAAAAGAGATGAATCAGCACTACTTATTTTAAAATTACAAGAAAGTAGAAAATGAGAGAGTTTGCCATACCATGCTCTTGGAGATTGTTTGAGACCATAAATAGATTTTTTTAACCTACAAACAAGATTAGAATTTTGTTCTTTTATGTGACCCGGTGGAAGAGTCATATATACTTCTTCCTCAAGTGTCCCTTGAAGAAAGGCATTTTTAACATCCATTTGGTGCAAATTCCAATTTTTATTTACGGCAATAGAAAAAAGAATTCTTACCGTATTCATTTTTGCTACCGGTGCAAATGTTTCATAGTAGTCAATACCTTGAGTTTGAGTGTATCCTTTGGCCACTAACCTAGCCTTATATCTCTCAATGGTACCATCACTATTATATTTAACCTTGTATACCCATTTACATCCAACCGGTTTTTTGTCTTTTGGTAATTTGCAAAGATCCCAAGTTTTATTTTTTTCTAAGGCATTAAGTTCTTCTTCCATTGCCTTACACCATTTTGGGTCATTCTTAGCTACATCATAATTGGTGGGTTCTTCAATTTTTGATAATGCGGCAACAAAGGCATAATGGTCATTTGAAACATTTTCATATGAAATATAATCTTGTATTGGATAATTTACCGAATATGTAACATAGTCCTTTAGCCTTGTTGATGGTTGCAGTTGTCGACTTGACCGTCTTAGTGGCATGTCCTCATCTGGAATTTCCTCCATTCCTTCATTTTCAATTTCCTCTTGAGATGGTTCTTCCACATTTTCTTCAGAATTTTCTTGAGTTGTATTTCCTGCAACAACTACTTGTCTCTCTTGATTAGTAGTAACGGGTACCACAAATTCATTCAAGGAATTATTATCGCTATCTTTTTCTTCCTTATTTTTATAAAAAGAGTCATTTTCAAGGAAGAAAACATTTCTTGAGATATGAACCTTTTTTGTTTTGGGGTCATAGCATTTATACCCTTTTTGACGGGATGAATATCCTAAAAAAATAGCTTTAATTGATGTAAAATCTAGTTTATCTAATTTAGTTTTGTACACAAAACAAGTACAACCAAATATTCTTAAATGATCAAGATTAAGTTTTCTATTATAAATAATTTCAAAAGGGCTTTTAAAATCAAGTATAGAGCTTGGTAATCTATTTATTAAATATGTTGCGGTGAGAACAGCTTCCGACCAAAAAGTTTTTGGAACATTATTTTGAAATAAAAGAGTTCTTGTCATTTCTAACAAATGGCGATTTTTTCTTTCTGACACCCCATTTTGTTGTGGAGTGTAGACGCAAGAATTTTGATGAATTATCCCCTTTAAATTTGTAAAATTCTCAAAGTTTTGGTTGATAAATTCCGTACCATTATCCGTTCGAAGAATTTTAATTTTTTTGTCATATTGAGTCTCAATGAGATTTACAAAACTTTGAAAATGAGAAAAAACTTCATTTTTATTTTTCATTAAATACAACCAAGTTGCTCTTGAAAAATCATCAATAAAAATAACATAATATCTAAATCCATTGTATGAATCTACGGGTGCGGGTCCCCAAACATCGGAATGAACTAACTCAAATAATTCATTGCTTTTAGAATGTGAATTACAAAAAGGAAGCTTAGTTTGTTTTGCAAACTTACAAACTTCACACTTGTTACAAACATCTTTTGAAATATCGAACATTAATTTTAATACTTTGTCGGAAGGATGTCCTACTCGCCTATGCCAAAGACTACTTAAATTCTCTTCTCGTTTTGTATTCAAAATAAACTTGTTGCTATCCAAAAAATATAAGTCATTTTCTAGAAATCCTTCACCAATCTTCTTCTTGGTAATTGGATCCTGAAAAATAACATCATTTTGCGTAAAAACAATTTCACAATTTAATTCTCTAGTAAGTTTACTAATAGAAAGTAAATTTACGGAACAATTTTCAACATAGAAAGCGTCTTGAAGAAATTTTTTATTTAAAATGCTAATCATGCCCCATCCTTTTATTTTGACTTTTTCATCATTAGCTACCGTAAAAAATTGTTCAACTTCAAGTGCTTTTAAATTTCTCAATAAATTTTGGTTTCCGGTCATGTGGTCGGTAGCACCTGAATCAAGTATCCATTTCTCATTATTTTTTGGAGCAAAATTTGTGGAAAAACCAGTATTCAAACATTTATTTTTGCTACGTAGCATTTGGTCTATATTTCCCATTTGTCCAATCCCAAATTCTGACCCAAATTCTGTAATTTGAACGGGCTCAATTTCTGCAACTTCAACAGATTTTGTTTTTTGTTTGTTGGGCCGAAATAAAGGAGATTGAGAATTAGATGAACCTTGGCCCATCTTTCGGCCCAGCAGAGAAGCTAGCATCTTCTCCAATCGATCCAGTCGCCCTGACTCAGTTCGGTCCAGCACCCCATTCGTTTCTTCCTCCCTCGCACAGGCAAAAGCCTTCCTCTCCTCTTTCGCGTCTTGAGTTCTGAATTCACCTTTCTTCTTTGTTTGATCGGTGAACTTTTTTGGTCTGAGGTGCGGATGGAGGAACCAGCACTTGTCATGGGTGTGGCCTTCCTTCTTACAGTGGGTGCATTTGACGGACTCCCCCTTGCTCCTGTCCTTTGCATCATGAGGTCGCATCTCGCATGGCGGCGAAGGCCTGGGCTTCCACCTTGGGGTTCGGATTGGTTGCTCCCATGGCCTCCCGTCTTGTGGCCTCTTGGCGGATTTGGGCGGTGACCTCGTCAAACGACAACTTCCCCTTTGATAGAAGAATTTGAGCTCGTACCGGTTCATAGCTCGGGTCTAACGCTGCCAGGAATGTGTAAACCCTGTCAGTTTCTTCTCTTTCCCGAATAATGCTCAGGTCAGTCGTGTGTGGTTGATACATTCGGAGCTCTTCGTATTTGGCTTTTACCAGTCGGATTAGATCTGGAATTTCTCGATTTTCTTGTGACAGTTGGGCAATTTCTCTTTTGAGATGGTAAATCTGAGAATGATTTTTTGATTGCCAAACTGCCCTTCGATTTCTTGCCATAGTTCTGCGGCCGTATAGCAGTAGAAGCTTTCGGAAAGATCTTGCTCGAGTGAGTTTGTAATTAGAGTCATCACTTGGCAGTCGATTATATCCCACTCCGCTTGCTCATTGGTACCTTCTTTGGGTCTCACCGTGCTTCCGGTGATGTACCCAAGAAGACCTTTGCCTTTGAGGGTGGTTTTTGCTGCCTTGGCCCATGGTAAGTAATTCTTCCCATTGAGAGGGACATTGGTTAATTTTTGTGAGGTGTTGAAATCAAGATTTGGCTTTAGAACAAATGGAGTTTGGACATTTGTTGGAGTAGAGGAATTATCCTCTGTCATGATTGGTTTTGTTGCTTGCGGAAGTTATTTGATCAGAGATGGCTCTGATACCATGAAGGTTTTTTGTAATCAGAGATTTTCTTATTGATTGCTTTTGTTTACAGTACACAAGAGGCTTATATAGCCAACAGACAAAAATATAACCGTTACATATTGTAACGTTGCAATTTCTAAAGAAAGGAAAGAAAATAAATGCTGGCCCAATTTCCTTAATTGGGTCAATAATTACATTCTAATTAATTCTAATTTATTTTATTTTTCAACATTTCCTTACCTTGTCGAGCCGTTCAGCAACTTCTCTCATTTTAGGTCTGTTTTCCCCTTCCATATTCAAGCATTCTCTTGCTAATTCAGCAACTTCCATGATCAGATTCATGTCCTCATCATCTAGAATTTGCTCGTCTAAAACTTCCTCGAGTTTGCCTTCCTTCATAGCAGTTAGAAAGGAAGATGAGAGATTTTTCTCTTCAGGTCCCTCCCAGTAGAAAGGCTTCTTATGGGTTAAAAGTTCCAGAAGAACCACTCCGAAACTACACACATCACTTTTTACTGTCAGTTGACCTCTTTGCATGCACTGTGGGTCTAGATAACCACGAGTTCCTTGCACCAGTGTGAGAAATTGATCCTCATCGGATGGTGCTAAGGCTGATGCTCCAAAATCTGACACCTTTGCTACATAATTCTCATCCAAAAGAATGTTAGCCGATTTAACATCACAATGCTCTATTGGTGGGGATGCCCATGAATGCAAATAGGCAAGTGCCTCTGCAGCCTCTTGAGCAAGTCTCAGACGTATGCTCAACGAAATACGAGAAGCACTATGGATAAGGTCAAAAAGGGTACCATTTGGAATGAACTCGTAAACCAAGATTGGAATTTCTACTTCCAAACAACATCCAAGGACTCTAACAATGTTTTTGTGGTTTATTTGAGAAAGAATTAGCATCTCTTTGCCAAACTCTTTCTTATTTCTCTCGTTAACTGTCTTGCATTTTTTTATTGCTGCATCTTCATTGTTCTTGAGAGTTCCTTTGTAAACAGCGCCATTCCCTCCTTGGCCGAGCATGTTAGTTTCATGGAAGTTGTTCGTTGCCTCCTTGAGTTCTCCCTCAGTGAAAATAATAAATGCACTGCCATGATTGCTCTTCATTTCTTCAAGTAGTAGTCTGCCCCTATATTGTTGAAAGTACTTCTCCCTAATGCCGGTGAACTTTCTTCTTTCATGCACGATGTGCATCAAAAGAAAACAAAATAGAAGCAACACAAAACCAATGCCAAAACCTACAGGAATTAAATGAAAGTGAAGAGAGATTATATTACACAAAAAGGCTGCATAATAAGAACAAATAATGATGATGATTATGATAGCAACTGATTTCATTTCTTTAGGTGCAATATAGTACTTTATATGTAATTAATATTAATATATATAACACATACCATTTAATATACAAAAACATGTATGGTCCAACTATTTTTCTATACAATCATCCAACAACCTATTTTGAATTAACTGCTGTGAATTTCTGCATTAACATTGGTACAGTTGGATCGATACAAATATAGTTGGAAGGTAACTAGCTACAAATTATTAAACATATTCACAAATGGTCGATAATCATTATGCTAATGGTGTTAATTGTACCTATAGCTAGCTTAGCCCGCTTAGGTAGATCAGTTGAAGAATCTTCAGTGCATTTCCCACCTCTTGAGGCATTGCCGTGTGTGCCTGGCGGTCAAGTACACACATAGCTTCCAATTGTGTTATTGCATATGCCTGAGCATGTGGAATTATCTTGAGCACATTCATCAATATCTGCAAATTAAATGATTAAATAATTTATTTTACAGTGCAAAAATGACACCCAAAAAAAATCATAAATGATTATTGATACCGATCAAATAAATAAAAATTAAAATGCTAAATTGCATGCAAAAGTGAAAAGATCCATATATAGCTTTGCCAAATGAATCTTGGAACCACCCAAATTAAATAACATTAGCAACCATAGACGATGGATAAATTGAAAGGAAACGAACTGTAAGATATTTGTGAAAGAATTTGACCTTGGCAGCCATCCGGTAGATATGGATTGCCTTGGTATCCTGGAGAGCAGTTACAGAAGTAACCCCGACCATTTGCAGAGTTGACACATATGCTATTATTGCTGACACAGGCGTAACTGCTCCGGTTGGCCTGAGCTACCTCACATTTTTCTGTTCCTATGGACCAGTCGAGTACAACAGGCACCGTGCCATTATGTGCATCCCAAAAATCATATGTAGATATATAAGAAGTACTGAAGTTGAAACTGTCTGTCGCCATTATCACCGCATAACTACAGCGACTAAAATTCCCAACAATAGAATTACCATAGGCTTTATCAAAGGATACATTGTAGTGGTTAATACCAGATGGAATTGGCGTTTGGCAGCATCCATTCCCAGAGCACGAACCATTGGTTAAGCTGTTGTAACTGTAGCAACTAGAAACACAACCGGTGCGATAAGATTCCCCGTTGTAGTCCGTCATATCATTTAATGCTAGTGTTCGGCACCCAATTACTGTATAACTATTGTGGAGGCTGGACAATGTGTATACTGTAGACTCTAAGTTTAGAGACCAAGTGGAAAAGTAGGAACCGTCATTTGACTCGTTATAGCATTGCCACGAGATTTGGTTGTACATTATAGCTTCAGCACTTGACAGTGTGATGTTATACACCTCAACCATTACAGAAAAATGGGACCATTTTGCCATCAGATAATTCATTACAGGACAGTGCGAACCCTTTATGAAGGGAACAATTGGTGCCGATACCAAATGGGTACGGTATTTCGACATTACCACAGTATTTTTGGCAGCCAGGAGGTGGTAATTTTGAGCCTTCTGCGGCCTGAGCAAGAGAAAGAACAGAATAGAAAAGCAATATGAACCACGCCATGGATAACGAGCTAGCTAGTTTGTTTTCAGTGAAGAAAGGATAATGAGTTTGTTGTGTGCATGGAATATTGCCTCTGCCTCTGAGTTATATAGAAAGATCAACTGTCTCATGGTTAATTATATAAGAAGTGGTTCTCCATTGATCTTGCAGCATTGGTGAAGACCAAGTACAACTTTGTTTATTTCATCATTGACTTGGTCACTTGGACACACAAAACCAGCAAACTTCGGTGCAACTTGTTTGGAGACGGACTAATTGACTTAATACTATATTGTTTGGAGACGGTACAGAGATCGCGATCTGCTCTCTTGTTTTGATTTCATCAGTAGAGTTCTACAAGGTGCATGCATGCAGATCATATATATAAAACAAGAAATGTAATATATAGAGGGGCCGAGATATGTATCCACGAAAAAAAGACTCAATTTAATTCGAAAGATCGAGGTCTCAAGGAGAATCAACTTGGGGTGAAAAAAAAAAAAAAATCTTCATTTCAATGTCGTCTCTAACTCCCCATACCAACTATACAATCAGGATCACTAAAAAGTACCATATATATTGTATGAATTCTGTGTAAGGGGCATCCATCGCATGAAATAGAGAAATGAAAGAATTCATATCCTTTAGCATATGCCATGCCCTGCTAATATAGCTGGGGAGAGAAAGAATGATTGAACTCAGATGAATGCCACAATAGACGATACAATATATACATGATAGTAATTTAATTTACTCCACAATACACGATACAAATCTCAGTGTGTAGTACTGCAAGGCATCATCTATATATCATATGGTATAGAGAATTTGGAGTTCTGGACGCAGGTGAAAAGGAGGGATTGAGTCGATCCATTTTGGATTGCAGGCCTGAGATCTATACTTGGATGGCTCAGATTTATTTTAAAAAACCTAAAAGTTACACCCGTCGGATTGCTATTGCAGCGTCTTGAGATCCACTTTGGATCGCAGCAGATACAGACTTTATAGTTAGTGTCGTCCGATCAATTTTTTTTTATCATGTATAACACAAAGATGTAAATCTTTTCATGTAATAATTTTAAAAAAATTATAAGATAATTTATTAATAATATCAATAAACACTTAATGTTGCCTGAGATGCGATAAAACATGAATTAATCAAGACAGTTGCTTCATTTAAGTTGAGAACTTTGCGACCTTAATTATTATTCTTGATATATAAGTATTGGACAATTGAGTGTATGGATTAACAAAGTGATGGGATTTGGATTGTTTTCTATTATTTGTTTGGAAAATTGGATTGTTATTAACAAGACTAAATTTAACGATTCCAAACTCTGTTATATAGTTTTTAATTTAAATATTACATATAAAAAAAATCAAAATGACGAACATTATAATTTGCTGATTTACCTAAAAACATGAACAATTAATCTAAAAAATCCACTTAAATCAGAAATCTATTTGAAATAGAAAATGTGCGTATAAATAAAACAACCAAATACTAAAGGAAATTGTTTCTTTGGATTGTTTGACAAATCTAATATTCGATCATATATATCTTTGGTCAAGTAGACTAAACGAATTATCAAGTTGTCCATAAAAAACACACAGATCTGATTGTATAGAGTACATTGTACATAACTACATATATATTCAAGAGAA
The DNA here is from genome assembly GCA_030179965.1 of Cyperus esculentus. Taxonomy (NCBI): domain Eukaryota; kingdom Viridiplantae; phylum Streptophyta; class Magnoliopsida; order Poales; family Cyperaceae; genus Cyperus; species Cyperus esculentus. Next base: position 6,622,448 of record JASGLE010000001.1, read on the forward strand.
ACATCGATCTTGCGTCTATTGAAAACATGTCCATACATCTATAGATATATATACAAAATGTGACAGATACATTCTGAAATGTAACGAATACATTGTAAAATGTAACGAATACATTGTAAAATGTAACTTCTTGACGTACGTTATGACAACTTCTCTATGGACGCTAGGTATTACTCTATATTAACGCCACAAGTTCGAGTGTATTGCTATATTTTGGCAAAAAAAAAAAAAGTGTATTGCTATATATATATATATATATATATATATATATATATATATATATATATATATAGAGTAACACCTAGCGTCCATCCGATGGACGTCTATCACAGACACAGAGTGTAACAAGTAGGGCCCACCACGTGTGATGGACGTCCATCAGATGGCCCAAGAAGATTCTCATATATATATCGCGCCTTCTTATTTGACAAATTAACGAGTTCTCCCAATACTCGGTCAATCTATGGTCAAGTGGGTGCATACGTAGTTAAATAAACGAATGATCAAATGTATGGTCCATATATGAGAACGTAACATAATAAATAACCGATCTAACCTAATTTTTAATCAAGAAGTAAAATACGTACGTTAAATGCATTAATTAATTTAAACTAGTAGCTAAAAACGATGTGAAAGATAATTGGTGACGCAAATAGGTCAATGCATGATGTAGGGTCTCCCTTAGTTCTCAGGAAAAAAAAAAAAATCTAACTGTTGAGCATTTAAAATTTTTATTACTTTTGTTATTTTCGCATATATATATATATTATCTTTCAATTTAGTTCTTTTGACCAAATATGTTATCTTTACTCGTCAAATTTGACATTTTTTGAAGTTTTATTGACTAGGGAGACCCTAGTTTTATTTACTGACGAGTTAGATTTTTTTTTTTCTAACTGACGAGTAAAGATAACATATTTGACGAGTAAAGATAACACATTTTTCACACACACACACATATAATAAAATAATCAATGTTTTAAAAGTGACTATACAATATTAATAAAATAATCAATATTTTATGTATCATTTTAAAAAATCTAGAACAAATACTTAAAAGTCTCCAAAAATGAAAATTTTTTGCGTGCTATAAGATTTTGATATGAAAAATTTATTGAGCCATATAAATCGAAATTTGAAGGTGATTTGATATGTTTTTGGATCGTGACTAACGGAGCAGCCCGTGAGTCGCGACTAACCGTAGCATAACTCTATATATATATATATAACTAGTACATACATAATTTTGCTTTAATTGAAGTTTTATTGACTTTGATATATACATATTTGTGGTCGGTCAGTCGGTATCAAGCAATTAGAGATGTTATAAAGTACTGTTTGAGCCGAAGTGATATATCAGAAAAACTATTCACATCTGATCGATCACTATATGTTTGTTTGTTTGTCGTGCTGGTGAATAGTTTTCTGATCACTATTTTGTTTGTCATTTATTTTTTACAATGAGAGAAAAAAAACGTTCATTCACAGTACTGTAAAAATTAAAATATTCCAATGTAATATAATATTGCTTATTTCTTATATATTATTTACATCTAATATCTTGCATTTCGATGATCATCACCATATATAGATCACCTCTATTTAAGGTTTCCGAATGAAATATAAATCTTTTACCTTAACTAGCGTGCTTACGGAAATTATATATTAAGGGCATGCATCTCCGGATCAAATTATAAGTGCACCATGGATTGACGAGCGGTGACCTAGTCAGCTAGCCAATTACGGCTTAATTGGAACATTCAATATTAATTGTTGCCAGTTTGTGATCCACTAGATAAATCCACTTTGATCGAGAACGCAAAAGTAAGTTCTTCATATATATAAATATAATTGTCCATTGACTTTGACTTTGACTAAAACTTTATACTATCACCGCACTGTCAATTTAATTTTTGGTAAATTATTACCCTTTGAGTACTATCATATTAATAAATATAGTTAGAGGAGGCATCTTGACAATGCTCGTATATATATGTTGATATGTATGTTGATAATCTTGAGAATGGATATTTTTAAGAAAATGAAAAAAAAAATATTTAAACCAATAAATTGGGAAAAACTTTATAAAAATATTATGGAATTTATGGATTGAGTATGTTTTCAACTTTGAAGTACCTTATATATAATATATGTTTGCTAGTCTATTAAAAACTAAAAAACATGTGAAAAAATTTATGAACTTATACTATATTTAAAAAAAAAATCTAAAACAAGTATTTAAAAAACCTCAAAAAAATATAGAAAAGTTTTTTTTTTATAGAAGAGTATGATATAATAAAAAATTAATAAGCCCCATAAATCAAAATTTGAATGTGGTTATGTACAGCTTTTGAGTTAGGAATAGGGGAGGCATCCACCGTTCCGCTCCGTGCTTCTAATTAAGAATACGATAGATTTACTTTATTATATATGCATAAAAGATATTATTTCATATATAATAAAACAACGAAAACAAAAATCATATACTCTGTCTATATGAGAATTTAGAAGAGAAACATCTTGCGTACATTGAAAACCCATTCATACGTCTATAGACGTATGAAGAATGTAATAGATACATTCCAAAATATAACAGATATATCTCAAAATGTAACATATAGACACTATGGACGGCTTTTCTATTAACGCTAGATATTACTCTATTAGAAAATCACAACTCAGACGAAGTTCAGTGCACTCATAACTAAAAATTTAACAAGCAACTCGTATCAAGTCGAGTCCAGTTTAATTGTTCGATTTGGGGCCTAAAGCACAGTTGTAAACAAAGCCTTTTGTTCTTTGATGGGCCGGGTTATTTGTAGTATGCAAATCATGAGGCCCATAAAGAAAGTATTGTCCCAAGCTCAGAACTAATCTATAAACTAGAAAAAGGGGTAACTCTCTAAACACCTCAACTATGCCACATCATCAATGTTATTAACCATTGATTTTGTTTAAATCTCTTCATCTACTTTGATCCAATGGTTTATATTTATTCTTTCCCCATTTAATAAGATGATATGATATGTCTAAGACAAAATTTTAATCCTTAAAGTGGTCCAACATTTATATGCTACAAATTATAAATTATACATCATCATCATCATTCACATCAAAAATTTTAAAATTATGTTTAATTTTTAAAATAAATATTTTTAATTTATAAGCTTTATTATTTATTTGTTATCATATTTTGGGGCGAAGCCTGAGTTACAGCTCTAGTTAATAATAATGGGTGTACAAATCCTCCTAATAAAGTAATAATAACCAATAAATACATGTAATAGTTGTCTCCAGTTCGACTATTCAAAAGCTTCCTCTAATACCATGAAAATAAACTTAATTTATAAATGTATTATATATCTCAAAAAAATTTGAAATATGTAGGTGAAGCATAGCACCTATATATATAAGAGGAGAGATCCATTGACAATCCTTAACTTGACAATCTTGACAATTTGATATTTCAAAAATTTGTAGAAAATCATATAAATTCTCAAAAATAGAAAAAAGTTCACGGAATTATTTCTTGACTTGTAGATTAATTATGTTTCCGATTATATTCAATTTAAGTTATATTTGATAGCATTTCAAAGATCCGTTAAATTACAACCGTTAAAAAATACACAAAATTTTGATAAGCCATCAAACGATGTTCAAATTGATTGAAATTTGGAATACTATCGATCTACAAGTTAACTAATGCATCCATAAGTCTTTTTTCAATTTTAAGATTTTTTATGAATTTTTATGAATTGTTAAAATGTTGTATTGTTAAGATTGTCAAAGTTACCATTGTCAAGGGATCCCTCCTCTATATATAATTAAGCGTGTCAAGTTTCTGGTGATTTAGGGGCCCGGCCAATGTAGTATAGAACTAAGAAAACAACAGATCAGAAAATCAATTACCTGTAAGATACTCTTGACACTTGATCATTTTATGAAAACTTAAAAACTCCAAAGCTAATCTATTTCTAAGGTGAGATCTACACCAGATGTGTACCTTGCGTTGCTTCGGTATGCCTCAATTTTTTTAAATGAGCCTCCAAAAATACAAAATCACGAGTTTCAGCCTCATTACACATAATTTTGATATTTAGAACGGATGCTGAGATACCCTAGCGTCCTCCTGTGGGGAGGAGCACCAAAGGAACAAAAGAAAGAAAGCAAAGGGGTCCGTATCTGCTGCCACATGGTCCGTATATGCTGCCACAGTCGTGATTTTTCTTAGGAGCCACAATCATGATTTAAAGGTGCTTTTGTACTGCGGGTCCCACTGACAACACTCCATCATAGCCTACTCTGGTAGTGTACTGACTTCGACTTCAGCCGTTGGATTGTCTCAATATTCGTTCCAGCTCGGATCTCTAGACGATCTAAGGGCTGACATTGTAAACTATACAATGCATATATAACTGATAACAAGACAAGATCGAATTGCATCCGTATCTGCTCTTTTTTTTTTCTTTTCTTCGAGGAAAGGTCCGTATCTGTTTTGCCTAAGGGGTCCGTTGATTCTGTCGTCACCAGAAAAAACAACGCGCTTTCTTTCGGTGCCCCTGCAGGAGGAGGACGCTGAGGTTACCTTAGTGTTGTGACAAAAGGGTGGGTAAGGGTCCTAAGGGCGAAGGGTCCGGCAGGCGACGGGTCTGACAGGCGAAGGGTCTGACAGGCGAAGAGTCCGACGGGCGAAGGGTCCGACAGGTTTGAGGAAAAACCCATGCCCTTACCCGCCCCTCGCCCTTCGGGCGAAGTCGGGCACGGGCGGGCAAGGGCGGGCGGCCGGGGGGCGGGTGGGGGGCGAGTGCGGTCGTGTCGGCTTCGGGCGGATCGCTGGCGGTTTCTGACATTTTCCGACGTTTTCGGGTGGACTCCGGCGTGTTTTTTTTTTTACATTTTTTTTAGGAAATGTTTAAAATAAATTTTTTTAAAACATAATATTTTAAAAAATAAAAAAAAAACGAAATAAATTTTAAAACAATTTTTTTTTAGAATCCGAACTCGGAAGAACGTTAAAAACCCGAAACTTTAAAAATCCGAAACGATAAAAACAAAGTTATTTAAAACAATCGTTTTTTAAACAAAGTTTTTAGAAACAAAGTATTTTTTTTAAAAAATCCGAAGCAAATTATTTTTTAAAAACAAAGCATTTTTCAAAAAATCGGAAACTTAAAAATCTGAAATCTTTTTAAAACAAAGTTTCGTTTAAAACAATTTTTTTTAAAACAAAGTTCTTTAAAACAAAGTTTTTCAAAACAAAGTTTTTTTAAACCAAGTATTTTTTAAAACCAAGTTTTTCTTAAAACCAATTTTTTTTAAAAAAAATCCGAAACTTTAATTTTGGAAAACAAAATTTTTTTAATTTTATTTGTTTAAAAAAAGTTACCCTCCTCCTTTATTCCGGGCTTGGGACCGGCTATGTTATGATATTATAAAATAATATAGGCGGAGTTCTAACTTTTTTAAAAATGTTAGTAAATATTTAAAAAAGTAAAAAAATGTTTAATAAATTGGAAAAATGAAAAGAAAATAGAAGAGTGCGTAGAGTTCGTACCGAAACCGAAACTATCTTTTTAGTTGACCGATCTCATATACCATTGGCCGGTCTCTTCTTCGAGTTCGCATTCATCATCTGAGTGCGGCTCCTCGCTCCCTTGAGTTTCGGCGCCGGATAAAGATGCTTCTATTTCCTTATATTGCTCACGATTTTCCGCATCAATCCAATCCTTGAGGCATACGAGTCGCTCAAAAACCTTTGGACCCAACTTGCTTCTAATATCATTAAAAAACAAATGTAGTAAGTAAAAGAAAAAATGTGATTTAAAATGAATAAAAAAAATCGTGTAGATGTAAAAAATATAGGTATTTACCTTTTATCGGTAAGAATCCGATTTGCCGAACTAAAACAAGATTCGGAGGACACGGTTGAAACGGGAACGGCAAATATGTCCCGCGCCATAGTAGATAAAATTGGAAAAATATTTTTGTTTTGCTTCCAATAATCAAGAACATCAATTCCCTCCGGTTCTCCCCGTATGGAAAAAAAGACTTGTAACTCGTTGGAGGCGTTGTACATAGTATCCGAACTATCGTCCTCCAATATTGACAATAATCCGTCGGCCGATAGGGTCCTATGAAATTTTAAGAAATAGAAAATCGAATGAAATTAAAAAAATCCGAATTAATTAAAATCCGAATTTAATTGAAATTAAAATCGGATTCAAATTTAAAAATCCGAAATAAAGTTAAAAATTCCAATTTAAATTAAGAAAACCGAATTGAATTAAAAAAAACCGAAATAAATTAAATAAATCGGAAATAAAAAAATGTACCGCGGTGTTTGACTTGTAGAAGCCGGTTGTTGGATATTCATTTGGGCGTTGTATGCGTCGAACAACCCTTCAATCGCTTGGCTCATGGTTTGATCCACATTTGTGTTCGTAATGTCCAAATTAACGTAGTACCTTCGTAGCATTCTTATCGTGTAAACCTTCTTGTATGTCGGATGGAGACAATTTGCAACAATCGTGACGAGTGGTACGGCTTCCCAATATTTGAGAAACTTCTCCTTCATGGCTCCTACGATTGGAACGAGAGAAGCGTCGACTTCTTCGAGAACTAAGAAAAAAAATCGAATTAAAAAACCGAAATTAAATTAAAAAACCAAATTAATATAAAACCGAAATTAATAAAAAAACCGAAATTGATAAAAAATATGAAATTAAAAATGTACCTTTCATTTCATGATATACTTGGGAGATTCGGAAGAGGTGGTGAAGCAACTTATGCGCGGTCGGTTTATATGAGCAAGACAATGCTAACGTCGCTTTGAAGAATACTTCAAGAAATTTCATTAATTTGTTCAATTGATCCCATTCACCCGACGAGAGAGCTAATTCCATACCCTCGGGCGTCTCATTCAAAATTGCATTAATAGCATGTGCGTAAGGAAAACATCGTTTCAACATTCTATAAGTTGAGTTCCAACGGGTATCTACGTCCCATGGCACTCTTAATTTAGTAAATTGCATTCTACTACACATATCATGAAATCTTTGTTTTCTAATGCCGTTAGTAAAAATATGAGTTACCGCCTTCTTAAATTTTGTTATTAAATCATTAGCACCGGGCGTTTTAAGTCCCGCCTTAACGGTGAGGTTTAAAACATGACGAGTTCCAGCTCATGGCCACCATGCTTCGCCGAGATGACCAGTTGTAGCGGTCCCATCTGATGCTGCTTATGGTTAGATACTGGCTCCCGATCCTCACCACGGGCAAGCCTACTGGTATCGTCAACATAGGCTCCTATGTCACATTCATCGCTTCCAAGTTGGAGGTGGATCTACGTGGTGAGGCCGGAGGTGTTCTTTTTGGTACGGCATGCCATCCGGGCAAGCTCCTCGACAAGGATGCCTTCACGTCTTGGTCATGGCTTTCCACTCAAGCAGCCCAGCGTGGCCGGCCTACAAGTTACAAATGGAAGACAGAGCTCGGCGACTTCAGGCTCCCGCTCCAGTATCCGCCGATCGACTTCACACGAGGTTCTACATGGTGTTTGGAGGAGCCGCTAGCAGCCCCGCCCCAGCAGCAACCCGCACAGCAAGCAGATGACGTTCGCTTGAAGGACGTCGACACAGAGTTGCCAGCAGGTGCAGGAGCTACTACAGCAAGAAGGAGGGCTGCTACAGCAGGTGCAGGAGCTGCTTCAGCAGGAGATGCCACGCCTACTCAGCAGGTACCATTTCAAATTCAAGAGCACCAGTGGAAGCAGCTTTGCAGCCAGGTCCAGGAGATTCACGCCATGCAGGCCGACACACAGGCAATCGTCCGCCAATTGAAGATCGGGCAGACTCGAGACCGTGGCCGCATTTCTGAGATATATGAGCTGCTTTCTGCCATTCGAGCTGATCAGTCCGGCGGACACCCCGTCGGCAGTCCAGACGACACCGACGCACCATGAGTCCCTCAGGTTGTATCTTTTCTCTCTCTCATTCATTTTTATATATATGGGTCTGTGCACTGAGGACAGTGCATGGATTAGCTTGGGGAGGGAGGACAGTATGTCTGAGTTTTAGGTTAGTTTTAGGTTTTCTTTTTCATTTTTCGTTTTTCTTTTTTGTTTTCATGCTTGCATTTCTGAAAAATTTTGTGAAATTGTTAAACTCAAGGGCATATGGGAATTTTTGAAGTTTGCATTGTGGAAAATTGGGCATGATAACTTTATGAGATTTGTGTTAAGGTCAGAGAATCTTGTTCTGTAGTGATTAGTCCCATGAATAAAGTATGATCAAATTGGAAGAAGTAGCAAACCGAAAATCTGATTGAGGACGAAGAGTAATTTCTCAGTTTGTGGTACCCACGTGAATTTGGTTTGGAAATGTGGAAAGTCATGGCCTAGAGTGCATTAAAATTTCAAAAAGGAATCAAATATTTTAAAAACCAAATCAATGAGCATTTCGGGGATGCGGTCAGGTAGGACGAGTGCACCATTTACTTTTCTTTCATCCGACTGACCGGTCCTTGAATGACTAAAAAGAGGGGTGGAGTCGCGATCAGGCAGGACGTATGCACTTTTATTTTCTTTATCCGACTGATTCGGGCTCCATTTCTTCATAATCCAATTAAAGCATTTCAAGGTCCATGGAATTGAAAGGTTGAGAAAGTTGTTCACTGTGGGGTTAACACAATTGGGATACCAACTTTGTAGTCCGACCGAAAGATCTAGGGTCCGAAAAAGTACGATAATCATACTTGCAATTTAGGTTGCGTTTCATGGAACAAGAATCGCTCGTCCCGATTTTTTGTGCCTTAGCCCATGTCTTGTGAAATTATTATGCATAATTATTTACAATGCGAAATTCAAACTTGCCCATAAATTCTTGGTTTGGCGTTTTCACAAAGTTATTCTTTGCATTTAGGACGACTTGGGAATTTAGGATTAGGTCTAGGTATGGTCTGCTTCTTAGGTTTTAGGTTTTGCTTGAGGACAAGCAAGGTTCTGAGCTTGGGGAGGTTTGATGCACCGCATTTATATATGCATTTTACCAGACTTGCACTAGTATTTTGGCCTAAAATTCCTAAGTTTAATTGCATTTAAGTAGTAAGATGTCTAGATTCCAGTTACTTCTTTACTTTTGTCCAAATATCAGGTCAATCGGGCTTTTGGAGCCAATTGGACGCGATTCGGAGCCTTAGACAACAAGTCGAAACTGGAATGAACTTCCTGCGGTCCGCAGGATCCCTCCCGCGTCAAGCAGACGGAGGTTACAACACGTTCGACTTTCCAATCGGCGCTGGAAACTTCCTGTGGAGCAGAAAAACCGCCATTTCCTTCTTCCTGCGGTCCGCAGGGAGGTTACTGCACTGCAGTTTTCTATTTTCTGGCGCTCTGCCTATATAAGGCGGTCATTGGGACGGTTCCAGACATCGACACACATATTTTCACGCCCTTTCATTGCATTTTCACAACCAGAGGGCAGAGGAAAGAGGAGAGAAGGCCGTTCATCATTGTTCGAAGCGGATTTGAGAGAATTCTCGCGCGGGAGTGAAGATCGTGTCGCCTCGAATCCTTCTTCGGTTCTTTTGCATCATGATTTCTTTCAGTTCTTTGTTTTCTTTGTTTTCTTATGTCATGAGTGAGTAGATCTATCTGTTCTTAGGGTTTGAATGATGACGATTGTGTTGATGGATTAGTTGAATGTGTAGACTTACGTTGTTTTCATAATCACTTGAGATTTTCATTATAACGTGTTTGTGATTTGTTTGTTCAATTGGTAAACCTATAGGTTGTGGCCAGACCTAGTTGGTTAATGTAGTATCATTTGACCAGATCTGATTGCTTGCACAATTTGGGTTGATTTGTATCCGAAAGTACCCGTAAGGCGAAACTACGTTTCGACTAACCTCGAAACGGACCCTAGAATTAACAAGTGATGTGAACGTAGTTTAGAACCTATTGTACGAGTTTCAAATTGATTTAGGATTGTTAGGAGGACCAAAGGTGAAAACCTAGGACTTGTACCAACTCTGAATTGCTTAGGAACTGACGACGTTAGTCAGAACACCAAACCAGAATTGAAAACTGCTCTCTGTCAACTGCCTGCGGTCCGCAGGGACGTGCCTGCGGTCCGCACTCAGTTACAGAAAGTGCAAGACAGGAGTTACAAAACTGACTGCGGATTATTAGAGAGATCTGTGGTTCGTGGACGGTTTTGCGACCCTAACCAACTACTTGCGGTCCGCAAGAGACATCTTGCGGAACGCAGGCAGCTGATCCTGAGACCAATCTGATTCTGACAGCCCTGAGAACGCCTTTTAATTAATTGTCTTCAGTTATTTACTTGTTTTAGTACTGTTTCCTTGTGTTTGTAACCATCCTTGTTAAAACCCCAACAATTGACCCTTTAATCCAAACTCTCTTAGAATTTAGAAGTAGGTTTAAGTAAAATCTGGTGTTAATCCCGTCCCTGAGGATTCGACCCTCAAGTACTACACGAGATCGTACGCTTGCGATCGAGTGCATACTTTAGGTTTAAAAGCCTTTACCCGTTCACGCGGTCAGGGTTCTTTCTTTTTCTCGGCCCCGGTGGCGTGCTTGCCGGCTCTTCCTCTATTGGTTGGATTTCGGTAAATTGATCGGAATGTCCGCCGATGGCCGGAGGAGCAAATGTGCTAGAACTCCCCGCGGCACTTCCGACGGCATGATGTACGTAGTCCGTCTCATAGGTAGTTGGCGGATAATTGGGACTAGTACCGAACAATTGATCACTTATTTGTTGGATCGTGTCGGCTACGGGATTGGGTGTCGGGGCCGTCGGGTACATAAGATAGTCATGTGGTGGAGTTGCCATTTCTCACTACAATAAGGAAAAAAAACGGATTTAATTTATGGAAAGCAAAACGAAATATAAAAATAACCGAATTAAACTAATTGTGTATGAAAAAGTTTATCATAAAAGAATAAAATATTTTGATTATAACTTTATGATAAAATTATAATTTTTGAAAATTTGAAATTATTTTACAAGTAATGAAAAAAATATAAAAGAAATAAATAATACAATTATTTTGATTACAATTTTATCATGTGTTGCCAAATCCGATTTAAAATAATTGTGTAATTGCATAAATCAAATTATAGGATTCTAATAAAAAAGAGAAAAAAATAATACAAATAGAATGTACCTCCGAATTTTTGCGGAAATGCCGGCGGATATCGGATTGACTAATGCAAGAGATTGTAAAAAAATAAATATGCTAGTTTTTTTGAAATTTTGGAAATAATAAATATAAATTAGAATGTAAAAATAAAACTAGAATTGATTTATGCAAGAGATTGAGAGAGTATTGAGTGAGAGATTGAGAGAATTTGATAGTTTGTTTGTGAGAAATGAGTGTTGAATGTATGGGTGTATTTATAGGTGTGAATGGGGGGGGGCATTCAAAAATTCTAACCGTTGGCTTCCAACGGAAATTTTTCAAAAATCCCGTGTCAGATGGGTCCGCCGGGTCGGCTTGGGCGGGTCGCTCGGGTCGGGGAGGCGGGTTTGCACGGGTGCGGCGGGTGGGGGGGGGGGGGGGCGGGTGGGACGGGTTGGGCGGGCGGGTTCGGAGGGTGGGGCGAGTCTCACGGGCGGGTCGCGAGGACCGAGGTGTGCGGGACGGTGGGAGTGGGAGCGGGGTGGTGTCAGACGGGTCCGAAGGGCGGGTCGGGTCGGGTCCAAAGGGCGGGCACGGGCACGGGTCCGACGGGCGAGAAGGGCGGGTAAGGGCGAGTAAGGGCGGGTAACGGGTAAGGGCGAGCACGGGTTTAAACGGGCGGGCGGGTTGCGGGGGGTGAGGTCCAAAACTTGGACCCTTACCCGCCCTTACCCTTGACCCGTCCGACCCAGCCGACCCGTCCGAAGCCCCGCACGGGCGAAGGGCAAGGGTCCGCCGGGCGGGTCGGGGGTGGGACGGGTTTTGTCACAACACTAGGTTACCTCAGCGTCCCTCCATTAGGAGGGACGCTAGGGTATCTCAGCGTCCCAGTGGAACGCCAGCGTCCGTCCTAAATATCAAAATTGTGTATAATGAGGCCGAAACTTGTGATTTTGTGTTTTTTGAGGCTCATTTTAAAAAATTGAGGTTCGGTATGATATAATTATATTACATAGCTAGATGTATTCTTAAAATTTTATAAATCTATTTCAGTGTAAAATTTTATATGGAAATAGGGGTAATGGAATCCGTACCAAAGTTCCAAGATGTATCCATTTATATGTCCAATAAAATTCCTACATACTATATTATTTTCTGAATTAAATGACCCCCGATTTTTTTTTTTTTCTTCTTATCCATCCTCGTTTCTAAATTGCATGAAATTTAGGTTTATATCTCCAGGATGTGCAATATTATTAAATTTCTAATTGAATTTTTGAAAAGAAATTATTAAATTGTCAAAGTTACTACTATATGTATCTAAATAAAATCTCAATCATAGTAAAATGAAAATAACAAATCTTTTTAAAAGAAACATGTATTGGGTCTTGTACGTAGGCTCTAAAAGGCAAAACCTCAGGGCCATTATATACTAAGCTGCTTTAATCCGGATCCGAATCTTTCTCAGAAAAGCAGACCCTGCTTTTTCGATCGGATGGTCGGGATCAGTTGTTACACCGATCTCAAAGTACTTCAGTTTTTACTGCATAGATTTCAAAGTACTTTAGTGTTTCTCAACCGTCGGATAAAAAAAAAAAAAGGTCTGCTTTTCTTTTTAGAAAAGCAGCGGATTCCGATCCCTTTAATCCTCCTCATAAAAATTTGGATTTTGGTAAATGAAAATTTGGTTGAAAGGAAACTTGGGTACTTCCAACCTTCGTGTTGTATGGTTCCAATGAATTCTAATGCATCCCAACCATATTTACAAAACAGTCCCTGAGAAGGGTCCGAATCTGCTGCTGAAAGTTATTAATAATTAGAGACGTTTTGAGGGAAGCACAGCTCGTGTGACCCATATTATAGTAAAATTTGGAGGCTTGACCTCCATCTTTTCCTCAAAAAAAATAATTAGAGTCGTTTTGAAAAAAAAAATACTTAAAAATTCCACAAATGAAAAATTTTTGTATCCATAGTATTTATTTTCATATGATGAATTTAATTGGAACCATACATCGAAATTTCGGACGTGATAAATTATAATTAGACTATTAGCATTTCGGAGTGAAAAAACAAAAGTTTTCATATTAGTCAAACTCAATCAAAATGATATAATTTTTTGTGTACATATAAAATATGATATACACAAAATATTCTGTCAATTTAATTTTGTTATTTAAAAGTTAAAAAATATAATTATTTAAGACTTAATTTTGTGGTTATCAACATCAAGAATTCTTTAGCCCCCGCGGAGATAGAAAATTGCCAAGGTTGGAACATTCTGCCCGCTTGAGATTTAGTATTGGTTGGACAACTTACCGAAGGGTTACCTAGAGTTGTGGTCATTTGATCCCTTCTCTCTATTTATGTGAGAAGTGCTAATACTTAAGTCCAAATATCATTCCTCTTTTGTATATTTGGTAATAAGTCCATTTAAACATCAAAGTAATATATGTGCAACTTTTTGTTCTTATCAGATATGTAAATTTATTGTTTTAAAATTTATATATATTATGTTTTGTTACCTGGGGACTAAATAGATTTATGGACTAGAGAGCAATAACGATAATTGAGATTATGCATTTGATAGGACTAGGAGTTCGGTTAAAACGTGAGAATTATAATTTTGTTCTTCTGTAAATTTAGTTAGAGCTTCTGGTCCTCATGGAAGCACCGCTCAATAATAATTAAGGGACGTTAACAAAATAAATCGAATTATAAAAAAAGATGTGAACAAAATGTGTGATAGGTACGAACTAAATATATAAGCATCCGTTATTGTCTTTTGGAGAACAATGTGATAGGTAGGAACTAAATATATACCCATTAAAAAGGATGTGAATAAAATAAATCGAATTATAAGAAAAAAAAAATACTAACCCGAGTCTCATAGTTTGTTTAAGGTACGTACATTTTGTTGTAACGCCGGCGTTTATCAAAAAAAAAAAATAATAATAATACTAACTGTTACACCTGCATTCATCCAAAAATAAATAAATAAATAAATAAATCTAACGCGAACCTGCATATTTTCATATTTTCCTAGCGTTAATATAAAAACAGACATCAAATTGGTACTGCAGGCAATTTTTTGTTCCCTTAAATAATTAACATGTTTTATATTCTTAATTAATTTCTGTATCATGCGACATATATAGTGAGTTCAAATTCATGCTACCTTTGACTGGCTATATAAGTGCTCATAATTTCCGTAGTAACTCAAACTCAAAGAAAGTGTCTCAAACTCAAAGGAAGTATCCACCTTTTTCATCATGAATGAAACAATCTCGGCTGTCCTTATCTCTGTCGCCGTTATATGTTTCATCAAAACTCTTTTCCAATGTTATCAGAACCGGACCGGACACCGACCCGCTAAATTTTCGGGTCAATGGTTTGCTGGTCGGACCGTCGGGTTGACCAGGTCAATCGCTGATTTTTTATATAATACTATTACACTTATGTTATGTGATAGAATTACAAATATAATAAAACTTTCACATCATAGTTGTAAGGATATGCACATATATAATTAATATTGCATCCACATGTATATGTTTAGATATTTATTCTAAGAAAATATCATTGTATATAAATTTTGGATTTTATTTTTATTATTTTTGTGTATACACTTTTTTTAAGTTCTAAGTACCAATAAAATTTTTTTTGCAACAATTAAAAATTGAAGTCTTCGTACAAGTAAATTATTGTATAGAAAGATCTGTAATTTAAAAAAATATGATCGGAATACAATTGCTATTTATAGTATATGACATTAAATATTTAATATTATCCAAAGTTACAAGGTTATATATGTAAAATTTACTAATATAAACTTATGTGCACTGCCACCCCTAGGCCTTAGCTGTTCACCTATCTCTATGAGGCTAAGTAAAAATGATATGGCCCCTATGTGATTGGACCAAAGAGCTTTTTAATAAAAAAATATATAAAATATTGAAAACGGTTCCTTTCAAAGAACTCACTCCCGGTTTTTAAGGAAAACCGTCGGTTCAACCGTTTTTAGGCCGGTCCGACTACACATCCGATCCACCTATTGAAACAAACCGCTTCTCTGTCCGGGTCCGATTTTTTCCGGGTGAACCGTCCGGTCCGGGCCGGTTTTTATAACAGTGATCCCAAAGGTCGATCTGTTTTGTAAGTAACACGGGGATTAAGATTAGCATTATAAATTTGAAGCATTTATAGTTCAGATAGAACTTTGATCATGGCAGAGCGCGGACGGTACAGAGATTCAAGAGGGATGGCCTTCGAGATTGTGAGCCCGCCGTCTTCAGTCATATCGATAGGCTTACCATCCACTCTTTCCCAATCAAAGCACTGCATCAAGGTTCCTAATATCAGCACCATTTCGCGCATCGCAAGAGCTTCCCCCGGGCATCTCCTCCTGCCCATGCCAAATGGTTTCACCCATTTCCCATCTGCGTTGCCCCGCTCAAACCTCTCAGGCTTGAACTTTGTCGGTTCGTCCCAGATTTCAGGGCTCCGTTGTATCTGGTACACGTTTACCAGAAGCATTGTTCCCGGGGGGATTTCGTAACCGCCGACAGTGACTTCTTTGCTTGATTCGTGGGGAATGAGAAGTGGTCCTATGGGGAGAATCCGGAGGGTCTCATTGATAATGTGCTGAAGGTAAGGCAGGTGTTCCATGTCAGACTCTTCTACGAGTCTCTCATTCCCAACGTATGCATCGATTTCTGATGTTGCTTTCTTGAGTATGTCTGGATGGTTAAGAAGATATGCCATTGCCCATTGTAAAGTAGTGGCTTTAGTTTCAGCTCCTGCTAGCAACACGCTCTGTTTGTAGATCGATTCACAATGCAAAATTTAAGAAAATATCTCTAATAAAATCATGGAAATGTTTGGTAGGATACAAATTCAAAAATTACAGAAAAGAATATTGGCACTTACCATGCAAATATTTTGGATATTTAAATCACTGTATCGGTCAGGATCCTGTTTCTGCAGCTCGAGCATTCTGGCAATCATGGTCTTCTTGTTGTCAGCTCCTTGTCGGTGCTCGTCGATCAATTTTTGTGCCATCATTCTAATCACATTTGTTGCATCCTTCATCTTTTTCATGACCCCTTTAAAATCAAAAACTCCCAGAATGGGCAGGAAATCCTCTATAGGAGCAGATCCAGTTAGCTTAAAAAAATACTTCAAGGCTTCATTGAACCTCTTCACTTCATCGATGCTTTCTACGCTATCTCCGCTGAACCGCCTCCCGCCGATCATCATCATGGTCACATTCACCAATAAATCAAATAACAATCCCGACACCTGGAGCTTCTCAAAGCCGTTCGATCCTTCTGGCTTTTTGGTTCGGTCGAAAGATTGAAAGAGCTGGCGGGCTGTGTCTCGGACCTCATAGGTCCGGATGTCCGAGGAAGCTTGTAGCCTGTGGTTCGATAGAAGCTCTACGACAGAAATTTGACGCATATTGCGCCAGTATGAGCCATAGTTTGCCGTTGGAATCATGTTGGATAGCATGACAGATGGCAACTGCACGCGATTTGCAAAGGCTACATCATTAGTGGTAAAGCACTCCTCTGCTAACTTGGCGGAGGAGATGACGGCAACTGGACGTGAGCCGAAGCGAAGGAAGGTGATGGGACCGTAGCGATTTGAGATCCTAATGAGTGAGCGGTGCACCGGCGGTTTGATTAGATGTAGGTGGCCCAGTATTGGCAGTGCCGGGGGGCTTGGTGGCAGTTTCCTCTTGCTGCTTTTGGTGATATAACTGAAAAGAGCACTGTTATAAAAACTGGCCCGGACCGGAAGGTTCACCCGGAAAAAACCGGACCCGGACAGAGAAGCGGTTTGTTTCAATAGGTGGATCGGATGTGCAGTCGGACCGGCCTAAAAACGGTTGAACCGACGGTTTTCCTTAAAAACCGGGAGTGAGTTCTTTGAAAGGAACCGTTTTCAATATTTTATATATTTTTTTATTAAAAAGCTCTTTGGTCCAATCACATAGGGGCCATATCATTTTTACTTAGCCTCATAGAGATAGGTGAACAGCTAAGGCCTAGGGGTGGCAGTGCACATAAGTTTATATTAGTAAATTTTACATATATAACCTTGTAACTTTGGATAATATTAAATATTTAATGTCATATACTATAAATAGCAATTGTATTCCGATCATATTTTTTTAAATTACAGATCTTTCTATACAATAATTTACTTGTACGAAGACTTCAATTTTTAATTGTTGCAAAAAAAATTTTATTGGTACTTAGAACTTAAAAAAAGTGTATACACAAAAATAATAAAAATAAAATCCAAAATTTATATACAATGATATTTTCTTAGAATAAATATCTAAACATATACATGTGGATGCAATATTAATTATATATGTGCATATCCTTACAACTATGATGTGAAAGTTTTATTATATTTGTAATTCTATCACATGACATAAGTGTAATAGTATTATATAAAAAATCAGCGATTGACCCGGTCGACCCGACGGTCCGACCAGCAAACCATTGACCCGAAAATTTAGCGGGTCGGTGTCCGGTCCGGTTCTGATAACATTGTTTGGGATTAAAAAGGGCATAGCTGTTGATTTCTTTGGACATGTAATACAATGAATTAGTTACTTTGTTCTGATATGATGTGCAATAAATCAATTGTGTTTTGAGTGTTTTCTGTAGAGAAGCATGTCTTTGTATTATTATTATTATTATTATTATTATTATTATTATTATTATTATTATTATTATTATTATTATTATTTTTATTTTTATTTTTTTTGAGATAAGGTTGGGAGTCTAAGCTACCAAAGTTTTAAATATCCACAAAGATCTCCAAGCAATTGTGGGCAACTTTAATTTCATTAAAGCTAAATGGGGTGAAAGAATCGAATATAAGAGATGAGTCAGTGACTTTAGCGGAGTGAAAAGATCAGTCAAACACTTCATCACTTTGATTTGTGTTGAGGCATAAATAGAGAGGAGTAGAATAGAAAATGGATGCGATCTCATCCTTTGATTATTGGATGGATGGTGATTAAAATAGAAGTAAGACTATGACCATAATGGAGGGTCAAGTCCTTACACTCTTTTTAAAGGAGTATAGATATAGATATAGATATAGATTATAAAATTATTATATAAAATAATGACGGTTATTTGTTCGATATGAAGATGAAAATCATGTCATTAAAGTTAAATGTAAATAACTATTTTTTTCTTTTTGAGAAAATCTTCAAATACCCGACCTTTCGTACCCCGGCTCCGTACCCGGCTTAAATCCCCTGTGTCATCAAAGACAGTAAACTTTATCTCATTTAGCCTGACTGTATGAGCACGTAACTTTATCTCTAGTTCTCTACTCTATCTTATTCTCGCACATGTCAACAAAGACAGTAAGCAACTATTATGCATCTCCCTATCTTGTCAAAATTGCACCGATATAAGTTAATTTTATTTGATTTTGATGTTAGATTCATATTCTGGATTGAATATCTGGATCCTAGAACGACATAAGAGTCTGAAATATTGTTGAATTCGATGCAATGTCATTTGTATTATTAAATGAATATTTGGAACATAACCACTGAGTTAAAAAAATATATAATTAAAAAAAGTGGTCACATTCTTTTAAATAACGAATTAATATTTGAATATGTTAATTTCTTTTAATCTTTTGGATTCATTACATTGTTAATGTTGCAATTTTCTTTTATCATTCTACAAACTTAAATCTGAATTTAAAATACAAAAATTGATTGAAAAAATAAAAAAATATTGAATAAGTGATTGAGGAATATAAATACTTGATTAAATATTGTTTGATCGGAAAATATGAATACCTAATTGAGAAATATAAACACTTAATTGGAAAATATTTGAACGAAACTATGAATACCCGATTGAGAAATATAAACACTTGTTATAAAAATATAAACACTTGATTGAAAAATATGAATACTTGATTGAGAAATATTTGATCAAAAAAATATGAATACATGAGTATTGAGAAATATAAATACTTAATTGAGAAATATAAACACTTGATTGAAAAATATGAATACTTGATTGAGAAATATAAACACTTGATTGAAAAACATAAATATGATTGAGAAATATAAACGCTTGATTTAGAAATATAAATATTTGATTGAGAAATATAAACACTTGAACATAACACTTGATTGAGAAATATAAATATTTGATTAAAAAAATATGAATACTTGATTGAGAAATATAAACACTTGATTTAAAAATATTTAATAAAAAATATGAGTACTTAATCAAGAAATATAATCACACAAATTATAAGTGATGTTATTAATTCGCTATTTAAAAAAATGTGACCACTTTTTTTAATTATATAATTGTCATGTTCGACATTGCAAAATTAAGAATTATATTTCTAAAGTATATGTTTGTAGTTGTTTATTTTACTCAAAATGAAATAATATGGTGCATGTGAGAGTTGTTAAGCTGGGTGCATGAAGAAGAATTACTTGACTATATAGACATGCACGACACTAACCGCTCTTTCTAAATTTGACAGTGCGAATTAATATAGATGATGTTAACCATTGGGGTACGGCAACGGGGTATAAAGATTGGGGTTCTATTAGCAGAACTTCTTTTCTTTTGGGTTTTAATATCGTTAATGTTCGTATAAAAGGCAATATATTACCACTTGCTGACTCTGAAATCAAGATGACGGATAATTTTATCATATAAAATATGGCAAAATGTTACGGGGATTGATAGGGCCCGATTAACCGGTCTACACTACTAGAAAGTTGGCCTTCTGTGTGAGTAAAAATAAGGGCTTCTGTGTGAAGCGTTGGACACAAATCTCAATTTGTGTGAGCTCCCCGACACATGGCCACTCACACGGATGCCCTCGACACAAAACTGAAAAATTTGTGTGAGCCCGACACAAAATTTTCATTGCTAGGGTACTCAGTCCAAGATGTGTGGGCTATTACGCATACATTTTCACAAGCTCCGGACCCACCCTGGAGATGTGCGTGTGGGTAAACATGATGCACTCTGGGCCCACTTGCAGATGAAAGCGTGAGCTGGATGCAAGCTGTACCGATGCAAAGTAATTTATTTTTTTATTTAATAATCCTGCTTATTTTAAACCATGTGTGGGTATTCGTAGTGTATATGGACATTCATTTGATATATTTTACCCACACAACCTGGCAATGTAATGAGTGAAATTAATTTCAAATTTCACAATCCGTTGATATTTTCAAATAATATATTAACCGAAAACCAAAATAACACAACATTGAAGCATACATAAATTCCATCTAGTAAACATCCAGAAATTCCATTACTTAAACATTGTTTCAACACACAATCACCTTTTCCTATTTCTAATAGTCAGCACCACATCAACTTACAAAATATTTCCCCACAAAATGAGAAAAAAAAAAGAAAAAAAGCACATAGCAGTAGACACATGTGTATAGCCTTTGACATGCCTATATGACTCTAATGCTATGTGCCACAAAATACCACAGAAAGTACACATTAAATCCACAAAAGAAAGGGGAGCCTTTGACATTGTAAGGTTCCTCACCAAAAAGTGACTTCAAACTACTAGCCTAATAGCCTACAAACACTTACTGATTTCCAAAGAACGTGCCACCATTAGCACCCGGATCCAAGAACCATGCATTGAATCCTTGCTGAATGGCTTGAAAGTTGTTCTGACCTTGGGTTTGGCTTCCAACCGCCGCTTGCATGAGTGCCTGAAAGTTGTTCTGAATAGGGGTTTGGCTTCCACTGGCTTGCATGATTCCCTGAAAGTTGTTTGGAATTGCGGCTTGGCCTCCACTTGCCTGCAGGAGTCCTTGAAAGTTGGTTTGAATGGGAACTTGGGCTCCAGTGGGTTGTAACATTCCTTGAAGATCATGTGCACTTGCATTTGGACCCTAAGAATATAAATTTATAATTATATCAATTGAATTCATTGTAACCAGATTATAATTTAACCATTAGAATTTACTTTGAATGGTATTACAGGCTGAAGTATACAATATTCTGGTTTAATCCAATAGGACCATATAGCCTGTAATGGCTGGTGCTCTTATTATCCCATGCCTTTGAACTCATGTAGATTAACAAGTTAGATATAACCCAATTTATTTAAATTACCTGAAACATGGGCATTGTCCTCCCTTGCCCAGCAAACAACTGAGCAAAGAGATTGTCATATCGCTTGCTACGCTCTTCTTCTAACTTCTCCCTTTGTGCAGCTTCCTCTCTGTAGCGTCGATCACAGTCTTCAAGTAAGACCTCCACCTCTTGTGCAGTGTATACCCGTCTCTCTGCTCGGGTGTCTTCCAATGGATAGACAGTTCTAGAGCGGTTGTTGGTTGTTTGCAGGCTGCTCCTGTCTATCTTGCTACCAAAGCCATAGATTCTACCCCTATTCGGTCCACCACTTGCCATTATCCATATTTCTGCCTCCGACTTGTCGACATTTGCGGGATCTGCCTTAAGTTGTTGAGCTCTCTCCTACAATTTGGCCGCAAGTTAAAAACTAAAAAAACAAAACAAAACGCAACAATACAAAGTGGTCTGATTATTAATTGCATTTCCAATTTGTTTAACTCATATTGTAAAAATCATTGTAAAATCTAGTTGGTAGAAACCCTATCTAAGTAGTTTTGACCAGGACCACTACTAAGTTATTGATTTGTTGCAATCTAATTATTATCCCAAACAAACATATTTCAGCATCATCTCTAACTTTTTCCAAAATCCAGTAAGATTATTATCAAGTACAACCTTAGAAATGATTATTAAGTGGAACCTAAATCTGTCAATTCCCTTAGCCGAAACTTTTGTGAAACACAACTGTAATTTGAAGTAGTTTTGAAGGGACTTACATACACCTCCCTAGATTTATCATCAGCAAATTGCAAGGCATGAGTGACTTCAGAGTTGTCTTCTGAACGAGTAACCTGACTTTCTTCCTCATCATCTGGAGACACTACCTTGGCCTTGCCCTTGGCCTTGGCCCTTTTTTTCTCTCTAGCTACCTTAATGTGCAAGTAAAGCTCTTCATAGGTAGGCTCCCTATGCAGCTTTTCTTTCTACCAAAATGAAATAATAACACAATTGATTAGGTTACCCATGCATGATAGCAGAAAATTAAGTGGAATTGAAACACTGACCAAGTATAGGCTGTGTCTGTATGCGCTCTTGGATCCCGCAAAATTATTTCCAAGCTTCCCCGAGCTTACACGATTAAGCTTGTTTTTAGCTGATAGCTTCAGCCACCGTTGAGAGCCCCAGATGTCACACAAGCCAGTCCAATAGTGTGGCTTCTTGCACCATAGGGGTATTTTTGACTTCCACTTCTGGGTGTCACTCCCAAACTGCCTTGTGTACTTTTTCCTAACCCTGCGCAACCCGGAAGAGTAACCCCTGGCTGCTATTGCCTCAAGTACCTGACGACAGACTCCCTGGTCCTCATTTTCACGCCACTTAAATCGGTCCTACAGAAATAAGACCATATATTAGCAATATCCCCACCTGAACCCTAAGTTTGTAGTACGGTATAATTAAAATTGAGTGGTAATTTGATAGTACCAGGAAGTCCAGTAGGAGATTGTCTTTCCCATCTTGTGACCAGCCATTGAGAGTCGGGTAGGGCCCCGGAGTGTTGTGTAGTGCCAGCTTGCTGATTGTTGAGGCAATTTTGCTCACTCTAGGAAGAGAGTCAAACTCCCTAGGCCCAACCGGCCACACGACCGGCTTTTCCTCCGGCAGCACCAAGGCATCCAAGATCTGATTAGGTCCCCGAGGTACATTTGGTGCTTGAGCAGGCATGACAACCTGTTGGTCCACCGGCTGTTCAACCGGCTGCTGCATTGGCTGCTCCAATGGTTGCTGGACTGGTTGCTCAACCGGCTGCTGGTTCGAACCTTCACCCGTGTACCTAGTCGGCCTTGCCCTTCGCATTACATCATTGGATGAACTTGCCATTCCTAACATGTAATGGCACAGTATGGCATTAGATACTAAATTTGACCAACAAACCTTAAGTTTGGATTGGAACCTTATATTCACAACACTTTGTTGATTCAGAATTTCTATTTGGCAGGGTTTAGAAGGTAATTGCAAGCCAGACCCAAAATCATTGATATATATTTGAGCATGTAGGGAGTACTTGGTGATTTCTTACCTGAAAGAAACAAAGTGTTGTGAATGCGAAGAACCTTTGTTTGAAGCCTTGGCTGCATGCGAAGAACCTTTGTGGACTATTGATTGCAAGGACAAAGATGAGATCAAATCTGGCAAGCACTCTATCCTATCAACAATTACCCGACTATTGGGTTTGAAGGCAGAAAACCAAATGAGTTAGCGGTGCTTTGATGGCTTGATGGAAATTTTGAAGGATGTGCTCCCTGAAAATGAGAAATTTCCTTCAAACTTCTATCAAGCCAGGAAACTTGTGCAAGGGCTGGGCATGAAGTATGTCAAGATAGATGCTTGCGTGAACCATTGCATGTTGTATTATAAGGAAACTCTACATAAAGATGTGTGTGATACTTGCAAAGAGCCTAGATATGAGCCACCAAAGAAGCCCAATCAGAAGAAAAAGGTGCCCCGATGTGTGCTCAGGTACTTGCCTATCAAAGAAAGGCTCCAAAGGTTGTACATGACCCACTCGAACGCAAATCATATGCGTTATCACAAAGAAGGCAAGCGGGATAGGCCCGGGCTCATGGTGCATCTGGCTGATGGGGAGGCTTGGAAGCACTTTGATCAGACACACCCCGATTTTGCATCAGAAGTTCGGAATGTGCGACTTGGGCTAACAACAGATGGATTCATGCCTTATAACTCATCTGTGGCTCCATACTCATGCTGGCCGGTGTTTGTTTTCCCATACAACCTCCCACCAGGGCTGTTGATGAAGGATGAGACAATGTTCCTAGCACTCCTAATTCTTGGCCCAAAGCATCCGGGTCGAGATCTTGACATACTCCTCCGACCGCTGATAGATGAGTTGAACGAGCTTTGGACGGATGGTGTGCTGACTTATGATGTGTCAAAAAAGCAGAACTTCACCATGAGGGCTGCACTCCTATGGACAGTGAGCGATTTTCCGGCATACGGAAATCTGAGTGGTTGGGGCACAAAAGGGAAGCTGGCGTGTCCTTACTGCATGGGAGGAACTAAGGCATTTTGGCTGCCAAATGGTGGGAAACATTCCTGGTTTGATTGCCATAGATGCTTCTTACCTCAAGACCATCCTTACCGTCAAGATAAAAATAACTTCAAAAAAGGCCGTGTCGAGACTGAACCACCACCTCGCATAAAGACCGGAGAAGAGTTGTATGCAGAGTTGAAGAAGCTCGACCCAATTAAGTGGGGGGAAAAAGCACCAATTAAACAGAGGGCAGCCTATGGTAATACAGACCATTGGCAAAAGATGAGCATTTTTTGGGAGTTGCCATATTGGAAGACCAACCTGCTACGTCATTGCTTAGATGTCATGCATTTGGAAAAGAACTTTGCTGAAAATCTGATTTTCATGCTCTTCGACATTGCGAAGAAAACCAAGGATAACCCAAAGGCTCGTGAGGATTTGGAAATATTCTGCAAGCGACGTAAGCTACACCTAACACAGGATGTAAAGAAACCAAGGGCACCCTACGAATTGACCAAACAAAAAAGGCGGCAAGTTTTCAAATGGTTGAAGGAAAAGGTGAAGTTTCCTGAGGGTTATGCAGCAAACTGGTCTAGATGTGTTAATGTCACCGGAGGCAAAATCACTGGGTTAAAGAGTCATGATTACCATGTGTTCATGGAATGTCTTCTCCCCGTTGCTTTTCGTGACTTGGTTCCAGATTCTGTGTGGGAACCATAGTGTGAACTTTCTAGCTTTTTCAGGGAGATTTGCGCAAAAGAACTTGACCCAGCTCGTGTGGATCAACTAGAAAAGGATATCATCGTCACCATTTGCAAACTGGAGAAGCATTTTCCACCTGGTTTCTTTGATTCCATGGAGCATCTTGCCATCCACGTGGCTCGAGAGGCAAGGCTTGGTGGGCCGGTTGGGCCGTGCTGGATGTACCCCTGCGAGCGGTATAACCATGACTTTCACTTCTTTCTGTCTCCCTCTCTTTCAAATTAGCATAAAAAAATAAAAGGCAATTAACTCTTTTGTTTTACATTTTTAATTAGGAAAAACAAATATGCAAAGATGATGGTCACTAACAAGGCGCGTGTTGCGGGTTCGATTGTCGAGTCAACCCTGATCAAAGAGATCGCAACATATTGCTCCGCATATTTGGCTGACCATGCTAACAACAACGAAGAAATAGATGGTGTGCAGAATACTCAAACCATTAAGCGTCTATCTATATTCGAAGCGGAGGTTCGTCCGTTAGGCCGACCTTCGCGAAGGATTCTTGAGGAGAAGGAATATGAAGCGGCACACAACTATGTGATTATTAACTGTCCAGAGGTCCAGGATTACTTAAAGTAAGTGTTTTATAAAAGAGGAGGGATCCATTGACAATGGATATTTTGACAATCTTGACAATGGTACCTTTAAAAAATTTATAAAAATTCATTAAAAATCTTAAAAATGAAAAAAAGTTTACGGAAGTATTATTTAACTTATAGATCGATTATGTTTCCGATTATATTCAATTTAAATGATATTTGATAGCTTTTTAAATGTCCGTTAAATTACAACCGTTAAAAAATGTACAAAATTTTGGTAAGGCATCAAATGATGTTCAAATTGGTTGAAATTTGATACACTATCAATTTATAAGTTAAGTAATGCATCCATAAAACTTTTTTCATTTTTAAGATTTTTAATGAATTTTTATAAATTTTTTAAAAGTACCATTGTCAAAATTGTCAAAATATCCATTGTCAATGGATCCCTCCTCTTTATAAAATGCTACTCAATATGCTACTAATGTCCAGCTTAATTTGACTTGACATCTAACATTCAACCATCAACAATATATTTCATAGGGAATTTGATGAATTAATCATAAGCAGTGGTAGGGCTACAAGGCCGGGGTCCTTGGACAAAGCTCGCCGAGACAAATTTGCAGATTGGTTGCGAGCCAGAGCATCTCAAGATCCTCAATGTGACCCTCTGATCCGTCGACTTACTCTCAGGCCTTCCAAGGAGGTCCTCAGTTACTATGGTTGCGATGTTAATGGGTTTAGGTTCCATACTGAATCTCATGCCGAACATCGCACCACGAACAATAGTGGCATATGGGTTAAAGGGGAGACTGATGGTGATCTAAATTATGACTTCTATGGTATTTTACAGGATGTTGTTGAATTGCAATACCCTAGAGTTCAGAATAAGGTGGTCCTCTTCAAGTGTCGTTGGTTTGATATACCAAATGGAGTCAAGGAAGACAAAAAACACGGCCTTGTTGAAGTGAAGCATACTTCTATCCTTCGAACTGGTGAGCCTTTTATTACGGCATATCAAGCATCTCAGGTACACTTCTCTTTGCTGCTTCTTTCAGGTTTATTCAAGTCAGGTGAAAGGGGTACTAGAGTAACCTTAGCTGCTGAACTGTTTCACCATTAATACATCTGAAATTGTGACAAAAAAACATAAAATAAATAAATAACAACAGAATTACAAAACAGACTTGACTTATATACCCTTTTCTGATTTTCCCAAGTGCCATATTACTAATGACTGCAAAATAAAATAGAAGCAACTCAGCACATTGTTACTAATGTCAGTATACCTTAGCTGCTAAATTGTTTCCTCACCTGGCCTTGCAAAAATAGCATTCAAACTACAAAGCAATTTACTTCGAACTTTTAGCATCAGAACTGATTTAGTCTATCAATAAATGTTATCATCAAACATTGACCAACCACATTTCTGATTAGGTATACTACCTCCCATATGCATCTGATACAAGGGAACGGTCTCAGTGGTGGGTTGCGATGACAACACGGAGAAAGGGGAACTTGGGTGTCGAGGTTTTTGATGCAAATTCATAATTTTTTCAAGAGGAACAACCTAATTGTCTTATTAATCCTTCATCAATTGGAGAAGACATAGACTGGAATAGTATTGAGCTAGGGCCTGATGACTTTCAAGATGTTCACCAATCAGAACTAGCTGGAAGGTCGGTAACAGCGGAGGAGTTGGAAGAGGATGTCCCGCAACATGAAGACGACGAATACATTGTTGATGTAGAAGAATCAGAAGAAGAGCTCGATTTGTCAGAAATGTCTGGTTTACCGGACATATAATTAGTGGTTATTGTTTGCTCCTAATCAAGCTTCAACTTCCGATATTAATTAGCTACAATTTCTAGAAATAGAAAACTAATATCAGAGTGACAACAATTTATCTATTTTGGTACTTCATATGTTCTATTTATTTTTTTTGGTGCTGCACAATTAATTACTGCTACAAAAGTTATCTTTTGATAAAATTGCAAATACTGAGTTCCCAATTTCAGTTTATTATGTCATGGTAGTGCGGTATATGGTACCGGCACCGGTACCGGGAGCAAAAATATGGGGGTTCTATATGGAATTTGGATATCAGTTTATGAGACTTGCGCAAACTTTTTTTTTTGGAGGAAAAATTAAAGATCAAGCCCTATTTTATAACATAACTTTGTTCCCATAATAGTTACAAAGGTTTGTAAGAGAGAGACCTAGAATTGAAAATGAGAAAAAAAAAAAATTCAGGCTCAAGATGCATGAGTTTGTTAAACAAAGTGAAAGTAAAATGAGAACACTTCTACATAAATAAATATATCAGCAATAAAAAATCTACTCATGCGCAATATTTTTTTACTTTTCATTTCTTTGCACCGGTAAATGCTGGTGGGAGCCTTACAATCACAATAAAATAACTTAAAGCATGTCGCTATGGGCCTGTGTCGGTATTCACTCATGCGTTGCGTCTCCTTTTTTTTTTTTACTTTAACAGCCACACGTCGGTCAAAAATTGTGTCAACAGGCCGACACACGGTTAATATTTAAATGAGAAACCGCTGTGCCCGGCATCGGTGCTCACTTTCTCACACAAAACACATTTTTTACCCACACGGATGCCCAATTTTCTAGTAGTGCTAGGTCCGTAACATGTACTTGGGCCAGGCCAGCCCAAGTATCGTCTAACCTCACACACTGACACACGATCTCTGTCACAGAGGATCCCCCGACATCAACTATACTTCGGCCTGAACAGCATACGGACAAAAGGAGTTTGGTCGGGATTTCAGCCTATATAAGGAACCATAGACCTCAAAGCTAGGGTTGGGGACTTATACTGAAAGGATAGTCATTTGCTTTAAATCTAAAATTCTGTATTAGGCTTTGAGCTCTCTTTGTACCTTTAGCCTGGTGTAGTTCGGTAAAGACTGTAATTTCGGCATAGTTCGGCAAAGGACTATTAGGGATATCAAAAGCGATACAAAAAATTTGATACTGACTGTGATAGTATTTATACTAGGCTGTTCGGCTGTGGGTGGATTAGTATTGGAAAACCGGAATAGAGGATTTGAGATCGGGCCACTCTTCAAAACTACTCCGTTTCCGCTCGGCAAAGAGGTAAGTGGAATTACAAAAATGAAGATCTATTAAAATATTACCCAGAGTAAGAATAACCGACGTGGCCTTAATAATTTTAGTGTAGTATGTCCAGCTACTGCACTTGCCAATTGACATGACGGGTCACGGGTCGGGCATGGGTCGAACTTTTACCCGTGACGATTCGGATCGGGTCAGACCCGTTTAACAGAAAATAATACAATAATGCAACCCGACCCAAATCCGACCTGACCCGACCCATTGACACCCCTAACACTGTGCTCCAATAGAGGGGAGAGGAGGGGAGGGGAGGGGATGGAAGGGTATGGAAGAGGATGGTAGTGTAACCTCCCAAAATGGAGTGTAGAGGATGGAACAAGTTTCTATTCAATTTTATGTCTTGACAACCCTTCTCTTCCATACCCTTACATAGGCTACCCTCCAAAATTTAATGTATTGGAGCAAGTAACTCTATTTGGGCAGCCCCGGTCACCCCCCCCCCCCCTCCCCTCCCCTCCCCTCCCCTCTATTGGAGCACAGTGTAAATGGCCTTGAAGTTCGGCTTTTAGTGCCTACAAGACCCAATACACGTTTCTTTAAAAAAAATTGTTGTTTTCAACTTACGATGATTGAGATTTTATTTGGAAAGAGTAATACCTACATGAAGAACACTTGGAGATGTAAATCTATATTTGACAATTTAATAATTTATTTCCAAAAAAATCAAATAGAAATTAAATAATATTGCACATCTTGGAGATGTAAACCTAAATATCATGCAATTTAGAAACAAGGATATATAAGAAAGAAAAATCAGGTGTCATTCAATTCAGAATATAATATTGTACTTACGAATCTTGTTGACCAGTGTTATTAAAACCGGACCGGACCGGACGGTTCAACCGAAAAAAACCGGAACCGGACTTGTATCCGGCTTGATTCTTCAAGTGGATCGGATATGCGTGTAAACCGGACAAAACTGGGTGAATTGGACGGTTTTCTGCAAAAACTGGATAAATTTATCTCTTTGAAAGATAAACCGTTGCTCTCCCCACCTCACATGGGTTTCAAACTATCAATCAATGAGGAAGAGAGAGAGTGATATAGTAACCTGTAAAAGCTATGAGCCCTATAACTGTCTCACACAGAACTTTTGATGTATAAACAAATTTGTTTTGCTTTGTAGAATTACATAAATGACCTTGAATCTTTTGGTATTTCAAAATTAGAATCACATATACATCACTACAAACAAAATTTGTATATAATATTATTCATAAAATAAAATGTATTATTATTTTATTGTTAACTCTTGAAATTTAAGAAAAAAAAATAGAAATGTTATCTACCAATAATCACTACAAAATGTACAGGTCCTACAAGATATTATTTGCCTTCGTTAAAAAAAATCTTATTCGTTCTTATAATGGAGATTTTCATTATATCATGCATAAATATTATAAATACTAGATATGTGATCGCGCTCCGTGCGATGACAGATATATTATAACTAAGATTTTCAGTGTAGAATTTTTTCTTTTTTTTTTTTCCTATTATTCTATAGGACAAATTACATTGTTTTAAAGAAATTTGGCTAATAGTGCATTTTCTTTTATTTTTTTTTTGGTGAAATAAACCATAATCATGGTTGGAGATCAACCTAAAAAAGCTTTCTCAAAAGTTTAATTAATGTCCTTATTTTAGTTCAATGGAGTCGTATAATTTTTCAATATGTTCAAATATGATATAACAAAAAATCAGATTAAAAGAGATTAAGAATTTTGCATTCCAAGATACGATACCGTATATCTGGTAAAAATTTAGAAATATACAATTGTTGTTATCATGCGGATAAAGGAAAAAAAAAATTATCCATGTACTGCTCTTTATTATAACTAACTGCAAAAGCTGCAGTTTTACGATCGTTCTTTGGTACTGGATAAATGCATCCTATTCCTATATAACCCTTTGAATAACATATAGAACATACATATGTAGAAGTTATATAAGAGACATTAATAGATATTAGTAGCCAAATATATTGAGATAAAATCCAAGCCAACATTGCCAACACTAAAAATTAGCTAACAAATAAATCCTCAAACAGAAACGCACAACTCAAAAGTGAATGCTGGATCACTAAACTAAAAGTCAATTTAGCAGCTAACATTTTGCAAATCATTCCCCAAAATCAAATTCTCACCTAGGTCATTACTGAACACTAAAAATCAGAGTAAAAAGAGAAATCATTTTGTTGCTTACTACCAACCCCGAATAGTCAGTTGTGGTTAAATAGTGACTAAGATACAAAGAACACTTAAGTTTGGTCTCTCTATATAAATATACATAATAACTTTTTTAGCCCCAAAAATTCCCCTGAACACATATGGCTCAAAAATCCCCAGATTTGCATTGATATACCATGTAGAGAAATGGTAAATTAATTTCATGACACACAGAACCATTATAGTTTATATAGCTCTTTTATACTTTAAATTGACCAATCTTGCCTGTGTATCTACCTATATGGTTATATAATAAGTAAGAGTAGTATTATTACGCAAACTTTAGCATTTCGGAGTAAAATGCTAACGGCTTAAATTATATTTTTTATATCTGAAATTTTAATTTATATGGTTCTCATTAATTTCATTATATAAAAATACTTTTCATTTTTAGAGCTTTTTAAGTAATTATTTTGTATTTTTCAAAATGACTCTAAAATATTGATAAAATAATGCTTGTTTGTGTATGAATTTTAAAAAATACGAAATAAATACTTAAAAGCTCAAAAAATGAAAAATTTTTGTATCTCTTAGTATATTAATATGATGAATTTAATGGGAACTATAAATCAAAATTTTGGGTATGACAAAATATAATTTAAACTGTTAGCATTTCACTCCGAAATGCTAATGTTTGCACAATAGTTTTACTCAAAATAAATTACAAAACAAAAGGCCACAAAAAGTAGGGCATGAGAAAGAAGGCTAATTAGTTACCCATAGATAATCCATGCGATGGTAAATTTATTTCGAGCCATTTGTCTAATTTAATCAAAATCATACCGGCCTTCTTCTTGAGTTCTGTATCCCATCATCCATGCGAGCTTAATATGCAGAACTGAAAGTTGGCCCAACTGGGCGAGAATGAACGGTTAAGATTTATCCAATCAAAGGCAAGCAACGGGTTAGATGAAAAAAATATAACTATTCCTTCGCACTGTAGAACATACAGTAAAAAGGCACTCCAGACCTTATCTATGTCTTATAACTTTAAATGTGTATAAATATATATATATGTGCACATCGTATATGTAAAACTTTTTATACACTGCTATTTTATAATTTTTTTATATAATATACATATATAAGAGGATTAAAAAAACCAGCGGTTGAACCGGTTGACCCAACGATCCGACCAGTAAACCATTGACTCGATACTTTACCGGGTCGATGTCCGGTCCGATTATGATAACATTGTTGTTGATACATCTTGGTACTTTGGTACGGTTTGAATCTATTACCCCTATTTGAATATAAAATTTTAAGAATACATGTGTGTAATATAATTATGAGAAAATTTTTTTGTCCCCTTGTTTTGTCCCTCGATGTCCCCCACCAAAATTCCACTAAGGGTGCGTTAATTTGGATGGTGCAAGGATTAGTGTAAGATCAGTGAATGAGAGTAATATGAACTCGAAAAACGTGTGAGTAGAATTAATTATTAATCTGCGATTTGGGTTTTACATAATGTTATCATCCGTTGCGACGCATAGGCACAGTATGCGTCCAATTCCGATGTTATCCTAACCGAGGATAACAGGGCCCTGCTTTTCCGCTTGGCACCGTCGGATCACACCGAATGATTCAGATCAAAGGGTTAAATAGCGCTCATAGCGGCCGCTATAGCGGTCGATATAGCGTTTTGGAAGCAAAACGCTATGACGCTATCGGTTTTTTCCCGCTATTTGATACTTTATATAATAACATATAAAATATGGTTAGTATCATCTAAATTTTCAACTATTTTATGATATTTAACACTTAATAATTGTTATTTATGTTTTACAATTGTTTAACACATAATTAAATAGATTTGTAAACAACAATCAATGTTATATAAACTTAGTATCCACATAAGAAAAATTGTGGAATTGATTAGTGAAAATGAAAGTTATATACTTGAAATCCATTAAAAGGTTATATAATCAATAAATATTTCTTTACATAATGTTTTATCATAATTTGTGTACAATTTTTCTATTATAACTTTTAGATTTTAACTTTTTTTCTTGAAAAATGATAGATAGATAATTTATTTTTGATAACTTCAATAATTCATTTAATTTTTTAATATTTAGGAAAAGTAATTACTCAATGATTAGATTTGAAATGATTTTGATAGAAACAAATAATATTTGTGCAATAAAAGACTTACCATCATGTTGTCTATGTCAATATATCTGAATAAGAATGCTTTGTTTCAAAAGTGATACAATAATTGTATAATTTTTAAACAATTTGGTTAGAAAACTTTATACATTATTCTAATTATTCATCATTTTTATTAAATATGTTAGCTCATGAACCAATAAAATAGTTAAAATATTCCACATAACATGAACCGGTAGCGCCCGCGATAGCGCCGATATCCGATATCCGCTATCAAATATACTCCACCGCGACGAGTCCGCTATCCGCTATTTAAACCTTTGATTCAGATTAAGTGCAAAAGTTCGGTTTTTAAAGTTAAAAAGAGTTTTGCCGAACAGATCTCATCCGTCTATTTTCATCCGATGGTGCCGAGCAGAAAAGCAGGACCCTGTTATCCTCGGTTAGGATAACGGCGGAATCGGACGCGGCACAGTACTAGTAATATAACTGTAGGTATCATTTGCACTTTAATGTTGCTAGAAATAGATACAATAAAAAATGATTGCACAACACTTATCATCGACATATAGCAAATAAGTGATGAATAGATCGGGACATATTTGTATGAGTTCATTTATCTCATTTTCCTTTTTACCCAATTTATTTATATTATGTTATTTATTTCCACATAAAATCGTTTTTGAAGTGACGGATGTCACACTAGATGTTATTAAATGTATGTAAACATAATTTTTAAATAATACGATTCAAAAATAACAAAATATTTTGAAGCCAATAATGATATAACTAAAATAAATTTTAAGTGTAATCAATATCTTAATTAATAAATTTAGAAAAATAAAGAATGACATAAAATTTCTTATTTTCTAAATTGTCCTTGTCATTTGGGTATACATTAATTGAATAGAGATTATTTATAATAGATTAATCTCCAACTGATGATAATTGGCAAGGAGCGCTAAATACTGCTTAAGATTACTGTGGGGATTAAATATTGATTATGTTTCACATAACAATGGATAAAAAGTATCTATTTATTTTTTGGAAAATTTTATGTGGATATCATGTTTGATACCATAGTTGATACCATAAAACCGGATGCGATTTTTTTCAGTTTAACATCGGTTCAATTAAATTCAAAATCAATCAAATCAAATCGCGAACTTCTCGTCTCCGATCTCCTTCTTTTCTGATCTTCTTCTCTCCGATCTCCTCTCATGGCGCGAACTACTCTCCGATCTCCTCTTCGGTTTATTTTCCCTCCCGTCGTCATCCTCTCATGGCGCGAACTTCTCCTCTCCGATCTCTTTCCTTTAATTCTCCCACTCCTCCTCTCTGATCTTCTTCTCCTTTCGTTCTCTTCTTCTCTCTTCGTTCTCCGACTTCTCCTCTCTGGTCTTCTTGTCTCTGTCAATTCTCGGTTCGCTTGCAATTGGTCGGTGTTCAAGTTAGACTACAAGTTATACCGATGAGTATTCAAGTTATACCGATAGGTATTCAAGTTATACCAATGAGAATTCAAGTTATGTCAGTATTCAAGTTATAGCAACGAGTATTCAAGTTATACCAATGAGTATTCAAGTTATAGCAATGAGAATTCTCAAATAAATATTCCTTGTTGAATGTTTGACCGGTCAACTATCTTGGTATCAACTATGATTTCACCATATCCGGACCCTTATTTTTTTTAGTACTTGTTAGAAAATAGAGACCCTAGACCAGTAAAATATATGGTTAGTAAAGATTCATACAATAATCATCATTATTTCATTTAATTATACAAAAATAAAGATTCTATAGAGAAAATACACGGTTGATTTATAACGCATCAGAACAAGAGTAACCAATTTTATTGCATTTCCAAATAAACCTGCAAACGATACCCTTTATAATCCCCTCCCCTCAGGTCTCATCTATTAAGTAATTAATTAACTCACACGTACAAGGATTGAAATTAGCAATATAAATTTGAAACATTTATAATTCAGAGAGAACTTTGATCATGGCAGAGCGCGGACGGTAGAGAGCTTGGAGAGGGATGGCCTTCGGGATTGTGAGCCCGCCGTCTTCAGTCATATCGATAGGCTTACCATCCACTCTTTCCCAATCAAAGCACTGCATCAAGGTTCCTAATATCAGCACCATTTCGCGCATCGCAAGCGCTTCCCCCGGGCATCTCCTCCTGCCCATGCCAAATGGTTTCACCCATTTCCCATCTGCGTTGCCCCGCTCAAACCTCTCGGGCTTGAACTTTGTCGGTTCGTCCCAGATTTCAGGGCTCCGTTGTATCTGGTACACGTTTACCAGAAGCATTGTTCCCGGGGGGATTTTGTAACCGCCGACAGTGACTTCTTTGCTTGATTCGTGGGGAATGAGAAGTGGTCCTATGGGGAGGATCCGGAGGGTCTCATTGATAATGTGCTGAAGGTAAGGCAGGTGTTCCATGTCAGACTCTTCTACGAGTCTCTCATTCCCGACGTATGCATCGATTTCTGATGTTGCTTTCTTCAGTATGTCTGGATGGTTAAGAAGATATGCCATTGCCCATTGTAAAGTAGTGGCTGTAGTTTCAGCTCCGGCTAGCAACACGCTCTGTTTGTACATTCACAATATATGGAAAATTTAAGAAAATATATATCTCTAATAAAATGTAGGAAAAAATTGCTCAAATTCAGAAATTACAGAAAAGAAAATCGATCGGCACTTACCATGCAAATATTTTGGATATTTAAATCACTGTATCTCTCAGGATCGTCTTTCTGCAGATCGAGCATTCTGGCAATCATGGTCTTCTTGTTGTTAGTTCCTTGTCTGTGCTCGTCAATCAATCTTTGTGCCATCAGTTTAATCACATTTGTTGCATCCTTCGTCTTTCTCATGACCCCTCTGAAATCAAAAATTGCCAGAATGGGGAGGAAATCTTCTATAGGAGCAGATCCTGTTAGCTTAAAAAAATACTTCAAGGCTTCATTGAACCTCTTCACTTCATCGATGCTTTCTACGCTATCTCCGCTGAACCGCCTCCCGCCGATCATCATCATGGTCACATTCACCATTAAATCAAATAACAATCCCGACACCTGGAGCTTCTCAAAGCCGTTCGATCCTTCTGGCTTTTTGGTTCGGTCGAAAGATTGAAAGAGCTGGCGGGCTGTGTCTCGGACCTCATAGGTCCGGATGTCCGAGGAAGCTTGTAGCCTGTGGTTCGATAGAAGCTCTACGACAGAAATTTGACGCATATTGCGCCAGTATGAGCCATAGTTTGCCGTGGGAATCATGTCGGATAGCATGACAGATGGCAACTGCACTCGATTTGCAAAGGCTACATCATTTGTGGTAAAGCACTCCTCTGCTAACTTGGCTGAGGAGATGACGACAACTGGACGTGAGCCGAAGCGAAGGAAGGTGATGGGACCGTAGCGATTTGATATCCGAATGAGTGAGCGGTGCACCGGCGCTTTGATTAGATGTAGGTGGCCCAGTATCGGCAGTGCCGGGGGGCTTCGTGGCAGGTTCCTCTTGCTGCTTTTGTTGATGTAACTGAAAAGAGTTCTGATGAAACATATAACGGCAACAGAGATAAGGACGGCCGAGATTGTTTCATTCATGATGGAAAAAGGTAGATACTTTCTTTGAGTTTGAGAAACTTCCTTTGAGTTTGGGACACTTTCTTTGAGTTTGAGTTACTACGGAAATTATGAGCACTTATATAGCCAGTCAAAGGTAGCATGAATTTGAACTCAATATATATATGTCGCATGATACAGAAATTAATTAAGAATAACACATGTTAATTAATTTGGGAAAAAAAATTGCCTGCACCAATTTGATGTCTGTTTTTATATTAACGCTAGGAAGATATGCAGGCGCGCGTTAGAATTATTTTTTATTATTTTTTTTGATAAATGCAGGTGTTACATTTATGATTATTATTATTATTATTATTGGTGGGATAAATGCAGGCGTTACAATAAAACGTTCCTACTAAAAAAAAAAAAAAAAAAAAAAAAAAAAAAAATGAAACAACTCAGGTTACATTTTTTTTATAATTCAATTTATTTTATTCACTTCCCTTTTTAATGGGTATCTTTTATAGGGAGAAGATATGAGTACCCCACCTTCAATATTCCGGTCAAATACCCCGCATTGACCAAATCCCAAACCTCAATTTTTTTAAATAAGCCTCAAAAAATACAAAATCACGAAATTCGGCCCCGTTGCACGCAATTTTGAATTTTAAGACGGACGCTGGAGTCCAACAGAGACGCTACGGTACCGCAGCGTCCTCCAACACAACTGGGACGCTGTTGTACCCCAGCGTTCCTATCCACGTCCCCATAAGCCCATCTGACCTGTCAAAGAGGAGGACGCTGCACTACCAAAGCGTCCTTATGCAAAGAGGGACGCAACGGTACCGCAGCGTCCACCCCTAGGAGGGACGCTTGACTAACCCAGCGTCCTCCTTGGGGTCCCCTCTTTATTCCCTAGGAGGACACTGACACAATTCTTGCTGCCGTTTCATATGACACAGTGTCCACTCGATACGCACCTCAGAAAGCAAGCAATTAAGCAAGCAATGCTCTTTCTTCCTTTCTTTCTTTTGTTTATTTCATCCACATTTCACATCCTACTAACCTTGTCTCTTTAGTCTTTTCCTTTCCAATTTCCAATGCATGTTTGTCACCCCTTTTTTTCATTTCATTTCCTTCTCAATTATTTTGTTTTCAGTATTTTATTATTATTATTATTATTATTATTATTATCATTATCATTCTCAATTTTTTTAATATTGCATGTACCATCTATTACGAGAATTTCATAATTCGGTATATTATTGTGGCCCTGATTAAATTGCTGCTTAGTCAATTGTAGCACTAATCTTGCGGAGATAATTTTGCCAAATATTTTGAGAAGCTAAACTCTCATTTTTTATTAAATAAAAAATAACGGAACTATTACTTTGAGTTGGACAAATATCTGCATTTTCGCTCAAAAAGACTGAAACTATGTTTTCCCAAGCTAAAAATTTTAATTTATGTTTTCCATTAAATTTATTATATAAAAATATTAGGGGATAATTTTTTTTATCTTTAGATTTTCTACGTATTTGTTTTAGATTTTTCAATATGACTCTAAAATATTATTAGTAAAATAGTGCTTGTTTGTATATGATTTAAAAAAATCCGAAATATATATTTAAAAACTCAAAAAAGGGAAAATTTTTATATTCCCAAGTAATTTCACACGATGAATTTAATGGGAACCGTAAATCGAAATTTCGAGCGTGACAAAGTATAACTTCAGTGAAATGCAAACGTTTGCACAATAGTTCTACTCCTATTATATTATGTGTTTGCATTTTTATAATTTTTTTGTGATATTTTTGGAACTCAAAGTTACAAATATTATATCTGCAAACATATCATTTTAAAACTACTAAACAATTTTCAAATTTGAGATAATTATTTAAGGGCAAAATGATAAATTATCATTTGGGTGTTCAAATAATTTTGATGTTCCCATATGGTTCCCATATGTTTCCCAAGCCGGAATGCCGGATCAAGCAATAAATCCGTTAAAGAAGGTGCATCCGATCCGCTTAGAGGCTCATCCAGCAAGTCGGGGGTCAAGAAACGAATCCATTATTATTAGAGGCGCATCCGATCCACTTCCCTCTTCTTCCCAGTGTCAGTGTCAGTGGACACTGTCAAACGGCAGCAAGAACTGTGTCAGTGTCCCTCCTAGGAAGAAAGAGGGGGGGACCCAAGGAGGACGCTGAGTTAGTCCAGCGTCCCTCCTAGGGGTGGACGCTGCGGTACTGTGGCATCCCTCTTTGCACAAGAACGCTTCGGTAGTGCAGCGTCCTCCTCTTTGACAGGTCAGATGGGCTTATGGGGACGTGGATAGGGACGCTAGGGTACAACAGCGTCCCAGTTGTGCTGGGGGACGCTGTGGTACCGTAGCGTTCTTGTTGGACGCTAGCGTCCGTCTTAAAATTCAAAATTGCGTGCAACGGGGCCAAATTTCGTGATTTTGTATTTTTTGAGGCTTATTCAAAAAAAATTGAGGAATCCCAAATGCATTTACAACCCAACTAATAATACTAACAATGTGTTATAAGCGCTAAACATTTCGTCCTCCAAGTCTAAATACCTATAGAACAAACCCTAAATACTACCTATAACAAGTAATAATACATACAACGCATGCGTTCTGCACATCCCAAAAAACACGTGACTATGAAAAAAAGTCAAATACCCCGGTCAAATCCCCGTTTGACTAATATGGAAAACTAAACTTCTGCAACTAATAATACATATTATAGATGGTCTAAATACCTAGTATACAGAAGTAGTAATACCATTTCATTTTATATACAAATGTTCTTATGTGATTGTCAAAATTCAGAATTTGTAGGTAACTGTTTTTTAAAACTAATGATACTAAATAAAATACAAAATATGATAAAATTTTATTTTATTTTCAATGTCACAATACTGCATTAACACATTAATAATACCAACTAAAAAAATATATAATACACAATTTTTTCACAAATAACATATAATAATACTTCATACTGTAGTTAACAATATAGTTGAAGTGAAGTCATAATACAAACTTTACTCTAAAATAAAGCAAAGCCTATATGTATGCGCAGTTAAAAATCATAACAACCAACCATATCACATAATAAAACCGCACAAAAACTACAAGTAATAATACCTACATTATAACAAAAGCATACATCTGGTTTGTAAACTAAAACATCATTCACAAAATAAAACTAAAAGCATTCGCACATTATTCACTCCACCTGTTTTCCTCCACCTGTTTTCCTACTACAAGTTTTCTTATCTTAAGCTAAAAGAAACTCTGAACTTGCTTTGCCCTGATCAAATAGCTCTAACCCTATTATTTGTGTTTCTTACATCCGTCAAAATCTTATAAGCAACAATAAGTCTTTCCTTACTAATTTGTACCTACAAAAGAACAACAATACAGCAGTTACATAATAATACAAACAATTGTTAACTAGTAATAGTAAGAATAACAAACTAATAATACAAGCAAATAGAACAACTGCAGAATAATTAAACAATAATACAAACAATTATTAAGTAATAATAGTAACATTATCAAACTAATAATATTATTATTGTGATACAAAATGAATAACGTACTAATACATTGAAATCAAAACATAAGAAACACATACAGAAACAACCATTAATACTTCAAGGTACAAAACCAATAATAGTTTAACATGTACGTAATAATAGTAACTCAACAAAGTAGAAATACTTTTCAAATTTAAAATAATTGACCTCAAATAATAAATACAATTTTTTATATACAACACAGAAAACTAGTAAACTAAATGGCCATAGCAGAAATCATGTGTACAAATAAGAAAGAATGAAATCAAATAATAAGTATTATTGGTTACAATCCAGAGATAATAGTTGCAAATGCAAGTAATAATACTTAATTAACAAAGTAACAATACATTCGAGTGTTCGGACAATTTGAACTCAAATGAGAGAACTAGACTCAATTATTGAATTAAACTCAAATTTGAACAATTCAATGAACTTACGTCGTCAAATTGATGAACGAGCGTCGAGAGGAAGGCTTGACGACGGAAAAGAGAAGCTATGGAGACAGAAGCGATGGAGATGAAGACATAAGCGACGAACGAGCGTCAAGATGAAGACATGGAGATCCGCGATGGAGAGACTCGATGGAGATCCGCGATGGAAAAGAGAAGGGATGGAAATCGCCGGAATAGAAGATGCGTCCCCGGAGAAGAAGGCTCGACATCGACGCCGGAATAGGTGCCTCGTTGAAATTTGAATTTCGGTTAGAGAGAAGAGAAACACGAGTAGTAGAAGAGAATGCCGGAATAGAAGATTTGAAATTGGGAATGTATACGCGCTACCGCGAATCAATATGGACCGTACGATTATGGGGTACGATTACGGGGTTTTTTAATGGGTATATATTTAGTTCGTACCTATCTCACATTGTTCTCGAGAGACAGTAACGGATGCTGATATCCTTTAATTTTCCAATACCTGAAACGGACCAATTGAGAAAAGTCCAAATGTTAAGATCCATTTCCATTTTCCAGAGACATGGATTCCCGGTTACAGCTGTGGAATATACTCCGGTAACATTACTTGTTTTCTTGACAACATAAAAGTTGAAAGATGTAAACAGGCCGAATCCACATTCCGGGACTTTTATATGGGCTCCCAGTCCCCATTTATTCACGGATCATTAATCCATCTCACATTCTCACCCTAGTAGGTTGGGTAGGGGTGTCAATCGATTACGGTACGTTTGTTGTTTTTACCCGTATATCTTATCCATTTTGTTAAAAGAGAAAATCATCTTGTCCTCTTATTTTGTCCTCCTTAAATGTCCCCCATAAAAATTTTATTAAGATTTTAGTTCATGAAGATTCGGATTCTCATTAATTATACATATATTTTGACTCTAAAAGTCGGGTCCCACCACTTAATAACCAAATTTGTTATATCATAACGATATGGTATATAATTGTCTGCGCAAACCTGATGTTCATACCTATTCGTCGGGGTGTTCATACCTCCTAAGATAAGGTGTTCATAGTCGACATATTTAGTGTTCATACTTCATACCTACGCATCGAAGATTCCGTGTGGTCTGTCCAAGATTCCGTGTTGTGGTGAATGATTCTGTTAGGGCTGGGCCAAGATTCCACGTTCTGATGAATGACCGTCCACCCTAACTTGAGCTTTCATACAATGTATCATCAGGTGTTCCCATTATATTCGAGTGTTCATATCTATTTAGAGGTGGCAGATTGTCAGGTCAGGTCAATTTGACCAAATGGAAAATGTCGGGTCAGGTCGGGTCGGGTCGGGTATCGGGTTGACGGCTGCCGGCTGTCGGCATTTTTTCGGGTCGGGTAACGGGTTGGCATCTGCTGACATTTTTTCGGGTCGGGTTCGGGTCGGGCGGGTTTTTCGGGTCTGGTCAGATTTTGCACCTCTATTCCCGGGTCGGGTTAGGTTTGGGTCGGGTCGGGTCGGGTTCGGGTTCGGGTTAGTCTGACTTTCCCTGAAACACAGGTCGGGTCGGGTTCGGGTCAGTCTCACTTTTCCTGAAACACGGGTCGAGTCGGGTTCGGGTCAGTTTGACTTTCCGTGAAACTCAGGTCGGGTTGCGTTTCGGGTCGGGTCAAAATTTGCCACCTCTATATCTATTATTTTGCATTGCTGAGTGATGATTGATGATAGTATCTGAGTGCTGATACATAGTCATAGATTATAATTTGTAAACCGAATTGGACCTTTTGTAATCTTAACAATACATGGGGCATATTATGTTACAGATTTAATTCGAATTGTTGCATGGAAATGGAAATCAGTGTAAATTAACCCAGTATAATGGTACATTTTTGTACCAGTTGATGCTAGCAAAATAATAGATTTTGTCTCCTTATAGTCGCACTCTGTTATTTCCATTGTTAAAAGCACACTCTATTATCGTTTACACAGATTTGGAAAAGGTGAATAAAAAATAAAATTGAAAGAAATTTCACTTGATTGGAAATATTTAATATGACTTCTCTTTAGACAGTACATGTGTTCTTCTTCTTCTTCTTCTTTTTTTTGACGCAGGTAGAAGAGTCACTACTACAGAATTGAGTTTTTGCAGCACTTTAAAGCGGTTATCTTTGATAAGTATTGCAAACATAGATCAGTGGTATTTTCATTAATACTAATAAACCTCATTGCAACGGTTGCAGCAAAAAAACGATGAAAAGAAAATAAAAAATCTGTAATAAAAGTTCTACAGCGGTTTATTCCAAAAAGGTGCTATAAAAAAGAATACGTGTTGCATCCAGGGGCGGACCTTTACTAAGGCCAACCTGGGTAGTGGCCCCCCTTAGTTTCAAATTATTTGGATTAACAGTTAAAATTTCATTGATTTAAAACCCAAAAATCAATATTGGCCCCCTCTTATTGC
The DNA here is from genome assembly GCA_030179965.1 of Cyperus esculentus. NCBI lineage: Eukaryota > Viridiplantae > Streptophyta > Magnoliopsida > Poales > Cyperaceae > Cyperus > Cyperus esculentus. Next base: position 6,665,574 of record JASGLE010000001.1, read on the forward strand.
ACACTCCATTCACGACACCTTAGCATTTGACCCATTAAAAAATAATAAAAGGGTTAGCTCCAAGGCGTAAAGCCCAGTAACTTGAAGAAATTTATACATGCAATATTGTTTGAAAAGGGTTGGCCCCCTCTTATTTCTTTCTCAAGCTCCGCCACTGGTTGTATCAGTTATTAAATAAAAAGCGCTGCAGATTTTTCTGCAGCGGTTTGTTCCAAAAAACAGCTGTAAAAAAGAATACATGTTGCATCGTTTATTAAATAAAAAACGTTGAAGATTTTTCTGCAGCACTTATTCTCAAAAAACCATTGTTAAATGGAACTCATTTGCATTGTTTTTTTTTTTTTTTTTTTGTTAAAAACCGTTGTAGAATCTAGTACCAACTACCAATTAAAGCGATGTGACCTCGTGAGGACATGGAGAGGGGACCTCAAGTCAGTCAACGCCTCGACAATGTCATGTCACATATCAGTGACCAGTTATTCCGGTATAGTAAGAGGGAAAAATGGTACAGAGATACAAAAAATTATACCAAAATCAAGAGCAAATATAGGTTGAGTTTAAGCTCGCGGAGGTCTTCTGTGAGTTTAGAGGTGGCAAAATTTGATCCGACCCGAAAAATCTGCCTGACTCGAACCCGACCCGACCCGACCCGAGTTTCAGGAAAAGTCAAACTGACCCGAACCCGACCCGACCTGACCCGTGTTCTAGGGAAACTCAAGTTGACCCGAATCGACCCGACCCGTGTTTCAAGAAAATTCAAGCTGACTCGAACCCGACGCAACCCGACCCGACCCGAACGACTCGAAACCCGAGATGACCTATGAATAGAAGTGCAAAATCTGACCAAACCTGAAAAACCCGCTCGACCCGAAAATTGCCGGCAGACGTCAACCCGATACCCAACCCGAACCGAAGCCGAAGCCGAAGCCGAACCCGACCCGACAATCTGCCACACCTCTACGTGATCATATGTACATTGTAAGACACATAAAGTGTCCAGTTAATGAATTTAAACATGAGTTGCATCCAAATGGTTTTTGTACTATTTGAAAACGTTTTCAAAAAAAATGTATACAATATTGACAAGTCATCAAACAATGTTTAAATTGATTGAAAGTAGAAACATTGTCAATATATAATTTAAACAATACAAATTAGCCATACAACGACTCTTATTTTATAGTTTTTAAAGTCCAAATGGTTAATCCAAACCACTCAACATGATCTTCACATAGAAAAATCATTGTAGGCAAAATTTTATATTTTTTGGTATATTTTTACTGTTCTTTATATAATTAGAAAATGACTTATTTTAAATGTTATGAACCATTAAAAAATGTAGCTTTTTATCGATCTAAAATAAATAGTATAAAAATTTTAAAATTTTTAAAATTTGGTCTATAACAACATTAATGTATGGAGATCACATTAAATGGTTCGGATCAACTGTTTGAGCTTCATAAAAGATAGTATAGAGCCGTAGTGCGGGACACTCTGTACAATTAATACTACTGTAACCTCGCTCTTAAAGCAATACACCCATAAAAAAATTTTACTTTTTAAGATTTTCCATGATTTTTGTATAATATTTTAAAAATCTCAATGTCAAGATTGTTACGATAAGCATTGTTAATGGAGCGCTCCCCTTACTAATGTTATGTTGGTTATATTGTATAGTATATTTTATTGGTATAATGTAACTTACCAAAGTTGCACAATGATATGATACTTTTTTCTTGAGATAAATATGATGTCAAGCTACTCAAATTTAAATATCTGTAAATGGCATCCGAATTTCTAATCTGTGACCCCCAACAACGATATGATATTTGTACGTATAAGATAATTAGTTAGCGTACTAAAATCGTTAATGGAAAAGAACTCAATAAAGGTTTATAATGAAGCCCATGTTAATATTGACAAATATGTGTGCATGACTTATCTTAATTTTATTGAAAATTGAATCACACGAATCAAGATTAGAAACGAATTGATAGAAGGAAAATGTTAAGCCAATATGCACCTCACTCTCGTCATTGATCTGCGCGTGTGGAAATTTTAGTTTTTTTTCTTTTGCGTTAATTATGCACTCAAAGTAAGTTAATAACATGCTATATAGTTTTATTATGAAAGGAAAATTAATTCGCTGAATTAAAAAAAAACATTAAATAGCTCTTGCATAATAAAACATATTTCCTTGCATATAAATATATTTGATAATATTCATACTACAACCAATATATTTCATATTAAATGAACTTGTGTACACAATAAGCAAGTTTACTTTCACACAGAGACATTTGTTAATTGTTAACAATTATATAACCAACACACTGCATACTGAATAAATCAATATAAATAATAAGCAAGTTTACTTACATAAAAAATATTTTGCTAGCATGTATTCTGCAACCAATGACTCCATACTAAGTAAGCTACATAATAAATTTATTATTGTCGCGCGCATTAAGTTATATAGCTTACACAACAAAAGCATCATAGGGAAGGCAAGAGAGAGAGGGAGATGAACAAGAAACTAAATGAAGGGATCATAAACTGGTTGAAAATTCCAAAACCAATTGATGAACCGCAACTTAGTTCTTGAAAAAAAATATTTAATTCGGCGAGTTGGTTTTCTATACATAATTCTAGTTACCACCACCCCCCACTGCTTCGGGATGCTAGCTAAGATAACCCTCGCTTTGCTCGCTTCTCTCAGACTAAATTGTTAGATGTATCTGAAATTCTAAATCATCTCAGATAACATAAATATAATATAAAAAATGATAAAAATTTAAACTTGTTCCAATAGCATCAAGAGCATCCTTCATAGTGAAAAAATATATAATTTGAACTGTTGATTTTTTGTTAATGTTTGATGCACATACAAATTAAATGAAAATGATATATTTTTGTTGTATAGACATACAAAATGATATATACTAAATATTTTATCAATATATTTCTTTATTTGCGAGCTAAAGATATATAGTTAATTAATACAAAAAAACCGTGGTTATCTTATCTCTTCTCCACGCTCTCCCTGTTTTTTTTTTAGAAACATTAAGTGTTCACTCTATAAATATGATCTATAGAGTCATATATGTGAGTGTAAGTGTTATATATGAACTCACATGTGTCTCATTTGACATTCCATATGTGACTCTTATAGATGTCCATAGATACTGTAGGTACGTAGTCCTCTTTCTTTTTTGGTCATCAGCCCGTAGGCTCTCACTCATTTAATTCTAAAGAGAACCATTAACTGACTTTGACTTGAAGTCAGCTCTCAGGTCTCCAAGTTCATAACGGAGCTTGCTCACTTGACTCCTCCTTGTACGCCACTTCTATATTTTCTAAATTGACCACAAAATGACCGACGTTGATGTACGTGATCGATCGAGTGAAAAAAATAAAATCTTTCATTTGACAGTTCTGGGATATTGCAATCAAATTCAGTCATCTCCCAGCTCATACGATTCCATATCCTCTGTAGCACTGCATTGTGTAGTGCAAAATGTGGACCGTTAGATCATCTTGAGATCTGAATTGGCTTGAATCTCGAGATGATCTAACGGTTCACATTCTGTGCTACACAATGCAGCGCTACAGAGGATAAGCACTCAGCTCATACACGCTTGCTTCTTATATTATTTTTCAGTTTTCTTTAATTTAATTAATCTAATCCCGCTTCTATTCATACATGCTTGAGTTTTGCATATTCACGGCGCTCGACAATGAAGGCATACGTACAATGTTAATTTGCTAAGAAAGACTAACTTGATAAATTTTTGGAAGCTCAAAAAAACCAAATAAGAAAGTTAATTATATTGGGACACAATAATGCTTTTGAACCAAAAAGACAAGCTTGCCTTTTTGGTTCAAAAGCATTATTGTGTCCCAATATAATTAACTTTTTTATTTGGTTTTTAAGGAACAATACTTGTAAATTAAATTTCTTTTTTTCTTCATTTGAATATCATTATACTCGATCTAAAAACATGATTTAGATGGATATGGGTAAATATTATTTTTTAACTTATCTATTTATTTGACCCACGCATCCAATAAGATAGGTACGGATAACAATTTTTTTCTGGTAGGGTAGCTGATATAGTGAAATCGTTGTAGCTTTCGTCGTTGATACGGATAGTTTGACCAGCCAAACATGTTTTGCACTCTTTGAGTTATATATTTAAATTTGTTTATTATGCATGTAGAATCAACTATGAAAGCTAAAAACTACTAAACAACTTGCATACTAAATTTTTTTTGCTTGCATAAAAAAAATATTTTGATAATATGCATTCTATAATCAACACACTGCATACTAAAAAAAATTGTGAGTATAAAAGCATTTTTATTAACATATAGCACAGACATGCGTTTTACAATATTTACAAAACATACTAAATGAATCAATGTGCACAATAAACAAGTTTATATGCATATTTAAAAGACATTTTTTATATGCATTCTACAACTAACAAATTGCTTATGTAACAAGCTGCATAATAAATACATTAGTTTGCATGACGTAAGCTATATAATACGCATAATATATAATCAGGCTGGGTCAAGGAGAAAAGTCAATTTCGCCACAAAGATACCAATGTCGCTTGTTTCGGCAATCTTTCTAGCAATTTTTTTGACCTGGGAAATTCCTCAGAGAGTTCTCTAGATTAAGAAACCCCTTCTAAATGAGAGATGGCATCAATCAAGTTTGGATGACCGCCCACTTGCATTTCTCATAAAGAGGAGCCACCCCTTAAATTCTGTCTTTTTTGTTCATGACAGCAAATAAGTTATATATAGTATCCATAATTAAATCGTGACAGTGAAAAAAAGATAGAAAGAAGAGATGCTACAATAAATCGGATGAAAGGGTCATGAACCGATTGAAATTTACTAACCAAATTTTGAATAATGACTTGGTTATTGAAAGATAGATTTAATCCAGCAAGTTACGTAGTTACCAACTTTCGCTCCATAAATACCAAGTTTCAGTGCAAAAAAAAAAAAAAGAAAAAAAAAGAAAATGGGAGTATTGATGAGGGGAGCGGTACCTCCGTAGCTTTTCCATTTTTTTTTTTCGATTAGCCTATCAGATATGGGTACGAGTAAGAATTCATTTTAATAAGCAATCTGGTATAGGTTAAAGTCATTTCATGTTCATTACCTTATCGGGTAATCTATAAAATAATATTGTCCGCTATTTTTAATATAATAGAGTTTTTGAGTACCGATTTTATACTCTTTCCGATACACAATATTCCATAATTTTTTTGGAATAATACTTAGGTATGGTAGCCAGTGAGAACACCCCCATCAGACTGTTTGGACTTTGGACTGTACCCGTGAGTGACACCCCTATTAAGGTAGCTAGTAAGTCACTTCCCAGAAATTAGTTCATAATAACAAGGCTTGGTTATTGGCTATTTGGCCTTACAGCTCTATATATAGCCTATAGAAACTAGCTAGTAAGTCACTTCCCAGAAATTAACGATGAAACTAATATTCAAACTGTTGCTCTGCTCCAACTCCAAGCATATGGCAATGGCATTGTTACTCCTAGTTGCTCTCTCTACTGCAAAATACTCAGGTGCCCTAAAGTTAGCAAAGCCTGGTTGCCAGGAAAAATGCGGTGCTGTCGACATACCTTACCCATTTGGTATTGGCCCCAATTGCTCCTTTCATGAAGGGTTTGAGGTTATCTGCAGCATGCATGGTGGCATCATGGTTCCATTTCATGGCAACATGGAGGTGATTAGCATCATGCTGACAAAAGCACATACTAGAGTTTACAACCATGCGTCTTCGCAATGCTATCAAAAATCTACTGGGGTTACAAGCTTTAGTAATAAAACACAACCTCTGAATTTAAAAGGTACGGTATATACATTATCCAAACACCACAATGAGTTTGTGGTATTTGGATGTGAGACACTTGCATTGAATGAAATGCAAGACAACAAAAATAACCGTTATCGCATAGGGTGTGTATCTACCAGCTGCCACAATCAAAAGAGATTTGAAAAGGATACATGTTATGGAAATGGCTGCTGTCATACCCCAATTCCATATGGTATCAAAAACTATAATATTTCCTTCCCTTTTGGCTTCAATTCTGAGTTTTGGAACTATAGCCACTGTAATTATGCAGTGGTAATGGAGAAACACAATCATGCTCATGCAATTGATTTGTGGTCACAATCAGTGCGAAATGCCGCTGTACCTGTTGTGCTAAATTGGTTTATAGGGAATGAAACATGTGAAGTTGCTCAGACAAACAGGAGCAACTACGCATGTGTCAGCGCAAATAGTGTATGCATCAACGCTCCTAACAGTTTGGGATACACTTGTAATTGCTCCCATGGATACGATGGCAATCCTTATCTACTAGATGGCTGCCAAGGTCAAATTCTTTCACTCAAAAATCTCTGTTCCCCTTCAATTTATCGTCAGTTGGAAACCAAAGAAAATATGGCGTAGATAACTTTTACCAGTGATCCCCCCTTTGTCATTCAAGGGAACATATAAAATATATTGTGATAGCCAAGAGAAAAATGGTGAAAAAAACTTTACCAAAATGACAGCAAAATCAAAATAAAATTACATAAAAATTTACATTATTTCCTCTTTTGCTCCCTTTCTGCTTTCTTCATGAATTAATTTTGCAACTACATTTATGCAATGCAGACTAGCAGAGCAATAGAGATTGCCAAGTGATCCCCATGAGACCATGCATGTAATTTAGTTATAATGTTTTGTTCTTGCCTGTCTTTCATTGCAGACATTAATGAATGTAAACATCGTTCCATTTGCTCGGGGATGTGCTTTAACAAAGAAGGAAGCTACATATGCATTTCACGGGCTATTCTTCTTACAGTAGGTACGCAAATTATCCATATTTTATTAATTATTTATATATAAAAGCATGCATGCTGAAAGTTGTAAGACTTGATCACATATATCTCTCTACAAACTTCGAAATTATGTATTTCCCCTTCAGAGTTTATAATATCATATTGGACTTCTAGAAATATTAATATTCTCATATTTATCCGATATATTTTTTATTTTGTATATTGAAACTAACTTCATACTTATAAATCCATCATTTATTCAAATTAAGCATAAAAGATGATCCTTTTTATATTGAATTCTCAGTAATTATATTTCACATATAGTTATCAAACATAAATCATGAATTATCTGAGGTTCCTCATATTAATGTAAAGATTAAAAAGAATATTTTTTGTATGTCTTTCTCTAATACTTTACATAAATTAACTTGCTTATATTTATGTAGGTGTCAGCACGGTTATTCTGTTGCTTCTATTTTGCTTATTTTGTATGCAAAAAGCATATGGACGAAGAAGGATCACCCAAATTCGCGAGAAGTACTTTCAACAAAATGGAGGCCGACTACTTCTTGATGAAATGAAGAACAATCATGGCATTGCATTTACCATTTTTACCGAGGAAGAGCTTAAAGAGGCTACAAACAGCTTTGATAAAACAAACATGCTTGGACAGGGAGGGAATGGCACTGTTTTCAAAGGTAAGCTTAGAACCAATGAAGAGGTAGCAATAAAGAAATGCAAAACAATTACTGAGAGAAACAAGACGGAATTTGGGAAAGAGATGCTAATTCTTTCTCAAATAAACCATAAGAATATTGTTCGGATTCTTGGCTGTTGCTTGGAATTAGAAATTCCAATCTTGGTTTACGAGTTCATTCCAAACGGAACCCTTTTTCACCTTCTCCATTTGAATGGCACTCTCCATATTCCATTGAAAACACGCCTCAGAATTGCTGAAGAGGTAGGAGATGCCCTTGCTTATTTGCATTCATGGGCATCACCTCCAATTGTGCACTGTGATGTTAAATCCGCTAATATCCTCTTGGATGAGAATTATGCGACAAAGGTGTCTGATTTTGGGGCATCAGCCTTAGCACCATCAGATGAAGATCAATTTATCACATTGGTTCAAGGAACTCGCGGTTATTTGGATCCACAAAGCATTCAAACTGGCCAATTGACAGTGAAAAGTGACGTGTATAGCTTTGGCGTGGTTCTTGTGGAGCTTCTGACTCGTAGAAAGGCATTTTTCTTGGAGGGGCCTGAAGAAAGAAGTCTAGCATCAGCCTTTTTAACTGCTATGAAGGAAAATAGACTCGAAGATCTTTTAGATGTCCAAATTCTAGAGGAAGGGAACATGAATTTGATAAAGGAAGTTGCCGAGCTAGCGACAGAATGCTTGAATATGGATGGAGAAATGAGGCCTGAAATGAGAGAAGTTGCAGAACAGCTCAACAAACTTAGAAAAGCCATCGAGCAATAATCTTGGAGGCAAGATGATCGATCTTTTTGAGACCATGACTACATACTATATATATAGTTTGGAGAAGATGGAGAATTACTGATAATTGGGACTGGATGATGAGTGTATATTATGTACCTTAGTTAACTTATAGCTCTTATTAGTTAGGTTTGGTTGATAATTGGTTATGTTGTTGGATGTTGTGAGAAAGCAATTCAGCGAGGCAGTACTCAAATGCCTTGCTAGTTCTTTTTATTTCTTATTTTTCTTATCTTTTTGTTTTTGTTTCGGTGCCTCTGTGAATGGGTTGTGCTTATTCTTGTCAGATCGTTTGATGAATGGGTTTAGGCTGCTGGCCTCAAATAATGAATGTTTGGATTGGTCCTCTCGCGGACGGCAATAATTAAGTTGCAAGGAAGGATCCGATGCCAAAAGTTTATAATGCCAAATTTTGCCGAGTCATCAAAGATTAAACTGATAAAACATTGGATCAATATAATTTATGATCACTACAAAATCATACACGTAATGATTTACATAATTAATAGATTCAGAAGATAAGTATCTTCGTTTATAATTAGGATGAGGGGAGGCCAGACGCTTCGACTAATTAAATAATTTACCTCGATTCTCTATTAATTAGCATGCGACGGAATGGATAAACTAAACAGTAAACACACATATCGGTGCAAAGTACATTATAAATAGTCTTAATTAGCTCTTCTTCCTTCAATGCGGTCCATATAATTACATGGTTGTGCCCTAAAATAATTAAGAAACTTGCAAATTTCCATCATTTTATTATTTCAACTGTTTCACCATAAATATAATACAAGTTGAAACCAATGATATCATGAGTCATGACTTGGACGTTTGAAGTCCTTGTAATTAATTCATAACTACAATAGATTACAACACAAATTGAGAGGCATGAATTGACTTGACATCACCTTTCCTCCAATAGCAACACGGCGCCAATCTCTTCTCACTGATGCCCGATTCCATATCCTCTGTAGGGCTGTATTGTGTAGCGCAAGATGTGAACCGTTAGATCATCTCAAGATCTATGTCGGCTCAAATCTCGAGATGATTCAATGGTTTACATTGTTAATTAAACTCAAATATAAGTGTGAAATTGAAATGACTAAAGTAAAAAATGGTGGGAACCTAAGTTGAAATTGAATTCTTATCAGGATAGTTAGAAGCAAATTTGAAATTGAATTCTTAGTTGTACTTAAGTTGTATCTTAGTTGTATTTTAGTTGTATTTGCTTAGTTGTATTTGACTTGTACTTTTATAGATATGACGGTTTTTGCTTTGAACCGACTTTGTAGCCTATAAATAGGAATGTTATGACATGTATCAAATATATATTGAAATATGTTATGAAAAGGAAATATAAGAACATAGTTCTATAGTCTCTCTTTCTCTCTTCCTATTTGATATCCTTATTTGAAATTTTACTTGAGTGCCAACAAATTGGTATCAGAGCGGGGTTAACATGGCCACCAAAAATCCTAGTATTTCCTTCCAATATCCAGTTCTAACCAAAACCAATTATGATAAATGGTCACTGCGGATGAAGGCTATCATTGGCGCTTATGGCTTTTGGGACGTTGTCGAGAATGGCTTCAAAGATCCCGAAGCTGACGCGGGGCTTATGCTAGCTCAATTGGTGCCTTGCAGAAGAAGTGAAAAGTGGATCAAGGCGCTCTAAGTATCATCCATCAGGGGTTGGATGAGGACATGTTCGAGAAGGTCGCCAATGAGACGCGAGCGAAGGATGCATTGGAAATTCTCCGCAACTCGGTGGTTGGAGCTGAAAAGGTGAAAAGGTACGACTACAAACTCTAAGGGGTGAGTTTGAATCGATTGTGATGAAGGAGAGTGAGTCCATAGGAGACTATTTCACTCGAGTGTTGGCAGTAGTGAATCAAATGAAGAGGCTTGGCGAAAAGATGGAAGATGTAAGAGTCGTAGAGAAGATATTGCGTTCTCTCTATTCTAAATTCAATCATGTGGTGGTAGCAATTGAAGAATCAAAAGACACGGAGTCCATGATGATCGATGAGTTGAATGGATCATTGCTAGCACATGAAGAGAGAATGAAGAGAAGCCAACAAGAGCCGATAGAGCAAGCTTTGCAAACAAAAGTTTCCTTTAATGATAAAGGAGGAAGAGGACAAGGTCGAGGACGAGGCCGTGGCGGCTATGGAGGTCATGGATATGGTCGCGGTAGAGGACGCTGCCATGAACAAGAAGAAAAACAAAATAAAGAAGAGAAGTCAATATAATTGGCGTGGTAGAGGACGCGGTTATAGAGGAGGCGATCGTGCATACCGTCCGAATGTCGAATGTTACAATTGCGGCAAATATGGACACTATGCAAAGAACTGTAGATCTCCAAAGAAGGTAGAAGAGAGCACGAATCTCTTGACAGAAGAGGCAAGAGATGACGGTGTCCTCTTGATGGCGTATGATGATACCACTCCCGGAAGCTACACAGTGTGGTATCTCGACACCGGTGCCAGCAACCATATGTGCGGGCGCAAACATCTATTTGCGGAGATGCAAGAAATTAAAGATGGACACGTGTCATTTGATGATGTGTCAAAGATCGGTGTAAAAGGACGAGGTAAAATTTGTTTCTTCCATAATGGGAAAGAAAGTATAATAGAAAATGTGTACTATGTGCCAGACATGAAAAGCAACATCCTAAGTATGGGGTAACTTATGGAGAAGGGCTATTCGGTTTTTATGAAAAACCGGTCGATGCAATTGAAGGATAAAAGAGGCTGCTTAATTGCTCGTATTAAAATGGCCAAGAATCGCATGTACAAACTCAATTTGAGGAACATGCGAGAGAAATGTTTGAAGATCGATATGATGGACAAAGCCTCGCTGTGGCATTTAAGGTTCGGGCACCTAAACCAAGACGGCATAAGAAAACTAGCTAAGAAAGGCATGGTCCACGGGCTACCCGACATGGACTACTCGAGATCATTTTGTGAAGGATGTGTACTCGGCAAACAAGCAAGGAATTCGTTTCCTAGAAGAGCAGAATATCATGCAAAGAATATTCTCAAGTTGATTCATACAGACATATGTGGCCCGATCACACCTAAATCATTTGGAGAAAAGAGATACTTCATCACTTTCATTGATGACTACACAAGAAAGACATGGGTGTACTTCCTTAAAGAGAAATCTGAAGCACAAAACTTTCAAAAAGTTCAAGGTGATGGTTGAAAAAATGACGGGCTATTGTATTAAGGCATTGCGATCGGATAGAGGTGGTGAATACATGTCAACTGCCTTCACAAATTTTTGTGAAGAACAAGGAATTAAGAGATATTTGACTGCACCCTACTCGCCTCAACAAAATGGTGTAGCAGAAAGAAAGAATCGGACCATTCTCGACATGGTTCGATCAATGTTGAAAAGCAAGAATATGCCGAAAGAATTCTGGGCAGAAGCAGTACAATGCGTCATATATGTACAAAATCAATGTCCACATGCAAAATTGACGAATATAACACCACAAGAAGGCTGGAGTAGGATCAAACCAACTGTGTCACATCTCAAGATATTTGGTAGTGTGGCCTACGTGCACGTACCAGATCAAAGAAGAACAAAGCTAGATGATAAAAGTAAAAGATATGTGTTCATAGGATATGATGAGAAGACAAAGGCTTTCAGGTAATTCGATCCGATTGAAAAGAAAGTGACTATGAGCAGAGATGTGCATGTGAATGAAGAAAGCACGTGGAACTGGGAGTCGATGGAAGAGATGCCTCAAGAAAATGTGAAGGAAGCTCCAACAATTATAACTACTCCACCGCAAATTACTCAAGCTAATGCATTTTCATCCGATGATGAAGAACGAAGAGAACCAAGAATGAGAAGTTTGCAAGACCTATACGAGTCAACAAGTGAGGTGCACTTGGTGTGTCTACTAGCAGATGCTGAGAACATCACATTTGAGCAAGCTATTAGAGATAAGAAATGGCAAGCTGCAATGAATGAAGAGATCGCTGTTATTGAAAAGAATAGCACTTGGGAGCTGGTAGAGTTGCCGAAAGGTCATCAACCCATAGGAGTTCAATGGGTATACAAAAAGAAGGTAAATGCCCAAGGAAAAATAGAGAGGTACAAGGCAAGACTCATTGCAAAAGAGTATCGACAAAAAGCCGGTATCGACTATGATGAAGTCTTTGCTTCGGTTGCAAGAATGGAGACAATTCGACTTCTCATATCGCAAGCAGCTCAATTTAATTGGCCAATATATCAAATGGACATGAAATCAACATTTTTGAATGGCGTGCTTGAAGAAGAAGTATATGTCGAGCAACCACCCGGGTACATGAAGGCCGTTAAGGAGACGAAAGTACTGAAATTAAAGAAGGTTCTCTATAGCCTGAAGCAAGCCCCTCGAGCATGGAATACCCGAATTGACTCATATCTTAAGAAGAACGGGTTCGTGCAGTGCCTATATGAACATGCACTATATGTGAAGGAAAATGAAGGTAATTTATTATATGTTGCTTTGTATGTTGATGATCTCATATTCATGGGGAATGATGAGAATATGATAAAAGAATTCAAAAAGGTGATGACTCAAGAATTTGAGATGACAGATTTGGGGATAATGAAGTATTTTCTTGGACTACAAGTTAGATAAGATAAAACATGAATATTTGTGTCCCGAGAAGCGTATGTGAAGGATATCCTGAAGAAAAGCAAGATGGATGAATGCAACCCCATGTCAACACCAATGGAGCTCTGTGCAAAACTCTCTAAGTTTGAGGGAGGAGATCGAGTAGATGCAAGCAAATACCAGAGCTTAGTTGGAAGCTTGCGGTATCTAAAATGCACAAGACCGGACATCTCATATAGCGTCGGCGTGGTGAGCCAATTCATGGAGGAGACAAAATATTCGCATTGGAAGGCGATTAAGAGAATACTCGAACAGAGTCACTCGGACTATTTTATTCAAAGTCAAATGAATACAAATTGATGGACTGCTCGGATAGTGATTGGTGTGGAGATGTAGATGATCGGAAGAGCATATCGGGCTATGTGTTCTATATGGGAGATACCGCATTCACATGGATCTCCAAGAAGGAGCCCATAGTAACATTGTCAACTTGTGAAGCAGAGTACGTAGCAGCATCATGGTGTGTTGGACATGCAATTTGGTTAAGGAATCTACTACACGAGCTGAAACTCCCGCAACATGAGATGCAAACACGTAGATGTTCATTTTATTCAGGAACATTTTAAGAATGAAGATGTGCAAATAAATCATGTGGCGAGTCGTGATCAAGCGGCCGATATTTTCACGAAGTGTAACAGCCCTGATTTTTACCAAGGGAAACGAGCCGTCCGCTGCGCTTTTCAACGCAAGGCGTCAAATACAATCAAGTCATCAATACAAATTTCATGCCACAATATACATAATAATCCTAACACAATTCAAAATATAATTTAACATATATAATTTTACACAAAGTACAGCGGAAGCCTTTAAAGCAAACTACAAATAAATCTTAAAAATCTACACCAAAACTATTTAAACTACGTGGCAACTCAGCAATTCTTCTCACCTGCGAAAAAGCATACAAAGGTACGCATGAGAAACCTAGCGTTTCTCAGTGCAAAAACAGAATAGCATACAAATATACAATAATCGGAGAAGAAAATCAAAGTACCATGATAAATTCTATTAATTAATTCTATTTTTAATTAAAGTCATTAAATTAACAATTTTTATATCTATAATTTGATTTTCAATTAAAATATTATGATTTTCATATCTACTATTCAATTTTCTATTTTACGATTTAGTTCTACGAAACCACCACTAATCAGTGTCAAGTGCTAACGTGCCGAACGATTCTCTTGCCGAAACAAGGGGCGAAAGACTCGGTAAACCGAAGAATTCCCCATGATGATGGGCAAGCCCGAACGATGATGGCAACGAAGCGGAAAATCCATAGTTTAGTATTATTTAATTCAGATTTTATTTCAATTTATTAATCCAATTTAAAATCTCAATTAGACATAGACGCGAAATTCGATAATATGGACCGAGCTCGATCTTGATCAAGACGTAAGTACTAAATTTTAGATTCAATATAATAGTCAAATTTAAATCATGGTAGAATTTCTTAATTAGAAAGTTTGCAATGCGAATAATCACAAATCAAAAGAAAACATTGCAATTCAATATAGATTTGATTACTTCAAACAACAAAGCAATTGATACACAAAATCGAAATAATAACAAAAGGGAGACCACGCACCGTAATTTCCGATCGTCGCTTGAGTAAGGGTGAAAACGGAGCGGATTTTATCCATCCGAATCCGCTTCGTATCCGGAATATTATCTATAAAAATGGTATCCGTATTCGAATATTAGTTATCCGTATTCGTATCCATACCGTATCCGTGAAGACTAATGCAGATACGGATAAGGATAATTTCTCAAATTGTTCAATTAGGCGGATATCCGAACTATTCGTATCCGAAAATAAGCAAACATTACTAATATTTTCTAATAAGATAGTGATAGTTACCAAAAATTTTGTATGTATATAATGTTTTTATACAAATATTAACCAATACATTCATCTTAAATAAGTGTTGGTAATTTAAATAATTATTATTATTGTATATGTATTCATTTGGTAATATATTTTAATTTTTATTTCATATTTGTAATTAAATTCACATCCGAATCCGTATCTGCCAACTATCCGTTTCGTATCCGTATCCATTTAAGGCGGATATGGTATTGAGTTTTCACATCCGATTGATATCCGTATCTGTATTCGTATCCGCCTAATAGGATGCGGATGCAGATATGGTTTTAGCATTATCCGCTCCGTATCCGCTCCGTTTTCACCCCTACGCTTGAGCTCTTAGCATCCCCGGCTCCAACCCATCCTCTCTCTGTTTCGTCTATTTGTTTATAACTTTATCGTAATGGGGTTTGACGAAGGGGGTTTAAATAATATGGACGATATACTATAATAAGCTATGTTTTATATGATCAGTTATTTTTTTTATTTTTCTTCGTGCTCAGAATTAGGGAGCCAGGAACATGCATTCATGGTAGAGTTATAATTACTATACTATTTTAATGAATCAAATTATAAATAACAACTATAATTCAGCTCATGGAAGTTAACGTTTTATTTTTAGCATCTATTTATTAATTGGACATGCTATTTATTTTCTATATCATTTCATATCATGGTAATTATAACTAAATCAATGTACATATGTAAATCAAACAAAACGTTTTTTTTTTTCTTTCAAAATCAAAATATTTTTATAACATCCCATAAATAATAATTAAATGAAATTAAATAATTTAATACAATATAAAATATTTAGAAAAGTACGATATGTTACACGAAGGCTCTACCAACAGAGCTATTCAATTACTATAAGACAAAGATCGGAATGAAGGATGGAAGAAATATGAGTTTAAGGGAGGAATTTGTTAATTAAACTCAAATATAAGTATGAAAAGCAAATGACTAAAGTCAAAAATGGTGGGAACCAAAGTTGAAATTGAATTCTTGTCATGATAGTTAGAAGCGAATTTGAAATTGAATTCTTAGTTGTACTTGAGTTGGATCTTAGTTGTATTTTAGTTGTATATGCTTAGTTGTATTTGAGTTGTACTTTGATAGATATGACGGTTTTTGCTTTGAACCGACTTTGGAGCCTATAAATGAGAATGTTATGCCATTTATCAAATATATATTGAAATGTGTTATGAAAAGAAAATATAAGAACATAGTTCTATAGTCTCTCTTTCTCTTTTCCTATTTGAAATCCTTATTTGAAATTTTATTTGAGTGTCATCATACATCCTGTGCTACACAATGTAGCGCTACAGAGGATGAGCATTGGATCCGAGTCTTATTGCCGAAAAAACAAATAATACGGAATTGACTTCTTCGTAACTCTAAAAATATATCAAGTTGTACTATTCTGTTAGCAAGTGACACCAGTTGAACCTACTTATAAGCAATAGATACTAGCACTGATCGTACAAGTTTCTGAGGCATCATACAACACTATAATCAGCATACCATTACTATGGCATGGTTGATACTTCTGTTCCACATTTTCCTTTCTATCACTCATGAAGCCGCAGAAGGCCAAAAGATTGCATAGGATGGCTGCCCCGAGAAATGTGGTGTTGTTGACATACCATACCCATTTGGTATAGGTCCACAATGCTTCCATCCTGCTGGAGGTTTTGAGCTAAAATGCAATGCTAGCAATGGCACCAAGGTCCCATTTCATAGCGACTTCGAAGTTCAGAGTATCGTGCTAACAACAGCTCAAGCTAGAATGTACAATCATATTTCTTGGCAATGCTACAATTTCTCGACTGGTAAACCCAACTCCAGTATTTGGTTGTTTAAATTTACTCAACACGGTTTATACGTTATCAAGCATCGACAACATGTTTGTTGTGGTTGGATGCGACACAAGTGCATTCAGTAAAATGTGGAAGTGGGGCACCGACATCAACCACAGTAATCCATACCGCGCAGGGTGTGGATCAAACTGCTCCCCTTCTCAGAACCTAACTACCAATTGTTCATGCTCTGACAATGGCTGCTGCCAGGTCTCCATTCCATCCGGTATTAACTACTACAATGTCTCCTTCGACGAAAAGTACTATGGTTATGATTTTAGGGTTAGTCACTGTAGTTATGCAGTGATTATGGCGGCTGACAGTTTCAAATTCAGTACTTCTTACATCTCTACCATAGATTTCTGGTCAGCACATAACGACACTGTACCTCTTGTGCTTGATTGGTCGATAGGGAATGAAACATGTAAAGTAGCTCAGGCCAACATGAGCAATTATGCCTGTGTCAGCAGTAACAGTGTCTGTGTGGACTCTACAAATGGTCCGGGGTATGTCTGTAACTGCTCAAAAGGATATCAAGGCAACCCTTACTTTCTTGATGGCTGCCAAGGTCAGATTCTTTCACTCAATTGTATTTCCTTTTAATTTTAATTTTTAGTTATCTTCTTGTAATTTTGATGTACTGATATTTGTTCTTTTTCTATTTAATGCTTAGATGTAAATGAATGTGATCATCCTGATCTATATCCCTGCTTCGGTATCTGCATAAATGAAGTCGGACGCTATCGATGTTCTCATAACAAATCCACCAATAAAAGTAAGTAACATTTTTTTTTAATTTAGCCAACATTAATAATTTTACTTTTTGTAACCTTCCAAATACCTTTTATTGGCAAATGTACTAGAGAAAACAATTACGTCTATTAGTGAAGCAACCCTTTCCTGCCAAAAGGGCCTCCTCTGCAAAATAACCACAGCTATATATCCTAAGATTACTGAATTCCTTACTCCTTGGTGACATTTCATGGTCATGTATATTTCATTTCATCCCAAAACTAGCTATAATTATGCAGAGGACTGTCATTCTTAAAGTGATGATATATCAAAACTGAAAAACTGAAATAATCTCATGCAAAGGGAATTGAACTATTGTATATAGCTATATATATAGAATTATGTTATGGTGCACCGCGGTGCAAATGAGGTTTTGCATCACCGTTTTCAAAATTTAATTGAGCCAACACATTCTAAATGCTGAAATATGGTGGAATACCAAAGTTTACATTTTTTGATTTTTGAAAGATGGACAAAAAATAATAATAAAATAATGCCATTTGGATATCAAAATGTACCCGTCTTTGAAAAATCTGAAAAAATAGTTAAAAAGTTTCAAAAATTAAAAAAATTTAGTACTTTGCATAATCTCAATATATAGATTGTATTGGGTAAATCGGTTTGGTCATTTGACTTTTCGATGGCACTGGCCTAGATGGCCATGTGGCCATTAGTTAGATTGACTTAATCAGATCAATCCTAATTCTTGTTAAATCACAAATAATTGGGAAGCAAATGTATGTTTGAGTTACTCATTACAAAATTTAAATAAATTACTTTTAAATTATTATTATTATTATTATTATTTTTGAAACATCACCTTTGACATTTCTTATTTTCTTCAAACGCAGAACTGATAATCCTAGTTGGAATTGGAACGGGAATTGGCCTGATCACTATTGTCCAAACTCTGCATATTTTTATCAAAAAGATCAAATTAAGAAGAACAAAAATTATCAGGGAAAGATTATTCAAGCAAAACCACGGTATATTGTTGCAACAACTCATTTCTTCGAACAGAGATGTCAACGAAAGACTGAAGATCTTCACCTTAGAACAGCTTGAGAAGGCAACTAATAAATTTGACCAGACACGCATCGTTGGTCACGGTGGTCATGGCACAGTCTACAAGGGTATCTTGTCAGATCAGCGTGTCGTTGCCATTAAAAAGTCCCAGATTGTAATACAAAGAGAAATCGATCAGTTCATAAATGAGGTCGTTATTCTTTCTCAAATTGACCACAGAAATGTTGTCAAACTTTATGGTTGTTGCTTGGAGTCCTAAGTACCCTTGCTAGTTTACGAGTTCATTTCAAATGGGATTCTTTTTGATCACCTTCATGTTGAAGGTTATCACGTCCTATCGTGGGATGATAGGTTCAGGATTATGTTAGAGATTGCTAGGGCTCTGGCACATCTGAACTCTACCGCTTCCATATCAGTGTTCCACCGAGATATCAAGTTGAGCAATGTATTGCTAGATGACTATTTAACAGTGAAAGTGTCAGATTTTGGAGCTTCAAAATCAATTCAAATAAACCAAACTGGTATAACTACAGCAGTCCAAGGAACTTATGGGTATTTAGATCCCAAGTACTTTTACACTGGTAGATTGACAGAGAAGAGTGATGTTTATAGCTTTGGTGTTATTCTAGCAGAATTGCTAACAAGAGAGAAGTCAGTTTCCAGTTCTAGATTTCAGGAAGGCGAAAATTTAGCCTCACACTTTTGCACAACTGTAAGAGATAATAAACTTACCGAAATTCTGGACCCAGAGATTGCAAGGGAGGAAAATTTAGAAAAAAATTGAAGCGGTTGCAGTCATTGCAGAGATGTGCTTAAAATTGAAAGGGGAGAAAAGACCCACAATGAAGGAAGTGGAGATGAAAATCGAAATGTTGCATGGTTCAAAGAAGTGGGGGGTGCATCCCTGGGCCAATGCAAATAGATCAGATAGTCGGCATCGCCTGATGATGAACAATACATCCACCGGTGAAACTTCAAGAGTTCACAGTTTAGAACAAGAATACATGTTATCGTCTACTATTCCACGGTGATCACTGATCAATTTGAAACTTGCAAGTTGTACCAGGGAGTAACAAGCTCAAGTCAGTGTTGTCTAGATCAGTAGTTCTGGAGTGTACTCAAGCACAAGCACGCAGTTTAAGTGTCTAACCTGGTGAGACTTTTGAGTGTTTGATAGTTAAACCCTTAGGCATAAATAATTAGGAGCAATCAGATTTCAGTTGTAACTTTGTAGTAAGTGTTACTTTTTAGTAAGTTGTACTTTCTTTTCCCCCCTTTTTTTCAAGTGATGGCCGATGGCCGATGGGTAGCTTTGTGTCAAAGTCAAAGTCAGCAATGACTAACTTTATTTCAAGATTTATTAATCAATTAATTGCGTTTGAAATTGTGATAATGGAATGCTTATTATACTCTGTAATTTAATTAATCGATCCGACTTGATGAACAGCTATCAGTCAGCCAGCCCAGATAATATTTAGATTGGCGTGTGTGATAGCAAAAATTCGTTGAACCTCAGCTCGGTATTTAAACCTGTACATTTCTGTCAAATCCAATCGATTTATAAGACAAAATTGACCAGTAAATACCTGCTAACGGAAATGAATTACGAATATTAGATACCAGACATATTTAAAGTCTCAGCCAACAAAGACTATTATATACAAAGGTAGAGATTGCGTGACAACCGTGACAACGGATTCCCAAATAAATATAAATAAAATATCTAAAATAGAAAATTTTGCACAAACATGTTATGAAACTCATAGATTGGTTGTTTCAAATTTCATCTAATTTGAGTATCATTTGATACTCCACAGAACTCATTAAAATTCTTAATATTTACAGCGATTCAAAATATTATGAGTTTTGATATTATATCAAACAACACTCAAATTAATTGAAATTTGAAACACAATCAATATGTATGAGCTTAATAATATGTTTGTACAAAATTTTTAATTTTAAAGATTTTATTTACATATATTTGAGTATCAATTGTCTCAGTTGTCACAAAGAATGGTTACCAGACATAAATTTGCGGTAATCTTTTTTGTGGGATGCAAAGAAGGTACGTCACGTGTAGTGTGGTGCTGAAAAGGATAGTCTCGAGGTTTTGGGTACAAAGGATTCTTAATTAAACAAAAAGACAGCTTGATTCTCTGCCAATTTTCACATATTTCGTTATATGTAATTTTAGTATACATGGTGTTCGATGAAATGCGCATGAGGAGATTGGTGATATTATGCCGGTAATATAACTTTAACAGTTTTATTCAAGAGGCCACATCGTTGTAGCGAGCAAAGAGATCAGGTTGGGCAGTTGATAGTAGTCGCAGATGCTGAGGTGCAGAGCTTGGTCAGGCAGGCAGTATGATACCTGGTCTTGGACAATGAATTGTCCTTCTCAAGCGACAACAAGAGACCGCAAGACAGTGCCAGATTTCAGATTTGTCCAGTACAAGGTGAAGAGAAGGTTGCAGAGGTCAAACTGTTGGATGCCTATGTGGTACTGGTGAATCAATTCATTTGGTGGGGGCATTGAAGAGAGTGTGTCGACAATGAGAAGTGGAGAATTGATTATGCATGACCCAACCTGGTGATGCTGATGTGGCTGTGGAGTGTCGACAGTGTGGCCTAAGAGCGGAAGTGGTACATGCTGAGAGAACTGCAGATAGGAGAAGATCGATGCGAGCTAGCGGTGACTCCTTCGCAAGTGCCTTCGCTGAATAAACTCAATTGTGCCAAGGTAAGTTTTCTGATTGACCAATTACATTGTTGCTGCTATGGGTTTCGAGGCTGATATTTCCTTGATTCCCTCAGGTTTTAAATGCATATATAACTGAGACCCGAATGCATTTAAATTTCTCTTGCAATTTTACCTGATGAAGTTCGTCGTAGGACTGAAATTTTATTTATTGGATGCTTTCTTCAGTGTATGTCTAGAATACTTTCAATCTATAATCCACCTGTGTCAAATTACTGCAAGTTTCACATTTTACAGAATTACGTATGGGTCGAGGACAGCATTCAATTTTATTAAGCTTTATTTGGGAATGGCATGCACAAGAGCTCTATTGTGGGCGGAAATAGGGTTCATGCATCGGGGCATCATAATAGAAACCTGTCCCAAATCGAGCACCGTGGTTTTCAGGCAAACCAGCCATTTGAGAGATATATATGTTATAACTTATAATTGGAGTAATATGCAACAGAGTATGTAAGTGCTGAAGTTAGAAAAAAAGACCAGTAAGTAAAGTCGCGACTTGCGAGGCCTGAATAGACAAATTGATCATTGCATCCCTTTCCATCATATGATACACACACTACAATAGCTACAAATTAAGAACCAAACAAATAATCCAAAGACAAAAAAATACACAACTGGTTGTTCTCAAACAAACACCCTAAAAGAGAAATCGAAATAATCTAACAAGATTAAATAACCAAATTAAGGACATCATAACCACCAGCATAATCACCGTCCTGTCTCCATAACAAGCATTGCCTTTTTCTCCAAACTATGGTTTGAAGTCATTTCAAACTCGAGATTGCTTGAAGGCTCACCAAGCAAACTTTCAATCTCATTGGGACTATTCTGCACCCAAGGATGCTTCAAAGTCTTCCTTACCTTGTCGAGCCGTTCAGCAACTTCTCTCATTTCAGGTCTGTTTTCCCCTTCCATATTCAAGCATTCTCTTGCTAATTCAGCAACTTCCATGATCAGATTCATGTCCTCATCATCTAGAATTTGCTCATCTAAAACTTCCTCGAGTTTGCCTTCCTTCATAGCAGTTAGAAAGGAAGATGAGAGACTTTTCTCTTCAGGTCCCTCCCAGTAGAAAGGCTTCTTACGGGTTAAAAGTTCCAGAAGAACCACTCCGAAACTATACACATCACTTTTTACTGTCAGTTGACCTGTTTGCATGCACTGTGGGTCTAGATAACCACGAGTTCCTTGCACCAGCGTGAGAAATTGATCCTCATCGGATGGTGCTAAGGCTGATGCTCCAAAATCTGACACCTTTGCTACATAATTCTCATCCAAAAGAATATTAGCGGATTTAACATCGCAGTGCACGATTGGTGGGGATGCCCAGGAATGCAAATAGGTAAGGGCCTCTGCTGCCTCTTGAGCAATTCTAAGACGAATGCTCAATGAGATACGGGAAGGACTATGGAGAAGGTCATAAAGGGTTCCCTTTGGTATAAACTCATAAACCAAAATCGGAATTTCTACTTCTAAACAACAGCCAAGTATCCTAACAATATTTTTGTGGTTTATTTGAGAAAGAATTAGCATCTCCTTACCAAATTCTTTCTTATTTCTCTCATCAATTATCTTGGGCTTTTTTACTGCTACATCTTCATTGTTCTTGAGAGTCCCTTTGTACACGGTTCCATTTCCTCCTTGCCCGAGCATGCTTGTTTCATGGAAGTTGTTCGTAGCCCCTTTAAGTTCTTCCTGCGTGAATATGGTAAATGTGTTGCCATGATTGGACTTCATTTCTTCAAGTAATAATCGGCCTCCATATTGTTGGAAATATTTCTCCCTAATTCTGGTGAGCTTTCTTCTTTCATGTATGATATGCAAACAAAATAAGCATAATAGAAGAAGCACAAGACCCGTGCTAGTACCTACAGAAATAATAAAAAGTGGAGATAAAGTTTCACGAAAAATCGTATCCTTAAGCTAGTGTTCTGATAGCATGTTTTCTTTTTTCTTTTTTGCATGTGTTGATTTGATAATGAGTTTCTTGCTGTCTTGTCTTTATCTTGGCACAGGAAAAAAATTTAATGGTATGTTAAATGGGCTTGTCTGTGCCACTGGTGCCAAAATTAAGAAAAATACTATATATGTGGGTTTTACCATTCATCATGGCACTATTTGTTCAAAATTAATGAATTTGTCCAAACAAATTTGAAGGTCAATCTATCAGTAGGTGTATCAATTTTTTTATTGCCTAATTTAATTTTTTTTTTCCCGAACTGAATCAATTCTGATCAGAATGTGAGTTGCCCATCATATTCAGTTTTATGGTATAATTAATCTGCTCTTTTTTTTTTCCCCAAAATGCATACTATTGGATGATTGTTGTTATTATAGTACCTATGGCCAGCTTCATTGTTCGGTTCTGGTCGCCAACATGTGAATTACAATTCTTGTCTGTAGAGGTAGAGTCTGGACAATAGCATCGGTAGCTGCCTTCAGTATTTTCGCATTTCGTAGACCCATTGCATATGGATGGATTTTCAGTACATTCATTAATATCTGCAAAGATACAATAATAAAGTTATTAATTCGTAAACGTATTTTGGTCACAGAACTTGTCTTTACCATCGCTTTACAAAATTTATAATGAGCTAGCCAGCGGCAGTAGGATATGCAAGATATTGACAGCAGTAATACAATTAATTAAAACACAATGATATGCCAAAAGAGGCTAAATTAAACATGCGCGCTAATATGCAAACTTAATCAAAGTGATCTTGGCAGCCATTGGGGAGATAAGGATTGCCGCGGTACATAAGAGGAACCGAGCAATTATCAAGCCAATTGTACATAAGAGTAAACATATTATATTATTGATTGTGAATGGATTTGGCCTGACCTTGGCAGCCATTGAGGAGATAAGGATTGCCGCGGTACCCAGTTGAGCAGTTACAAATGTATCCAGGACCATTTATAGAGTTGATGCACCTGCTATTGTTGCTGACGCATGCATAAGAAGCCATGTTGGCTTGAGCTACTTCGCAGGTTTCATTCCCTATGGACCAATCAAGCACAAGAGGTACAGTGCCGTTATGTGCTGACCAGAAATCTATTGTAGAGATGTAAGAAGTACTGAATTTGAAACTGTCTGTTGCCGTAATCACTGCATAACTACAGTGACCATCCCAATTTGCAGAACTATAGTAATTTTCATCGAAGGAGACATTGTAGTAGTTAATACCGGATGGAATGGAGTTCTGGCAGCACCCATTGCCAGAGCATGAACCATTGGTTAGGCTCTCAAAATTGTAGCAGGTTGATGCACACCCTGCGCGGTATGGATAACTTTGGTTGATGTCCGTGCCCCACTTCCACATTTCACTGAATGCAATTGTGTCGCATCCAACTACAACAAACATGTTGTGGATGCTTGATAACCTATAAACCGTGTTGAGTAAATTTAACCACCAAATACGGGAGTTGTTGGTTTTACCAGATGAGGTATTGTAGCATCGCCAAGAAATATGATTGTACATTCTAGCTTCAGCTGTTGTTAGCAAGATACTCTGCACTTCCATGTTGCTATAAAATGGGACCATGGTGCCATTGCTAACATTGCAATACAGCTCAAAACCTCCAGCAGGATGGGAGCATTGTGGACCTATACCAAATGGGTATGGTATGTCAACAACACCACATTTCTCCGGGCAGCCATCCTTTGCAATCTTTTGGCCTTCTGCGGCTTGATGAGTGATAGAAAGAAAAATGTGGAACAGAAGTATCAACCATGCCATAGTAATGGTATGCTGATTATAGTGTTGTATGATGCCTCAGAAACTTGTAAGATCAGTGTTAGTATCTATTGCTTATAAGTAGGTTCAACTGGTGTCACTTGCTAACAGAATAGTACAACTTGATATATTTTTAGAGTTACGAAGAAGTCAATTCCGTATTATTTATTTTTTCGGCAATAAGACTTGGATCCAATGCTCATCCTCTGTGGCTCTACATTGTGTAGCACAGGATGTAAACCATTGGATCATCTTGATATTCAAGCCGACACAGATCTTGAGATGATCTAACGGTTCACATCTTGGGCTACACAATGCAGCGCTACAGAGGATATGTAATTGAGCATCAGTGAGAAGAGATTGGCGCCGTGTTGCTATTGGAGGAAAGGTGATGTCAAGTCAATTCATGCCTCTCAATTTGTGTTGTAATCAATCTATTGTAGTTATGAATTAATTACAAGGACTTCAAACGTCCAAGTCATGACTCATGATATCATTGGTTTCAACTTGTATTATATTTATGGTCAAACAGTTGAAATAATAAAATGATGGAAATTTGCAAGTTTCTTAATTATTTTAGGGCATAACCATTTAATTATTTTAGGGCATAACCATTTAAAATGATGGAAATTTGCAAGTTTCTTAATTATTAAGACTATTTATAATGTACTTTGCACCGATATGTGTGTTTACTGTTTAGTTTATCCATTCCGTCACATGCTACTAGATAATCAAGGTAACTTATTTAATTGGTCGAAACTGTCTGTTGCCATTACCACTGCATAACTACGGCTAAAATTCCAAACCTGAGAACTATTGTAATTTTTTTTTTTTTTTTGAGGCCACTGGCAACAACCAGTCGGAATTTTCATTAATAAAAGAGAACTATTGTAATTTTTATCAAAGGAGATATCGTAGTAATTAATACTGGGTGGAATTGAGGTCTGGCAGCAGCCATTTCCAGAGCATGATCCATCAGTTAGGGTCTCCAGAGTGTAGCAGGTCGATACACACCCTGTATTATAATTGTAATTTTTGTAGTATGTCATTTTGTTGAATGCAAGTGTCTGGCATCCAATAACTATGAAACTATTATGAACGGTGGATAACTGATATATTGATTGGTTGAAATTGAGCCACCAAGTGGTAGATTTTGTCGTACCAGTTGAACCTTGGTAACATTGCCAAGAGATCTGATTATACATTCTTGCTTCAGCTGTTGATAGCGTAATGTTGAGCACCTCAACATTAGTTAAGAAGGGACCATTGTGCCGTTATATGGATTACAGGAGAGCGCAAACCCTTCATTAAGGGAACAATTGATGCCTACACCAAATGGATACGGTATTTCAGCAGAACCACATTTTTCTGGGCAGTCAGGCTTTGCCAACATTTGGCCTTCTGTTGCCTCAGCAATAATAGAGAGAATAATATGACATAAGAACATAAACCATGCCATATAGAGCTGAATGATGGTGTTATGTTGTGTTGTATATATTCTGCCTCTCTGAATTTGTGAGATCTTTTCTAGTTCATCGTATCTGGGAGGTGCGCGCCTTGAATATAAATTTGCAATTACAAGAAAGAGTACTGCTTGTGATCGGGATCACCTGTTTTTCTAAAATGAAAAGCAGACCCTACTTTTCTTGACATTGAGATCGGTACAGCAAATACTGAAGTACTTTGAGATCCGTACGATAACCAATAACGACCATCCGATCAGAAAAACAAACACTTCTTTTCTTCTCAGAAAAGCAGCAGATTTTCGTCCCTGTTTGTCAACAACTATATATGTCGTGGGCCCCATGCAGTGGCGGCTACTGTATCGACATAACTGGCTATTGATGAGTGACAAGACATTGTCATCTAGAGGCGTTGATTCATTCACAAAGAAAAGGAAAGAAAAGGAAGGAGGTGAATGAAATTCACTTTTTTCAAAAAAAAAAAATATCTAGAGGCGTTGACTGACTTGAGGTCTCCCCTCCCGGTCTTCACGAGGTCACTCGCTAATTGGTAGTTGGTATGGCGTCAAAAAAAATAAAATAAATAAATAAAAGAAGAAGTGCTGTCAACAATTATCTTGAGATTGTTGGTAATGAGACTTTTAAAATTTTGAAAAAAAAACTTATTAAAAATTCTCAAAAAGAGAAAACAATTTATAAAGTATTGTTTAACCTATAGATTGATTTTGTTTTCAATCATATTAATTTAAGTGACGTTTGATGGTTTTTCATAGGCTCGTTAAATTACAAATATTAAAAATTATATAAAATTTTAAAGATGTTCAAGTTGATTGAAATTTGAAATATTATCGATATAACTTAAAGTTATAGAATGAATCAATAAACTCTTTTTTTTTATTTTTAAGGTTCTTTTTTTTTGTCAAAATTCTCATTGTTAAGACTCGAGATTGTCAATAAGCACTATCAATATTACATAGATCCCTCCACAAACTAAAAGTAAAATTCATTTAGAATGTGTTTCATTCATAACTTTTCTATTGAGGGCATGTCTAATGTACAAGAAAATATAGGAAGGCAGAAAAATGCTAAAAAAGTTATTCATTCATCTAAGTTTCTCGTAATTGTACTTTTCTGTTCTTCTGTTTGATTCGTGGAAATTAAAATAGCCAGGAAGAAAGCAAAAAGTCATAATGTGTCATTTTTATGTGAGGAGGGATCCAATAACCACAAAAATTGGTGTCTTTGATAACCACATTATTATTTATAAATAAATTAACAAATGTAAACCGTCAGATGTATTCTAAATCATCTCAATACCATATACGTAAAAAATGATGAAAATATAACTTCATTTCGATAGCCATCAAGAGAGCCGAGAAAATTATAAAATTTGAACCGTTGATTTTTGTTAATGCTTGATGCACATATAAATAAAATCAAAATAATATAATTTTTTTTGTACACATAAAACATGATATACACAAAACATTCTATCAATTAGTTTTATTTTTTAAGAATTTAAAATGTAGTTATTAGAGATTTAATTTTGTGGTTATTGATGGGGCACCAAAACTTGTGGTTATTTGATCCCTCCTCTTTTTGAGGATATGTAGTAAGGATTAGTAGCTTTGTGCCAAAGTCGAAGTCAGCAATTAATTTATGAGTGACTTTATTTCACGATTCACGAATGATATTAATCTATTAATTAATTACGTTTGAAATTGTGATGATGAATTAATGCTTATTATACTCTGCGATTTAATTAATCAATCCGACTTGATGAACAGCAATCAGTCAGCTCGGTATTTAAACCTGTATATTTTCTGTCAAATCCGATCGATTTATAAGATAAAATTGACCAGTAAATACCTGCTAACGGAAATATTGAATGATGAATATTAGATACCAGACATATATAAAGTCTCAACCATCAAAGAATATTATATACAAAGGGTAGTAGAGATTGCGTGACAACCATTCTTTGTGACAACGGTGACAACGGATTCTCAAATAAATATAAATAAAATATCTAAAATAGAAAATTTTGCACAAACATGTTATAAAACTCATAAATTGGTTGTTTCAAATTTCATCTAATTTGAGTATCATTTGATACTTTGCAGAACTCATTAAAATTCTTAATATTTACAACGATTGAAAATATTATGAACTTTAATATACTACCAAACAACACTCAAATTAATTGAAATTTCAAACACAATCAATTATGAGCTTCATAATTAATATGCTTTTCGCAAAGAATGGTTACTGACATAAATTTGTGGTAATCTTTTTTGTGGGATGCAAAGAAGGTATGTCAGTGGTTTTATGTGTCAAGTTTTCATAGTTGAAGAGATATGTGAAACCTTTACACGTGTAGTGTGGTGCAGAAAAGGATGCAAAGAAGGTATGTCGGGGTCGGGTCAAGCAGGTTTTTCAGGTCGGGTCAGATTTGAGATGGATATTTTGATCATTAAAAATTTTGTTGTGTTTTGATGGAGAAAATACATACCTATACACAAAGAGTGGTAAATTTATGAATTACACTAGTTTGGAGTAGTATTTTTCTACAACCAAATTTTGGGGTAGCATTTTTCTCATTTCCATATTATGGGGTCGCAAATATATAAATCTCCCATAAAATTAAATTCAATTGAAGAAAGCATCCAGTAAATACAATTTCAGTCCCACGACGAACTTCATCTGGTAAAATTGCATGAGAAATTTAAATGCATTTGGGTCTCAGTTATACTTATATATGCATTTAAAACCTGAGGGGATCGAGGAAATATCAGCCTCGAAACCCATAACAGCAACAATGTTGGTTAATCAGAAAACTTACCTTGGCACAATTGAGTTTATTCAGCAAAGGCACTTGTGAAGGAGTCACTGCTCGCATCGATCTTCTCCTATTTGCTGTTCTCTCAGCATGTACCACTTCCACTTAAGGGGATAAGAAAATTTTAATAGATGTATATAAGTAAGAATATGAATCTTAAACTAGAATCTTAATAGAATCTTGGTGGAGACACTTAAGGGGATAAAAAAATTTTCTCTAAAAAATATACAAAATTTTGATAAGTTATCAAACGATGTTTAAATTGATTAAAATTTTAAACACTATTAATTCACAAATTAAGTAATGTATCCATAAACTTTTTTCATTTTAAGATTTTTTATTAATATTTACAAGTTTTCGAAATATCCCGTTATCAAAATTGTCATATGTACTATTGTCAACCAATACCTTCCCATATAAATAAGGAATTAGGCTACGGTGATATGCATATCATGGTTTTACCGTGCTATGTGACCCGTATCTCCATTTTTGGTTTTCAAATAGTCGATCCAAACTACTCAATGTGATCTCTACATCAAAATATGCTAGGAAACCAAATTTTGTAATTTTTAAAAATTTTTTTCTATTTTTAATGATGGAAAGAAAATCGTTATTTTGTATAAATCAGAATCCTTGGATCTAGCCATTTTCTCCTCATCATTAAAAATAGCAAAAAAATTCTCAAAATTATAAAATTTGGTTTGCTAGTATAATTTAATATAAAGATTAAGTTGAGCAGTTCAGATCGACTATTTGGACATCGAAAACTGAGATACGGACCGCATAGCACGGTAAAACCGTGATATGGTATTACCGTAGCCGGACCCTATAAATAAGTTAAATAATTTTAATTTTATGAATTAACTTGAGTATCAACACAAAATAAAATACTAAATAAAATACGAAATATGATCTAATTTTCTTTTATTTTGAATGCCACGATACCTTATTCACACATTAATAATACCACCTGAAAGAACTTTTAATACACAATTTATATACCAGGTAGAGGCACAATTGCACTACTCAATAACAGATAATAATACTTCATGCTATAATCGATAATACAATTACAGTAAAATCATAATACAAACTTCCTCTAAAACAAACAGTAACATTGCAAATACAAAACAAAATAAATAACGCAATCAACAACACAAAAACTAAAAGTAATAATACTTAAATACTAATGTATAAATATAAAAAAAACGGTCGCGGCCAGAGAAGGGAGCGGGGACAATGACCGAAGGAGGTACGATCACATCCGAAGGAGGGGCCGGGATCGCGATCTGAGGAGGGGTCGGGATCGCGATCGGAGGAGGGGGGCCGAGATCGCAATCGGAGGAGGGGCCGGAATCACTGACAGAGGATGGGCGGGTGCGCGCCGGCGAAAGATGGTCGGGTGCTCGCCGATGGAGGAAGGTAAAATTGGGTCGCTGGTCGGTTGGGTTTAGTTGGTTACTCGGGTACTACAAGAACAGAGTATTTAATTTGGAACGGGGTTTCATACATTATCCCTAACAGATATACTAATATAGTCAGTATCAATTTTAATATTCATGAGTTCTCATAAATTAATTGTTGTTATTTCCTTATATCATTCTCAGCACGGAAAACGATCGTAATCAAAATCATCCTAATTCTAGTACGGTTTATAAGAAAACAACTCTTTTATTATGTTAAAGTTGTTTTATATATTTAATAAGAGAAAGGATCCGCTTTCCACAAAAAGTTTTTGACATAAAAATTACATTAAAACATATAAATTAAAAATAAAAAATCTTTTACGAACATATTCATTTATTTACAGATTGATTGTATTTTAAATTTTGTCGACATGTACATTTATTGTTTTGTTATTCGCCAAACTTAATTTTATCATATGAAAATACTAAGAGATACAAAAATTCTACAATTTTAGAGTTTTCTAAATATTTCTTTTAGATTTTTCAAAATGATCTCTAAAAATTAAAATAGATTAGTGTTTGTATATGAACATAACTTCTGAAAATTCCGGAACAAATGCTTACAAAGATTAAGAAATAGAAAA
The DNA here is from genome assembly GCA_030179965.1 of Cyperus esculentus. Taxonomy (NCBI): domain Eukaryota; kingdom Viridiplantae; phylum Streptophyta; class Magnoliopsida; order Poales; family Cyperaceae; genus Cyperus; species Cyperus esculentus. The sequence goes on from JASGLE010000001.1 coordinate 6,697,016, forward strand.
TTTTTGTTTGCACAGTATTTTCATATATATGATGAAAGACAAAGGATATATATTGCAAGACTTTGTCAAAAAAGAGAAAATAACAGAATTTGCTACCACGAGAAAAAAGAAAGGCGGAAAAAGATGTGATAAAAAACTATTGGAGCAGAGACAGACTAGATGAAGAAAACTGCGGGCAATGGGGATGAAAGAATCCGTATAGTCAGTTTTCTTTCTTGATAAAAACGGGGTAATTAAAGTCATCTGTTTTAAATTTCAATATTTACCAATTGCCAAGTGGATGCATGCTTGCCTATTAATCTAAGAAGTTGAAATATCACAAAGAAACATTTCAGTCCATGTTTAACATGCGACTTAATTTTATTTTAAAATTGGTTATCCTATTCTAATTATAAAAAAAAAAGTGTAAATTACATGAATTGTTTATGAAGTATTTACCATTTTATCAAATTGATTCTTAAATTAGTTCGAGAAGTTTCAGTTTGGTCTTTACAGCATTGTTTGCAGTCATTTTATTATTTCAAGTTTTGAATCTAGGTCTTAAAGTAATGATTTGGTTTCTAAAATACTCAAACTCAAAATCTCATTCCTTAAATTATCTGCAGTCATATATCTCCTCAAGAGAGTTTGATAGGACTCATTCAAAAGATCTTTAATTCTAGCAGTTTCAATTTGAAATGAGTCACATTAGTTTAAGTGCTTGCATTATTATGAGATATGCTAGGTGCATCACTTGATTCATCATCAGAGTTCGATTTGGGCAATAAATGGTTTTGAAATTTTGAGGCCCAAAGTTTACTAATTAACTATATTAGTTATAACTACATTATCATGCTCCAATATATCCATCAAGACGTATTGCTGGAAAAAATAAAATAAAATAATCGACTTTTTCGTAAAATATAAAAATATTTCAAGTTATCCTCTCTTCTGTCAGCAAGACATGATCAGCTGAACGTTCTTTCTTTTTTTGCTTGGTTCAGATAAACAAGTACAAAAGGTATAGTCAAGGCTAGATTATTCCTATTTTTTTTTTTTTTTGAAGGGGTTAATTACCTGTTTTCAGCTGAACGTTCTTATATATAAGCAATTAATTAGACATGAATATATAATACTGTTCTTACAAGTTTCTGAGGCATTATATATACAACACAATATAATCAGCATACTATTACTATGGCATGGTTGATACTTCTGTTCCATATTTTTCTTTCTATCACTCATCAAGCCGCAGAAGGCCAAAAGATTGCAAAGGATGGCTGCCGCGAGAAATGTGGTGTTGTTGACATACCATACCCATTTGGTATAGGTCCACAATGCTCCCATCCTGCTGGAGGTTTTGAGCTGTATTGCAATGTTAGCAATAATGGCACGGAACTCCCGTTTTTTCGCTACATAGAAGTGCAGAGTATCAATGTAACAACAGCTGAAGCTAGACTGTCCAACTATATTTCTTGGTACTGCAACAAAACCAATTCCTATAGTTGGCCTTTATATTTACTCAACTCAGTTTATAGGTTATCAAGTCTCCACAACATGTTTGTTGTAGTTGGATGCGACATAACTGCATTCAATGACATGTTGAAGTGGGACTCCAAGCAATATCCATACCGCTCAGGTTGTGTTTCAACCTGCTATGATTTTGAGAGCCCGACCAATGGTTCCTGTTCCGGTAATGGTTGCTGCCAGACCTCTATTCCATCTGGTATTAACTACTCCAATATCTCCTTCTCCTTAGATAATTATCAAGATTCGAGCAGTAATCATTGTAGTTATGCAATGATTATGGCGACAGACAGTTTCTACTTCAGTACTTATTACATTAATAATTCTAAAATAGATTTCTATTGGGAACATAATGATACTGTGCCTGTTGTCCTAGACTGGTCGATAGGGAATGAAACATGTAAAGTAGCTCAGGCCAACATGAGCAATTATGCGTGTGTCAGCAGTAACAGTGTCTGTGTGGACTCTACAAATGGTCCGGGGTATGTCTGTAACTGCTCAAAAGGATATCAAGGCAACCCTTACCTTCCCGATGGCTGCCAAGGTCAGATTCTTTCACTGAATTAAGGGCGGGTTTACTTCAAAGTATTGCTTATCATTGTCCATTGTTATAATTATGCATTGTTAATGTTTAACAAATGAATATATATTTTTTTACCCGACATGATTATATCAAATCACTTTCAAAAACATTTATTTAACAAATGTGTACTCACGAAATGGCTCTGCGTGTTTAAGCACACGGTAGCTATCTAAATGAGTAAAGGTACATGTCCAAAAACATATCAAATCACTTTTAAGTTTCGATTTGTATACCTAATAATTTTTTATATATAAAATTTATGGGATACAAAATTTTTTTATTTTTGAAAATCTGTAAGTACTTATTAGAGATTTTAACAGTACTAACATAAACATTGATTATTTTATTAACATTGTACTTCACTTTTGAAAATCTCAACAAATACTTAAAAGTTTATAACAATAGAAAAATTTTGTATTCCATAAAAGTTTGATATGAAAAATTTATTGAACCATATAAATCAAAATTTGGAGGTGCATTTATGGAATGGCTCCATGAGCACTTGAGCTCACAATAGATACTTTTACTCAATTATGTATATATTATAAAATAAAAGAGTTTTTTTATTTTGTAGATAAATCTTAATGGTAATTAAGCAATTCATTACTAAATTAAAAAAATAAAAGACTTATTCCATATACCACTGTTGTATCACATTTTTTGAAAATTCCCGTATTGTTGCACCCACACCGTATCGGACACGATACTCGCATCCATATCCAGGCTACATAGTCAAAAATTCACGATACTTTTCACTAGTTAGAATCTTAGATGTTTTGGGGAAGGCGTGTGCAAAATAAGCTTTCCCCGATGATCTTCAGTTGAATAAAAAGATTTACTCGGTACCTTTTTCTTTGCAGATGTTGATGAATGTCTAGATGGTTCCACCTGCTTTGGAAATATATGCACAAATACACCAGGAAGCTACAGTTGCAGTTGTCCTCCGGGCAAACAAGGTGATCCTACAGTAAGAAATGCCTGTTACCCAGTAGCTAACAACCGGAGTCTATCACTTTCTGCTAAGCTGGCTATAGGTACACAACTAATAGCCTGACAAAAATTGTTATAGAGATAAAAAATAATACCAAAATCGATACTAACTGTATTGTATTCATATTAAATAGGTATGTACTCGAGTTAATAGTTTCACTATATATATGACATACTTTGTATAATAACTAGAATAAATTATACAAATAACTTGAATTCTATGGTAGTTAATTTGAAGATCAACATATTAAACCTGAATACTAACACAATTTATATCGATTTTGGTATCTGCTTATCAGTTCCCTAGCTACCCGAATATGGATGGCTACTTAGATTAAAAATGGCATAATTCTTATGTATTAATACCAATTTATGCAGTAACTAAATGTAAGCTTCAACCAACTTGCTAACTTGCTTCTTTACAAAATGCGCATTCTAACACTTACCTTGTCATAATTTTAGAGTAATGTATTTTTGTCCTGAAATTTTATCAAATGGTAAACCCCTAAACAGACTCAATTGAAATACATTGTCGAGATATATGAGCGCTACTGAATATTAATTATGGCTTTCTGCAGAAGTTAATGTCTACTTTAATTTTTGTACTGTAGGTTTCAGCAGCGGTCTTTTTGTGCTTCTAGTAATCTTATTTTCAACGCGTATTATACATGAAAGAAGAAGGCTCATGAAAATTAGGGAAAAATACTTTCAACAGTATGGAGGCAGATTATTGCTTAAAGAAATGAAGTGCAATCATGGCAATTCATTTAATTTATTCACAGAAGAAGAACTCAAAGATGCTACAAACAACTTTGATGAAACTAACATGCTAGGCCAAGGAGGAAATGGTGCAGTTTACAAAGGTCTGAAGAGCAATGAAGTTGTTGCAATAAAAAGATGCAAGGTCATCAATGAGAGAAATAAGAAAGAATTCGGTAAGGAGATGCTAATTGTTTCTCAAATAAACCACAAAAATATTGTTAGGATACTTGGCTGTGTTTAGAAGTAGAGATTCCGATTTTGGTTTATGAGTTTATACCAAAGGGAACCCTTTTTGACCTTCTCCATAGTCCTTCCCGTATCTCATTGAGCATTCGTCTTAGAATTGCTCAAGAGGCAGCAGAGGCCCTAGTCTATTTGCATTCCTGGGCATCCCCACCAATTGTGCACTACGATGTTAAATCTGCTAATATTCTTTTGGATGAGAATTATGTAGCAAAGGTGTCAGATTTTGGAGCATTAGCCTTAGCACCATCCGATGAGGATCAATTTCTCACACTGGTGCAAGGAACTCGTGGTTATCTAGACCCACAGTGCATGCAAACAGGTCAACTGACAGTAAAAAGTGATGTGTATAGTTTCGGAGTGGTTCTTCTGGAACTTTTAACCCGTAAGAAGCCTTTCTACTGGGAGGGACCTGAAGAGAAAAGTCTCTCATCTTCCTTTCTAACTGCTATGAAGGAGGGCAAACTCGAGGAAGTCTTAGATGAGCAAATTCTAGATGATCATGAGGACATGAATCTGATCATGGAAGTTGCTGAATTAGCAACAGAATGCTTGAATATGGAAGGGGAAAATAGACCTGAAATGAGAGAAGTTTCCGAATGGCTTGACAAGTTAAGGAAAACTTTGAAGCATCCTTGGGGGCAGAATAGTCACAGTGAGATTGAAAGTTTGCTTGGTGACTGGCCTTCCAGCAATCTGGAGTTTGAAATGACTTCAAACCATAGTTTGGAGAAAAAGGCAATGCTTGTTATGGAAACAGGACGGTGATTATATATGCTGGTGGTTATGATGTCCTTAATTTGGTTATTAATCTTGTTAGATCATTTATCGATTGTTCTCTTTTAGTGTGTTTGTTTGAGAACAACTAGTGTATTTTTTTACTTTTTTTGCCTTCATTTTTTGCTTTTGTTGTGTGTGTAGTATTTGATGGAATGAGTTGCAATAAATTTGTATATTTTTTCCTTTAATTTAACTTCAACAGTAACAGGTACTCCGTTGCACATCACTTCAATTGTAACATACCTATCTCTCAAATGGCTAGTTTGAATTATATATGGATGCCCAATGCACGAAACATTTTTGGATGACCAAAATAGAGGTGCTGTGCTATTCCCAAATAAATCTTAATTAAATTGAATACTGGTCTCAACCCATAAGACATTATGCAATTCTGTGAAATGTGGAACTCGCAGGAATTTGATACAGGGGCCAGGAATTCTAGATTAACAATATTCTAGGCATAAGCAATTAATTGTAGCCATCCCCAATCAAAAGACAAAAGAGTCTAACAATAAAAAAATAACTGAAGAAAGCGTCTAATATATATAATTCTAGTCTCACAATGAACCTAATTAGTGAGGTAAGGATTGGATGCATGAGACATTTAAATTCATTTGGGCTAAGTTATACATGCAATTATGCATTGAAAAACTGAGGGAGTGCAAGGATATATCAACCTTACTTGAGACCACAACAGAAACAATGTTGGTCAACTACAAAACATACCTTCGCCCAATTAAGGTTCTTCAAGAAAGGCTACATATATAAGATCCATAGAACTGTCTTTAACCAGTGTAATCCAAGATAGTACTACTCGTGATGTCTTCTCCTATTTCCTGTTCTCTGAGCTATGTAAGAAAATCAAAACTATAAGATACAAAAACTAGAGCTCAAAACACTCTGATACAATATATGATACAAAATAACTAGAGCTCAAAGTCTCTATTCTGGTGGTAATACAATATACATGATTACTATTCCACACACCTCAAACACAATTACAAAGACTCATTATATAGCCTAACATACACAAAATTATCTACCTAAATTAGACTCTTGACTTCCTAAATTAACCAACAACTCTATTTTAGCTACTATTACAAATAAGTAATCCTAATTCTAAATCTCAACTATTATTTTTGTGCCGCTATTTCTGAACTTCCTGAACCAGGGGTAAATTTACAACTCTGATATTTTCATACTTTGAATTAACTCCAACATGAGCAAGCTCCACTCCCTCTAATCGGTCAATATTTTGATGCTCACAATCCATGGCCATAGTAACTGAAAGAAGACACGAAGTTTTTGTCTACTTATACCTGCAATAAAACCATTAGCATGGGTAATCTATTACTTCTGTTATGCTTTTATCTCATCCATTTATTATGTCTGTACGCTTTAGCATGGGTAATTCTTTACTTCTGTTATGCTTATTTTCCATGCATATCATTCATGAAAGAAAGAAGCTGAGATGAATTACGGAGAAGTATTTTCAACAATATGGAGACCGGTTATTGCTAGATCACGTATTCACAGAAGCAGAAATCAAAGATGCTAAGAACAACTTCGATGAAGCAAACATGCTTGGGAAAAGAGGAAATGGTACTGTTTACAAAGGAACTCTCAAAAGCAACAAAGATGTAGCAATAAAAGGAAGCAAGATAATTGACGTGAGAAACAAGAACGAATTTGGTAAAGATATGTTAATTCTTTCTCAATTAAACCACATAAATATTGTTAGGATCCTTGGCTGTTGTTTAGAGGCAGGTAGAAATTCTTATTCTGGTGTGTGAGTTTATTCCAAAGGGAACCCTTTTTGACCTTCTCCATTGTGCTTCTCGCATCTCATTGGTCACTCTATCCCTGAATTGCTCTAGAGCCAGCAGAGGCACATGCATACTTACATTCTTGGGCATCTCCACCAACAGTGCACTGTGATGTAAAATATGCTAACATTCTTTTGGATGAGAATTTGGTGGCAAAGGTGTCTGATTTTGGGGCATCAGGCATTGGCACCATCAGATGAGGATCAATTCCTCACAATGGTGCAAGGAACTCGTGGCTATTTAGACCCACTGTGCATGCAAACTGGTCAATTGACAGCAAAAGGCTATTACTACAGCTTTGGTGTGGTTCTTCCAGAGCTCCTGACATGTAAAAAAAGGCATTCTACTTGGATATACCAGAAGAAAGAAGTCTTATATCAACTTTTATGTCGGCAATGAAGGAAAACAAACTCGACGAGATTTTGGATGACCAAATTATGAATGAAGAAAACATGAATCTAATTAAGGGTGTGGCTGAGTTAGCAAAAGAATGTTTGAATATGGAAGGAGAAGCAAGGCCAGAAATGAGAAATGTAGCTGAAGGGCTTGCCAATTTGAGAAAATCCATTAAGCATCCTTGGGGACAGGACGATAGCAATGAGAACGAAACGCTTACTCGGGGGGCCTTCAAGTAAGCATGAAGTAGAATAACTTTCATACTGTAGTCTGCAGACAAGGACAATGCTGGCTATAGAGACTGGACGGTGATTGTGCAAGTATGATATGCTTTTGAAATCTTTAAGAATTTCAAGTTGTATGGATTGTTTTCGTTTTTCTTTCTTTCTATTTATTTATATTGTGTGCGGAATGGAGGTGAATTATGGTTGATTGCTCGTTGTATGCATATATTTTGATCCTTCTTGATTGGATATTTTCTTTGTGTGCATGTATGTGAGAGGAAGAATTAACAAATGATTAGTAAATTAATTTGAGCATCCTGATATATGAACTACCATTGTTGTCATCCGCCTTTTTACTATATATCATTTTTGTACCAGTACTCACTTCTTCTCTAAAACTAAATCGAAGTCACTAAAATTTGAAACAAATATCATCGACTGGCTATCTTCAGACAATCTAAAAACCAGCAGGAATAAGTTCCTATAGCTAGGCTTAAACCTTGATTACATATGACTATATGAGTACATGACAGAAAATAGTAAAGAATCGAGTTGCAAAATAGCAAATTCCGATTCTCGTGACAGATTCAGCAATTGATAGCATCACCAAAACTTATTTTCAAACTTATCCCCTTTCCTCTGCTATCTTCAATCCCACCCAATTTAGTACTCAACACTCAATACTCAATACTCAATACTAATCAATCTAGACATAAATATGTAACTACCTGAAGGCTAAATTAAGTCTATGATTATACCTCCACAAATCACCACTACATGGACTCTTGTTCTCACACAGAGGCAATAATCTCTCCCTAGACGAACGCAGGATGACAGGAACTCTCTACTATGTTGTACGCACTTATACCTCCTGGCACCAGCTTTTCCTTTTACATCACAGCTTGTTCTCCTCTGCTCTGTGACTGTGAGTCAGTGATATGGTGCCAAATTGGGCCTTGTTTCACATAATACAATCCAAACAATCATATCTTAGCCCATTAATTTCTACTTTAACTTGTTTTGGGCCAACATTGGGGCACTCCAGAGGGCTTCTCGGCTCTACATTTGTATTCCTGCTGATTTTTTAGACTGTCTTAACTGATTCTGAGCAGTGTTTTAAATAACGGTTTGCGGTCGACGGACGGATAGTCTACCGCTAAGTGTTTAATCGCTATACGGCCGATTAATCGGCTTTTAACGGACAATTTGGCGTTTTTTGCATGTATGTATAAATATCTATATTTAATTATAAATAAGTAATTTATTTACATTTCTTTAGCATATAGGATGGTAACATTATTAGTTGTTCAAAAAAATATATGTACACATGGCAAATAAAAATAATTTATTAAAGCCTAAAAGTATTGCCACAAAAGTTGCAAAAGTACTTGAGAAAAATAATACGCTTTAGGATCCCAAAACATTATGTAATAAGAGTATATGACCTAAACACTTTATATTGGTACTTGGCCAACGTATAGATTAAAAAACCAGATGCAAAATGGTGTTTTGTAGATTAGCCGATTAAATGACTCCCGTTTATTATAGTCGGAACGGTATGGGCTCCGTTTCCGGTTATACGCCCGTTTAATCGGCCGTATTAACCGTTTTTCAATACACTGATTCTGAGTCAGCTGAGACAGCTGATCTAAAGACAGCAGTGAGATTTGTGTCAAATTTTACTGAACTGGATTTAGTTTCAGAGAACAACTGCGCACTGCTACTAGAACGAGAATAAAAATGGGGATGACAACAATGGCAGTTCATATATCAGCATGCTCAAATCAATTTACTAATAGTTTGTTTTAACTTTCTTCCTCTCACATACATGCATCCAAAGAAAATATCCAAACAAGAAAGGATCAAAATATATACATACAATGAGCAATCAACCATAATTTACCTCTATTCCACGCACACAATAAACAAATAGATAGAAAGAAAAACGGAAAAACAAAAAAAACAATCCATAAAAACTTGAAATTCTTAATTAAAGATTTCAGAAGGATATCATACATGCACAATTAATCACCGTCCAGTCCGTATAGCCAGCATTGCACTTGTGTCCAGATTACGGTACGAAGTCGTTTCTACTTCATGCTTCATTGGAGGCCCCCCAAGTAAGCTTTCGGTCTCATTGCTATCGTCATGTCCACAAGGATGCTTAATGGATTTTCTCAACATGGCAAGCCCTTCAGCTACATTTCTCATTTCCGGCCTCTTTTCACCTTCCATATTCAGACATTCTTTTGCTATCTCAGCCACTCCATTAATCAGATTCATGTTTTCTTCATCCGGAATTTGGTCATCTAAAATTTCCTCGAGTTTGTTCTCCTTCATCATAGAGAAAAAAGCTGATACAAGACTTCTTTCTTCAGGTCCATCCAAGTAGAATGCCTTTTTACGCGTCAGGAGCTCTAGAAGAACCACGCCAAAGCTGTAGACATCGCTTTTCACTGTCAATTGACCAGTTTGAATGCACTGCGGGTCTAGATAGCCACGAGTTCCTTGCACCATTGTGAGGAATTGATCCTCATCTGATGGTGCTAAAGCCGATGCTCCAAAATCTAACACCTTTGCCACATAATTCTCATCCAAAAGAATGTTAGCAAATTTAACATCGCAATGCACAATTGGAGGGGATGCCCATGAATGCAAATAGGCAAGCACATCGGCAGCCTCTTGAGCAATTCTGAGACGGATGCTAATGGGATACGGGCAACACCATGGAGAAGGTCAAAAAGGGTTCCATTTGGGATAAACTCGTAAACCAAGATCGGAATCTCTACTTCTAGGCAACAGCCAAGGATCCTGACAATATTCATGTGGTTTATTTCAGAAAGAATTAGCATCTCTTTGCCGAATTCTTTCTTATTTTTCTCGTTGATTACCTTACATCGTTTTATTGCAACAACTTCATTGCTCTTCAGAGTTCCTTCGTAAACAGTGCCATTTCCTCCTTGTCCGAGCATGTTAGTTTCATCGAAATTGTTTGTAGCCTCTTTCAGTTCTTCTTCTGTGAATATTTTAAATGAGTGTCCATGGTTGCTCTTCATTTCTTCAAGCAATAATCTGCCTCCGTATTGTTGAAAGTACTTCTCCCTAATTTTGATGATCTTTCTTTTTTCATGCATGATATGCATTGAAAATAAGAGTAATACAAGCACGAAAAGACTGCTGCTAGCACCTGCAGGAAAAAAATTAATGTAGATATTAATTTTTGCAGAAATATTAATATTCTGCATTCCTCATCACAAGTGTATTACTTTTGAATCTGTTTTTGGTTTGACAGATTAATTAGGAATGCAATGCATAACTCCAAAATCCAAATCATGACAAGCAACTAGAGAGTGTAGATCTAAAGTTTTAAACTCCCAAACTATCATGTAATAATTCTAGTGGCCCAAAGGTCAACAGTCTTTTTATAGGTCCTTAATCTTGCTTAATCCTGGTGAGCTGTTCCAGAGCCAAGATAAAAACACCTCTGCAGTGACAAAACTTATCCTGTCATCCTAATTAAGAAAAATGCTTTCTTAGAGCCTCTTTAAGAGCGAATTTTGGTTTATTTGAGACGTTTTTGCCCTTCTTCGTACTGTATTACTGATCCTTCATTTATTGGTTTTCATATGTCTTCTCTTTTTATGGAGACAAACCTTAGCTGAGGGAGAAAGAAATTTCCTTTACTCTTCTGTCCAGTTATCGGGTTTTCGCCAGTTATCTTACAAATACGACGCCACGTCGAGGTTCTCACGGTGACGCTCTATCATAGAAATCAATATTGATGAGTGTTCTCTCTCTGTTCATGTTATTTTCTTCTTAATCTCTTGTTGTAAGAGCTTCTGTTTCAGAAATTTATTCAATTTTGAGATTCTCTTCCATTTCATCAAATTGAATAGTTTGACGAGTGGACTTGCAATGTAATTGAGAAATTTTGTATGTTTTGATACACTGAAAACTATGTTTTGGCATACTGGTAAGAGGCATGTTATAGTACTGATTGTGTCATTTGGTACTACAAAATGCGCAACTGATAAGTTTATACAATTCAATGCATTAATTTTGCATCTGCATGTAATTGCAGTCTAAAGTATCTCCTCAATTAAAGAATTCATTGCAGATGATGAAGAATATTTGTGGATCCATTTTAGTTATTTAGTGCTTTGGCCCTATAGCTCGTGCTCGTTATTGTGCAATGAGGTTCATATTTTGGTATATATAAATGTATTTTGCTTTTACAAACTATACTTCATCTCTTAATTAGTTCGATATTTTCTTAGATTGATCATTTTCATTTTATTGTAACAAACTAACAAGTAATAATCCCTGTATTGGCCTTTTCTTATTATCATTTATACAAATATTTAATTTACTAAACGAAACCACTCCCTTTTTAGGGGCAAAAAATCATTTCCGTGTTGAACTGAACTGGCCTGTTAGTATAAATACTTCGTTGTAGTCTAGATACCATTTCATCTCACAATTTGTAAGTTCAAGAACATGTTTGAAAATATATTTTCTAACTTAAAGATGTTTAAAGGATCTATTTGAAAGTTGGTTGTCATTATGGTTGTCAAATAGATTAGTTGTCACCCCATCCCTTCCCTTTATATTTTATTCAAGCCGAAATTCAAGATAAGTGTAACAGATATGCATTTTGTAAAGAATCAAGTTGGTTGAAACTCACAATTAGTTATTGCATAAATTGGTATCAAACGTAAGAAAGGATGCCACTTTTACTGGAAGTAACTACCATGTGGTGGGGGGGGAAGGGTATTAATTGTGTACCTATAGCCAGCTTAGCCAATAGCGATAGACTCCGGTTGTTCGCGACTGGGTAACAGGCATTTCTTATAGCATCACCTTGCTTGCCCGAAGGACAACTGCAACTGTAGCTTCCTACTGTATTTTTGCAGATATTTCCAAAGCAGGTGGAATTATCTAGACATTCATCAATGTCTGCAAAGAAAAAGGTACTGAGTAAAACCTTTTATCCAATGGAAGACTATCAGGAAGATTTATTTGTGCAATGAAAAGACAACGATAACGAATAAGTAAAGGAATTAAAGCTGCCTTTCAGTGAAAGAGTCTGACCTTGGCAGCCGTCGGGAAGGTAAGGGTTGCCTTGATATCCTTTTGAGCAGTTACAGACGTATCCTTGACCATTCGTAGAATCGATACAGACACTATTGTTGCTGACACATGCATAGTTGCTCATGTTGGCCTGAGCTACTTTACATGATTCAGTCCCTATAGACCAGTCCAGGACAACAGGCACGGTGCCATTATGTGCCGACCAGAAATCGATTGTAGAAATGTAAGACGTGCGAAAGTAGAAACTAGATGTCTCCATTATCACTGCGTAGCTGCAGTGGGTATCCCAATTTTCAAAACTGCGGTAATTCTTATCAAAGGAGATATTATAGAAGTTGAATCCCGGTGGAATTCAGGTCTGGCAACAGCCATTGCCAGAGCATGAGCCATTGGTTAAGCTCTCCTTTCTGTAACAGGTCGACACACAGCCAGTCCGGTACGGGTACTGTCGGTTGTTGTCCGACTCCCACATTATGTTAAACGCAAGAGTCTCAGATCCGATTACTATAAACATGTTGTCGAGGCTTGATAATCTGTATATCGTACCAATTAAATTATAATACCATGCATTCCAGGTTGTCTTGTTAGTCGACGGATTATAGCACTGCCAGGAGATGGAGTTGTACAATCTAGCTTGCGCCGTTGCCGGTGTGATGCTCAGCACCTCCATAATGCCATGGTACGGTACCAATCCTCGACTAGTCGTATTGCAAGCTAGCTCAAAGCCTTTACCGAAGGAGCAGTTGGGGCCGATACCAAATGGGTACGGCATGTTGACGGCACCACATTTGTCCTGACAGCCAGGCTTTGCCAACATTTGGCCTTCTGTTGCCCCAGCATTTATAATAGTGAGAATAATATGAAATAAGAACATCAACCATGCCATGGCTGAATGGTATGAGATATATTAATCTAGTTCATCGTTTTCTAGTGGGAGGTGCCCTGTAATATAAATTTGCAATTGCAAGAAAGAGTACTGCAGTGGATGCTACTATATCGGCATAATTGGCTACTGATGAGTGAGAGTGACAAGACATTGTCAATTAAAGGGCGTTGATTGACTTGAGGTCTCCTCTCCAAGTCTTCACGAGGTCACTCGCTTAATTGGTAGTTGGTGCTGCCAAAAGAATAATAAAATAAATAAAAGAAGAAGTGCTGTCAACAGTTATCTGGAGAATATGTTGATAATGGGACTTTTGAAAATTTTTTTAAAACTTATTAAATATTCTCAAAAAGAGAAAATAATTTATAAAGTATTGTTAACTTATAGATTGATTTTGTTTTCAATCATATTAATTTAAATGACGTTTAATAGTTCTTCAAAGGCTCTTTAAATTAAACCATTAAAAATTATATAATATTTTAATAAGTCTTTTGATGATGTTCAAAATAATCGAAATTTGAAATACTATTGATCTATAAGTTAGGAATACATGCATCTATAAACCTTTTTTTATTTTTAAGTATGAATTTTTTTATTTTCAAAATTCTGATTGCTGTTAAGACCCGAGATTCTGAAAATAAGCACCGTCAATAGATGCCTCCACAAACTAAAAGTTAAAGTCATCGAGAATGTGTTTCATTCGGAACTTTTCTATTGAGTGTACCGTGTGCTATTTGTATCCACCATTTACAAATATATGCTTAATATCAAATTGAGTTTTATTACGGTACATCTTTGTAGTTAACACCTCTGGTGTTAATGAAATTTATAAAAATTTGAGGGCTTGACCCTCATCTTCTCCTCAAAAAAAAAAAAAAAAAAAAAAAAAAAAAAAAAAAAAGAGTTTTATCATGGTACACCAAATTTGGTTCGGTATATAGAACAATTGAAATTACTTTGTGTATGTTCAATAAAAATAAATAAATGTTAAGCGTGCAGCTATAATTTAATATTATTTTTTTACTATATAAATTGGAACTCAAAATACTTCAATTTTTTTTAAAAACTAAAAGCTGGTGTAAATTAATATTTTCGAATTATCATAGATTACAATGAGTCAGTAATTGACTCTTTCTTCCTATATTAATATCCTCTGTGACTGTGAGTCGGTGTGGTGAACTGGTAATATGGTGTTCAATTGGGCCTTATATTTTCTCATACTCCCATCCAAACTATATATGTTAGCTACTAAACTTGTCTTGGGCCTGCAATGGGGCACTCAAGGGCTTCTCGGCTCTCAGTTTGTGGCTTAGCTACATGGGGCCGTAGTATGTAAAGCTTCGATCTCGAGTCTTGATGGGTTCATTATATATTTCGATAAGCTTGTCTCGATTTGTAAATCATTTAATTTCCAGTTGGGAGTTTATACTGGACTGACACTGCAGCCAACTCAAAATTGGACTGACACAAACTTTGCCCCGACCGCATTTGGGTCGGAGGGTATTTTTGTAAAATTTTTTGGGTGGGAGATACATTTTTGTAAAATCTTTGAAGGTCATTTTTGTAAATATTTTTCAAGGTAGGGTAATATTTTTATAAATTTTCCTTAGAAATAAAGGATATTTCTGTAAAATTTTCTGAAAAAAAGAGATATTTTTGTAAATATTTGCCAGTGCATCGGAGGGTGCTGGAGGCATTGTGCGCGGCAAGTAATATTTTTCCAACTTTGTAAATGCGTACCACAAAGTAGTAGAGTTCCTGACTCCTGAGTTTGTGTAGGGAGAGATTGCCAGTCTGCTGAGAACATGAGTCAAGAGGGAACGGCGAAGGCTAGCTACAGCTAGATCAGTACCAGTGTTTTGTGCATCATCAATATTCAATAGGTGTAGTGGCGATTTGTGGAGGTGACACTGGACTGGAGAGGACATGGCCTTTTGAGAGAAGCTAGGTATGATCATTACTTTAGTTTTCCTAGATTGATTAGTATTGAGTAGTTAAATTGGTTGCGATTGAAGATAATAATCTGGAGGAGATGGGAAGAGAAAAGGGGTAGTTCTGGTGTTGATGCTATTGCTGATTCTGTCAAGAAAAAAAAAGATTTTGCTGTTTTGCAACTTGATTCTTTAGTATTATATCATTTATATGTCAGATTTGATCAAGATTTAAGAACTATAGCCTAGCTAGAGCTACTTATCCCTGCTAGTTTTAGACTGTCTTAAACTGATTCTAAGTCAGCTGACAGCTAATTTGAAGACAACAGTGAGATTTGATGTCAAATTTTAGTGAACTGGATTTAGTTTTAGAGACAAGTGCGTATTGGTACAAGAATGAGATAGACAAAGGGGATCACAACAATGGCAGTTCATATATCAGGATGCTCAAATCAATTTAGTAATCGATCGTTTGTTTCCTCCTCTTACATACATGCACACAAATAAAATATCCAATCAAGAAAGGATCAAAATATATGCATACAACAAGCAACCAACCATAACTCACCTCCATTCCGCACACACAATAAATAAATAGAGAAAAAAGAACGAAAACAATCCATAAAACTTAAAATTCTTAAAGATTTCAAAAGGATATCACACATACATGCACAATAAATCACCGTCCAGTCTCTATAGCCAGCATTGCACTTGTCTCCAGACTGCGGTATGAAGTTATTTCTACTTCATGCTTCATTGAAGGCCCCCCGAGTAAGCTTTCCCTCTCATTGCTATCGTCCTGTCCCCAAGGGTGCTTAATGGATTTTCTCAAATTGGCAAGCCCTTCAGCTACATTTCTCATTTCTGGCCTTGCTTCTCCTTCCATATTCAAACATTCTTTTGCTAACTCAGCCACACCCTTAATCAGATTCATGTTTTCTTCATCCAGAATTTGGTCATCCAAAATCTCCTCGAGTTTGTTTTCCTTCATCGCCGACAGAAAAGCTGATACAAGACTTCTTTCTTCTGGTCCATCCAAGTAGAATGCCTTTTTACGCGTCAGGAACTCTAGAAGAACCACACCAAAGCTGTAGACATCGCTTTTTACTGTCAATTGACCAGTTTGCATGCACAATGGGTCTAAATAGCCACGAGTTCCTTGCACCATTGTGAGGAATTGATCCTCATCTGATGGTGCCAACGTAGATGCCCCAAAATCAGAAACCTTTGCCACCAAATTCTCATCCAAAAGAATGTTAGCAGATTTTACATCACAGTGCACTATTGGGGGAGATGCCCAGGAATGTAAGTATGCAAGTGCCTCTGCTGCCTCTTGAGCAATTCTGAGACGAGTGGCCAATGAGATGCGAGCAGCACTATAGAGGAGGTCAAAAAGGGTTCCCTTCGGAATGAACTCATAGACCAGAATTGGAATTTCTACTTCTAAACAACAGCCAAGGATCCTAACAATATTCTTGTGGTTTATTTGAGAAAGAATTAACATCTCTTTACCAAATTCCTTTTTATTTCTCTCATCAATTGTTTTGCATCTTTTTATTGCTACAGCTTCTTTGCTCTTCAGATTTCCTTTATAAACAGTGCCATTTCCTCCTTGTCCTAGCATGGTTGTATCATCAAAGTTGTTTGTAGCATCTTTAAGTTCTTCTTCTGTGAATATGTTAAATGCATTGCCATGGTTGCTCCTCATTTCTTCGAGTAATAACCGGCCTCCATGTTGTTGAAAATACTTCTCCCTAATTCTTCTGAGCTTCCTTCTTTCATGAATGATATGAATTGCAAATAAGCATAACAGAAGCAACAGAATGCCCATGCTAATGCCTGCAGAAATAATAAATGGATGAGATTAAGTTCTATAGCTGGTTCTATTCCATGGTTTTTTTAATATTTGTTGGGTACACGTAATGCCTTTCTTGTTATATGTTTTCCTTTTTACTATTGTTTCATACAAAATATTTATATGTTATTGTACCAGGCCTTTATTGCATGTGCAGATGCTACTCACCAGTGCCAATTTGAAAGTATATATGTATACTAATTAAGCATGACCTGTATATAGAGTTTGAGCCTTTGAGGCTTAAAGCTGAATTATGAAAATCCGGTTTGTTAATGAATTGTAATTATTAATTTCACAACTTTTATGCTAAAAATATGGTTTGAAAGGCACGTTTTGCAAGGTGGATTGGGGCATATATCAAAATAACTGAAAGATAACTTTATAATTTATTATTTATTATCGAAATTTTATTGTGGAGATATACTTTGTGATTAAGGTTATTGGTGTTGGCCTTTTGGGGGCACTTGGACTCCCCAACAATATGTGACTATGGACCTGGATAGGATGTACATCAAACAAAATGATTGAATAGTTGAAGTTATCGATCCCAACTGCAGCGAGAACTGCATTACTCTGCGAAATGGATCGAGTTCCAAACAACTATGGAGGAAAGTATCTCCCCTATTCCTAACCCGATCGATCCTTGATTATTCAATTTCTCATATATATTGGAATATCTGGTTGTATGGTAGGCAGTTGCGCCACTTTTCTATTTCAAATTTCAAACCATACGGATTTTTCACTCTTGGTATTATTTGTTTACCTATAGCCAGCTTAGTCTGTGGAGATAGACTCTTATTGGTTGAGTAACAATCTCCATCTGCTGTATCGCTCCGAGTGCCATCAGGACAATTGCATTGGTGGCTTCCTTGGGTATTTTGACATATCCTGAACCCTTTGCATATGGGAGGATCTTCTTTACATTCATCAATATCTGCTAAGACAAAATAGTATACGTTGAAAAAATTTCGATAATTTGCATCATTTGGTCAATGATTTTTTTCGATCTCAGGATATTCTTATCCGACCTTAACAACTACTACCGAAAATGAAGTCCAAAAGACTGGCTGGAGAAACAGAAGGCCAGTGATAGTTGGGAAATATGAAACAAATTCTTAAATACAATATAAACTAAACTTAGCTTAAATAATCTTTTCTATCAAACAGATTAATTTTTACCGCTAAAAAATGAGTAACTGTTAAAGATAGTGAATTAATAACTTCAGGTGTAGATACAAATTAAAGAATGGTTTGCATTTTTGTAAAAGGATTTGACCTTGGCAGCCATCCTGAAGATAAGGGTTGCCTTCGTATCCAGGAGAGCAGTTGCAGTAGTAACCTGGACCATTTGTAGAGTCGACACACTTGCTATTATTGCTTACACACGCATAGCTGCTTAAGTTGGCCTGAGCTACATTACATGTTTTGTTCTCTATGGACCAATTAAGAATAACAGGCACCGAACCATTATGTTCCAACCAGAAATCAATTGTAGAAATATAGCTAGTACTGAAGTTGAAACTGTCTGTCGCCATTATTACTGCATAACTACAGTGGCTAAAATTCCAAACCTGAGAACTATTGTAATTTTTATCGAAGGAGATCTGATAGTAGTTAATGCCGGAAGGTATTGAGGTTTGGCAGCATCCATTACCAGAGCAAGAGCCATTTCTTAGGGTCTCTGGACTGTAGCAGGTAGATACACACCCTGTGCGGTAAGGGTTGTCATTGTAGTCCCACATTTCATTGAATGCAAGGGTCTCACATCCTATTACTGTAAACCGATTCTGGTGCTCTGATAACCTATATACTGTATCAATTAAATTCAGCCAACTAGTACTGTTGCTTGTATTACCAGAACCTAGGTAACATTGCCAAGAGATCGGGTTATACATTCTTGCTTCAGCTGTTGATAGCGTAATGTTGAGCACCTCAACATTATAAAAGAAGGGGACCATTGTGCCTTGAGATGAATTACAGGAGAGCGCAAACCCTTCATTAAGGGAACAATTGGTGCCTATACCAAATGGGTACGGTATTTCAACAGAACCACATTTTTCTGGGCAGTCGGGCTTTGGCACGGTTTGGCCTTCTGTTGCCTCAGCAATAATAGAGAGAATAATATGAAATAAGAACATAAACCATGCCATATAGAGCTGCATGATGGTGTTGTGTTGTGTTGTGTTGTATATATTCTGCCTCTCTGAATTTGTGAGATCTTTTCTAGTTTATCGATCGTTTCTACTTTCTGGGATATATATATATATAGCAAGAAAGAGTACTGCTTCCCTGCTTGTCAACAACTATATATGTCGTGGGCCCCATGCAGTGGCTGCTAGTGTATCGACATAACATAAGTAGTGGCTACTGATGAGTGACAAGACATTGTCATCTAGAAGCGTTGATTGACTTGATCAGGTCTCTCCTCCCGGTCTTGATCACGAGGTCACTCGCTTGGTAGTTGCTGCTGGCGTGCTGCCAATAAAATTAAATAAATAAAAGAAGAAGAAAACTTTGAAAATTCAAAAAAAAAACCTTATTAAAAATTCTTAAAAAGAGAAAATAATTATAAAGTATTGTTTAACATATAGTTGTTTTCAATCATAGTAATTTAAGTGACATTTGAAAGTTCTCCTAAGGCTCACTAAAATACAACCATTAGAAATTATATAAAATTTTGATGATGTTCAAATTATCAATCTACAAGTTATGAAATGCGCGCATCCATGAACTTTTCTTTTGAGTGTACCCTGTGCTATTTGTATCCACCATATACGTATATATGCTTAATATCAAATTGAGTTTTATTACGGATGCGTTTGGATGAGTTTGGTTAGTATTACCTTTTGAATAGCTGTGATAACCTAAAGTCCATTGCTATCCAGACGTATATAGAAATTTTGGGTAGTACTCGAGTAGCACTAATCTATGGGTTGGTATCGGCTGAAATCCAAATCAGATCTCAGGGTCTTGAGATCCCGATCCGACGGTTCTCAGGACCCTGAGATTCGGACTCAGCAGATACGGGTCCTGAGAATCGTCGGATCGGGATCTCAGGACCCTGAGATCCGATTTGGATCTCAGCCGATTTCAGCGCACTAATCTACTAACTCAAGGGATACTTGAGTTAGCTAACCATCTCACTCATGAACTAAAAAAAACCCCACTTTCCGATATTTTAGTATTTGTAGTATTTTTAAGGCATTACAATATTTTATTTTATTAAAATTTTTAAAGAAAAGATGAAAAATTTATTATTTTATTCATTTCATCCATCACTACTCTAAAGTTATCATCCAAACAATATTTTACTAACCAAGATAGTAAAAAGTTAGTTCTACTCACACGTTTCCCGAGTTAGCACTAACCTCATACTACTCTCAATCACTAACCCAAACAATCACTACTCTTGAACTAATCCTTACACCATTGATCGCACCCAAAATATGCATTATTACCTAGGAAAAGTACCTACAGAATTAATCCAAATCATTGGCATATGTACCCGTTTACATGCATTTCATAGTGTTTTCCAGTTACTGCTTTGCCTTTTGGTGTTTCAGGACGGACGGAGCAAGAATCGAAGAATTCGGAGCATTTGGAGCCAAACCCGACCTGAAGCCCGCCTTACGGTCCGTAAGGGTTTCATCTGGCAGCAGAGCAAATATGGCAAGACCTATGGATTTGTTAGCTATAAAAGAGAGAAGGGCAGCGATTTTGGGCATCTTTTTCAATAATTTCCATCTGCCTTTGAGAGGAGAGGAAGAGCTTTCTTGGAGAGGAAGCAAAGCCAAGGAAGAGGAAGCCGATCAGGACATGCGGAGGACGAGCCAGCGAGATGACGGGCAAAGACACGCGCGTTTAGCCATTGAAGCCATGTCTTTGGTTGATTGATTGGTTGGTTGTGATTGATTGGTTGGTTGGTTGTATTTGGTTGTATGACTACTTGTTTTACTCTTTCCTTGTGATTGATTGGTTGTATTTGGTTGTATGATGACTTGTTTTACTCGTTGTACTTGCTTGTTGATTGCTTTTAGAGCCATGTCTGGCTAAACACATAGTTTCTAGGATTAGGATAATGTCTTAACTTGGTTTTTGGTACTTATGCGATTACTTGATTATCCTTTATTTTAGTTCTCTGTGTACTGTGTAAGATTGAAACTGCATTCTATGGTTGGGTTATGTGCTCGAACAGGTAACTAGTAGGTATCGGCCGGTACCCTAGGTTTTAAGCCTTAGTACGCATGTGACCAGGCCTAGTTTGTATTCAGAGTGGGTTAGAGATCCGAGAGGGCAATCAGGCAAAACGCGAGAGCTGAGCCTTACACTACCCGAGAGGGAGGTACACCTTGGGGGACCAATACCGGGACATAGGTTGGGTTTACAAGTGAGAGCTGCGATCTGTACCTGTGGTGGTTAGAATTGTGTTACGAATTAAGCCAACAAATGAGAGTTGAGGTTTGGTGCTTGATACTGCTTTAACCAGAACTAAATGCTTTAATACCAAGAATTCATAAATACCAATTTACTTGTATTGCACACCGGCCATATGCGAGAGTGACGGCCGGTACACTTCTATCTGACAGATGCGAGAGCGCGGTTTGGTTAGTTGTGTCGATCGTACGTGACAGGTACGGTTAGCGTGATCCGAGGCCAAGTGACGACTAATCCGACGTCCTAGAAACGCCTTTTATTATATTGCACTTCGTCTTTATTAATTGTTGTTTTATTTAGGACCTTTAACTGAAGCCCCGAAACTGTGATTTTTACGTAGTTTAAGAAATAAACAAAGTCTAGTCTAGTTTGCTAATTGTCTCTGTGGATTCGACCCCATACTATACCACAACTTGACTGTACGCTTGCGATTAATTTGCCATCTAGTTTGGATAATTAAAAGTAGTGCACTTTTGAGTGAACAACCATCCAAACGCACCCACATGTTTAGTAAAAATAAATAAATGTTAAGTGTGCAGCTATAATTTAATATTATTTTTTACTATATAAATTGGAACTCAAAGTGCTTCAACTTTTTTTTAAAAAAAAACAAAAGTTGGTGTAATAAATTAATATTTCCAAATTATCACAGATTAAAATTACAGTGGATCCGATTCTGATCCGACCAATCCATCCCCAATAACGCTCCTCTGCTCTGTGACTCTGAGTCGGTGTGGTGAACTGGTGATAATGCTATGGTGTTCAATTGGGCCTTATTTTTTCTCATACTCCGATCCAATCAATCTTAGTTTTTAGCCCATAAGATTTCTACTGAACTTGTTTTTGTTAAAGTTAATCTTGTTGTTATGTTTTATTTCAGTTTTAGTTTGTAGGAGAATTGTTTTGTTTCCAGCATAGAGTTTAGATAAGAATAGGATAGAAGTTATTTTTAGAGAACGGTTATTTTTTTTTGTAGGCTGTAAGTTTGATGTGCGTTTTATTTAGAGTATAAGAGAAAATCAGAAAATGATGCAGTTGTATCGCATCGCAAAAATACTGTGTGTCTCTGTTTTGTTTTCTTGTTCCGATCCTTGATCATCTCGGTGAAATCTGGCGAAGTATAGGTTCCAACATTTGGTATCAGAGCCTTGTGTTGACGAATCCATGGCAGACAAGGGCGATCCATCCAAGGCAGTTGCAGTCAACAAACCGATGGCCAGAGGTGTCTCGGTACCGATCCAGTATCCCATGTTAAGCGAGACGAACTACGGCATATGGGCTGTCAAGATGAAGATAGTCCTTCGTTCGCTGGGAGTCTGGGCTGTAATTGAAGGTGTGGAGGAAGATGATGAGAAGGACCAAGGAGCGATGGTCGCGATATCTCAGGCAGTGCCAGACAACGTGATGATGGCGATTGCAGAGAAGCCTTCGGCCAAGGAAGCTTGGGATGCTCTCAGAGAGATGCGTGTAGGCGAGGATCGAGTCAAGAAAGCACGCGTGCAGGTACTGAAACGTCAACTCAGTAAATTGCACATGCAAGACTCTGAAACCTTGAATGAATATTCGATGAAGTTAACTTCGTTGGTTGGTGAGATCCGATCTCTCGGTACAAAACTTGAAGATTCTGAAATTGTAGAGAAACTATTCAGTTCGGTTCCAGATCGGTTCCTTTAGATCATTGGAACAATCGAGCAGTTCGGGGACTTGGACAACATGTCGGTTTCTGAGGCAATCGGCAGATTGAGAACCTACGAAGAAGGGCTAAAGGGACGGTCTCAAGCAAAAGGCACAGGGGATCAGTTGCTTTTAAGCCAAGCCGAATGGGAGGCCAGGTTCTCCAATCGCAAAAGAGAAGAAAGCTCGAATGGTTCAAGAAGGGGAGGCCGATTTGGAAGGGGTCGTGGCCGTGGCCGTGGTCAGTTTGCGAACCGAGGAAACCAAGATCATACCGGGGATGAACGCAAATCACGTAAGTTCGATATTTCTAAGGTGAAATGTTACAACTGCAATGACTATGGCCATTTCGCAAAAGAATGCCCTAAACCAAATAGAAGAGAAAAGGCAAATTTAGTCATAGAGAACATCGATGACGAACCAGCACTGTTATTAGCCGAAACCTGTGAACCTATAATCACAAAACCGAACCAAGAAGAGTTCTTGCATGAGGGAGAGATGGTCCTACAGACAGTCAGTACCAAGGATACGACCTGGTACCTTGATTGTGGCGCGAGCAATCATATGACAGGTTTTATTGAGAGGTTTGCTGAGATTGATACAAAGTACAGAGGATCAGTTCAGTTTGCAGATGGTTCAACTGTAGAAATCCATGGTAAGGGTTCGATACTGTTTGAGTGTTTTACGGGTGAACACAAATTACTCACCGATGTTTACTACATACCTAGCATAGATAGTAACATCATAAGCCTCGGACAGTTAGATGAGAATGGATGTAAAATTGTAATTGAGAAGGGAGAGATGTCTATTGTGGATAGAACACAAAAGGTGTTAGCCAAAGTGACGAGATCCGGAAATCGGTTATATCTCCTACGAACCCTACCATCCTTCCCAGAAAGCCTACTTATGAGGACCAAAGAAAAAGCATGGCTCTGGCATGCAAGGTATGGACATGTAAATTTTAATGCCTTAAAGATCATGGGTAGAAAGGGGATGGCGCATGGATTGCCGTTGATAGATCATGAAGATCGCATCTGTGATGGATGTTTGATCGGAAAGCAACATAGAAAACCATTCCCTGTTGAGTCGAGTTACAGAGCCGAGCAACCTCTTGAATTATGGCATATGGATTTGTGTGGACCGATTTCACCACAAACAAATGGGGGAAGGAGTTACTTCTTGCTGATTGTCGATGATTGCCGAGATTTATGTGGCTAGCCTTGATCTCAAGTAAGAATGAGGCGTTTGAAAGTTTCAAGAAGATCAAAGCAGCAGCCGAGATGGAGAAGGGGTGTAAGTTAAAAGCCTTACGAAGTGATCGTGGCGGAGAATTCACATCAGTTGAGTTCAAGAACTTTTGTGAATCAAGCGGTATTAAACGTTATCTTACTGCACCGTATTCTTCGAAACAGAACAGGGTCGTGGAACGGAGAAATCAGACAGTAGTCGGTATGGCAAGGAGCTTGTTGAAAAGCAAGAATGTTCCCGGTGAGTTTTGGGGAGAAGCAGTGTCAACAGCAGTTTACTTGTTGAACCGAGCATCGACTAAGAGTTTGATTGACAAGACCCCTTACGAAGCATATTACAACCGAAAACCGAGGGTTGATCATCTATGTATTTTTGGTTGCGTTGCTCACGTGAAAACAGTCACACCTCATCTTCAGAAACTTGCTGATCGGAGTAGACCCATGGTGCTCATAGGATATGATTCAAAAACCAAGGGTTACCGGATGTTTGATCCAAAGTTAGAAAAGGTAGTAGTAACTCGTGATGCTGTTTTTGATGAAGAGAAGAAGTGGGAATGGTCGATACCATCTACTACAGAATCAAGAACGGTAAGAGATATCTTCACAGTTCAGTTCTTCCCTGTGACAGCTTCAAACCGAGATGTCACTCGAGTTGAGGAGGAGAGGCTTCTTGCTGATGGCGCATCCCCTTTGCATGGTTTTGGTGACTCAGTTGAGGAAGGCTGTACGCTGGGGGGACTCTCAAGCCAAGGTGTATTTGGTTCGGCTGAACAGAGGGTTGTTGAACCCGTCCGAATTGAGGTTTCAGAGGAGGGTCCAAGAGGGAAACGTGACTTGAACAGCTTGTACGACACAACGGTTCCGATTGAATTGGATTATTCGGGGCTTTGCTTGCTGGGAGAAGAGGAGCCTACAAGTTATGATGAAGCAAGAACTGACCTTGCTTGGAGAAAGGCGATGGAAGAAGAGATTTCCAGTATTCGAGCGAATGAAACGTGGAAACTAGTTGAATTACCAGAAAATCACAAACAAATCGGTTTGAAGTGGGTATTTAAATTGAAGAAAGATTCTCAAGGCAAAACAATTAAGCACAAGGCAAGGTTGGTAGCAAAGGGGTATGTTCAGAAGCATGGGATTGATTTTGACTAAGTTTTTGCTCCTGTTGCTAGATTGGAAACTGTGCGACTGATGATCTCAATCGCTGCACACAAGGGATGGCAAGTACATCACATGGATGTGAAATCTGCGTTTCTAAACGGTGAATTGGAAGAGGATGTGTATGTCTTGCAGCCACCAGGTTTTGAACTGAAAGGAGAAGAACATAAAGTGCTGAAACTGTTTAAAGCGTTGTACGGGGTTGCGGCAAGCACCTAGAGCATGGAATTTCAAGTTGGATGAATCATTGAGGATGTTCGGTTTTGAAAGGTGCAAATTAGAACATGCTGTGTACACAAAGAAGGAGGTTAATTTGATCGTTGGAGTGTACGTAGATGATTTAATAATCACCGGAGAGAGTACTCGCGATATTGATAAGTTCAAATCACAGATGAAAGGCTTGTTTAGCATGAGTGATCTTGGATTACTTAGCTTTTATTTGGGAATTGAAGTGTGTCAAACTCCAACAAGAACTACATTAAAGCAATCAGGATTTGCGAAGAAAGTGTTGGAGAAATGCGGGATGAAGGATTGTAATTCGACTCATATTCCGATGGAGCCTCGTCTGAAGTTGAACAAGGACAGCCGTGAATCTCCTGTGGATGTAACCTTGTACCGAAGTATCGTGGGCAGCTTGAGGTATTTATTGCACACGCGTCCAGATTTGGCTTTTTCTGTTGGCATGGTGAGCCGATATATGGAGAGCCCAACGACTGAGCACATGGCGGCTGTTAAGCATATTCTAAGGTATGTGAAGGGAACATTGAATTTTGGTTGTGCTTATGAGAAGAAGAAAGGCGACATGGAGCTGATTGGTTACTCGGATAGTGACTTCGGTGGTGACACTAATGACAGGAAAAGTACAAGTGGCTTGATGTATTTTCTTGGGTCACATCCTGTCAGTTGGTGTTCGCAAAAACAGAAAGTTGTTGCTCTTTCGTCATGTGAAGCTGAGTACATCGCCGGTTGTGCGGCGGCGTGTCAAGGTGTGTGGCTGAGTCGATTGCTAGGAGAGTTGTTGAAGACTGAACCGAAGACAGTGGTGCTGAATATGGATAATCAATCCGCAATTGCTTTGACCAAGAATTCAGTTCATCATGAGAGGAGTAAGCATATTGACATACGATTTTATTACATCCGAGACTGTGGATTCGGGTTTGATTGAAATCAAGTTTGTTTGTACTGAAAATCAGTATGCTGACATCCTTACAAAGTCATTGGCAAGGATGAAGTTTCAAGAGCTGAGAGGGAAGATTGGTGTGCTGGACATCAACGAGGAACAACAAGCTTAAGGAGGAGAATGTTAAAGTTAATCTTGTTGTTATGTTTTATTTCAGTTTTAGTTTGTAGGAGAATTGTTTGTTTTGTTTCCAGCATAGAGTTTAGATAAGAATAGGATAGAAGTTATTTTTAGAGAACGGTTATTTTTTTTTGTAGGCTGTAAGTTTGATGTGCGTTTTATTTAGAGTATAAGAGAAAATCAGAAAATGATGCAGTTGTATCGCATCGCAAAAATACTGTGCGTCTCTGTTTTGTTTTCTTGTTCCGATCCTTGATCATCTCGGTGAAATCTGGCGAAATATAGGTTCCAACAGTTTTGGGCTTACATTGCTGCACTCCAGGGCTGGTTGGCTCTCCATTTGTGGCCTAGCTACATTGGCCGTAGTATGTAAAGGTTACTCGAGTCTTGATGGGTTCAAGAAATATTTCAATGATAATATTCTCTTTTGGTGTATCACTTCCCATCTTATGCTGGACTGGCACACTACAGCTCGCTCAAAATTCTATGCTACATGCTGATGGAAATTTTATTCTGGTAAATTATGCCGAGCAAGATGAAGAGACGAAATCTCAATAGCGGAACATATAATTGTTTTTTTCTTTACACTAGCAGGCATAAATCGGTACTACTGTGCAATTAAAAACATGCAACCTTAAGGGTAGGAATATCTTAGAAGCTGTAATTTCAGCACATGAGATATTGCATCATGTTAAAATTTATAAGGAAAAGGGGCTTCTTTTCAGCACATGAGATATTGCCTCCCGCCGATCATCATCATGGTCACATTCACCAATAAATCAAATAACAATCCCGACACCTGGAGCTTCTCAAAGCCGTTCGAATATCCTTCTGGATTTTTGGTTCGGTCGAAAGATTGAAAGAGCTGGCGGGCTGTGTCTCGGACCTCATAGGTCCGGATGTCCGAGGAACTTTTAGCCTGTGGTTCGATAGAAGCTCTACGACAGAAATTTGACGCATATTGCGCCAGTATGAGCCATAGTTTGCCGTTGGAATCATGTTAGCATGACAGATGGCAACTGCACATGATTTGCAAAGGCTACATCATTTGTGGTAAAGCACTCCTCTGCTAACTTGGCTGAGGAGATGACGACAACTGGACGTGAGCCGAAGCGAAGGAAGGTGATGGGACCGTAGCGATTTGATATCCGAATGAGTGAGCGGTGCACTGGCGGTTTGATTAGATGTAGGTGGCCCAGTATTGGCAGTGCCGGGGGGCTTGGTGGCAGTTTCCTCTTGCTGCTTTTGTTGATGTAACTGAAAAAGAGTTTTGATGAAACATATAACGGCAACAGAGATAAGGACGGCCGAGATTGTTTCATTCACGATGGAAAAAGGTAGATACTTTCTTTGAGTTTGAGAAACTTCCTTTGAGTTTGGGACACTTTCTTTGAGTTTGAGTTACTACGGAAATTATGAGCACTTATATAGCCAGTCAAAGGTAGCATGAATTTGAACTCAATATATATATGTCGCATGATACAGAAATTTGTTGAGATTCGTGCTAGTGTTTAAGGTGTATTTGTGTGTGTGTGTATCTAGAGGAAGAGAGGAAGAAGAGAAGAGAAAGAGGGCAGAATTTTTGTAGGAGGATGAAGCTCTTCCCAATTTTCCATTTTCTAATATTTATTTGGTCTTTTACAAATTTACAAATTAGACCCTACAAATACAAATAATTATAAACAACAATGAAAACATAAAAACAAAAGAGGAATGAGTAGGGACTCCAACAATCCTCCTCCTCCCGACTCATGGAGCGTGTCCGCCTACCAAACCCGCCTTCTTACAACAAGCTTCAAGCTTCAACGGCGGTACCGGCTTCGTCAACCTATCCGAACAATTTTCACTCGTGTGGATTTTCTCCAACGCCAACTCCTTATTCTCAAGCACACCTCGAATCCAATGATACCTCAAATCGATATGCTTGGAACGAGAGTGAAACATCGGATTTTTACTCAAGTGAATTGCACTTTGGCTATCACAAAACAAAACATACCCATCTTGCCGAATACCCAACTCGTGCAAGAATTTCTTCATCCAAATTACTTCTTTGCACGCTTCCGTAACGGCTATGTACTCGGCTTCGGTAGTTGAGAGTGCAACACACTTTTGAAATTTAGATTGCCATGACACGGTCCCGTTTCCAAAACAAACCAAATAGCCGGATGTAGACTTACTTGAGTCTACGTCACCGGCCTAATCGGCATCCGTATATGCCTCCAACACCGGTTCGGTTGTGCCACCAAAACAAATGCAATGCTTACTTGTACCACGCAAGTATCTTAGAATCCACTTAGTGGCATTCCAATGTGCCTTACCCGGGTTCGAAAGAAAGCGACTAACCACGCCAACGGCATGATTTATGTCCGGTCTCGTGCACACCATTGCATACATTAACGAGCCTACAACCGAGGCGTATGGCACGTTCTTCATCTCCTCCTTCTCCTTGTCATCCTTCGGACAACTATCATGAGACAATTTAAAATGGCTCGCAAGGGGAGTGGTTACCGGTTTACAATTTGCCATGTTGAATCTTTCAAGTACCTTCTCAATGTACTTTTCTTGTGACAACCAAATTTTTTGATCTTTCCGGTTTCTAGTGATTCTCATTCCAAGAATTTGCTTAGCCGCACCCAAATTTTTCATAGCAAATTCACTACTAAGTCTCTCTTTCAATGCTCTAATTTTTCGCAAATAACTACCGATGACCAACATGTCATCAACATAGAGCAAGAGAATAATAAAATCACCGCTAGAATACCGTTTTACAAAAACACAATTATCGGAATTAGTTTTCACGAAATTGTTGTCACTCATAAAAGATTCAAACTTTTTGTACCAATTTTGTAGCGCTTGTTTCAAGCCATAGAGGCTCCTCCTCAATTTGCACACCAAGTGCTCTTGTCCTTCCGCCACGAATCCTTCGGGTTGCTCCATATAGAGCTCCTCCTCCAAATCACCATGGAGGAATGCGGTTTTGACGTCTAGTTATTCAATTTCCAAATCCAAACTAGTGGCCAAACCGAGCATAACCCGAATAGAGGACATCTTCACAACGGGAGAAGATTTCCTCAAAATCAACTCCCTTCTTTTGATCGAATCCCTTCACTACCAACCGAGCCTTGTATCTCGGCTTTCCTTCTTGACCCTCCAATTTCACCCGATATACCCATTTATTTTTGAGCACATTTTTGTCTTTCGGCAATTCCACCAAATCAAAAGTGTTGTTCTCATGCAAAGATTTCATCTCATCTTGCATGGCTTCCATCCACTTATTTTTGTGCTCCGATTCAATTGCTTGATCAAAGCATTCGGGCTCACCATCATCTACTAACAAAATAAAATCATTGGTAGAGTACCTTGTGTTGGCCCGCCTTTCTTGGGTCGATCTTCTCAATTCTTGTGGTTGAGGAACCACACTTGAGGAGGTTTCGGCTTGAGAAGCACTCTCCTCTTGAGGGTCAATGGTACCGGTTGGTTGATTCGGATTTGGTTGAGTTGTTTGGGAATTTGGGTTAGAGTTTGAGAGAGGAGTTAGATCAACAAGGTTCCTCGAAGAGGTTTCAGCTTTGTCGAGGCTTTGCAAATCACCAACGTGCTATTGTTCAAAGAACACTACATCTCGACTTCTAACTACCTTCTTCTCAACCGGGTCCCACAATCGGTACCCGAATTCACCATTCTCATACCCTAAGAAAACACATTCTTTGGTCTTGCTATCGAGTTTTGACCTTTCATCTCTAGGAATGTGTACAAAAGCTCTACAACCAAACACTCTACGATGATCATAAGAAACATCTTTACCTTTCCAAGTCGTTTCCGGTATATCACCGTCCAACGCATGTGAAGGAGAGCGATTGATCAAGTGGACCGCCGTGTTCAAGGCTTCACCCCAAAAGCCTTTCGAGAGTTTAGAATGAGAGAGCATACAACGAATTCTCTCACAAATGGTGCGGTTCATTCTCTCGGCTACACCGTTTTGTTGTGGGGTCTTTGGAACGGTTTTCTCAAGTTTGATACCGATGGTCTTGCAAAATGATTCGAATGGACCACGGTATTCTCCTCCGTTATCGGACCGGATGCACATCACCTTCTTTCCGGTTTCTCGTTCCACTTCCACAACCCACTTCTTGAACACGTCCAAAACTTGATCTTTTGACTTCAACGGGTATGCCCACAATTTTCTTGAGTGGTCATCCACAAAAGTCACAAAATAAAGTGCACCACTGATGCTTCTATCTCCCATAGAACAAAGATCGGTGTGTACCAAATCTAACAAACTCGGTTTCTTACCATGTGGCGTTCTCTTGAAGGCAACACGGTGTTGCTTGCCCGCCAAACAATGTGTGCAAGAGGTGAGAGAGCTACCGTCACAGGGCACGAGGTTCCTTTTAGCGAGAATTTCAATGCCTTTTTGGCTCATGTGACCCAATCGTAAATGGCACAAATCGGTCGAGCTACTTTCCGAAACATTCACCTCCCCACATACTTTAACTTGGGTTGCATAAAGCGAACCCGATTTCGTACCGCGAGCAATCACCAATTGTCCTCTCGACAATTTCCATTTGCCTCCAAAGAAGCTACTCTTGTACCCTTCGTCATCAAGGATACCAACCGAGATCAAATGAAGTCGCATATCTGGCACATGCCGAACATTCTTCAAAACGAGCTTGCTTCCCAAATTGGTCTCGACACAAATGTCTCCAATGCCAACAATTTTGCAAACTCCGTTATCTCCCAACCTTACAACACCACGTTCACCTTCCGTATAGGAAGTGAACAAGTCATGTTTGGATGTGACGTGGAAGGAAGCGGCGGAGTCTACGATCCAATTGGAGTCTTGACCAATATAATTCACAAAGCCTTCATTGTAGGCTATGAACACCTCTCCATCGGAAGCAAGGGCAGTGGTGTTTTCATTCTCACCATCACCGCCTATCTCCTTAGATTGACTTCTATTAAACCATCATTCTTGACTTTTAACTTCCGGCATTCAAATTTCATATGGCCGGGCTTCTTGCAATAATGACAAATGACCCCCTTCCTCGACTTCGATCTTCCCTTCGATTTATTTCGTTTGTCATCATTGTGGGAGTTTCTATGAGAACTCCTCCCCCGATTCTCGGTGACTAGAGTCGAAGACTCACCGGTGACACCCAACTCCCTACGTCTCAACTCCTCATTGAGCATACTATCCTTCACCATGGATAGTATTACGTCACTGTTTGGTGCCGAATTACTCAAAGTCACCACCAAAGTTTCCCAACTATCAGGTAGAGAACTCCAACAAAATCAATGCTTGCAACTCCTCATCCAAAACCATTTTCATGGTTGACAAACGATTTACACAATCTTGGAAATGACTCAAATGATCTGAGACTGATGTACCTTCTTGGTATTTCATGTTTACCAATTTTCGAATGAGAAACGCCTTGTTTTGAG
Organism: Cyperus esculentus; assembly: GCA_030179965.1. NCBI lineage: Eukaryota > Viridiplantae > Streptophyta > Magnoliopsida > Poales > Cyperaceae > Cyperus > Cyperus esculentus. Next base: position 6,729,338 of record JASGLE010000001.1, read on the forward strand.
CGGTCTTGCGCTCGTACATGCTCTCAAGTTTCTCCCACAAAACTTTGGCATCGGTTTCGATTGAGATATGGTGGAACACGGAATCATCCACCCATTGTCTAATCAAGGCTATTGTCTTCCGATTAGACACTTTCCAAGCATCCTTCGAGGTTTCGGCAGGTTTGGTACCAATAAGGGGTCCGAAGGCATCTTTACAATACAATAGATCCTCCATCCGAGACTTCCAAATACCATAGTTGGATGAGGTCAATTTAATCATTGTACCACTGCTACTGCTTTCTTCCATCTCAATTTAACAAATATCCAATTAGCAAATCTCCAAATTTATCAAATCAAATCCCAAACCGGGTAGCAAACAGTCAGACAGAATCAGTGCAGGTTGCGTTATGACGCACCTCTATTTCCGTTATAACGGAACACAGACAAAGAACAAATGCTGAAATTAGCCCAGCTTGCATTATAACGCAATAGGGACTTCCGTTATAACGGAACAACTACCAACGGTTCCAGAGAGCTTCCGTTATCACGCAACATAAACGTCCGTTATAACAGAACAATTTCAGAACGCCCAGCTTCCGTTGTAACGGAACAAACCAATGCGTTATAACGGAACAGATTCTGACTAGGTTTTACCTCAATCGCAGATGCCTTTGATCGTCGGAGCAGCAACCAGCAGTAACAGACAACGCCCACCAAATCAACACTCTACTACCCTCAGATCTGCTCAGCAACAAACAAATTTCGCAACTAACACCAAATCCCCAATCCGCACACGACTCAGCGAGACGCGGCGGAACAAACTCGAGCGCCGGCGAAGCGACGGCAACGACAGTGGGGCAGCGAGCGGAACAAGCAGGACAGCGGCAGCAACGAGCAACAGTGACGGCGACGAAGCTCCGGCAACGGCGGCGAACGGTGGCTCTGATACCAGTTGTTGAGATTCGTGCTAGTGTTTAAGGTGTATTTGTGTGTGTGTGTATCTAGAGAAAGAGAGGAAGAAGAGAAGAGAAAGAGGGCAGAATTTTTGTGGGAGGATGAAGCTCTTCCCAATTTTCTATTTTCTAATATTTATTTGGTCTTTTACAAATTTACGAATTAGACCCTACAAATACAAATAATTACAAACAACAATGAAAACATAAAAACAAAAGAGGAATGAGTAGGGACTCCAACAAAATTAATTAAGAATAACACATGTTAATTAATTTGGGAAAAAAAATTGCCTGCACCAATTTGATGTCTGTTTTTATATAACGCTAGGAAGATATGCAGGCGCGCGTTAGAATTATTTTTTATTATTTTTTTTGATAAATGCAGGTGTTACATTTATGATTATTATTATTGGTGGGATAAATGCAGGCGTTACAATAAAATGTTCCTACCTTAAAAAAATAAAAATAAAATAAAACTATGAAACAACTCAGGTTACATTTTTTTTTATAATTCAATTTATTTTATTCACTTCCCTTTTTAATGGGTATTTTTTATAATTCAATTTATTTTACTCACATCCTTTTTAATGGGTATATATTTAGTTCGTACCCATCTCACATTGTTCTCGAGAGACAGTAACGGATGCTGATATCCTTTAATTTTCCAATACCTGAAACGGACCAAATGAAAAAAGCCCAAATGTTAAGACCCATTTCCATTTTGCAGATATATGGAGTCCCGGTTACAGCTGTGGAATATATTCCGGTAACATTACTTGTTTTCTTGACAACAAAAAAGTTGAAAGATGTAAACAGGCCGAATCCACATTCCGGGACTTTTATATGGGCTCCCAGTCCCCATTTATTCATGGATCATTAATCCATCTCACATTCTCACCCTTCCATGTATCAGCACTCGATACTATCATCGGTCATCACTCAGCAATGCAAATAATTTGTAAACCGAATTGGACCTCTTGTAATCTTAACAATACATGGGGCATATTATGTTACAGATTTAATACGAATTGTTGCATGGAAATGGAAATCAGTGTAAACCCACTAGTATAATGGTACACCATTTTTGTACCAGTTGATGCTAGCAACATAATAGATTTTGTCTCCTTATAGTCGCATTAGATAATCTATTTCTTTTTCTTTATTATTTCCATTGTTAAAAGCATACTCTATTATCGTTTACACAGATTTGGAAAAGGTGAATAAAAAATAAAATTGAAAGAAATTTCACTTGATTGGAAATATTTAATATGACTTCTCTTTAGACAGTACATGTGTTCTTCTTCTTCTTCTTTTTTTTTGAAAGCCTCTTCTTCTTCTTCTTCTTTTTGACACAGGTAGAAGAGTACCAACTACCAATTAAAGCGATGTGACCTCGTGAGGACATGGAGAGGTGACCTCAAGTCAGTCAACGCCTCGACAATGTCATGTCACATATCAGTAACCAGTTATTCCGGTATAGTAAGAGGGAAAAATGGAACAGAGATACAAAAAATTATACCAAAATCAAGATCATATATAGGTTGAGCTTAAGTTCACGGAGGTCTTCTGTGAGTTTAGAGGTGACAAAATTTGATCCGACCCGAAAAACCTGCCCGACTCGAACCCGACCTGACCCGACCCGAGTTTCAGGAAAAAATCAAACTGACCCGAACCCGACCCGACCTGACCCGTGTTCCAGGGAAACTCAAGCTGACCCGAACCGACCCGACCCGTGTTTCAAGAAAATTCAAGCTGACTCGAACCCGACGCGACCCGAACGATTCGAAACCCGAGATGACCTATGAATAGAAGTACAAAATCTGACCAAACCCGAAAAACCCGCTCGACCTGAAAATTGCCGGCAGACATCAACCCGATACCCGACCCGACCCGAACCCGAATCTGAACCCGATCCAACAATCTGCCACCACTACGTGATCATATGTACATTGTAAGACACATATAGTGTCCAATTAATGAATTTGGATGCAAGAAATCATCTTTTCCTCAAAAAAAAAAAAAAAAAAAAAAAAAAAAAAAAAAAAAAAAAAAACGTTTTCAATTTTATATATATATAATTTAGGTGACATCTCATAGCTCTTCAAAGACTCATTAAGTTGCAAACATCCAAAAAATGTATACAATATTCAAATTGATTGAAAGTAGAAACATTGTCAATATATAATTTAAACATGAGTAAGGCTATGATACTATTAACAATACAAATTAGCTATACAATGGCTCTCATTTTATAGTTTTTAAAATCCAAATGGTTAATCCAAACCGCTCAACATGATCTTCACATAAAAAGATCATTGTAGGCAAAATTTTATATTTTTTGGTATATTTTTACTGTTCTTTATATAATTAGAAAATGACTTATTTTAAATGTTATGAACCATTAAAAAATGTAGCTTTTTATTGATCTAAAATAAATAGTATAAAAATTTTAAAAATTTTAAAATTTGGTCTATGGAGATCAATTAAATGGTTCGGATCAACTGTTTGAGCTTCATAAATGATAGTATGGAGCCGTAGTGTGGGACACTCTTTACAATTAATACTATTGTAACCTCGCTCTTAAAGCATATACCCATAAAAAAAATTTACTTTTTAAGATTTTCCATGATTTTTGTATAATATTTTAAAAATCTCACTGTCAAGATTGTTAGATAAGCATTGTTAATGGAGCGCTCACCTTACTAATGTTATATTGGTTATATTGTATAGTAATTTTATTGGTATAATGTAACTTACCAAAGTTGCACAATGATATGATACTTTTTTCTTGAGATAAATATGATATCAAGCTACTCAAATTTAAATATCTGTAAATGATTCTCCATCCGAATTTCTAATATGCGACCCCCAACAATGATATGATATTTGTACGTATAAGATAAGTTAGCGTACTAAAATCGTTAATGGAAAATAACTCAATAAAGGTTTATAATGAAGCCGATGTTAATATTGACAAATATGTGTGCATGCATGACTTATCTTAATTTTATTGAAAATTGAATCACACGAATCAAGATTAGAAACGAATTGATAGAAGGAAAATGTTAAGCCAATATGCACCTCACTCTCGTCATTGATCTGCGCGTGTGGAAATTTTAGTTTTTTTTCATTTGCGTTAATTATGCACTCAAAGTAAGTTAATAACATGCTATATAGTTTTATTATGAAAGGAAAATTTATTCGCTGAATTAAAAAAAAAAACATTAAATAGCTCTTGCATAATAAAACATATTTCCTTGCATATAAATATATTTGATAATATTCATACCACAACCAATATATTTCATATTAAATGAACTTGTGTACACAATAAGCAAGTTTACTTTCACACAGAGACATTTGTTAATTGTTAACAATTATATAACCAACACACTGCATACTGAATAAATCAATATAAATAATAAGCAAGTATACTTACATAAAAAATATTTTGCTAGCATGCATTCTGCAACCAATGACTCCATACTAAGTGAGCTACATAATAAATTTATTATTGTCGCGCGCATTAAGTTATATAGCTTACACAACAAAAGCATCATAGGGAAGGCAAGAGAGAGAGGGAGATGAACAAGAAACTAAATGAAGGGATCATAAACTAGTTGAAAATTCCAAAATCAATTGATGAACCGCAACTTAGTTCTTGAAAAAAAATATTTAATTTGGCGAGTTGGTTTTCTACACATAATTCTAGTTACCACCACCATCCACTGCTTCGGGATGCTAGCTAAGATAACCCCTCGCTTTGCTCGCTTCTCTCAGACTAAATTGTTAGATGTATCTGAAATTCTAAATCATCTCAGATAGCATAGATATAATATAAAAAATGATGAAAATTTAAACTCGTTCCAATAGCATCAAGAGCATCCTTCAGAGAGAAAAAATATATAATTTGAACTGTTGATTTTTTGTTAATGTTTGATGCACATACAAATTAAATGAAAATGATATATTTTGTTGTATAGACATACAAAATGATATATACTAAATATTTTATCAATATATTTCTTTATTTGCGAGCTAAAGATATATATTTAATTAATACAAAAAAACCGTGGTTATCTTATCTCTTCTCCCCGCTCTCCCTGTTTCTTTTTGGGAAACATTAAGTGTCCACTCTATGAACAAGATCTAAATATAGACTCATATATGTAAGTGTAAGTGTTATACATGAACTCACATGTTTCTCATTTGACCGTCCATATGTGACTCTTATAGATGTCCATAGATACTGTAGGTACGTAGTCCTCTTTCTTTTTTGGTCATCAGCCCGTAGGCTACTCACTCATTTCTAAAGAGAACCATTAACTGCCTTTGACTTGAAGTCAGCTCTCGGGTTTCCAAGTTCATAACGGACCTTGCTCACTTGACTCCTCCTTGTACGACACTTCTAGATATTCTAAATTGACCACAAAATGACCAACGTTGATGTACGTGATCGAGTCATGAGAAAAATAATATCTTTCATTTGACAGTTCTGGGATATTGCAATCAAATTCAGTCCTCCCCCAGCTCATACGATTCCATATCCTCTGTAGCACTGCATTGTGTAGTGCAAAATGTGGACCATTAGATCATCTTGAGATCTGTATTGGCTTGAATCTCGAGATGATCTAACGGTTCACATTCTGTGCTACACAATGCAGCACTACAGAGGATAAGCACTCAGCTCATACACGCTTGCTTCTTATATTTTTTTTTTTTCAATTTTCTTTAATTTAATTAATCTAATCCCGCTTCTATTCATACACGCTTGAGTTTAGCATATTCACGACTCTCGACAAAATGAAGGCATACGTACAATGTTAATTAATTTGCTAAGAAAACTAACATGATAAATTTTTGGAAGCTCAAAAAAACCAAATAAAAATGTTAATTGGTACGAAATAATGCTTTTGAACCAAAAAGGCAAAGAACAATACTTGTAAATTAAATTTCTTTTTTTCTTCATTTGAATTTCATTGTACTCTAAAAACATGATTTAGATATATATGGGTAAATATTATTTTTTAACTTATCTATTTATCCGACCCATCGCATCCAATAAGATAGGTATGGATACTAATTTTTCTCTGGTAGCTGATATAGTGAAACCATTGTAGCTCCCGTCGTTGATACGGATGGTTTGACCAGTCAAACATGTTATGCACTCTTGAGTTAAGCATGTAAATTTGTTTATTATGCATCGAGAGTTATTTATTATGCATGTAAAATCAACTATGAAAACTAAATACTACTAAACAACTTGCATACTAAATATTTTTTGCTTGCATAAAAAACATTTTGATAATATGCATTCTATAATCAACACACTGCATACTAAAAAAAAGTTTATGAGCATAAAAGCATTTTTATTAACATATAGCACCGACATGCGTTTTACAATAAATACACAACATATTAAATGAATTAATGTGCACAATAAACAAGTTTACATGCATATTTAAAAAGACATTTTCTACATGCATTCTACAACTAACAAATTGCATACGAAACAAGCTGCATAATAAATACATTAGTTTGCATAATGTAAGCTATATAATACGCATAATAAATTATATAATATGCATAATTAAAACGTGATAGTGAAAGAAAGAGAGAAAGAGGAGATGTTACAATAAACCGGATGAATGGGTCATGAACCGATTGAAATTTAGTAAACCAAATTTTGAACAATGACTTAGTTATTGAAAGATAGATTTAATCCAGCAAGTTGAGTTTACATACATAGTTACTAACTTTCGCTGCATAAATACCAAATTTCAGTGCATAAAAACGCAAAAAATAAAAAAAATTGGGCGTATCGATGACGGAGCGCTGTTGGTACCTCCGTAGCTTTTCCAATTTTTTTTTTCTCGATTAGCTAGCTTATCAGATAATATGGGTATGAGTATAATACAACATGGCAGCTGCTGCCATTATTTCAAAAAAAAAAAAAAAAGATAATATGGGTACGAGTAAGAATTCATTTTAACTAATAAGCAATCTGGTATAGGTTAAAGTTATTTCATGTCCATTACCTTATCGGGTAATCTACAAAATAATATTGTCCGCTATTTTTAATATAATAGAGTTTTTGAGTACCGATTATACTCTTTCCAATACACAATATTCCATATATAAAATTTTTGGAATAATACTTTATTTCTTTTAGACAATGTTTAAAAAATGTTTCAATTTGATGAGAAAATTGATTTTTGTATTAACTAAAATATAATGGTTTGTACATATATATATTTGTCTTGAATGGGAGTTTTGAACAGTCTTTAACAATAAATATTATTTTTTATTCACTAACTCGTAAGTCAAATGTTAACTAGTATGTATGGACAGGGAACGAGTAAGATCAATATCTAATTACTTAGGTATGGTAGCCAGTGAGAACACCCCCATCAGACCGTTTGGACTTCGGACTGTACCCGTGACACCCCTATTAAGGTAGCTAGCAAGTCACTTCCCAGAAATTAGTTCATAATAACAAGGCTTGGTTATTGGCTATATATTTGGCCTTATAGCTATAGCCTATATATAGAAACTAGTTATATCAGTAAGTCACTTCCCAGAAATTAACGATGAAACTAATAATCAAACTGTTGCTCTGCTCCAACTCCAAGCATATGGCATTGTTTCTCCTAGTTGCTCTCTCTATTGCAAAATACTCAGATGCCCTAAAGTTAGCAAAGCCTGGTTGCCAGGAAAAATGCGGTGCTGTCGACATACCTTACCCATTTGGTATTGGCCCCAATTGCTCCTTTCATGAAGGGTTTGAGGTTATCTGCAGTATGCGTGGCGGCATTATGGTTCCATTTCATGGCAACATGGAGGTGATTAGCATCATGCTGACAAAAGCACATACTAGAGTTTACAACCATGCGTCTTCGCAATGCTATCAAAAATCTACTGGGGTTACAAGCTTTAGTAATAAAACACAACCTCTGAATTTAAAAGGTACGGTATATACATTATCCAAACACCACAATAAGTTTGTGGTATTTGGATGTGAGACACTTGCATTGAATGAAATGCAAGACAACAAAAATAACCGTTATCGCATAGGGTGTGTATCTACCAGCTGCCACAATCAAAAGAGATTTGAAAAGGATACATGTTATGGAAATGGCTGCTGCCATACCCCAATTCCATATGGTATCAAAAACTATAATATTTCCTTCCCTTTTGGCTTCAATTCTGAGTTTTGGAACTATAGCCACTGTAATTATGCAGTGGTAATGGAGAAACACAATCATGCTCATGCAATTGATTTGTGGTCACAATCAGTGCGAAATAGCGCTGTACCTGTTGTGCTAAATTGGTTTATAGGGAATGAAACATGTGAAGTTGCTCAGACAAACAGGAGCAACTACCCATGTGTCAGCACAAATAGTTTATGCATCAACGCTCCTAACGGTTTGGGATACACTTGTAATTGCTCCCATGGATACGATGGCAATCCTTATCTACTAGATGGCTGCCAAGGTCAAATTCTTTCACTCAAAAATCTCTGTTCCCCTTCAATTTATCGTCAGTTGGAAACCAAAGAAAATATGGCGTAGATAACTTTTACCAGTGATCCCCCCTTTGTCATTCAAGGGAACATATAAAATATATTGTGATAGCCAAGAGAAAAATGGTGAAAAAAACTTTACTAAAATGACAGCAAAATCAAAATAAAATTACATAAAAATTTACATTATTTCCTCTTTTGCTCCCTTTCTGCTTTCTTCATGAATTAATTTTGCAACTACATTTATGCAATGCAGACTAGCAGAGCAATAGAGGTTGCCAAGTGATCCCCATGAGACCATGCATGTAATTTAGTTATAATGTTTTGTTCTTGCCTGTCTTTCATTGCAGACATTAATGAATGTAAACATCGTTCCATTTGCTCGGGGATGTGCTTTAACAAAGAAGGAAGCTACATATGCATTTCACGGGCTATTCTTCTTACAGTAGGTACGCAAATTATCCATATTTTATTAATTATTTATATATAAAAGCATGCATGCTGAAAGTTGTAAGACTTGATCACATATATCTCTCTACAAACTTCGAAATTATGTATTTCCCCTTCAGAGTTTATAATATCATATTGGACTTCTAGAAATATTAATATTCTCATATTTATCCGATATATTTTTTATTTTGTATATTGAAACTAACTTCATACTTATAAATCCATCATTTATTCAAATTAAGCATAAAAGATGATCCTTTTTATATTGAATTCTCAGTAATTATATTTCACATATAGTTATCAAACATAAATCATGAATTATCTGAGGTTCCTCATATTAATGTAAAGATTGAAAAGAATATTTTTGTATGTCTTTCTCTAATACTTTACATAAATTAACTTGCTTATATTTATGTAGGTGTCAGCACGGTTATTCTGTTGCTTCTATTTTGCTTATTTTGTATGCAAAAAGCATATGGATGAAGAAGGATCGCCCAAATTCGTGAGAGGTACTTTCAACAAAATGGAGGCCGACTACTTCTTGATGACATGAAGAACAATCATGGCATTGCATTTACCATTTTTACCGAGGAAGAGCTTAAAGAGGCTACAAACAGCTTTGATAAAACAAACATGCTTGGACAGGGAGGGAATGGCACTGTTTTCAAAGGTAAGCTTAGAACCAATGAAGAGGTAGCAATAAAGAAATGCAAAACAATTACTGAGAGAAACAAGACGGAATTTGGGAAAGAGATGATAATTCTTTCTCAAATAAACCATAAGAATATTGTTCGGATTCTTGGCTGTTGCTTGGAATTAGAAATTCCAATCTTGGTTTACGAGTTCATTCCAAACGGAACCCTTTTTCACCTTCTCCATTTGAATGGCACTCTCCATATTCCATTGAAAACACGCCTCAGAATTGCTGAAGAGGCAGGAGATGCCCTTGCTTATTTGCATTCATGGGCATCACCTCCAATTGTGCACTGTGATGTTAAATCCGCTAATATCCTCTTGGATGAGAATTATGCGGCAAAGGTGTCTGATTTTGGGGCATTAGCCTTAGCACCATCAGATGAAGATCAATTTATCACACTGGTTCAAGGAACTCGCGGTTATTTGGATCCACAAAGCATTCAAACTGGCCAATTGACAGTGAAAAGTGACGTGTATAGCTTTGGCGTGGTTCTTGTGGAGCTTCTGACTCGTAGAAAGGCATTTTTCTTGGAGGGACCTGAAGAAAGAAGTCTAGCATCAGCCTTTTTAACTAATATGAAGGAAAATAGACTCGAAGATCTTTTAGATGTCCAAATTCTAGAGGAAGGGAACATGAATTTGATAAAGGGAGTTGCCGAGCTAGCAACAGAATGCTTGAATATGCATGGAGAAATGAGGCCTGAAATGAGAGAAGTTGCAGAACAGCTCAACAAACTTAGAAAAACCATCGAGCAATAATCTTGGAGGCAAGATGATCGATCTTTTTGAGACCATGACTACATACTATATATATAGTTTGGAGAAGATGGAGAATCACTGATAATTGGGACTGGATGATGAGTGTATATTATGTACCTTAGTTAACTGACAGCTCTTATTAATTAGGTTTGGTTGATAATTGGTTATGTTGTTGGATGTTGTGAGAAAGCAATTCAGCGAGGCAGTACTCAAATGCCCTGCTAGTTCTTTTTATTTCTTATTTTTCTTATCTTTTTGTTTTTGTTTCGGTGCCTCTGTGAATGGGTTGTGCTTATTCTTGTCAGATCGTTTGATGAATCGGTTTAGGCTGCTGGCCTCAAATAATGAATGTTTGGATTGGTCCTCTCGCGGACGGCAATAATTAAGTTGCAAGGAAGGATCCGATGCCAAAAGTTTATAATGCCAAATTTTGCCGAGTCATCAAAGATTAAACTGATAAAACATTGGATCAATATAATTTATGATCACTACAAAATCATACACGTAATGATTTACATAATTAATAGATTCAGAAGATAAGTATCTTCGTTTATAATTAGGATGAGGGGAGGCCAGACGCTTCGACTAATTAAATAATTTACCTCGATTCTCTATTAATTAGCATGCGACGGAATGGATAAACTAAACAGTAAACACACATATCGGTGCAAAGTACATTATAAATAGTCTTAATTAGCTCTTCTTCCTTCAATGCGGTCCATATAATTACATGGTTGTGCCCTAAAATAATTAAGAAACTTGCAAATTTCCATCATTTTATTATTTCAACTGTTTCACCATAAATAAAAGTTGAAACCAATGATATCATGAGCTCTGACTTGGACGTTTGAAGTCCTTGTAATTAATTCAAAACTACAATAGATTACAACACAAATTGAGAGGCATGAAATTGACTTGACATAACCTTTCCTCCAATAGCAACACGGCGCCAATCTCTTCTCACTGATGCCCGATTCCATATCCTCTGTAGGGCTGTATTGTGTAGCGCAAGATGTGAACCGTTAGATCATCTTAAGATCTATGTCGGCTCAAATCTCGAGATGATTCAATGGTTTACATTGTTAATTAAACTCAAATATAAGTGTAAAATTGAAATGACTAAAGTCAAAAATGGTGGGAACCAAAGTTGAAATTGAATTCTTATCATGATAGTTAGAAGCAAATTTGAAAGAGGAGGGATCCATTGACAATTCTTAACTTAACAATCTTGACAATTTGATTTTTCAAAAATTTATAAAAAATTATATAAATTCTCAAAAATAGAAAAAAGTTCACGGAATTATTTCTTGACTTATAGATTGATTATGATTCCAATTATATTCAATTTAAGTTATATTTGATAGCCTTTCAAAGATCCGTTAAATTACAACCGTTAAAAAATATACAAAATTTTGATAAGCTATCAAACGATGTTCAAATTGATTGAAATTTGGAACACTATCGATCTACAAGTTAACTAATGCATCCATAATGTTTTTTTCAATTTTAAGATTTTTTACGAATTTTTATAAATTTTTAAAATGTTTCATTGTTAAGATTGTCAAAGTTAGCATTGTCAATGGATCCCTCCTCAATTTGAAATTGAATTCTTAGTTGTACTTGAGTTGTATCTTAGTTGTATTTTAGTTGTATTTGAGTTGTACTTTTATAGATATGACGGTTTTTGCTTTGAACCGACTTTGTAGCCTATAAATAGGAATGTTATGACATGTATCAAATATATATTGAAATTTGTTATGAAAAGGAAATATAAGAACATAGTTCTATAGTCTCTCTTTCTCTCTTCCTATTTGAAATCCTTATTTGAAATTTTACTTGAGTGCCAACAAATTAGTATCAGAGAGGGGTTACATGGCCACCAAAAATCCTAGTATTTCCTTCCAATATCCAGTTCTAACCAAAACCAATTATGATAAATGGTCGCTGCGGATGAAGGCTATCATTGGCGCTTATGGCTTTTGGGACATTGTCGAGAATGGCTTCGAAGATCCCGAAGATGACGCGGGGCTTACGCTAGCCCAATTGGTGCCTTGCAGAAGAAGTGAAAAGCGGATCAAGGCGCTCTAAGTATCATCCATCAGGGGCTGGATGACGACATGTTCGAGAAGGTCGCCAATGAGACGCGAGCGAAGGATGCATCAGAAATTCTTCGCAACTCGGTGGTTGGAGCTGAAAAGGTGAAAAAGGTACGACTACAAACTCTAAGGGGTGAGTTTGAATCGATTGTGATGAAGGAGAGTGAGTCCATAGGAGACTATTTCACTCGAGTGTTGGCAGTAGTGAATCAAATGAAGAGGCTTGGCGAAAAGATGGAAGATGTAAGAGTCGTAGAGAAGATATTGTGTTCTCTCTATTCTAAATTCAATCATGTGGTGGTAGCAACTAAAGAATCAAAAGACATGGAGTCCATGATGATCGATGAGTTGAATGGATCATTGCTAGCACATGAAGAGAATGAAGAGAAGCCAACAAGAGCCGATAGAGCAAGCTTTGCAAACAAAAGTTTCCTTTAATGATAAAGGAGGAAGAGGACAAGGTCGAGGACGAGGCCGTGGCGGCTATGGAGGTCATGGATATGGTTGCGGTAGAGGATGCTGCCATGAACAAGAAGAAAAACAAAATAAAGAAGAGAGAAGTCAATATAATTGGCGTGGTAGAGGACGCGGTTATGGAGGAGGCGACCGTGCATACCGTCCGAATGTCGAATGTTACAATTGCGGCAAATATGGACACTATGCAAAGAACTGTAGATCTCCAAAGAAGGTAGAAGAGAGCACGAATCTCGTGACAGAAGAGGCAAGAGATGACGGTGTCCTCTTGATGGCGTATGATGATACCACTCCCGGAAGCTACACAGTGTGGTATCTCGACACCGGTGCCAGCAACCATATGTGCGGGCGCAAACATCTATTTGCGGAGATGCAAGAAATTAAAGATGGACACGTGTCATTCGGTGATGCGTCAAAGATCGGTGTAAAAGGACGAGGTAAAATTTGTTTTTTCCATAATAGGAAAGAAAGTATAATAGAAAATGTGTACTATGTGCCGGACATGAAAAGCAACATCCTAAGTATGGGGTAACTTATGGAGAAGGGCTATTCGGTTTTTATGAAAGACCGGTCCATGCAATTGAAGGATAAAAGAGGCTGCTTAATTGCTCGTATTGAAATGGCCAAGAATCGCATGTACAAACTCAATTTGAGGAACATGCGAGAGAAATGTTTGAAGATCGATATGATGGACAAAGCCTCGCTATGGCATTTAAGGTTCAGGCACCTAAACCAAGACGACATAAGAAAACTAGCTAAGAAAGGCATGGTCCACGGGCTACCCGACATGGACTACTCGAGATCATTTTGTAAAGGATGTGTACTCGGCAAACAAGCAAGGAATTCGTTTCCTAGAAGAGCAGAATATCGTGCAAAGAATATTCTCAAGTTGATTCATACAGACATATGTGGCTCGATCACACCTAAATCATTTGGAGAAAAGAGATACTTCATCACTTTCATTGATGACTACACAAGAAAGACATGGGTGTACTTCCTTAAAGAGAAATCTGAAGCACTCGAAACTTTCAAAAAGTTCAAGGTGATGGTTGAAAAAATGACGGGCTATTGTATTAAGGCGTTGCGATCGGATAGAGGTGGTGAATACATGTCAACTGCCTTCACAAATTTTTGTGAAGAACAAGGAATTAAGAGATATTTGACTGCACCCTACTCGCCTCAACAAAATGGTGTAGCAGAAAGGAAGAATCGGACCATTCTCGACATGGTTCGGTCAATGTTGAAAAGCAAGAATATGCCGAAAGAATTCTAGGCGGAAGCAGTACAATGCGCCGTATATATACAAAATCGATGTCCACATGCAAAATTGACGAATATAACACCACTAGAAGGCTGGAGTGGGATCAAACCAACTGTGTCACATCTCAAGATATTTGGTAGTATGGCCTACGTGCACGTACCAGATCAAAGAAGAACAAAGCTAGATGATAAAAGTAAAAGATATGTGTTCATATGATATGATGAGAAGACAAAGGCTTTCAGGTAATTCGACCTGATTGAAAAGAAAGTGACTGTGAGCAGAGATGTGCATGTGAATGAAGAAAGCACGTGGAACTGGGAGTCGATGGAAGAGATGCCTCAAGAAAATGTGAAGGAAGCTCCAACAATTATAACTACTCCACCGCAAATTACTCAAGCTGATGCATTTTCATCCGATGATGAAGAACGAAGAGAACCAAGAATGAGAAGTTTGCAAGACCTATACGAGTCAACAAGTGTGGTGCACTTGGTGTGTCTACTAGCAGATGCTGAGAACATCACATTTGAGCAAGCTATTAGAGATAAGAAATGACAAGCTGCAATGGATGAAGAGATCGCTGTTATTGAAAAGAATAGCACTTGGGAGCTGGTAGAGTTGCCGAAAGGTCATCAACCCATAGGAGTTCAATGGGTATACAAAAAGAAGGTAAATGCCCAAGGAAAAATAGAGAGGTACAAGGCAAGACTCATTGCAAAAGAGTATCGACAAAAGGCCGGTATCGACTATGATGAAGTCTTTGCTCCGGTTGCAAGAATGGAGACAATTCGACTTCTCATATCGCAAGCAGCTCAATTTAATTGGCCAATATATCAAATGGACATGAAATCAGCATTTTTGAATGGCGTGCTTGAAGAAGAAGTATATGTCGAGCAACCACCCGGGTACATGAAGGCCGTTAAGGAGACGAAAGTACTGAAATTAAAGAAGGTTCGATCTCTATAGCCTGAAGCAAGCCCCTCGAGCATGGAATACCCGAATTGACTCATATCTTAAGAAGAACGGGTTCGTGCAGTGTCTATATGAACATGCACTATATGTGAAGGAAAAGGAAGGTAATTTATTATATGTTGCTTTGTATGTTGATGATCTCATATTCATGGGGAATGATGAGAATATGATAAAAGAATTCAAAAAGGTGATGACTCAAGAATTTGAGATGACAGATTTGGGGATAATGAAGTATTTTCTTGGACTACAAGTTAGACAAGATAAAACAGGAATATTTGTGTCCCGAGAAGCGTATGCGAAGGATATCCTGAAGAAAAGCTAGATGGATGAATGCAACCCCGTGTCAACACCGATGGAGCTCCGTGCAAAACTCTCTAAGTTTGAGGGAGGAGATCGAGTAGATGCAAGCAAATACCGGAGCTTAGTTGGAAGCTTGCGGTATTTAACATGCACAAGACCGGACATCTCATATAGCGTCGGATTGGTGAGCCAATTCATGGAGGAGACAAAATATTCGCATTGGAAGGCGATTAAGAGAATACTCGAACAGAGTCACTCGGACTATTTTATTCAAAGTCAAATGAATACAAATTGATGGGCTACTCGGACAGTGATTGGTGTGGAGATGTAGATGATCGGAAGAGCATATCGGGCTATGTGTTCTATATGGGAGACACCGCATTCACATGGATCTCCAAGGAGCCAATAGTAACATTGTCAACTTGTGAAGCAGAGTACGTAGCAGCATCATGGTGTGTTGGACATGCAATTTGGTTGAGGAATCTACTACATGAGCTGAAACTCCCGCAACATGAGGCAACCGAGATTCGAATCGATAATAAATCAGCAATTGAATTAGCAAAGAATCCGGTGTATCACGAGAGAAGCAAACACATAGATGTTCGTTTAAGAATGAAGATGTGCAAATAAATCATGTGGCGAGTCGTGATCAAGCGGCCGATATTTTCACGAAGGCTCTACCAACAGAGCTATTCAATTACTAGAAGACAAAGATCGGAATGAAGGATGGAATAAATTTGAGTTTAAGGGAGGAATTTGTTAATTAAACTCAAATATAAGTGTGAAAAGGAAATGACTAAAGTAAAAAATGGTGGGAACCAAAGTTGAAATTGAATTCTTGTCATGATAGTTAGAAGCAAATTTGAAATTGAATTCTTAGTTGTACTTGAGTTGTATCTTAGTTGTATTTTAGTTGTATTTGCTTAGTTGTATTTGAGTTGTACTTTGATAGATATGACGGTTTTTGCTTTGAACCGACTTTGGAGCCTATAAATAAGAATGTTATGCCATGTATCAAATATATATTGAAATATGTTATGAAAAAGAAATATAAGAACATAGTTCTATAGTCTCTCTTTCTCTTTTCCTATTTGAAATCCTTATTTGAAATTTTATTTGAGTGTCATCATATATCCTGTGCTACACAATGTAGCGCTACAGAGGATGAGCATTGGATCCAAGTCTTATTGCCGAAAAAACAAATAATACGGAATTGACTTCTTCGTAACTCTAAAAATATATCAAGTTGTACTATTCTGTTAGCAAGTGACACCAGTTGAACCTACTTATAAGCAATAGATACTAACACTGATCTTACAAGTTTCTGAGGCATCATACAACACTATAATCAGAATACCATTACTATGGCATGGTTGATACTTCTGTTCCACATTTTTCTTTCTATCAGTCATGAAGTCGCAGAAGGCCAAAAGATTGCAAAGGATGGCTGCCCCAAGAAATGTGGTGTTGTTGACATACCATACGCATTTGGTATAGGTCCACAATGCTCCCATCCTGCTGAAGGTTTTGAGCTGAAATGCAATGCAAGCAATGGCACCATGGTCCCATTTTATGGCAACATGGAAGTGCAGAGTATCTTGCTACCAACAGCTGAAGCTAGAATGTACAATCATATTTCTTGGCAATGTTACGTAACCAACTCCAGTATTTGGCAGTTAAATTTACTCAACACGGTTTATAGGTTATCAAGCATCCACAACATGTTTGTTGTAGTTGGATGCGACACAAGTGCATTCAGTAAAATGTGGGAGTGGGGCATGGACATCAACCGCAGTTTTCCATACCGCGCAGGGTGTGCATCAACCTGCTACAATTTTGAGAGCCTAACCACTGGTTCATGCTCTGGCAATGGCTGCTGCCAGACCTCCATTCCATCCGGTATTAGCTACTACAGTGTCTCCTTCGATGAAAAGTTCTATAGTTTTGATTCTTTGGATAGTCAATGTAGTTATGCAGTGATTATGGTGACAGACAGTTTCAAATTCAGTACTTCTAACATCTCTACAATAGATTTCTGGTCAGCACATAACGGCACTGTACCTCTTGTGCTTGATTGGTCCATAGGGAATGAAACATGCAAACTAGCTCAAGCCAACATGACTACTTGTGCATGTGTCAGCAGTAACAGTTTATGTATCGACTCAACAAATAGTCAAGGATACGTCTGTAACTGCTCTACTGGATACCAAGGCAACCCTTACCTACCGGATGGCTGCCAAGGTAAAACTATTCACTAAAATGTATTTCTTTTTATTTTTAATTTTATAGTTTTGTTCTTGTAATTTTGATTGTAGCAAGAATCATTGACTACGAAATTTTTAAGCTAACTAGTTGCCCTCTTTGTCATTTTTCTGGGTATGATTTATCCAGTACGTACTCTATCTGATGTACTGATATTTGTTCTTTTTCTATTTAATGCTTAGATGTAAATGAATGTGCTCATCCTGATCTATATCCCTGCTCCGGTATCTGCATAAATGAAATCGGAAGCTATCGATGTTCTCATAAGAAATCCACCAAAAGTAAGTAACATTTTTTTTAGCCAACACTAATAATTTTACTTCTTGTAACCTTCCAAATACTTTTCATTGGCAAATGTACTGCAGAAAACAATTATGTCTATTAGTGAAGCAACCCTTTCCTGCCAAAAAGGTCTCCTCTGCAAAATAACCACAGCTATATATCCTAAGATTACTGAGTTCCTTACTCTTTGGTGACATTTCATGGTCTTGTATATTTCATTTCATCCCAAAACTAGCTATAATTATGCAGAGGACTGTCTTTCTTAAAGTGATGATATATCAAAACTGAAAAACTGAAATAATCTCATGCAAATTAAGGGAATTGAATTATTGTATATAGCTATATATATATATAGAGTTATGTTATGGTGCACCGCGGTGCAAATGAGGTTTTGCATCACCGTTTTCAAAATTTAATTGAGCCAACACATTCTAAATGCTGAAATATGGTGGAATACCAAAGTTTACATTTTTGGATTTTTGAAAGATGGACAAAAAATAATAATAAAATAATGTCATTTGGATATTAAAATGTAACCATCTTTGAAAAAACTGAAAAAATAGTTAAAAAGTTTAAAAAATTATAAAAATTTAGTACTTTGCATAATCTCAATATATAGATTGTGTTGGGTAAATCGGTTTGGTCATTTGACTTTTGGATGGCACTGGCCTAGATGGGCCATGTGGCCATTAGTTAGATTGACTTAATCAGATCAATCCTAATTCTTGTTAAATCACAAATAATTGGGAAGTAAATGTATGTTTGAGTTACTCATTACAAAATTTAAATAAATTACTTAAAAAATTTTTTTATTATTATTTTTTTTTGAAACATCACCTTTGACATTTCTTATTTTCTTCAAACGCAGAACTGATAATCCTAGTTGGAATTGGAACGGGAATTGGCCTGATCACTATTGTCCAAACTCTGCATATTTTCATCAAAAAGATCAAGTTAAGAAGAAAAAAAATTATCAGGGAAAGATTATTCAAGCAAAACCACGGTATATTGTTGCAACAACTCATTTCTTCGAACAGAGATGTCAACGAAAGACTGAAGATCTTTACCTTAGAAGAGCTTGAGAAGGCAACTAATAAATTTGACCAGACACGCATCGTTGGTCACGGTGGTCATGGCACAGTCTACAAGGGTATCTTGTCAGATCAGCGTGTCGTTGCCATTAAAAAGTCCCAGATTGTAATACAAAGAGAAATCGATCAGTTCATAAATGAGGTTGTTATTCTTTCTCAGATTGACCACAGAAATGTTATCAAACTTTATGGTTGTTGCTTGGAGTCTGAAGTACCTCTGTTAGTTTACGAGTTCATTTCTAATGGGACTCTTTTTGATCACCTTCATGTTGAAGGTTATCACTTCCTATCGTGGGATGATAGGTTCAAGATTATGTTAGAGATTGCTAGGGCTCTCGCGCATCTGCACTCTACCGCTTCCATATCAATATTCCACCGAGATATCAGGTCGAGCAATGTATTGCTAGATGACTATTTAACAGTGAAGGTGTCAGATTTTGGAGCTTCAAAATCAATTCAAATAAACCAAACTGGTATAACGACAGCAGTCCAAGGAACTTATGGGTATTTAGATCCCGAGTACTTTTACATTGGTAGATTGACAGAGAAGAGTGATGTTTATAGCTTTGGTGTTATTGTAGCAGAGTTGCTGACAAGAGAGAAGTCGGTTTCTAGTTCTAGATTTCGGGAAGGCGAAAATTTAGCCTCACACTTTTGCACAACTCTAAGAGAAAATAAACTTACTGAAATTCTGGACCCAGAGATTGCAGGGGAGGAAAATTTAGAAAAAAATTGAAGCGGTTGCAGCCATTGCAGAGATGTGCTTAAAATTGAAAGGGGAGGAAAGACCTACAATGAAGGAAGTGGAGATGAAAATCGAAATGTTGCATGGTTCAAAGGAGCGGTGGTGCATCCCTGGGCCAATGCAAATAGATCAGACAGTCGGCAGCACCTGATGATGAACAATACATCCACCGGTGAAACTTCAAGAGTTCACAGTTTAGAACAAGAATGCATGTTATCATCTACTATTCCGCGGTGATCACTGATCATTTGAAATTTGCAAGTTGTACCAGGAAGTAACTAGCTCAAGTCAGTGTTGTCTAGAGCAGTAGTTTTGGAGTGTGAAGTACTCAAGCACAAGCACTCAGTTTAAGTGTTTAACCAGCTGGTGAGACTTTTGTCAGATATAATCTTGTTGTAGTGAGAAAGATATTTTCTGTTTTGTTTTTAGTTTCATCTTTTCCTTTTTTGTTTGACATATGGAAAATAAGAAACTGCATGTCAGTTTTAGAAACAAATTGTATTAGGAGATTTTTATTTCTGTTTTTTATTTTCGTATAAGTAATGAGAAGAAAACCCAGAAAATGGTGCTGGTCATAATTTTGCATCGCAAATTGTTCTCTCTTTTCAATTTCTGTTATTTTCTATTGTGAAATTATTGGTACCAAAATTTCTAACATTCAGTATCAGAGCCATGGGAGATGAGAGTTCAAGACCAGCAGTGAGGGTTGTGCCGATCCAATATCAAATGTTAAACAATACTAACTATGGACTTTGGGCGGCCAAGATGAAGATTATACTGAAGGCATTAGGAGTTTGGGAAGAGATAGAGAAAGGGCAAACCGACAAAGAAAAGAAAAATGGGGCTCTTGCGGCAATCTCTCAGGAGGTGCCAGATTCGTTTGTGATGGCAATAGCAGAAAAGGAAACTGCTAAGTATGCTTGGGAGACAATCAAGCAAATGGTTGTGGGTGAAGACCGTGTCAGGAAAGCAAGGGCACAGGTCTTGAAGAGACAGTTTGATCAGATGGTTATGTCTGATACAACAAGCGTAGTTGATTTTTCATAGAAGCTTATTGCAGTAGTTGGGGAGATCCGATCTTTGGGAGTAGAATTGAAGGATACTGTGGCCGTAGAAAAGTTGTTCAGCGCTGTGCCTGACAAATTCCTGCCCATTATTGGTACTATTGAGCAGTGGGATGATATGTCATCCATGACGGTTGCAAAAGCAGAAGGACGATTGCGGGTGTTTGAGGAAGGCTTGAAGGGGCGACAACAGCATAAGGAGTGTTGGTTTCGGTGGGTTGGTGATATACCTCTTGCAAGTATGTTTGTTGTTGGCTTCAACTGCGCATTACAATATCGCTTTCTTTAAGGCTTAATCGTCCCCACCAGGTATCAGCTGGTGTGCAAACGGGTACAACGAATAGCCTCTCAGGATACTGAAGCCCGTCTGACGGCGTCTGCACAAACGAAATCAGACCCGAACAGCTCCAGAGATTTGACAAGACTATTGGATACTTGATACAAATTTCTCGAGCAATTTGTATCAAGTCGATCTGGTAGAAAATTAATGACAGATAGCAAGATTTGTATGACTCTCAAAACTCATGAACATTTTGATATGATTTTCTGGTCTTTGAACTCAAGCATATGATGGCTATTTATAGGCCCATCAAACCGACATGTAATGGTCGGTTTAAGTCAGTTACCGCCATATATATGTCGGCCTTGATTTATTTACACACCATATACATGTCGGCATATACATCAATTAACATCTTGATAAGATTATAAGTTTGTACAGCAAGCTGACAGCAAGCACACACTCATATACCGACTATATATGTCGGCATATCGAATTCAACTTTGATTTGATCATCGCCATGTCGGTTTATAGTCATGAGTTCAAACATCATACAAATCTCAAATATTTATCATTAATTTTTCAAATAAAATACACCCATTTTGAAAACAAAAAATTATTTTAAAAATTCTCCAACAATTTCCCACCATTTTCAAAATAAAAGAAAAGGTCTTTACCAGATCTCTAATAGTCCTGAAGCTTTATGCATACCTGAAGATGTCTTTCGATTGAATCTTCAATTAGTGATAACGTATCAAAGTTGATCAGAATCGCAGATAGACAAGTCTTTGAATCTACTATTTTTTATTGATCAACCGGATACATCTCACACATAGAAGCTCGGTCCCCGAAAACTGTTCAAAATTTTTGCCGACACTATTTAATGGCCATGTGTCTATATCCTGTTTCATAGATGCTTTAAAAATCAAGCCCGGACTCCAAGAAGCGGCACCACTTCACATCCATATAGGTAGACTCTATCGGAAGTGCTCCCGTATTTATAGCACTCCAACCGATATCGGTTATAGGTCCATTAAGAGCTCAACTTGCTCAACCTTCCTCCAATAACATACGGGTACCAGGCACTCTTTTATTCTTGGGGATGCCATGTACATCTTTGTACATTCATAGCGAGTGCCTGCCATCACGAATATGACAGAATCGGCCATTGAACTCAAGACTTGACGTGATATCAAGCGTTGAGTTGTTGTTCCATCATTTCTGATGTTCTTTAGTGGGCTTGAGTCCCATCCCCTTTGATGTTTTATA
Source organism: Cyperus esculentus (assembly GCA_030179965.1). Classification (NCBI taxonomy): domain Eukaryota; kingdom Viridiplantae; phylum Streptophyta; class Magnoliopsida; order Poales; family Cyperaceae; genus Cyperus; species Cyperus esculentus. The sequence goes on from JASGLE010000001.1 coordinate 6,751,790, forward strand.
TAACATATCTCTTGCTAGAGCCTTTGTCAATGGATCCGCCAGATTCTGACATGATCTGACATAATCAATTGTAATTACCCCACTGGTAATTAATTGTCGCACTGTACTGTGCCTTCGTCCATTATGTCTGGACTTCCCATTGTACATTTCACTATATGCTCTTGCAAGTGTGGCCTGACTATCACAATGGATAGATATTGGCGGAATTGGTTTTTGCCACAATGGTATCTGAGATAACATCTCTCGTAACCATTCCGCTTCTTTACTTGCCGATTCTAAGGGAATTAATTTTGCTGCCATATTGGAGTCAGCTATACATGTCTGTTTCTTTGATTTCCATGATATAGCTCCACCGGCCAGCATGAAGATCCAACCGCTTGTAGAAGCATGATCTTCCCTGTCAGTTATCCAACTGGCATATGTATATCCTTCCAAAACTGAAGGATATCCTCTGTACGTAATTCCATACATCATAGTCTTTTTAAGGTATTTTAATACCCTAATGACTGCTTGCCAATGCAAGCTACCTGGCTTGCTCGTATACCGACTTAATTTACCCACTGCAAATGCAATGTCAGGTCTGGTACACGTCATAGCATACATTAAGCATCCAACGACCTGTGCATATGACAACTGGTCAACTGCCCTACCTGAATTTGGTAGTAATTTATTATTTGGATCAAATGGTGTTGCCGCTGGAGTACAATCCAGCTGATCAAATTTGATCAATATTTTCTCAATATAATGTGACTGCGATAAAGTAATGCCATGATCATTTCTAATTATCTTTATTCCCAATATCACATCCGCAACACCCATGTCTTTCATGGAAATTGGGTAGCTAGAAACTTTTTTTTGTGTTTTCTACTACCTCTAAATCGGTGCCAAAAATTAGCATATCATCAACATATAAGCATATGATGACACATTTTCCATTGCAAAATTTGCAATAAACACATTTATCTGATTCGTTGATTTTGAATCCATTGGCCAATAATACCTCATCAAATTTTTGATGCCATTGTTTGGGAGCTTGCTTTAATCCGTAAAGGGATTTTACAAGCTTACAAACTTTATTTTCTTGGCCATCTATAACAAACCCTTCTGGTTGTTCCATGTAAACCTCCTCTTCTAATTTACCATTTAGAAAAACAGTTTTTACATTCATTTGGTGAATTACCAAATTCTACACTGCAGCAAGTGCGATCAACACCCGAATTGTTGTTATTCGAGCCACTGGTGCATATGTATCAAAATAATCGATACCCCTTTTTTTTTTTGAGTAAATCCTTTTGCAATTAACCAGTCTAGCTTTAAATTTATCAATTGTACCATATATGCCACATACATCTAAGTGTACTAATTCAAATAATTTAGTACTTCTCACTATTTTAGAAAATGGTTGTAATTTTTATAAGCATGCAAGTTTTGCAACTTTCAATATTATTGCAATCAAAAGATGGAATTAAGTCTAATTTGACCATGTCATGCATTTTTCGAAAATTAACTTGTCCCCAAGCGTCCATGCCATAGATAAAAAGACTCAACAATATAAGCAGAAACTTTATCATTTATTACATTAAGTTTGAACATGCCATTGCACAAGTATCCTTTTCCGACAAAAGTCCCACCCTTAGACAAGACAAACTTGTCTGCCTCAAAAACAAGTTTAAATCCAAACTTATTTAACAGATGTTGACCCTTTAAAAGGGTCAAAAGATTAAAAGAAAAATGAATTTGGGAACGACAAAGAAAATTAAAAGAGAGGACTCAGGAATTGGGAGAATTATGCAGCAATGGACCCACAATTCATGAAGAAAGAAGAAGGGGAAAAGTAGAAGAAATTTTGATGTAGGAAATCTCGAAACAGATTGGGAAGTCTGATTTGGAAAGTTGCAAGTAAGTCAAAACTTATAGTATATTAAGATTCCTCATAAAATTCTGAGAATTTTGATATATTATTTGTAATTTTCTGAGAATCAGAACTCAAGATGTGGAATTTACAGTGAAATGGTAAAAAAGGGATTATATGGTGATATAGTGGTGTGCAAATTGTGTAGTGAGTTGTTGTGACCCGTTTGGAAGTTTAAAACAACCCACAACACCAAGAAAACCACACGGAGAAAGCAGCAGAAACAAAAGGAAGGGCTGGAAATTCCTTGTGCTCTGTGTCACGGGATTTTTTTATTAATTTAAAAATAAAAAATCAAAATTACAAAAGTGAAAAATAGTTTTGAAAAATTGCAGAAATAAAAAAACCGCGACCTGAGGTCGCGGCCTAGTCTGGGACTAGGCCGCTACCTGAGGTCGCGGCTTAGTCTGGGACTAGGCCGCTACCTCAGGTCGCGGCTTAGTCTGGGACTAGGCCGCGACCTGAGGTCGCGGTTTTTCTATTTCTGCAATTTTTCAAAACTATTTTCAACTTTTGTAATTTTGATTTTTTATTTTTTATTAATAAAAAATTCCCCTGTGTCACTGCCATGCTCCCCTCCCTCCTTTGGCTCACAAGAACCAAGTGCATGCAAGAGATGCAACATAACATCTTAATTGACCCCTTCACTGAATTAAACGGAGAGATCCGGCGGCTTGGATTGAAGAAGAGCACTGATCCAACGGACGAGACTAAACCCGCCTGTTATTCAAACCACCCAATAACCTTAAATCAGAAATGGGGCCCGCCTTTCATCTCCTTCATCCCCAGACTAAACCGCTGCCCATGGCCGCCACTGTGGCAACTTCGCCGGCAAAATTCTCCCTACTCCGGCCACCATTCGACGAGGTTTTGAGCTCGTTGGATTCACCTATCCTCCCTCTACGCAGCGGTCAGGTTAATTGAGGGTGAGAAACAGTGAATCGAAAAGGAGGTGGAAGGGAGAGAAGTGGCTGCACTGCCGGGCTCTGACGGGGTTCCGACGAACTGAAAGAGGAATGCTTCGATTGATGGCCGAAATAGCATCTCCTTAACCCCAAGATCATGATCAAAACCTCAAAGCCTCGAATCAGTGTCCCTAATAATGAGTACCACCTAACCCGATTCGGTCTCAAATGTTGGATGGTCAAACTCACTGTTAAGAGTTGTAATTAATTAAGAAATCGTGATCGGACACTAATGTTGGGCCCTAAGAAGGTGTGGGATCTGTTTATTGATAGAAAGGATGAAAGCTAACTTGAATCAGTTGCACCAAAATTTATAAAGGCTTTTGCATAAACAATCAATAAGAAAATCAGAGTTGGGGACCAATGCAAAAGCTGCTGCTGTTGTACACAATTGAACATGTGCATTCCTTAGAAAGTAATCACTTGTATAAAGTAAAAAAAAGAGAGAAGAGGAAAAAAGGTGATGACTGCCGTAGTAAAATCAGCCCGCTACAGTGATTTCAGCCAAGCTTAAAAATTGGTGGTTAAAGTGTTATTCAGAGTGGTGCATCGCCAATTGGATTATTTTGGGTCATCAAAGGGAGTGTTTTAAACAGCCCATGAAAGCCTGGTAACCTTGAAACACCAAGAACACGCAAGGCAGCAAGGAAGATCAGTGGCATGACGGGTGACGTCTTATGGTTGATCCAGTGACTGTCAATGATTGAGGAAACACATCCAAGGGACGAGAAGGGAGCTCATGATATCAATCCTTGGCTTGAGCTATCAACCAATCAGTTCAACAGCCTTTGCCCCCAAGTTTGTTGCCATTTGAAGCCCTAATTGTGCTCTATTTAAACCCTTCTCCAACCAGAAAAGAGCACCCCTCTCTTCTCAAGTCCTACCTCTCCAACCCCTAACCAGACACCTAATCAGGAACCTCTCCAGCACCCCATCTCACCAACCCCTCCATACACACAACCTCATACAAGCAGCCACCCCTCTCTTTACTACTCAATTACAGTTTATAGGATTAGCCACTGAAAATATTGTAAAAATCAAAGAAAGAATAGTAGAAGATAGGAAAAGAAGGTAATAACGATGATGATTTTGCTCAAGAATGAAAAGAGAAGCTCAATCTCATGAGCTATCTCTCTGTACTTTGATGAATTAACTCCTCTTTTGCTTGTGTTCTTTCTTTTTCCCTTTCTTTTGCTGTTTCCAGAAGTATAATAAAAATTAACACAACAACATGAGATTATACACATCTCATGACCTCTTGTGAGTTCACTCCAAGAGTGAGTTGTTTAAATAATAAAAAATTATTACCACCACATGAGATGCTTCATGCACTCATGACCTCTTGTCGAGTATACTCCAAGAGTGACCTAACCACTATGTTGAGCATGCTCTATAGACCCCTCTGGACGTGTCCAGAGGGTGACTCTCTTAGCAAAAGCAAGAGAGGGGGAGTTGAGCTCGGTAAAAGCCGTTGCCCTCCCGGTTTCCTGAAAATGAGTTCATAACTCATTTGGAAGCAAATTTAGGCATCAAATTCCCATTTTTCATGGGGATATGCTGCCAAAATTGCTCCAAATAAATTATGTACTCTAGGGAGTGATTTTGGATAGCATTTCAACTAAATTTTATAGTCGAAATGCTGCCGAAATGCTGCTGTGTTCAGAAAACCGGGACAGACAACAGCTCTTGCTAAGTTCAACCCCTCTCTGTGGAATTTATGTACATAGCATATTTTTCCTGCATTTAAAGTAGAATTCTAAGAACTTTTCATGTAATAAGTTTTGTAAAATACTTTATAGAAAAAATCATATGAATTTCATAAGTGCTGTTGTGTAAATAGGCCTAAATCTGTCACTGTTTTGAAAAATCATTAAAACATTAGTTTTGGTATTTCAATTTCGTCCAAATTTGTTATGCAAATGTTCATAAAAAAATGCTCTATCTTACTGTCAAATTTGTGTTTCCACTTGTTTTCAAAAGATTTGTGTAAAAATTCAAAACATGTCAAGACAGTGCTGTTTCTGCTGTCAGTTTTCTGATTCAGTCATAAAAATGTTGCCATAGTTCATATTCTGCTCATTTAATGCATATTTTAAATATTTTATTTGCATTCCTCATACTTTTCTACACAATTTTCATATGCAAAGTTTTCTCTAGATCAGCATAGAAAAATTCCTATAAAAATCACAAAACAGCACCCTCACTGGGTCAGTTCCAGCTCATTTCCTGTTCTCTCTCTGGAAATTCCAGCAAATAAATCGATGCAAATTTTTCTGTTCATGGCATATATTTTTGATATTTTCTATGCACCCCTGGTATGTTTTCAAGCATGTTTCATGTTTTGCACTTTTTTAAATTCTTTCTAGAAAAATTCATACAAAAATAACAAAATTCTGACAACTTTTCCATGTTTCTGGTATTTTCTTGGAATTTTTGAGTATTTTTCTTAAACAATAAAGTAACTGCCTAATTAGAGATATCTTCAAAGGAAAAATATATAATGCTCCTGCCAATGCCCCTCCTACCATACGATGTGCTGGCATAGTGCCCGTCTTTTTTTCTTAGATGCTGCCCTTGTTTCATTGGGATGCGTGTCATGCTTAGATGTCATGGATTGGATGCTTAGAACATCTCCAATAGACTCTTTAAAACACTCTTAAAACCAAAAATTGGGAATTAATGAGAGAAAACTGTCTCCAAGAGATACCAAAAAAGCTATCCCTATTTTTAGCACTCCCAAAACCAGAGCCAAATCTCCCTATTTTGGTGGCCTTTTTGGGCACTCCCAATCCAACTTCCCAAAACCAGAGCCAAATCTCCCTATTTTGGTGGCCTTTTTGGGCACTCCCAATCCAACTTCCCAAAACCAGAGCCAAATACAGACCGTTCAAATGTATTGGGATCCATATTTTGGCCCAATTTAAATGTATTGGGATCCATATTTTGGGAATCTATTGGAGATTGAGATGAAATTTGCTCTCAAAAAATTTAGGATGACACCCAATATAGATATATTGGGATCCATTTTTAGGGAGTCTCTTGGAGATGCTCTTAGCACCAGCGAACGCAAATGTTCATGCCTAGATGTCTTGGAGTCTTTTTTATGACAAAATTTCATGTATACGCCTCTAAAAACTTCAAACTTACGTATTTTCCCTTTAAAAGTTAGTAATATCACAATCATCCTTTTTAAAAGTTTAAAATTACATATTTATCCTAAAAAGGTTAAAATATTGTATTTACCCTTCAAAAATATTGAGAATATCATATTTATGAACTTTTAGTAGGGATAAATATGCATTATAAACTTAGGGGAAATATGTAATTTTAAAGTTTTAGAATGGTAAATATGATATTATTAACTTTTAAAGAGGAAAAATATGTAATTTTGAAATTTTAGAGGGACGTAAATAAATTTCTGTCCATCTTCAAATCCAAAACATTTACAGTAGCATAACGAACATGTTTATACAACAAAGTTGCATTGTTTCATGTCAATTGCATCTTGTAAATATTAATTGCATCTTGTAAATATCATATCATCATTTGCATATCTATTTTTACACTTTGAATGATGCCCATTGTAAAATACTGAACCTGACATTGGGTATATGGTTAATATGACTCAAAAAAAAAAACTATGAATGACATACATACATAATACACATTGGAAGTGGGATCAGAGTGCTTCCGAAACTGTTCTTAAATTGCTTGAACTGTATAGCATACTCAATTGGTACAGGAACCAGTATACTGGTACAAGACCCTTATGCCCCATGCGATCGAAATTAGTTTAAATTAAGTTGGCGAACATGTTAAGTACATTGAGACGATCATCTTCAGGATCAAATTTCATAAAATCAATCGCCAATTTGACAAAATCTGCTCGGAAAAGAACTGGCAGCGAAGCGCCATTACTACCATCAAACTTTGATTGATGCGAGTGCCCCACACTTCACCATAGCCCGATCGGCGACCATAGATGGATTCCCCTCACTCCCACGATTCCAACGCAACTAACCGATCGTCAATCGGAGCTCCGAGCACGAAGATCCACTATCCACCACCTCTGACGGTCCTGATGAAGAGAAGAGAAAAAAATGAAGTGCGGATCTTGATGCAAAACCAAATCCCATCCATCCAGCAATGATAGGAGGAGGCAGGCCGAACTGGGCCCAATCTCATCCAAAGCCCAAAACCATTTTCAAATTTGGCCCAACTGTAAATATGATGATTTATTTCGGGATTTTCACCAAAAATAATTCTAAAACTAGTTCCCCAACTCCAAAAATCACAAAATCAGTTTTAAAATTCTTCTTATGAATTGTAGGATTTTTGTGTATAAAGACATTTTGAATTTTCAAAAAATTTGAAATTTCATGTTTAAGTTTGGGTTCAAATTTAAAAAGGGACAAAAATGTAAATTTTCAGAAATAAAGTCTCACCCACTTTGTAAATATCTTCTTGATTTTCTTATACAAATTTCAAGAGATTTTATGCTTATTTGATCGCTTTATAAATTTAAAAGTGAAAATACAAAAACACTTTCTTTTTTTGAAGTTTTGCTTATGAATAAAGTATGTAAATAGTTATAACACTTCGACATATGACATAGTATATACTCTTGTCATTTTGTAAATATTTTCTCATTAAAGATATGTTTGAGAATTTTGTTCCTATTTAAGCACGTTTTGAAATTAAAAAGTCCAAAACACTTTTTCTTTAAAATTATGTTTAAAAGTGTAAATATAAGTGTTAAGTTAGAACACTTTGATCATGACATTGTACATACATTTGTCATATATATTTTCTCATAAAAGATGTACTTGAGAATTTTGTGACTCCTTTGAACATATTTTATATTTTAGTGACCAAAATGAAAAAGATGAAAGTTTTAAATAAACAAAGTCTTAGGTCCTCCACAAGATTCTTTGTTACGTGAACATAGGAATTTTGTAAAGAGGAGGGATCCATTGACAATAACTATTTTGACAATCTTGACAATCCCAATTTTCAAAAATTTGAAAAAAATAGTTAGAAATTCTCAAAAATAGAAAAAAGTTTACGGAATTATTGTTTAAGTTATAGATTGATTATGTTTTTGACTATATTTAATTTAAGTGACATTTGATAGCTTTTCAAAGATCCGTTAAATTACAACCGTTAAAAATTGTATAAAATTTTGATAAGCCATCGAACAATTATTGACACCTAAAAATAATTTTAGGAAAGCCACATATATCGAAATAAAAGCGATGTTATAATTGATACCGACTGTGTTAATATATACGCACTAAATATGTTCAATTTATTCAAGTTGCATATATGATCCGCTATATAAAACGCGAGACATATTAGATAGAGAAATTTGGATAGCTTCTCAATTAATATGAATATTAATCCAGTCGGTATTAATTTTGGTATCCCAATAATATTAAAAAAATAATAAAAAATTTAATATATGGCAAAAATAGGCCATATAGATGATAAAAATATGACTTGATATATTTGACGAGTTAAAATAAAATAACTCGGATATTAATTAACTAATATGGATTTTGCATGAATGATTGCCAAATTAGTATAACATGACATATGAATATCGGTCTAATTTAATCCTAATCATATATGGCCATACATATATATATGGACTTGCTAAAATATTCAAGTCTAATTAAAAAGGCCTAAATTAATATATGGATTATAAAATATGTTAAAGGCCCAAATTAATTACGGATTACGAATACAGTCCAACAAAAATCAAATCCTATACTATCGACAGAGGAAACTGATTATCAGTCAGTTGTATATTTGGTTGCCACCGGATGAGAAGCAAAGATTAATGAACTGCATGATCATCACGATCACATATAACTGCTCCACGATGCCCACGTACTCATCCTCTGGCTTGACAGCCAAGGCCAATAATACGCCTATATAAAGGCTTGCACTATACTCACATAAAAAGACAGAGAGGAATTTAGATACTGAAGTGCTGCGAAATAAAAAAATATCTGTGCTCTGTTCGATTGAAGGAGAGGAGAAGAAACAGAGGGCCGATACAAGGTAGTTAATCATAGTTTTACCCGGCCATCTTCTTTTCTTTTCTCTTCTTTTGATTCTTTTTGCGATCGGCGGTGCCGTCGCGTCGAGAGATGGCGATTGTCACTCTTATGACTCACAAATTTTGCGATCGGCGGTGCCGTCGCGTCGAGAGGTGATAATAACCATCCTCTTATGACATATAAACACATATTTTGCGATCGGCGGTGCCGTCGCGTCGAGAGATGATAATAATCACTCTTATGACACATATTTTGCGATCGGCGGTGCCGTCGCGTCGAGAGATGACAATTGTCACTCTTATGACTAATATATTTTGCGATCGGCGGTGCCGTCGCGTCGAGAGATGATAATAATCACTCTTATGGCACATATTTTGCGATCGGCGGTGCCGTCGCGTCGAGAGATGATAATAATCACTCTTAAGACACATATTTTTGCGATCGGCGGTGCCGTCGCGTCGAGAGATGACAACGGTTGGCGTTGTCACGCTCTTATGACATACATAGATCCATCATGGGTCGTTAATTGAAATATTTAGGCTTATGCCTTTATATTCTTGCTATAATTCTACTCTTGGAGTATATTGGATCCATATCCACTATATTCTTGATTTTGGCAAAAGGAAACAATATCCTTGCGCCATGATAAAATTCATGATCAATTACTGATCATTTTTCTTGGAATATTTTGGTTTATACCACCATATTCTTGTTATACATCAATTTTGGGAATATTAATGACTCAAATTCGGTTTAATCTTGTTGAAATTCCTTCACAGAGAACGAAATATATGTTCTTGGACTCATTATTACGAATGATTAAAAATAATAATATAAGTTATGAATAAAACGGTTATTTATGCATATTGCCATGGCAAATTTCCTTGCCCTCCTATTAATTGGTGCGGGATTAAAATTTGATATGAATGAACGGTTATAATTGACATGCGGAACAGAGGAGCCATATCTCACACTGATCCAAACTTAGGATATAACTTATGAATAAAATGGTTATATTCATATAAATGAATAGACCAAGTAAATAAGATATCAAATTTTGACTTCGGGACATTATTTTCAAATTTAAACGTGCCAAGTTTTATTGTTTAATTAATACTATCAATTAACAAGATTTAGACATGACATGTCTGATATAGTCAATCCCCAGGATCAAAATTGATTAAAGAGATAGATTAAATACGGATATAGCAAAATCATATAACATGATGATCTCAAATAAAATAAAGTTGAGATCAAATTTTCATGATATTTGATTATACAAATTATAATAATCCCATATCTAAATTGATTAGTCATATTACACTAATCTCATATTCAAATTGGTTAGTCATGTTAACTAACCTCATATTTAAAGATTGTTCTAGCTCCGTTGAGTCATTAGTGCGATCTTGAATCATATGATACATAATAAAAATTGACATAAGAATATATCATATATCAATATTGATCCGGCCAAGATAAGTGCTTGATCAATTTTTCAAATATAAAATAAATATATGCGCCATAAATATATTAAGTCTCTTAATCGGAGGTTCCTAAAATAATTTAGGGTAATTAACGCCAGGGGCTTGCGCCTGTCGGAAGAATACGAACCCCATATCAAATAAAATCCTTCATACGAGATGTATTTGGAAGGATCACCCCAAAACATTTTAAAATTAAATGTTTCAACAAAAAGATCCTAACAAATTCTGGCACGCCCGGTGGGACCTTCTTCTCCTCCCATCTCTGAGACGCGATATCGATAAATATGGCGCATGACATGCATACTTTTATTTTTATTTTTCTTTCACGTTGGCTAACTCCAACATATTTTTCTTCTTTTTCTTTTACAGGGAAAGGAATTCATGGCTTTCGGCAATACTGGTTTTGCAACATCGCCGCGAGTAATAATTTTAGGAGCGAACTCCAGTGTTATGCTCCCAAGTTCCGTCATTGCAATTGGAGGAGGAGGAGCCGCCATTCATTTTGGCACGGTCTCACAGGTGGTGGAATTCGCACCACCTTCCTCTACTGACAATGGGAGTCAAGCTCCTGTTAAGCTAAATTCCACCGAACATGTAAGCGTCTTCAAGAGGCTCGGTCTTAAGAAGTCAGTCTTTGATAGGCTCGGCCCTAAGAAGTCAGTCCTTGATCATCTAGGAGCTATGGAGGAAGATGAAGACGAGTCGACTTTTACCGTCACTGAAAAAGGGATGGAGAACAATATCCTTGGCATTTCCCCGACTGCATCAAGAATTAAGAAGATGAATGCTAGAAAGCGCTCAAGTGCAAAGAGCAACTCGAGAGGCAAGAAAAGGACTAAAAAATCAAGGAGAGGTCATCCCTCATTAACAATCGTGTCACCTTCGTTACACAAGCGTAAAGTGTACATGAACGAGCATGATGAAAATCAGGTTGAAACTGTCCTTACAATCACTGCTGAAGATTCTGAAGATGATGATGATCTTGAGGTTTGCATGGTGATTACAAGGCAACAAGAAAAAGATTCTGAAAAGGATAAAGAAAGTAATAAAGATTTGGACGCCGCAAGTGACAAGGAACCAGACGGGAAAGAGAAGGAACTAGAGGACTCTGCATCTGGAGGAGATCTAGTGCTTCAATTAAAAGAACAATTAAAGATAAGGGAGAGTGATATTGCTCTCTTAAAGAAACAAAATGAGGAAAATCAAGCTATGCTGAAAACAATGCAGAGCTTCCTCATTAGCCAAGGATTCTCACCTGATAAGGGAGAAACAAGTAATCCATCAAAGGAGAAGGAAAGAGCACAACCTCCATCAGATGACAAGGAAAAGTCTGTCCCGGTACCACCTTTAACAAAGGAGGACATACAAAAGATTGTTGCAAGCCACCTACAATCAGTAGGAACGGGTCATGGAATTCCACCATTAAAAAGGACAGGGAGACCGTATCCACCGAAGTTTGATGCTATTTCTTACCCAAACGGATATATTGTCCCAAAGTTCAAAATGTTTTATGGAGAAGGACCTAAAATGATCAGTCCTGATCAACATTTGGCGCATTTTGTGGCTACTTGTGGGAATACTGCTGGGAATGACGCTTTACTATTGAGACAATTCCCGCAAAGTCTTGGAGGATCCGCTTTCGAATGGTATTACTCCTTAGAGAATGGAAGCATTAAAACTTGGGAAGACATGATAGACGCTTTCCGAGCCAAATTTGCGATCGCAACTGATAAAGTTGGCTTAGCTGACTTGGCAAATACAAAGCCGAAGAAAGGAGAGTCAATTCTTGACTACATCAATAGGTGGAGGAACCTTAGCATTCGATGTGAGCGCCCAATTGTACAATCTGAAGCTGTCGAATTATTGTTGAAAAACATAGACAATTGGATGACACCTTTTCTGGGGATTGCAAAGATCACCACGTTTCAAGAACTAATTTCATGTGTGTCAAAGCTAGAGAACACTAGTTCCTCTGTTTGGACTAATCCTCCAAGTTTCAAAACACGCCGAGATAGAGAAGATATGAAGAAGGCTGAAACAAAGATGGTGGGGATGTCTAATGAATCGAGAAAGACGGACGGTTCTAGCTCTAGCCAGGCAAAACCAAGACTAGGAGGTGGGAATTATAAGACACTAGAAGAAAGGAGGAACAAACCATATTCATTTAGGAGAGATAAAGTTCAGAAAATATTTCACGATGCCATGAGAAATGGTTTGAAATTAGCAGATAGTAAACGACCCGATGAAGTGAAGCGCTCTGATGACCCTAACTTTTGTCCATATCATAGGGTGCTTGGTCACACGATAGAAGATTGTTGGGTTTTTAAAGATTGGGTGGAAAGGAAATATCAAGCTGGAGAAATAACCTTGTCCCAAGGAGTGCTACAAGACCCTGCTCCGCACGAGCAAGCAAATGTAGTTTGTTTTACAAACTCTCCCAGATTTCTGAGTGGTCATGCTAGTGGAGATGAGGATAAGAACGAGCAAGATTCCTTAGTCAATAGCGAATCATGTTTGGTCCTCCATTTCGGAAGTGACTCTGAAGAAGAGCTTTGCTTCCCAAAAGAAGAAGTAGACACGCTTAAAAATATGACAAGTGGTGAAAATGAATGTATGATGAACTTAAGGCAAGGAAAGATCCTTCCAGAACGGCAACCGCCCAAGGAAAAAGAAAAAGAGAAGAGAAAGGAGAAAGAAATTGAGACGAAGGAAGATGAAGGTCCAAGCGATAGACCCAAGTTTTCACAAGCTGATTACAACATCGTAGCACACTTGCGAAAGATTCCTGCCCTGCTAAGTGTTTTTGATGCCTTGATGATGTCTCAAGAGTTGCGTGATGTTTTGGTGCATGCACTGCAAAATCCTGATTTATATCAATCTTATTTTGCAGAGCGAAACATGAAAGAAGCGCTTTATGTCGTGCATACAACGTCCATCTCTTTCACGGATGATGACTTGTTGATAGGCACAGTCGACCACAACCGACCACTCTATGTTACCGGCATATGTGAAGGTGTAAAGGTTAATCGAATTCTCATCGACCCTGGGTCATCGATTAACTTAATGCCATTGAAGACACTAAAAAGCCTATCCCTTAGTGTTAAACACCTTTCTACTGAGAAGATCTCTATACAAGGTTTCAATCAGAATTCACAAAAAGCCTTGGGGGCAGTAACCTTGACCGTTGCAATAAAAAATTTCAAGACAGAAGTGAAGTTCTATGTCATTGATTCTGAAACCTCCTACAAAGCTCTTCTAGGGAGACCATGGTTACATGATAATTATGTTGTGCCGTCTACTTTACACCAATGCATTAAATACGTGAAAGACGGAAAGGAGTGGAAAATCAATGGAGATGTGCAACCATTTGGAGTTCATGAGGTCCGATATAGCGATGCAAAATATTTCTTCAACTCGAAAGGAAAAACTGAAGTCTTGTCTAAAGATCAAGAGGTGAAGGGAAAGAAACCCTCAACCCATTGGGGTAGTGACTCTGATTCAGAAGATGAAAATGTGACATATAGTGAGAATGTTAGTCATGATGAGATTAAGACAACATTCATGACTAGTTTGGATACTACTCCCTGCTCACTAGTTGTGGTTGTTGTGCCCGAACATCACCGAAAGGATTTGACTCTGAGAGAAGTAAATCAAATCGAGGAGTTAGAGACGTTTTTTGTTCCACCAAAAGTGGAAATGGTAAAAGGGAAAGAGGTCATACATAAAGGAATCCTCTTCTATAAGTCTAGTGATAGACCAATAGAAATGTCAAAATCACAACTCATGACAGTCATGTCTGACAATTCCCAATATAGTGACATAATACCCCTAAGATATTCCAAGGAGGGATTATTGCATTTATTTGAAGAAATGGGTTGTTTGAAGCCACTTCTCAAATCAAAGGTGCATTCTTTCCGAAAATTATGGGATCAGCCCCAAAGGAAGGTTGTTACAGTAGATGGGCGCATAGTGAGTACACGTGGATTGGGTTTTGAGGAATCCAGCGGCATGGCACGCTTATCCATCTCAAACACAAGGCATGGTCACCATTCATGCTTTTCGATCTCAGAATTTGGTAAAGAGAAGGATCTAGAAGAGGATGAAATGATTATAGATGTAGAAACCGCTCCCAAAGAGCTAGAAGAAGGAAGTCGAAGCACGATTGATGAATTGGCAGAGATAAATCTCGGGTCAGAAGAAGAACCTAGACCCACTTATATAAGTGCGACTCTGGAAGGAGATGAAAGAGTCAAGCTAAAAGCATTGTTGCTTGAGTTTGTTGATTGTTTTGCATGGAATTATAAAGAAATGCCAGGGCTAGACCCGGATGTGGCTGTTCATAAGCTGAAAATCAAAGAGGATTCCTCGCCCATAAAGCAAGCACCTCGACGCATGAGAATTGAACTAGAAGAGCAAGTCACTACAGAGACGCGAAAACTCATAGATGCCGGCTTCATACGAGAGGAGGAAAATGCCGACTGGATAGCTAGCATTGTGCCAGTCAAGAAAAAGAATGGTCAGATTCGTATATGTGTGGACTTCAGAGATTTGAACAATGCATGTCCCAAGGATGATTTCCCATTACCGGTGACAGAAGTAATTGTTGACCACACATCATCTTTTGAAGTGTTCTCATTCATGGATGGCTCATCTGGCTACAACCAAATCAAGATGGATGTGGACGACCAAAAACACACAGCCTTTCGAACCCCAATAGGAATATATTGCTACAAGGTAATGCCGTTCGGGCTTAAAAATGCTGGGGCCACTTATCAAAGAGCCATGACAAAGATATTTGATGATCTTATCCATAGAATCGTGGAGTGTTATGTTGATGACCTAGTCGTCAAGGCTAACTCGACCGAAGAACATCTCGGATACTTGAGAACCGTTTTCATGCGCTTAAGAAGGTATAATTTAAAGATGAACCCATTGAAATGTGCCTTCATGGTCTCCTCAGGAAAGTTTCTTGGATTTATTGTCAGACATAGAGGCATAGAAATAGATCCAGTAAAGATAAAAGCCATACTTGAAATGACCCCTCCTAAAAATCTCAAGGATCTCCGATCACTTCAAGGACGTTTGGCCTACATTCGTAGATTTATTTCAAATCTATCTGGGAGGATTCAACCATTCACAAGGTTAACCAAGAAAGATACTCCTTTCATATGGGACCGAGCATGTCAAAAGGCATTTGATGAGATAAGACAATATCTTCTACATCCCCCTGTCTTAGCGGCGCCCATAACTGGAAAGCCCCTCATATTATACACCACTGCTTTGGAGGGTTCTCTTGGCGCTCTTTTAGCACAAGAAAATGAGCACGGAAAGGAAAATGCACTCTACTATCTCAGTAGAATGCTCGTGGGGGCAGAACATTCCTATACCCCGATTGAAAAGCATTGCTTGGCTCTCATATTTGCGACAAAGAAGTTGAGACACTACATGCTAGCTCATCAAGTCATCTTGATTTCAAAAGTTGATCCGCTAAAGTATCTCATGACGAGGCCAATGCTTACAGGGAGATTAGCACGTTGGGCCATTGCTTTGACGGAATTCGATATTACCTATGCTCCACAAAAAGCCATAAAAGGACAAGCTTTGGCAGATTTTCTAGCCGCACATCCAATTCCAGATGATTCACCGTTGCAATGTGAGTTTCCAGATGAAGAGACTTTATACATTGAAGAAGGAGATCCTTTGTGGAAAATGTATTTTGATGGTGCATCCTCCATTCGACCAACTACTGGAGCAGAGATACCAAAAGTTAGAGCTGGCGTTGGCTTGGTGTTTGTCACACCTGAAGGAGGCATTATCCGACATTCACTCGCATTGACTGAGCCTTGCACAAATAATGAAGCTGAATATGAGGCATTGATAGCGGGTCTCGAAATTGCTTTAGAGCTCGACATTAAGAGGCTTCATGTTCATGGAGATTCACAGTTGATAATAGGGCAGGTCACTGGTGAATATAATGTGTTAAAGCAAGAACTCATCAAGTACCAACAAGAGGCTCTCAAGCTGATTTCAAAATTCTCAAACATCATGTTTGAAAAGGTTTCAAGGGCTTCAAATGGCAAAGCCGATGCGCTTGCTAGAATAGCTAAGGAGTTGTCGGAACCTGGTGAAGAAGGTGTACACATAATAGTACGCAATAGAAGGAGTTTAGCATCATACTTTTCAAACCCAGAGCCGGAAGATAAAAAAGGGCCAGAAGGAGATGATGACTCAACTGAGGTGCTAGCTCTTCAAATAGAAGACGATTGGAGACAACTCTATGTGTCATACTTCAAATATGGGAAATTGCCTCATGGCAAATCAGCTCAAGAACAATTAAAAAGGAGAGCTCTCCGATTTGTATATGCAAGTGATACGCTATACAGGAGATCTTATGATCAAATGTGGTTGCGATGTGTTTCGCTTGATGAGGCAAGATCAATAATGGATGAGGTGCACTCAGGTTTATGCGGGGCTCATCAATCGGGACCTAAGATGAAGTTGAAGATAAAAAGAATGGGATATTATTGGCCTACCATGATAGGGGACTGCATCGAACATGCTAAGAAATGTCATTTGTGCCAGATACATGGTGACTTCATTCACCAGCACCCAAATCCTCTTCATCCCACAGTGGCGTCATGGCCTTTCGAGATGTGGGGCACAGACATCGTTGGCCCTATCGATCCGCCATCTTCTAGGGGGCATCGCTTCATTCTAGCGGCAACTGATTATTTTTCAAAATGGGCTGAAGCAATCCCATTGCGAGAAACAAAAGCCGAAGACATCATAAGTTTTTTTAAGACTCATGTGTTATACCGATTTGGCAACCCGAGAAGAATTCTTTCTGATAATGGTCCAGCATTTAAAAGCTTCAAAGTTTCCCGATTCGCGCAACATCATAAAATAGATTGGAGGTTCTCTTCGATTTATAATCCAAGGGCCAACGGTTTGGCAGAAGCATTCAATAAGACCTTGATTGGTCTAATGCGGAAGATGGTTGATAAAAATCATAGGAACTGGCATGAAAAGCTTAATGAAGCACTGTGGGCCTATCGAACAACATATCGGACACCCACAGAAGCAACTCCATATTCATTAGTATTTGGAACGGAAGCCGTATTACCATTGGAAGTGGAGATTCCTTCATTAAGGATAGCGGTAAATGAAGAACTGTCAAGAGACAAGCGAACACAATTGCGACTAGAAGAACTCGATGCATTAGATGAAGTTAGGTTGAATGCACAACAGAATTTGGAGCTATATAGAGCCCGCATGACTCGTGCATATAACAAGATGGCAAGGATTCGAACCTTTCATGAAGGAGAGCTAGTTCTTGTACTTCGAAGACCCATACTTGGAAGACATATCGGCCCAAAATTTTCATCTAATTGGGAAGGACCTTATGTTGTTGAGAAGGTCTATGAAGGAGGAGCATACCAATTAACCGACAAAGATGGAGAAAGGCCCATGCCCCCAATAAGTGGCAGATACTTGAAAAAGTATCATGCTTGAGTATAAAAAGAAAAATAAATAAATAAATAAATAAAAAACAAAAAATA
The DNA here is from genome assembly GCA_030179965.1 of Cyperus esculentus. Classification (NCBI taxonomy): domain Eukaryota; kingdom Viridiplantae; phylum Streptophyta; class Magnoliopsida; order Poales; family Cyperaceae; genus Cyperus; species Cyperus esculentus. The sequence continues at coordinate 6,769,778 of JASGLE010000001.1, forward strand.
ATAATAATAAAAAGAAAAAAAAAACGAAAATAAATAAATATTTTCAAAAAAAAAAAAAAAAAAAAAATTTATTTATGAGTCTTATTTGCCTAGGACGGAATGCTGGTTTCACCGATAAAAAGGTTGGCCATGCGCGGCAACCTATGGTTGCTTCTCGAGGCAAAAGATGATTCATGTTTTCCTTTTGTTTCAAAAAAAAAATATATTTTCAAAAAAAAAAAAAAAAAAAAAAAAAAACAAAAAACAAAAAACAAAAATTATGAGTCTTATTTGTCTAGGACGGAATGCTGGTTTCACCGATAAAAAGGTCGGCCATGTGCGGCAACCTCTGGTTGCTTCTCGAGGCAAAAGATGACTCATGTTTTCCTTTTGTTTCAAAAAAAAAATATATTTTCAAAAAAAAAAAAAACAAAAATTATGAGTCTTATTTGCCTAGGACGGAATGCTGGTTTCACCGATAAAAAGGTCGGCCATGCGCGGTAACCCATGGTTGCTTCTCGAGGCAAAAGATGACTCATACTTTCTTTTTGTTCACAACATATGCTTTAACTTGTGCATTTGAACAAGTTATTGTTACCAAGAGACTAAACAAAAATTTGCAAGATGAATGCCCTGGTCATATCACGGCAGCAAATAACAATAATGAACTATGCATAAGATGGCACACTTATGCTTGATAAAGAGGAGATAATGATCAAAAGAAATGGTGGATACATTAAACAGCCATGCCTGCTTGTACAATCATGGATGCGTGAAAATAGAAGGAAGCTTGGATAAGTTTGATGTCTAAGCTAATTATGAAAGAATAATAAAACTACAAGCTAATGTTTCAGACAGAAGAATTAAGGCTATCTAATTTCTTCTTCAAGTCCATCAGATGCCCTCTCATTTGGTTGTATAAGTCTTCTTTATGAGATTGCTCTCTCACCACGTCATCCACCTTCGTCTTCATAGCTGCACAATCATCCTCGATCTTAATCTGTCGGCTCTGCAAGTTTTTCAATCTTTTTCTTGCTTTCTCAAGATCCCTATGCAACTCTGATTGGCTGATCACATTTTCTGTGTGGGGTTGTTCATCTGCTCTTTCTAGTTTTGCCTTTGCTTGTAATAGAGTCTCTTTGCATGAGACTTTAGTAATCTCGGACTGAAACATATCAATACAGTGGCGAGTGGCAACGATATCCATGTCTACTTTTGAATGACTCTCATGATGTTGCTTTAACCCATTGATTAGCTCGTCCGGGTTGAGAGAAAATGTATGACTTTGATAAGATCTTACAGATTCAAGAATGACGTTGCGATAACCAAATGCATCTCCACCAACTTTATCGAGAATAGAAAGTATTACTTCTGAATATGTCAGAGAAGAATCTGAAGACAATGTTGCATCTTGAGCGAGCAAGACGTCTAAAATCCTTTTGGCCTCCAAAAGCCTACTATCTGAAATTGAAACAACACGACTCAGATTCAGGAATGGGAGGACAAGATAGAAACGAAATAAAAAGAAGATGTTGAATTATATTGACATCTCTGTAAAAATAAGACCTGCGGGGGCATCATCCTTGGAGTGCTTCTCATCTGTTATATTCCCCGTCTTCAACTCAGGTTCAATATGAGTACCAGAGTTGGGGTCTGTTTCTGCAAAAGTTGGGAATCTAACTGAGAACAAAAATTTTTATGTAAGAAGAAACTCGTACCAAAATATGAGGACTAAATTACCTTGATTTCGAAAAACTATCATATATGGGTTACTATCGGTTGACTTGTCTTCGTCGGACTCATAAAGGACAACCGCTTCAACGAGTGCTTAAAGTGACCGGTTGATTAAAGCCGATTCAATCCCTTCGCCATCTGAGCCATAATTTATCTCCTCGGTCTTTTCGTGTTCCTCGGAACCAATCTTTTCATATTCTCCAGAATTAGTGTTGTCAGAAAGCACTATAGTTGCTCCTGATAATTGGTCGTCGGTATCGACCTCTTCGATATTTTCCGGCTCCCCTACAAAAGCGTTGATGGTCGCGAGGTTTGTACCGGTCAGCTGCTCTTCAAGTGCTTGAGGTAACGTCGAATCATTTTCAGTATCACCATAATCCAGTTGTTCAGAGTCTGAATTCTCCATATTTTCAGAACTTTGACAAATGATTTCTTGAGCCTTAACTGGACCTTTAGGGGACCTGATACCCCTGTCATGCTCTTCTTCAATACTGGTGGGGGGTTTTTCTAAAAAAAAAAAAAAAGATAATGAAAAGAGAAAAGATAATGAAGAGAGAAGAACAAGATTAATAAAATCAGAGAAACAAAAAAAGGGGATAGCAAATGCTTACCCAAGGATACATTATGCTCAGTTGCATTTGGCAGAGTAGTCTCATTGCCATCCGATTGAACATTAAAGTTAGTCAAAGGATCAACAGAGAGATCAGACCGTACACTATTCTCTTCATTCGCCCGAGATTTCTTTTGAGTGGATACTTCATCTTCAATGATTGATTTTCTTTTTAATGGCCAATCCTCCCGAGGCAATACTAAGATAAAAGATCATAAAATTAGTATGAGAAAGGCCAGTAAAAAAAAAAGAATTATGCAAGGATATTTAATAAAGAATATATTCCAATCATTCTTTAGAGGACTCACTTTTACGCAAACGGGATGGCATGTCCTCGTAAATATCAGAATCGTAAGAGGGAGTAGCGCTTCTAACAGACGAATTTGAAAGGTCATCACTTGATTCAGATTTATCATGACCCGATACCTTCCCCTCGCTGCTTTCCTTATCCATAACAGGATTAGATTGATGTTCGATTTCGACAGCCGCGCTTTCACTTGCCACAGAAGTACCAGCTGTAATTTGTACCAATCCTAATCCAACATCTCTATCATCAATAGAACGTGTTGCACCTTTGCCTAAGATAATGATGAAGATATATATAATCTTAAAGAAAGAGGGTAATATGCAGCTATATATGAAATGTGGAAAAGATTCATACCATGATTCAGAGACTTGTTACCACTCTCTTTTGATTGATTAGTTGGCATCCCCTTCTGGCCAATAGATACAACATCAAGATCATCATATGCTGGCATAAAAAGAAGGTTAATTGAATTAATTATGTCAGAGTAATAATAAAAAAGAAGAAGTTAGCTATGCATATGCTTTAAACAAAATAAGTTGGGAAATTCACCTTGCTCAAATATAGAGAAGCCTCTTGGATTGTTGTCTATATCATCTATTTGATCGCCCGGTCTTGTGGTTTCGGTGGTATAGTCAATCATCGCATCAATGCCATTAAAACCAGTTAAATTTCTTTTTGACGAGGGAAATTTTTCCTTGGAGAAACGATTCCATGAGCATGTGATATTCACAATATTATTCAGAGAATGAGAATGATAGGAAGACACTATCCCATGAAACCATTTGTGATAAGAAGTAGAGAATGAAACTAGGCGGGTTGTTCTGGGTATAAAAAATTGAGAACTTGTACCAAGACGCAGTAGAGATGACCAACATCGTGGAATAGTCATGATATTAGGTGTAAGAACGGTATTCGACTGATGAGTTGCAGGGATGACTTGGTCAAATCCAAATTGATGAGCACAACGATGGGGATTGTATGCTTCAATAACAATTTTGTCACCAAGCCGTAGCGGCAGCCACCCATGTCTAATACTGATGAGAAATTCTGCCTCATGAATGAATTTGAGGATTGTAGGGGGATATGACAAAACACGAACTTCATCAGTGATTAGCCTATCACTCGCTATTGGTATTTTTCGGTTGAAAGAACGTCTCATGGTATATTCATTAAGAGAATTCCGACTCCATAAAAAGAGACCACGAGCAGTACGGGGATTATACTTAGTTGGCATGGCAGCGGCAATGTTTATCAGAAATGGAAGCTTTTCCCGCAACTTTTCAGAAGCTACAGGGCTATAAAGACCGGTCCAGTACTTATTCAACCAACCGTTGATGAAGTGAACTGGGAGAATCTCATCACATCTTCCGGGACGAGCCGATGTTGTGATAATCCTCAAGGATCTGTAAATATTAGCAAGGGCTGGAACTGCCAGTGAAACTTTGATTCCCCTGGCCATAGCATTAGCAACGACAAATGTTTCCGGTCTTATCATGTTAGGTGTACCAGTTGGAATGACGAAATAACATAGCCACCACGATAAGAAAGCAATTAAGAAGATCTCTCGATTTATATCCAGAGTTGTGATTGACGGTTTCTCAGGATAATGATCATAAAAGTATATCTCTTCTTTTCCTACTCCAAAAGGATCAGAAACATCAGCAAAAGATTGACATACATTACCAGTATTGTCGGCAAAATATGCTATCCACTGGTCGAACGACACGCCTTCCTGTCTTCCTAGTAATTCATAATAGATGTAATAAACTCTCTTCAAAGATTCAGTATGGCATTGCTTCCCATCTGATTCAAGACCGAATAATTCAGTATCTTTTGGGTTGTACTCTTCATAAGGAGCACCATATATAGGAAGTCCTGATAACATCCCAAGCTCCCATAAAGTGATTGTTATCTCCCTATCTTCTAAGAATAAGCTATTAGAACTATAGTTCCAATTTTCAAGGAAGGCCTTAAGAAGGGTTGAATCGTAGTCATAGCTGTAATATTATGGAGAAAGGAAGACACGAAGAGGAAGAAAATGATATATTAACAAAAATATAATAAAGGCAGCAAGATATCCTATAAGAATCAAATGAGATATATGTGTCATACCTGAAAAGAGAAAGCAATATTGCATCATAGATCCGCAGCGTTTTCAATAATGCTATCTCACTACGTAGTATATATCGGGTCCATTCAATTTGACCGGGGCTGCGATCAAGATCTCCTTTGATCAAGAGTGTCCTACCCCATGGAGGCACTTGCTTTGAAATCATCTCCATCCCCAAAAGATGGACAGTTGGTTGTGTTGCATCTGAAGTATGTGGCTCTAAAATCTTCACATGAGTAGGATAGCAGCCATGCAACTTCAGTTCGCCCTTGTTTTTATAATATGTCCCCACTCGACTTGGTATTTGCGGATTATATTCAGCATAATCCTCTAATAGATGAGGGTTGAATGACGAAGGAAACCGTGGTATGGGATCATGACGAGGAATTTTGTGATTAAAAACGTCACGTCCTTCAAGCATCTTATGTCTCCATTCAGGATAGTATTTTCGAAGTCGTCCGCTAGGATCATGATAGGTGATATGTCTCTCTATCTCACCTTCTGTTGGTTCATCTATGTTAATTTTCGGAGAACGCTTCCAATGAAACATATTGCCTATGCAAGTACCTCAAGATTAGAGAAAAAAAAAATACCCGTTAGAGAGATTTGAGTGCTGAAAAAGAAAGCAAGTTCTTCCTACAGCCTAAACTTTTTGCTGCTGCTGAAAAGATATAATATGCGAATTTCTTGATGATAAGATCCAGGAAAATATAACTGGAGGTGTATATATAAATATGAAATCATCTAGCACGTGAGATAATGTGGTCTTATGGCATCCAAAAATATCATGACAAAAAATAAAATGGACGTCATATATATAGAGTCATGGTTATTTAAAGGAATATTAGTTAGATACATGCTCTAATGTTCCTATCTCAAATGGAAGAAGCTTATATAAATGCCCAAAAATAAATATATATATATTTGGCACCAGATCACGGCCTCATTATATCGGCCCTAATCTGGTGGGGGGCATTTGTTGACACCTAAAAATAATTTTAGGAAAGCCACATATATCGAAATAAAAGCGATGTTATAATTGATACCGACTGTGTTAATATATACGCACTAAATATGTTCAATTTATTCAAGTTGCATATATGATCCGCTATATAAAACGCGAGACATATTAGATAGAGAAATTTGGATAGCTTCTCAATTAATATGAATATTAATCCAGTCGGTATTAATTTTGGTATCCCAATAATATTAAAAAAAATAATAAAAAATTTAATATATGGCAAAAATAGGCCATATAGATGATAAAAATATGACTTGATATATTTGACGAGTTAAAATAAAATAACTCGGATATTAATTAACTAATATGGCTTTTGCATGAATGATTGCCAAATTAGTATAACATGACATATGAATATCGGTCTAATTTAATCCTAATCATATATGGCCATACATATATATATGGACTTGCTAAAATATTCAAGTCTAATTAAAAAGGCCTAAATTAATATATGGATTATAAAATATGTTAAAGGCCCAAATTAATTACGGATTACGAATACAGTCCAACAAAAATCAAATCCTATACTATCGACAGAGGAAACTGATTATCAGTCAGTTGTATATTTGGTTGCCACCGGATGAGAAGCAAAGATTAATGAACTGCATGATCATCACGATCACATATAACTGCTCCACGATGCCCACGTACTCATCCTCTGGCTTGACAGCCAAGGCCAATAATACGCCTATATAAAGGCTTGCACTATACTCACATAAAAAGACAGAGAGAGGAATTTAGATACTGAAGTGCTGCGAAATAAAAAAATATCTGTGCTCTGTTCGATTGAAGGAGAGGAGAAGAAACAGAGGGCCGATACAAGGTAGTTAATCATAGTTTTACCCGGCCATCTTCTTTTCTTTTCTCTTCTTTTGATTCTTTTTGCGATCGGCGGTGCCGTCGCGTCGAGAGATGGCGATTGTCACTCTTATGACTCACAAATTTTGCGATCGGCGGTGCCGTCGCGTCGAGAGGTGATAATAACCATCCTCTTATGACATATAAACACATATTTTGCGATCGGCGGTGCCGTCGCGTCGAGAGATGATAATAATCACTCTTATGACACATATTTTGCGATCGGCGGTGCCGTCGCGTCGAGAGATGACAATTGTCACTCTTATGACTAATATATTTTGCGATCGGCGGTGCCGTCGCGTCGAGAGATGATAATAATCACTCTTATGACACATATTTTACGATCGGCGGTGCCGTCGCGTCGAGAGATGATAATAATCACTCTTAAGACACATATTTTTGCGATCGGCGGTGCCGTCGCGTCGAGAGATGACAACGGTTGGCGTTGTCACGCTCTTATGACATACATAGATCCATCATGGGTCGTTAATTGAAATATTTAGGCTTATGCCTTTATATTCTTGCTATAATTCTACTCTTGGAGTATATTGGATCCATATCCACTATATTCTTGATTTTGGCAAAAGGAAACAATATCCTTGCGCCATGATAAAATTCATGATCAATTACTGATCATTTTTCTTGGAATATTTTGGTTTATACCACCATATTCTTGTTATACATCAATTTTGGGAATAATTAATGACTCAAATTCGGTTTAATCTTGTTGAAATTCCTTCACAGAGAACGAAATATATGTTCTTGGACTCATTATTACGAATGATTAAAAATAATAATATAAGTTATGAATAAAACGGTTATTTATGCATATTGCCATGGCAAATTTCCTTGCCCTCCTATTAATTGGTGCGGGATTAAAATTTGATATGAATGAACGGTTATAATTGACATGCGGAACAGAGGAGCCATATCTCACACTGATCCAAACTTAGGATATAACTTATGAATAAAATGGTTATATTCATATAAATGAATAGACCAAGTAAATAAGATATCAAATTTTGACTTCGGGACATTATTTTCAAATTTAAACGTGCCAAGTTTTATTGTTTAATTAATACTATCAATTAACAAGATTTAGACATGACATGTCTGATATAGTCAATCCCCAGGATCAAAATTGATTAAAGAGATAGATTAAATACGGATATAGCAAAATCATATAACATGATGATCTCAAATAAAATAAAGTTGAGATCAAATTTTCATGATATTTGATTATACAAATTATAATAATCCCATATCTAAATTGATTAGTCATATTACACTAATCTCATATTCAAATTGGTTAGTCATGTTAACTAACCTCATATTTAAAGATTGTTCTAGCTCCGTTGAGTCATTAGTGCGATCTTGAATCATATGATACATAATAAAAATTGACATAAGAATATATCATATATCAATATTGATCCGGCCAAGATAAGTGCTTGATCAATTTTTCAAATATAAAATAAATATATGCGCCATAAATATATTAAGTCTCTTAATCGGAGGTTCCTAAAATAATTTAGGGTAATTAACGCCAGGGGCTTGCGCCTGTCGGAAGAATACGAACCCCATATCAAATAAAATCCTTCATACGAGATGTATTTGGAAGGATCACCCCAAAACATTTTAAAATTAAATGTTTCAACAAAAAGATCCTAACAACAATGTCTAAATTGATTAAAATTTGAAACACTATCAATCTATTAGTTAAATAATACGTCCATCAACTTTTTTCCATTTTTAAAAATTTATATGATTTTATTCAAATTTTTTAAAGTTGATATTGTTAAGATTGTCAAAATATACATTGTCAATGGATCCCTCCTCTTTTGTAAATTTCAAACGGTAAAAAGACAAAGTTTTAAAATAAAGTCTACGCATTTCTCTTTATTCCATTGTTTTTACATCGGCACAAACATTTGGAATTTCATTACAATTTGAATTTTATAAGAACATCTCTTTCTTGAATTTCGGATTAAAAGTGCATAAATAAATGGTCAAATCCAAGCACTTCGAAAACCCTTCTTTTATGGGTATTTGGGTAAATTTCATGCTCCCTTTTTCAAGAATGATTTTCGAATCCATAGTAAGTGCAAAATCCAGGTTCGAATTTAGTGAGCGCTTGAGTGTCGGGCAGGCCAACGGTTATTGGCTCGTCATTCAAGAATCGGTAGAAACGACAAAAGACAGAAACGTCACGTTCTCCGATTAGGAAAACCTCAAGGGACACAAAGCTCCCCGGGACTAGCGAAGTCAGTCCTAGGTTATCCTCCAATTAATAGTTGATCATACCTCCCACTAAGTAGTGGCCAGGAGTGAGACTATAAGATTGACACCTCGATCGTAGATAGGCTTATTGCTTCTGATCTCTCGATCTAGGGCATCGACTGCGGTGATCACGAAATCATGTTTCTCACCCGACCGATGATTATGACTTGAAGGGACACATGGTCCCCGGGATGAACATATAATTCCCAAGTCGCGAAAACCTGAAGAGATACATACGTCTCCGTGACAAACAAATACGTCCTAGGTTTTCACCCACTAACACCCGCTAACATCATAACACTAACCCTCACCTTCGCATTTAAAAAGTCATCCATCCATCCATGCATAACATTTAATTAGGATTTTTCTTTCCTTTCCTTTATTCATTCTTGATTAGATTTGCACACATGATTTAATATTTTCCTATTCTTAATCAGAGGTGCCTGAAGTTAATAGCCTCAGGGTAATTAACAGTGAGGGCTTGCGCTCACTGGAATCCGAGACCCCACAATCACTTGAAATGTTAAAAAACCTTTGTACGTAAGTGTATGAAAGTGAACGTCCCACGACGTCTACTAGCAAACGCATACGCACAAAGGTGACCGTGTCCTTTCCCCCACTTAAAACATCTTAAGCGCGTTCTCTTTTAAGTACGGCAGCTGGAAAGGGTGGCACAACAGACTACCAGACACAAGATTTTTTCTTACTTCTGGAACATGATAAACATCACGAAGTGTCAGATTCTTTCCAGAAGTAAATTCTAACTCAATTGTACCAGTGCCTTTGACCTCGGCAGTGGATGAGTTTCCCATGTACAAGACGGTCCCCGCATAAGCAGATGCATATGTTTTAAATAGACCCCTGTCTTTACACACATGTTTGGTAGCTCCCGAAACAATATACCAATCCCCACCGTCTTCGACCATATTAGTCTCAGATATCATAGCCACAAACTTTTCATTTGTGTTTGGTGCATCCTTTATCTTTTTCTTAAGATATCGGCATTCTGCCTTGTGGTGTCCAAGTTTTCCACAATGATAACATGCAGCCTTCTTCTTTTTCTTTTGTGGGAATTTGGTATTATTGTTCGTTCTTTTGGATTTATCATTAGATTTACCAGGGTAACCTTCCTCAATCGCATGGACTTGCATTTGCGGAGTATTGTACTCCTTTTTATCTTGTTTACGATATTCCTCCTCAACACGGAGGCTATTGGCCAAGTCCTCTAAGGGAATATCTTCCTTCTTATGTTTAAGACTTCTTTTAAAGTCTTTCCACGACTGAGGAAGTTTGTCTATTATTGAGGATACTATTATACATTCATCCATGTTCATATTGTGCATAGCAAAATTGTTGAGCATTCTTTCTATTTCATGAAATTGTTCCACGACTGGTCTGTCTTCTATAATTTTATAATTATTAAAACGACTTACAATGAATTTTCTGCTTGAAGCATCTTCAGACATGTGCCTCGTCTCCAGCTTCTTCCACTGTTCCTTTGCCGTTTCTATGTTCTGGTAGACAACAAACAGCGAATCGGACATGCCGTTCAGGATATGCCCGTGGCATATGAAGTCATCGTTCTCCCACTTCTGCCTGGCTCTTATGTCAGCGATTGTCTCGTTCTCCTTTACTTCGGGTTTTGGCGTGTTCAACACGTACGTCACCTTCAAAGTAGCGAGAAGGAAGTTCATCTTCTTCTGCCACCTTATGAAGTTGCCATCGTCGAAGCGTTCGAGCTTCACAAAGTCAGAAGCCATCTCTCTCAAACTTGCAAAGGCTATCTTGATCGATTAAGCCTTAAGATTGTTGGTTTTGGTGGGTCGGTGATATACCTCTTGCAAGTATGTTTGTTGTTGGCTTCAACTGCGCATTGCAATGTCGCTTTCCTTAAGGCTTAATCGTTCCCACCAGGTATCAGCTGGTGTGCAAACGGGTATAACGAATAGCCTCTCAGGATACTGAAGCCCGTCTGACGGCGTCTGCACAAACGAAATCAGACCCGAACAGCTCCGGAGATTTGACAAGACTATTAGATACTTGATACAAATTTCTCGGGCAATTTGTACCAAGTCGATCTGGTAGAAAATTAATGACAGATAGCAAGATTTGTATGACTCTCAAAACTCATGAACATTTTGATATGATTTTCTGGTCTTTGAACTCAAGCATACGATGGCTATTTATAAGCCCATCAAACCGACATGTAATGGTCGGTTTAAGTCAATTACCGCCATATATATGTCGGCTTTGATTTATTTACACGCCATATACATGTCGGCATATACATCAATTAACATCTTGATAAGATTATAAGTTTGTACAGCAAGCTGACAGCAAGCACACACTCATATACCGACTATATATGTCGGCATATCGAAATCAATTTTGATTTGATCATTGCCATGTCGGTTTATAGTCATGAGTTCAATCATCATACAAATCTCAAATATTTATCATTAATTTTCCAAATAAAATACACCCATTTTGAAAACAAAAAATTATTTTGATAATTCTCCAACAAGGAGGAAGAGGAGGAACAACTGATGTTAACAAGGACACAATGGGAGGCACTAACCTTAAAAGAGAAAGAAAGAGGGGAGGTGTCGAACAAGGAGTTCGATAATCTGGAAAGGGTACAGAAACCGTACAGAAAGTTTGATAAATCAAAAATAAGATGCTTCAATTGTTCAATTTATGGGCACTTTGCCTCTGAATGTCGAAAACCAAAGAAAGCAAAGGTGTTGGTGATTGAGTAGGAAGAAGATGAGCCTGCATTGCTGGTACATGAGGTAGTAAGTGAATTTAAAAACCCGGGGGCAGAGAAGTCCAATCATCTTCTTCTCAGCGAGGAGACTCCTTCCTCTACGAAGATGTGGTATCTGGATTTTGGGGCAAGTAATCATATGCCGGGGTGTCGGAAGATTTTCATGAATCTTGATACAATGTTTGGAGGAAGGGTAAAACTCGGTGACGGTTCTAAGATGGCTATAGCTGGTAGTGGGACAGTGTTGATCCAAGGGCGAAATGGAGAACACAGAGTTCTAAGTAATGTCCACTACATACCGAAATTGAGCTCAAATGTAATAAGTTTAGGTCAGTTGGAAGAGCAGGGCTGTGAAATTGAAATGAAGGGTGGTTACTTGCAAGTGTTTGATAAAGGAGGAACACCTCTGATACGAGAAAAAAGAACCAAAAATCGATTGTATATCATGAGCCCAGTGATAACGAAACCGGTGTGTCTTCTAGCTCAAGGTGAATCAGAAACTTGGAGATGGCATGCAAGATTCGGGCACCTAAGTTTTCAAACACTCAAGAAGATGTATCAAGAGAATTTGGTCGATGGGTTATCGTGCATAGATCAAATTGAGCAAGTTTGTGATGGGTGTTTAGTTGGTAAGCAGAGATGATTGCCGTTCCCAAACATGGCACAATTTAGGGCAAGTGAAGCACTGGAATTAGTGCATGGTGATTTATGTGGTCCTATTCTACCCTCAACTCCAGCTGGTAATAGATATTTTCTCTTGTTGGTAGATGATTGCACTCGGTTCATGTGGGTAGAGTTGGTGAAACAGAAAAGTCAAGCACTGCCAGTTTTTAAAGAATTTAAGGTGAGGGTTGAGGTAGATTTGAAAAAGAAACTGAGGTGTCTTCGAACTGATAGAGGTGGAGAATTTAAATCCAAGGAGTTCATGGATTATTGTAAGAAAGTGGGGACAAAAAGGCAGCTGACTGCACCATATTCGCCGCAGCAAAATGGAGTGGCTGAAAGGCGAAATCAAACTATTGTAGGAATGGCGAGAAGCATGATGAAGAGTATGGGTATTCCAGATAAATTCTGGGGAGAGGCAGTGAGTACAGCAGCTACAATCGAAAACCAAAGGTGCAGCATTTCCGTGTTTTCGGATGTGTAGTGCATGTTAAGAATACAAGTAGCCATGTCAAGAAGCTAGATGATAGGAGTGTACAAATGGTATTCTTTGGCTACGAGGAAGGGTCTAAAGCTTACCGGGTTTACAATCCTAAATTGAATAAGGTGTATGTGAGTTGAGATGTTGTGTTTGAAGAAAGTAGAAGGTGGAATTGGGGTGCAGGGGACAGTGAGCAAACTGAAATTTCTTAAGATGATGTTGGTTTTGAAATAGTGTATGATGCAGAAATGGGAGCAGAACGGAGCAGTGGAGAAAGTCTGGAATCGGGCTTGAATGAGAATATTTCAGATGAGGGGTTTTTGGAAGTGCCTTCTACAGACTTTGCACAAGGGGATGACATAATTTCAGAAAATGCAGAGGAAAGCCAGCAGACCCCTGTGAGACTGCGCAGTTTAGAGGACATTTATGCTGAAACTGAAGCCATTCAATTGCTCCTTTCTGATGTATGTCTATTGGGTGTTGAGGAACTAGTAAATCTCATTGAAGCAAAACAAAATGAAAATTGGTTGCGTGCAATGAAAGAGGAAATTGACTCAATTAACCGAAATCAAACTTGGAGCCTCGTGGAACATGTACCGGGGCAGAAAGTAATTGGTTTGAAATGGGTGTATAAGATCAAAAGGGATTCAGAAGGGAGAGTTATCAAGTATAAAGCTCGTTTAGTTGCTCAAGGATATGTCCAGCGACATGGGATTGACTATGAGGAGGTTTTTGCTCCTGTTGCGAGGGTGGACACAATACGGTTGCTCATGGCGATAGCAGTGCAAGAAGGGTGGTTAATTCATCACATGGATGTTAAATCCGCTTTTTTGAATGGTGAATTAAAAGATGAAATATTTGTCAAGCAACCACCAGGTTTCGAGAAAGCTGGGAGTGAGAACAAAGTTTTTAAGTTGCATAAAGCTCTGTACGGTTTGAAGCAGGCGCCAAGAGCTTGGAATTCCAAGTTGGATTGCATCTTGATTTCTTTCGGTTTTGAGAAAAGCAAGTTGGAGCATGCGGTATACAAAAAGGGAAATGGCAGAAATCGTGTGCTTGTTGGGGTGTACGTGGATGGTTTAATTATTACTGGAGCATGTGAAACAGTGATCACAAAGGTTAATGCTCAAATGAAAGAAAATTTTCAAACGAGTGATCTTGGACTCTTGAGCTATTATCTCGGTTTGGAGGTACAACAAACACAGAGAAGGATTACAGTGTGTCAGAGTGCTTTTGCTAAGAGAATTTTGAAGGATTTTGGGATGTCAGAATGTAATTCAACGAAAGTACCTATGGAAAGTCGATTGACTTTAACTAAAGGTAGCGAAACACCAATAGTTGATCCAACAAGATACCGCAGTGCTGTGGGGAGCCTAAGGTACTTACTTCACACTAGACCGGACTTGGCATTCTCGGTAGGAATTGTGAGTAGGTTTATGGAATGTCCTAGGAGTGAGCACTTGGCTGCAGTAAAGCAAATTCTGGGGGTTTTTTTATTAATAAAAAAATAAAAAATCAAAATTACAAATCTAAAAACCTTTTTTTAAAAATTGCAAAAATAAAAAGACCGCACTATCAGAACGCGGCCTAATTTAAAACTAAGCCGTACTTTCAGAGTGCGGCTCATGAACAGTGCTAGGCCGCACTCTCAGAGTGCGGCTTAGTTTCTGTATTCTGCTGTGGATTTATGAAGACATTTGAAGGGGCAAACGTTGGTTGTTTTTTATAAATGACCTACCGTGTTAAAGGTCTTGAAATCTACTTTCCAATGGTTCAACTTTCAAGGCGTTTGGTGTTATCTCCAAGGAGTTATTGCAGTTTTAGTGGAGAGAGGTCAGTTTTCTGTATTCTCTTTTTAATTACGAATTTCTAGAGTTTTCTGTTGGTTGTTTTTTATAAATGACCTACTGTGTTAAAGGTCTTGAAATCTACTTTCCAATGGTTCAAATTCCAATGCGTTTGGAGTTCTCTCCAGAGAGTTATTGCAGTTTTAGTGGAGAGGAGTCAGTTGAAACAGGGGCTGTTCTGTATTCTCTCTTTAATTACGAATTTCTAAAGTTTTTTGTTGTTTTAGTCTATAAAAGGAGATGTATCATGTTGTTATGAGATGTAAGAAAGACAGAAAAGATTATAATACAAAGAAAGGTTGTTAATCCATCTCTTCTCTTATCTCAAAGTCTTGTTTATCCACCACTCTATCTTTTATCTAAGTTAACATAGCTAACTGTTAAAGAATGTGTGTTGCAGTCTTTGTACAAACCCTTGATAAATGCTTCAAGAATGTATGTGAGCTGGACATTATCTTCAATTTCAACAAGGTTATTGACTTCCTATATATTCTTTGCTCTATTGAATGTGGCAAAACTAGCTTTCACTATGACTGTTTGTGCTTTTAACACTGACTGCCATCTTGTTTACACTTTTCATTGTTCAATTTCATAATTGAAGTATAAATTGAGATCTAAAAATATTTTAGTCTCTGTCTGAGTTCAAATTAGGTCTGAAACAAATTAGGTCTGAAAGTGTGGAGGTAATTAGGGCCTTAAAGGCAGAAATGTACTGTATTGGGTTCAATCAGCCTATTTTGGAACTGTACAGTTGCAGATTTGCATGGGGTAGTTAGTATTAGATAAATTAGGAGATTAGTTCATTTAGTTCAATCAGCCTAAAAAAAGGCAACAGAAGAAGGTTTCTACCAGTTTTGTACCGGTTCACGAGTCATCTTTTCCTGTACTTAATGGTGTTAGAGAAGATATCAAGAAACTGTTACAAGAGAAAGCTATTCTTACTTGTGAGAGACAAGACAGAGTTGCGCAAACCCATTGATGCAGTAAGGCTTCTACCAGCCTTCCGGAAAATTCTAAATAAGGCAACCGAAGAAGATTTGTCTATAGAAGGTGCCTCTATTGATGGGTGGTCCATCCTGCACAGTTGCCTTGAATCTGAAGATTTTGATAGTGTGTTGAAATTTCTAGGAGCTAGGCGAGCTGAAGATTTTGATAGTGTGTTGGAATTTCTATTGAGAAGTAAACAGGCATATTGTTCCTAAAGATACTGTTTTAAAATTTCTTATCAAGTATACAAATGCTCTTGACCTCCCATTATTGCAGCCTCCTGATGTTGATTTGGCCGTTTTAAATGCCGAATTAACATGTGAGAAGGCCTTTTTACTACTCAATTGGGTCAATCACTTGACGAGGAATTACAGTAGTTTGCCAAGTAGATTTGCAAGTAGTGTGCGTTGTGGTAGGTGGTTGAAGACCATTTCAGGTTTTGACAAGTCTGAAAATTGCTTTCCAATCGGTGTTGCTGTTGATCTCAATGATGCTGAAAAGAAAATAACAGATGTGTTCAAGTCCATGCTTTCCTCTCCTAGCAGTCTTACTTGCAGAAAACTTTAGAAATTCGTAATTAAAGAGAGAATACAGAACAGCTCCTGTTTCAACTTACTCCTCTTCACTAAAACTGTAATAAGTCTCTGGAGAGAACTCCAAACGCATTGGAATTTGAACCATTGGAAAGTAGATTTCAAGACCTTTAACACGGTAGGTCATTTATAAAAAACAACCAACAGAAAACTCTAGAAATTCGTAATTAAAGAGAGAATACAGAAAATTGACCTCTCTCCACTAAAACTGCAATAACTCCCTGAAGATAACTCCAAACGCCTTGGAAGTTGAACCATTGGAAAGTAGATTTCAAAACCTTTAACACGGTAGGTCATTTATAAAAAACAACCAACAGAAAACTTTAGAAATTCGTAATTAAAGAGAGAATAGAATACAGAAAACTGACCCCTCTCCACTAAAACTGTAATAACTCTCTGGTGAGAACTCTAAACGCCTTGAAAGTTGAACCATTGGAAAGTAGACTTCAAGACCTTTAAAACGGTAGGTCATTTATAAAAAACCAACCAACGTTTGCCCCTTCAAATGTCTTCATATATCCACAGCAGAATACAGAAACTAAGCCGCACTCTGAGAGTGCGGCCTAGCACTGTTCATGAGCCGCATTCTGAGAGTGCGGTCTTTTTATTTTTGCAATTTTTAAAAAAGGTTTTTAGATTTGTAATTTTGATTTTTTATTTTTTTATTAATAAAAAAACCCCCAAATTCTGAGGTACATAAAAGGTACTGTTGAGTTTGGATGTGTTTATGAAAAGCGCTCTGAAATGCAGAATTTGGAGGGGTTTTCTGATAGTGACCTTGCAGGAGATAAAGATGATAGAAAAAGCACAACAGGTGTTATATTTTTCTTGGGATGTAATGCTATCAGTTGGCTTTCTCGAAAACAAAGAGTGGTGGCTCTGTCATCCTGTGAAGCTGAATACATAGCTGCTTCTACAGCAGCTTGTCAAGGAATTTGGTTGGAGTCACTATGAGCAGATCTTCTTAATGAAAAAAATAGTGGTGAAGCTGAACATAGATAACAATTCTGCAATAGCTTTGTGCAAGAACCCTGTGTTTCATAATCGGAGTAAGAATATAGACACACATTATCACTTTATAAGGGAAAATGTGGAGAAGGGTAAGATCAATGTTGAACATACTGCCACCACTGATCAGCTAGCTGATTTGCTGACCAAGCCACTCGGAACTGCAAAATTTTTGGAGCTAAGAGAAAGGATTGGACTCAGAAGTGTGAAGAAAGGACAACAAGATTAGGGAGGTGATTGTCAGATATAATCTTGTTGTAATGAGAAAGATATTTTCTGTTTTGTTTTTAGTTTCATCTTTTCCTTTTTTGTTTGGCATGTGGAAAATAAGAAACTCCATGTCAGTTTTAGAAACAAATTGTATTAGGAGATTTTTATTTTTGTTTTTTATTTTCTATAAGTAATGAGAAAAAAACCTAGAAAATGGTGCTGGTCATAACTTTGCACCGCAAATTGTTCTCTCTTTTCAATTTCTGTTCTTTTCTATTGTGAAATTATTGGTACCAAAATTTCTAACAATTTTTGAGTGTTTGATAGTTAAAACCCAGCTTAGGTATAAATAATTAGGAGCAATTAGATTTCAGTAGTAACTTCGTAGTAAGTTGTACTTTCTTTTTCCCCCCTTTTTTAAAGTGATTAGTAGCTTTGTATCAAAGTCAAAGTCAGCAATGAGTAACTTTATTTTACGTTTGAAATTGTGATGATGAAATGCTTATTATACTCTGTGATTTAATTAATCAATCCGACTTGATGAACAGAAATCAGTCAGCCGGCCAGCCCAGATAATATTTAGATTGGCGTGTGTGATAGCAAAAATTCGTTGAACCTCAGCTCGGTATTTAAACCTGTACATTTTCTGTCAAATCCGATCGATTTATAAGACAAAATTGACCAGTAAATACCTGCTAACGGAAATGAATGACGAATATTATATATCAGACATTATATATTAAGTCTCAGCATTCTTTGTGACAACCGCGACAACGGATTCTCAAATAAATATAAATAAAATATCTAAAATAGACAATTTTGCAAAAACATGTTTTTTTTTTTTAGAAGTATTGCACAAACATGTTTTGAAACTCATAGATTGATTGTTTGAAATTTTATCTGATTTGAGTATTATTTGATACCTGCAAAACTCATTAAAATTCTTAATATTAATTTACAACGATTCAAAATATTATGAGTTTTGATTTAGTATAAAAAACAACACTCAAATTAGTTGAAATTTGAAACACAATCAATGTATGAGCTTCATAATATGTTTGTACAAAATTTTTTATTTTAGAGATTTTATTTACATATATTTGAGTATCAATTGTCGCGGTTGTCACAAAAAACGGTTACCAGACATAAATTTGTGGTAATCTTTTTTGTGGGATGCAAAGAAGGTATGTCAGTCGAGTTTTCATAGTTGAAGAGATATGTGAAACCTTTACACGTGTAGTGTGGTGCTGAAAAGGATAGTTCTCGAGGTTTTGGGTATAAAGGATTCTTAATTAAACAAAAAGACAGTTTGATTATTCTGTCCCAATATTCACATATTCCGTTATATGTAATTGTAGTATATATACATGGTGTTCGATGAAATGCGCATGAGGAGAATGGTGATATTATGCCGGTATATAACTTTAACAGTTTTATTCAAGAGGCCATGCACATCGTTGTAGCGGGCAAAGAGATCAGGTTGGGCAGTTGATAGTAGTCGCAGATGCTGAGGTGCAGAGCTTGGTCAGACTGGCAGCGGGTAGTAAGATACCTGGTCTTGGACAATGAATTTTCCTTCTAAAGGGATAACAAGAACTGAGACAGTGCCATATTTAGGATTTGTCCAATACAAGGTGAAGAGAAGGTTGCAGAGGTCAAACTGGTGAATGCCAATGTGATTGACTGGTCAATCAATTCATTTGGTGGGGGCATTTAAGAGAGTGTGTCTATGAGAAGTGGATTATGCATGATCCAACCTGGTGATGCTGATGTGGCTGTGCAGTGTCGACGTTGTGGCTTAAGAGTGGAAGTGGTACATGCTGAGAGAACAGCAAATAGGAGAAGATCGATGCGAGCTAGCGGTGACTCCTTCACAAGCTAGTGCTTTGCTGAAAAAACTCAATTGTGCCAAGGTAAGTTCTCCTATTGAGCAACTTGTTGCTTAATTTCATGGCAGTTTTCTTCTTCCTTTTTACTTAACTAGTAAAGAGCTCATACCTTGCTTTGGGTTGAAATAATTATATCTTATAATATATGGCCCAAAGCTCATCCTTATGAGAAAAATAATATGGGTCTTAAATTTTAATGGCCAAAACATTAATGTGCGTCAACGGTGGTGATCAATCTAAGTAAACAATCAATGACTGAGGTTTCTTTTTTGGGTAAAATAGAACTTTCATGTCAAAAAATCTAATCTCCTTTTATTAGGAGTAAGGATATGGATTCCCGATTACAGCTGTGGAATATACTCCGGTAACATTACTTGCTTTCTTGACAACAAGAAAGTTGAAAGATGTCAAAAAATCTAATGTACTTGCTTTCTTAATCCACATTCCGGGCCTTCTATATGGGCTCCCAGTCTCCATTTATTCATGGATCATTAATCCATCTCACCCTACATCAATTGATTACGGTACGCATGGTGTTGCTTTTACCGGTATCTTATCCATTTTGTTAAAACTGGACTTACCCCTACTATATCCTTACCCGTTAAAATAAATTGGTAATGTATAAGTAACGTTACATAACAAATAATATAATAATGTGATTATGTTTTTCTATTAAATTTTGTAGGAGATACAAATCACTGTAACTTTTCTTTGGTCAGGAAATTGTTAGAATTAGAAGAAACTTTCTTTGGTCAGGTTAAAAGTATCGCAGTCCTAACAAAATATCTTTAGTAGAATGGTCTGCAATATGTCTATATAAGAAACATGGTGGTTTGAGGGTTTTGGATTTATCTCAAATGAATATAGCTTTACTGATCAAATGGTTTTGGAAATTCCATTACTCTGAATATTCTGGATTGTGGAAATCTCTGATAGTTTGCAAGTATGGATACAAAATTTTTGGACAAATTTTCAATCTTTTGGAGATCAACTATGAAAATTTCACATAGGATCAGATTCTTATGTCAGTGGCTGGTTGCTTCTGTTAAAGAATTTTAGTTTGGTCAGATGTTTGGTATGGTAACTGCCCATTATATATACAATTTCCTTATTTATATGAAAAGGCAAAAATTGTTAAGACCCTTAACTGTTTACCCGGTTTAGAATGGGGTAAACATAAAGATACCTCTGTATTGAGGGACAAGCTTGGAACTTAGAGCAGAAAAACAGAAATTAATTGCTATACTGAATTCTCAATCTTTTTGTGATACTAATTCAATTTTTTGGCCAAACAAAAGGAATACATACTATCAAATCATGCTATAAATTTTTTGTTCCTCTAAAAGAATCAGTGCGGGACCTCAAGCTATACTTTTAAAAGTTAAAAATTTTATTTTTAAATTGCTTGTTATCTTTCTTATTTTTAAAATATCAAAACGATCATTCAACGGAGAAGACTTAATCCGGCACTACACCGACCGATCGATGATAAATTGATAAAATTGATAATTTAACTCCCACTGGGTACGGTTAATTGATATTATCATACGTAAATAAGGACGAAGTCCATAACTTAATTTTGGGTGAACATTAATACCTAGAGCTATACTATGGGCGCTGTAACTCGGACTTTGCCCTCGAAAAATGATATCAATATAAATAATTAAGAATTTTATAAAAAAAATTAATAGGAAACAAAATAATATAATTTTAAATCTTTTGATATAATAATAATAATAATGCAATAATTTATATATAAGAACACATAAATGTTGGATCATTTTAAGGATTAAATCTTGTTTTTTAGACATATCATATTCATATTATTTAATGTGAAAAGAAAAACACTCAAGTCATTGGATTAAAGTAGGTGAAGAGTTCAAACAAAATTATTGGTAAATAATAAAAAGCATTGATAATGTGGTATAGTTGAGGTGTTTAGAAATCTATCACTCTTTATGAAGTATACATATCAACAGCAGGATGTGTAGAGAGTCGAAGTTCAACGCATATATAATATGATGTGAATTTTGTTTTATTGAGAAATCAACATTTGGAAACGAAAATTATAGATATCAGAAGATACCACTTGCACTTAATTTGGCATCACCAATTCGTTACATAATTGTGAAATTTTCTATAATAAATATTTTTCAAGAGATTCTTTTTTCAATATAGATTTTCTTCGATCAGAGATAGTCCTATGAGGTATTTTATATTATTATTGGTAAATTTAATTAAAAATAAATAATTTTTATGATGAATCTAATTTATTATAAAAAATAAATCACTCGATCATATATAGCCATGAAGGGCAGTGGAGAGACCAAGTGCGATATTGAGCTGTGTTATTTGATATGGTTGAGACTTATATAAAAAAATGGCTATTTTTTAATATTTGTCATTTTCGTTGGCGGGTAATTTGCTGGACATATTTTATCTTACTAGTAAAGAGCCCATACCTTACTTTAAGTTGAAATTGTTATTTCTTATAATAAATTGTAAGATAATATGTAATGGGCCTTAAACTGAGAAAATTGATATGAGACTTAGTTTTAATGGGTTGAGACATTAAAATATGTCAACGGTAGTTATCAATCTAAGTAAACAATCAACTACTGAGATTTATTCTTTGGGGAAGATAAAACTTTCATGTTAAAAAATCTAATTTCTTTTTATTAGGAGTAAAGATAAATCTATCAAATTGACGGAAATTAAACGTACATATATGTTAGTCGTTTGACCAAATCAAACTATATAATATCCCTTAATTTGGTCGTTTGACCAAGTCAAACTATATAATATGTTTGTGGTGTCTCAACGTATCACCGTATCATTTTCTTTCAATATACGAAAACTAGAACGTTGTTGGAGACCTACGTTATGAAAACAATAAATTCTTTGAAAACTATATTGAAAAAACTAGTTGGCAACTGTACTCAACTGAAAAAAAAAATAACAACATATATTCTAGATTTTATAATTTGCCATTTTAAAAATTAAAATGTTATAATAATTGGGTTCGTTGGGATATATCAATCCATCTGGGATATCAATGACGTGCATTTGCCCAAATTGAAAGCCCGATGGGAATAAAATAAAAATATATTTTTCATTATCTGCATTAATTTGATTTTCTGATCTCTTCTTTCCTGACGTAATTGAAAGTATGTATGCCTTGAACCTTAGCTAGGAGTGGCAGAAAAACTCGTGGCTCGCTCGTTAGTGGCTCGGGCTCGACTCATTATTGGCTCGCTCGTTAAGCTCGTTAAGCTAATAAGCTGAGCTTGAGCTTGGCATGGCTCGGCTCGTTAAACTCGTTTGGCTCGATAAACTATTACTAATTGCAATTTATACTGCTCTTATCGTAAATTATTAATATATTATACAACATATAGTCAAATATATATGAAATTGTTATGTAAAATGTGTATGAACATATATTTATTAGTCCTTTTATATTAATTTTTATATAAATTTTGATATAACATACTTAAAATGTTATTATTAAAAAATAAACGAGCTTAAGAGCCAGCTCGGTCAGCTTGTTAATTAAACGAGCCGAGCTCGAGATCGTGTTTTTGACTTATTAATTAAATGAGCCGAGCTTGAGCTTAGCCTGGCTCGGCTCGGCTCGTTTACACCCCTAACCTTAGCCCTTCGACATAATTATTTTTGAGGGAAGCACGAAAAGTGATAGTTCAGATTTGGACCCATTTACAAGGGCGAATTTTTTTTCTGTCTATGCCTAAAAGGAAAACAAATTTGAGAGTTATATCTGTTTCAATACAAATTGCGGGAATATGTCAATTTTTAAATGCTGGTGGTTAAGCAGTCACACTAAACGCCGGCGTTCAGAGATAGACGTAATCCCAAACTTGTAATTTTATAAAAATCAAGCTCCGAACGCTAGAGTTCGAACTCCGAAGTTTGAAATGCAACTCTAGCGTTTGAACTCCGGAGTTCAAAATCTGGAGTTTGCATGTGCAGTTCGAACTCCAGAGTTTGAACTCTAGTGTTCGGAGCATGATTTTCGCAAAATATTATAAGTCTAGGATTACATTTATATCTGAACACCGGCGTTTAGTGTACATGCTTAACCGTCGGCGTTTAAAAATAGGTATATTTCTGCCATTTGTATTGGAGTAGGCATAGCTCTCAAATTTGTTTGTCTTTAAGGCATAGACAAAAAAAAATTCTTACAAGCGCATGGACAAGAGATGCACGCCATATATTTCTATACTATCTATATATACTATATTATAAAGCACGTAACTATCACACCCTCCATTTGTTTTTCCTGTGTTTTCAGACTTTTTAATTCCCATCTTACCCTTTTAATTGATCCAAATGCTAAAATTGAGTCTAGTTGTACCGTTTCCTCTCCATTACAGTCGCTTATAAAGGAAGTTATTTAAGTTGATTGATAACTAATGCACCTAAATTTTAAAATTATAATACATTATATAGAAAGACACCAACTGCATTGTCTGACTTGGGATAAGTCATTAAGTTGATTAAGTGTTAATATGGATTGTAAAAACAAATAATCTACCAAACAAGGTAAGCATATTTCTGTTTTTATTATAAAATATGTAAATTCATACAAGATAATTGATCTGTCAAGTTACTACACGAAGAGATTAATTGTTAATCATGATCTCATAATTAATTCTTTTTTATCAATTGGTATATGTTTATTGAAGTTCAGTACTACACATATGAAGTGTACATTTTCATTGATACTGATACATGTGGCATTGGACATAGTTGTAACAATGTAATTCTTTATTCTAATTATACCTTTTTATTTAAACCAATATATTCTAATTTTATTGATGATATTAGTTTATTATTAAAAAAATTTATTTCATTCTTTATGTTTTATTAAAAATATATGCCTCTTATGTGATATGTTCCATTGCAAATTTTAATTTTTGAAACCATCCATATATTAAATAAATTTTAATTTTAGAAATCACACGTAACAACGCATGGGCATCTTACCATTTTTATTTTGGTTGCAGCGATCAAATTTAAAATGGCCCGCACAACGGGCGGATATTTTGTTAGTATTACAAATATTCCAAATGGTGAGGGGTTTGAAAATTATATACGTACCGAGCGTTTGATGTAGAAGTTCATACTTCCTAATAATTTCACATAAATATTGTTGATAGCTCCATGTACTAATTAAACAAAAATAAAGTAAAATTATTGTTTTTTAATTACAATTTTGATATTCATTGTTGTTTAAGTACAATATATGAAAGTAACAACCGACCAATCAACTGATTAATATAAGTGCTTTGACGTCGTTATACTTGACGAGTACTAGCCGGTGTCATATTGACTACCAAAATGGTATTAATTAATTTCCAACGCTTGCGGCAGCACAAGGTTTTGGTTTAAGTAAGACCTAGCATTAGGGGTGTAAACGGGTCGGGTTGGTCAGGTTTCACATAGATTGATAATCCAAATTATTTTAGTCGGGTTACACAAATTTCAATCCATAACTTACCAACAAATGTAAAACCGTTCAATTCGGGTTTCAACTTTGGCGGTCGGGCTTCGCGGGTTTCACGGGTTTCAATTTAAGATATTAATTGTCAAAATATATAAGTGAAACTAAGTTATAATGAAAAAAAATACAACAAAAAAATTCAATATACACTAATTAAAAGTAAAATAAAATAATTTTTCATTATTAAATTTTAAGTATAACAAAAAGTCATTACATTTCTATAAAGATATTATGACTTTATTTAAAATAATATAAATTGTTTTAAAAAATTTAAATAAATTGGTCGGGTTGAGTTTTACCTAACATATTTTATAAAATCCATAACCAAGCTTTAATCATCGGGTTGCTCAAAATTCAATGTAACTAACCAACTATAATCAAAATCCGTAGTTTTTCAAGTCGGATTGGTCGGGTCGGTCGGGTTCTGCTGGTTGAACGGATTGGACTTACACCCCTACGTAGCATCCATAGAAAAATTGTTTATATAGTGTCTATATGTTACATTCTGTATTTCATTTTTGGATGTATCTATTACATTCCGTACATGTCCATGGATGTATAGACTTTTTTAATGGATACTTGATGTTTCTCTTTGATTTTATATATGCCTTTTGCCATTAAAAGTTCAATAATAACTACACATTAGAATGAGTTTTATATCAAAAAAAAAATAATAAATGAAGGCACTATATGGACGAATTCCCAAACGATTATAGAATTAGCTTTCACTTTTCTTTAATTCAACCAAGAGACATTCAGATCACTCTATATGCAAGTATATATATAAACAGTCCATCTAATATGCAACTATATAAACACTCCATCTAACAGATTAAAATCCAGTACATACAATACCACCCACAAACATTAATTATCACATGGCATGGTTGATAATTTTGTTCTATATTGTTTTGCTTTTTGAAGCCACAGCAGCCCAATCTGTGGCAAAGCCTGGCTGCCCCGAAAAATGTGGTGGTGTTGATATACCATATCCATTTGGTATTGGTACAAATTGTTCCCTTAACAAAGAATTTAATGTCACCTGCCAGACATATAATAGTACTGGCCAAACGCTTCCTGTCTTATATCATGCTGATAAGGTGTTCCATGATCTTACGGTGCACAACATTATGCTACCAACAGCTGAAGCAAGAGTGTACAACAGAATCTCTTGGCAATGCTACAGCGGTTTGAATGGTAATATAACCAAGAGCACTTGGTGGCTGGATTTAAATGATGTATATAGGTTGTCAGAGCACCAGAATCGGTTTACAGTAATAGGATGTGAGACCCTTGCATTCAATGAAATGTGGGACTACAATGACGCCCCTTACCGCACAGGGTGTGTATCTACCTGCTACAGTCCAGAGACCCTAAGAAATGGCTCTTGCTCTGGTAATGGATGCTGCCAAACCTCAATACCTTCCGGCATTAACTTCTATCAGATCTCCTTCGATAAAAATTACAATAGTTCTCAGGTTTGGAATTTTAGCCACTGTAGTTATGCAGTAATAATGGCGACAGACAGTTTCAACTTCAGTACTAGCTATATTTCTACAATTGATTTCTGGTTGGAACATAATGGTTCGGTGCCTGTTATTCTTAATTGGTCCATAGAGAACAAAACATGTAATGTAGCTCAGGCCAACTTAAGCAGCTATGCGTGTGTAAGCAATAATAGCAAGTGTATCGACTCTACAAATGGTCCAGGTTACTATTGTAATTGCTCTCCTGGGTACGAAGGAAACCCATATCTACTGGATGGCTGCCAAGGTAAAATCCTTTTACAAAAATATAATCCTATTACTTTTGTATCTACACCTGAAGTTATTAATTCATCATATTTAACAGTTACTCATTTTTTAGCGGTAAAAATTAATTCTGTTTGATAGAAAAGATTATTTAAGCTAAGTTTAGTTTATATTGTATTTAATTAAGCATTTGTTTCCTATTTCCCAACTATCACTGGCCTTCTGTTTCTCCAGCCAGTCTTTTGGACTTCATTTTCGGTAGTAGTTGCTAAGGTCGGATAAGAATATCCTGAGATCCAAAAAATCATGAACCAAATTATGCAAATTATCAAACTTTTCAACATATACTATTTTTGTCTTTGCAGATATCGATGAATGTAAAGAAGACCGTCCCATATGCAAAGGGTCCAGGATATGCCAAAATACCCAAGGAGGCTACCAATGCAATTGTCCAGATGGTACTCGAAGCGATACAACAGATGGAAATTGTTTCTCAGTCAATAAGAGTCTATCACAACAGACTAAGTTGGCTATAGGTAAACAAATATTGAAATATATGTATGACAGATATTTCAGGATGATGAAACATCAAAAAAGGTTAAGGACAGAAATAGGGAAAAATGTTTTCTATGTATAGTAGTTTGTAACTCATGCCTTAAAAAACATAATTTAATCATGAAATTATAAAACTACACTTAATTTTTATACATATTATAAAATTACCTCCTGCCCCAAATTTTTGATCCAGTCTTTTACTCGATCCAGCTCCGTGCTGACTCCTATACCTCGGTACATATAAAACCTTAAAAGTACCTTAAAGCTTTATCACATCTGCACCAATCTCAAAAAAACAAGAGCAAATCAAATAATTTTCCCCTCAGTATGCAGTGCTGTTATATCAAAAGAAGTTTGATAATCCTATACCTTTTGAAATTATGAAACTAATCATAAACCATTAACAAACTAAATTTATGCCTCAATGTACAGGTCATGCTTAGTAATATATATATTTATTTTTTACAGCCAGTATATTACACATTTAACCATATTTACTTTCAACTTGGCACCAGTAAGTAGCATGAAACAAGCCAGTATGCCCAGGTACAATAACATTTAAAAGTTTCTACGAAACAATAATCAAAGGAAAACATATAAAATGATTTTCATTACTTGTACCTGCAAAAGAACCATGGCGTTAGAGCGATATGATACTTATTGATAGGACCCACTATAAAAATTTTACCTCATCCATTTTTTTATTTCTGTAGGCATTAGCATGGGCATTCTGTTGCTTCTGTTATGCTTATTTGCAATTCATATCATTCATGAAAGAAGGAAGCTAAGAAGAATTAGGGAGAAGTATTTTCAACAATATGGAGGCCGGTTATTACTCGAAGAAATGAAGAATGACCATGGCAATGCATTTAACATATTCACAGAAGAAGAACTTAAAGATGCCACAAGCAACTTCGATGATAAAACCATGCTTGGACAAGGAGGAAATGGCACTGTTTATAAAGGAACTCTGAAGAGCAAAGGAGACGTAGCAATAAAAAGATGCAAAACAATTGATGAGAGAAATAAAAAGGAATTTGGTAAAGAGATGCTAATTCTTTCTCAAATAAACCACAAAAATATTGTTAGGATCCTTGGCTGTTGTTTAGAAGTAGAAATTCCAATTCTGGTCTATGAGTTCATTCCGAAGGGAACCCTTTTTGACCTCCTCCATAGTGCTGCTCGCATCTCATTAGCCACTCGTCTCAGAATTGCTCAAGAGGCAGCAGAGGCACTTACATATTTACATTCTTGGGCATCTCCCCCAATAGTGCACTGTGATGTAAAATCTGCTAACATTCTTTTGGATGAGAATTTGGTGGCAAAGGTGTCTGATTTTGGGGCATCAACATTGGCACCATCGGATGAGGATCAGTTCCTCACAATGGTGCAAGGAACTCGTGGCTATTTAGACCCACTGTGCATGCAAACTGGTCAATTGACAGTAAAAAGCGATGTCTACAGCTTTGGTGTGGTTCTTCTAGAGCTCTTGACTCGTAAAAAGGCATTCTACTTGGATGGATCAGAAGAAAGAAGTCTTGTATCAGCTTTTCTGTCGGCCACGAAGGAAAACAAACTCGACGAGATTTTGGATGACCAAATTCTGGATGAAGAAAACATGAATCTAATTAAGGGTGTGGCTGAGTTAGCAAAAGAATGTTTGAATATGGAAGGAGAAGCAAGGCCAGAAATGAGAAATGTAGCTGAAGGGCTTGCCAATTTGAGAAAATCCATTAAGCACTCTTGGGGACAGGACGATAGCAATGAGAGCAAAAGCTTACTCGGGGGGCCTTCAATGAAGCATGAAGTAGAAATAACTTCATACCGCAGTCTGGAGACGAGTGCAATGCTGGCTATAGAGACTGGACGGTGATTTATTGTGCATGTATGATTTCCTTTCGAAATCTTTAAGAATTTTAAGTTTTATGGATTGTTTTCGTTCTTTTTTCTCTATTTATTTATTGTGTGTGTGGAATGGAGGTGAATTATTGTTGGTTGCTTGTTGTATGCATATATTTTGATCCTTTCTTGATTGGATATTTTATTTGTGTGCATATATGTAAGAGGAGGAAACAAACGATCGATTACTAAATTGATTTGAGCATCTGATATATGAACTGCCATTGTTGTCATCCCCTTTTTCTATATCATTCTTGTACCAGTACGCACTTGTCTCTAAAACTAAATCCAGTTCACTAAAATTTGACATCAAATCTCACTGCTGTCTTCAAATTAGCTGTCTCAGCTGACTTAGAATCAGTTTAAGACAGTCTAAAACTAGCAGGGATAAGTAGCTCTATCTAGGCTAGCTATAGTTCTTCAATCTTGATCAAATCTGACATATAAACGATATAATACTAAAGAATCTAGTTGCAAAACAGCAAAATCTTTTTTTTTCTTGACAGAATCAGCAATAGCACCAACACCAGAACTACCCCTTTTCTCTTCCCATCTCCTCCAGATTATTATCTTCAATCACAACCAATTTAACTACTCAATACTAATCAATCTAGGAAAACTAAGTAATGACCCAAAGGCCAAAGTTAATGATCATACTAGCTTCTCTCAAAAGCCATGTTCTCTCCAGTCCAGTGTCACCTCCACAAATCACCACTACACCTGTTGATGATGCACAGAACACTGGTACTGATCTAGCTGTAGCTAGCCTTCGCCGTTCCCTCTTGACTCATGTTCTCAGCAGACTGACAATCTCTCCCTAGACAAACTGAAGAGTCAGGAACTCTACTACTTTGTGGTACGCATTTACAAAGTTGGAAAAATATAACTTGCCGCGCACAATGCCTCCAGCACCCTCCGATGCACTGGCAAATATTTACAAAAATATCTCTTTTTTTAGAAAATTTTTCAGAAATATCCTTTATTTCTAAGGAAAATTTACAAAATTACCCTACCTTGAAAAATATTTACAAAAATAATCCTCAAAGATTTTACAAAAATGTATCTCCGACCCAAAAAATTTTGCAAAAATACCCTCCGACCCAAATGCGACCTCATCACAGGGTTGTAGGGCGAAGTTTGTGTCACAGTCCAATTTTGAGTTGGCTGCAGTGTCAGTCCAGTATAAACTCCTAACTGGAAATTAAATGATTTACAAATCGAGACAAGCTTATCGAAATATATAATGAACCCACCAAGACTCGAGATCGAACCTTTTACCTTTACATACTACGGCCCCATGTAGCTAAGCCACAAACTGAGAGCCGAGAAGCCCTTGAGTGCCCCATTGCAGGCCCAAGACAAGTTCAGTAGCTAAGATATATAGTTTGGATGGGAGTATGAGAAAATATAAGGCCCAATTGAACACCATATTACCAGTTCACCACACCGACTCACAGAGGATATTAATATAGGAAGAAAGAGGCAATCACTGACTCTTTGTAATCTATGATAACCAGCAATGGTGCGCGCTGCGCTGCGCGACGGAGTTCATACTATACACCAATATAAAATCAATTCATACTAATTGATAACAATACAATTAAGTGACAGTACAACAACAATTTAAGTCAAACTGATAATACTTTATGAAATTAAAAGAAGAATTCTTGTTACATTGCGTTCTCATGTAAAAATCATACTCTATGAGCTAAAAAATCATATTAGTCATAACATGTAGTTTCCAACTTGTCTAAAGAAAAAAAATGTTCCGCATTACATCGGACTTGTAATTCTTACTAATATGAGGCATTGGGAAAAGGAGGTTGATTACCTGTGAATGGATCACTCTTTGCACCACTTGCACAACTTGCACAACTTCCCATTCAGCTTCATTTGAAATGCCACTCTGCATAGCAGGATCAGATTCTAAATCCAACAGATGTTGTATGTTCAAAACTAAACAGGCAGGTCATATACAGAACATAAACATATTGGTACCTTGTAGGAGGTGCGCATAACCATTGTTAGGAGCAAAGTTCTTGGCATAACCATTGTTAGACCAATGATTTAGAAAATCATTTGATTCATGTTGAATACCAAGGATCAGGACAGAAGAAAATATAAAACTGTTTTGTCATGATTAATTAATATAAGGCTTGTCAGCGCTCATCATATGATTCATATCCAGTATTCATATTCCTATATCTTGCCAACAAATAATGAAGGAGAAAAACACATAAAATGCACAAAAAAAAAGAGAGAGAGAGAAAGAGAGAAATAGATAGAGATAGTCGACGGGTACACATCCAAAAGAAGATCAATGAAGATCTAAGAATAAACATCTTCGATTTTGGTCCTATTTGTTTTGACAGAGCTACTTGAGAGAATTAACTTTCCGTTTTCAGATATTACTGATAATTTAAATATACCATCACTGACATTTGTGAGTAAATAATGAATTCTTTTTAGATAGAAGCTAAAATTAGCAAAACCGGAAACCATTATAACCAAGCAAAGATGAACAGTACTATCATCCATACACTTTTATTTTCAATTCGCCTATTTCAGTCCTTGATTCATAAACCATATATGGCAGATGGAGTAACATGACCACAATTTAGCAGTGTGGCCGAGAAACAATTTCGCAGTGGTACAATCTTTGACGACACAATCCAATACTAAAAGAGAAATGTCATAGAGGTAAAAAAATCCAAATAAGTAAACTGAAGCAACCAATTTGCACAATTTTGAAGACCAGTCAAATCCAGAATGATGAGAGAGGAAAGAACCCCAATAACATAAAGAGGAGGGATCCATTGACAATGGTTATTTTGACAATCTTGACAATAATATTTTTCAAAAATTTATAAAAATTCATAAAAAATCTTAAAAATAGAAAAAAGCTTATGGAATTATTATTTTACTTATAGATTGATCATGTTTCCAATTATATTCAATTTAAGCTATGTTTGATAGCTTTTTAAAGACCCGTTAAATTGCAACCGTTAAAAAATGTACAAAATTTTGATAAAGCATCAAACAATATTCAAATTGATTGAAATTTGAAACACTATCAATCTATAAGTAATGCATGCATAGAATTTTTTTCGTTTTTAAGATTTTTTATGAATTTTTACAAATTTTTAAAATGTACCATTGTCAAGATTGTCAAAATAAGGATTGTCAATGGATCCCTCCTCTAACATAAATTCCAATAATTCATTCTCATTAATCTTAGTACTTTATCAGATTTGAAATTCTCTATATTTAATTTTAGATTTTCTTATGTGGCAATGCCTCTAATCTCAATATATAAAGCAACAGCAGATGCAAAGCATCATTGTAATTGTACGTGTGCATGAAATTAGTAACCAAGCACTGTCATTGTTCATTTTTATACACTGTAGTGTGTTTGCTTCCTGATACCATGCGGTACACCATTATTATGTTCAGTTGAAACACATGCCAAAAAATTGCAACACAACAAAGAAGCAGTGACCATACCGCTGAAACAAATGGGAGAAACCGGGAGTAACAGGAAGCAAAGGAAGACTAACCCGTGCAAAGAGAGGCGGCAGAAGCAAATTCAGGTGCTCCTTTCTCAGCAGCTTTCGGCCGAACAGTTCCGTGTAGACCATTGGACGTTGGGCCTCAGCTCTGGTGCAGCCAGCTTCTCAACAAAAAAACAACCGGAGGGACTCCCATTGACCCTGAAAAGAACTAAACAGCAGCCACCGGGTGCCTTTAGGCCAAACAACGGAAAGAGGAAGAAGAGACACCAAGCTACTGTGCCAACTGAGAAGAAAGGCAATGCAAACCCAAGGAGCAGAAACAGATCCCGCGAGGGGGAAGATGAGCAGGCTACCCAGAGCAAAATCGCAAATCCTTGCAAACGAAACCGACGGCAAGGCAGGCCACTTTTGTCAGCACCGGCTGGCCGAACTCTGACAACCCCAAATGGCAGCGACGACACCCAATAGCCTCAAAAACCCACCCGACATCAACAGGGCCCCCGACTGGACCTGGTGCGCTAAAATCGGAAGGGAATGCCCGCAGGGAAGCAACACGGCGGGCCCACTGGCAGCAATCGCAGCAATCCCATCAATCTAACCTCTTTACCCTGGCCTGATTCCCATTAGTCCAGAAGTCCATCAAATCCCATCAATCAACCTCTTTGCGAGACTATGACACCGCCTCTTTACCAACAAAGGTTACTGTTATTTCAGATATCCATTAGTAAGTTCACATGAGAATCAAACTAAACACTCATGTGTGTTATGCTATATCACTATATTAGGGATTATGTACTTGGGAATTTTTATCAAACACCTCATGTGCATACAATTGACCACATCTCTAGTCATATTCAAGCATCAAAACTTAAGCCAAGCTATGAGATAATGATCAGTAACTTACCTTATTGAGGACTGACAGGTGGAGGAAAAGGAAGGCAATGGCGGGGGTGGCAGGTGGACGAAAGGAAGGCACCGGCGGGATTAGCAAGCGGGCGACAGGAAGGCAGTGGTGGACTGGTGGGACTGGCTTGCGGAGGAAAAGCAAGAAGAGGGTGTTCTTAGAGGTGGCAGAACCCGACCCGACCCGAGAAACCCGCCCGACCCGATCCGACTCGAACCCGACCCGACCCGGAATTTTTCAGATAGTCAAACTGACCCGACTCGACCCGACCCGATCCGAACCCGACCCGACCCGAGATCAAATAGCACCCAATCCAACTCAAATCAACATACGATCCAAAAAAAGTAGATATTAAAATTGACCCGACCCGACCCGCCCATCACCCGACCCGACCCGACCCGACCCGAGATATTCTAGAAGGTCAAACTGACCCGACCCGCCCGACCCGAATCCGAACCCGACCCGCCCGCCCGATTTGCCACCTCTAGGTGTTCTAGACAGCCCCACCTTGCCAGCACGTCGAAACCACCTTAAACTCTCGCCAACCTGACTGATGCCCCAAGCGGACCCAGCGCGCGACAGCTTGCGAAGGAAGGAGAGAAGGCCGAAGGGCGGATGGACCCACCTGCAGCGGAGGAATGGCACAGGCCGAGCAGAGGGCGGAATGAACCGCGAGCACCCAGAGGAACGAAAGAGGGAATGAAGAGGATGGGAGCCACTCGATCGGACCCAGCTGCAGCGAAGGAACAGGAAGGCAGAGAGGAGAAGGGGGAAAAGGGAAAAGGCAAGAGATCCAACGGTTGAGAACGAGCAAGAATTTACTGTGGTGATAAGCTGTTCATCCGCAGTAAATTCTTAAGAAACAGCCCAATTATGGATTTGGAAATATTAATTTATTACGCCACCTTTATTTTTTAAAAAAGTCGAAGCATTTTGAGTTCCAATTTACATAGTAAAAAAATAATATTAAATTGTAGCTGCACTAGGGGTGGCAACGAATCGAATCGAATCGAATAATCTCTGTGAGATATTCGATTCGATTCAAATTCGAATCGAGCCGGCTCGAAATAGGAAGCTAGTTTTGAGCTCAAGTGGTAGTGAGGTATTCGATTCGGTTTGATTCGAACTAGTTTGGTTCGGTTCGAATCGAGCTCGAAACTCTTGTCAATCAGTAACTCAAGTCACGGCCGAGGTGCGGTGCGGCCGAGGTGCGGTGCAGCCGAGTCACGGCCGAGGTGCGTCGCGGGCGGGCCGAGGTGCGGTGCGGCCGAGTCACGGCGAGGCGAGGTGAGTTGTGTTGGCTTCGTTTCCGCAAGTGACGCCGGTGGAATGAGGAGAGAATAGGAGATCGAGTGAGAGAGTGTGTGTGTGAGAGAGAGTCAGAGAGATTAGGAGATCGAGTGAGGAAGGAATGGAGGCGGAGACCAGTATTGATATTGGACGGCAATGATTTAATCAAGATTCGAGCCATATTTGACTCGCGAGCCATTCGAATCGAACTTGGCCACTGAGTTATTCGATTCGAAATTAAATCGAATCGGCTCGATTCGATTCGAAATTAAATCGAACTAATATTGAATCGAATTAATTACGAACTTTTATCGAATCGAACTCAAACGAATTACGAGCTACGAACATTTTTGCCAGGCCTAAGCTACACATTTGACATTTATTTATTTTTACTAAACATACAGAAAGTAATTTCAATTGTTCCACCAAACCAAATCTGGTGTACCGATGTAAAAAAAATTCAATTTGATATTAAGCATATATTCGGAAATGGTGGATACAAATAGCACACGCTACACTCAATAGAAAAGTTCCGAATGAACCACATTCTAGATGACTTTTAACTTTTAGTTTATGGAGGTATCTATTGACAAAATGACCGTGCTTATTTTGAGAATCTCGGGTCTTAACTGTAATGAGAATTTTGAAAATAAAAAAAAATTCATAAAAAACCTTAAAAATGAAAAAAAAAGTTTATGGATACGTTTTATAACTTATAGATCGATAGTATTTCAAATTGCAATCAATTCGAACATCATAAAAATTTTATATAAATTTTAATGGTTGTATTTTATATAACGAGTGTTTGAAAAGCTGTCAAACGTCACTTAAATTAATATGATTGAAAACAAAATCAATCTATAAGTTAACAATACTTTATAAATGATTTTCTCTTTTTGAGAATTTTTAACAAGTATTTAAAAAATTTTCAAAAATCCCGTTATCAACATATTCTCAAGATAAATTGTTGACAGTACTTCTTTTATTTATTTTATTCTTTCGGCAGCACCAACTACCAATTAAGCGAGTGACCTCGTGAAGACTTGGAGAGGAGACCTCAAGTCAATCAACGCCCTTTAATTGACAATGTCTTGTCACTCTCACTCATCAGTAGCCAATTATGCCGATATAGTAGCATCCACTGCAGTACTCTTTCTTGCAATTGCAAATTTATATTACAAGGCACCTCCCACTAGAAAACGATGAACTAGAATTAATATATCTCACACCATTCAGCTATGGCATGGTTGATGTTCTTATTTCATATTATTCTCACTATTATAAATGCTGGGGCAACAGAAGGCCAAATGTTGGCAAAGCCTGGCTGTCAGGATAAATGTGGTGCCGTCGACATACCGTACCCATTTGGTATCGGCCCCAATTGCTCCTTCGGTAAAGGATTTGAGCTTGCTTGCAATACGACTAGTCGCGGATTGGTACCGTACCATGGCATTATGGAGGTGCTGAGCATCACACCGGCAACGGCACAAGCTAGATTGTACAACTCCATCTCCTGGCAGTGCTATAATCCATCGACTAACAACACAACCTGGAATTCATGGCATTATAATCTAATTGGTACGATATACAGATTATCAACCCTCGACAACATGTTTATAGTAATCGGATGTGAGACTCTTGCGTTTAACACAATGTGGGAGTCGGACAACAACCGACAGTACCCGTACCGATCTGGCTGTGTATCGACCTGTTACAGAAAGGAGAGTTTAACCAATGGCTCATGCTCTGGCAACGGCTGTTGTCAGACCTCAATTCCACCGGGAATCAACTACTACAATATCTCCTTTGATAAGAATTACCGCAGTTATGAAATTGGGATACCCACTGCAGCTATGCAGTCATAATGGAGACATCTAGTTTCTACTTTCGCACTTCTTACATTTCTACAATCGGTTTCTGGTCGGCACATAATGGCACCGTGCCTGTTGTCCTGGACTGGTCTATAGGGACTGAAACATGTAAAGTGGCTCAGGCCAACATGAGAAACTATGCATGTGTCAGTAATAACAGTGTCTGTATTGACTCTACGAATGGTCAAGGGTACGTCTGTAACTGCTCGAAAGGATATCAAGGCAACCCTTACCTTCCCGACGGCTGCCAAGGTCAGTTTCTTTAACTGAAAGGCAGCTTTAATTCCTTTACTTAGTGGTTATCGTTGTCCACTGTTAATTTACATAACCGGTAGAATGTTTCATCGGCGCCCATCGATCTTTTTAACATATTTGCTGTGAATCTGCTCACCTATATTACATTGCATAAATAAGTTTTCCTGATAGTCTTCCATTGGATAAAAAGATTTAATACCTTTTTTGTTTGCAGACATTGACGAATGTCTAGATAATTCTACCTGCTTTGGAAATATCTGCAAAAATACAGTAGGAAGCTACAGTTGCAGTTGTCCTCCGGGCAAGCAAGGTGATGCTATAAGAAATGCCTGTTACCCAGTCACGAACAACCGGAGTCTATCGCTACTGGCAAAGCTGGCTATAGGTACACAACTCATAATTTTACAAACATGTTCTTGAACTTATAAATTGATTGTGTTTCAAATATTATTCAATTTGGATGGTACTTTGTACTCTGTCGTCAAATATAATATGATACGAGGGACTGACTTGTAATATTTAAGATTCTAATAGAATCGGTAGGACATATGAGCCTGCTTTTTTCAAAAAAAAAAAAATAATATGATACTCTGACATTTTGTCAAACCAAAAACAGATTCAATAGTAATACGCTGGTGCCTGGTGATGAGGATTGCAGAATATTAATATTTCTGCAAAAACTAATATCTACTATATTTTTTTTTCCTTCAGGTGCTAGCAGCAGTCTTTTCATGCTTCTATTACTCTTATTTTCGGTGTATATCATACATGAAAAAAGAAAGCTCATCAAAATTAGGGACAAGTACTTTCAACAATATGGAGGCAGATTATTGCTTGAAGAAATGAAGAGCAATCATGGCAACTCATTTAACATATTCACAGAAGAAGAACTGAAAGAGGCTACAAACAATTTCGATGAAACTAACATGCTTGGACAAGGAGGAAATGGCACTGTTTACAAAGAAACTCTGAAGAGCAATGATGTTGTCGCAATAAAAAGATGTAAGGTAATCAATGAGAAAAATAAGAAAGAATTTGGCAAAGAGATGCTAATTCTTTCTGAAATAAACCACATGAATATAGTCAGGATCCTTGGCTGTTGCCTAGAAGTAGAGATTCCCATCTTGGTTTACGAGTTTATCCCAAAGGGAACCCTTTTTGACCTTCTCCACAGTAGTGTTGCCCGTATCTCATTGAGCATTTGTCTCAGAATTGCTCAAGAGGCTGCCGATGCCCTTGCCTATTTGCATTCGTGGGCATCCCCTCCAATTGTGCATTGCGATGTTAAATCTGCTAACATTCTTTTAGACGAGAATTATGTGGCAAAGGTGTCAGATTTTGGAGCATCGGCCTTAGCACCATCAGATGAGGATCAATTCCTCACAATGGTGCAAGGAACTCGTGGCTATTTAGACCCGCAGTGCATGCAAACTGGTCAATTGACAGTAAAAAGCGATGTATACAGCTTTGGAGTTGTTCTTCTAGAGCTCCTGACGCGTAAAAAGGCATTCTACTTGGATGGACCTGAAGAAAGAAGTCTTGTATCAACTTTTTTCTCTGTGTTGAAGGAGAATAAACTCGAGGAGATTTTGGATGACCAAATCCTGGATGAAGAAAACATGAATTTGATTAAGGGAGTGGCTGAGATAGCAAAAGAATGTCTGAATATGGAAGGAGAAAAGAGGCCGGAAATGAGAAATGTAGCTGAAGGGCTTGCCAATTTGAGAAAATCCATTAAGCACCCTTGGGGACTGGATGATGGCAATGAGATCGAAAGCTTACTCGGGGGGCCTTCAACCAAGCATGAAGTAGAAATGACTTCATACCGTAGTCTGGAGACGAGTGCAATGCTGGCTATAGAGACTGGACGGTGATTGTGCATGTATTCCATTTGGAATCTTTAAGAATTTCGAGTTTTATGGATTGTTTTCGTTTGTCTTTCTTTCTATTTATTTATTGTGTGCAGAATGGAGGTAAATAATAGTTGATTGCTTGTTGTATGCATATATTTTGATCCTTTCTTGATTGGATATTTTCTTTGTGTGCATGTATGTGAGAGGAAGAAACAAATGATTAGTAAATTGATTTGAGTATCCTGATATATGAACTGCATTTCAGTTGTTGTCATCGCCGTTTTACTCTCATTCTTGTACCAGTACTCACTTCTTCTCTAAAACTAAATCCTAATCACTAAAATTTGACACAGATCTCATTGGCTCATTGCTATCTTCACAGTCTAAAAATCAGCAGGAATAAGTTCCTATAGCTAGGCTTAAACCTTGATTACATATGAGTATATCTGTATATGAAAGAAAATAGTAAAGAATCGAGTTGCAAAATAGCAAATTCTGATTCTTGTGACAGATTCAGCAATTGATAGCATCAGCTCAAAAACTTAATTACTGTCAAACTTATCCCCTTAATTTCCTCTTCCCATGTCCTCCTCTACTATCTTCAATCCCACCCAATTTAGTACTCAACACTCAATAGTCAATACTGATCAATCTAGAAAAAAGTAAGTAATTATCGAAAAGCCAAAGTTAATGATCATACCTTCTTCTGAAAGGCCATGTAGTTCTCTCCAGTCCAGTTCTCAGACAGACAGGCAAGCTCTCCATATATAGACGAACACAGGAACTCTTACTACTTTGTGGTGGTACGCACTTATACCTCCTGGCGCCAGCTTTTCCTTACATTACAATTTACAGCTTGTTCTCCTCTGCTCTGCTCTGTGAGTCAGTAACATGGTGCCAAATTGGGCCTCATTTCAACTTGTTTTGGACCTACATATATTGTAGCCTACATGGGCCCATAGTATGTAAAGGTTCCAAGAGACTGATGGGTTCAAGAAATATTTCGATGATATTATTATTGTCTCTATATATTGGTGTACCAATTCCCAGCTTATATATACTGGAGTCGGACTGACACTGCGGCTAACTGATGGAAATAATATTTATCAGGATGCTCAAATCAATTTACTAATCCATCGTTTCTTTTCTTCCTCTCACAAACATGCACACAAAGAATTAATATCCAATTAACAAAGGATCAAAATATATACATACAACGAGCAATCGACCATAATTTACCTCTATTCCCCACACACAATAAACAAATAGATAGAAAGAAAAACGAAAAAAAAAACAATCCATAAAACTTGAAATTCTTAATTAAAGATTTCAGAAGGATATCATACATGCACAATTAATCACCGTCCAGTCCGTATAAGCATTGCACTTGTATCCAGATTACGGTACGAAGTCGCTTCTACTTCGTGCTTCATTGGAGGCGCCCCAAGTAAGCTTTTGCTCTCATTGCTATAGTCCTGTCCCCAAGGATGCTTAATGGATTTTCTCAACGTGGCAAGCCCTTCAGCCACACTTCTCATTTCCGGCCTCTTTTCTCCTTCCATATTCAGACATTCTTTTGCTATCTCAGCCACTCCATTAATCAGATCCATGTTTTCTTCATCCAGAATTTGGTCATCCAAAATCTCCTCGAGTTTATTCTCCTTCACCACAGAGAAAAAAGCTGATACAAGACTTCTTTCTTCAGGTCCATCCAAGTAGAATGCCTTTTTACGCGTCAGGAGCTCTAGAAGAACCACGCCAAAGCTGTAGACATCGCTTTTCACTGTCAATTGACCAGTTTGCATGCACTGCGGATCTAAATAGCCACGAGTTCCTTGCACCATTGTGAGAAATTGATCCTCATCCGATGGTGCTAAGGCCGATGCTCCAAAATCTGACACCTTTGCCACATAATTCTCATCCAAAAGAATGTTAGCAGATTTAACATCACAATGCACAATTGGAGGGGATGCCCATGAATGCAAATAGGCAAGCGCATCGGCAGCCTCTTGAGCAATTCTGAGACGGATGCTCAATGGGATACGGGCAACACCGTGGAGAAGGTCAAAAAGGGTTCCATTTGGGATAAACTCGTAAACCAAGATCGGAATCTCTACTTCTAGGCAACAGCCAAGGATCCTGACTATATTCATGTGGTTTATTTCAGAAAGAATTAGCATCTCTTTGCCGAATTCTTTCTTATTTTTCTCGTTGATTATCTTGCATCGTTTTATTGCCACAACTTCATTGCTCTTCAGAGTTCCTTTGTAAACAGTGCCATTTCCTCCTTGTCCGAGCATGTTAGTTTCATCGAAATTGTTTGTAGCCTCTTTTAGTTCTTCTTCTGTGAATATGTTAAATGAGTATCCATGATTGCTCTTCATTTCTTCAAGCAATAATCTGCCTCCATATTGTTGAAAGTACTTGTCCCTAATTTTGATGAGCTTTCTTTTTTCATGCATGATATGCACTGAAAATAAGAGTAACAGAAGCACGAAAAGACTGCTGCTAGCACCTGCAGAAAAAAAAAAATTAAAGTAGATATTAATTTTTGCAGAAATATTAATATTCTGCATTCCTCATTACAAGTGTATTACTATTGAATCTGTTTTTGGTTTGACAGATTGATTAGGAATGCAATGCATAACTCCAAAATCCAAATCATGACAAGCAACTAGAGAGTGTAGATCTAAAGTTTTAAACTCCCAAACTATCATGTTAAAATTCTAGTGGCCCAAAGGTTGTAATTTCTTAAAACCTGCTCAGCAGTCTTTTTATAGGTCCTTAATCTTGCTTAATCCTGGTGAGCTGTTCCAGAGCCAAGATAAAAACACCTCTGCAGTGACAAAACTTATCCTGTCATCCTAATTAAGAAAAACGCTTTCTTAGAGCCTCTTTAAGTGCGAATTTTGGTTTATTTGAGACGTTTTTGCCCTTCTTCGTACTGTATTACTGATCCTTAATTTATTGGTTTTCATATGTCTTCTCTTTTTATGGAGACAAACCTTAGCTGAGGGAGAAAGAAATTTCCTTTACTCTTCTGTCCAGTTCATCGGGTTTTCGCCAGTTATCTTACAAATACGACGCCACGTCGAGGTTCTCACGGTGACGCTCTATCATAGAAATCAATATTGATGAGTGTTCTCTCTCTGTTCATGTTATTTTCTTCTTAATCTCTTGTTGTAAGAGCTTCTGTTTCAGAAATTTATTCAATTTTGAGATTCTCTTCCATTTCATCAAATTGAATAGTTTGACGAGTGGACTTACAATATAATCGAGAAATTTTGTATGTTTTGATACACTGAAAACTATGTTTTGGCATACTGGTAAGAGGCATGTTATAGTACTGATTTTGTCATTTGGTACTGCAAAATGCGCAACTGATAAGTTTATACAATTCAATGCATTAATTTTGCATCTGCATGTAATTGCAGTCTAAAGTATCTCCTCAATCAAAGAATTCATTGCAGATGATGAAGAATATTTGTGGATCCATTTTAGTTATTTAGTGCTTTGGCCCTATAGCTCGTGCTCGTTATTGTGCAATGAGGTTCGTATTTTGATATATATATAAATGTATTTTGCTTTTACAAACTATACTTCATCTCTTAATTAGTTCGATATTTTCTTAGATTGATCATTTTCATTTTATTGTAACAAACTAACAAGTAACAATCCATGTATTTGCCTTTTCTTATTATCATTTATACAAATACTTAATTTACTGAACAAAACCACTCCCTTTTTAGGGGCAAAAAATCATTTCCGTGTTGAACTGAACTGGCCTGTTAGTATAAATACTTTGTTGTAGTCTAGATACCATTTCATCTCACAATTTGTAAGTTCAAGAACATGTTTGAAAATATATTTTCTAACTTAAAGATATTTAAAGGATCTATTTGAAAGTTGGTTGTCATTATGGTTGTCAAATAGATTAGTTGTCACCCCATCCCTTCCCTTTATATTTTATTCAAGC
Source organism: Cyperus esculentus (assembly GCA_030179965.1). Taxonomy (NCBI): domain Eukaryota; kingdom Viridiplantae; phylum Streptophyta; class Magnoliopsida; order Poales; family Cyperaceae; genus Cyperus; species Cyperus esculentus. The sequence goes on from JASGLE010000001.1 coordinate 6,812,512, forward strand.
CGAAATTCAAGATAAGTGTAACAGATATGCATTTTGTAAAGAAACAAGTTGGTTGAAACTCACAATTAGTTATTGCATAAATTGGTATCAAACGTAAGAAAGGATGCCACTTTTACTGGAAGTAACTACCATGTGGTGGGGGGGAAGGGTATTAATTGTGTACCTATAGCCAGCTTAGCCAACAGCGATAGACTCTGGTTGTTCGCGACTGGGTAACAGGCATTTCTAATAGCATCACCTTGTTTGCCCGGAGGACAACTGCAACTGTAGCTTCCTACTGTATTTTTGCAGATATTTCCAAAGCAGGTGGAATTATCTAGACATTCATTCATCAATGTCTGCAAAGAAATAGGTCACTGAGTTAAACTTTTTATCCAATGGAAGACTATCAGGAAGATTTATTTGTGCAATGTAAATTAACAATGGACAACGATAACCAATAAGCAAAAGGAATTAAAGCTGCCTTTCAGTGAAAGAATCTGACCTTGGCAGCCGTCGGGAAGGTAAGGGTTGCCTTGATATCCTTTTGAGCAGTTACAGACGTATCCTTGACCATTCGTAGAGTCGATACAGACACTGTTGTTGCTGATACATGCATAGTTGCTCATGTTGGCCTGAGCTACTTTACATGTTTCAGTCCCTATAGACCAGTCCAGGACAACAGGCACGGTACCATTATGTGCCGACCAGAAATCGATTGTAGAAATGTAAGACGTGCAAAAGTAGAAACTAGATGTCTCCATTATCACTGCGTAGCTGCAGTGGGTATCCCAATTTTCGAAACTGCGGTAATTCTTATCAAAGGAGATATTATAGAAGTTGATTCCCGTTGGAATTGAGGTCTGGCAACAGCCGTTGCCAGAGCATGAGCCATTGGTTAAGCTCTCCTTTCTGTAACAGGTCGATACACAGCCAGTTCGGTACGGGTACTGTCGGTTGTTGTCCGACTCCCACATTGTGTTAAACGCAAGAGTCTCACATCCGATTACTATAAACATGTTGTCGAGGCTTGATAACCTATATATTGTACCAATTAGATTAAAATACCATGGATCCGTGGTTGTCCTGTTAGTAGATGTATCATAACACTGCCAGGAGATGTGGTTGTACAGTCTGGCTTGTGCTGTTACTGGTGTGATGCTTAGCACCTCCACATTGCCATGGTGTGGGACCACTCCGCGACTAGTCGTATTGCAAGTAAGCTCAAACCCTTTATGGAAGGAGCAATTGGGGCCGATACCAAATGGGTATGGTATGTTGACAGCACCACATTTATCCTGACAGCCAGGCTTTGCCAACACTTGGCCTTCTGTTGCCTCAGCATTTATAATAGTGAGAATAACATGAAATAAGAACATCAACCATGCCATAGCTGAATGGTGTGAGATATATTAATTCTAGCTCATCGTTTCTGGGAGGTGCCTAGCTTGTAATATAAATTTGCAATTGCAAGAAAGAGTACTGCAGTGGGTGCTACTATATCGGCATAATTGGCCACTGATGAGTGAGAGTGACAAGACATTGTAAAGGCGTTGATTGACTTGAGGTCTCCTCTCCAAGTCTTCACGAGGTCACTCGCTTAATTGGTAGTTGGTGCTGCCAAAAGAATAAAATAAATAAAAGAAGAAGTGCTGTCAACAATTTATCTTGAGAATATGTTGATAATGAGACTTTCGAAAATTTTTGTAAAACTTATTAAATATTCTCAAAAAGAGAAAATAATGTATGAAGTACTGTTAACTTATAGATTGATTTTGTTTTCAATCGTATTAATTTAAGTGACGTTTGACAGCTTTTCAAACACTCGTTATATAAAATACAACCATTAAAAATTATATAAAATTTTGATGATGTTCAAATTGATTGCAATTTGAAACATTATCGATCTATAAGTTATAAAACGCATCCATAAACTTTTTTTTTCATTTTTAAGATTTTTTATGAATTTTTTTTTTATTTTCAAAATTCTCATTACAGTTAAGACCCGAGATTCTCAAAATAAGCACTGTCATTCTGTCAATAGATGCCTTCGCAAACTAAAAGTTAAAGTCATCTAGAATGTGGTTCATTCGGAACTTTTCTATTGTGTAGCATGTGCTCTTTGTATCCACCATTTGGGTCGGAGGGTATTTTTGTAAAATTTTTTGGGTGGGAGATACATTATTGTAAAATCTTTGAGGGACATTTTTGTAAATATTTTTCAAGGTAGGGTAATTTTGTAAATTTTTCTTAGAAATAAAGGATATTTCTGAAAAATTTTCTGAAAAAAAGAGATATTTTTGTAAATATTTGCCAGTGCATCGGAGGGTGTTGGAGGCATTGTGTGCGGCAAGTTATATTTTTCCAACTTTGTAAATGCGTACCACAAAGTAGTAGAGTTCCTGACTCCTGAGTTTGTCTAGGGAGAGATTGCCTCTCTCTGAGAACATGAGTCGAGAGGGGCCAGCGAAGGCTAGCTACAGCTAGATCAGTACCAGTGTATTCTTTACGTGCATGATCAATAGGAGGCGTTTTAGACTGTCTTAAACTGATTCCTAGATTGATTAGTATTGAGTTGTGGAGGTGACACTGGACTGGAGAGGGCATGGCCTTTTGAGAGAAGGTATGATCATTAACTTTGGCCTTTGGGTCATTACTTAGTTTTCCTAGATTGATTAGTATTGAGTTGTTAATTAAATTGGTTGCGATTGAAGATAGTAATCTGGAGGAGATGAGAACAGAAAAGGGGGTAAGTTCTGGAGTTGTTGCTATTGCTGATTCTGTCAACAAAAAAAAAAAGAATTTGCTATTTTCCAACTTGTTTCTTTAGTATTATATCATTTATATGTCAGATTTGATCAAGATTTAAGAACTATAGCCTAGCTAGAGCTACTTATCCCTGCTAGTTTTAGACTGTCTTAAACTGATTCTAAGTCAGCTGAGACAGCTAATTTGAAGACAGCAGTGAGATTTGATGTCAAATTTTAGTGAACTGGATTTAGTTTTAGAGACAAGTGCATACTGGTACAAGAATCTATACTCCATAAAGAGGGGTAGATTTCCAAGCACCTCAACCATACCACATCATCACTCTTATTGACCATTGATTTTGTTTGAAACTCTTCATTTACTTTGATCCAATGGCTAATATTTTTTTCTCTCCTCATTAAGATGAATGTAATATGTCTAAAACACTTCCTCAAAAAAAAAATGTCTAAAACAAATTTTAACCCTTAAAGTGATCCGACATTCATATATATAATTATTTATAAATTATTGCATTATTATTATTATTATTATTATTATTTAATTACATTAAAAATTTAAAATTTTTGTTCAAGTTTTGTTTAAATTTTATAAAATTTTATTATTATTATTATTATTATTATTATTATTATTATATTATTATTATTATATTATTATTATTATTATTTATTTGATACTACTTTTCGGGGCGAAGCCCGAGTTACAGCTCTAGTGAGATAGAAAAAGGGGATGACAACAATGGCAGTTCATATATCAGGATGCTCAAATCAATTTAGTAATCGATCGTTTGTTTCCTCCTCTTACATGCACACAAATAAAATATCCAATCAAGAAAGGATCAAAATATATGCATACAACAAGCAACCAACAATAATTCACCTCCATTCCGCACACACAATAAATAAATAGAGAAAAAAGAACGAAAACAATCCATAAAACTTAAAATTCTTACAGATTTCGAAAGGATATCATACATGCACAATAAATCACCGTCCAATCTCTATAGCCAGCATTGCACTCGTCTCCAGACTGCGGTATGAAGTTATTTCGACTTCATGCTTCATTGAAGGCCCCCCGAGTAAGCTTTCGCTCTCATTGCTATCGTCTTGTCCCCAAGGGTGCTTAATGGATTTTCTCAAATTGGCAAGCCCTTCAGCTACATTTCTCATTTCTGGCCTTGCTTCTCCTTCCATATTCAAACATTCTTTTGCTAACTCAGCCACACCCTTAATCAGATTCATGTTTTCTTCATCCAGAATTTGGTCATCCAAAATCTCCTCGAGTTTGTTTTCCTTCATCACTGATAGAAAAGCTGACACAAGACTTCTTTCTTCTGGTCCATCCAAGTAGAATGCCTTTTTACGCGTCAGGAGCTCTAGAAGAACCACACCAAAGCTGTAGACATCGCTTTTTACTGTCAATTGACCAGTTTGCATGCACAGTGGGTCTAAATAGCCACGAGTTCCTTGCACCATTGTGAGGAATTGATCCTCATCCGTTGGTGCCAACGTTGATGCCCCAAAATCAGACACCTTTGCCACCAAATTCTCATCCAAAAGAATGTTAGCAGATTTTACATCACAGTGCACTATCGGGGGAGATGCCCAAGAATGTAAGTATGCAAGTGCCTCCGCTGCCTCTTGAGCAATTCTGAGACGAGTGGCTAATGAGATACGAGCAGCACCATGGAGGAGGTCAAAAAGGGTTCCCTTCGGAATGAACTCATAGACCAGAATTGGAATTTCTACTTCTAAACAACAGCCAAGGATCCTAACAATATTCTTGTGGTTTATTTGAGAAAGAATTAACATCTCTTTACCAAATTCCTTTTTATTTCTCTCATCAATTGTTTTGCATCTTTTTATTGCTACATCTTCTTTGCTCTTCAGAGTTCCTTTATAAACAGTACCATTTCCTCCTTGTCCAAGCATGGTTGTATCATCGAAGTTGTTTGTAGCATCTTTAAGTTCTTCTTCTGTGAATATGTTAAATGCATTGCCATGGTCGCTCCTCATTTCTTCGAGTAATAACCGGCCTCCATATTGTTGAAAATACTTCTCCCTAATTCTTCTGAGCTTCCTTCTTTCATGAATGATATGAATTGCAAATAAGCATAACAGAAGCAACAGAATGCCCATGCTAATGCCTACAGAAATAATAAATGGATGAGATTAAGTTCTATAGCTGGTTATGTTCCATGGTTTTTTTAATATTTGTTGGGTACACATAATGCCTTTCTGGTTATATGTTTTCTTTTTTACTATTGTATCATAGAAAATATTTATATGTTTGCACCGGGCCTTTATTGCATGTGCAGATGCTACTCACCAGTGCCAATTTGAAAGTATATATGTATGGTTTTATGTATACTAATTAAGCATGACCTGTTTATGTAGTTTGAGCTTTTGAGGCTTAAAGCTGAATTATGAAAATCCGGTTTGTTAATTAATTGTAATTATTAATTTCATAACTTTTATGCTAAAAATATGGTTTGAAAGGCACGTTTTGCAAGGTGGATTGGGGCATATATCAAAATAACTGAAAGATAACTTTATAATTTATTATTTATTATCGAAATTTTATTGTAGAGATATCCTTTATGATGAAGGTTATTGGTGTTGGCCTTTTGGGGGCACTTGGACTCCCAGCCAATATGTGACTATGCACCTGGATAGGATGTACATCAGACAAGATGATTGAATAGTTGAAGTTATCGATCCTAACTGCAGCGAGAACTGCATTACTCTGCGAAATGGATCGAGTTCCAGACAACTATGGAGGAAAGTATCTCCCCTATTCCTAACCCGATCTATCCTTATTCAATTTCTCATACATGTTGGAATATCTGGTTGTACGGTAGGCAGTTGTGCCACTTTTCTATTTCAAATTTCAAACTATACAGATTTTTCACTCTTGGTATTATTTGTTTGAGTTGTGATGCAGTGCACCACATTTTTTTGAGAAAAACAACAAACTTATGTCCACCGTTTGATTTGAAAGGGCATTTGAGGAAATTAAATATGTCTGTTGACATGAATTTATTAATCAATTACGTGCTCTTCTAATGATTCAATCTCATTAATGCTTGTCTTTTTTTTTTTTTTGAAAGAATTAATGCTTTCTTTCCTTTTGAGTTTACAAAAAAGATATTTCTCTATTTTCATGCAGCTAAAATATATATCTTGCCAGGCCAAAAATGGACAAGATACCAGCATACTTAAAATTGTTGTTCAAGTACATGTGAATTCATACCAAGTAAAACTACGGTATTCTTAAGCTCACGATAGCGCTTAACACTAAAGATATATCAACTCATATCCAAATTTTGATTTATATGGCTCAATAAATTTCTTATGTCAAAATCTTATAGCATGCAAAAATTTTTAAGTATTTATTTCGAACTTTTTAATATCAACTATACAATATAATATCAATGTTTCATATGTAACTTTTAAAAAATCTGAAATAAATATTTAAAAATCTCTAAAAATGAAAAATTTTTACATGCCATGTCATTTTATATAAAGAATTTATTGAGCCATATGAATCAAAATTTGGATATGGTTTGATATGTTTTTTGTGTTAAGGTCACGGAAGGATTCCGTTTAAGAACACTGTAGTTTTTACTCAATTCATACTTCATACCATATCTATTTTTGTATGGTGAAATGTAATAGTAGCTTCAATAAACCAATTATAAATATCAATTAAAATAGAAGTTATTACGCTATATTTATGATTTTATTAACATTTAAAACTTTTCAAACTGGAAAAAATTATGCAAATCATGTGTAAATCTCAAAGCTTGGAATATGCGTTTAAAGTTATGCTTCGCTTTCATAAAAAATCATAATGCTTCTAAAGTACCTTCCTATCAAAAATTTTGAAATCCATGTACTTTAATAGTTTATTTACAGTTTAATAATATATTGACTCATTTTTTATACTTTTACAGTTAAATTTTTCGTGCAATTTTTTTAAAAAATAATTCAGATTTATATTATATCAATTTAAATTCTAAGTGAATTACTCTTTCAATTTTCTCTCATTTTCACCATTGTTTCATGTTTATATATCTCCTGTTCACGTTTTTTCTCCATTGCTTCGTTGTTTATAAATCCTTAAGTGTTTATATTCTTCATGTTTCTATAAAACTTCTCATTTTTTTGTTTTCTTAAATTACGAATTTGCTACAGTTTTTGTCCTTAAAATTTTGAATGTATATGATATGTATTATCGATTGAGTTATATACTTTTCTACGATTATCATTTTTTGTTTCCTTAAATTATTGATTTGCTACCGTTTTGGTCCTTAAAATTTTGGATGTACTGTTTGTTTACTAGCATACCATTTTGGTCATCAAAGTTTTAAATTTATATCAATTTTGGTCCATATATTCAGTATTTTATTAAATACTAAAAGTTATTGCTTATAAATTATTAGCGTTTACAATTAATAATTTAGTGTTTACAATTAATAATTTAGCATTTACAATTAATTATATAATAACTTAATAAAATTAGCAACAATGTTCAAATAAATATATTTATTCACAAAAAATTAGGATAAATGAATAATGATTGGACCAATTTGGTATAAATAAAAATTTTGAGATTTATTTGTTTTATTTTATTAACATATACTTTCGAACATTCCAAATCTGCAAAAACTCTGGCGTGCACATTTTAAATCAAAATTTTGATGTTGCTCCAATATATTATTTTTTTCATTATTATTCAATGCATTTATTTCCATACAAAATAATGCAATATTAACAGAAGAGGAAGGATCCATTGACAATGACATTTTTTAAAAGTTTTAGAAATTCTTAAAAATAGAATAAAGTTAATAGAAATATTTTTGAACTTATAGATTGATTATATTTCCTATCATATTCAATTTACATGATGTTATCGCTCTCCAAGATATGTTAAATCACAACTGTTAAAAAATGTATAAAACTTTGCTAAACTATCAAACAATGACCAAATTGATTGAAATTTGAATCACTATTAATCTATAAGTTAAATAATGCATCCATAATTTTTTTTTTATTTTCAAGATTTTTTATGATATTACTCAAATTTTTTAAAATTGTGATTGTCAAGATTGTTAAGATAAGCATTGTAAATGGATCCCTCCTCTTAACAAAAAGGGGACAGATCAGTTTACAATACATGTTTTGACAATCTTGACAACTAAAATAAAATTTAAATAAATTCAAATAAAATCTAAGGAATAGAAAAAAGTTTCCGGGTGTCTTCTTGAAGGTCGTTTGATTAGCTCATCAAAAACTTGTGCAAGCTTCAACGGTTCTAAATTAAACAATCTTTGATGTTTACATAAGTAAGAATTTTTATTTTGAATACACATTTAACTAGATTTTGCTTTCTCCCACTAATATTAGTAGTTCCTAAAGTACATTCCTTTATTTTAAATATCGACTCATTTTAGTTATCTTTACTATTAAGTCTGAAGTATTTGTGCAACTTGTTTTGTAATATCAAAATTACATTATATAAATTTGCAAAAACATATTACATGTGATGTATATAATTTTTTTCTAAAGAATGAAGTCTGAAATTAGTTTCGACTTCTTTCATATTAAAGAATACTGAGGGTATAGATGCATAATGCATGATGAATTCTAATGATATTTATTACATTGTGGGGCCCAAGAGAGTAATTTTTTATTTTTTGGAGAAGACAAGATAGTTATTTCCTCTTTGGCTTTATAACAGGATAGCACAGATATCAATACGGTTTGCTTATGTAAATTTGAAAGAAAGTAAAGAACATTAAATACTTGGTATTTTTTTCCATCAGCTAAGAGGGACATATGTAGAGCAAAATTATTAAAATACCCTTGGTCTCCTTTATCATTAACATTCTTAATTGAATCTCAACCATCAGATGAAACAATTTTGGGCAGTTCATTTAATTTTTGGTGCACTGTATCATGTTTCTATTTGTTTACCTATAGCCAGCTTAGTCTGTGGAGATAGACTCTTATTGGTTGAGTAACAATTTCCATCTGTTGTATCGCTCCGAGTACCATCAGGACAATTGCATTGGTGGCCTCCTTGGGTATTTTGACATATCCTGGACCCTTTGCATATGGGAGGATCTTCTTTACATTCATCAATATCTGCAAGGACAAGAATAATATATGTTATTTAATTTGGGGAGATAAATATATTTTTTTGATGAAATATGTTTTAAAATTTGATAATTGGCATTATTTGGTCAATATGTTTTTTCGGATTACTGAAGGTCTTGGCTTCCTAGTTACAGACCCTAACAAGTAAATATTACCCAGCAGAAATGTAAAGTGCAAAATATTAGATGAACAACAAAAAGCTCAATGATAATGGGCAGATAAAACAAAGGCTTAAATATAATATAAAGTTATAACTTATAAACCAAACCTCACTTGATTTTCATACTCTTGAACAGTAATAGTTGGTATTATGGTGTTACCAAATGAATGGTAACTGCTGACAATAAATTATTAAATTAAATTGGGTCTAAGAGAAAGTAATAGAACTAATTTTTTTCGAAATAGTTTAATTTACCTTGGCAGCCATCGGAAAGATAAGGGTTGCCTTTGTATCCAGGAGAGCAGTTGCAGTAGTAACCTGGACCATTTGTAGAGTCGACACACTTGCTATTATTGCTTACACATGCATAGTTGCTCATGTTGGCCTGAGCTACTTTACATGATTCAGTCCCTATAGACCAGTCCAGGACAACAGGCACGGTGCCATTATGTGCCGACCAGAAATCGATTGTAGAAATATAATTTGTACGGAAGTTGAAACTGTCTGTCGCCATTATTACTGCATAACTACAGTGACTAAAATTCCAAACGTGTGAATTATTATAATTTTTATCGAAGGAGATATCGTAGGAGTTTATGCCGGAAGGTATTGAGGTCTGGCAGCAGCCATTTCCAGAGCATGATCCATTAATTAGGGTCTCTGGACTGTAGCAGGTAGATACACACCCTGTGCGGTAAGGTGTGTTATTGAAGTCGAACATATCGTTAATTGCAAGGGTCTCGCATCCAATTACTGTAAACCTATTCTGGTCCTCTGATAACCTATATGTATCAGCTAAATCCAGCTGCCAAGTATTGTAGCTTGTATTACCAGAACCTAGGTAACATTGCCAAGAGATCCGATTATACATTCTTGCTTCAGCCGTTGATAGCATGATGTTGAGCACCTCAAGATCACCAGAGAAAGGAACCGTTTTGCCTTGAGATGAATTACAGGAGAGCTCAAACCCTTCATGAAGGGAACAATTGGTGCCAATACCAAACGGGTATGGTATATGAACAGAACCACATTTATCCTGACAGCCAGGCTTTGCCAACATTTGGCCTTCTGTTGCCTCAGCAATAATAGAGAGAATAATATGAAATAAGAACATAAACCACGCCATATATATATAGCTGAATGATGCCATGGTGTTGTGTTGTGTTGTATATTCTTTCTGCCTCTCTGAATTTGTGAGATATATTAATTCTAGTTCATCGTTTCTGGGATATATAGCAAGAAAGAGTACTGCTTGTCAACAACTATATATGTCGTGGGCCCCATGCAGTGGCTGCTAGTGTATCGACATAACATAAGTAGTGGCTACTGATGAGTGACAAGACATTGTCATCTAGAGGCGTTGATTGACTTGATCAGGTCTCCCCTCCCAGTCTTGATCACGAGGTCACTCGCTTGGTAGTTGCTGCTGGCGTGCTGCCAATAAAATAAAATAAATAAAAGAAGAGGAAGACTTTGAAAATTAAAAAAAAAAAACTTATTAAAAATTCTTAAAAAGAGAAAATAATTATAAAGTATTGTTTAACATATAGTTGTTTTCAATCATATTAATTTAAATGACATTTGAAAGTTCTCTTAAGACTCGTTAAAATACAACCATTAGAAATTATATAAAATTTTGATGATGTTCAAATTATCAATCTACAAGTTATGGAATGCACGCATCGGACCGAAGTTGGTTCGATGGGCACTTTCCACCGTTAGATTGGGATTTTAGATGGAGCGCTAGATTAACGGGTTCGGACTAATTCACCATAAATCCGGTTTGGATTGAGAGCGACCCCATTCTCTTCGTCTCTCTATCTCGCAATCTACTAAGTTATTTTAATATATTTCTATTCTATAATCTTGCTGACCCAAATCACAAACTCCCTCTTCTAAGTCGGTCTGACCTTGATTGATTGAATCTTTCTTTGTTTATTAAAGCTAGATTTTCACAAACTCCTCTTCCCGTTCCCTTTATTAATCTTGCTCTGACCCAAATCACAATCCATTTTTGAATTTTAGTTTTTAGTCTTGGTGTTCTTACAATCTGAAGTTCACTGTTCATATAATTAAGACACTGCTCAATATGGTAGTTCTGGACAGACTTGAAGGGAGTAGCCATCGATCCAAGAAACACATCTCCCATGGCGGCACCATGAACACTCACAAACTCTTGAGCCATGATCTTGCTGCGATCCTTTGATAAACTACCCTCTCGATTGATCGCAAGAGAAGGGGGGCGCACAAAGAAGAGGGGAGATGTTGAGATAGTAGAGAGTGAGAGCGGTGAGCGGTGGCCAGTTTTCCAAGAACAAAAATGGGGATTGAATGAGAAAGGAAGGGAAACTAGGAAAGGGAAAGAACTGACTGGATAAACGGGTTATAAAGATAACGGGTTTTATTGGGCACACCCGGATTTATTTAGTTGGATCGCTCGCTTTTGATCAGATCAGGACCGAATGAATCGGACGGTTTGAACCCCTCATCGGACAGAGTTAGGTCCGATACCCATCGGACCTACCCCACTTCCATACGTATATATGCTTAATATCAAATTGAGTTTTATTACGGATGCGTTTGGATGAGTTTGGTTAGTACTACTTTTTGAGTAGCTTTGCTAACCTAAAGTCCATTGCTATCCAAACGTATATTAGAAATTTTGGGTAGTACTCAAGTAGCACTAATCTACTAACTCAAGGGATACTTGAATGGGCTAACCATCTCACTCATGAACTAAAAAATAGAAAATAAAAAACCCCACTTTCTGATATTTTAGCATTTGTAGTATTTTTAAGGTATTGCAATATTTTATTTTATTAAAATTTTTAAAGAAAAGATGAAAAAATTATTATTTTATTCATTTCCTCCATCACTACTTTAAATTATTATCCAAACAACATTTACTAACCAGGATAGTAAAAAATTAGTTCTACTCACACGTTTCCCGAGTTAGCACTAACCTCGTACTACTCTCAATCACTTTTTTTTTTTTTTTCTGAACATCAAAGGCCCGTAGGCAACTAACCCAAACATCACTACTCTTGAACTAATCCTTACACCATCCAAACGCACCCACATGTTTAGTAAAAATAAATAAATGTTAAGTGTGCAGCTATAATTTAATATTATTTTTTACTATATAAATTGGAACTCAAAGTGCTTCAACTTTTTTTTAAAAAAAATAAAAGTTGGTGTAATAAATTAATATTTCCAAATTATCACAGATTAAAATTACAGTGGATCCGATTCTGATCCGACCAATCCATCCCGAATAACGCTCCTGTGACTCTGAGTCGGTGTGGTGAAGTGGTGATAATGCTATGGTGTTCAATTGGGCCTTATATTTTCTCATACTCCGATCCAAACAATCTTAGTTTTTAGCTCATAAGATTTCTACTGAACTTGTTTTGGGCTTACATTGGTGCACTCAAGGGCTGGTTGGCTCTTCATTTGTGGCCTAGCTACATGGGCCGTAGTATGTAAAGGTTACTCGAGTCTTGATGGGTTCAAGAAATATTTCAATGATAATATTCTCTTTTGGTGTATCACTTCCCATCTTATGCTGGACTGGCACACTACAGCTAGCTCAAAATTCTATGCTACATGCTGATGGAATTTTTATTCTGGTAAATTATGCCGAGCAAGATGAAGAGACGAAATCTCAATAGCAGAACATATGATTGTTTTTTTCTTTACACTAGCAGGCTTAAATCGGTACTACTGTGCAATTAAAAACATGCAACCTTAAGGGTAGGAATATCTTAGAAGCTGTAATTTCAGCACATGAGATATTGCATCATGTTAAAATTTATAAGGAAAAGGGGCTTCTTTTAAAATTGGATTTTGAAAGGGCTTTCGACAATGTTGATTGAAAATATTTACTCAATCAATTTAAAGATAGGGGTTTTGATCAGAGATAGGTACACTAGATGGAAAAAATCCTTTGGGGGGTCATAGTGCTATACTATTTAATGGTTCTCCTGATGCTTATTTTGAATGTAAGAAAGGAGTCCGTCAAGGCGACCCCCTTTCTCCTTATCTTTTTCTTTTAGCTGTTGAAGGACTCAATAAAATTTTGAGGTTAGGTAATCTGTCGGGACAATTTGAGGGCTTAGGTCCTGTGTTGTCAGATAACTAGAAAATTATGAATATTCAATATGCTGATGATACGTTACTTTTTCTTAAAGCAGACCCTATAATGATAGAAAAAGTAAAATGGGCCTTGAGATCCTTTGAGGCTGTTTCTGGTTTATCCATTAATTTTTCTAAATCTGAATTGATTCCTTTAAACCTTGACTCTGATATGTATGAACTGTTTGCAAATATTTTGAATTGTCAACTTGGTCATCTTCCAATTAAATACTTAGGTCTTCCTTTACATTGGAAGAGACCTTCTCGGAGGGATTGGCAAAAGTTAATAGATAAAATACAAAAGCAATTGCCTGCATGGAAAGGGAAACAATTATCACTGGATGGGAGATTAATCTTAGTTAATTATGTACTTTCATCCATTCCTTTATATTATATTTCCTTATTTAAAATTTCTAAGTGGGTCCTTGTGAAAATATACCAAATTAGGAAAAAGTTCTTGTGGGCATGGGTGGCTTCATCACCAGTTAGGAAGTATTATTTGGTTAAATGGTCTAAGATCTGTAGGGCTAAAGAATTTGGGGGATGGGGAGTATTGGATATTGAGCAAATGAATATTGCTCTGCAATGCAAATGGGGCTGGCATTTCAAATACAACGATTCCTCTGGGCTTTGGAAATAACTTATTAAAATTAATATTAGTAATATTTCTAAGCACTCTCATTTTTGGAAAGATGTTTGTTCAGTTAATCATTTTCTAATTATCAACAATAAAGAATTGTAGGAAATGGAAAGTCTATTAATTTTTGGCATGAGTTGTGGCATGCCAATTGCCCTCTTTACCCTTTGGTATATGGTAAGTCACATAATATAAAAGCTTCTATTTCTAATGTTGTTAATAATGGTCAAACCAGATTGTGTTTATCAAGGGGTGTTAGTTCTGCTATGAGAGAGGAAAAATCTCGATTAGTGACTATAATCCAAGACTTGACATTAATTGAGGATCATGATTATGCTATATGGCAGTTAGAAAATCATGGGAAATATACGGTTAAGTCACTTTATAATTTTTTAAATTCTGGTGGTATTACTTTTTTTTTTTGAAAGGTTGGTAGAGGCTACCAACGAGCTGGTGGTATTACTTATCCAATTAAGAAGTCAGTTTGGAGTCTTAAGATTCCACTTAAAAATAAACTATATTTGTGGCTTGCCATTAATGACTGTATTTTGTCTAAAGGTAACCTCATTAAAAGAGGTTGGCCAGGCAATCCAACTTGTGAATTTTGTGCATCTTTTGAGTCTTCTGATCATTTATTTCTTCATTGTTCTTTTATTTCATTTTTTGGAATAGACTGAGGTTATTTCATCCTCAGGGTCATTTAATTGCTGTTGATTCTGTTGAATCCTTTTGGCATTCTATTTCCAAGTTACCCTTCAATGATATGTGTTTTTGGGGTTTAATCATGGCTGCTGTTATTTGGGTGATTTGGAAAGAACGTAATTCTCGGATTTTTAAAGATGCCAATGGCAGCAATACTAATAGCATATATTTTTCTATTGTTCATTTGCTTAATTATTGGACAGGTTCACACTTTTCTGGTCAAGAGCTACTCAATAGGGTGCTTATTGATCTTATTGCCCTTGCTCAAGGTGTCGGTAGAGGTGCTATCATACCTGGCTCTTCTAGTTTTCTACACCACTTGATGCCTTCCCCTACTCATGCTGACTCTCCTATAGAGACTAGTGATGAGGATCTGATGACTCCTCCTCATAGCTCTACTGGTGCTTAGCAATTTTATGGTTAGGAGGATGTGTCAGGGATGGATTGTCTTGTGCTTTTAGTGCTTTAATTTTTCTGTGGAAACTTGTGGGTAGACTTTATTTTTGTAGTTTCTGCTGTTTTCTTTTGAGTATTCTGGTTTTTCTTGGATGTAATAGGTAGTAAATGCACGGCTTATGCATTTAAACATTGTATGATCTGCTTTCAAAAAGTAATGAAAGCTAGTGTCTATGGTACTTTTCTTTTTCAAAAAAAAAAAACATGGAAAATTTGTTATTAATTAAGGGAAAAGGCAGAAGAAAACTGCCCTGCTTAAATTTGTTGAGCATTATTATGAAATCAAATGATTCTGTAATTTGACACTTATTGCTTTGTTGATGATATGTATTAAGCGTTGATCAAATTAAAGAAATAAAATCATAACGAAAAGACGCATGTTCTATATATTCTTTTTTTTTAAAAAACAAAAAGTAGGTACAGAGTCATGGATGTGTTCTCTAGGATATCTCTTATGTCAAGTACTCAAGTGATAATCATATATATATCCATTAAACAATAAACTATATTTACTATAAAAAAAGAAAATAAAAAAGTAGCTCAAGAAACTTTATCTTTCTTTCTTTTTCTTATTGGTCTAAACTTTACATAATTAAGAAAATTTTAATTCATTCCAAGAGTTAGACTATTATATATACTAACGTTAGCATTTTTGACCGAAATGTTAACGCTCAAAATTTACGTTAGCGTGTCCGAAATCACAATTTATGGTGCTCAATAAATTATTTATGTAAAAATATTGGGGAATAAAAAAAATTATTTTTGGAGTTTCTTAGTATTTGTTTTGAATTTTTGAAAATAGCATGCATAAACATCAATATTTTATTAATATTTATGAGCTTTTATCTAAAATTCAAAATAGTCTTTTTTAAAATATTCTATTCACTATATTATTCACTGTAAATTATATTTACAAGGATATCAATATTATTTGTTATTATTCAATTATCATGAATTGAAATATATAATAATAGGTGACATTTTATTTTTTTGCAATGTAAATCGAATTGGCCGAGGATATCAAAATTCAAACTTTAATGATTCAAAGATTTATATTATGAAAAGTTATATGATACAAATAATTCACACAAAAACTTTGCAATTACTTTTCATTAATTTTGTCAAGTTTAATTGAAACCAATAGTACTTGTTCCTTGGAAATTAGTATTATGGCAACACAAACAAACGGTTTTAGTGTGATCGATTGTTTTGGTAATGTCAACATAACGTGACGACGTTGAATGTCATGCTGTATTAGCTAGCGACCTTATTGGTCACAAAATTTATATGAAAAGGTTAAATAGTTAGCACATTTAGTAAATGTATAAATTAGACAAGAGTTTAATTAAGAAACTGAGAGCACGTTGAAGGAAACCAAACTTACGCATTAATTGAATTTGAGCAAATATTTGAAGGTTTCTTTCTTTCTTTGACGTCGGACTATATATTAATAAATTAGTCAAGAGGAGTATACAGAAGGAAATAATATTTGAAGGCTTTTGCCTCGAGATGAAATCATTTAGATCCGACCGTAATTAAATTTGATTTCTTGCTGGAGATCTCAATTTGTGTTTTGGACATGAATTCAATCAATTTGAACATCGTTTAATGCCTTATCAAAATTTTGTATATTTTTTAATGGTTATAATTTAACGGATCTTTAAATAGCTATCAAATATATATTGCTCAAATTGAATATAATCGGAAACATAATCAATCTATAAGTTAAATTATACTTTCATAAACTTTTTTTATATTTTTAAGATTTTTTATTATTTTTTATAAAATTTTCAAAGATAACACATATTGTTAATATTGTCAAAATACCATTGTGAATGGATCGCTCCTCTTTTTTTTTCATATATCTTTCAACATAATTAAAAAGAATGATGTCATATATATTTAACTGCTTGTAGTGGTTGTTTCTTGTAAGTCTTACTCTTTTTGATGTCTTCTATCTTAATTCTATGTATCGAACTTCATATTTATAAAATTCAGTGGTGGTAGCGTTGACTACCACTTTTCTCAAAAAAAAAAAAATGAATGAATTTAATTTGTAATTGACGCAATTAATTATTAGAAGGATAGAGATCAGATGACAATCCTTCTATATATCTTGATTTCTTGACAATTTTTACGTACGATTGCAATTCAAATAAATCAAAAAAATAAAAATAAAAAAGCTTATAGATATATTCTTGAATTTATACCTAGATTGATAGCGCATCAAAAATTTAGTACAAACTTGAACCGTCCTAATTTGAACAATATTTAATAGACTATCAAAAATATGGATCATCAAATGCTCACTTGAAATATTAAAAAAAAAAAAAAAATAGTCAATGTACAAGATTCACGGCATCTGTATAAAATTTAATCATTTTACAGTTTGTTAATTTTTTTTTTTAAAACCTCGATTGTCAACAGCTTCAAGATATATAACTATAGCATATATATTAATTATCAATTGATCGCTCTCCCTACGTATTATAATATATCGGCCCATAGTTTCAATTACATTGCATACTTTGAAAATACTTGGTCAAGATATGCATTAATTGTTTTATATGCTGCTCTCTCTCTATATATATAAGAAGCTTTGCATGGGCTTGCTTAATTATTGCACAATTGAGTGGATTAAATTTAAATCTATATATATACACATCTTCTTATTTCTCCCGAGTAATTTAGAGTTCTCTATATATGGCAAGGGAAAATGTTTCCTCCAGCTTGTTGTCCTTCCATTGCTTATTGGAGTGCTATGGATAGTGCCAACAAGTAATACTCTTCTTCTCTCTATTCTATTAATTTAGTTATTTCAAAAATTTCAAGATGTTTAAGTATATTTTTTTTTGGTTAAATTCACCAAAGTACTTGATGAGCTTATAAACTCATGGTAACATTGCCTATTGAATAACAATTAAAGTACAATACAAAAATTGTTAGCACAATAAAATTTTACAAAAATAATTAGCACGATAAAAATTTTTGAAACGACAATCAACTTATTTAATACTAAGTAATATAAACAAAAGGTATGTTCATCAAATGAAGTAAATGCTTTTTATATTTTCTTTAAATTAAGTAATTAAGTAGGCCGAGCCTACATATATCCTTAATTACTACTAATAAAAGCATATTGGATTTTATCAAATGTCTATCTTCCCCGATGAATAAACCTCAGCCGTTGATTGTTTACTTAGCTAGATTGATCACCACCGTTGATGTACATTAATGCCCGTTGACGTTCTCAGCCCATTAAAATTAAAGGCCCATATAAATTATCTCAATTTAAGGCCCATTACATATTATCTTAAGAGTTTATTATAAGAAATAATAATTTTAGCCCAAATTATATAAAGGCGTGAGCTTTTGCTGGTATAATGAAATGAAAATGTGCAAGCTTGAGGGGAAGATACATTTACTTGTCATAGATAGCAGGGACAGTAGACATCCAGATTCAAAGAGGAAGGGTGTCTTAATTAGTTGACGAAAAAAATTGGTGATAATTTAGATGATAACTTCATCACGTACGTACCACTCTCATAAATGAAACATTCTTCTGTATTCTCAAAAAAAAAAAAAAAAAAAAAAAAAAAAAAAAAAATTCTTCTGCTTTATCACCAATTTATTTCTCAACCAAATAGATATCGCCGAACGGAAAAGCCTGTGAAATGAAAACTTTGAAGTATGTAAAAGAAAAGGCTCTTGACGCGCACCACAACTTTCAGTAGTAAGTAGTAACAATGGCTAGCACATTCTAATCAATTTGCAGGCGTGGAGTCGATTGGTGTTTGCTATGGAACCAACGGTGACAACCTGCCCCCGGCAAGTGAAGTTGTGAGCCTCTACAAAACGTACGGCATTGATGCGATGAGGATCTACGAACCAAACGAGGATATACTAACTGCCCTCAAAGGATCTCGTATCAGCCTCATGATGGGCGTCGATCCCTCGCTACTTGCTGATGCTGCTGCGGCAACTGCATGGGTCAAGAACAACATTTTGGCATATCCTGATGTTTCCTTCAAGTATATTTATTTGTTATTAATTATGTTTTTCTATATATATATACTTGTAGCACTTTTTTCTATATATACTTGTAGGCAATCGCGTACTATATATCGGTTTTTCATTAAATCAAAATAAAATAGCATTAGACTAGCTATATATATTGTATTAATTTATATATAGAGATTTTAACATGAATAATTAATTAATAGGTACATTGTCGTTGGTAATGAAGTTAACGATAACGTCAACCAGATACTCCCGGCAATGAGCAAACTCTGGGACGCACTATGCGCAAAAAATCTTGGAGGCAGAATCAAGGTGTCAACAGCAGTGCAATCTAACGTAACTAAAGATACATATCCTCCATCCAATGCTCAATTCTCTGTTCCCTACATGTTTCCCATTGTTACATTCCTCGCCAAAACTGGAAACCCGCTACTTGTCAACATTTACCCGTATTTCGCTCATCAAGACCATCCCGATGTGATCGCTCTAGACTATGCCTTGTTCACAGCTCCCGGTACAGTGTTTACTGATAAAAATACAAAATATCAATATCAGAATCTCTTTGATGCAATGGTTGATTCGGTGTACTACGCCTTGGAAAAGGCTGGTGGTAAGTCTGTTAAGGTAGTTGTGTCGGAGAGCGGCTGGCCATCAGTGGGCAATGCGCCGGCTGGCACAACACCGGAGAATGCACAAATGTACAACCAAAAACTGATTGGTCATGTCGCTACAGGCACACCAAAGAGGAAAGGAAACCTGGAGACTTATATTTTTGCAATGTTCAATGAGAACAAGAAGCCCGGTGCTGATGTCGAAAGACATTTTGGGTTGTTTGATGGCCCGAGCAGGAAACCTCTTTATCGCATCACATTTAAGTAATCAACTGAGGGAAGGAACATGCATACACTTACACTTTGGTTTGATCAATGGAATAAGAAGCAGGTTGTCATCGAATGCTTCATTGTGTAGATTGTTTTTCAATTTTTCATACATGTACTGATACATACTGTTTGGTTTTTTTTTTTTTTTTTTTTTTTCTGAACTGGCATGCATGCAATTAAGTGAACTTGCTTTCAATAAAAACAAGAAACTGGTACAATATCGATCATTGGAAGCCTTCTATACCCTGCCAAGTACAAAAAGTAATATGCTAAATATTTTATCTTGTTTTGTTATTCTTGTTAAGCTATTACCAAAATTTTTTGAACCTTATCTGATAATTTTTTTTAACAAAAAATTATATGCAAGGACATTGGAGGATATCAGAAATTGCAACAATTTTGAATGATAATGGATTAATAAAAATTGAAAAAATTTATAATGATATAATTATCTTACTAAACAATTCTCAGGTTTGTACTGATTAGTACTAATTTGTGTTACTGGTATAAAGAAAAGAATAAACAAATCTCAAGCACAATTAATTGCCAGCGAAAAGAAAGGGAAAAAACAAAATAGTACAGACAGGAATTGACGATGTAGCTATGCGAATACTGTCAAACATATGTTCTGAGATGCAGCATTGGATTTGTTCACCTAATTAATTGGTCTCAACTTGAGAGAATAAGAAGATCTTTCCCTGATTTCATGACTACGAGGGGTCTTCTAGGTTCTAGCCTGATCACTTGTACTTATTGGTACCAGTTGATAAGCGCCAAACATATATGCATTTTTGATAGAAATTGATAGGGTGTTACTTAGAAAACCGGACCGAAATGCTTTGGATCACTTAGGTATTTCAATGTGTTTCAATGTGTAGAGAATGAAAAGACGAAGCCAACGCAACAAACGGGACTCAAATCGGAGCAAGGATGAAGGAGAACGGACCAAAACAAGCATTGAAGGGTGCAGAAATAATTCACCCCGCGCGCGGTGTGATCATCCCGCGTGCGGCCTGTAATTCACTCCGTGCGTGGTGTGATCACCCCGCGTGCGGCCTGATTTGTCGCCTCCGACGTTTCCAGACTGTTTTTGCGCACCTTGAACTATTTTAGACGCTACGGGCACATTCGGACTCAAAATTTAGATCTGTTTGATCCTATAGAAAGCTCTTTTCGAGTAGAACCTGTTGGAAACTGTTTTGGAAGACTTTAAGGAGAAGAACCCACGAAAATAAGGAGAGAAGTCAGACTTAGGGTTGTGTTCTTCTTCCAAGTTTTCTCTTTCTCTTCTCTCTTAGATGTTTTCTTCTTTCTTGTTGAGTTCTCTCTCCTCCATTGGAAGAGTAGAACATTCTTTCTAGGGTTTGTACGATATGTAAACATGATACTTTGTTCTCTTTAGTTTAATTTTTCTCGGTACTTTTTAATGATGGTTGCTGATTTGATTTATGTTTGCAATTGATTGTTGTGACTAGAATTGTTGTATGGTATTTTGCTTGCTTGTTTAGGTCTTGATCACACTTGAACTGTTGTAGGAAATATGCCATGAATAAATCTAATCGCAAAAACCTAGGTTAGAGATCAAGGACCGAAAGGTGAAGTTGACAACCAAACTCAAACATAGACTTAGGGATAAGAACTCGTATGCTTGTTGATTAGAGGGTTCTTAGTAACTACGGGGAGACCTAGTTTGATCCGAGACCATTAGAGAAACTTAGTGGCTTGATTGACAATTAGGCTAATCATAGAATTTAATGCGTTTAGGGTAGCAAGCCGCAAAAGGGATCCTACCTTAGATAGGGACTGCACCAGGACCAATGTGCATGTTCTAAATTGGATTAGAAACCCTAAAATACTTCAACTTGAAAATAGGACCATTAGATTAAGTTAATTAGAACTAGTATCTTGTTTATGTCCGGACAACCCTAGATTACTTAGCATCTGAACTTGCATTTGTTGAATTTAGTTTACTTTAGTTAATTCAATCTTTCAATTTCTTCAATCTCCAAACTTGATTGTCTAGATAATCGAAACCTAAAAATCATTAGCATAAAAGCTGTCCCTGTGGATCGACCCCTATTCTATACTGCGATTGTAGGTTTATGTACTTGTAAACCGACATTTTTAGTCTATTTAGGGCACATAATTTATTAGCTCTTGACACACGTCACCAGTTCACCAAATTCCAGTTCCTTCCATGTAGCAAACAACACGAACAAGACTACTAACACCATTAGGGTTTAGGGTCTTGTTGCTGCTGCTTCTTCTTTTATTATTTTTTTATTTTTTATTTTTTTCATCTGTAAATTCGTTGTAACTTTTTATTTGTTTAATGAAAAATTGGTAGGTAATGTTTTACCTACCACCTCAAAAAAAAAAAAAATACCAGATTAAAAAAAAAGTACCCAATTAGACAGTGCATTTCTGTACCAGTAACACAAAGCAAATTAAACAACCCTAACCGGTACCAACAATGAGCAAAACTAATTAATGACAAATGAAGCACACCACATCCTGTACTAAGGAAGGCAAGGACGAGCATCAAGCTCGAGCTTACCAAAAAGAAATAGAAAAACAGCTGAGAAAGAGGTTAAAGTTGCACACAAGCCTTCAGAGACCAGAAAGAAAAGAGAGAGAGTGCAAAGTGCAAACCCGGCTTTCGATGCATGGGAACGGAGAATGCGAGAGCAAGGTACGGTTAGAAGTTAGAACAAAGAGAAATAGAAAGCTGGAAGAGAATTAGCGAGGGATTTAGGCGATGCATGCATGGGAGTGGAGAGAGCGAGAAATACAGACAATAAAAAGCATTGGATCGAGCAATTTGGAGAAGGAATGTGGCCGAACTCGTTAATGTTTGGGGCCAAAACACTGGTCAAATTATATTTTCCCTTTCGATAATATTATTCTATAAACAATAACACTATATTTACTAAGAAAAAAAAAAGTAGCTCAAGGGACTTTGATTATCTTTCTTTCTTTTTTTTTGTCTAAACTTTACATAATGAAGAAAATATACAATTCATTCCAAATCCTATATACTTAATCTGTTACTCATAACTTCAAATCCTAAATTTTTCTTCACTTCCTCTTTGGGATGGGATGTGAATTGCCATATGAATGGCAACCATCTGCACTCCAAACTGTTGCTCCTCCCTGAATTTGGTTGTCCCAGATCCCTCTTGGTTGAGTACCTAGTACAAGTTACTCCCTCTGGGACCTTAACAGAAGAAGCTGAACAGCCATTGGAGGCTCCACATGGTACTTATCCATCCTCTTCTTATTCTCGCCGTGCCAGATCAACCAAGTATGAGATGGGTCTGCTTCATTTCTCAGGTCATCTGCAATATGTGAAGAAGAATATCAATTTCACCTATTGTCAAATTATTTCTTGTACCGAGGAAGTACTGATTAGTTGCCTATTATTTCTTATAAGGTTTATCCCATTCGAGTTTCCATTTAAATAAAGTGGAAAAATAATTGGAAAATATGTTGAAAATTTTAGGATTTTCAAGTGAAACTTAGAAAGCAATAATATTCGGGTAAAAAAGAAACCACTAGTTTTCATCTTTTTCGATTGGACATATTATTAGTTTTGTATTTTCTTCTTTTCAAATACTCGTTCTGTATATATACAACATAAGATCTTAACTTGATGTCGCAAATCCGCTGCCACAAATTGTTTTGTGGATAAACAAAACCTTTAATGAAATAAAAGGCGATGAAAACTAAATGCTATAAATATTCAGTCTCAATCGGGTTTGATAGCACTGATTCTCTCCTTTCTGGTATAGGTTTCTCAGCTTCCACAAATTTCTGATGACACTTGTTTCTGCAAACATGCAATTTCTGATCTAGACCTAATCTTATTCTGAACTCCTAATTCAACATCTCCCAACCGCAAACTCGGCTTGCGGGATATAAATTCAAAACAAGATATTATTAAACTAAAACCAACACAATTAATAATTTTCCTAGAATTTATATTTGATCTCAAAGGATTGATACGCACCTGTTCGCTGGGATGGCTGTTCCATGCTTAATTAAGTTAGTCAAGGAAAAGAAACCTTAATACTACTTCTTGCTACATGTTTCACAATCTGCATTCTCTCACAAACTAACGAAGGACATCCGGAGTTTCAGTCCGATCCATGCAATTTGTTTATACTCAATAGAGATTAAAACAGATTGCTGGTGGAGTGGATTTATGTGAAGGTAGTGAGAGATGGGGTTGTCTCTACCTCTGAGATCGACTGAGTGATGAAGGGAATTGATTAATAGAATTGGATACTGAATAATCTTGAATGTGTATTTTGGTTTGGGAGCCTTGGCCTCCAATTTATAACCAAAGAGGGAGGGATGCATTAGGGCAAAAATTTTGAATTAATAATTGATGAGTACATATATTAACAGAGTTTCCTTCACAAAAAGGAATATACATTTCCTTACCGAGTATCTATGCAGTGTAATAATTTATAATTAAAAAGCTTAAAACAAGTGACTATTTAGGTTTTGTTTGTCGTGTAAGAAATTAGGTAAAAAGTGAAAGTGGAAAAAAGGGTAATTATTATGCTAGGAAATCGTTTTTAAATTAGATATGCTCTATATTACATAAGATTTATATACATTGAATATTGTAGCAAATTTAAATTTATTAAATTATTACGCAAGATTTCGGTTCATTGAATTTTGAAAGGTACCTACCTGTATTATATTAGAACCATTTGCTGAATTATTTATAAATTTGAATTAATGAAAAAAAAATATTTTGACAGAAATGAACTACTTAAAAAAATATATATAGAATTACTTTCCAAGTAGTAAAAAAAAAAAATTTCCGCTAATGTGTGTTCTTTCTTTTGTCAGATATATAGTCTACATGTCTACCATAAAAAATACAGAAAATTGTTTTTCTTTTTTTTTAATTTGTACTAGAAGCAACTTGTTTTGCTCAAATTGATAAAAACAAGTTAGAGAAACAAAGAAATAAAAATAAAAAAAGACTTCATTTTGGAAATAAAAAAAAAATGGTTCACAACATATATCAAAAATATTATCATCACGGAATCATGCATAATTAGAGCAATACTATGGCACTATGCACTATTATATATTGTAAATCCAGCTATATCTCAATCGACGTGTTGAAAACGTGAAATGGGTATTAATTTGGTAAACTTTAACGTTCTTTTTTATTGTGAAGAAAATTTTCAACAGTTACAAACGTCGAGTAAAATTGAAGCCTCCATTGACCATGGTTTCCTTGTTTACTAAGTGGGCTGTTGTACTAGTACTGTAGTACACTGCAGTACAGCAAATTTTTTTAAAAACCGAAATTGGAAAAAAAAAATTCGCACAAAGTAGTAAGATTGCTTTAATATTCAGATGGAATAGATAGACCCGAACTAAAGTTTCGGGTCCTTTGAAAGGGCCACTGATTTTTATTAGCTGCTGCATGCACGTACGACCACACTCCCAGTCGATTTCAGGTTGCAGCATTGCTCACATACCAGCTTCCATGGTAGCGGCCATTGATATGTATCATGTATGTTTCAGTTTCATGGACATAACTAACGCACTTACCGATCGACTTAATCACATATTTCAGTTGTGGAATGAAGAGTGTACCTGTCTGATCAATGGTTCGAATTAATTACAAAAAGAGATAGATATACAGCATATATTATATTTTGGTTGAACCTTTATTATCTCTAGTCTTGTTTGCCTA
Organism: Cyperus esculentus; assembly: GCA_030179965.1. Classification (NCBI taxonomy): domain Eukaryota; kingdom Viridiplantae; phylum Streptophyta; class Magnoliopsida; order Poales; family Cyperaceae; genus Cyperus; species Cyperus esculentus. The sequence continues at coordinate 6,838,133 of JASGLE010000001.1, forward strand.
AGTTTAATTAGGATAATTAAGAAAACTTCTAATTAAAAGGCACGGGAGATTTATTGCGCATATATATGTATCTCTTGCAAGGAAGCTCTTCCTGGTGAAATTTACAAGTGCTGATCATGACATATTACTAGCCAAGTATCTCATTGTAGAGGCCTTTCAGCTTTGCTACGAAAGCTTGTCTGCACATAAGAAACATATTCATATTGAAATAAGTAAACAGAGCAAATTAACAACTGGTGTCGAATTATGCTATTTTAGGAATGAATTAAGCAAGGCAGCAAGCCCAGGATTGAATGAAAAACTGTTTCAGGTTAATACCGAAAAGACTAAAGACTGGATTCATCACAATACATGATGGAAACCAGGCAATACCCTTTTGTAGGTAAAATTCTAAATTGATATATATGCCAGTGAACAATTTATATTTTCAGGTTTCCGCTCTTCCTGTTAATTACTGTCAAATTGTTGTTACATCAGAAGAATGATCCAAATTATAAAGAAAAATGGTGGAATTGAAAAATCACCTGTCAGGCTTGAAGATCAAGTTCTTATATGCAAACCACTATATTTGAAAGAAAAAGGGAATGAGTTAGCATTAGTACTATGATTAAACTAAAAAATCAGGTATTTTCTTAAGAGTATATTACCCCTGTGTAGCCAATTCCGACAAGCTCCATAACACCAGGTACCACTGGTAGTCTATCAATTGCCTAACAAAGGAATACAGAGATAATTTCTTATAAATTTCCACAATATTATAGCTCCTGTTGTAAATTTCACCTTCGTACATGAGAACTGTGAAGTACCAGAAAGGGAGTATTCCTTGGGACGGGAAAAGTTTCAGAATTTTTTTTTGATATATAACACCATTATAGCTGAAGGCTTCAATTCCATTTGTAAAGGGCTTATTCGGTTGAATTATATAATTAAATTTTCAAATAGAAAATAAGTAATCATACTGATATCATTCCAATTGTGCTCCACAGTCCAATAAAAGCAGTAACTCCTAAGGTAGTGGCAGCATATTTGTCTTCGATTTTGTCCCACTGTCAAAACAAACATTTCATGGTTGAAAAAACAAATATATATATGTGTGTGTGCATCAATTAATTGAGAGGATTCAATCTGTATTTGTCCTTTTTTTTTCAACTATGAATGTAATGTGTGTTATCTATTATAAATCTAATAAAAATGTAGTAATATATATATTGATATTCCTTCTGAAAAGTAAAGTTCAAAAAACTTTATAATTCTTTTGCTATTATTGAATACTTGAATGAAATAGGTGGAAAAACTAACAGCTTCTTGCACTTGTTTCACGATTTCAGGGAGTTCAGTCGAAGTAAGCTCAGCCGTTGCATCTCCTGTTGCCATTGCAATCACATTTCTTGCCATTTTACGACCTGAATTGGTACACAAGAATCTTTTATTTATCCCAATTCAACATCTATTATGCACATATATTTGACTTTGACATCACCAAAACAATAGTGCACAGAAAGGAAAATTCTCATTAACCAACAATATTCTATAATGTGATGCTCCTTGACAGTAATACAGAGGATCGATCAATGTTCTTGCAGTTTTGCCAATAATCCAAACATATAGACCAAATTACCAATGTTGTATGCATAAACAGCACCAGTGCGGACACGCAGCGACACAGGTACTATTACTTAGGAGTTGCTGGTTTTATCGGATTGTGTGGAGCACGGCTGGAATAGAGTTTGGTTTGGAAGATCAAAAGCATAGACTAAAAGCATTAAGCGAGTCAATAAGCAGGATAAACTTCATAGAAGGTCAAATAATTTAACTGCATTATTTATGTTAATCATGTTTCACTATTTATATGTAAAATTGGATGATGTCAACCAAATACACGCATTCAAATTCAAGTGCAATGTAATCTACTAATCTTACAATAGGATGCATTGGGGAGTTGGCCCGTAGAAGCGCCACAACTAACAGGAGGTGCCAGAGGGGGTATCCTGACCGAGTTAGCTGCCTGAGCACGCAGAGACGCTTTGGCATCGGCCAGAGCCGGGGAGACAAGGCCGCTGGTGGCAGTGGTGGTGGTTGAAGCCATAATAACTTCACTACACTAGTCTATAATAACAGTACTACGGCTGCTAGCTTGAACAAAATATGTAATTTGGGTATGCAGCTGATCGATGTGTGTATAGATTAAATTATAATATAAGATATGGGTGGTGAATGGTGAATCACCACTCATTCTCATAATCTCATTGGATGTGTGGGCATGCAATTTGTTGGTGGGCTTTGATAAGATTAGGCTTTGTGGGATAAGCTGGGCACCCACTGTGTGGTTTGGTGCTTTGGTTCTGTGTTCAAGCGTACTGCTGTACCTGTACCGGTGTCAAACAGACACACAGTATGAATTTGACCATGAAATCTTCTTGGGCCGTTGATGCCTTCAGGAACGGTACCAGATTTGTTTGCGCCCTGGAAGTCAACATTTTGTTATGGATGCAGAAGGCCCAACATGACACTTGACACCCAACCCAATCCAACTCCAATTGATCAGCTCATCAAATGATTCAAATCTGATCTTGCAAATTAATACTTGTTAGCAAAAGAAGAAGGAGAATATTTTCAGTACTTTTCTTTATTTATAAGTAGAGGGATCAATTGAAAATTGTTATCTTGGCAACCTTGAAATATTTTTTTCAAGAAATTGAAAAATATATGTTTAAAAAATCGTAAAAGTATAAGAACTTATATAAATATTGTGAGTATTCATATTTGATATTCCAACAAAAATTATTTGATTTAGAACCATTGAATTTTGTATAAACTTTTGATGAGCCACCAAACGATTTTCAAATTGAATAAAATTTGAGACACTATCAATTTATAAGTTCAAGAAGACAACCTATACCTTTTTTTATTTTTTAAATTTTTAATTAAATTTTTTTGAATTTATATTGTCAAGTTGTCAGAACATGTATTGTCGACCGATCCTCCCTATTTATAAACGGTCCAGATTGCGTAGTGAATGATGATCTCTTACATTATCAGTTACTATCGACCGTTCGATGTAATTTCATTCCTATTATACATGGGAAACTCCGCTAAGATTCAGGAATTAGAATTTTGTACTAATCTATTTGGATCATCTCCGTCCAAAGCCATAACTAATTAAACCGTTTAATGCAATTTATATGTTTATCAACAGTGATAGCATGTGACCCCATCATTCTAAATATAACCAGCATGCTATTTTTAGCACATACATAATTAAATAACAGTTAATCAATTGTTAACAATTAAATCGTAAGACGCTTAGAATATCTAGACGAGACAAATGGTTTTAGACAATATCGGACTGCAAGATTGAGTACAGAGCTTCGGTCTTTCCGTCTTTGGAGTTGGGACCTGCTACTGCTACTGCTACTGCTACGCCTTTCACCGTCTCCAACAAATTAAAAGAAAAGGCTTTATGTTGTCAGTGAGATGTGCAATCTTTTCCAGAAAACCAGTCAATAAGTATACGACACAAATTCGTTGCTCATTTTAAATAGTGATGCCACAGTTACAGTAGCCTCACGCCTTTTTATTTTTTTTTTTTTGCTTCAGAAACTCGTGAGCTAGCTGCCTAAATGCATGCAATAAACTGGCATGGCAAGCCTATAAGCTTCATTCCTTTACACTTGTCACATTTTTTTGTCCACGTGACATGATCCTGTTGCTTTTTCTTTTTTCTTTTTCTTTCATCAATTCTTTCTTCCGAATTCTGGTCTGTGAATCCTGATCTCTACAACAATGGAAAACCATTAAACCAGCTCGATCCTCCCCTCCTAATTAAAACCCAACTTAATTATGGCACGCTCTAACACCAAATCCTCATGTTTAATTAGTTTAACCGATAGTGTAATCTTCATTGCCGGAGCATTTCTTGCCCTCTTATTACTTTTCTTCATCCTTTTTTCCTTTTTATCTTCAAATTCTGTCCCTAATTTCTACTCCATTTTCTCATCTTATTCTGGCACTGATCATGAAACATTTATTGATTATGATCCATTTGATCACACTTTCTATGATGACCCAACATTTGGTTACACAATCGACAGACCGGTGTCGAACTGGGACGAGAAGCGGCGTCAGTGGCTGATGCTGCATCCGTCCTTTTCGGGTGGAGTGGAACGGGTGTTAATGGTGTCAGGATCACAGCCGACGCCGTGTCCAAGCCGTGACGGTGACCATATACTCTTGCGCTCGTTGAAGAACAAGGGTGACTACTGCCGTATGCATGGCATGCAACTGTTTTATAACACGGCATTGCTCAATCCAGCCATGCCGAGTTACTGGGCTAAGATACCGGTAATCCGGGTAGCCATGATGGCACATCCGGAAGCTGATTGGATATGGTGGGTCGATTCGGATGCTATAATTACCGACATGGATTTTTCCTTGCCTCTCGCCCGGTACCGGGACCACAATTTTGTAGTGAACGGTTGGCCGGAGCTTATTTATAAGGCAAAATCATGGGTCAGCCTCAATGCCGGCGTGTTTCTGATCAGAAACTGCCAGTGGTCCCTTTATTTCATGGATGACTGGGCTTCCATGGGCCCGCAATCGCCGGATTATGAAAAATGGGGCAAAATTCTAACTTCCACATTCAAAGACAAGATGTTTCCGATCTCCGACGATCAGTCGGCGCTGGCGTACCTGATACTGACAGGAAAAGGGGGTTGGAAGAACAGAATATATTTAGAAAATGAATACTACTTCCAGGGCTATTGGCTTGAGATTGTCGACCGGTTAGAAAACATTTCGGCACGGTACAATGAAATGGAACGGCGAGGCCCAGCGGTGCTGCGGCGTAGACATGCAGAGAGAGTGTTTGAATCACATGCAAAGCAAAGGAATGCTCAGCTTAGGAGAGAAAAAGGGGCAATCAATGGTACCAGGGGGTGGCGCCGACCGTTTATCACACATTTCACCGGATGTCAGCCGTGCAGCGGAGACAGAAACAAGGCATATTCTGGAGACAAATGCACCAAGGGGATGTACACTGCACTGAATTTTGCCGATGATCAGGTTCTACGGATATATGGTTTTCGCCATGCCGGTTCGGTGAGTCCCAATGTGCGACCTCTGCCATTCGATTATCCACGTCATTAGGGGTAAATATTTCGAATCCTGAGTTGCTGACAGGTTGATACTAACAAATTCTGCAGTATGTAATTCTGAAAGTGAGTTAAGTTCTTAACCGGCAAAAAGAAGTTATGACTAATGAGAAATTGCCCTTGTTGTCTCTTTAAATTTGGTTTTAGCATCTAAATTAGTTTCATAAGTTTTCAATTTTTGTCTATCCAGTGTATATATGTGGCTTTAGTTTTCTTCTCTGTAAGTGGTTCCAACCTTTCTAGAAAAAATAAAAATAAAAGATAAAAGAGAAAAAGTTTCATCTGAAATGTAACTAAACTTCCAATTATTTGAAACAAAATTGTTCTTATTGTCAATTTAATGTAATACTTAAAGATGTTATAACAAATTACATGTTTGTTGTAAGAAAAATGAACTTTGTAGAAAGGATACCGGTACCAGTATAAAAATGTAGCATTTCTGGCTAATGGTACCGGTGAGCTGCAGTTGTATATGGCAATACTGACAAGAAAAAGAAGGGTATTACTCTGAGGAATAATGCATTATCATTTTATATTCTTCTCTTGTAAATGTTTTTTTTTCTTGGTCAACAATGTTCGGTTCAATCAGTTGCTTTGTGCCATATTGGAGGCATTGTGGCTAAACCAAATCCCATAAAATTACCAACAATTAATCCGAGATCCAATTTATTTTATGTATGACATACTAATCAGATCGGTTTTCTGGATGAAATTGGAACTGGTGATTCTCTTTCTTTCTCTACTTGTTTCTTTTTCTTTACCCAATTTTATAGTGGAATTCTCTGACAAACTGTTTAGTATTTTAATGAATCGTCATGCACAAACGTACTTACTTAGATTCTCCATTATAAACTAAATAAATTATCTTGTTAAAGCGTATGGTTGTGGGATTTTGTTATTGGGTACCGATATGGTACCCCACTTTGCCCCTCAATGTACCTGTCAAGTGTCAAGTGGATTGCAGGCCCAAAGAAAATGGGCCTACATTCATACGCTATATATTAATAATTATGGATTATAGAAGCACACAGAGGGTGAATATATATATATATATATATATATATTAGTACAACGCCCGTACGTTGCAACGGGTTATTTGTACCAAAATGTAACATAATTTTGCTACTTTGGAACAATAGTCGGGCATGGTGATAAGAAATTGTGTATACAATTATACATGCATAACAAAGACCCCAAAAAAATAAATTATATTGCAAATTGTTGCATCAAAGAGATAATCTGCTTCTGTTACATGTTGAGGAGTTGTGTGAATTACGTTAATCTGATATTGTTTGATCTGTCTCAATTGTTTCCCTTCATAATGAATTCCCACCATCACAAAAAGATCGCATCAATGGCATGGAGCAGAATGCAAACGCTCCACCATAACATCAGAAGAGTTATCCTAGATTGAGTATAGTACATGTTAACATATTGTCATATTGTAATAAGGACCAAGGATACAGGGATCTTAAATAACATGAGAGGTACCATGAATTTAATTATTTTAGGCAAGTCATTGCTTGAACATATAATTAAAAATTGCACTGAATGTACTTAAAAAGAAACATAATTACTTTTTTAACACTCGCACTGTAACTGAGCAACTTATGAACAATATATGACAAATCATTGCTTGAGCAACTTATGAACTTCGAAAGGCCACTGAACTTCATTCAGAATCCATTTCCAGTCATTCATCTTCATATTCTTCATTTGGTCTTCAAACTTCATTATTAGTCCAAAATTAGTCCTTGTTAGTATTTCCATCCGATAAACTAACGGAACAGCGACACCGTTAGATCTGGAAAAAATTATAAAACCAAAGGGTTAATAGGGGACAATTTATAAAAGTATATACTCACATACCGGAAAGTAACATCCCTTTCCAGTTACACCTTCAAGTTTGTTTGCAATTTACCATCTATAGTTGAACTTAAATCCCTCTCTTCAGCAATTTCATTTCATGTTCATAATTTACACAATAGCACAAAGTAAGCACAAATAATTGAAGAATGAAATTTCTCAAAGGTTAACAAAATATCTTGCATATAAATGTGTTGAATTTTTGTTTGCAATTTACCATTTTAGTTTGTAAATATATCTTCACCAATTGGTCGATATCCTTTTCCTGAGGCATTGGCATCACTGATTTGAAGTTTTGAACATCTTCCTCCGTACCTGCAATTGGCACTGGTGTAATCAAGAGGGGCTCTCTCTGAATTCCTCACTATAGGTTTTATTTACTGTAAAAAAATATTTACCAGATATGAATTCCATTGTACTAAAAAATAGTTACCAAGAATGCATTCCATTGAATGACAGATTTTTAATAATTAATGTTTACCCAAAAAATGCAATACATTCAATGGCAGAATTGTATTAATTAATGTTCACTAAAAATTGCAATCCATTGAATGAAATTTTTTTTATAAAAATCGTTTACCAAAATTACAATATTTTTAACCAGGTAATTGCCAAAAATGCAATCCATGATATGACAGATTGATTGCCAAAAATGCAATCCATGATATGCCAAAAATTGTTTATTCAAATTTCAAATTAACAAAATCACATTAATGACATCTTACATAGACAGAAAATATACAATAAAAATAGATTAATTAATTGCTGAGAACAAAAATTACCTCTTACCAGTTTAAGACAAATTCCTTGCATGACCTGTAATAATAATTAAAAAACCAAATTATTGAACTTTAGTTGACTTTCTAGGATTAAACTTTACTGAAATTAACTTAGTAAAGTAAGAAATTAAGTTTGAATTCTCATTCTACAATCATGAAAACTTGAAATAAATTAACGAAACTCATAGCAATGATTTATCCGATATGCACATGAGAAATGGACAAAATGTAAACCAACTTGCTGGACAGTTACTCGACAACAAGGGGCAAACAATATCTTAATTAACAAAGAGTAATAAATCAAACCTGTCATCCTTGATTCATCTTATGCAAGCCTCATAACTTGAGAATTTGAGACAAGATCCGCATTACTACAACTATATTGCAAATAGAAAAATTATAAACAATGACTTTCCAATATTAAGTCAAATTATTGCAAATATACTTTGTAAATTAGAAAGTGCCAGACTAACAATCAAAAGTAGAGAAATGACTCCTAATGTTGGATTGTTTAGACAAGGTGGGATAAGCCAAGCAAATCAAAAGAGAACAACAACTTGATCCTTTCCCTGCTCACTCTTTTACCGCCGACAGACTGATTCTTCTAATACGTCCTAACTATCCAACGCCAAAACTCTAAATAGAGTTAAAGATTTACCCAATCAACGGGAATCAAAATCGAAAAAAGAAAATATAAGGTAGGTCAGAAGCGAGTTAAAGTTTTCTTGGGTATATCAGTGTTTGGACTGGGTTGAAGATGGCTAAGGCGGAGCAAGGTTTGTAGGCCTCGGGGCTGACCAGGCCGGAGACGTTTGGGGTAGAGGGATCAACGGCATGTGAGGCAAAGGCGATGGTTGCATACTACGACTAACTCGAGGAACGTCACCGGTTGATCGATTGTGGAGAGCGGTGTTGGTGGGAGGGAGAGAAACCCTTGGCAGCGGTTTTAGAAAAAAAAAATGAAGAAGAGAGAGACTACAAAGGAAAAGAGATGGGAATCGAATTGGGACTCAGGCTCTCAACGACTTCATCTTGTCCGTTCCCGGATCGGGACAAAACAATTCAACGGATCAGATTTACCCTGAAGAAAGTTTGGTTAATGTGAGCCATTGATAGGCTAGTACGCTCAATCCTGACCGTTGCAGGATCAGGACACAACATGCTTAGTAAAAAAAGTAGAGATAGGGATAGGGATAGGGATAGGGATATATGTTAAACATGGGCACCAAGGTCCAAGAAATAGAGCTAATCTACTATTATATAATCAAGAAGCAACATGAAAAGCCCCAGATTAGGAATTTCGTGGCTAGAACTTATATATGGGCTACAAACTTACATTTAGCTCTAATGATATTATGGGCCATGTTTGTTTTTCTTGGCAGAACATATATATTAGACCCAAAATGCTCATCTCTTTACACCCAAAATAGTGAAAATAAGTCGAAGTATAATTATTCATGTTTTTTCTCAAGTTACAATTTACAGCAGATCAAAAACTGAGTACATAAATATCATCACTTCTATAAATATACTAGCATAAGTTAAGACTTAAGAGAAAAATATATATATATATAATTGTACTAATACACACTTAGTTTTGATCTTCTAACATCTGATCGGAGAATTTTGCCGTTTGAATCCGCCAATCTCTTCTTTTATCAACTATAGTTTAAATGTTGAAATAAAATCAATGAGAAAAGTTATACCTAATTAAATGTTGAAATGAGAATATATAAAATCAAAATAAAAAAAGGAAATTACATGTGATGTGAGTCAATATTGCCAAAGTGTGTTGCGCACGCAGAAAGCCGTGATGTCTCATCTGGCAACATATAGGATACTTGCACTGGGAGAACAAATTTTCTTAGTTATATATTTCTCACATTTAAACAAAAAAAAAGATTAAAAAGATTAAAAAAAAATGAAACATACACCGGGATAGGAAATGCCTCACCTAGCGCAAATCTTGATGCAAACACACTGAAGACTGGCACACTGCTCTTACACAAGTTATGTGAGCAAATGAGCCATCCACATTGGACATGCTCACAATTGCAGTTCCATGTCCCATGTGTGTGCTGTAGCAACCTAACAGTGCATGAAACACAAATGCTTAGACAAATTCAGTCATGATAATTGAATTACTGCATCAAGTAAATTGTTCTCGTAGACATGTCAAATTAACAGAAAATTGTCAAACATATTATTGGTTTTTGATCTGTCAAGTATTGCAACAATTTTTTTTTTTTTCTTAATGTACTAAAAAAAGGAGTATCAGACAGTTAAAAACCAGAAACAAAGACTGAAACTTTTGAATCACAAGTAACAGAACTTACTGGCAAGTGAAGGAGACAAGGTCACCGATCCTGCTGCTAGTGCAAGTGTGGCAGCGAACCTCGGAAATGGGAAAACATTCGGCACTAGTTTGTCGTAAACAACATCTAGTGCCGAGCAGGTGACAAAATTCAAAACAATTCTGCCACGCTGATTTGGTTCCCATTCCCGCTGTTTCAATTTGATAAGATCAGCTTTAATTAGCAAAATGCACCCTCATTACTAAATATGAAATACCATATATACATAGGATCACCATTGCTGATCTTCCTAAACTCAGAGCATTCTGTCAACTTATGCTTGTTGGTTTACCAGTACCAACCCTTTTATGTTCTTCAATTGTAAAAAAATCTAGTAAGTATGTCAAAATATTGTCAAGGAACTTGTACATTCTACCTATGCATATTGCTTTATTCTTTCCCTCTAACCTGTATCTGTACCAATTCCATGTTTATTCTTATATAATTAACTAGAGCACATAAAGAATTAATAGACAAAGTTTCTTACCGGAGCCAGTGCCGTCCAAAGCACGAAATCAGCTCTGGGCGTCTCAGCAATGCTGATTGACCCTTCCCGATCCAGGTGATCGCGCCGATTTCTGAAGAGAAAGATAATATATAGATGTTATCATCAAGCACCACAAAATTGCATTTTCTATAGTGCTCACACACGACAGCCGCAATCAATCATTGCGGCAAATACCGTATTTTTTTTTTTTTGTTGTAAGGGAATTAACATAGTAGAAGTCGATTAAGAGGGTGATCTCTCTCTTGTTTAATTAATAGTAAGGATTATAATTACTAGCTATGTCAATTTTTGGTAAGAAAATAACCATTCACTGGACTATAATAAGCTCTACAAAGAGAAAAATTGACCATTTACTACAAATATAAGGTCAGAAAGAGAGAAAAAGTACCATTAACTACACTATAATAAGCTCACAAAAGAGGAACATCATACCGGCCATAAGTTAGACAAGGAAAAGTGAACATCTTCATCAGTGATTCATCATCACGTTGCTAAGAGTAGAACAGAGAGGAAAGATAAATTAGGAGGTTTCATTTGATAAGTGTTTGGAAATTGAGAGAGGCAGAGAACACAAATTGTGCAGGAATTTATAGAGGAGGCTTCAGGTGGTTTTTCACTTTCTGGCCCACAGGAAATAAAGCAATTCAAGGCTGTTTTCATTTTTTCTATATTTGCAACAATTAAAATTCAAATCTAATGAATCATGATAATTATAAAGAAATAGGAGTTCTCCCTTCAGTTATTTCTTTTTTGTTAAAAAAGTATAGCTTGTTAGGTGTGAAATTCGGCTAGTAGCACTTTGAAGTTGTAGTGTAGTGTTGAGTTTGGTAGAAAAATTCCAAATTAATATGACTGCATAAATCTTGTTAACTTAAGGAGTTCTCTCTTAGTTCTTCAAAAAGTATGCTTATCTTGGTTCTGAGTTTTGTCTAGTAGCACTTTGAAATTGTTGGTTAGTGCTAAATTTGGTAGAAAAATGAAAGGTGAATAAAATATAATAATGATAACTATTGTTATCACTATAAAAAATTTAATTTTTTTTTTCAAAAAAATATAAGTCTGTTAGGTGCAAGTTTTACAAAGTAGCATTTTGAAATTGTCATGTTGTGTTGAGTTTGGTAGAAAAATTGAATAGTAAAATAGCATAATAAGAGGAACTTTAATTTTTCAAAAAATATAAGCCTGTTTCTTTGGTGTCAGTTTGTTGCACTTTAAAAATTGTCATGTAGTTTCAAGGTTTGTTACAAAAAGAAAAAATAACTACAAAATTGAAATGTAATTATAAAATAGTTATAAAAATAATATATTATTTTATCACTTAAAAAATTTACAATCTTTTATAAATTGATAATGCATATTGTAAATGAAGCCTCTTAATTTGTCATATGTAAGCAATCCCATTATAGAAGTAGTAAACTGGACACTGTTTATTAATTGTATTTTTTTAATTAAAAATTCAGTAGCACTTCAAAATTGTTTTATAGTGTTAAGTTAGGTAGAAAAAAAAAAGTAAATCTACCAGAATAATGATAACTACAGAGAAGTAGGATTTCTCCCTTCAGTTATTTGTTTTTTTCTGTAAATTGTAGGCCTGTTAGGTGTGAAATTTGGCCAGTAGCACTTCAAAGTTTGTACTTTGTAGTGTAGTATTGTGTTTGGTAGAAAAAATCCAAATTAATATGACAGCATAATATATTGCTAACTTAAAAAATGGAGTTATCTCTTCAGTTCTTCAAGAAGGATCGATGTGTCTCTTGCTTCTGAGTTTTGTCCAGTATATAGCACTTTGAAATTGTTGGGTAGTGCTGAATTTGGTAGAAAAATGAAAAGTGTATACAACACAATAATGATAATTGTTGTTATCACTAAAAAAATATCTTTAATTTTTTTTCAAGAAAATATATGTTAGGTGTGAGTTTTGTAAAGTAGCATTTTGAAATTGTTGTTTTGTGTTGAGTTTGGTAGAAAAAAAAAGTGAAAAGTAAAATTACATGATAAGAGATATTCTTCAATTTTTCAAAAATACAAGCCTGTTTGGTGTCAGTTTTATTTAGCAGCACTTTAAAGATTGTCATGTAGTGCTGGGTTTGGTAGAAAAAAATTATAAAAAAAATAATATTTTTATCACTTAAAAAGGGTGTTCTTCAATGTTTAAGAATGTATAATTTTCCAGTCCCACTACTGTTGTAATTTAGTCAGGGGATTTTCTTTTACCAGTGGCCAGTGGGAATTATTCAATTCATATCTTGTGTATTGTTACTTTGAGCACTATAACATTGTTTCTTATTGAAATTGGTGGTCAGAATAAAGGTTGGTTAATTGAACGGTTTAATTTATTTATTGCGGGGCTGCTATATATCCTGATGGAGACAATTAATAATAATAATAATAATAATAATAATAATAATAATAATAATAATAATAATAATAATAATAATAATAATAATAATAATAATAATATATAATATAATATAATATAAAAGGTTTTAAAAAAAAAAAAAAAAAAACAGGAAGCCGATTAGCGATTATTGTACAGAAACTTTATGTGAATTTATAACATACATCCATATTTGGGCTACAAAAATCCTATTTTATGCTTATAGCTCTAGTAATTTGGGTCATTTTCGTCAAATTGTTTTGACAGAACTCAAAATAGGCCCAATTACAACCAACCCATGACCAAACCAAACCGACAAGTATAATCACTCCTGAAGAAACTTCTCTTCTAAAATTCATTTACCAGTTATGTGCATGCGGAATTGCTGATGCTGTAAATTGTATAAATTCCAACTTATAACATATGTTTAGTTCCAAATGGTCATGATTAAGGACGACTGAGGAGCTAATTGTTATCACTTATCTGACAAATATATAGTCATGTAGGTTTAACCCAAAATCCCGTGATCGCCGAACACGCCCTTAAAGTTTCAGGGGCTAGACTCTCAAAATTATCTCAAAAAAAAAAGAAAAAAATAAAACAACGATTAAAGCTCCAGAGATGGGGAATTTCAGTGTCTAATACCAGTGATCTGCAAACAGAAAAACTTGAGCAATTTGCATATCTGGTACCAAATTATAGACGAGTGCTCATCAATCCCCCGACTTACTGTATCTTGCAGTACAATACGTGGGCCGTTGGATTGTCTCAAGATCCGAGCTGGCACAAATCTCAAATCTCAAGACTATCTAAATGCAGTCCAGCATGGCTCGTTCGACCATTCTGTGTACCACACAGTACCTGCCACCTAAGACTGATCTTAGCTAGCTGAGCCCAGATTTGAATTTTCAACATCTTATTTTATTATGAATCTGCCCAGATTTTAAAGCAGCCCCAAATAAAACAATCTAATTTCCAAGCATGGATCCAGAAATGGGGTCCCAACACAATCTGACTACATGCGACATGGGACAATGGCAGGATCTGTGAACGGACCCAAACACCGGTACGGTCACATTCTGTGCCACTAACTTGTAAAAAGAGACCATGAGCTTTTGGCGCCTGGTTATGGCATCATATCTTTTGCATATTCGCTTTCTCTCCATTGCATCATGTTTCTTGTTGTTTTCCAAATTATAATTAACTGAATATATGTATGTGAATTGTGAAAGAATCCAGTCTCCATCAAAAAAAGTATTTGATGTATGCATTTGGGCAAAGATATTAAAATTTTGAATGAAAAAAAAAAAAAAAAAAAACACACAAGTTCTTGAGATTTCAAAAAATATTTATATTAGTTTATATCAGATGGGAGAATACAACCAATTAAATAGTTCAATTGAAGATACCAAATACATAACAGCATTTAATATATTAAGCTTTTATGATCATATTATTTCATAGTAGCATACTACCAGTGGGCAAAGTAAGAAAACTAATAACTAAATACTCCTATAATAAATATCCACAAATAGACTCCAAATCTATTATTATGTTTATACTACCAAGTGCTGAAAGCTAATTCTTCTGAATTCCTCTTCCATTTGATCTTTTACTGCTGCTTAATTATACCCAAAATTGCATCTCAGAGGGAAATTCTTCTAGTCAGAATTAATCCAGCAACCCCATTTTTGTCAGTTCAGCTGATTTACTTCCTGACCTGAAATTATTGCAAAAGCAAACGGCATTAGAAAATTTTAATCTAACCAATTGTTGTAATAATAAGATTAAGAATCAGTAGGAAGAAGAAATTTACCTGAGAGTAGAGGAAGGTGCCGAAGATGGCAATGGCTGCACCGAGGGCATTTACTGGTTGCACCGGTGTGTGGAAGATTATTATGGACGCTACAATAACCGAGATACGCTTCATTGTGTTGCCGATACTGAATGTAAGTGGTGATATCTCGTCGAGTGACATGTATGACACTTGATTGTACAAGTGGTAGAACACACTTTGCGCAGCAACCCACCTGCACACAGAAAACCCGAATAGCACGGTCAGAATCAAGCAATCCTTAGATCGGATATAGTATATAGAATACCAGTATCAAGTGACTGGTAATTTACCAGACAAAATTGGGACCGATCTGTGCAACAGCCTTCTGCCAGCCAGCAGCCCACACTTTCGGGCCCTCAACGGCAATGGCAAACGGGGTCAGGATCAAGAGTGACAGGATCGAGAGGCACGCGTAGTAGTTCATGCCGCTCACTGATTTCCCTTTCATTCCTCTCTTTGAGAAGATATTGCGGAACACAAAGGCCAAGTTGGAGATCATTGCCCCCATGAATCCTGCATATTTGCAAAATTTATCTCGGTAAATTTTCCAGTAAATGAACCAGAAAGCAACAAAGTTTTTCATGTTTTATTCAAATGAAAGTATAAGACTTTGAAATTGTATCAATTTTGAAATCAGGTGAAATTAGTACAACATTCTTGTAATCTCAGTTGACAATTTGACATGTTAAGTTGTACTACATCAACCATGATTATCACATTTTCTCATGGCAACATTTCACTATCAATAGATAACAATTTGTGGTTCTTACTTCTTAAGGAGTTTTAATTGACTCAAAAAGAGTATGATGATGACCTAAAGAAAGGAAAACATGATACAAAATATCAAATAGACATCTTGATACCAACCTGTCATGTTGAAATTCAACTCGGTCGCAGCCGTCAGCGCACAGCCGCCGATGATTGGCAACAGGGAGAGGTAGATTGGCAAAGGGAAACTTTCACCCAGAAATAGACGTGAGACTCCGACGCTGAAGGCCGGCTCGGCACTCTTTATTATGTGAGTGAAGGAAACGGCCACCTTCGACATGCTGACGGTTGCTGCCACATGCCCGATGGTGTGTGCAATGGCAACCTAAAATTCATGAAGAAGTTTAAATTCATCAGTTGAGGATCATATCAGTAACTACAATTAAGTGATTATATAAAGGAATAAAATTGTACTTCATTGACTACTGAAAATTGTACTTCATTGACTACTGAAATGCAACACTGCCATTTCATGATTACCAAAAAGAAAAACAAATGAAAAAAAAAAAGAAGAAAAAAAAAAACAGATTTAAAATGAGGAACAAAACCTCAGTTTCAAACTTAATATAGATTTAAAAACAATTTGCTGATAAGAAATTTACAAGGATACCGGATCCTAATTGCTAAAATAAAAATACTATGACAACTATTTATGTTAATTTACCAATTAGTCCTTAAAATTTCTTACAAATATGACAAATTATCTAAATCATGAAATAAAATTGTAAAAAAAACTAGGAAATTAGAGAGAAAATAATTACCGGAGCGAGCGCCTTCCAGAAATCAGTGTCAGTCTTGGGGGCCTCGGCGATGCGAGTAGCCCAGGAGACCAGCATGATGAGGGACCCAGCTGCGAGGGAAAGAGTCGACGTGAGCCACGGGTAGGGAAACGCATTCAGCACCTTCTTGTTGTATATGTTGAAGACGACATTGAGAGCCCACCACGTGGCGAAGTAGATGGAGATCTTGGCCCTCTGTCTGGTCTCGCTGTCGATCGGGACCACCAGGCCCCGGTCAGAGGGCCTGTCCTCGTACGCATGGACCGTTACCGACGACCCAAAACGGCGGTGCATCTGCTGGTAAAGCGGCTTCGCATTCAGAGGAGAGAATGTGTTACAAGTAGTAGCATTGTTGCTCTGATTTTGGGACGGTTTGAGAGGGGAATTGAGAGGCAAAGACGGGATCTTTCGCGGCTTCGAGTGCTGGGTAAAGAGAGGGGAGGAGACTGAAGACTGCCTGAGAGATATCAGATTCATGGTTGCTTTGATTGAGAGGGAAATTGATGAATTAAAGAGAAGAATGTAGAGAACAGAGGGAAGTGAGGAGGTTGGCTGCTGGGCTTTGGCAAAGAACAGAGGTGGCGCCGTTCGGGGTTTTATAGCGGGAGAGAATTAAAAAAAATCTCGTGCTTGATTTTGTACCCTTGTATAATAGTAATACATTATTGTATGTGTATATGTGCACTGATTGTATTCACGATTGGTTACTATTGACTGATGGTAGCCGTGAAGTCGGAGTGAGGAAGGTCGGTATGGTGGTAATTGGTGGATGGAACATGGCGTTGGTTAGTGGTGTACTGGTGTAGAAGTTGTAAGTGGAAATAGCGTTGATGAGTTCTGATGGAATGGAAATATCAGAGCTGCTCAGTACAGTAAAATTAAGGAGATTTTATTATGTTTTTGTTTGTTTATTGGGTAATTTTCTCTAGTAGAAATGTGGAGTTTTTAACTTGGTTAATCTTCTTACCGACGTGTGTAATATATTTTTGAAGAAATATCATTCCTCTATTAGTATGGATAAACATAAACATTTCTTGAACAAGTAAAATTGGTTTGACGAAAGCCACTTTCATGCTTCCATTTTTTATTTAAGAACAAAAATTAAGTTTTAATTATTATGTTTTTGCAAATGTATATAAGAATCATCCAATTCAAAATCTTACAGAAAAAATATTTATACTTATTATTTAAATGAATTCTACAATAAAATTATATTTTTGGTGCATGCTCTCTAATAGTAAATTTTGAAATATCATTTTATTCAACATCTATATATACAACTGAGACTTGTTATGTCACAAAAATGCTTTTGTGGGAAATAATATTGTACTTATAAATAACAAATTAAATAAATTTAACAAGACTTTTCATATGTTTTAATAAATGGTTAGCTAGCTCTAAATAAACCTTTCACTGCCAAAAGAAATCAGCCAAATTGCTGACAAAGTGTCATGCTGTCAAACAGAACTTCCTCCCGTCTTTACTTGATTTCCATTTCTTTTACGCTGTTTAACTTGATTTGATGCTAGCTTCAAATATTATTTCCAGAGTTTCATTTCGTTATTCTGGAATTAGTGATCAATATATATATATTTGCCACTAATATGTTGTGCATAAACAATGGACTAATATCTGGACAAATAAGAATCAGTTTTGGTCTAGTAACTTAGGGCAACGTTTTCTGTTTGGAGGTCGCAGATTCGAAACTCAAATGGTGGTTGTTTATAGATATTTAAATTTAAATGACTTGACTGACTCTCATGTTTTTATCTCAAAAAAATATCTGGGCAAATTGTACTATGAAAATTCAACAGATATTGGGTTAAAATTTAATTTTTAGTGGCATGCAAGAAATATTTTCCCTTCAAGTGTGTGGCAAAGAATATCATTTATTTGTTGTTGTTATTGTTTTATTCTTTTTTCTGTTTGAAAGAGCCCCAAAGGTTGATCTTAGATCTAAAACAAAAGAGACAGTAAATTTGGAATTAAACTAGGAAAGGAGAGTTTGTGATCATTTTGGCAGCAGACAGCAGTGCCAGTATAAACCGGGCTAGCTACTAGCAGCTAGCAAACAAATAACATGTAGAAGAACCAATGCCAATATGCCAATGGTTATGGGGGTCATTTTTATTTTCTTTCTTTACAATAAGATGGGCAAAACTAGGTCTTAAACTCTTGATTAGATGCCAAAATTTAGTTCTTTTTCCCCTCGTTCATTTATGTCCGTGAATTTTTTACTGCAGGTGTACTGGGTCCTGGGGGTACTGTACGTAGCAATCATTGCAAATTTGCAATACTTCCAGCATATGCATTTTTGTTAGAGGAGGGATCCAATAACCATGGACATTGGTGTCCATAGTGACTATTTTTTTATTTATGCATAATTTGAAAAATCTAAACCGTTAGATGTATTCTATATTATCTCAATAACATATACATAAAAAATTATAAAGTTTTAACATTGTTTCGATAGTCATCAAGAGAGGAGAAAAAATCATAAAACTTGAACCGTTGATTTTTTGTTAATGCATGATGCACATGTAAATAAAATCAAAATTATATAATTTTTTTGTATTCACATAAAATATAATATATACAACATACTCTATCAATTCGTTTTTTTATTTAAGAATTTAAAATGTAGTTATTTAAGATTTAATTTCACGGTCACCGATTGGTCACCAAAAACATGGTTATTTGAACCCTCCTCTTTTTGTTATTAGGATTGTTAATTATATATAAAGGGAAAGAGCTAGACTATTATAATGTTAGAGCCTCAAATTTTATATTATCGTGTCCGAAATCACGATTTATGGTCCTCAATAAATTCTTTATATGAAAATATTAGGGAATACAAAAATTTTTCATTTTTAGAGTTTTCTAAGTATTTGTTTTGCATTTTTAAAAATAGTATATACAAACATCAATATTTTATTAATATTTATGAGCTCTTTTCTAAAAATTCAAAACAAATATTTAGAAAACTCTAAAATTAAAAAATTTGTATTCCCCAATATTTTCATATAAAGAATTTATTGGGTACCATAAAACGTGATTTCGGACATGATAACATAAAATTTGAGACGTTAGCATTTCGATCGTTAGTATAATAGTCTTTAACTCAAAGGGGAAATATCATTTTCAGCCTAATTAACATGCATACTGGCAAACTGACTGTTTTCTATGAAATTTCCTCTTCTTATAATTTTATTTGTCTTCCTCTTTAATTAATTCACCTAGCTCGTGAATTTTGATCTCCACTCCAACAACAACAAAATAAATATAATTTTCAGATTAATTCTCAGAATGAAGGCAGGCAGCAGGAATTAATAAAAGATGAAAAGGAACCAAGTAGAAATGCCAAGGAGAAAGGCGAGTGAAAAATGACAGCAGCAAGTGAGAAGGACATGGAGGGTCAAGAAAAATTAAATTGTTGCCAAGTTGGTGTTTGGTTGAACCGCCTCTTGGATCCATCCTCACCAAGTTTAGAAGCCCGGACAAAACTCGAACAGCAGCAGCTGCTTAACAGCCGTCGATCTAATACATATAATGCTAAGTGCTAACAGTGCTGTTGTTGTTGTTGTTGATTTGATATTTGATTCGATCTCGTTTTTGAATTGAATTCATTGCATCATATGTTAATTAACTTCTTGGCTGTTGCCAATTGGCTCTAGAGGAAAATTACAAACGGGACACACACACGGCTGTCGATTTTTTTTTGTGGAAGAGGCCGGGATGCTCATGACCGCATATTCGGATCTCTGAAGATGGTCAATAATATCAGAGGGGCCGGTAACCGAGTGAAACCAAACAAACATGTGTTCAGATATTATTATGCATAAGTTGCATGTTCCATGCTTCCTCTGTAATGAACTTGTAAAAAACTCACACCTTGGTTTGAGCTGAAACTATTATTTTTTTTAATAAATAAATTTGTAAGATAATATGTTATAGGTCTTAAATTGAGATAATTTTGATGGGCTGAGACCGTCAACGGACATTAACGTACATCAACGTGGTGATCAATCTAAGTAAATAATCAACGGCTGAGGTATATTCTTTGGGGAAGATAGACCTTTGATGTCAAAAAATCTAATATGTTTTTTTTAGTAGTAAGGATATTTGTTTGCTTTGTGGTGCTGTAATATGTTTAGGTAAATCACAAAGAGAATGTTAGCTAATTCTCTAATCAAGAATGCAATTTCTTTTCTTTTTTTTTTTTTGAACAAAATGATGATGCTATTTTTTGAGATATTTCTTTTCTTTTTTTTTTTTTAACAAATGATGATGCAATTTCTTTTCTTTTAGTCTTTCTTAATTATTTATAATCCAATTAATATGAGTAAATCTTTCCGTACCTGCGGTTCGGTACCCCAAACCCGTCCCCCAGATCGCTTGGCCCTTTTTTGGCAATTGCTAATCTGCTACAAACAAGCGGATTAGCAGAGTCATTTTTATTTTTGGAAATATACAAATTGACGGATTAACAACGCTCTTTCCAAAAAAAAATTAAACAGCGCCTCTTTTAATATTTGTGTGATATATGTTACCCTGCACATAAAGGTGATAAAATCTGACCCGACCCGAAACCCGAGTTTCAGGGAAAGTCAAACTGACCCGAACCCGATCCATGTTTCAGGGAAAGTCAGACTGACATGAACCCGACCTGACCCGAGAATAGAGACGCAAAATTTGACCAGACCCGAAAAACCCGCCCAACCCGACCCGACTCGACCCAAAAATATGCCGGCAGATGTCAACCTGATACCCGAACCCGAACCCGACCCGACAATCTGCAACCTCTAGCAATAACTGATGATACAACGAAATGATATGATTCTTGTTAAATTTTGACATGGAACGTTTATACCAGATAAACAAATTATGATTCAAAAACTTCATGTTTAATAAACTTTATAATGTTTAACAAACTTTTATACGTGAACATCCTACGTAGCAGAATTTTACAATGTATGAACATGAAATTCTAGTGGTATGTGCATGCTTTTGATACTACTATGAACACCCCCTGCACCAAGTTCTGAACACCTAACGCAGCAGAATTTTTACAATGTATGAACATGAAATTCTAGTGGTATGTACATGCTTTGAAACTACTATGAACACCCCACGCAGCAGAAGATCCCAGAAGGTGCAACCGTTATGTCCATGTGAAAAATGTGCTTAAATTAATTTAATCACATACTTAAATTGACATTTATATATGTGGTCCCCGCAGGAAGTTACAGAAATGAATATGGTTAGGGCCCCGTGATGTTCAATAGAACACGAAATGCCCACCCATCCTAATTTCGCAATGTTCATACTTGTCGATAAAAGGTGTTCATACTATTTAGTTTTGAGTGTTCATAGTTTGTGCATGCACATTGTTGGATTGAAGTACAATTTTGAGAGATTTTTGTTGAGGTACAGCTAACTTTCCTCAATTAATATGTACATAAAGTCGTCAATCAAACACTTGCATATTATAAGCTGTCCGTCGAAAATAGTCTAGAACCAACCCAATCCCCACGGCCTAACCCTAACCCCTCGAAGAAGGCACCGGGACTCATTATATATATCTCATTATATCTCAGTTTAATTTCTCCTAAGTCCTCTTGAGGCAGAGAAGAAATTAATCATGGGTCCAGAGCTACGTACAATAATTCAGAATTATAAACTAAGATCAATTGTCTCAAGGAGAATGAGTACAAAACCCATACAGATGGGGATTGCCAGGCAGCAAAGGGTTTACAGCACCACTAATACCACCTTACCATCGAAAATTGGGAATTTTTTCAGTATGTTCTGATCATGAAGAGGAGCTTCGACTGTACAGAAAAGCCGTCTGGTTAGGACTAGGGCTGGGTGGAGTTGCAGGTTCTATTATCATCAGGTTCAGGTTGATCTGCCCGCTCTGCTTCAGCCCAAGCTGCAAGGATCTGGACTCGTGCCCTTGCAGACCAACATGTACAACAACCACATTCAGAACAATCACATTCAGAACAATCTGATTTTTGTAATCTCACGATATATCTATCTATATCTATATCTATACTCCTATAGATATCACGTAAGAATTGGACTCTCCATTTTGGTTCAAGTCTACCCGTGAAATGGAGAAAAAATATCACCATGCTCCAGTAGATCGAACCGACGGCTTTTCGATTTTTCTGTCTTTCCACTCTCAACATCTTTTCCTTTGAACGTACCGTTGTTTCTCCCAGTCCGATTACTTTTCCATTTTCTTTTCATTGTAATCGAAAGAAAGAGAGAAAAAAAAAAACATATCTTTCAATTTTCACTTTTGTTCTTTGCAATTCAGTATGACTTTTATCTTTGATCCATTGTCCGATTTCTAGTCCAGCGTGCTTGCATGACAGGTTTCGGCCTCACTCCTTTCTAAGATGGAGAGTCCGCAACTCTTCACTCTATTGTATAATTTTATCCTTCTATTTCTACTGTGTATTATTAAAAAAAAGTTTATTGTTTCGATTTTAGTTTAAAAGGCAGTCCATTGGACGGGTTTCTTGCTAGTAATATAATATAGCTGAATAGATTGGCACTCTCTTATTGATTTGCTCTAAGGAGTCTTTAGTTTTTTTTTCTTTTTTTTGGAGTAAATGATGAGGGTCGAGCCCTTTATCTTTTTTTATTTATTGCTGGTATATTTGCACTAAAGCGGTAACTCGGCTTCGCTTCGAAATACAAAATCGAATAAAAAATAGCGCATAAATATTAGATCATTTTAGGGGTC
Organism: Cyperus esculentus; assembly: GCA_030179965.1. Taxonomy (NCBI): domain Eukaryota; kingdom Viridiplantae; phylum Streptophyta; class Magnoliopsida; order Poales; family Cyperaceae; genus Cyperus; species Cyperus esculentus. The sequence continues at coordinate 6,861,308 of JASGLE010000001.1, forward strand.
AAATTTTGTCTTAAACATATCATATTCATTTTATTTAGTGGGGAGAGAAAATAAATATAAGTTATTGGATTAAAGTAGATGAATAGATTCAAACAGAATCAATTGTTAATAATATTGATGATGTGACATGGCCGAGATGTTTGGAGAGCTAGTACTCTTTATAGAGTTCTAGCAATGTACCGCACGTTGTAGCGGCTCTTTTGAGGTTATGATAAGTATTTAGCAACAAATGAAAAATTATGGGTATTTAATTTGAACATAATAAGTCTTATAAATAATTATATTATATATAAAAAATATTATAAATTTTTTCTTTTCTAAAGATGTGGCGTCCCAATAGGGATGCCAATGGATGTCCAGAATATGAAAACCCAATCCGAATCCGCATGAATGGATCCGCACATGGATCTTATTAAAAATATATTGATAGTTTATTGGACCCATATATGGATCTTCCATGATCCAAACCCGAATTTGTTATAAAATCCGATAATTTATTTTTTATGATATTGTAATAAGGCGTATATCATAATAATACATGTTAATTGCTATTATATTTAACTAATATAATTGTAATTTAATTTAATTTGTTCGAATAACTACCGTTGTGGTCGGTTCTATTACTTTTGTTTATTATAGCTATTTGATAGTAATAGTTTCACAAAATATTATTTATGTCATACGACATAGTTACAAACTTAATTATAATCTTAATAAATACGTATAATTATAATGTAAAATCATACGCATATTATATTAAAAAATTAAAATACATAATCGAAAATATAATCCGAATCCAATCCAATATCCGCAAAGAAAATGGAGTATGATACACATTTGGATCTTCGAATTCTAATTGGATATGGATCCGCATATGGATCTTACAAAATTTTATTGGATTCGCAAGATCCGATCAATTTACAATATTATATTACTAATTTCCAACATTAATTGCCGTGGCATAAATGATAAAACCAATATATTCCCTATTAATTATGCCTGTACGCATAATAATTTGCTAATCTGTATGTATACTCGGAGAGGAAATTATGCAGTAGGTTACTACGCAGCAGCTGATAAGGATTGATTCCCCGTAAGCGAAATCCCACTCTCTCTCTCTCTCTCGGACTGTTGGGTCCTATATACTCCTATCATATATCAAAACTAAATCGTACATAAGTTGTTTGAGGGTGGGATCAGGTGACAACTAAATTTAATGACAACCGCGATAACTGATACTCAAATAAATATAAATAAGATCTCTAAAATATAAAATTTTGCACAAAAACATTGTGAAGCTTATAGATCGATTGTGTTTCAAAATTTGATCAATTCGAAAATCATATGATACTATATCAAGAGCGTGCAGAACTGCAGATGCAAAGCAATTAAGCAAAGAGAAACATCTTGTATCCATTGAAAAACCGTTCATACATTTATAAACAAATATGAAATGTTACAGATACATGTAACAGATACATTCCAAAATATAACCTATAGACGCTCTGATCAGTTTTCATGTTGATGCTAGATATTACTCTTAAGCAGTGGCGGATCTAGTAACAAAGTATGGGGGACATTAGCCCCCATATTTTTTTGAAGCATAGTAGTTTTTATCTAACTTTCTATTGTAAATTGCAAGTTTTGTTCCATGTATACACTAATGAACCTGTAGAATTTGAGAATTTGAGAGGAGATGATTAACATGAAAGAGAAGCTTTTTTATTTTCTTCTTTTCTGATTTACAATGCTGCACAAACGTGCTTATATAGTACCCATTCCAACGTCTCTATTGATCCTAATTATTACATTAAAGATTGTGTTAATTTATTTCCTAATACTAATTGCTCTCAATTTGGGAACCTCAACGGCTAAGAAATCTGGAGCCTTAATTCTAAGAATCCCAATAATTAATTATATTTCTCAACAGAACCCCATAAATTTTGATCAAGTATACACTAGTGAACCCCATTCCTTAAAAAATAACACTTGGGTACACTTATTAGTATTTACTTTCCAATAAAAAGTGAGAACTATCAACCATGCATTCTTTTTTTAATCGAGCAAAAAAAAATGAACCATGCATTCATGTACTCACCTGGTAGATAATTTTACAATGCATCTCTTCCAAAAGCACCTTTTGGCTCAAGGACGGACCTATGTACAGGCATGCCCGGGCAGGTACCTTACCTTAAATTTTGGATATGAGTGTTCGGTTATCAGTTTTGCCTTTCGGGTGTGGAATTAAGAAGAGACTAATAGTCCCCCAAACTAAATCCCCCACGAAAATCTCCCAAACTGACTTTCCATTTTCGGCTAAAAGACAATCCCAGCACGCATCCCAAACTTATCAAAAATAGAAAACGCGCTGCCAGCCTGTCCACTAGCTCTTTCAGCGACACATTGACAGGCCCACAGAAACACTCACCAGTTTCCCCTTAAAAGTGTTTACATATCTTTGAAAAGTGCTTACATAAGATTGAAAAGTGTTTATGTAGTTTTGAAAAGTGTTTATATTGCTTTAAAAAGTGCTTAGATAAGATTGAAAAAAAATATTTATGTACTATTGAAAATTATTTATGTAAGATTGAAAATTATTTATGGAATATTAAAAAGTGTTTATGTAAAATCGAAAAGTGTTTGTATAGAATTGAAAAATGTTTATGTAGTTTTGAAAAGTGTTTATGTAGTATTGAAAAGTGTTTATGTGGAAATGAAAAGTGTTTATCTGAAAATGAAAAGTGTTTATGTGGAAATGAAAAGTGTTTATCTGATAATGAAAAGTGTTTCTGTAGTTTTGAAAAGTGCTTATATAGTATTGAAAAGTGTTCATACAACCATTATAAGTGTTTATATAAAATGAATAGAGATTTAATAAGCAGATTCATTCAAATTGTCGCTTAAATGTACAATTTTTAACAACAAAATACAAAACAAACTTCAAAAAAACATAAAAAAAAAATTAAAATGCTAGAAATTACAACAAAAATTAACTGTGCAGTACGTACTAAGTATTAACACAGTGCCATCTCCATTGGCACTGGAGATCGCGATCGTCAGAAGGCGAGGCCGGGATCGCGGTCGTCGGAAGGCGAGGTCGGGATCGCGGTCATCGAAAGATGCGGCCGGGATCACGATCGTCGGAAGGTGCGGCCGGGATCGCGGTGGTCGGAAGGCGCGGCCGGGATTGCGGTGGTCGGAAGGCGAGGCGGGGATCGCGGTCGCCGGGGGTGCGAGAGGGATCGCGGTCGCTGGGGATGAGGAAGGGATCGCAGTCACCAGGGATGAGGTATGGATCGCTATCGCCGGAGGGAGGAGAAGGGAGAGCAAGGAAGAATGTCATTTCAAAGAGGAGAAGAGAAAAATAGAAAGAGAGCTAAATGGGGCAAGTAATCAAATTTGGGGGATTTCTTGGGGGATAGAGGTCCGGAGATAATAACATTTTCTCGTGAAATTATACAGTCCAAATGCATGGGGTGCCCGGGCTTTGCTGAGAATTTAATCAATGGATCCAAGGATTACTTATTTTTCTAAGGAGTCTTAATTATTTTTTATAAATTGTCGAGCCAGGATGTCACCAGAACCCGATTTTTTAATATTAATTAAAATAAAAATCAGAATTAAATAAATAGATTCCTGGGAATTGGATTTTTGGAAATAGTTAAGCCGGCCTTCATAGGACCGTCCCAGATGAGTGGGGCCCACCAAAATCACGGGTGGGTGTGGGACGGCTCTATTAATGCCGACCCAGAGGGGCTCGGACGGCCTTCCCTTTGCCGTACCAGAAAAGGCGCTGGTACGGCGCTATGAAAGCCGGCCCAGACTGGGTCCGTGAAGTGAGTGTCGTCCACCAATTATTGCACCCCACCCACCCGGCCTATTTCTTTCTCCCCTCTCCTCTTCGTCTCAACTCCTCTTCTCCTCCCTCCCTCCGTCCCACATTCCTCCCCCTCCCTTCCTCCGTCCCACCTTCCTGCCCCAGCTGACCCACACCCAACCCACAGCCGTCCCACCCCACAACCGGTCCGAGCTGCCCCCCTAGCCCCGACAGGTCCTGCCCCCGCCCCAGCCGACCCCCGCCCCAGCAGCCCCCGCCCCAACCGGCCCCCACCCCGCCACCGCCACCGCCCCCGCCCCAGCCGACCCCACTCCCGCCCCCGCGCCCCGACAGACCCACTCCCGACAGGTCCACCAATTTTTTTTTTATTTTTTGAATTAAATGTTATATAGATTGTTGTCTAAATTGTTGTCTAGTTTGTTATATTAAAATAATCTGGATGAGATTAATTTATCTAAGGGTACATTAGATAGGCTTGTTTTAGTTAACTGGTAATGTTAAACAATCATCAGTGAAAATAATACGTCGGTCTATTTAGCGTTTTCATAAAAATGTTTATAATTTTTTGTTATTTTAGGTACAATAAGTTATTATCTACATTTTTATATGACAAGAACATAATAATTGATTGTTAAAAAAATGAGTAGCTATCAAGAATATTTGCATGTGTAGCTATCTTTACTATTATTACTATCAAGAATATTTGTTAAAAAAAAAAGCACATATATTATACAATATTCTTTTTGAATATTTACTATTACTATTATTATTAATAATATTTATTATTAATATTATTATTATTAATATTTATTATTATTATTTTTTTATTATATTATTATTAATATTATTATATTATTATTATTAGTATTATTAATATTATGATTATTATTATTAATAGTATTATTATTAATATTATTTTTATTATTAGTATTACTATTACTATTATTATTATTACTATTATTATTATTATTATTAGTATTATTAGTGGTATTATTATTATTATTATTATTATTATTATTATTATTATTATTATTATTATTATTATTATTATTATTACTACTACTATTATTAGTATTATTACTATTATGATTATTATTACTATTATTATTATTATTACTATTATTATTATTATTATTATTAGTATTACTATTACTATTATTATTATTATTATTATTATTATTACTATTATTACTATTATTATTATTATTATTAGTAGTAGTAGTATTATTATTATTAGTATTATTAGTATTATTAGTATTAGTATTATTAGTATTATTAGTATTATTAGTATTACTACTACTACTACTACTACTATTATTATTATTATTACTATTACTATTATTATTAGGGTTATTATTATTACTATTATTATTATTGTAATGTTGCTTGAAATTATTTCACAGTGAACGAAATGACTACGAGAGAAGTCGGAAGTAGTTCTCGGTCCGGCCCCCCTCCACCACCGGATTCGGTTCCTGGTGGGGACCGCCGGGCACTCACTGACCTGTTGCAGATGCCATGCTGCGGCAGCAGGATTTATAAAATCGAGACCAATGTGAGTTTAAATTGGAACCAATAATCTCAGTTGTTACATTTTTCTAATATTATTTTGAAGACCGTTGTAGTTGCATATCTGATGTATATGCGTAATTTTTGTAGTGGGATTCGGTACTGAACACACAAGCGCACCGGCCCGCCATTCGGTATCATCCTCTATGTCAGTCGAGACTTATGGCATTAGGGCTCTATCAGGTGTCGCGAATGCCGCAGATGCAAGTCGACCCCAAGTTGATCACAGCTCTCGCCGAGCGATGGCGTCCGGAGACGCACACTTTCCACCTGCCTTTCGGCGAGGTAACTGTTACTCTACAGGATGTTAGTTGTTTGTGGGGTCTGCCCGTATCCGGGGCTCCTGTGACTGGACACAGTGATCTTGGGGCATTACAGTGGGTATCAGATTTTTTGGGGGAGGTCCCGTTAACAACATGGAAGAAAAAGACAAGAAAGATAACTGATAAAGCCGGAGAGGTACACACCCGGATAGATCTGTCAAAATTTCAAATCTCCTTGAACTGGCTGCGAGCGAATTTCAAAGGCTTGTCAGCAAATCCCAGTGAAGAGGAGATCGATAGATATACACGTGCCTTTTTGCTTGACTTGTTTGGGTCGGCTCTATTCCCAGATTCATCCGGTGACAGTGTGCCCGTTATGTGGCTGCAGTTCTTTGATTTTCAGAATCCAGTAAAATACAACTGGGGTGCAGCTGTGTTGGCCACTCTATATCGGAATCTCTCCGTGGCCTCACGTGCAGGTACGGCGTGCATAGGCGGGGCACTACTACTCCTTCAGCAGTGGTCGTGGGGACATATTTTTGGGTTGGTAGACCTAGAGCTCGCGCTCCACTGCCTTTGGCCGAGCTGGTTGGTGACGATGTTGATGATCCAGAGAGAAGGCCTTGCTTTGCGATGCGTTGGGTCTTTCAGAAAACTTATCGGTACACAGGAGCTAAGTATTCGGTCCAGGTTTATCGAGATGGATTTGACACTATGCGCCATGATGAGGTGTCATTGTCGCCGTACAATGATCATTGGCATACACTTCCTGCATGTGTTGAGAGAGATCGACGTTACTGGCTTGCCCGAGTGCCGCTGATTCATTTTTGGGTTGTCTCGTGGTACTACCCAGATAGGGTTATGCGCCAGTTTGGCCTATATCAGGAGGTTCCGGTTCCACCTCCACATCATTGGGGTTATCTACATCGGCTGGACAAAGTGGTTCACGGATCACAGACCGCATCGGATTGGGAGGCGATACACAAGGATGAGGTGGCGATGTGGGCAGACTTAGAGTCACCATTTCCTAGTTCCTCCAGCACTGGATGCCGTTTCATTGTTGAGACTCGCCCCTTTACCCATTTTGATGACCCCGTCTACAAACGATGGTTCGGAGAGCACGGGATGCCAAGTGTCTCTCCAAATGCTCGTGTAGACCGTGGACTACATGATCCTCTACCTCCACCACCAGACCCAGTTGAGGAGCTTGGATATGTTGCTGTCGCACCAAAAATGCGTCGTGTGGTATGTACAATACTCTTTATATTTTAGCAAATAGTTTTTCAATGTTGTTTACTATTTTATCTGGTTTTTTTCTCACAGCATGTTCTTTTCTTTCTCAGGGTAGGAAGATAGTATCGACAATGAAGTTCGTCATCGACAAATTGTACAAGAGAGGGACAAAGGCGGTGTGCAAGGCAGTGCTAAAGAGAATGGGCTGCATATTACAGGAGATCGATCAGGGCGATGAGATGGCTCGTGTGCTGACGGATGCAAATCTGCCTGCAGACATTGAGCAGCTACCGACAGACGACGAGGAGACTGAGGACATATCCCAGTTTGTTGATGACTTTTTGGTACATTCCTCACCACCTCCTCATACACAGTCCACGCAGGGGACGTATTCTACACAGGTGCCGCACATGCCTATCCCTACTCCCTCCGCTCCGTACCCACCCTACAGGTACCCGTACCCAGCCACCTCCATGCCGTACGGGATGGCCTCGTCATCTTATATGGCTCCGCCTGGGATGCCGTACCCAGCCACCTCCATGCCGTACGGGATGCCCTCGTCTTCTTATATGGGTCCGCCTTGCATGCCGTATCTACCTACCACCATGCCATACAGTGTGCCCTCGTCATCTTATGTGGCTCCGCCTTCTATGCAGCCTCCACCTACTTCCATGCCATACAGTACGCCCTCATCGCAGTACATGGCACCACCTCCTATGTGGCAGATGCTCCAGGTGTTGAGTGCACCTACTTTCCCGGTTAGCACGGGTATGGCGGGTGGATTTCAGGCACTACTCACAGAGCAGACACCAGCATACTACTCTGGTCCATCGCCTTCACAGGTTAATTGTTAACCTAAAAATATGAAGAATTACATACTTATGTTTACCTATCGGTACCGCTCTGTGAAAACCAAACCCGTGCAAATTTTCATATTCTTACATGAAATTGTATGTTATATTCTTTTGTAGGCCGAAGGACGGGTTGAAGGACAGGTTGACGATTTGGCTGCAGATCTGTCGGGAGACGTTGCAGATGATGGTACTCCACTTGGACGGGGTCTCCGTGATAGACGTCCGGGTCAATTTCTTAGGACCCCATATCAGAGATTCATCTAGTTTAGTTATATTCTATGGACTGTGGTTTGTATTCTATGGACTGTATGGACTATATGGATTGTGGTTTGTATTCTATAGACTGTGGTTTGTATTTTTGTTAGAAAATTATAGGGTGTTACTTAGCATACCGGACCGAAATGCTTTGGAAGATTTATTACATAACGACAATACAAAGATAACTACAATATACACATAATTTTTAACGGCAATACACACATAACGGCAATAGAAATATAACAACAAAAAAAACATAACGACAAATATACACCAATGTAGTTTACTATGAATTTATAATTCTTCGAAGAAAGCTCTTCACTTGCGAAACTCTGCCTTTCGGCCTCCTCCTTGTACTAGGCCCTCGCAAGTCTCCTGCGAAAATAACAAACCATTAATATATAAATTTTTATGAGGTGCTGTTCATAGATAATATCAATGTAAATTTAACCTATATTTGGTGGTGCAATCCCGCTAGAAGGATGTCTCGGAACATCACTGGTTGAACGGCGACCGCCTTGGCCCTCACGAGTGAACTCCGGCGCGAGATTGTCTCGGTTCACAGGTCTTGGGACACCACTAACGGAATGGCGCGCGCTCCAACGACGACCCGGTTCTTCTGCTTGCATACTACGTTGAGAACACCGGTTCGTAGTATGATTAATCGATCCACAAATCTCGCATGCAGGGGGGCCGACTCTGCCGGCCATCCGGTCCATCACCATTTCATGCTGTGTATGCTTTCTTCTGCCTTTCTGGACCAATTTCTTGTCAGGAATAATGGTCTCGCCATGATACTCTGGCCAATCTTCTTCTTTACCGAATACCTCAAATTGTCCCTACCACGTATTTACAAGAGCATCTGCACTGTAATACCGGTGTGTATATATGTTTGGATTATAATTGCATACCGCACATACTTTAAGGATATGTGAACATGCAATGGCTGTATTGTTGGGTACACGACATTTGCATCGTGGTTTCTCCCCTTCCGGTATTTCCACCTTGTAGCTTCTATCTTGCCTTCCGGTCGTGGTCTCCCGTTCATTTTTTGCAACGACCTTGTAACGGTTTTGAACCACATCGTACTCGGTAACCTCAAGGTTATGAGTGGCCAACACGGCTGCTTCAAGAATGCCGGTAACAAGGTCGGAAAACACCTGCCCTCTACTCGCCAATGCCGCTGATTCCACTCTTCTCTTTGCAAACCAGTTCACACACTTGTAGAACGTTGTTTCAACAATAGCAGTCACCGGGAGGCCACGACATTCCTTAAATATTCGGTTAAGTGATTCTGCTCCATTGCTTGTCATTATTCCCCACCGATATCCCCTGTCATGACATTGAGACCACTTGTGCGGCTCCTCGGGTGCTTGTTTATTTGTTTCATCGATCTTCCCAACATGTCTCAAATACTCGCGTGCATCTTTACTTAAATTTTGTATAGCAATTAGACCCTGATTAAATTCTCGAACACTGTGCTTCCTAGCGGTATCATTGAATTTGTTCACCGCAAACTGGTTCGCACATGCTTTCAATAAATTTTTGGAAATGTGCTGTACACACAGACGGTGCACTGCTTGTTTCTGATGTTCATTCCAACCAAACAATGGACCATTAAAAACATGTTTTATGCCCTTGTGGCGGTCAGAAATAACACAAATCGGTCTGTCCTCTACAACCTCTTGACGTAGCCATCTCATAAACCATCCCCAGTTTTCCCCGCTCTCGGACTCCACAAGTCCGAATGCTAGTGGTAACAACTGATTTTCGGCATCATAGGCTGCAACCACAAGATGCCGTCCACTGTAGCGACCATGTAGGAATGATGCATCTATACTTATTACTGGACGCATAAATTTAAATGCTTGGATGCAAGGGCCAAATGCCCATGCGGCCCTTATGAATTTCCGGACATTGGAATTTGCGGTGGGAACAGATTGCAACGTTGTTTTGCTCCCGGGATTCGATATACGTATGGCGTTCAACAAACGAGGCAAAAGTGCGTATGCCCCGGACCATGACCCAAATAACATGGCCATTGCGGTTTCCCGTCCCCTCCACAACTTGTTGTACGTCGGCTTTACTCCTGGAAACCTTGTTCTCACCAGTCCTCCAACTGTTTTTATTGACATACCCATGTTTTCCTTCAATTCAGGCATGATGATATCCGCTATTAGCTGGGATGTCAGCTGACCATGGTCAACCATCGCCGCTATGCTTGTGCATGAGTGGAGAAATCGACATTTTTTAATAACCCATGCATTATCGGACCTCGTCAGAACTGCATACAACTCCCATGCGCAATTTTCATCTCTACATCCAACACGATATTTAGTTTGGCTGCTATCTTTGGTACGGATCCGCTTATTTTTTTCGATATGGAATTTCTTGATAGCCCGGACGAGGGCCCGTTTGGAGGCAAATGTCATGCCCTCGGCTAAAGACCCTTCCACTGGGATACTAGGCCCACCGAAATCAACATCGCTTGGTTCAAATCCGGATACATCGTTTAACATTCTAATCGGGTGTTGTGGTCCACGACCCACAAAAGGATTGTGCCGAGGCCATCGACGTAGTAACTCTGCATCATAGTTGACCCCCTCTTCCTCACCAAACACTTCGTCATCCTCATTGCCGTCCTCTGTGGAGGATCCACTGTCTGTTACCTCACCGAACTCGATTTGGTAATCGCAGTCATCCTCATCCTCTTCCTCGTTGTCCTCACCTCCATCTTGTTCGTTCGACACGTCAACGTGGGTCGGTGTTGTCGGTGTCGTCCAAGGTTCAGCATCATCAGAGGAATTATCAACCACACGTACATTGTATGCGAGGGGGGCCTCACTCCAAAAGGTTTGAATAGGTTTCAAATTGACGTACGATTCAATCATTCTCATTTGAATGGTCACGGTATCATGAAAAGATTTCCATGACCTCTCATCATACACCGGCAGTATGTTGAAAAACCAACATCCCGGTACTCCCGCATTAATTCTACCATAAATCTCAACAGAATACTGGTCATTTGAAAATTGCATTGCAGTACACAGTTCATTTACTAAATTTTCAAAGCTAGTATTTTTATTAACAGAAAATGCCAACCGAGGGGCAATGCTATATTCGGCTCCAAATCGGCCATAACATATATTCACCCCCATAATATACACTTACTGGCACAGATGACATTTCAGACCTTGATTATCTGCTGCCAAAATTATTCAAAAAATATAAATTTAAAATTGCGTAGCAGCTTTATTCAAAAAATACAAATGATATTCATGGATAATTAACTAATTTAGCAACTACAGAATCATATATAATTTGCTCCTCAATTATTTCTACGACATAGGAGAATTAAATAAATGAAACATACTGACCTGGTTGATGCGAAGCCACTACGAAATCAACTACAAAATCAGATTTAATTTCCTTCAGATGGCATAATAAATAAATGAAGCATTCAAATATTTAAAACCTGTAATCTACCGATAAGAAGGATGAAAAAATTCAAGAGATTCATTACCAGCGGGTATGCCTCTTCCTATGCTTATTCAGACGTTCTGCTGCCTCTGCTGCCCTTCAAAATGATATGCGAATTGAGTGTGTGAGAGAGGGCTTTTAAATGCAAAGAAGGAGGGGGTGCAATTATTGGCGGACGGCACTCACTTCACAGACCCAAACCTGGGACGGTGGTCTTAATGCCGTACCAGCATGTTTCGCTGGTACGGTGAAGTGAGGGCCGACCCACCCCTCTAGGTCGGCATTAACAGAGCCATCCCAACCTCCCAGATTCCCACCCGTGATTTTGGTGGGCCCCACTCATCTGGGACGGTCCTATGAAGGCCGGCCTTTCTATTTCCAAAAATCCGATTCCCAAAAACTTATTTATTTAATTATGATTTTTATTTTAATTAATATTAAAAAAATCTGCACCAGACCATATATTAAAGGAAAAGTAAAGATCTAAATATTAATGCATCTCACCTTGTTATCACCACCATGTGATAAATCATAAATGCCAATTTTTTTTTTTTTTTCTTTTGAAGTAGTTTCGAATTATTTTATAATAATTGAATTTCCCATCATATAACTGTCATCTCTCATCTATATTAAGTTTGCAGGTTAATCAATCATAAATTATATAATTTGTAGGTTCTTTAGTTAAATTAAGAAAATGACTCCCAACAAAAGTTCCTATTTAACACAATACATATTGTTTATATAAGTACATATGTATTTTACGTCTTTAATTACTTAGTTACTTACCAATATTTTGAACTTCTGATAATGTAATATAGTAATTGCTACATAAACAATATTAAATATTTAAAAAATGAATTAAAATTGCTACGCAATCTGCTTAAAAAAATGCCACACACTTGTTCCTTTTGGGGAAAACAAAAATCAAGCCTATTATTTATTTTTTAACCTAACTAAGAAAATATATGAAAATTTTAAAGTTTTTGACCTGATCATGTCTATAATTTGTTCAAGTTTTCTCTCTCTTTTTTTTCTTTTTAAATTTCTGATAGCTTTTGTGCCCGGGCTTGTCCACTGTCCTGGATCCGTCCCTGTTTTGGCTTTTACTGTCACTAGAGCTGTAACTCGGGCTTCGTCCCGAAAAGTGGTATAAAAAAAATAACTAAGAATTTTATAAAATTTTAAATATTTATATTAAACAAAACTTGAACAAAATTTTTAGTGTAATTAAATAATAATAATAATGCAATAATTTATAAATAATGATATATATATATAAATGTTGGATCATTTTAAGGGTTAAAATTTGTTTTGGACATACTACATTCATCTTATTTAATGAGGAGAGAAAAAAACATGAGCCATTGGATCAAAATAGATGAAGAGTTTCAAACAAAATCAATGGTTAATAAAAGTGATGATGTGGCATAGTTGAGGTGCTCGGAAATCTACCTCTATTTATGGAGTATAGATTTCTCCCCAAATGCATAGCAAAACCACGGTGAAAAATAAGTAAAAATTCTTGATTCACCCCTCTTCCCTCATAGATTAGTACAATTTTTTTTTTTCCTTTTATGCTAAAAGAATTGTTGGTGGATGGTGGTCCTAAGAATGAACATTTTATTTATTCTATCCAGTTTATCTAATCTTCCAATTTTATCAAGTTTTAATTTTATGCTAAGGAGAATGCCCAAATGGTCAAACCAGATTTCCATTAAAAATGCTAAGTATGTTTGAAATTAATATAATGAATTAGGCTACGGTGATATGCATATCATACTTTGGCTGTACTATGCGGTCCGAATCTCCATTTCCAGTGTCCAAATAGTCAATCCGAACTTCTCGACGTAATCTTTACATAAAAGTATGCTAGAAAAATCAATTTTAGAACTTTTTTGCTATTTTTTATGACGGGGAGAAAATGTCTAGATCCAATGAATCTAGTTCATACAAAACAATAATATTCTCCCCGTCATTAAAAATAGCAAAACAAATTCTATAAAATATAAAATTTGGTTCGCTAGCATATTTTGATATAAAGTCTATGTTGAGCGGTTCGCATCGACTATTTGGACACCGAAAATAAAGATACAAGCCGCATAGTACGGTAAAATTGTGATATACATATCATCCTGTACCTTAATACCATAGTATATATTTTAAGGTTAGTGAACCCCATACAAAAAATTTCTGCTCCACCACTGCTCTTAAGCAAAATCATCTGGTCCATCCCAATATATTATATTCCAATTCCATCAGTAGTTGTTGCCTTGTAGGGAATCCGAGAGAGATTCCTTGCATATATATGCAGCTCAGCACACCGTACAGAGTGACCTCACCAAGCTGTGCTGGTGCGGATGATAATCCTCTAACATGGTGCAAGGTTGCAGCCTTCCCAATAAAGTAATATTACTTTATTCAAATGATGTGGTCTTTTGTGTGTCAGATTTAACTTAATCAGATGGGTTCTAACAAGACTTAACGGCTTCCTGCCTCTGTGTCTATCTATGGCTTGGCATGATGCTTTTGTTCAAATCTTTTCACAGTTATTACCACTTATCCTTTAAGTTCATGGCTTACACCTCGGAGTATAATATACTATAACTTTTAATTGTACATAAACTCTTTTTAGGCTTTTGTAAATACTTTTTTAACGCTATAATAACATCTTTTACCTGTACACAAACATTTCTTAGACCTTTATAAATATTATTCAACATTTGTATATAGAAATTTAAAATTTTAATATAATTTAACACTTTGGTATATAGCATTCTAATTTTGGGTAAACAAATGAACAGAATAACAACCTTAGTACAGTATTTTCGTCCTTACTACCTATAATATATAGAAATTTAGAAAGCCATTACCCCTTCTTCTTTTCTTCTGCAATGATTTTGAGAGGATTCTTGAACACGTAAATTGGACCTTTTTAGGATGAGGTTTCGGCTTGGCTGGCTCACCCAGAGACAATTTTCTCAAATTTACCTCAAGGTTTGAGATGGCGTCTGTTATGTGGGACTCCGGTTCCTTTTGTGCTGCAAGTTTTCGTTGAATCTTGTTGATTGTGGTTTTGCAATCGTCAAGATCTTGTTTAGTTTGGACCAGAAGCTGAATGAGGAGATTGTTTTGTTTTATGATTGCTTTCACGGTTTCGTTTCTGTCCGTCACGTCTTCAAACTTAGTAAAGCAGACTACAGGAGCTTCAAGAGAGGTTGTTGCGGTAAGAGTTTCCTTGTAATCGTCACTGCTAGAGGTTAGACGCCAGTATGACATGAACTGCCTTAAGAAAGTTTTGGTTATAAGGGATAATATCCCTTGGAGAGGTTTTCGTAAATTGGGAATTAACAAAGTTTTTATGCAAAAGTAAGGAAATTTTTGTATTAAAACATGATACAAAGACTTCTTAATTCAAATATTTTAGGTTCGTAATTCAAAATTAACAATACTAATGTTGTATACTCTGTTTAAATTCTTACAACATAATTAGAACATAGCTCATTACACCAAAGTTACAAAGTTTTGAGGTCTCATTTAATCAGATCTTTTTCCAAAAATAGAGTGCTGCACGACGTGCAGCATGTTAGATGATTTCAATTCGCACTGTGCATCGTGTAATTGCCACCGATCGTACTCAGAATTAATATCTCTGTGCAGCGCAGCGTCTGAGCACCGTTCATTTTGGCAACTCGTCTCGATCGTCTGGGCCCTTAATGTGTCACCTCATCACGTGATTTGCACAGGACAGAACAGGACCCACCCTTTTAGTTTTTAGTTTTACCTGCCATTGCCAATTGCAATGTTCACGTTGTTTTCGGTTTTTTTTTTTTATTTTTGAGAAAATGTTCACGTTGTTTTCGGTTCAGATTTTAGTTTACTTTACTGCAGCAAAATATCTGATCAATGGTCATCGATCAATCAATCAATCAATCAATTCACACGGATTTCATTTTACCATGGTTGCACTTGCACAGCACAATTTTCTTCAATTAGAGTTTCCATATATTTTCAGGTGATCTTTTTTTCCCATTTTAGCGGTTGCCAATATATTATTAAGTTTTTTTTTTTTTTTTTAATAAGTAGTTTGACATAGCAAGTTGGACAAATTTTGCAACCTGAGATGGGACATGAATTTTGCAGTTTTTGTAGTTTTTGTGCGGCTGTGCCTAATTGCAAGATTTGGTGTTTTGCTATATATGTGCGTTATTCAGTAAAGACTAATTGTATCGGAATAACAGGTTGGTGCAAATTATTTGTATCGGAATATCTATTATTTTATTCCGAATATTCGGAGTACAGGCTCAGTTTACACCATTCTTGAGAAATTTAGAAAGTTAATTCTGCTATAAATTGGAAAAATCATGGACCGTTCAATTGTTGGATCAGACGGTCGTGATATAATCTTGGAACACAATTAAAGATAGAAGACTAGGGGTGTAAACGAGCCAAGCTAGGCTAAGCTCAAGCTCGGTTCGTTTAATTAACAAGCCAAAAACACAAGCTCGAGCTCGGCTCGTTTGATTAACGAGCTGACCGAGCTGGCTCGTTAAGCTCGTTTATTTTTTAATAATAAATTTTAAGTATGTTATATCAAAATTTATATGAAAATTAATATTAAATGACTAATAAATATATGTTCATACACATTTTACATAACAATTTCATATATATTTGACTATATGTTGTATAATATATTAATATTATATGATAAGAGCAGTACAAATTGCAATTAGTAATAGTTTATCGAGTCAAACGAGCTTAACGAGCCGAGCCATGCCAAGCTCAAGCTTGGCTCATTAGCTTAACGAGCTTAACGAGCGAGCCAATAACGAGTCGAGCCCGAGCCACTAACTAGCGAGCCACAAGTTTTTTTGCCACTCCTATGGAAGACTGATCAGAGAAAAAGAAAAAAACCATTATTAGATTATAAAATGAACAATTACTTAACCGATGCAATCCAGCATAAAGCCTGATCTATTTACTATTTAGAATATGCAATTTGAGAATTTTTGTATGAGCTGGGCTGTGGGCTGTGGGCGTAAGTAACTCTTACCTTATACATCAGCCACGACCCAGCCCAACAGTTCTCAACAAGGTTATGTTCTCTCTATCCACCCTTAGTAGGCCTAATTTGGGCCAATTTGGGCTAATTTGGGCCTACAAAGTAAAAACTCCGCGATTTCACTCCATCCATGGCAAAATAAACAGCGAAAGAGTTCTCAATTACTAACTGGCGGCGACGGCGACGGCGACGGCGTCCACCGCAGCTCTCCTCAGCTCACCTCACCTCTCGGTACGTTCTTCTTTCTTCTCCCACTCCGCCAGTTAGTAGTTACTGATGTGAGATTTCACACAATGAATCCCTAGGTCTTAGATCTAGTTTATTTATGTTATATTATGAAGACCTCAAGTTCCAGTCTTTAGTGACAACAAGAATGCTGTGTTGGTCGGTCACTGCCGGCGTTTGTTTCCGGGCATTTGTAGAATGGAGAACTGTAGACAAGATTTTAAGGAATTAGCTTTAGTTCGGTTAATTTGCGCCTCTTGAACTAAATACTTGTTACCAATTTCAATTGTTTTTACACATTTGTTTTCTGCTCCCATTTTGTGCTTATTGTTATTACTTCTTATATTCTGCATTGTTGGTTTGTTGTAGGAAAATGTTATCTGAGGCGAGAACGAAAGATTGCTGCTGGTCAGCTGAAACTGGTACAGAGAATCAGCATTTTCCAGTCTGATGCAGTCAATACTCAGTACCTATGAAATTGTAAGCACTTGTAACTGACACCCATAATTTGAAAGAAAAGTTGTATTGGTAAACCCCATAATCTTAATTATCAAGAAAACTTCTTAATTGAATTGATCCCTGTTTCTTAGAATTTGCCTTAGCCCTACATTGTTTGTTTATCTAAGTTCTTATAAAGTACAGCATGCACTGTGTCCTCTTTCTGTTATTTATTTGTGGAGAACGCAAAAAGATAAATATGGAGTTGCATTGTTTAAAGTGGTAGCAATAATTGGGGCACACATGTTAATTGGGAGTAAAAATATTCAGGTATTGGTTTATTTACATTTGGATGAATGTGGCAACTGGCAAGATGGCATATCTATGTCGATTGCAACCTGAAATACAGAGGGTCTCATTTGTTAGATTAACAGGCATCAACCATCTGGAATATTATACTGAAAGCTTATGAACGTTGGCTGATCAGGCCATGATCAATTGCAATGATGAGAACTGGACTTCATCGGCCAATATGGCACCTTCTCTTGCAGGTTTGCATTTTTCCTTGACTTTGAACCAATAAAACTGATGAACGACAAACGTTAATTTTCATATTGATGGTGAGAGTTACCTTTGAATTGGGGACATGCACATGGGTAACACAGAAAAATTTTCACTCCTAATGGTTAGTGTGTTCTTTGGAACAAGCTTATGAATTGTGTGAGCTAGTGAAAAGTGTTATTTTATCCCCTTCCCTCACCTTTTCCTAGTTCCTTTACAGGTTTCTTAGTATTTCTATTCCGAGGGGATAAAGTATGATTGGTTGTTGTTTAACTGTTAAATTCCTTATGGGTTTTCCTCCGTTCATGGAATCATGGTTGAGTGGTAATTTGAAAAATATGTAGTAATATGTATGTTGGAGCAATATGGATGGTGCTTCCTATTTTTGGAGAGCATTATAGTTACTGCTCCTATATAAATAAGGAGGCTTCTGATGACTGCACAGTTTAAGAGATCTTGTGCAGACAGATACGGGCCTCACATGCCAGAGTTAATGTATAAAAATTTTAACAGTTGCTACATACAACCTCAAAAATACCGCCATGGCACTTTATGGTGCTCCATTATGTATAGAATGATATTTCAACATTTGGTAGTTTGGGTGCTGTTTCCATTCAGGTGTATGATTTTTGTGTGACCATTTGAAAAATGTTTGTAAACTTGTACCTTTTGGGTTTTGCAATATTTTCTTAGAGCCTCTTTTCAAATAACATGAAACCCAAATTTTCTGCACCCTCGATATGATTCATTAGGCCTGTTTACATAGGTTCATTGAACTTCAAGTTGAAATTGAGGCGCCTCTTTTCTTCACTTCTTTTCTTTTAGTTTTTTTACATAATTGAGAATAAAGTGGGCAGGTTGTGATAGGCGTGGCAAGCCAACGTAAAAACATAGCCTCTCTTATGGAAATGAAACACATGGTTTTCATTTCTAGCCTAACCTCTACTTGTTTGGGGATGAAGGTTTTGTGAATGAAGATGCATAAATATATGATCACAAATGCTAGATTTATTGAAGCCATTTTGCGAATATCACATAGTTTGGTGGCGGCAAAGTATAAAGGATACATTACAAGTTAAAAAGATAGGCTTCTCTTTCTTGACTATAAATAGTAGGATTTCTCCCTTTTCCTTCAATTTTTATTGCTCTCTCTCTCTCTCTTCCCGCCCTTCTCTCTTCTCCATTTTTTCCTCCCTTCGCTATATATAAATCCCTGTGTCCATCAACATGAAGGCCATCTGGCACAATTGCCCTTTGTCTCTCTTGGCTCAGATCACCAAAAAATCTTCTTCCGCATACCGTGTGACTCTGAGATCTGCAAAACAATATGGGTCGATTTCTTTTCATGGCTTGCTGTCAAAACCCTTGTTGCCAACATACTACAATCAACAGTGCACTGTGCTAGCACCAAGAAGCGGCGGTCCACTGTGCACCAAGTGAAAGCACTTTGGGAACCAAATCAGCATGGAAGAATTGTTTTGTACTTTGCCACCTGGTGGTCAGTTAATGTTGTTTTTAACATTTATAACAAACTAGTTCTAAATGTTTTTCCATTTCCGTGGTTAACTGCCACACTGGCACTAGCTGCAGGATCAGTCATCATGCTCTGTTCATGGTGTCTGAAAATTGTTAAGCCACCGAAGGTGGACTCAAAATTTTGGTGGGCTCTGTTGCCAGTAA
Source organism: Cyperus esculentus (assembly GCA_030179965.1). Taxonomy (NCBI): domain Eukaryota; kingdom Viridiplantae; phylum Streptophyta; class Magnoliopsida; order Poales; family Cyperaceae; genus Cyperus; species Cyperus esculentus. The sequence goes on from JASGLE010000001.1 coordinate 6,880,769, forward strand.
GTTTTAATATATCGTGATAAATTTTAGATCAATAGGCACGTGTTCTTTTAGATTGAGGCGGATTTGGTAACAAAAAATTGCACTCTTTGTTTATGATATTTAGTTGTCATAATACTCCTTTTTGAGTACATTTAAGAAAATTTTTTTTTTACAATATTTGATTGTTTTCTTTTTTAATTATTTGTGTTTTACACACTGATAGGTTGCCATAGCGCACACAATGGGGCATGTGGCTGCAACTGTGAGCGTGTCCAAGGTTGATGTCTCATTTGTTCACATTTTAAAGAGCAGTGAGCAAGCCTTCAGTGTCTTTGCATCAAGATTTGTGCTTGGTGAAGCGTTTCCTACCCCGGTGTACCTCTCTCCCTTGTGCCAATTATTGCGGGTTGCTCTCTAGCTGCTATAACGGAGCTCTACTTTGACTTGGTTGGTAAGTACTAAGTACATTTTTTTGTGAAGTGATGCTGTTAACTTTCCTGGTATTTTAATTATAGAAAACCATAAAGATTGTAATCAATGTCGGTGTTTTCATGGTGTGGAAAAGTTTACTGGCATGCATGTGAAGATGAATAGATTCATATTTTTGCTTGCTATATGCATGACAAAGTAAAATATGATCAATTGTTACTATTGCTAACATTCTGATTTATAAATATTACTCTCAACTATGGGGGGAGGGAACTAAACATGAACTTTGTAATTTAGGATTCCTTGGAGCCGTAATAACAAATATTGCTTTCGTATTTCGAAACATCTTTTCTAAGAGGGTGATGAGAGGAAGTTTGATAAGTGCCATTAACTATCATGTGTGCCTCTCAATTTTGTCATTATTGATTCTCACTCCCTTCGCGTTAGTTGTGGAAGGGCCAAAATTGTGGGCCGTTGGCTGGCGAAGGGCATTTTTCCTGGTTGGACCTGATTTTCTCTGGTATACTTCACTCCATTTTTAATTATCTAACTTAGTTTTCATGTTCGATAAGGAAAATCTCATGCTTTTAGGCCCTATACGGAGATGGAAAAAACCCATGGTAGGAAATAAGGTTCACTGAGATTGAACATTTTCAATTTCCCTTGATAACAGTAACAATCCCAGGGGAAGGCATGGAACAAACAGGCCTATATACTTTGTTACCATTAGTCTGTTACCTGTTCAGTTATACCTAATTTGTTATCTAATTTGTCGCATTGCAACCTTTTTTGCATGACAATTTGTCGTACGTGCCGCAGAGTAACTGTAGAAACAATTCTAAACCATTTTTTGTTTGGACATTCACTCTGGAATTTCCTTCCCTACCTAACAGCAATAAGCACAATGTGGCTCTTACATAATGGAAGCCTCTTATGTAAAGTAGTTCATGTAATGATTCGGTGAATGAAATGCGTTACTTGAATTTTGCGGCGTTCCTTCTTTTCTGGAAATGTATTATTTCTGCTACCAGAAAAAATATATATATATATATAAATACATCCTTCTTGTCTCATGCATATGCATCCTTTTTTTTTCTTTTCTAGGATATTTTTTGAATGGATTAATTAACAGTTTTATTTACAGTAATGACCTAAGAAGCAACTTCTGTTGGCAGGTGGGTGGTAGCCCAGAGTGTGTTCTACCATCTCTATAAGCAGTTTTCTGACATGTCGTCAGATGAAATCTCGGCTCTTACTTTTTGTATTGGCAATACAATGAAGCAAATATCAGTCATTGTATCATCTATAATAATATTCCGTAGGCCAGTACGACCATTAAATATCCTTGGAGCAGCCATTGCCATCATTGGAGCATTCATCTATTCTCAGGTACTAATTTTGTTGCTTTTATTATTTCATGGATGAAGCTAATATAAACTGAAGGTCATCAAAAGCGGATTGTAAACTTAACTGACTGTTAATGAACTTAAAATGACAAATTTGAACTTTTGATCTTGATCTGTTTGACAACTGTAAGCATTTTATTCTCAACTTCAATATCGAGCTAGCTTTGTATAAAGACCAAGTAACCAAAATTGTTGAAAAAAATGAATCCTGCAAAGTACTTTATTTTCAATCTCATCATATCATTGAAAACAATTTGAAACACGTACCATTTTTTTTTTTTTTTAAAAAAACATCAGAAATTATGAGCAAAGCTTGTCAAGTACATTAAATGATATGCTGGTTTGAGGTTAAGCTTAGTCTAGATTAAGTTAGCTGTGCAAAAAATAATATATTATACACGGTCAAAAGTATGTGCAAGGTCAATGCATTTATTGCTGCTATTAGTTTGATAAAGATCTTCTATTTTAAAATAGGTTTTACCATTACATAATTACATGAATAAGCAGATGGGTGAAGTACAGTAATACCATAGTGTCATATTTACAGAAATACCATCCTCTTTTACAGGCACATATTAAGGTGTTTTGCATTGTCTTTTTGTTAATCAGGTTAGCTAAGCTTCTGAAATCTGAAGGCTTGTGCTGACATTAAACTAACACTGAAGCAGAGTGGAATGTGTTTAGTTCTGCAGTTAAACTGACACCGCAGTCAATTATAACTGCTTTTCTCATCATTATGCAGACTAATACATTGTGGTTGTGTAAATACCTGTCATTGCCATATGATATGGTTGCATCTCAACTTGTATATAATATAGATATTGTGTTTCCAATGGTAGGCCTAGTCTTCAGACTTTTCTGTTGTAAAGCCCAAAACTTGTCCATGTTAATCCCAAAATTTAAAGCCAGTTTCTACTGACAGAAAAGCCCGGTCATGATGTGCTCGTACTGGTATAGGAAATTCTGATTCGATTTGCTCTTCCGTTTTTATCTAATTTGATTACTATAGATTGGCATTATGGATGCACAATTGTCAGAAGAGCATCCGTCGATAAGGGAGTTTGTGTAAAGATCACTCCTGCAGTTTCATGAGGGTTTCAAACTTTCAATCAATAACTATTGTGGCTTTTGAGTTTGGTCTCCTGACTATCACTTCTAATTAACAGAATTCATAAAATGGTTTACGTACTCAAATTTGATTTGTGTTTAGAATGGATGAATTTTGTCGAACCAGATTGTATTACTCCCATCCCATGTACGTACCTCTTGTCTTATTCCATAAAAAAACAATAAAAATAAATAAAGATTCAATATGAATCATTCCATCTTCAAAATAGACAGTCTCAGGAGGACTTTTTACAAAGACAACAATGTAATTCCGGTAACATGTAATCATCATCACAATGAGCATAATCAGACTGATGGTAATTAGACCCCCTAACCTCTACAAGGAGAGATTACTTAATTTAGCAAAAGGCAAAGTCTCAATTTCTGAGATTCTGATTTCCATGATTAGCCTACACATATATAGGGATGGAAGGTGTGAGCCGGCCTTCGGTTCGGTTTGTTCTTTCTGGATTGATAATTGAGTACTGTAGAGTTATAATCTTAAGCAACCGGAACCGGACAGACTTGTTAATGCCTGACTCTAAATCAAAATGTTTTAAGGGGCTGTTTGTTTTCCAGTATTAACAGCTATGCTGTAGTTGTAAGTGCAAGAAGTTAGAGTTGCAATATTAATCTTGCAAAACTCTTGTTTGTTTGTTTGTAGTAAGAGCTCCAACACAAATCAATATTTCCTTATAATTCGTTGACCAATTTGGAAGAAAATCAAGTGAATTAAATTAATTGAGATAAAAAGGAATGTGTCTCAGAGGAAATTAACCTCATTAAATTATAATTAAGTACAGAATGTTCATTGCATCTCATCCTACAACAAAATTGGTTGTAGCACCAATTACTGCATCTGAGAAAATATTTGCAATTGAAGATGCAGTACACTAACCAAATACTACAAACCAAACATATGTGTATATTTCATTTACAACTGGAGCTGCAATGTTGCAATAGTTACGGGGAAACAAACATGCCCTTAAGTTAAGGTAATCAGATGCAAAGCTTGTCAGAAAGTTTATAGAGAGACCTACACGTATTTCCTAAAAAAAAAAAAAAATTATAGAGAGGATGGACACGCACTGACACAAGGAAGTATTTTTTTGAAATCTTTTGCAACGGCTGCAAAATTTTGTGAGCGGGTATCAAACTCTCGACCTTTATATTAGCAACAGTAGACTTCTCTTCTAATTAATCAGCTGAGATACTATCCGTTTCCTCCTGACACCTATATATCAGGTTATTGAGCAAATATATCGTGAGCTTAACCTCCAAAAACCTATCAAATCACTTTCAAATTTTAATTTATATGGCTCAATAAATTCTCTATATCAAAACCTTACTAGATACAAAATTTTTCAATTTTTGAAAATTTTTAAGTATTTGTTTTAGACTTTTTAAAAACGACTATACAATATTAACAAAATAATCGAGTTTTATGTATCACTTTTAAAAAATCTTAAACAAAAACTTAAAAATTTTCAAAAATAGAAAATTTTTGTATCCCGTAAGGTTTTGATATAAAAAATTTATTGAGCCATATAAATCAAAATTTAGAAGTGATTTGATAGGTTTTTAGAGGTTAAGCTCACGGAAGGCTCCGTGAGCTTAAGCTCACGGTATATTTGCCCAGGTTATTTACTTCTTTATCTATTTGTTTATTGAGAAGAAGGCAACCAATTATCAGGTTGTTGTTGCATCTGCATTTGACTAGTGACCAGTGTGCCGGTACGGTATGGACCAAATTTGTCTACATTAATAATTGACTCTTCAGTTGACCAGTGAGCAGTGAGCAGTGTACTGTAACTGTGTACATTCCAACAAAAATCATCAATCATCCATCCATCAGTCCACATTTAATTAATTCTGGGGAAATAAGAAGGGAACAAATTAAGAGAGAAAGAAATCATGTCTCGTGCTGATGCATCCTGTCAATTCTGTTTGCCCATGCTACGAGGGACCGACCAAGTATGAATTAATTCATCCTCTCATGCATTGATATATGTTTGGTTTTAGTCTTATCAGTTATCTATATCATGCATGGTGCAAGAAAGAATCAAATCAAAATGTGTCAAGTAGCTAGTGCATACTGCAAGAGTACTTACTGCAGACAAATATAATTATATTGTTCATCTATTGAGGGCTAGTGTGTTGATAATAATTGTCTTGGTTTTTTTGATTGGGGAAGGTTATATTTATGATCATTTGCGACATATATTGTTTGTCAATGTCAGTCTTGTCTATGTTAAAAATTGATCGGAATATTATATATAGTTTTATAGGAGTGAGACCTAACGTCCATAGATGGATCATCCATCACAGACACAGAGTTGTCACGTGGTAGGTCCCACTGGTTACCTCTTGTGTCTGTGATGGATGATCCATCATCTATAGACGCAAGGGGTTTCTCGTTTTATAGTGGGCGCATAATTATGAGAGACTCTCACTCACTGAATTTCTTGACATATCTTGATATATCCATATAGAATATAATTACCGTGCTTTGTAAAGCTGGGGTATTTTTTGTTTTGCGTTCAAATCTCAATCCCCAAAGGTCAAATGACCAAACTAATTTGCTAAATACAATCTACATATTGAAAACACGCAAAATACCAAATTTTATAATTTTTAGATTTTTTTAGCTATTTTTTTTTCGGGCTTGATAACTGCACCCCTTAAAAAACCCTCTTAACCGCACCCCAATATAATTTTACATTTCCCAGATGATAACAGAAAAAATGGTTATACTAACATGCAAAAGTGTTTATACTAACCACTAATAGTGTTTATACAAATAACTAAATGTGTATCAAAGAGGTGGAGTAATAGAGGTGTGACCGGGGATGGGGGTGGAGGTGCGGCCGGAGGGTGCGGAGGTGTGGCCGGAGGGAGGGCGGAGGTGCGGTTGAAGAGGGTGGAGATAGGCGGAGGTGATATGGTGGTGGAAAAGAAATCAATGGAGGAAAGATGAAGGAAAGAAGGAGAAAGAAAGAATAGTAATGGGGGTACAAATAAGGGGTGTAGTTAAGGGAGATAACAATAATTTCTCCTTTTTTTTATTTTTAAAAGATTGACACCTTTTGACATCATTATTTTATTATTATTTCTGGGTCATCTTTCTAAAAATCTGAAAAAATAATTAAAAAATTCTAAAAATAGTAAATTTTGGTATCCCATCATATTTCAATATTTAGAATGTATTGGTTCAGTTATATTTGATGTTCGAGTCTTCGTTTGTGAGATTTTGAAAATGCAAAGCAAAAAAAAATCCAACTTTATAAAGCACCGTAACATGTCCCTATCTATATATATATCGTAACAGTATGGACAAATTAAAGACTTATATTTGTTATTGAATATTGATCAAAAAATTTACTACTTACCACATTGGTCACTACATTACTATAAGAATCTTTGAATATATAATATATCGACTAAAATATAAGTTTTTGTTATTCGAACCACTAATCTGCTTGTTACTCATCAGTACTTCATGCATCGCATATTAATTCACATTCACATTACATTTCAAACATATATCGAATAAACACAATTGTATTCAATAATAGGAGTAAATCTAGCGAGCAGAAGCACGGAGGCCTTCCGTGTTTCTAACTCAAAAATCATATTAAACCATCACGAAATTTTGATTTATGGTTCTCATTAAATTGTTTATATCAAAATCTCCTAGGATACAAAAATTTATCATTTTTTGAGTTCCTTAAGTATATGTTTTTGAATTTTTTAGAATGACCTCAAAATATTAATAAAATAATGTATAAAACTATGTCTATCTTTAAAAAAATAAAAAAAAAACTTAAAAAACTCAAAAAAATGGAAAATTTTTGTATCATAAGAGATTTTGATATAAAGAATTTATTAAGAACCATAAATCAAAATTTCGTAATGATTTAGTATGATTTTTGAGTTAGGAACACGCTAGATTTACTCCAATAATAATATCATAACAAAAATGGTGAGGATATAATGATATATTGAGGTGGAGACCACCAGTACTAAACAATGGGGGCCACAAGTGTATACTAAGAGTTACAGGACATTATTATTATGCCTCTTTTTCCAACACTGACCCAAGTGCAATTAATATAACCGGCATGTAGTTGTGCCCACCTGTTCTTCAATATTGAAAATCATACAATGATCGAGTACATATATAAGTTGTAGACTTTAGGCTACGATTTTTATTTGTCAAAGTTATTGGCAAGTTATAAAAAGAAAACGGATAAGATATCAGGAGATGTTATATATATTATAAAGGGAACAATGGATCGATATAATAATAATATATATCATGAACACATTAAATTTTGTGGAAAAGAATGAAGTCAATTATATATGTTGTGGCAGCCGTTCCTTATTTAAATTTTGGATAATAAATTCGTAATGGTATGACTCTAGCTGTTTTCAATTTAAATTTGATCACCATATAATAATTGGTGTTGCTAGCAAACTAAAAGTTTGGTCAAGATCGAGCACCGAATTTTGGATCGTCATTTTCACCAACTAGCCAATTGCCCACGCTTTGCAGTGGGATTTATAATATTATATTAAAGTAATATATATTGTAGAAAAAGGAAGGAAATATGACTGAATTCTATTTCTTATAATTGTATAAGTAAAGAGGAGGGTTCCAATGCCTCCATTTTCTGTGCCTCATCATATCTCTACTTTTTAAATTTTAAATAACTCAAAATTTAAAACTAATTTTTTAAAACAAAACCATTAGATTTAATATATATCATTTCATTTATGTATATGTAAAAAATTATTAAATTTAAATATTATTTTGTTTGACATTAAGGGCTTCAAAAAAAATGTACTGATTTGAGCAATTTCAAGACGTTGATTTGTATAACTCATTGATTTATATTTAAAAAAGACAAAAAAAAATGTAAAAATTTGTTATGTGCACATAGAGAATATCATATTGATCAAATCTAACGGTTTTGTCTTGAAAATTTGGTTTTAAATTTTGAGTTATTTGAAATTTAAAAAGTAGAGGTATGATGGAGGCACAAAAAATAGAGGCATTTCCTCATAATTAAAGCGGTATAAATAAATAAAAAGTGATACAAAAAAAATAATCATATTCACATGCTCTAAAACAATTCAAGATAAACTATGTATAGTCTTAATACGATGAATTTAGAGTTCACAACTCAAAAGACATGAAATTTTTTGCATGAATAATAAAATTGAAAGTTGCGTGTGCTGCACAAAATGGATCCACATCCTCTAACATATGGCACGTGCCGTTCCGCACGTGGGCCGTTGGATCTCCTCAAGATTCACTCTGGTCCGAATCTCAAGGTGATCCAACCGCTTGAAGAATGGCATCATGCCATGGGATAAGCACTCCACAAAATGGGAGTGGGGGTGGGGCTCGTGGGGGTGAAGCGCACGCAGCATGCTGTGGCAATTCATATCCTCTACTGGCCAGTAATTAAATGTGCAGTGTTTCAAGCGTCAGATCTACTTCGAGATTCGTGCTACTTAATTTTAAGAAAAGCCTCTATAATCCACATCGTTGATTCGCTGCGCAGTATAATACTGCGCAACAGAGGATGAGGACTCTGTGCTGTGGAGGGGGCAGCGACGCGACGCGAGATTAATAACGCATTGACGCGTTACGCGTCTGGCAGACGGAAATCGAATCACCAAATCAGAAAATCAACGGTCCAGATGGAAATAGATTGATGCATCCAACGGCTGAAAATGCTCCTGAACATATAGCTATTTTAATCTCCAAATCAACTCCTCCTTTTATTATAAATAAGGATAAGGATATATATATATATATATATATATATACTAGTAAAGAGCCCACGCATTACTTTGGACTGAAATTTTTATTTCTTATAATAAATTTTTAAGATAATATGTAATGGGCCTTATATTGAGGAAATTGATATGAGCCTTAAATTTTAATGGGCTGAGACATTAACGTCAATGGGCATTAACGTAAATCAATGGTTCTGATCTATCCAAGAAAATGATCAACGGTTTAGATTTCTTATTTGAGAAAGATAGCCATTTCATGTCATTTTTTCCAATATGCTTTTATATATAGTAAGGATATATATATAGAGAGTAAAACTATGGTGCTCCTAGGAGCACAGATGCATTTCGTGCTCCTAACTCAAAAATCATACTAAACTATCTCGAAATCTCGATTTATGGGTCTCATTAAATTCTTTATATCAAAATATCATATGATACAAAAATTTTCTATTTTTTGAGATTTTTAAGTATTTGTTTTGTATTTTTTAAAGATGACATAGTTTTATATATTATTTTATTATTATTTTGATGTCATTCTAAAAAATTCCAAAACATATACTTAAGAAATTCAAAAAATGGAAAAATTTTTGTATCCTAAGAGATTTTGATATAAATAATTTAATGAGAATGATAAATCAAAATTTCATGATGGTTTTAGTATGATTTTTGAGTTAAGAGCACGGGAGGCCTCCGTGCTCCTAGGAGCACACTAGTTTTACTCTCTCTCTCTCTCTCTCTCTATATATATATATTTATAGATATTCGTAAATTCTGTCAATACTTGTACTAGAATGTTAAATAGATGACATAAACATTTAATCAGTGACATGCATGCATGTAAGCATTTTTATATGTATATTAATTGTTCATTAATTTGGCGTAAAATGCAGAACTATTTCCAGTAAAATTAAAAACGAAAAACCTGATGATTCCTGTGGCTTCATTGTTGACGATATAAACTTTCAAAATTAAACAAGTTAACACAACATACATATATATATATAACACAAACAAAAAATGCATCAAATTCAATTGGTGTTGTAGATGTTGCGCGTAAGATATAATTTGCTGCCATGCACTACTATATATATATATATATATATATACGAGTTTGACTTATTATACTAACGTTAGCCGAAATGCTAACAGCTCGAAATTGTTGTTATCGCGTCTGAAATTACGATTTATGGTGCTCAATAAATTCTTTATATGGAAATATTGGGGAATACAAAAATTTTTCATTTTTAGAGTTTTCTAAGTATTTGTTTTGAATTTTAGAAAATAGCTCATAAATATTAATAAAATATTGATGTTTGTACATGCTATTTTAAAAAATGCAAAACAAATACTTAGAAAATTTTAAAAATGGAAAATTTTTGTATTCCCCAATATTTTCATATAAAAAATTTATTGAGCACCATAAATCGTGATTTCGGATACAATAACAACAATTTTGAGGCGTTAGCATTTCGGACCGAAATGCTAACGTTAGTATAATAGTCTAGCTCTATATATACTATAAATATGAAGAAGAATGCATAACATATATGAGGAGGGATCAAATAACTATATTTTTGGTGACCGATCGGTGACCGTGAAATTAAATCTGAAATAACTACAATTTAAACTGTTAAATGACAAAACTAATTGATAAAATGTGTTATATATATCATGTTTTATGTGTATACAAAAAATTATATCATTTTGATTTTATTTACATATGCAGCAAGCATTAACAAAAATCGACTGTTCAAATTTTATGATTTTTTCTCCTCTCTTGATGACTATTGAAACGATGTTAAAACTTTATCATTTTTTGTGTATATATTATTTAGATGATTTAGAATAGATCTAACGGTTTAGATTTATCAATTTATATATAAATAGTGAAATAGTCACCGCGGTCACCAAAATCTATGATTATTGGATCCCTCCTCAACATATATAACATAACATATTAAATACGTAGTAGGGTCGAGGGAATGCAAATATATATAGTGATCGATCGTCAACCCAATCACATGGGCGGCACGGGAAAGGAAAGGAAGGAAGCACATCATAACCAGCATGCACTTTGTCTCTGTCTTCCTTTCTTTCCAATTCCATTCCATGAGCTGATCGATGGTCACGGTCACGGTCACGGGCAGTTTTAATTCTCATTTCTCAAAATTTGTCCCTCTTTATTGCTCCATTGCTCCTACTCCCACGTGGGCATGCATATTATATGAATATGTATTATCCTTAGATTTTCTATCGCCGTCTTTATTAAGATTGAATTTCATATAATATATATATTAATTAAGATATTCAATTTATATATACTGTGACGAAGCCAGAGTGAACATCAAGCAGGGGACAAAATTTTCTTTAAGCAATAAAATATTAAAAAATTATAATGCCATACAATTCTTTCAAAAAAAATCTTTTCTTTTAAAAAAAAAATGCCATACAACCTTAAATGCAAAATTAATTTATTTCTAATTTGTAGTCTCTTAGGTCCGTTTGGCACCTCAAATTCAGAATAGAATAGTCTATTCTAGATGAAATGGGGGTGCTAAACACATTATACACTAAACGAATAGTTTTTTAAAAAGTTATCCGCTATTCGAGCCAACCCACCGAATAGCTATTCACCCGTCTCCGAAAAGCAAATTAATTACTATTCCAATTGGTATTTGCCAAACAATATTTTCACTATCCGAATAGCTCTAAACATCACTATTCTTTTCACTCTTCTAACAATCACTAATCTATTTTTACTAATCGGATAGCACTATTCTAGTGCTATTCCTTGATTTGCCAAACGGACCCTTAAAGAAAAAAGAAAGAAGCTTGGTTAGTTACTGGTGTTTAATGTATAAATATGAATAATATTTGATACAATGATATATACATGTTGAGTTCAAGATGGGAAATTTTGATTTGCATAGATTTATAGATGAGTTTATTGATAGAATCATTTTAGAATAAAAAAAGAAATTAATCATTCAATAATTAATTTGTTTTTTTTTTGTCAATTAACTTTCTCAACTATAGAAAGCAAACATTAAAATATCAATTAACTGATGATATTTAAGTGTAATTAAGGGGAGAAATATACAATATCCTATTGAAATTGCATATTCAAGGGGTACATGACCCCCCCAAACCCCCTGGCTCCGTCATTGTATATATATAGTGGAATAATAATTACAAGAACTTAATTAGTTAAAGTGTTGATATTGATAGCATTGGTATTATATATATGTGGAATTGATATTCATATATGAGGAGGGTTCCAATGCCTCCATTTTTTTTGTGCCTAGCTCCATCATACCTCCACTTTTCAAATTGTTAAATAACTCAAAATTTAAAAATAGTTTTGCAAAACAAAACCGTTAGATTTGATCAATATGATATTATCTACGTGTACATAACAATTTTTTTCCACTTTTTTATTTTATTTTATGTAAAACAATGATTATAAAAATCAACGACTAGAATTTGTTCATATTAGTGCATTTTGTGAAGCCCTTGATGTCAAACAAAATAATATTTAAATTTGATGATTTAGATAAATGAAAATGATATAGATTAAATCTAACGGTTTTGTTTTGCAAAAATTATTTTTAATTTTGAATTATTTGAAATTTAAAAAGTAGAGGCATGATGGAGGTACAAGAAATGGAGGCATTGGAACCCTCCTCTTGATATATTTAGTACACTTAACATTAATATATATCTAATACTGATGCACCGCATTTATATCTGCATTTTTACCAGACTTGCACCTTTATTTTGACCTAAAATTCCTAAGTTCATGCCATTTAGGTAGTTAAATGTCTAGATTAATTGCATAGCTATTTTTGTAGGTTTAATTTCTAAAAATGCACCATTTAGTTTAACTTTGAATCAATTTAGTCTACTATTTGTTCCAAGTTCAAGTTATTGCTAATTTTTATTCTTAAACATGTAGAAAATGACGAGACAAAGCCAACGAAATGAACGAGTCTCGATTTGGAGCAAGGATGAGAGAGAACAGACTAAAAATAGCACTCACACAGACTATTTCAGGCGTTCCAACAGAATCAGCTGACTAAATTCTGCGCACCTCGGACTATTTTGAGCATTCCAGAACCGTCATAACTCCGATTTTACATCCGTTTGAACCTATAAAAAGGTCTCTTCGAGGAGAACAGAGAGGAGGAAGTTTTGAGTTGAAATTAAGGAAGTCAAGTCAGTAAGATCGGTCTATTTTTGGTGCTCTCGCTTATTTTAGACGGTCTCTTTTTGGGATCTCTATCTATCTTCGTCCCCAAGAAAATAGAGGTCGTTTTGAGAGTTTAGATGCTTATTTTTGGGGGGTCCTCACCTATATAAGAGAGAGAGATTAAGAGGTCAAAGTGTCCAGGAGTCCAGTTATCAAGTTTCAAGTCAAGTTTTCGGTCTAGTTTTAAGTTAGAGAGTTAGTTTAGTTGAGAGTTGAGAAGAAGAGGGAGATTACTCGAGGAAGAATGTCCAATCGCTATCAAGTTTCATCGATTCGACCTTCATCGGTGCTTTCTTCTTTATGTTATTTTTCTTTTACTTGCTTTTGTTTTCTTTAGTCATGTCTGAGTAGTTGTCTTTGTTCTTAGGGTTTAGGATGATGCTTGTTTGTATGGATTTATTGCATGCTTGTTTAGACTTACATTATTTTCAATTTACTTTGCGCTTTCATTAAAACAGTGCTTATATTGTTTCTTGCTTGTGTTGGTAAACCCATGGATTAGGCCAAATCTAGTGTGGTTCACAATATCATCTGACCAAGAATTGATATATGTACTAATTGGGTAGATAACTTGTTGTCCAAAAGTACCCGAGAGGAGAATCTGCGGTTTAACGAGAGTTGAACTGGACCCTAGAACAAAAGTAAATTGAATTTAGGTTTAGAGATAATCCTATAAATTTCTATAGAACTAAAAGTGTTAAAAGTACCAACACACGAGAGTTGAGGGACTTGTAATTGCTTTGGTTTGATTAGGAATTGATAACTTGAGTCAAAACACTAAAACAGAACCAAAACAAACTCTCTGTCAGTCACTTGCGGACCGCAAGTGACAGTTGCTGCCCCACAAGTAAGTGACCGATAGAGGTATCCGACTCTCGGACAGTTACTCGCGGACCGCAAGTGGCCCTTGCCGGACCACAAGCAAGTAAACGAAAGAGAGGTGTCATCTGTACCTCTTGTGGACCGCAACTAACCCTTGCGGGCCGCAAGCTATTGATCCAGACAACAAATTGATTTCGAAAACGCTGGGAACGCTTGTTTAGTAATTGTTTTAATAGCACCTTGTTACAGTGGTTTTTTGGGCTATCCTCTAAAAAACCGCAGCTAAACAATTTTACAGCGGTCATTAATTATTAACCACTGTAGAATTGTACATATTAACAACGGTTTTTAGTAAAAGACCGCTGTAAAATAAGTTCAACAATGGTTCTCTCATAGTAACCGCTGTAAACTAGAAATTAATAGCGGTCGTCCATTAAATCTCGTTGTTAATGATTGATTTTCTGCAGCGTTCTTAGCTAAATGACCGATGTTAACTTATTTTTTACATACTTCATTACTTGTACTTTGTCAAAACCCATCCAGTAACCCTAGCCACAACCACAAATTTCAAACCTGTTTCCTTTCTCAACCAAAAAAACCTCCCAGAAAGCTCGGCACGGCGGGTTCGGCACGACGGGTTCGGCACGGCGGGTTCGGCATGGCGGGCTCGACTCGGCATGGCGTGCTTGGCACGGCGGCTCGATATGGCAGCGATGCGATCTGGCTTGGGTTATTGCGTTGAGCAAGAGGGTTAGGGTTTGAGGCTGTTGGAGCCGAGAGGAGAAAGGGAGAAGGGAAAGGGAGGAGGGTGGGCGCCAGTTGCGGGGCAGGTCGGCGGCATCACTGGGCGGCGGAGCGGAGGAGGGCGGCTCCCTCTGTTGCAGCCGAGAGAGGGAAATGAGAGGCAAAGGAAAAGGGGAATAGGGAGGAGTGCGAGAGCGGCGGCTCGTCGATGCAGCGGCTGGCCGGTGCGGCGGTCGGATCGGCGAAGTGGAGGTAGGGGCCGCGTGCAGGAGGGGTGGGGTTTGGGGCTGCTGACCAGAAAGAAAAAAAAAAGAAAGGAATGAGAAAGAAAGAAAGAAAGGAGAAAGGAAAGAATTTTTCGTGGTTTTGGTTTTTCGTTTTTTTTTCCAAAATAATTCAATTAAATATTGGTTGATTTCCCTTCAATTAATTTATGCGTTGATTTCTTGATTTCAGATTAAATTCCTGCAAGAAGTGGAGACAATTATACTGAAGTTGTTGGTCAAGTTCCAATTGCGTTTGTAGTCAGAACCTACAGCTCTGACATCTTTGAAGAGCTGCAGAAGAATACATTTCAAAGCAGGTACTTTGAGTGAAATTTTCCATTATTGGTTTATATAGATACAAATAGGGAGTAAATAGGACCATATTTAACTTGAAGGATATATCACTTCAGCATATTATGATTCATATGTATTAAATTGCTATTTGAGTACCTTGCCAAATGTAATTTAGATCCTGAAATATAGAACAAAACCAGCCAGTAGCAAATAGTATACATATTATCAATTTAGTCCATGTGAATGTTTCTTTTTGCCAGAATTTGGGAAACAAGCATTACGTTAAGTTGTCGAAGACAACTATTCCAGGTTAGTCAGCTCTAGCATCACGAGGGAGCTCTTAATTTAAGTCAAAGATCACATTATTGTTTATATTGAATTGCACTTCTAGCATCATGAGCTGCTTTATGATATAGTACATGCTTTACTTACTGGTTTTCCTTTCTTGTACTACAGTTTGACTCAAGGAACTGGCGAGTACGGCTATTGTGTCATGAGAAACATGATCGACATAGTCCCAAAACAATCCGACCCAATGGCTTGTCTTTCATTGGTATAAATTTTTATGTAATTACTTGGTTTTTTTTATTTATTTGGGATTTCGAAAGTGCTTACCATGTATTTATATTTTGTAGGATCTATGTTAATCGGCTAGATTGTCACTTGAGAAGTTCAAGAAGGTAAGGACCTGGCTAATAGTGTATTTACTTAGAGATTTTTTTTTATATTGTATGGTAAATTGTGATGTGGTATGTATGATGTGGTACTGTAATTATACGTTGTTGGTGATTATGTACTTTCTTGTGATGTGGTAACACATATACTTTTTTGGTTAATTATTCATGTTATATTTTATCATATGTATATGTTCTGATTTCTTATGTGAATTGAATGGAATGAAATTGATTGCAAATGCAATTGCTGAATTAAAATTTGTATATGGCCAACATCTGGGTTGGTCACAGAAAACTATATAGAACAATAAAAAATAAATATCAAATTTAGCAGTGGTTGTTAAGATACAACTGCTGTAGAGGGAATAACAAAACGTGTCTCCTCTGGAACTCAGCAGCGGTTGTTAGAAAACAAGTGTTGCTAACTTTCAACTCAACAACGGTTTTTAGATAATAAGCGCTGTTGTTTTTTAACTCAGCAGCGGTTATTAACTAATAACAGCTGTAGAATGGTAACTCTACAGCGGTTATTTCAACCAAATAACCGTTGTAGAGTTGTAACTTTACAGCGGTTTTTAGTAAAACTTAGCAGCTCTGACGATTACAGCGGTTGCATAACCGCTGCTAAACCCTGAAAAAGACCGCTGGTAAAGGCCATTTTTCTTGTAGTGTAAGTCTTTAGTTACTGTTATTTACTTTTACTTGTTAATTGTTAGGAAACCAATCTTCAAACAAAACCCCCCACACTTTTATACCAAAAATACAAAAAAAATATTCTCTTTAGGATTTAGAATTGAGTTTAGAGTCTAGTTTAGAAGTAATTTCCGTCCCTATGGATTCGATCCAACTATACTGCATTAGATCGTGCGCTTGCGATCGAGGGCATTATTTAGGGCATTAAAAGCCTACACCGTCTGAGCGTGTCAAATACCAAAATTATATGTTGTATCTCAAATAAATATATATTATGAGCATATGTTTTCTAAGACAAATCAAACAATATCTTGTAACATTATTGCAAAAACTATAATTTAAACTATTTGCCTTTATAACTTTATTTATTAGTTAATTATTTTATTTTGATTATACGATCTTATCTCTAGAAAAAAAATATACATGATATTGGATTCAATTTTTCATATATATCGGATTTCTAGATCACAAATTTCCTCAATTGTAGATGATCTTTGAAGAAAGAACAATACTTGAAAAATATTTGAAATTTTTTGTATAAATAATAGAGCAATTATACATGTGTGTACTGTTTTGTATTCTGCAAAGTAAGAATTAATATATGAACAGATTTTCGCTTTAATTTAAAAAAATAAAAAATAGATAATCTTTATAAAATATTCTTAAGTTAGTACCAACAACCAAGAAATATAGATAATATAAATTTTATATCGTAGTCAATACCGATAACTTCGGATAAAATGGGGAAAAAAAAGTTAGAAGACTTTGTCTTTCTGTTCATCTGAAAGACTGAAACAGAGAGCAGAAAAACATCCCAGATACGCGCGATTTCTCCTTGCCGGCGTTTATAATTTGAAAATTGTACATTTGTATTTGTATAGCAAGATAATAAGATATGGAGTCTGTTTTTTCTTTTCTTCTATTTTATAATGCAACTTTCTGTCGTCATTTGTCCACTTGTCTTGTTTAATTTGATCCTTGCCCCCACTCGGCTAAGTAAGGTTGCAATTTAACACGTACCTAATTAATTATATGGTTCTTTTTGCCGAATTGTTTTGATGATCTATTTTTCTTTGAATGAGCCTTTATAACTTGCAGCTGATCCATGATATATATATATTGTCTTGAAATAAAGAACTAATTACTTATTAGTTGTATTGTTCGAGATGGAAAGCATGTCATACATATTATATACAAGCAATTTTTTGTATCATTATTTCTTGTACTGAACATACATATATGATATATATGAGCAGCTATG